>JARQOC010000001.1:434260059-435655059 GCA_033576535.1 Allobates femoralis
GGAGCAACCAGCCCAGACACGCCCCTCAGCTCACCTGAGCATGAGTCATATCCACACACAAACATGCAACAACCTCGCCTGCAGAGCCACCCACTGAATAGGGAAAGAAGGCTCAGTTCACCTGCAGAGCCTCACACTGAATAGGGAAGAAAGATCGAGTTCACCACAACAACAGCAGCACCCATGAGCACAAGGCAGCCCATACGTGACATCTCTTTCAAGCATGTGATGCTCATTCAAATTCACCTTTGGCAAGTAACTGGTGTGGGTAATATGAAAATCAAAACCTGAAGCCAGAGAAATAGGGGAGGAGAAGTTGACTCAATGTTTGTATTGTGTGTCTGTGTGTGCTACACTAAGCATGGAGAACAGAAAGAGCAGAGAACTGTCTGAAGACTTGAGAACCAAAATTGTTATAAAAATATCAACAATCTCAAGGGTACAATTCCATCTCCAGAGATTTTGCTATTTCTTTGTCCATGGTGTGCATCATAATCAAATAGTTTACAACCCATGGCACTATATCTAGTCTCCCAGAACATGGACAGCAGTGAAAAATTGATGAAAGATTGCAATGCAGGAAGCCTGGATTGTGGATAACCAGCTTCAATCTAGTTCTAAAGAAATTCAAGCTGTCTTGCAGGCTCAGGGTAAATCAGTGTGATTGCAAACTATCCGTCAACATTTGAATGAAATGTAACGCTATGGCAGGAACCTAGGAAGACCTCACTGCTGACACAAAGACATAAAAAAGCTAAACTGCAGTTTGCCAAAATGTACCTGAGGAAGGCAAAATCCTTCTAGTAAATTGTCTTGTGTACAGATGAGACCAACATAAAGCTTTTTGGTCAAAGACATCATTCTACTGTTTAATGAAATGGAATGAGGCCTAGGAAAAAAGGTACACAGTACCTACAGTTAAATATGGTGGAGTGTTAAAGATGTTTTGGGGTTGTTTTGTGGCCTCTGCCACTGAATGCCACTGAATTGACTGTGTGGTGCCCCTGCGGTCTGGTTGCCACAGTGGAATTGCCTCTGTAACCAGCGTTGGTGCCATGTCTGGAGGTAACTGGAGCTCCCTACATTAAGTAACCCAATGCATCCACACAGAGCTTGATCCCTGACCAGAACGGGGAGCATGAATACCTAGTTTTTAGGGTGATAATTTAAAGAAGACTGGCACACCTACAGGTTCAGGTGCTAGCTGGAAAAAAACTATATGTATTAGAAAGTGATCCACTGCACACTAAACAAAATATATGACATAATGAAGTGTTTGACTAACATATAAGAAACTAATGCAAATTTTGAAGATGAAAATTGACATTGCAGAAACTGCTTCAGGAAACAACATGAAAAATGAGAATCTTAGTTAATGCATTGGCCATTGCATGTTAAGCCCGATAACCATACGCCAAGGTGTTCTCATGTATATCGGGTCCCTGTCTCCCTTACCTTATGCCTCTGTCTGTGGTGCAAATGCTTATGAGGACACTAGCCTCTGAGTGCATTTTAAAACCTAGGTGTATGGGTGTGGTATGAGGTTGGACTACAATAAGATGGTGGATGAAAAACATGGCTAATCTTGGCTAGGCTATCGGGGAAGGGTGCTCAGTCAAAAACAGCAATATAATAATTTAAAGAAGACTGGCACACCTACAGGTTCAGGTGCTAGCTGGAAAAAAAACTATATGTATTAGAAAGTGATCCGCTGCACACTAAACACAATATATGACATAATGAAGTGTTTGACTAACATATAAGAAACTAATGCAAATTTTGAAGATGAAAATTGACATTGCAGAAACTGCTTCAGGAAACAACATGAAAAATGAGAATCTTAGTTAATGCATTGGCCATTGCATGTTAAGCCCGATAACCATACGCCAAGGTGTTCTCATGTATATCAGGTCCCTGTCTCCCTTACCTTATGCCTCTGTCTGTGGTGCAAATGCTTATGAGGACACTAGCCTCTGAGTGCAATTTAAAACCTAGGTGTATGGGTGTGGTATGAGGTTGGACTACAATAAGATGGTGGATGAAAAACATGGCTAATCTTGGCTAGGCTATCGGGGAAGGGTGCTCAGTCAAAAACAGCAATATAATAATTTAAAGAAGACTGGCACACCTACAGGTTCAGGTGCTAGCTGGAAAAAAAACTATATGTATTAGAAAGTGATCCGCTGCACACTAAACACAATATATGACATAATGAAGTGTTTGACTAACATATAAGAACCTAATGCAAATTTTGAAGATGAAAATTGAACATTGAGAAACTGCTTCAGGAAACAACATGAAATATGAGAATCTTAGTTAATGCCTTGGCCATTGCATGTTAAGCCCGATTGGTGTGTGGTTTATCTATATAAGGTGTGCTTAATTATTAGGCAAATGCCTTTCCTTAGGCAAAATGGGTCAGAAGAGAGGTTTGACGGGCTCTGAAAAGTCCAAAATTGTGAGATGTCTTGCAGAGGGATGCATCTGGCTAGTCCTGTGTTTGAGACTCCTAACCGAGCTCCACAGACTCTATTTGCATATTCATAATTCCCAGGGTGCAATGAACCTAGGAATTCACTGTGTTGAGCGCATTAGCCAGCTGCCCGCAGTGTTTTCTTGGACTGGTCTCCCTGAGATCAGTGAATGATTTGTGTTGCAGAGGGATGCAGCAGTCTTGAAATTGCCAAACGTTTGAAGCGTGATCACCGAACAATCAAGTGTTTCATGGCAAATAGCCAACAGGGTCGCAAGAAGCGTGTTGAGCACAAAAGGCGCAATATAACTGCCCCTAAATTGAGGAAAATCAAGCGTGAAGCTGCCAAGATGCCATTTGCCACCAGTTTTGCCATATTTCAGAGCTACAAATTTACTGGAGTATCAAAAAGCACAAGGTGTGCTATAATCAGGGACATGGCTAAGGTAAGGAAGGCTGAAAAATGACCACTTTTGAACAAGAAACATAAGATAGACTTCCGCCTCCGTCGCCATTACACAGCGACAGAAACATAAAGAGTGGAGACCTGGACCCTGACTTAACAGCTCAGATGCCACAGTGACTTAATTACACGGCATCAGTCCTGCTATCTGAGGAGCCGCAAGAACGGGACATTAACACCACAGGAGCCCTGACACTCTGGAGGAGTTGGGAGAGATACACCGCAGGAGGTGACAAGAGCACAGGGAAGAAAGCAGGGGATTAACCCTTTATAATACCTTCCTTTGTGATCAAAACAGGCTGGAGTCATTCCTCCTCTTGGAGAGTGTATAGCAACCTGGACTGACTGTGTATCTGGCTATACTAAAATTATACATCAGAGCTAGGACAGTATTAACGTTAACTCCTTGTTTCCTGACATAACACCTTCTGTGAAGACCCTATCTCTTTAGCCCCTCTATTTTTCCATAAGTGGGCATTCAGTTAAAAGGACATTGAGAGATCCAAGATGGCCGCCATCTGAGGAGGGCGTCCACCACAGAGCTCCACGCTTACAAAGGCAATCCGAGCCATCCTGCACCAAGGGACCCAGAAGGAGACACAGCCTGGATCCAGCAGCTTCACCTGGACGCAGAGGACACCAGAGGGCCGAGTATTGAGAAGCTCTGGACCCTGAGAAGCGACACCCAGGTGGGACTTGTCAGCCTCCCCCTCCCCGGCACACGAGATGAGCTGCCCCCCACACCGGGTCCTATCCAGGCCCCTGTGCCCTGACAGGCTACTGCAACCCCCGACCCATCCATCTCTATAGCAGAGGAGCGGAGCACCGGAGGAACTGGAAGCGGAGGGAGACGCACAGGAGGAGGGGTGGCTCTCCCTGCTAGACGCCATTAGCGGCGGGATCGCTTTGCCCCGGTGGGTCCCCGGAGACCGCACATACCAGGGACGATCTAGCCCTAGCAGGTGAGGTGATTGGTGGGAGCGTCGGGGAGCAGACGGGCAGACGGCTGAAGGAGAGGGAGAGAGGGCGTGCTTTTCATATGGCACCGCCATTACAGAATATTTCCCGCCTGCAGAGCCACAGGAGCAGGCAGAGGATCAGGGCATGTGAGAGACTGTGAGCTCTGAATCGAATCTAAGATACTGAAGTAACTAGCAGATAATGAGCACTGTCCTGGACAGATACACAGATACCCACATCATATTGTTAAAATGTATTCATAGACTTCCGGTTCCGGTGCCTCTATGATCGGACGCGTGTAGCAGCGCTCCGGAGCCCGCCATAGCCTCTCAGAGCAAGCCCCGAGCCCCGGACCTGATAAACACCCTCCAAGGTTGAGTGGGAGCAGAGGGGGACCGAAGGCCACTATGGACCGTTTTGTCACCAGAAATGGTGACGGAGAAGCAAATGCCGTGGTCCACGCGTCGGGAGGAGGAAAGGGCGCGAAAGTCAATATGGAGGACGCAGCACCACAAGGAAAGCCTCTGACAGAGACGCTGAGAGAGAACGATCCGGAGGCAGCGGCGCAGTTCAGCACCAATACACAGGTAAAGACACATGCCCCCAATCTTCTGCCTGACCCACAGCACCAGCACATGATGAGGTGATGGAGGAGGGAGGCAGAGGCATGGTCGGTCAGGGGGAGCCGGGTTTCTCCCTCCCACTCCTCCCCCACTTTGACTATAGATCTCTAGCCAAAGAAATGGCTCAATACCTGGCTGATGACTTCAAACCAGCAATAGCGGATTTGGTGGGGACAGCTACGCAGAAGCTCTCAAATAAGTTGGGCCACCATGACAGACAGCTACAGGAGGCGGAGACAAGGATCTCTATTGCGGAGGATAGAGTAGCTGAACTCGAGAGCCAGGTACAGACTTTACAAAAACAGTCTTCTTCTGCCCTAAGCAAACTGGACGACATAGAGAATAGGGCTCGCAGAAATGATTTGAAGATTGTGGGTCTCCTGAATCTATATCTATTAACCAACTCGAAGAAGTATTTGAAGTGGAGCTGCCCAAAGCCTTTGGACTCTCCCACAGATGTAAGACGGAACGCACCCATAGGATTGGCCCCCTAGGGAACCCCCCCGAGAGGTCAGCAGCAACATATCCTCACAGATCAGAGACATTAACAAACCACGACACGCCATCGCTAAGTACTTAAACCATAGAGACAAGGAGGAAATCTTGCGTGCCTATAAAGCAAAGAGGCGTCCTTTGATGCTAATGGGCCATAAAGCACTGATATTTGCGACTATTCAGTTGAGGTAACAAGGCGTAGGAGAGCTTTCAGCGAGATATGCACCATTTGTTTAAAAAAAACACTCGCTTTCAGCTGAACTATCCTGCAACCCTGAGATTCCGTTCCAGGGAAGGGTCTATGCTATCCTTTACGGACCCGGAGGAGGCGCGATGGCTGTGATCAGGAGTAACAATATCCACCATTCACCTAGCAGAGATAGTACGCATTCTAGCAGCCCAAGGCGTCTTAATGATGTTCCGGAACAAACACCTGACACCGCGGATAATCGTACGCGTGATCAAGACTCTGTGAGAACATACAGATTGAGATCAGACACTATCCATGAGAAGGGGATGTCAAAGCCTTTGACACCGAGACAACAAAGATCATCATCGTCTAGATGGAATAAGAAAAAGACGAGTCAAGCCGACTGAGCGAGAGGAGAAAATGATGGAGAGAACGAGGAAGAAGTGAAATCATCTTTATGTTGTCAGCGGTGAAAATATGACTTTTCCCCCACTCGTCCACCTCTACCCCCCCGGGTCATTCCATGTCAAGTGAACCAATGATTATTACCTCTATATTTTTAATTCTTTTGAGATTTTGTTATTTGATAATAGCATGTCAGACAATGCAAAATGTGAAGAGAAAAATTTAAAAAAAAATTTTTTTTTTTTAAAATGATTTTCAAAGTTCGGAAAAAGTGCGAATTTCGCTGTTGCCTGCCTTTACGTTTCTCCTCATAACTAAGGCTAGGAATAAGATAGAGAGACAAAATAAACACCATTCTACTCAGAACTATACAGGCTTTCACCAGATATGTCACAAGAGGATCTTTGTTAATATTTTACCCATGTGATCGCAAGCGCAAAACTTTAAAACGCATTTCCAAAAAATCGGCGCGCTTTAAATATTTAAAAAACTGCCCATGTGTCTGCTTTGCTCTTAGCCACATCTGTACCAAATTTCAAGTTGGGAACGCGATGGGATCATATTTTAAAATATTTTACTATTAATGGCGTCAATGGGTCATTCCATATCAAGTGATCTAAATATGAATATTTTTTTTACCTGAGGTCTTTAGATTTTTTTATTTTTTTTCCTTTATGAAGTACTACTTTAGTTAATTACAAATTAAAAGTTTAGAATTTTTTTCTTCATCAGTTAATTTTTTACAGATTTTTAAAGTTTAAAAAAAGTGTGAATTTTGGCCTGGTAGGACTTTACATTTTTTTATCTTGGGCTAGAAATAAGATAGAGAAACAAAATAAACACCATTCTACTCAGAACTGTCCAGGCTTTCACCAGATATGTCACAAGAGTATATTTGTTAATTTTAATTTTTTACCCATGCGAACGCAAACGCAACATTTTGAAATGCATTTCCGAAAAAAACTTTTAATAAAAATTTTCCAAAACTGCCCATGTGTCTTTTATGCTCTTAGCCACATCTGTACCAAATTTCAAGTTGGCATCGTGATGGGATCATATTTTAAAATATTTAACTATTATTCTGTCAATTCAAAAATCTTGAATTCAGATCTGTTCAACCTGTGGTCTAAAAGCATGGGGTCTATATTTATCAAATCCATTATTTTTAGACATTACTGTATTATTTTGATATGTTACAGCTTAGAAGCAGGAGAGGACATATAGGAAAAAGCTTTGTTAGGGCTCAACCTGAGAAAGAACAGGGATAGACAGTGAATGCAGAGCAGATGATAGGCCAGCAGCTCTGTCAATCATGTTAAGTGTCTACCCACTGCATTCAGGAAGTAAGACAGCTCGTTCAGACCTTTCATGTCCTGACATGTCTGGACATCTTCACTCCTGAACAAACAATAGTTTGTACAAAGCCATCAAGGCTGTGTACTAAAATATGGGTGAGTAATATATTAATAGTTTAATGCTTTTATTATTAAGGGCCAATACACACAGTGCTATTCTTAGGGATCATCATTCAGAAAAACAGCCCCATTGATTTCTATGGGGTTCACTACATGCAGTGTTTTTGGAAACACTCAAGAGTGAGTAAATCTCTGCTTGAACTACTTTTTAATCGCTGCAATAAACGTAGCATTTATCATTTATATAAAAAAAGCTGCCATTTTTTTCACTAGCGATTAAAAAAAACTAACGCATATGTGGTAAAAACTTGGTAGAAAAACAAGCTGCCAAAACTGCAGCGTGTATCTGCAGACAGAAAAAACTGTGCGCGCTAGCCCTAAACCTCACTTTATAGTAATACAGTTCTATCTCATGTGTACTGTAAATCTTTATTTTTATTACCTATCTTCCTTACTTAATATTAACTGTATTTTTCCCACACAGCAATGGCTGCTACTTCTCAATAAACAGCATTTTATCATAGACACTGTTGCAATCCTTTTGAAAAAATATGAATATGATTGGTGCTGGTGGCTGGCTACTGTACTCTCCAAAGATTGTGAAAATGAAGAAGTAGAATTGACTTTATTGCATCCTTCTGGTCCAGCGCCATCCTTTGTGTATCCAAGAAAGCCAGACATTTTAAAAGTGCACAAAAATCAGATATTAACTCAGGCGGAGCCTAACACCGTGACAGGCCGGACATACTCTTTGACACACAAGGAAATGGCGATTGCTAGTAAGCTTTATGGACAAGATTACATTTCACCCACTAGAAGGGACAAATTGGTAAAAGGCCACTTTAAAAACATACTACTAATTGTTTGATTAGTTCATAATTTATAGAACGATGATTTAACTACTGTACTATTCTTATTAAACACTTCATAAATCACATGTTTAGTGATAGAATAGAAAACAAATTTATATGTATAAATAGGGGTTAACATTTTTGGTTGTTTTAATCTTGTTTAATCAAACTTGAGGATATGATCACCTTTCTTCTTTTGGTTTGTTCAATACATTCAAGTTGAAAATGGTGAGCGTTGTGTTCTGATGATTAAGATATATTTATCCTGGCACTTATGGGATTTGTTTTTTGTGTTTCTTTTTTGTTGCATATAAATGTTTTATTCAATAAGTTGTGATAACTCATACAACCATAAAATAAAAAATATATAAATTTGACAGGTCCCAAGTTGAATCTCTGCACAAATATAACCAAGAACACAATCAGTCATTTTTTCACAATTGCCCGTCAATAGTTTGAATTTGATATAAAGAAACATAGTCTTGTAACATATCAAATGAAAGCTGTTACCGTTCTGAGTAAAATGATGCCTCTCCCACTTCATTATCTTATTTCTAGCCTGAGATAAAAAAATGTAAAGTCATACCAGGCCAAAATTCACCCTTTTTTTAAACTTTAAAAATCTGTAAAAAATTAACTGATGAAGAAAAAAATTCTAAACTTTTAATTTGTAATTAACTAAAGTTGTACTTCATAAAGAAAAAGAATAAAAAAAATCTAAAGACGTCAAGTAAAAAAAAAAATTCATATTTAGATCACTTGATATAGAATGACCCATTGACGCTATGAATATTAAAATATTTTAAAATATGATCCCGTCGCGATCCCAACTTGAAATTTGGTACAGATGTGGCTAAGAGCATAGCAGACACATGGGCAGTTTTTGAAATATTTAAAGCGCGCCGATTTTTCGGAAATACGTTTTAAAATGTTGCGCTTGCGATCACATGGGTAAAATATTAACAAAGATCCTCTTGTGACATATCTGGTGAAAGCCTGCACAGTTCTGAGTAGATTGGTGTTTATTTTGTTTCTCTATCTTATTTCTAGCCCGAGATATGATAGAAAATGTAAAGCCATACCAGGCCAAAATTCGCACTTTTTTAAAACTTTAAAAATCTGTAAAAAATTAACAGATAAAGAAAAAAATTCAAAACTTTTTTTTTGTAATTAACTAAAGTTGTTCTTCATATAGAAAAAAAATTTAAAAAATCTGAGGACGTCAAGGAAAAAAAATATTCATTTTTGGATCACTTGACATGGAATGACCCCCCCCTCTTTTCTTTTCTTCCCCCCCTCTTTTCTTTTCTTTCCCCCCCCCCTCTTTTCTCTCTTCCCCACCCCCTTTCTCTTTCCTCTTTTTTTCTTTCTTTCTTTCTCTTCTCTCTTTCTATCATATACTGGGGTCCACCTACCTAATTCCTAATTTATAATTTACAGTTCTCAATGAAGTAGATGTATGGTGATAGGGGGAGGTATGAGGGGTTCTATCCTGCTGAAAACAACTCTCTCAAACTTTTATATGGAGGCTCAGGATTGATGTTTCAAATGTTTACTACATTATCGGTTTTCTGAGGCTGGGGAGATTTGGCGGGCATAGGACAATGTGTCCTTCACTAAAGAGGAAAAAAGAGAAGTCTTTAGGCTATGCCATGGGAGACAGAGGGGATACTCTAAGGGTAAGAAAGGGAATGGGGTGGGACGAGAGAGCAAAATTTGCGCTGACATATACTTCTTTGTGGCCACCTTTTTCAATTTCACTCCATTTACTTATGAAGGTCGACTCCCAATGCTCTGATCTGCATCACCGAAAATTTCACAACTGTCGGATGGAAATCGGATTTCGTTGTTGAGGATGGTTAGATGGGTCTCGTGGAATGTTAAGGGACTGCGCTCCCCAGCTAAGCGCATGATGATTCTTAGACATCTCAAACGCCTACTTGCTGATGTGGCTATGCTCCAGGAGACCCATCTGACGTCCGACGAGTTCTTTAGACTAAAAAAGATGTGGGTGGGAGAGATATACGGCTCCAGTGCTGTTAACAGGAAAGCGGGGTTCTGATTCTGGTTAACAAATCACTAGCACATACAGTCCTGTCCCTTGATACCGATTGCGAAGGCAGATTGATACATATGGTCGTACAGATCCAGAATGACACCTTTAGCATTTACAATATTTATGCACCTAATGTGGCCCAGAAATCCTTTCTGCAGCAGATACAAAATCAATTCCTGACTGATCAGGAGGGTATTAGACTGGCGGGAGGGGACTTTAATATGACCTTAAATGATGTCGAAGATAGACAACATAATGATTCCTTGTCACGTGACACCCGACGCGATATGACCCAACCAAAAACGAGCCTTTTGGAAGAATTCTTCAACAACTGCAGTATGAATGATGCTTGGAGAACGCTTCACCCTCTAGATAGAAAGTTTACCCACTATTCTCACTTGCATAGATCTTGGTGAGGCTAGACATGTTCTTCACTTCACTCCTGTTATTTCAGAGAGTCGTGGATGTCAAGGTGGAGGATATGGTCATATCTGATCATAGCCCCGTGGTAATGGATACCAGAGACTCTTTTCAAAAAGGCACTGACTACCTTTGGAGATTCCCCGACACGCTGGTCCGAGAAGACAATTTTATAAGATGCCTTGAGGAGTGGTGGTCGGATTTCTCTTTCCACAACCATGAGCATCGCTCGGACCTGGGCTTGTTCTGGGAAGCGGCCAAGTCAGTTCTACGAGGCCATATCATGGCATTTAGTATGAGATTAAAAAAAAGGGTAAAGGAACAATACCTCAAAGCCAGTGCAGCAGTAAGGGGGGCTTATTCCTTATATAAACAGTCATCATCAGAATTAGATAAAGAGATCTTGCTTACAGCTAAGAAAGATTTTGATATATGGGCTGGGAAAAGAGAGGAGATATATAAGAGTAGATTAGAGCTAGACTTACATAGATTTGGAGATAAGGCAGGTAGACTATTAGCACGATTGGCAAAGGGCAGGAGGGCTACTCACCCTATTGGAAAGATAAAGGATAAACATGGTAACATTTGGACAGATCCACGTGACATTGCACAAGCTCTGGGGAAGTATTATGCCTCACTCTATAGAGAAGAAGGTGTTGAGGTGGGGGATGAGGAGACTTGGCTATCCACGATTAATTTGCCCAACTTAACAGATGAGGATAAGCAATTCCTAAATAGCCCCATTTCTACAGAGACAATCAATCAAATCAATCAAATCAATCAGTCCAGGGAAGGCGCCTGGCCCTGATGGCTTCAATGGGGCATTCTTCAAAGCTTTCCTGGAAGGCACGCCGATACCAGACAGAATGAATGTGGCCCACTTAAAACTAATCCCCAAACCAGACAAACCTCTACCCGATCCGGCGAACTACAGACCTATATCGCTTATTAACCAGGACCTTAAAATTCTTTCCAAAATATTAGCTGACAGACTTGCGCAGATACTGCCCAGAATCATTTCACCCCATCAAGCAAGCTTTATTAAGGGGAGATCAATGGTCACTATTGTTAGAAAGGCGATGCTTCTTTTAAATGTAATAGGTAAACAAACCCGTGGGAGTGGGGGAGATCCAGCCATGATCACCTTAGACGCTGAAAAAGCATTTGACAATGTGAGGTGGTCTTGGCTGGATCGAGTCCTAGATAACATAGGTTTGAGGGGCCCTTTTCGTCAGTTCCTGCGCTCCTTATATGCCAATCCAAAAGCCCGTATTAGCCTGCCGGGCTTTCTCTCTGACTCATTTGGTCTAGAAAAAGGGACGAGACAGGGGTGTCCTTTATCACCCCTCCTGTTTAATTTAGCAATAGAGCCCTTGGCAATTTATCTAGATTCACACCATCAATATGAGGGGCTGAGGGTGGGCTCCAGTGAGATAAAATTATCCATGTTTGCGGACGACATCATTTTGTATGTAAACAATCCTAGAAGAGACCTCCCTTCCATGTTAGATGATGTCGACAGACTGGGTAGAATGTCAGGTTTTCGGCTAAATAGAGATAAATGCGAGATTCTCTTTATGGGTGGAAGTAGAAGTGACCGCAGGCATACATCATTCTGTGGGATAAAGGTGGCTAGGGATAGCGTTAAATATCTGGGAATACATCTGGCTAGGACTCCTGGTCAGGTCTATGGTTTGAACTTCACGTCAGTTATATCCAAAATAGAGAAGGAATTGGCTGGATGGCAGAACCTACCACTATCTTTGTTGGGCCGTGCCCACCTTATCAAAATAATAAGTTTTGCAAGACTGCTTTACCCCCTCCAGACAATTCCTCTACTGCTGAAACATGTGGACGTTAAAAGGATAGATCGTGCTTTTTCTCGATTCCTCTGGAGGGGTAAGAGACCTAGGATAGCCCTCGCCACCCTAACGCGGCGGAGAAGGGAGGGGGGTATTCAGCTTCCAGATGTCAGTAGATACAACCTAGCGTGCTTGCTACGTCATATTCTCGACTGGATCAAAGATGCCAACAACTTTTCAGACATTGAGGTGGAGGGTGAACTGACGAGACCATGGAAATTGTCCGCGCTACTTCCCGCCCCACTTTCCATGCTGCCGTCCAAAATTAAAAACACTGTTATTTGTAGAGACACGATTGCGACCTGGAAAAGTGTCAGGAAAAGCATGAAGCTTTCTTGGTAGATCTCCCGGGGTCTTGACCCATGGGCCTCCCCAGCTTTTAGACTGGGCTATGAGAACCCCTTTTTGGAATTTGGAGAACAAGGGGCATTCTTACGATGGGAGATCTAATGCACAGAGGAGAAGGGAGGTGGCTGACATGTGATGAAACTTTGGCAAAATATGAGCTATCTAAATCACATATCTTACAATACCATCAAATTCGCCACTCTCTCATGTTTCGATTAAAAGATATCTCAGGACAACTAACCCACTCTCTTTGGGATGATGTGATAGGGTTGGGAGAGGGAGAGGTGTCAATATCAAGTCTCTACAAAATATTACAAAATTCTCAGGGACCAGGCAACACTGAAAAACTCTTTAGTAAATGGAAAAGACACTTTCCGCATCTGGGGTTAACACAAAAAATACTGGAGGGTTGGGAAACGACTAGAAAAGATATCATCAATGAAAAATGGAGGGATACCCAGTTCCGGCTCATGCATGGGGCCATCCAGGGATTTAATATTCCACCCACGCCAGACAACCAGGGAAGATGGGTACACTGTCCTAAGTGCAAGGCATATAAAACAGACTTAGAACATGGGATGTGGTCCTGCCCGAAGTCACAGACTTTTTGGGATACAATCAGACAGTTGACCTCGAACATATTTAGGATGGAAGTGGTTTTAAACCCATTTCTCTGGCTTTTTCACTATCGGGGAGATACAGTTGACTCTTACGGATCAGACTCTCTTTTTCACACAATAGCCCTGACAGCTAAAAGAATACTTCTACAGCACTGGCTTAAGAACTGGATACCGGATGCTGAATTAATACGGGACAATTTGAAAAAACCCTAATGTTAGAATCTATTGAAACTCTTAGAAACCCAAAAAGATTATCAAAGAAATTCTTTATTAAATGGAGGCCATTTATTGAAAATGCTCTGACAGACTCAGAACTCAGCGCGTTTATGAATCCTTACAAACAAACAGAATGGTTTGCATTGGAGGACCTTAACGGGACTCTGGGGAAACTAAAATATCATGCTTAATATGAGATTTGAAATTCAATTAACTGGAGATAATTTGACATTGAGGTGGTGTGTTTTACACATTAGGTATACAAAACTTTTTGGGTGAAAGTATGTCTCTCTTTGGGAAAGGGTGGGAAGGGTTTATTGTATTTGAACTTATCTTCATAATTTGAATGTTGATGTTGTCAAAGCGATATGATTATCAAAAATCACGGACAGCAATATTATGATAATGTCGATTGTTCATCATTGTCATTTTTGTATTATTTGTATTCCTTTAAAATCCAATAAAAATGATGTTTCAAAAAAAACAAACAAAAAAAGAAACATAAGATAAAACATCAAGTCTGGGCCAAGAAATATGTTAAAACTGATTTTTCAAAAGTTTTATGGACTGAGGAAATGAGAGTTACTCTTTATGGGCCAGATGGATGGGCCAGAGGCTGGATCAGTAAAGGAGAGCTCCACTCCGTCTCAGACGCCATCAAGGTGGAGGTGGGGTACTGGTATGGGCTGGTATCATCAAAGATGAACTTGTGGGACATTTTCGGGTTGAGGATGGAGTGAAGCTCAACTCCTAGATCTACTGTCAGTTTCTGGAAGACAACTTATTCAAGCAGTGGTACAGGAAGAAGTCGGTATCGTTCAAGAAAAACATGATTTTCATGCAGGACAATGCTCCATCACATGCATCCAACTACTCCACATCGTGGCTGGCCAGTAAAGGACTAAAAGAAGAAAAAATAATGACATGGCCCCCTTGTTCACCTGATCTGAACCCCATAGAAAACCTGTGGTCCCTCCTAAAATGTGAGGTCTACAGGATGGAAAATAGTACACCTCTCGGAACAGTGTCTGGGAGGCTGTGGTGGCTGCTGCACGCAATGTTGATCGTAAACAGATCAAGCAACTGACAGAATCTATGGATGGAAGGCTGTTGAGTGCCATCATAAAGAAAGGTGGCTATATTGGTCACTAATTTTTGGGGATTTTGTTTTTGCATGTCAGAAATGTTTTTTTCTAGATTTTGTGCAGTTATATTAGTTTACCTGATGAAAATAAACAAGTGAGAGTGGGAATATATTTGGGTTTTATTAAAGGGATCCTGTCAACCCCAAACCACCTCCTAAGCTATTAAAAGCTGTCCCTAGAGCATAGCAACACTTACCCTACACTCCTTTTAGCTCCTAAATGCATATATTGAAACTGAATATAAACGTTATAAAAGTACCTTATTACTGATGTTAATGAGTGACTATGGTATTCATGGTCACCCAGCCAGGCTGTCCCTCTTCATAATATCACGCCTGAATAGGCGTGATCTTCATCAAACATTCAAATGCGCGCCTCCCTGCGCGCCTCCCCGCTCTCCTATTCCGGACCGCTGCTGTGTGGGGGCTGTATGACGCGATTCGCGTCATTTCGCGTCATACAGCCCCCACACAGCAGCGGTCCAGAATAGGAGAGCGGGGAGGCGCGCAGGGAGGCGCACATTTGAATGTATGATGAAGATCACGCCTATTCAGGCGTGATATTATGATGATGGACAGCCTGGCTGGGTGACTATGAATACCATAGTCACTCATTAACATCAGTAATGAGGTACTTTTATAACATTTATATTCAGTTTCAATATATGCATTTAGGAGCTAAAAGGAGTGTAGGGTAAGTGTTACTATGCTCTAGGGACAGCTTTTAATAGCTTAGGAGGTGGTTTGGGGGTGACAGGATCCCTTTAAGTTGCCTAATAATTCTGCACAGTAATAGTTACCTGCACAAACAGATATCCTCCTAAGATAGCCAAATCTAAAAAAAACAAAACACTCCAACTTCCTAAAATATTAAGCTTTGATATTTATGAGTCTTTTGGGTTGATTGAGAACATAGTTGTTGATCAATAATAAAAATAATCCTCTAAAATACATCTTGCCTAATAATTCTGCACACAGTGTATTAACACCTGAAAACAAACCCACCAGAAGCAGATTGGGATAAAGAACGTCAACAACAGTACTGTAAAGGGCAAGAGTGTGTTAAGAAAAACCTGTCACAGGCAAGAGAAAGCCTACAACAAAAATGCACCTGAAGTCCCCTTAACAACAGGATAGCAAGTCCTAAAAAGAAAACGTTGAACCAGCAAACTGGATGACCAGTGGGAGGCAGAGCAATATACAGTATTGCCTTCGAACTTTGAAAACACCAAAGTCTGCTTAATTAGTAAAGATGGAGGAGACCTCAGCAGCAGTTTCAAGAGACCATTTAAAGAAATGCCCAGAACTGAGAAACAAAGAAGTACAACGTACACTTCAACCCATAGAACAGAAAGAAGAGATGATTCATACTGTCCTTGGAGATTTCCCAAAACATGGATGCAGATAAATGAAGCAATAGTAGTTCCTATGCTTACTTTTCCCCAAGCAGTTGTGCCTGAAACCATTGAGACTCAACAACCACTTAAAGAAAGACCTGAAGAACCACCAGCTGCAGCAGAACAAGAGAGTCAACCCCCTGCTAGTGGTGAATCTGTCACGACATCAAGTCATTCAAGTCGTTCAAACGACATCGTTAGGACGTCATTGCGTGTTACACCGAGATATGACTATGATAAATCGTTGGATCGATGATCGCAGATTTGAGAACATGTTCTCAAATCAAACGATCCTCGATCAGCCAAATGCTGCATCGTTGTGTGTGACACCACGATAACGATATAAAAACAATGGTAAAGCGGTCTCAGGGAGCGCCAAAGGAATACTGGACAAATTAGTGGATAAGAACCGACCTTTATTCTTCCTCCAATACCACTGCCACTAGTGGTATTGGAGGAAGAATAAAGGTCGGTTCTTATCCACTAATTTGTCCAGTATTCCTTTGACACTCCCTGAGACCACTTTACCATTGTTTTTATGTGAGTTCTCTCTATGGAGCCAAAACGGCAGGAGCAGCTTGGCATATCTGGAGGGTTGAGGACCTGCGGTTACCTAATTACCGGGATAAACATACTGAGGACCTGCGGTGACGCAGTATCTGGTCCGGTAGGATCACGTGAAATTCGCGGAGCATGGAGTTGTGAACGCAAACACCGGCAGGACGGCAGTATTATTAGAGAGAGGCGACCCGGAGCCCCATTACCCACACGTTTAATCTTGGTTGTGTAGACGTACACAACCATTATAGGTGAGTGCACTGGCACTTTTTATTTATCTAAATAGCCCTGTGTGTCTACACATGCGCCCTTTTCTTTTTCTTTCACCACGATAACGATGTCGTTAACGACTTCTCCTATTCACAACAATTAACAAGGATCTTTAGCTGGGTTGTGCGTATGATAGCTGCTCGCCACATCGTTGGTGCATCGTCCACGATATCTATACGTGTGACATCTCACCAACGATGTCAAAAAGATGTCCTAATGACCGCGCTCTGATGAGATCGTTGGTGATATCCTAACGATATTGAAGCATGTAACAGTACCTTTAGATAACACTCTGGTGTACCTGTGCTACATAGGTGTACAGGTAGAATGGTGGATAGTACACCCACAACATCAGCAGGGACACTAGCAGTCAAGCCAGACAATCAGAGATACCTGTACTACGTAGATCCACCCGTAGTTACAGAGGTCAGATTCCAGCCCGTTATAGGGACTGTTAGAAAATTAAGTGAATAAATTCAACCAGGTTAAAAATGTAAATATATTTTGTTTTCATGTAATTATGTAAATAAGTAACCACCAAGCAACAGTGCCTACAGGACTTAAGGGGGTGTCACACGCGTCAATGTCGTCAGTGAGATGATTGCTGACGACATTGACGGCTGATCGCTGGTGAGCTGTCACACAGACAGACTCACCAGCGATCAATTGACCAGAAACATCGTGGAAACGATTTAAATATCGTTTCCACGATGTCTTGCTCCCGCTGCCAGCCTGCTGGTAGCGGGAGCAGGCTGGTCTCCAAGGTAAACTGCGGGTATCTAGGCAGCGCACGCTGCCTAGATACCCGACGTGTACCTTAGTTACCAGCCTCCTCCGCTCACCGGCTGGTATCTAAGGTACACAGCGGGTAAACTAGGGACCGGTGAGCGGAGGAGGCTGGTAACTAAGGTACACGTCGGGTATCTAGGCAGCGCGCGCTGCCTAGATACCCGCAGTTTACCTTGGATACCAGCTCCCAGCGCTTGTGAGAGGCGCTGGGAGCTGGAATATCGCTGCTCCCGGTGTCACACGCAGCGATGCGGCATGTACACCGAGCGACCATCGCCAGGTTTTAGGACAGATTCTAAAACCTGACGATCATCAACCAGCGATTTATCGCTGGTTGATTCAGTATGTCACACGCATCAATATCGCTGCAACGTCACGTGCAGCCGACATCGTGCAGGCGATATTGACGCGTGTGACATACCCTTTACTGTATGAACTTTTGCATATTCTTGAACATTTGCCTTTAACTATGGACCAATATGCCACAGGACTGGTTGTGGTAAAGACAATTTTGTACATAATTCCTTATCAGCCATGGGTGGAAGGACTAATCACCGTAGTGACTGTGTTTTCCCAATTTTTCTTGGTTTTTGTAATTTTTTATATTTGAGATTCTGTACAATTTATCTACTATTACTGTTATTTATTATGTTTTGCCAAAAGAGTTTCCTCAGTCCCGGAGTACTGAATTTCACTGGGGGAAAAAGTGGAACCCAAGTCCGGTTGCCATAGTGGCCTTGCTTCCGTCGGAGGGTAGGGTCATGTTTGGAAGCAAGATAGGGTATCAACACCAGGTAAGCCCACAGCACACGACACCTTCCTGACTCCAGACCAGAAGGAGGAGCTCAGAAACCTGAGTTCAGGGGACCTCCCCTATAAATTATGATCTAGGGACGGGGTTAGTTAGTTCAGATCCAAGGAGGACTGTGAAGACATCCTGCGGACTGGAAAGTGTCAGGCTCATCCGAGGATAACCACCAGCCAGTGTAAGGGACCTATAGGAGAGGGTCTGAGGAGAGGAGTATAAATAATTATCTGCTGCACATTAAACATTACATGACATAATGGCTAAGGAATGAATGACTAGCATATAGGAAACTAATGCAAATTTGGATGAGGAAAATTGACATTGCAGACATTTCCTATATGCTAGTCATTCATTCCTCAGACATTATGTCATGTAATGTTTAGTGTGCAGCGGATAATTATTTATACATATTGTCTTTTTCCTCTAACACCTTCACATGTAGGTGTGCCAGTCGTTCTTACTGTAATATTGTGACAGTTTTCTGACTGAGCACCCTTCCCCCGATAGCCATGTCTAGTTTACCATGTCTATTTCACCATCATGCTGTAGTCAAGCTCCCAGCCACACCCACACACGCAGATTTTAATTGCACTCAGAGGCACATATCAACATATGCATTTGTACGCAGACAGAGGCACAAGGTCAGGATCCCGATAGATATGAGAGCACCTTGACGTAGGTTATTGGGCTTACATGCAATGGCCAATGCATCAACTAAGATTCTCATTTTTTCATTTTGTATCCTGAAGCAGTTCTGCAATGTCAATTTTCCTCATCAAATTTGCATTAGTTTCCAATATAAACAGAAAAAAAAACTGCGCGGCACTCAAGATACAATGTGAACTGGTGCAAGCTGTGATGCTGAAATAAACAAACAGGAAAAATTCACTGCAGCACTCGGTTACTACCATTATGTACATGCTAAAAAGCAGTTTATATTTGAGAACATTTTTATAAAAACTTACGTTTTTCAAAAAACTCAATATTCACATGTTTTTATTTACTAAGGTTATTGGTACATATATTGGCCAATATCTGTTTCCTATATGCTAGTAATTCATTCCTTACACATTATGTATGTAATGTTTAGTGTGCAGCGGATAATTATTATACATATTGTCTTTTCTGCTAGCACTTCACATGTAGGTGTGCCAGTCGTTCTTACTTTAATATTGAGGAGAGGAGTAGGCCTGGGGAGTGGAGACAGTTATCTGGTTCACCCCAGAGCAGAGCGCCAGAACCGGACACTGGAGTCTGAGGGTTTCAAGGGTGCTCTAGGGCCAGCAGCCAAAACTGGAGGGTGGGAGACTCCACGTCTCCTGGTCACACCAAGAAACCAGGAGGCACAGCAGAGTTGGAGAGCTCTGGGACAGTGGTCAGAGAAGGGATACCTGGAAAGGGCTTGAGCTGCCTGTAATATGGTGATAGACTTTCAGTAAGGGTAAAGGGTCGCAGCTTAGCTACAGGCAGTCAGGACCAGCAAACAGGAGCACAGCAGGAGCACAGCAGGGAGGCCTCAGAACTTGCCAGGTGAGGGACCCTAACTTGCTTCCAGCCACCCGGATTCTAACAACACCAGAACCATGGCATCTACTGCTACAGTAAAGGTAAAGGAAACCACACCTGGGTGTCTGTCGTTTATTCGCGCCTCAGTCTGCCCCCAACTGCCTATCACTGTCATAGACTTGTCCGGTTGTACCGGGAACCGCGATATCACTTCTTCTGCGCTCCATCGTCCCCGGAGGTCCCACACCGCAGCACCGGCTCCAAAGCCGAATACCACGGTGGCGTCACAACACTATCCCCTACATCTATCCTCCAGAACTTTTCAAGACTGACCCCAGGGTCTCAGAGCCGGGTCTCGACCCTGTGACTTCTTCTGGAAGCACCCAAAGCCCGGTTCGAGTGACCCATGGCCCTGGGAGCATCAATAACAACACATGTAATTGCAATAAATTTCTGGGAGAAATATAAGGTAAAGAGTTGTGCACGTTTCTTCAGAGGAGAAATATTCATTTTCTGGAACAATTTCAAGGGTGCCAAAACTTTCAGCAATGACTGTAAATGTGATTACATCTTACACGCTGAGAAATCTAAGGTAGAATGGGGTGTACGTCTCTTCTTTAAATATTGTTGCCTTATATGATAGGGTAGCATCATGCAGGGGGAAGAAGTACACATCCCCAGTTAAAACAGTCGGATAATACCTATGTGGACTTAAAAAAAGTTAACTACGGTACTTAGGTACAGAGCATTTTGAGAATATTTAATATCTCTATTATCAATCTAATACACTGTGTTCCAAATTATTATGCAAATTGGTTTTAAGTGTCATAGGGTTGGGTTTTTTTTAAATGAAACCCATTGATGGGATTGTGTCTCAGAGTTCTTTCGATCACTGAAATCAATCTGTTTTTTTTTCTTTTTTTCTGTTTTTTTTTCTTTTTTTTCTGTTTTGAAATCAATCTCAGATACCTGTGATAATGAGTTTGGCAGGTGAGCCCAATAAAAGGAAAACTGGGTGTTCCACAATATTACGCAGGCCACAGTTTTCAAGTAACATGGGAAAGAAAAAGGATCTCTCTGCTGCCAAAAAGCAACAAACAGTGCAATGCCTTGGACAAGAGGTGAAAACATTAGATATTTCACGATAATTGATGATAGAAATCCGGCACCAGACGTATCTCCTTATTTTCAAGCCTTTATTCCAAGTTTTAGGTGAGTATAAAATCAAACATATGAAATGGGAACGCAGTCCCCGCTGGACGCGTTTCGGACAACGTCCTTCTTCCACAGCATAAAACACAATAGTGACCACATCCATTAAAAACACCACCCACCTAACACGTGTGGTAATTAATTAAACACAGAGGGTGCTTTGTTACCAATGTCACATAGGTAGGAGGATACCAGAGGCTCCATTAGCCTGGCAGTTAACCCTATGATTGATATAATAACAGATGAGATTTAAAAACAAAATACTATAAAACCTAAGCAGATAGCAGAGTCATCTTATATCACATAGAAAAAAGCAATGTTTCATTGTGTGCCTTCCTTTAGGAAATATGCTGATCCCCTTGCCTGATCCTGCCCCTCCTCACCTCTGCCCCTCCGCCGCCCCGGCTCCCATGAATGCACTCAGCGCCCCCTTCCCCCGCACCTCGCCGACGGCCGCCAGCACACCCCCCCCCCTTCCTCACCATGGCTGCACCAGGGCCCCTGGGCTCAAGGTCCGCCACTGGCACTGACTATTTAGGAGAATCAAAGAAAAAGTACATTTGCATAATAATTTGGAACATGGTGTAATATGCTAATATCTCTGCAACACAGAGAGGCAAAGTAAAATATAATAATCTACTTGTATGTGAAACATTTGGTAAAAATTCCTCCTTAAGTGGTTAAAAAATTCTGAAACTCTTAAAAATAATTCTTTAATTAAAAAATTCCTGTAACATAACATTTTTATGAGGGATGCTTAAAAGCTTGATTTTATCGCCATGGTGAGCCAATGTTTTTATTAATACCTTTTTGCTACTACATTTTTGGGAGATGTGCAATAACAAAAAAAAGGTTGGGCTGTGAATATGGTATGTGTAAAAGCCATTTTTGGACAAATAAGTGCACTTGTACTTACAATAGCCATCACAAGTTATATACCAGTATACAGTATGAGTGGATGGAATCACTGGGCTGTCTAGGGATCCAGAGAGAGTGAGAAAGTTACTACTTTTTCAAGGCACTCTACATGTATTTTAGCTATTATGGTACCTTTACACGCCGCTACCGAAGGTTAGAAACCACCGGGTGTTGCACATGCAAGTGCACATTTCAATGGTTCCTAACGGTACCTGATACTGCAATTACACGCCGCTACAAGGTGGTCCACAGTAGGTTTTTTCAATCCCTGGAAGCACCGACGGGTGCCGCAGGTTACCTTCTGTAGAGCACCTTCCCTGATTTACACGCCGCTACCACAAGGGAATATGGGCGGACCTGGGGCAGCAGGGACAACACATAGGCGTGCCAGAGTTGTGGATTACGAGACGCTCATACGGTGATTGGACAATGCAATAGCATCATGATTGGCCAGCCAGCGCAGGAAGGCTGGCTAATACATGATGTTATTGCAATTGTGTAGTGTGACTGGTCATCTCCTTAAATATGCCGCCCTATGCAGGGACAACCAATTGTAACGCAGGAGCTTCCACCAATGATCGCTGATGGGGCACGGTATCCCGGAGGCTGTGTCACGCCCCAGGGAGTTCACTAGGTGACGAAAATACCTTCCTGTTCCTTGATTACGCGCCGCTACCATAGGGTTTATACCTACTTGTTTTTGAGCACGGCTGGAAAACAGGTATCCAAAGTGACCGGTGGCAACAACCTGAATTACACGCCGCTACCTCGCGGTGTTTTGAAGGTACAAGTTACAATTGTCTCCGACACCCGGTGGTTTCTAACTTTCGGTAGCAGCGTGTAAAGGTACCATTATATGTATTGTTTTGTGAACAGAAGATTAGCATAGAGTATATACATATCCATGCATGGTAAATGCGCACCTCTAAGATTTGTTGCATATTTGTGTTAGGCTAGGGTCATACTTGCGTTTTTTACAAGCGTTTTTGGAGACTTGCGTTTTCAAAAACGCATGTAAAAACGCACCCATAGACCACCCCATGTTAAAAAACGCATGCCCTAATAGCAAAAACGCATGTGTGACAGTACCATGCGTTTTTTAACATGGGGCCCTATGGAAAAAGCATGCAAAAACTCATGTACAATTAGTGCCATTCAAAAACGCATGCGTTTTCCATAGGAACCCATGTTAAAAAAACGCATGCGTTTTTAGAAAACGCATGCGTTTTTTTAACATGGGCTCCTATGTAAAACGCATGCGTTTTTGAATGGCACTAAATGGTATTAATTGTACATGCATTTTTGCATGCGTTTTCCATAGGGGCCCAAGTCAAAAAACGCATGCGTTTTCTACAAAAACGCACCAAAAAATAGTGCATGCAAAAACTCATAATTACATTAAAAAACGCATGGTAAAACGCATGAGTTTTTTTAAGTCACTAAAAAAACTCATGCCAAGTGTGACCCCAGCCATATACATGGATTTTGCAAGTGATTTTTCCACAGATTTCATCCTGTGTTTTGCAAATGATGAAAACTGCAATGAAAGATTTTATGTGCTGAAAGTGTCAAAAGCCACAATGCAGATCAATTAACACTTTTTAAAATGTAATTTACTTAAAGAGTAAATGTCATTTTAATGTTATTTCCATAAACCAATATTAATAATAAGAGCAGGTCTGTAAAGGCTATGTTCACACACTGCATTTTTATTGTGTTTTTACCATGGTTTTATGCTACTATAAACCTGTGTTTTTGTTTCACAGGAAAACCTAGGAAAAAATGTGATGCGGGAAAAAACTGTGCACACACATTGGTTTTAATCTTTTCCAGAATATGATGAGACTTGCACAGCTTTTGCTGCATTTTGAAAAGAATGAGCACGTACACGGGGTTGGACCTGGGACCTCTCCCTCTCCCGGTGCCTGCTTGTGGTGACATGGCCTCTGACATTGGTAATGAGCAATGAGGTATAACTGGCAATGTATGGGTCCTTTTACAAAGTTTTTATAAGTGCAATGCATATGTACCAGGGTAACCTTGATATATGGCACTTTATTTGATACTGTGATGGTTCTTTACATTGTGTGACATGTTTGCATACAATCTATATAATTTGTATACCTTCCAGTATAATTGTGCACTTTATTGTAAAGGTATTCTCCTGGTCTAATATATCATATTATATATGACATTGTGTATAGGGACTCCCTTCTATTTATACCTTATTTATGACTTGGCTGCCATTGTCTTGGCTGTGATTTCTGCATGTTGGCACTTTACCTGCTGCCCAACTCTATGTGCCTACCTGACAGGATTAATAAAATTGTTAACCTTTGCAACTTGGAGCTGATCCTCTTTTTCTCTTGTTTCTTAAACTTGTGACTTTGCAGAAAGTAAAAATGCCTTTAAACATTCTTTCTCTCTCATTATTCTGGCATTTGGCAAATATTAATAATTATGGTATTCCTAATTGACCTAAAATGGGAAAGGTTAATTCTGATTTCAAGTCAGATAGTGAGAAAAACATGCATATGTGTCTTTTTATATAGTGTATGTAAACTTCTGGTTTCAACTGTATGTATTCAGTGAAGACAGTTTTCTTGATTACTGAGATAGGAGATGACAGTTACTACTGATAATATTCTAAGTAATAGGGAGGGGAGAGTAGAAGAGAGGAGATATGCTTCTAGCCACTCCTCTCCATTCTCCTCCTCCTTTTCCTTCACATTGGGCTGTCTGATGCGATGGCGTGAGAAGTCTCTACAGCAGCTCCATTTTGTCGCCCCCTCCCCCATAGTGGGAGGTATGTGAAAATTCTCTGAGCCTGATCAGAGAAGGTATAATGCGCCATCTTCCCACAAGTCAGTTCCCTCAGAGAACTAACTCCCAGCAATCAATTATACTTACATCTTTCAGTACAATAGAAGCCATAACAGCCAGTACTTCCAGGTCAGGACTCCACTGGAGCTGAGATATCAAAAATTTGTTGTAAATGGGGAGGGGCGGAATGGCTGTGGAAATATTAAGGGAAGCAGTGAGGGGGATATAGTGGAAACAATTTGAGGGCCAGTGGGGGGATGGCTGTTTAAAGTTAACCTGTCACCTCCTTTTGGGCATTTTAAACTATGCCCATCAGCATTTACATGATGTAAATGGGGTTCTAGTAACCCCTGTATGTGCCCAGACATCCCCCTCATACCTGAAATATGAACTTTTATTAAGTTTAGAGCTGGCCTCCTACTGAGACCAGCAGGATGCTGTTTAGACTGGGTGGATGGTGTTCTCGCCGCCCCTCCAGGCTGCTAAACCCGTCCTGCATTTTTCAAATTTCTTGCCCATCCTTTGGCCGGCGTGGTGAGTGACAGCCACACTTGCGCCGGCGCAGTGGAGCAGGTGACCGCGGTGCATTGAATAGTGTCGATATCTTGTGAGACTTCACAAATCTCGCAAGACGTCGGCAATATGCACAGACTGCGCACGCACCTGTCTGTGCCAAGATTTGTGAAGTCTCAAGAGACATCGGCACTGTTCAATGCACCGCGGACATCTGCTCCACTGCGTGTGCGCGAATGTGGCTGTCACTCACCACACCAGCCAGAGGAGGGGCGGGAAATTTGAAAACTGCAGGGCGGGTTTAGCAGCCTGGAGGGGTGGCGAGAACGCCCATCCACCCGGTCTAAACAGCATCCTACCGGTCTCAGAAGGATGCCAGCTCTGAACATAATAAAAGTTTATATTTCAGGTATGAAGGGCCAGTCTGGGCACAAACAGGGGTTACTATAACCCCATTTACATCATGTAAATGCTGGTGGGCATAGTTTAAAATGCCCAAAGGGGGTGACAGGTTCCCTTTAAGCAATATGAGAAAGGGGGGAAAATGGCTGTGGAAACAATATTGAGAGGGAGGAAGGCTGTGGAAACAATGTGGAAGGTTATATGCCTGTAAAACAATATGGGGAGCAGGAAGGACATGGTTGTGTAAAACCACATCTGGAGCATGGAAAGGTGGTTGTGGAAACAATATAGGGAGCAGTGGGAGGAAATGGCTGTGGAAACAACACGGGGAGCTTGAGGGATGGTTGGGGAGACAATATGGGGAGCAAGGGGAAAATGGCTGCGGAAGCAGGGTGAGATGGCTGTAAGTCTGTGGAAGCAAATAGGGGTGAAAGGGAGGAATTGGCTGTGGAAACAATATGGTGTGCAGAGGGGAGAATGGTTTTGGAAGCAGTATAGGAGCAGGGTGATGGCTGTGGAAACAATATAGGCAGAAAAGGGAGGAATGTTTATGGAAACAATATGAGGAATAGGGGGTAGGATGGCTGTCTAAACAATATGAAGAGCAGGGGGGGATGGTTTAGTAATGAAAATATGGAGAATTGGAAAATCGCTGGGAAAACAAGATGGGGAGGTATGTTGAGGGATGGCTGTGGAAACAATATAGGGAGCAGGGGGGATGGCTTTGGAAACAATATGGAGAACCGGGATGATGGAGAGGTTGTGGTGGTTATGGAAGCAATATGGTGAGGACAGAAGGGCTGTAGAGACAATATGGGGAGCAGGGGGGTGGCTGTATAACAAATATGAGGAGCGGGGGGGAAATGGATGTAGAAATATTATGGGGAGCAGAGGGGGAATGCTTATGAAACCAATATAGGGAACATGGGGGATGGCAGAGGAAACAACATGGGGAGTTAAGGAGGATCAATGAATGTGGAAACAATATGAAGAGCAGGGGAGGGATGGCTGTGAAAACAATATAGGGAGCAGGAGGAGTAGCTGTGGAAACAAAATGTAGAACAGGGGGAGGGAATGACTGTGTAAACAACATGGGTAGGGTGAAATGGCTGTGGAAGCAAAATGGGGAATGGGAGGAAGGTTGTGGAAACAGTATGGGGAGCACAGGGAGAGATGGTTGTGGAAACAATATGGGGTGCAAGGGAAATGGCTGTATAAAAAATATGTGGTGCAGGGGCAGAAATAGCTATGTAAATATTATGGGGAGTAGAGGAGAATGGTTATGGAATCAGAATAGGCAGCGTGGGGATTGACTGTGGAAGCAATAGAAGCAAGGGAGAATAGCTATTTAAAAAATATAGGGAGCGAGGGGATGGCTGAGGGAACAAAATGGAGAACAGGGGGAAATGGCTGTGAAGAAACATGGGGAACAGGGGGAATGGCTGTGGAAACAATATGGGAAGCATGGGTGAATGGCTGTATAAAAACATATGGGGAGCAGGGGTGGGGGCTTTGGAAAAAATATGGAGAACAGGGGAAGGAGAATGGTTGTGATGGTTGTGGAAATAATGGCTGCAGAAATAATAGGGTGAGAAGAGGGTGTAATGGTCATGGAAACAGTATAGGGAGTGGGGGATGAGTGTGGAAACAATATGGGGAGCAGGGGGAAGGATGGCTGTGGAAACAATATTGGGATGGCTGTGGAAACAATATGGATAGCAGGGAGGGAATGGCTGTGGTGATTATGGAAACAATGAGGGGAGAGAGGAGCATTATGGAAATAATATATGGACCAGTGGGTTGGCTGTGCAAAAAATATGGGGAGCAGGGGGAGGGATGGCTGTGGAAACAGTGTGGGGAGCAGGGGGATATGGCTGTTGAAAAAATATGGAGAGCAGGAGGTAATAGCTGTTGAAAAATATTGGGAGTGAGGAGAATGGCTGTGGAAACAATATGAGAAGCAGGGGGAAATGGTTATGGAAAAAGTACAGTGATCAGAGTGGGATGGCTGTTAAAACAATATGGGAGCAAGGTGGATGGCTGAGGGATGGCTGTGGTGCTTCCGGTAGTTGTCACAGTGGGGCCAAGGCCCAGCTCCATGGCCCTGGTGTCGAGTTGAAAAGGGGAATCCGGCAGTGGTCGTGACGCCACCCGTGGATATTGGCGATTAGTAGCTGATTCTGCGGTGTGGGACCTCTGGGGATGATGGGATGGCAGCTGTGATGGTTTTGCTCCCCACAGATAGAGTGGGTCTGCTGGGCAACCGGTATAGTCTATGGTGGTGGTAGGTTGTTGGGGTGCAGGGCTTAGGGCGCGGAATAACCAGCAGACACAGGTATTCAGTTTCCATTACCTTTACTGGTGGTGATAGCAGGTTCTGTCCAGGGTACTGTCCACAGGA
This sequence comes from Allobates femoralis, assembly GCA_033576535.1. Lineage (NCBI taxonomy): Eukaryota > Metazoa > Chordata > Amphibia > Anura > Aromobatidae > Allobates > Allobates femoralis. Next base: position 434,288,198 of record JARQOC010000001.1, read on the forward strand.
TATGATGGGAGTCTGGGTGGCCTGGGAGAAAGTTGAGGATCTCCGCACCCAGTGAGTTCTGAGGCCTCCCTGTTGCACTACTCTTGGTTATTCTTGGCAGGTCCTGGCTACCTGTAGCTAAGCTGCGACCCTCTCTTTCTGCGTAGAGTCTCTTGCCCGTATGGCAGGCGGCTCAAGTCTTTCCTGGGTACCTCTCCTCTGGTCACTGTCCCTGAGCTCTTTGTTGCTGCTGTGCCTCCTGGGCTTCGTGGAGGCCAAACAACTTAGAATCTCCCGCCTTCCGGTTTTGGCTGCTGGGCCTGAAGTACCCTCACACCCTCGGACTCCAGTGTCCTTCTCTGGCACCCTGCACTGAGGCGAGCCGTTCAGCTGCCTCCACTCCCCATGCCCTCTTCTCTCCTTTCCTCAGACCCTCTCCTATGGGTCCCTCTAACTTCCTAGTCTCTGTCCTGGCTGAGCCTCACTCTGCTTCAGTTCACAGGATCTCCTCACAGTTCTCTTGGGAACTGAGCTCGGTGTCTCTCTGCTCTACCTGGGATGAGCTTGGCTGAGCTCCAGTCCACAGGTCCTCTTCACAATCCTCCCAGGAACTGAACTGACTAGCCCCACTCCTGGCCAGAACTTATAGGGGAGTTCCCCTGAACCCAGGTGAGAGCTCCCCCTTCTGGTCTGGAGTGAGGTAAGGTGTTGTGTGAAGTGGGCTTACCTGGTGTGGATACCCTTCCTTGCTTCCAAGCACGACATCACCTCCCGAGGGAGGCAATGTTGTTGTGGCTACTAGACTCTGGGGTGCTACAAGGAGAGTGTGAAGATGGGGCTAAGACTGGAATGGAGAGGGCTGTTTGCACTCCATGCACCATAAGAGGGTCAGTGTGTGGGTCATGTTTTAGTGCATGGAACACAGTCAGGAGCAATTATTTAATCAGGGGAACAATGTAGGGCAAATATTTCTATTCAAGAGCATTATAATCATGTGGCTATGTTTAAGGGCACCATGTTGGGATGTTCTGCAGAAGACTGGAGAGCTGGAAGTATGAGGAGATGAGCTGTGGATGTAAAAAGGAAGTAATGAGGCTGCAAGTATGTGATCTGCATACATGTGGTCATGTGCTGATTAGATATGCGCTCCCTCGCTCAATCCAATTGAACTAAGTGCTGCCAGATACATCTAGTTTGAATATTGATGCAAGTATTCAAATTGCATACATGCACTGACATGACCATCTACTCTTGCCATGGCATAGGGGAATTTTGAAATTATTCCTTGAGAAATCTGAGGTCTTCAGAGAATCCATGACAAATCTGGAGAGCCACTTTCAAGATAACATTAAAGTGAACCTGTCAGCTGCTTTATGCCTCTCCAGCTATCACTGTCTGCACCTGCAGCTTCATAGTACTATTCTAATCATCCCTGTCTGAGCTAATAGTGTAATTAATGTTAAAGGTGAAAAAAAAGCATTAGTACACTTACATTTTCTTATGAAAATGAGGCATAGTCTACATCTTGGAGGAGGTAGGCCATGTTCACACATCTTCTCTGTTAGTATTTAGCATGTCTGCGCTAAATACTTAGCATTTTCCAGTGAAGCGGAGATGTGTTTGCACCGCCGCTTCCTGGTGGCGCAGCCCCTGGTTACCCGATGTTGATTGTGGTAACCAGTTCACAGACAAGGTTGCCTAGTGTCCGCTTTCCCAGAGCGGACAGGGAAACGCTGCTAGCAGGTCCTTGTCCTGTGATCGCAGGTCTTCTGGGATGGTCCCGGTGCAGGCGTCGGATAGGTGAGTATGTAATTTTATTATTTTTAACAACTTTTACTCACTTTTAGGGTACTTTCGCAGTGTATCTATGGACCGGTACCTACTCGTTGCGAGTATAGCGAGTCCGAATATTAAGGTACTCGCTCATCCCTAATTTTATTAGTCCTGGCAGAGAATGAAGTAGGTTTCTCTGATAAGATACATTACAAACTTTCCTTTTTCCATGTGTAATGTTAATTTATGAAATAAAATTTTAAATAACAGTTACTCTTTAATTGGTACTGTATTGCATTATGGATTTTGTATGTGCAAAATCAGGTGGAAAATCTGGAGCAATCATGCACTGTGTTACAAAGTAAGTGAATTGGATACAGTTCATTCTTATATGTAATTTCTGATCAATGATAATACTTTTTTAAATACAGTTCAGTGTTTAGTTAAGTATGCAAGACACTAGAATCATGGAAACATTTCAGTTCCAGTAAAGTTAATTTGAATTGAAGGGATAGGTCTTAAGCCCTGTAGATTCAGACGAGTTACCCCAAATTCAATGTTGTATTTTTAGAGCTTATTTAGGTAGGAAGTCTCAGCATTTTCATCTCCTTCATTCTTAGTTTTGCCCAGCAGCTGTAGGATCATCAATATCAACAGTCTTGTAGACATTCTGAAAGAGTAAAACATCTCATAGTTACCTAATCATATAAAATTCACTATAAATATTGAGTTATCATTCTTTATTAATTATTAAACTTCTAATATATATTTACCTACTGGCGTCTGTCATCAATTTTCGTGGGGATGTCTCCATATCCCAGAAGGCACCGTGCCAGAAGTACGCCAGATGCCATATTGGGACACCCAAGTGATGGGTCTCCCAATATGCTGCCCACGCTGTACCACCAGTGGACACCACCACACTCCTGCCAACCCAACCGCTGCATACCCGGTGTACATCTGCCAGGATCACAAAATTATTAACTACGCCTGCACGAACCCTGCACACAGGCGCAGTTAATCAGACTGCCGCAATCTTTGTACAGTGAGATGACGGCATTCACATTAACCGCACATGAGCCCAGCCGATCAGGCTGCCACCATCTTTGTAAAGTCAGATGACGGCCACTGCCGCCATCTTTGTACAGTGAGATGACAGCATTCATATTAATCATGCATGCACCAAGCCAATGAGCACATGAGCAGTTAATCAGTCAACGTTGTGACACGTTGGCAACCTGTACTGCAAATGTGTGAACTGCAGCCACAGCAACAATAAAAAACAACGCTGGTGAGATTTAAAAGTAAAAAAAGAATAATTTAAAATGTTATAGCGTGTCAGGAACCCTCTAAGAAACATGTTATAGTATATCAGGGCCTCTCTAACAAAAACATTATAGCGTGTCACGGACACTAAAAAAAAAAATTATAGCATGTCACAGACCCTAAAAAAAGAGAAAATCCCATTATGTAGTAGGTGTAAAAATAATAATATTAGCAATTACCTTCAATTAGAAATGTACAGTAGTATAGTTCTCCTGACATAGCCATGTCTCTTATCTCATGTGCAGAGCAGTGTAGCTTAGGTATCAACTGTGAACCAACTAACTGTCACGATATGAGTGGATGTAACCATGTATACCTAAGCTGCGGTATCTACTCCAGTTGTCATTTCTGCCAGGAGGACTTCTAGCACCGTGTGATCTATAAACACTGACAGGACATCCAGCAGATAGTTTTGTGAGGGGTCACAGGTGGCCCTGTACCATACATTTGGGAGGGACTGCTTTTACTCCTTACATTAGGACGTTCCCTCATTGATTATTGAGATAGTGGAATACATATTCCATGGCACTTTACAATGCCAGCTACAATGTGCCCGTTGGTAGGTTGGCTTTTGCCCTCCTCCTCCTCCAACACCAGCTCCATACCATTATGTGGCCCTTAATTCAAGTTTTGAGAGGACCAGCAGGTGTTTTGAAAACCTGAGTTTTGAGAGGGGACTCAGGTGGTCCTCTATCATACATTTGGAAGGGTCCTCCTCTATACATTTGGGAGGGCCCTTTTCTACACCAGCTTGCTGGTAGGTACTTTTCTGTGGGAATTAGCTCTTCTCCCACCAGCCAGGTATATCCAGTGAGCTCTCTGAAACGTACTGAAGGAGAGAGGAATCCTCACAATTTATGGGTAAGCTAATTGTATTCTATAAAGGATATAATTGTGAAAGTCAATTTTGCACTTACTCGGGGTTAGTCACAAGCAGGGCTGGTCCCTGGGTGTACTGACCTTACCTGAACTAATTGTGGGCATCAGGGGAATGTGTCTCACCATAGTACACCATTACTCTCGTTTCCTGGTGGTAGTACCTGTGAAAGACCTGACAGACAGAACAGCGGCTAGAGCATTTCAAGCCTACTTTTGCAGACCTCATGGCTAACCAGAAGAGGTGCTTACAGATCAAGGTCCAGTGTTTGAACCTGAGGTGTTCCAAGAATTTTGTAATTTGTATGGGTGTAAGAAAATCAGAACAACACCGTACCACCCACAGACCAACGGTATGTGTGAAAAGATGAACCATGTAGTCATAGACCTGCTGAAGACATTGCCAGTGGAAGAAAGGAACATGTGGCCAGAGAAGTTGCCAGATTTAGTGGACTTATATAACCATGTCCCCATGAGTTCCACTAACTGCACACCAGCCTACCTAATGAGAGCGAGACCTGGTAAGTGCCTATTGACTTGGATATGGGAATTGTGAAGCCAGATGCAGATGCACCAGAAGCTAACTGTGATACAGAACATCAACAAAAGTATCGCCAAGTGCAAGAGTGCTTTGAGAAGAGTCTGTCCCAAGGGAAAGGCAAGAAAGAGCATATAACCAGCATGCTCCTGCAACCCCTTTGAAACCAGGTGAGCAAGTTCTCAAGAGAGACATACCAACAAACTGGATGATCAGTGGGAAGCAGTGCCATACACCATCTTACCATCCAACTTTGATAAAACCAAGGTTTGCTTAGTCAGTAAAGATGATGGAAGAACATCGACAGCTGTGTCAAGAGACCATCTCAAAATATGTCCTAAAACTCTGAAATCCCAAGAGAGAATACCAGAAGTTCCAGCACCAGTAAAACCCCAAGAAGAAGTAATCCATACGGTTCTAGGATTTTCCCAAGACCTGGACCCAGTACAATGGAGCGGTCATAGTTCCTATGATAGCCTTTCCTCAAGTAGTGGTACCTGAACTAGCCAGATGTGAAGAACCACCAGCTGAGACATCAGAGGAAGCACCACAAGTGGAAGCATCAGAAGCAGTACCCGTAGAGAAACGGGAAGAGCAAGCTGCTGCTAACAGAGAGCTTGTCAGTCCCATGGTAAGACCAAGAAACACTCCAGTATACCAGTGCTACATAGACTGACACATAGTGGACAGTGCACACATAACACCAGTAGCAGACACTAGAAGTCAGACCAGACCATCAGAAATACCTGAACTGCATAGATCAACCCGTAGTAGCAGAGGTCAGATCCCAGCACGTTATAGGGATTAGAATGCAGTTTAGATGGGTTTAAATGTAAATGTGTTTTTCTTGTTTGTACATAAAGATGTAAATGCGTAACCAAGTAACCACCAAGCATATGCACATAAATAGAATTTAATGTATGAACTCTTGAATATTCTTGAACTCTTATTAAATATGGACCATTAAGCCACTGGACTGGTTGTGGTAAAGACTTAGTTTGTTTTCAGCCAATGGTGGAAGGACTAATCACCAAAGAGATTGCTTTTTGAATTTTCTTGGTTTTTGGAATTTTTGAGGCTCTGTTCAACATTTATTGTCATTTAATCTTGCATTGTTTATGTTATTCCTTTTGAAAAAGGTTATCGCAGTCCCAGAGTACTGTATTTTACTAAGGGGGAATGTGACACTCCAGGGTCCAAGTGCCACAGTGTTATTATTGCCCCCGGGTGGTAGTGTCATGCTTGAGAGTAACAGAGGGACGTCACACCACTCAAAGCACACACCTTTCTACCTCCAGGCCTGAAGGGGGAGACCAAGACCCAGGCTGAGGGTGAGCTCCCCTATAAACCCTATAAATTCTGGTCTGGGGTGGAGTTAGTCAGTTCAGTTCCTAGGAGGACTGAGGATGACATCCTATGGACTGGGAGCAGTGCTAAGCTCGTCCCAGGGTAGCTAAACCTTGCTAGAGGGACCCAAGGCAGGGGTATGAGGAAGTGCAGAGGAGCCTGCAGAGCGGAGTGGTGTCGTGCTCACCCCGGAGGAACAGCGCCAAGCATGGACACCGCAGTCCTAGGCTGTGCAGGGCCTAACGACTCGGCAGCCATACCAGAAGGTGGGGGATTCCAAGTCTCCCAGCCACACTGTGCCCAGAGGCAAAGCAGTGTAAAGAACCCAGGAACAGCTGCCTGAGACGTGGGGCTAGAGAAGGACTCGGGTTGCCTGCCTTACCAGCACCAAGCAAGAGAGAGGAGAGAGAGGGCCGCAGCTCAGCTTAAGCAGCAGCAGAGACCCATTACAAAGCGCAGCATGGAGGCCTCAGAACTTGCCAGGTGAGGAGAACCCAAAGTTACTCTCAGGTGCACGGACTGAGCTTAGTAACACCAGTCGGAATTACAGTGCACCAGTAAAAGGACTGACCTTGAGACTGTCTGTAGCTTTGCGCCCACCAACCTGCACCCTAAACTCTTACTACCTCTACTGCCCCGGGGATCCGCTCCGCCCGTGGGGATCCGCTGCCTGTCCATCGTCCCCGGAGATTCTGCAGCAGCGGTGGCCACTAGTGATGGGCGAATCCTAAATTACTCGGAATCGCTTGACTCTAGCGAGTCCGAGCACAGGACTCGCTACTCGTTGCGAGTCTAGCGAGTCCAATGTTAGTGAATGGGGAAGCGAGTAATAGCGAGTAGTGTGAGATTTACAAATCGCAGATGTGTCTCGAAGCTTCAGCCTGAAGCAATCCTAGTTTTGTCATTTATTTGCATTGGACTCGTTACTTTGTAAGTAATCGCTGGGAAACTCGCACAGATAAGAGTCCTGTCTGCTCAGTGTGCTGGCTGCCAGCTCCAGGGTCCTAGAGCCCGCCTGCTGCCTGATGTAGCAGAGCTGAGATTGTTCTCAGTCTGCTCATTCCCTGTGTACAGACATGAATGTCTGTGCACAGAGATGATGTAGCAGAGCTGAGATTGTTCTCAGTCTGCTCATTCCCTGTGCATAGACATCTATATGCACAGGGGATGTAGCAGAGAGGACATCGCATTTTGGACTGCGTCGGACGGAAGAGGATTGTTTTAATTAAAGATGGAGTCCCTAATGGCTTTTTTTTTTATTTCTAATAAAAAATTTTCTTTGTGTTGTGTTTTTTTTAAAACAATTTAATAGAAATTCATGGCGGTCATGTCTAATATTGGCGTGACCGCCATAAATTTCGGGGCTTAGGGCCAGCTGATAATACAAAGCTGGCCCTAACCTCTTTATTACCCAGCGTGCCACTCTACCAGGGCCGCTGGAAGAGCGGGGTTCAGAGCCAGAGGATGGCGCTTCAATGAACGCGCCATCTTCTGGGGCGGCTGCGGGCTGCAATTTGCAGCGGGGGGTGCCCATAAAGCTTGGGCATCCCTGCGCTGCGGATTCCAGCCCCCAGCTGCTTAGCTGTACCTGGCTAGACATAGAAATTGCGCGGAGCCCCACGCATTTTTTTTTTAATTATTTCATGAAATTCTGAGATTCTGACTCTGACTCTGAGACTCTGACTCTGAAATTCATGAAATAATAAAAAAAAAATCCGTCCGACGTAGTCCAAAACGCGATGTCCTCTCTGCTACATCCCCTGTGCATAGATAGATGTCTATGCACAGGGAATGAGCAGACTGAGAAAATCTTAGCACTGCTACATCATGTCTGTGAGCAGGCGGGCTCTAGGACCCTGGAGCTGGCAGCCTGCACACAGAGAAGACAGCTGGACTCGGCTCGCAATGTAACAGCAGTTATTTGCGAGTTTCCCTGCTATCACTGGCACAGTAGCCGAGTCTAATGCAAACAATGGCAATCCTAGTTTTGTCAGCGTTTCTGACAAAACTAGGATTGATATTGATTTGCATTGGACTCGTGCGAGTAATCACTGGGAAACTCGAGAGTACCGAGTCCTGCGAGTCCCTTACTACTCGCCGAGTAACGAGTCCTAGCAGTAGATTCGCCCATCCCTAGTGGCCACCAATGGCCACAAACCACGGGTGACATCACGACTAACCTTCCCTTTTATCACCCTCTTCTCTATCATGCCCAGAATTCCCTTAACAGCTGCACCCAAGGTCACAGAGCCGGGTCTCAATCCCTGTGACTTCCATGGAACTGTACCATAGCCCGGTTCTGAGTACCCTAAGGCCCTGGGGTCCCGCACACCACCATCACCACCACGCTCATGTCCTCTTCCTTGTCCCTTAACACCAGCCTTTAGCATACTGAATTTTTTTAGATGTATATCATACTGTATATACTTTAGGTTGGCAAGAAAAAATTTACCCCAAAATTAGGGTGCAGAGGTCCCAGTTTTTACAGGTAGTAATTTATTTGACAGGTCTTTAACTAGCTCACTAGTCCGCTGTTCATATTTTGGCCTTTTTGCCACAGGCCAAGCAAAATGTGACCCCAAAAATTATGGGTGGCATAAGGTCCAGTTGTTTTTACAGGACACCAAAAAAATGGTAGTACTCGAATATATAGTACGCAATGTGTGGGGAAAATTTAGCTCTAAAAAGCTATTGGTCTAATCTACAGGTATTGGATCGATAATCTGCTTTCTCTCTCCCTACTTTAAAAACTCTCCCTACAGTATACTCAGCTAAACACGAACATATAAATCATCAGCCCACACAAAAAGTCTAAAAGGATGCAAAAGAATATTTCTATAGGGCACCTTTACACTCCACAACCACAGGAGACATTTTTGCCGGAGAAATTTCTCGCTAGAATACCCGCCAAATCGCCTCCTTATGTGGCGTGTAAAATGGAATTTGCGCGATATGTCGCCTCGCTCCGGTTGCCCAGTTTTAGAGCACTGCTCTAAAATTGAAACCATGTGACATTGGTTTTATCGCCGCCAAATTCCCGTTTTAGACGCCGCAATAAGGAGGCGATTTGGCGGCGATAATTCCAGCGAGAAATATCTCCGCCAAAAATGTCTCCCGTGGTTGTGGCGTGTAAAGGTACCCTATAGAAATATTCTTTTGCATCCATCAAAAGTGTAGGGCTAAGTGTGAGGTCAGTGCAAGGTGAGTGTAGGGCTAAGTGTGAGGTGAGTGCAAGGTGAGTGTGACGTGAGTGCAGGGCTAAGTGTGACGTGAGTGCAGGACAGAGTATGACGTGAGCGCAGGGCAGAGTGTGACATGAGTGCAGGGCAGAGTGTGACGTGAGTGCAGGCAGAGTGTGACGTGAGTGCAGGACAGAGTGTGACGTGAGTGCAGGGTAAGTGTGAGTGGTGGGTGAGGGTGAGTACAGGGTGAGTGTAGGGTTTGTGGGTCTAAGTGGTATGCAGTACCTGGCTCCTGGTGCTGTGTGCGTTTAGCTTAAGGACCTCTGGTGATGTCACAGCCATGTGATCTTGCTCCGGCCATGATTGTGACATCATCAGAGGTCCTGTAAGTATAATGCCCCCGTCACACATAACGACGCACCAGCGATACCGATAACTATACGACCTGGCCGGGATCGCTGGTGCGTCGTTTTCACATCGCTGTTCATTTCAAATAGCGGGACGGGAAAGCCAACAGTGAAGTCGGCTTTCCCGCTCGCTATGTGAGTGCAGCGCTGTCGTCTCTGTCACGGCAATCCCGCGTCGCTAATGCGTCGCCAGTGCTTTTTTCTGTAAAAAACATATTTGCCGGTACACATTTCAGATTAATTTACCCTATGCACAGGGGTGCAGAAAGGCTCTCTGCCGCCTGAGTCTAGTTGAGGACCAGGGGGTGGGGTTGCTGTCGGCGGCCTCAGGTGAGGAGCGGGGGGGGGGGATTGCTGTCAGCGGCCGCAGGTGGGTGGGGTGGGGTTGCTGTCGGCGGCCGTGGGTGAGGAGCCGGCAGGTGGGGGTGCTGTCGGTAGCCGCCGCTGGTGATTTTACCTTATGCAGCCAGCGCACGTCACACAGGGCGCCGGCTGCATGGTGCAGGCACCGCCCCTTTCTGCTCCGCGGCTCCCCCTGCCTCCTTGCCGCCTGAGCCTAAAGGCTCATATTGACCATTGGACATTGCGGCCCTGCCTATGCATGGCACACATCTCCTATGCATGGCAGACATCCCCTATGCATGGCACATGTCCCCTATGCATGGCACATGTCCCCTATGCTTGGCACACGTCCCCTATGCATGGCACACGTCCCCTATGCATGGTGCACGTCCCCTATGCATGGCACACGCCCACTATGCATGGCACACGTCCCCTATGCATGGCACACGTCCATTATGCATGGCACACATCCCCTATGCATGGCACACGTCCCCTATGCGTGGCACACGTCCCCTATGCATGGCACACGTCCATTATGCATGGCACACGTCCCCTATGCATGGCACACGTTCATTATGCATGGCACACATCCCCTATGCATGGCACACATCCCCTATGCATGGCACACGTCCATTATGCATGGCACACGTCCCCTATGCATGGCACACATCCCCTATGCGTGGCACACATCCCCTATGCTTGGCACACGTCCCCTATGCTTGGCATGCATCCCCTATACAGGGCAAACGTCCCCTATGCATGGCACACGTCCATTATGCATGGCACACGTCCCCTATGCATGGCACACATCCCTATGCATGGCACATGTCCCCTATGCATAGCACATGTCCATTATGCATGGCACACGTCCCCTATGCATGGGACACGTCCCCTATGCATGGGACACGTCCCCTATGCATGGCACACATCTCCTATGCATGGCACACATCTCCTATGCATGGCACACGTCCATTATGCATGGCACATGTCCCCTATGCATGGCGCATGTCCCCTATGCGTGGCACATGTCCCCTATGCATGGCACACGTCACCTATGCATGGCACACGTCACCTAAGCGTGGCACACGTCCCCTATGCATGCCACACGTCCATTATGCATTTCACATGTCCCCTATGTGTGGCACACGCCCCCTATGCGTGGCACATGTCCCCTATGCATGGCACACGTCCCCTATGCATGGCACACGTCCCCTATGCATGGCACACGTCCCCTATGCGTGGCACACGTCACCTATGTGTGGCACACGTGGCACACATCCCCTATGCATGGCACACGTCCCCTATGCGTGGCACACATCCCCTATGCAGGGCGCACGTCCCCTATGTGTGGCACATGCCCCCCTGTGATAGATATTGCCGCCATGCTGCTCTATTCTTCCCTCCTCCAGTGCTGATCTCCCGGCCTCCCTCCGTGCTGCTGTGATCGGGCAGAGATGATGCTGCAGAGCTTTCTGGTTCTGTGCGGTCATGTGATCGTCACAGCAAAGAGTGACATCATCTCGGCATGCGATCACAGCAGCAGCCGGGAGACAGGAGAGACACCGGGAGATCAGCGCTGGAGGAGGAGATAAGTATAGAGTTTATTATTTCACTATGGCAGCAGCATGGGGCCATATCTAACATAAGTGGGCATGTGCCATCACAGGGGGGCGCAGGACCATATAATATGCGCCACCCCCCCAGCCCATCACCATGGTGCGGTTTCAGCACCACGGTGATGGAGAGCGGCTATGCATATTATATGAGCAGGAGCAGGAAATCTGCCGATCCCTCCTGCAGCCTCCCCCAGCCTCTGCCAACTCACATTTTCCGGTACACTGTACCGTCACAAAAAAAGCATTGTCCGTCGCCAAGTTTTGAATGCGCGCTCCTATTACAGTAGCATAGTCTGTGCTCATTGGTGGCCACCGGAGGCGGCCACCAATGAGCGGCCTCTGTTTGGAGCGCGATTTCGGCTTCAGACAGATGCCTTAGACAATTATATAGTAAATTTATTGAATCAATTGTCATTACAGCTATCCACTTGTTTGAATGTTTGTCTTGTAATTTATATTGATTCAATAAATTGATTAGAATTTGATATAGTCTTATATGTGCTCCTTCTTGGTATGCTTTACTATACTCAGCTAGTAAAGACTTGATGTAGCTTATAAAAGAGCTGTTGTGATATATTTATGTGGCAGAAACACTCTCCCCAGAATCTGCTCGCTCTGTCCCTATGGTCACACTGTGCTGTTTCCGGATCCAATGTACGCAAGATGGTGGCAAGAGGGGTCATATAGCCCCTATGACGTTGAGCAGCCAGCCAATCACAGAAATGCCACAACAAATATGGCTATAGCACTACTGTGGTAGGCAAGCAAGTCCAGCATGGAGTGCAGTCTCCAACAGAGTTATAGCACTAACATTGTGTTTATCAGCTCAGGACCCCCACAGTAGTTACTCGAGATAGAAAAGCTCTACTAAATTGAAATGCTCTTTTCCTTTCCTTTTATCTTTTTGAGACCTGGCCCCATTGGCAGTACAAACTGTACTGCTCTGACCCTGGGGTCCGGGTCCATTTTACATGTTTCCAGATGCTGATGGTGCACTCCTGCTGCCAGCCAACAGCCTTGTAGCAACAGAGACTGCTATGTTCTACCATTGCTACACCCTAGCCTACACAGAGATTGCTATGCTCTATCATTGCTACGCACCTGCCAGCAAAAAGATTACTACGCTCTGCCATCTCCATGACTGGCTAAAAGCTACTCTAAGAGACTTTGCTCTTGCCAGACTTGGTCGCTCCTGTAAATATATACAAATAAAGACGGTGTATTTACTCTCCTGTCTGTTCCTGTCCTCGGAGTCAGCTGCCACAGCCCACCTTCTGGCCCTGTGGGTAACCCCTAGACACTTACCTTCCTGGTGGGCGTTACACTTATACTTTTGCCAATTAGAAAAACAGTTCAAAACGACAATATTTTTTGAGAATTTCTATAAATTTAGATTTGAGACAAACTGTAGCAGAAGAAAAAACAGAACCTTGAATTGTTCCACAAATAAACATGATAACAGAATTACAACAAAATAAAATGGAGAAGTTGATTGCTTCCCTTGGGGTGTCTGTATACCTAAGACCTCCTTCGCCTGGCAGTATTTTTGCATCAGTGTATGTATGCCAAAGCCAGGAATAGAACTTACACAGAAAAAATATAATTAAAAAACGTACACCTGTTTTGTGCTTTGGAGATACTTCTGGTTTTGGCATAGAAATACTGATAAAATACTGAACAAAAATACCGATTTGTGGATGAGGCCTAAGGGTGTACTTACTGTATAGAACTAATGAAATGTATGAACACAGTAATCAAATATCACAAATGTAAAAAGATAGAAAATGAGTTTAAGTTACTGTGTGATGCCTTTAACTCACCTCTGATGATTGATTTGCCACTTTAGAATGTGAGCACACCACCAAATTGACACTACTTGAGGACAGTGTGTCTGCTGTGTTATCTCCATCAGCAGCTGAAAGGCCCGACAAAACAAGCGCACTTGAAAATCCTTTCTTTCCAAAGAGAAGGCTTAATGTAGAATTCGTAGATGATGTTTGGCTGGACTGATGAAGTCCTCTTGTGTGTTCATGAATATTGATTGCTGCTGAAGTAGGAGAAATACCAGTGGGAGGATAATGGGAACGAGCAGAATTTGTTAAGCAGTGATGACTTGAAGATAATCTTTTGACATCTTTGTATTTGTCTGTACAAGTATGGTGACATTTTTCCATATTTGGTCCAGTGAGGCTCGACACACCATGTATTTGGTTTAATGAAGAATGTGTATAAGCTGATTGACTCCTATATTTTCTTTTTGCTGCAAAATACAGAAGATGAAAGATCCAATGTTTCATTACTATTTTAGTCAGATAATGTTAATGAAGATTAATGAAGCCAAGTCTAGCTGTAAACATGGTGCTACATACACATCTCACTCTACAAAAGATACTGGGACGCCCACGCACTTTGTTCAATTATGTATTTATTTTTACACCCATGACAGCAGATTTGTTTTCATACACTAATGTGTATGACAACCAATCACAAACACCGATACAATGGGTGGGGACACAGTCTGTCTGCAACAGCCAATCACACACTGCCACGGAGATTGGGTGGGGGAAGCAGGGGAATATGTATGAGGCTTAATGAGCGGATCTGGAAGCAAATGTACCGCAGCAGGAGACTGGTAAGTATTCTCCTGCTTTAATCGCCATTTTGCTTTCTTTTATAGCCCCTTAGCCATTCTACCACCATTTTATAGCACTAAAGTTTGGGTCCCCATAGACTTATGGAGATTGGGCTCAAGTCCCTATAGACTTATATGGAGATCAGGCTTAAGTCTGGTCCTAAACGCAGACTTTTTTTTAAAGTTCCTCCGGATCCACTGAACCTGAACATCTGTGGATTCGACCATCTTTGCTCACAAATGTTCTTCAGTCTCCCCCACTCTAAATTGAATTTATGTGCATTTGAAATTTTTGAGCAATTTAGGCAACAATTTCATTTAAAAATGAGCAAAAGTGGTTAAAGTCAGGCACCAATTTGATGAATTTGTGGCAATAAAAGTCAGAAAATACCACAAGACAAGAAATGTGTCATGTTTCTTCATAATTTGGTGGCACAGAGGCTTCTTGCTGAAGAAAACGTCAGGCAAGTTTAGCCACTTTTGCATTAAAGCAAATTAAATGACTCATTTATGACGTTCCACTGGGCTACCATCCATTGTAAATCGTGTATTAGTCACTCACCATCTTTAGTTAGAAAAGAAAAAAGACAAACTTCAGCATGGCAGTCCCTGCAAACTTTGGCTTTAGTTTAGCTGACCGTTTTGAGCCTTTGGGTACATGATTTATTTGCCCTTGTATATGGTGTGCCCAGTTATTATGCAAGTGAGTATTTTGATCATATTATCGTTGTTAGGGTTCTCTCACATCTGCATATAAATACACCATGTGCAACCCAATAAAAAATCGGATTGTACTTGCACCAATGTTAAATGATCTGACATTTTTCCTAAGCTGTTTTTGGCCTAAGAGAAAAAAATGCAGTATTCTGTGGATGGTCTCATAAAATGGCAGAGACTCACGAATACAAGCCTATGGGTATGTAGTTGTAATATGTGGTCTTTTCATAGAGTGCAGGTATTTCTGTCATGTATGTGATATTATTCAGTCACAATCTAGTGGTATTACGTGGTCTTGTCATGGTGCAGTGGTATTTCTCCTTTGTATGTGGTATTATTCAGTCAATATGTCATGGTCATGTTGCGGTGGTGTTTCTCCTTTGTAAGTAGTATTATTCAGTTACTATGTGCAGGTATTATGTGATCTGGTCATGGTGTGTTTGTATTTGTCCCTTCTAAGTGGGAGTATTCGGTCACTATCCGGTGGTAATATGTCGTCTTGTCATGGTGTGGGGGTATTTCTTCCTTGTATGTGGCATTATTCAGTCACTATGTGGTGGTAATATGTAGTCTGGTTATGGTGCATTGGTATTTGTCCATTGCAAATGATAATATATGGTCATGATATCCTACTGTATCCTAACCCACCCCTCATAGACTGTGAGCCCTCGTGGACAGGGTCCCTGCCCCTCCTGTACCTGTACGTCCTGATCGCCTAGATTTAGTGTACTTGTTCTTGTCTCCCTCATCCTCATGTAAAGCGCCATGGAACCTAATGGCACTATATAAATAAATAATAATAATAAAATAATAATGATATGGTGGTAGTTCTCCCTTGTATGAGGTATTATTCTGTCAGTGTGAAGTCTGGACATGGTGTGGTGGTATTTCTCCTTTGTATGCTGTATAATTCAGCCACTATTTGGTGTTATTATGTGTCTTGTCATTATATGGCAGTATTTCTCCCATGTATGTGGTATTATACGGTTACTATCTGGTGGTAAAGTGTGGTCTGGTGATAGCGTGGTGGTATTTTTACCTTGTATAGTATTTGTTATAGTATTTGTTCACTAATATTTGTGGTGGTTATATAAGGTCTTCTCACAGTGTAATGGAATTTTTATCTTGTATGTGGTATTAATCTGTCACTATGTGGTGGTCCTATATGGTGATTATTCATATATAATTGGCCTATGGCTGCTGAGTTCAAGAAATTACGTAGAGCAGACAGTTATGGTGGTAGATGGACAGGAGGTTGTTCTTTCCAATTTGATCAGGGCTCCTTTAGTACTAATCTTAAAAACTTGTAGAAAACCTTTTAATACTATTCACCATACTAAGAAGTTCCTGACAACGACAGGAACAGCACAAGCCTGACAGGACAAAATGAGGCTATACATGAATGTACAGCTAGAAATAATACATGTACAGAGAAGGAAATAAGTATTTGATCTCTTGCTGATTTTGTAAGTTTGCCCACTGAAGAAGGCATGAACAGTCTATAATTTTAATGGTAGGTTAATTTTAACAGTGAGACATAGAGTATCAAAATAAAATCCAGAAAATCACATTGTTAGAACATTAACTCAGGTATATATAAATACGGTATATTGATTATACCTACAAATTAGCAGATGAAAAGCATGCCCTAATGATAATTATTAATTACACAAATATTAATACTATTAACTATTATACCAAATAAAATATATAATATATAAATCCAAGTAAAAAAATAAAAATTTAATATATAAAGCTGAGTGTATGTATGTACTGTATATGGCATAGCCCCAGCCACTATA
This sequence comes from Allobates femoralis, assembly GCA_033576535.1. Taxonomy (NCBI): domain Eukaryota; kingdom Metazoa; phylum Chordata; class Amphibia; order Anura; family Aromobatidae; genus Allobates; species Allobates femoralis. Next base: position 434,304,735 of record JARQOC010000001.1, read on the forward strand.
CATAGCCACACCCACTCCATATAGCCACACCCAGAACCCATTCCACATAGCCACACCCACTCCTTAGCCAGCATCTACACATATCCTCGCCTCCTCCTCCCTTTGGAAGTACACTGAGCTGTAGGCTTATTTTCTGCTAAGGGAAAGAAAAAAAAATATTTAAATCTTCTTTCTTAGCGAGTGTGACGAGCTGAGTGTGATCGGGAGCGCAAGTGCGGACGGAAGTAAGTGTGTGACTTGTGATTCAGTGACTTTGGATTTAGGGAGTTTGGAAGGGAGGAATTACTGAATTGCTGGTTGTATTTTATTAATACTTGAATTTCTTTTTACTTATTATTTCTGTCTGGTGCAATCCCCATTAGGAAATGAGCTCCATAATTGACAATGCCATCCAGTGTATATCTTGCCACATGTATGCAATCCTTGAACAGCCGGTCGAGAGTGCATACTGCTGTGTGAGATGTGAGTATGTTGTGCATTTGGAAGCCCAGATACTCGATCTAAATGAACAACTGGCAACGCTGAGATCCATAGACAATATGGAAAGGAGTCTGCTGCTCACTGAGGGCTCAATGGGATAGATGTGGGGGAGGATGGTAGCATGGAGCTGCAGGACAGTGAGGTAACTAGCTGGGTGACAGTTAGAAGGCGGGGTAGAGGGAAGAGTGTCAGGGAGGCTAGCCCTGATCTGGTACACCCCAATAAATTTGCTAAGTTAGCAGATGAGGGGGGTGTCAGTTCAGGGATAGCACTGCTGCAGCAAGGCATGACCTCTGAAAGCCGGAGAAGTGTCAGCTCCAGTAAGGGGGAAAACAGGAGAGCAGGGCAAGCTAGGCAGGTGCTGGTAGTGGGGAACTCAATTATTAGGGGAACAGATAGGGCAATCGGTCACAAAGACAGGGATTGTCAAACAGTGTGCTGCCTACCTTGCGCTCGAGTCCGACACATCGCTGATCGGATTGACAGATTGCTGGGAGGGCCTGGTGAGGACCCAGCGGTCATGGTGCACATTGGCACAAATGACAATGTTAGAGGTAGGTGGAAGGTACTTAAAGATGATTTCAGGGAATTAGGCTGCAAGCTTAAGACAAGGACCTCCAAGGTAATATTCTCTGAAATACTGCCTGTACCACGTGCCACACCAGAGAGGCAACGGGAGATTAGGGAGATAAATAAGTGGCTCAGGAATTGGTGTAGGAAGGAGGGGTTTGGGTTCCTGGAGAACTGGATCGACTTCTCTGTTGGCTACAGGTTCTATGCTAGGGACGGGCTGCACCTCAATGGGGAGGGTGCAGCTGTGCTGGGGGAGAAAATGGCAAGAAGGTTGGAGGAGTGTTTAAACTAGGGATTGGGGGGGAGGGTATTCATTGTACAGGACGGGAAGATAGTGTAAATATTAAACTGGGCACAAGTAATAAAATTGGGAGTGGCATGGGGGGTGGGGTTAGAACAGTCAATATAGTAGGAAGTAATAGAGGTAAAGAGAGATGCATAAAGTGCATGTACACTAACGCCAGAAGCCTCACCAACAAAATGGAGGTATTAGAATTGATTTTGTTGGAAAATAATTATGACATGGTGGGGATATTGGAGACATGGCTGGACAAGAGCCACGACTGGGCTGTTAATTTACAGGGCTATAGTCTGTTCAGAAATGACCGTACAAATAAGCGAGGGAGGGGGGCGTGGCCTGGCAATGGAGGGGAACAGGAGCTGAAGCTAGAGCTCCTGTCCCCTATCTGCCGACGCGCTTATACAGCCGGTGCCAGAACTTGGAAAACTACCCCATATGCCGGCTAAACGTAGGAACATCCGACCCCAACCCACCAGGGAACCGTCGGTGCCTCCCGCTGCGAAAATCTCCCACTACCTCCGGAGTAGCTCCAAGGACTGTGTAATGGCCGCAGGAAAGATGGCGGCGGGAGCTTCCCGGGGCGCAGCAGATAAGAAACCATGTGAGGCTGCAGAGCACAGCAGAGATGCGGCGCCAGTCCCCACGCAGACCGGAGAAGCTCAGGGACCCGAAGGAGACTGTCAGCTGAATCCGGTAATGTGCGCCCCCCCATCCTCTTCCCCACCGCTAGCTGCCCTAGTGCTAGATGGTGCCTCAGACACCATGAAGGCCCCCGAGGAGGACAGGCAGCCCAAACAGGTGCATGCGGCGACCAATAATACTGGGGCTACAATGCTTAATATCTTGTCGACCCCCCAGAGTGGCGGAGACTGGCTCCTGATATGTGACAGGGGGGGCTCTACAGACATAAATCATGGACACCCCCTGGCTGAAGTGGGAAGTGGAAAGGATGAGGGGGGCCACAGCAAACAAGGAACACCAGATGCCTGTACAGAAATGGAGGGAGGAAGATGGCTGACCCCCTCACAATCACAACAGGGAGGAGAAATAGAGGCGAGGGAGAGGAGAAAGCCTGCAGAAATGGAGTCCCCAGTGTGGGAGCTGGAGAGGGCCGTTCAATCCTCAATCAGTGAGCGAGCACAGACTGTTCCATCTACCGGAGACCTCTTACCCCCCGGTCACCTGACAATGCCCACAGTACCAGGGAGCCAGGGGATATGGGATGACCTCAGGTTGAGGATACAGGCCATCCCCACCAGGGAAGAAATGGAGGGCTTTATTGCACGGATGGAGGCCTCCTTTAAAGCTGAGTCCTCTGAACTTAAAGGGGAAGTCACTAATCTCAGTCTAAGAGTGGCTTCTAATGAATCGTCCTCGCAAAATATAGATAAGAGACTCAAAATTCTGGAGGACACTGTGTATACAGAAGCCTCCCATATGGAAAGGATGTTAGACTCCATGGAAGATCTGGAGAACCGAGAAAGGAGGAACAACATTAGAATTAGAGGGCTCCCCGGGAGTGTCGGACCCAGGGATCTTGATAACGCCCTCAAAATCATCTTCAACTCTATCAGAGAAGTACCGTCAGACTCAATTTTGGAGTTCGACAGGGCGCATAGGTCCCCGGGGCCCCCACCCTTGGCAGGAGATAGGCCCAGAGATGTGGTGTGCAGGATCCATAAATATAGAATAAAAGAGGCCATTTTTACCAAAGCTCGGGCCAAAGGACAGGTTCGGTTTCAGGACTATTCTCTTCAGCTATTGGCGGACTTATCGAGACGTACATTGCAAAAACGAAGAGCGTTTCGCCCTCTCCTAGAAGCCCTAAGAGAGCGGGACATTTCCTACACTTGGGGCTTTCCGTTCCACCTTCAGGTGCGGAGAGAAGGAGTGACCCATTATGTCACACACCCAAAAGGTGTCCAGGAATTCGCAGCAGCACTGGGACTTCCCTCGGTCTACATTGCAATGGAAGAATGGCCGGGATACACAGACCATCTATACCGGTCACCAACTGCCCCAGAGCCGTGGAGAGAAAAGCGGAGGAGGGGTAGAGGGGCATCACGGAGAAGGAGGAATAGGGGGCGGAGAGAGAAATCGATGGGCGAAGGTTGAAGACCCCTCTTTCCTCCTCAGTTATTTATATTGATCCTTTGCCTAATCCCTGTTCTTTTCACCGGCAGTTTTTCAGATGAGGCCGTCCATATTGTTCGACCAGTCGAACAAAAACAAACATATAAAAGGCTTTTATCTACTGGTAATTAATTAGCCCACTTTAAAGCAATGTCTTGTAAGTTTTCAATCTGTGCACTGACTCAGATGTTTAAAGGGATCCTGTCACCCCCAAAACACCTCTAAACCTATTAAAACCTGTCCCTAGAGCATATTAACACTTTCCCTACACTCCTTTTACCTCCTAAATGCAGCAAGTGACATTGAAGAAAAACGTTTTTATAGTACCTCATTAGTGATGATAATGAGTGACTATGCTATTCATAGTCACTCATCCAGGCTGCCTCTCTTCTTCATATCACGCCTGAATATGCGTGATCTACATGCCAGATTCAAATTCGCGCCTCCCCGCTGTGCCCTGTGTCGTCCGAGGCTGCAGAGTGGCTGGGTGACGCGATCCGCGTCATTCCCGGCGCCGGGTGACGTATTTACAACCGGCGCCGCGCTGTCAGCTTCAAAATGCGCACTGTGCATGCCCATGCGCCCATGCGTTTTTCTTCAATGTCACTTGCTGCATTTAGGAGGTAAAAGGAGTGTAGGGAAAGTGTTAATATGCTCTAGGGACATGTTTTAATAGGTTTAGAGGTGTTTTGGGGGTGACAGGATCCCTTTAAGTTGCGTTTGATTCTAGACCTGGAAGGTTCTCTGGGTTACATGTTAATTTTGTATACTATTAATGACAAGGTTTTCTTGCAACACTTTCTGAGAGGGTTTAGCCCGAGGCAGTGGGGACAAGCCCAAAATAGACAGGCTACACCCCACCGGGATAAAGTCACCTGATTTCAGGGAAGACAGGTCGTGTAGACCACCCTAAACTACTATCCCAGATTATTTTGGGTAATTTTTTCTCTTACTGTCTTGCTTCTCCCCCTTTTCCTCTAATCTCTGCTTATCTTTTCTTCCTCCCTTAACCCTGGGTATCTTAGTTCTCTTTCTCTCCCTTTTTCTACCTATCTTTTTCCCCTCCCCTGTTTCCTTACATCTCCCCCTCTGACTCCTTGTTGGCCACATCATCAGTAAAAATCTGCTTGTTTAATGTACGGGGATTTAATACCCCACAAAAGAGGTCTCAGATACTGTACTATGCCCACAAGCAGAAGTGCCAGATTCTGATGCTTCAGGAGACCCATTTTAAATCTGGACATGTCCCGAGCCTTCGTAATAGATACTTCTCAGTCTGGCACCACAGTACCAACCCAGATGCGAGAACGAAAGGGGTGTCCATTGCGGTGCACAAGTCACTGCTTCACGAGATCCTGGATGCTTGCGTAGAACCTCAGGGTCGTTATGTATTCCTTAAGATGAGAATTGCTGGATCCCTACTAACTATTGCTAATTGGTATTTACCCAATAGATTTCAGACAAAAATGTGTAGATCATATCTAATGCGCCTGATGGAGTTCGCAGAGGGATCAGTCATCATCGGAGGAGACCTCAATTTCACCCTAGACCCGGCAGCTGACTCATCCTCTGGTAAGAGATCTATTCCACACAAAAAACTTACATCCCTGAAAGGGTTCCTTCACACTCTGAGACTCATTGACATTTGGAGGATTTTTAATCCCCATGGGAGGGACTTTACATATTTTTCTCTAACACACAATTCCTACAGTAGAATTGACTTATTTTTCATGAGCCACAACCTATTATCTTGGAGCCCCGAGGCGACTATAGGGGATATCTTAATCTCTGATCATGCCCCCATTTTCTTGTCCCTTACACTTCCTGATACAAGTAGAAGACCTTGGACTTGGAGGCTGAATGACCATTTATTGAAGGACGAGCTGTGTATGTCGGAGGTGAGAGAGACTATCCAATCCTTCGGTCGAGATCATGCTTTGGACCCAACACCTCTTCCCACCAAATGGGAAACTTTAAAGTGTGTCTTGAGGGGGGTCTTTATAAAGCATGGTGCTTGTCTGAAGAAAAATAATGCAGAAAAGGTAGAAGACCTCCTTACTCAGATACATGCATTAGAAACCTCGCACAAACAGAACCTATCGAGACAGACATGAGTTGACCTGACGTTAAGGAAGAAAGAACTAAAAGACTTACTGGACCAAAAGTACCATAGACACACGGAGAAATCTAGGAGCTATTTCTACTCTAATTCTGACAAATGTGGGAGACCCCTGGCCCGATTGCTCCACCCTCGTCTAAATCCGCCTTTTGTTCCATGTATCCAAACCAATAAAGGTGGGCGAACTTTTTTCCCAACCGAAATTTTGGAGGAATTTAGAAAATATTATTGTGACCTCTACAATATTCGGGGACACTTCTCCGACCTTTCGCCCTCGGAATTGTCGGATAGGATCAGGGTATATATTAACCAGACGGCAATTCCATCATTGGCTAAGGAGACCACTGCAATGTTAGAAGACGACATTACTGAAGAAGAACTGATGCAGGCTATCCAGTCCACCCCATCAGGGAAATGTCCGGGCCCAGACGGGTTTTTGCCTAATTTTTACAAACAGCTTAAGTCTCTGCTGGCTCCAATGATGTTGACGGCCTTTAACGCAGTATTACGGGGATCAGATTTTGTGCCTCAATCCTTGGAAGCCCATATCAGCGTCATTCCCATTCCCAAACCGGGGAAAGATCCATCTTTGGTATCGAATTACAGGCCGATTTCGTTACTAAACGTGGATGTCAAACTTTTTCTAAACTATTAGCGGATCGCTTAGCTCCTTTCCTCCCTTCTGTGATCAACTCAGACCAGGTGGGCTTTGTCAGGGGCCGGGAAGCGAGGGATAACACCATCAGAACCCTGCTCCTCATAGCTAAGGCCAAGAGCAGCTCGCTTCCACTAGGCCTTTATCAGTGGACGCTGAAAAGGCCTTTGACAGAGTCCAATGGGGGTTTATGAGGGAGGCGCTTATTCAATTTGGTTTCGGACCTCGGTTCTTACACGGAATCATATCCTTATACTCCTCCCCTTCTGCCAAGGTAAGAATAGGTGGAGCCTTATCTTCTTAGTTCCAAATAACAGACGGTACCAGGCAGGGATGCCCTCTGTCACCCCTACTGTACATCATAGTAATGGAACATCTAGCCACAGCGCTAAGAGCCAATGTTGACGTCAATGGGATTAAGCTGGGACAGAGCCACCACAAAACGGCCCTATTCGCTGACGATCTCCTAATCTATGTCTCGCAGCCCCTGATCTCCATCCCTTTATATTCTGAAAGAGCTTGAACGGTTTGGACAGTTGAGCAACTTTAAAGTTAATTGTTCCAAGACTGAGGCACTTAAAGTCTCACGGTCTGGAGACTTGGTTTCTCGTTTGTCTAGTCAGTTCCCGTTCAAATGGAAGATGGAGGCCATTAAGTATTTGGGAGTTCTTATACCGAGAGATCTTAACCAACTATTTAGTTTGAACTACCAGCCCCTTTTAACTAGTGTAGAGTCAGCATTCACTTCATATAGGCAACTAAAACTAACCTGGTTCGGGAGAATGAACGTAGTCAAAATGGATGTCTTACCCCGACTCCTATATATTTTTCAAACGGTTCCTGTTCAACTTGACAGGAAGTTCTTCTCCAGATTGCAATCTCTTATCATCAAATTTATCTGGGGCGGAAAGAGACCTAGATTGCGGATAAATATTCTCTCCTTGCCTAAATCTAGGGGCGGGGCTGGGTTGCGGACATACGTTTTAGCTTCCTCTCTCGTTAGAGCCTTAGATTGGCAGTACTGTGCATCCTCCAAGAGATGGGTAGAGGTGGACAGTTTGGAAATCCCGCTGAAACATCTGCTCTGGATTCCTTCAGGGGACTTAAAGGTCATAGAATCCCTGACAGGTATGATCAGGAATACTTTGAATATCTGGCACTCAGTGACGAGAGCCCTCAAATTAGACGACAGACTTAGCCCTCTCACACCCCCTTTTTTTCCAGTCCATCTTTCCCTCCTGGAATTGGAAAACAGAGGTTTTTGTGTTGGCAGAGTGTGAATGATACCCGAGTAGGCCAGACACTTCTTGACGGCGATCTACCCTCGTTAGCAGAACTGCAAGTCAAAGATCCTACTAGGCCACTCAGATGGATTGAAATTTTTCAGTACAGATCATACTTATACTCAGCTGACCACTCCTGCAGGGTGAGATTGACGCCCAATTCAATGGAAAGGCTGTTCCAGTTGGATTCTCCCCCGAGACGTAAAATATCGGCTTTGTACCAGACTTTGGGATCCCTGAGAAATCAGGGTACTTTATACTTTCAGCATGCTTGGGAGAGGGAACTGGAAAAAAACATCTCAGATAGCGACTGGCAGAAATGCTTTTTGTTCACTCACAAATTAGCAAATACTTGTATTGCACAAGAAAGAAGCTATAAGCTGCTCACCAGATGGTACTTATGTCCGGCTACTCTTCGGAGCATGTTCCCTGATACCTCAGACACTTGTTGGCGCTGCGGAGAAGAGACAGGGACGATGCTACATATTTGATGGAGTTGTGGGGAAATCCAGCGGTTCTGGTCGGAGGTATTTAATGCATACACCCGGGTAACGGGTAAACAGGCTGAATGCTGTCCTGAAACAGCACTGCTGTCCATCTTTCCTGGTCCGATTGGGCTTCATAAGAGGGATATCCTCCGCTTTTGTGTCTCGGCTGCACGCGCTGTGATTCCGAGGTTCTGGAAAACACCCGGGTTCAGTCTTTGCTTGATTGAGAAATGATGGTCATTTTTCGAATGGAGGAACTAGCAGCCGTGATAAATTTTCAGTGATCTGGTTTGAATGGATTCTTTTCCAGGATTCTGCTGACTTTCAGAGTATCTTTGCTGACGTAGACAAGGTAGACTGTCCTCTGGCCGTCGGGGAGTTAGAGCGACCCATACCCTCTCCTTTTCCTCAGCAATATCCTTCCCAATACCCGATTCCAATCATCCTAATATAGTCTCATTCTTACTTCCTTTCGCTCCTCTCTTCTTTCCCTCCCTGCTTTTTCTTTTCCCCCTTCTCTTCTGTTACATTACTTTTTTAGATTTAATATTATCTCTCTCAGCTCACCTTCCCTGAGCTTTAGGTGACTCCTAAATAGTGGTATTGGTATATAATTGTGAGTCACTCTTTTGATAATGGGGTCTCCACTTGGTGTCCCAGACTTTAGGCGAGTTTACTTGAGACTCGTTAATGCAGGATTCTACGGATGCAGCAATAAGGCAATAGGAGATAATCTAATGTATAGCATATTGCACTCAGGGAACATGATGGAATCGGAGAAATCGACATGAAACGTTGGTGAGGCCCCCTTCCGCCTCCTGGATAGATGATTCCAACTCCCAAAACAAAAAAAAAAAGTTTTTTTTTTATTCTTATATAGACCTGCAATTTGAGATTTAGATGAAGCTACATCAGGGGAGGGAATAATTTGATAGGAAGAGTTTATTCTAATCTGCTCCTTTATTCAATGTTCTTATTGTGACTTTTTATTACATTTTTTTTCCTTTTTGATGTTGTGTATATATATGTACACCTTTGTAATATTTCTTAAAAATTAATAAAAAGAGATTAACCAACAAATAAGTGAGGGGGAGGTGTCTGTTTATACGTAAAATCATCCTTAAAACCCATCCTGCGTGATAATATAGGTGAATCTAATAGAAATGTAGAGTCCCTGTGGGTGGAGATAAGGGGAGGGGGAAAAAATAACAAGTTTCGGATAGGGGTTTTTTATAAGCCTCCAACAATAATGGAGGTGGAGGAGGATATCCTCATAAAGCAAATAGATGAAGCAGCGGCTCAGGGAGAAGTCATTATTATGGGGGACTTCAACTACCCTGAAATACATTGGGGAATAGAAACCTGCAGTTCCAGCAAAGGTAATAGGTTTTTGACAACTATGAGAGACAATTATCTTTCACAACTGGTTCAGGACCCAACAAAAAGGGGGCACTGCTGGACCTAATATTAACCAACAGGCCGGACCGCATATCACATTTACGGGTTGGAGGTCACTTGGGTAATAGTGATCATAAAATAATAAGTTTTCAAGTATCCTTTAATAAGATGTGTAGAAGAGGGGTCACAAGGACACTAAACTTCAGGAAGGCAAATTTCCAATGGTTCAGAGATGATCTTAGTGCAATAAACTGGGACGATGTCCTGAGACATAAAAGTACACAAAGCAAATGGGAGCCGTTTATTAGCATCCTGAATAGGGCCTGTGCACAGTATATACCCTATGGGAATAAGCATGCTAGAAATAGGAGGAAACCACTATGGCTAAATAACAAATGTTATTGTTCAGTGAACTATTAGGGGAACAGATAGGGCAATCTGTCACAAAGACAGGGATCGTCGAACAGTGTGCTGCCTACCTGGCGCTGGAGTCCGGCACATCGCTGATCGGGTTGACAGATTACTGGGAGGGGCTGGTGAGGACCCAGCGGTCATGGTGCACATTGGCAAAAATGACAAAGTTAGAGGTAGGTGGAAGGTCCTTAAAGATGATTTCAGCGAATTAGGCTGCAAGCTTAAGGAAAGGACCTCCAAGGTAGTATTCTCTGAAATACTGCCTGTACCACGTGCCACACCAGATAGGCAACGGGAGATTAGGGAGATAAATAAGTGGCTCAGGAATTGGTGTAGGAATTAGGGGTTTGGGTTCCTGGAGAACTGGGCCGACTTCTCTGTTGGCTACAGGTTCTATGCTAGGGACGGGCTGCACCTCAGTGGGGAGGGTGCAGCTGTGCAGGGGGAGAAAATGGCTAGAAGCTTGGAGGAGTGTTTAAACTAGGGATTATGGGGAGGGTATTCATTGTGCAGGATGGGATGATAGTGTAAGTAATAACCTGGGCACGAGTAATAAAATTGGGGGTTGAATGGGGGTGGGGTTAGAACAGTTAATATAGAAGAAAGGAATAGAGGTAAGAGAAATGCATAAAGTGCATGTACACTAATGCCAGAAGCCTCACCAACAAATTGGAGGAATTAGAATTGATTTTGTTGGAAAATAATTATGACATGGTGGTGGGGATATCGGAGACATGGCTGGACGAGAGCCATGAATGGGCTATTAATTTACAGGGCTATAGTCTGTTCAGAAATGACCGTACAAATAAGGGTTGAGGTGTATGTTTATACGTAAAATCATCCTTAAAACCCATCCTGCGTGATAATTTGGTGAATCTAATGGAAATTTAGAATCTCTGTGGGTGGAGATAAGGGGAGGGGGAAAAATAATAAATTACTGATAGGGGTTTGTTATAACTCCCCAACAATAATGGAAGTGGAGGAGAATATCCTCATAAAGAAAATTGATGAAGCAGCGACTCAGGGAGAAGTCATTATTATGGGGGACTTCAACTACCCTGAAATACACTGGGGATCAGAAACCTGCAGTTCCAGCTAAGGTAATAAGTTTTTTGACAACTATGAGAGACTATTACCTTTCACAACTGGTTCAGGACCCAACAAGAAGGGGGGCACTACTGGACCTAATATTAACCAACAGGCCATACCGCATATCAAATATATGGGTTGGAGATCACTTGGGTAATAGTGATCACAAAATAATAAGTTTCAAATATCCTTTAATAAGATGTGTAGTACAGGGGCTACAAAGACACTAAACTTCAGGAAGGAAAATTTTTAACAGTTGAGAGATGATCTTAGTGCAATAAACTGGGACGATGTCCTGAGACATAAAAGTACACAAAGCAAATGAGAGATGTTTATTAGCATCCTGAATAGGACCTGTGCACAATATATACCCTATGGGAATACGCATGCTAGAAATAGGAGGAAACCATTATGGCTAAATAAGGATGTAAGGGGCGCAATAAGTGACAAAAAGAAAGCATTTAGGGAATTAAAGCAAGTAGGTAGTGATGAAGCGTTAAATAAATACAGAAAATTAAATAACATTTCAAAACAAATCAAGGCAGAAAAGATTGAGACAGAGAGACTCATTGCCAGAGAAAGTAAAAATAATCCCAAAATATTTTTTAAATACATAAATAGTGAGAAACTAAAAAATGATTGTATAAATACACAATAGTTCACTTTGATAGTACCACATTATACATTAAGGAGCTCAGGGTATAGTGTACCCCTTCTATCCACCCCTATGGCAGACTCGCCACAACATTATTTATACAAACAGATATCGAGTCTTTATAATGCTCAAAAGATTATTTAAGGTTTATTTACAAAAATGCACTCGGTTAAAAATGCAAGTTTGGCTGTCAATACAGGCAGTATGATTTTACACAGCGTAATATTACAGTTACATCTCAGGTTTTACACTGAAATCTATTGCACATTGCCACAGTAAAATATTGCACATATCCACAAAGGGAGATCTGACATGGTGTGTACATAGTTAACAACATATGGCCCAATCAGCCCCACATCATTGACTCCGTTAGCATAGCTTGTGGCAAGTGCGGCTGCACTTGTGCATACCGAAAGTAGCTGCACGCTGTGGTGAAAAAGACCCCCAAATAGGCCTCCACCTCCTACGCCGTTTCGCTGCCGCTTTCTCAAGGAGAGGTGATCACTCACAGTGTCCGGTGCCTTTTATGAGTGGTAGAGGACCACATGTTCAACCACCATCAAGCGCGTAATGGCGCTCCCGCTTCCGTGCACCCGTGTCCAAACCCGCCCCCGGAAGGACGTCATCGCCGCGCACATCCGGATGCCGGGGGTTTCCAGGCAACCGGAGTACGCGATGAATGTAGACGCCCCCGGGGGAGGGAGGAGAACGGGCCCGGTCACGGAGCGCGCCGCGCTGTAATGCTGCATACTTATAATATAACAGATATAAATATATATCATTATATGATTTCTTCATCTTTCGATGTTTTCATACATGAGCGTTGGTGGTATGAGGCACTGTGGACAGAGAGGACACCATAAATAACTTGCACATATAAAAAAGAAGGGTTAAAAATTATAAAAACAAGATACCATTGTATATACATGTACAAAAAGTGGTGATCTGGCCCAATGATAAATATGAGAAAGAAGCGAACAGACAGCTGAGGGACAGAAATACCTATTTAAAACTAGAAAAAAGTCCTCTTGTTGACTTCTCGGGTGAGTTACAAAAAATCCTGATAGGGGCGTTTGAGGAGGGAATTATCACAAAAAAAGTCCTGGAGGGCCTGACTGTGCTTTCACCCAAAATACCCACTCTATACCTCTTGCCCAAGGTCCACAAGGATCCCCAAAACCCCCCAGGACGTCCGATTGTTTCTGGACTGGACGGACTATGTGATCCAGTCTGTAAATTCATCGACTATTATTTAAAACCGCTTGTAGAGGAATTACCATCATATCTACGCGATACAACGGACGTCCTGAGGAGGGTGGAAGGGATCTTTGTGGAGCATGACATGTATATGGTTACGGCTGACGTGGAGTCCCTCTACACCTGCATCGATCATGATGCAGGTGTGGAGGCGGCTCGCTTCTTTCTGGAGGGGTCCAACAGGGATGGCCATCTTTGTGAGCTTATCATTGAGCTGCTCCAGTTTGTCCTGCGACATAATTTCTTTGTTTTTAAGGATAGATTTTATTTACAGCAGCGCGGCACTGCCATGGGCGCGGCCTGCGCGCCTTCGTACGCGGGACTGTTCCTCGGATATTGGGAGAGGGACATGTTCGCGGGCGGGGGTGCGTGGGCCGCGTCCCATGTGCAGTGCTGGATGCGCTATATTGATGACTGTATATTCTTTTGGCAGGGCACTCTGGAGCGGCTCGAGGATTTCATGACTAGATTAAATGATAATAGTCTGAATATAAAGCTCACTTTTAAATGGAGTCAGAGATCATTAGAATTTCTTGATATCCGTATGGAGGTGGATGAGCGTGGATTTTTACAAACCGATGTTTTCCGTAAGGAAACTTCAGTTAATTCTCTGTTACATGCCTCCTCATCTCACCATCCATCAACAATTAGGGCCATCCCTGTTGGACAGTACCTCCGAATGAGGAGAGTCTGCTCCACTGAAGCCAACTTTCAACGACAGGCAGCTGACTTGGGTGAGAGGTTTAGGGTAAGAGGGTACAGCAATAGGGCCATAAAAGCAGGTTATTGCCGTGCCAACAGGACTAAACGTGATGATCTCCTCGTACAAAAAAAGAAGACAGTAGATGTAGATGGCCCATTACGTTTTATATCCACCTACAATAGTGAATGGGAAGGCATGCGAGCAATTCTACAGAGATTCTGGCCCATCCTGTTAAGGGAACCTGTCCTCAGGGAAACTCTTTCTGATTTTCCACGAATGACAAGCAGGAGATCTAAGAATCTGAAGGACATCTTAGTCAAGAGTCATTATGCCCCTATAACCCCTGGAATCTTTGGTCCTCCAAGAAAATAAAAGGATGCTATCCCTGCGGACATTGTATTGGTTGCAGGAATAGTATCATCCGTTCTAGGGATTTTCGCTCTGGAGATGGTGTAAGGAATTACATCATTAATCATTACATCACCTGTGCCAGCACACATGTGGTATATCATGCCACATGTGGGTGTGGTAAGGTGTATATTGGGCTTACGTCTAGGGAATTGAGGATGCGCATTAGGGAGCATATACGTGACATAGAGGGATCTAGGAATTGCGAAGATCCGAGCACCCTAAGGACGCTCCCTAGACATTTCTTTCACCATCATAATAGTGATCCCAGAACTTTGAAAGTTATTGGAATTGACATGGTAGTGGGGGGTATTAGAAGGGGCAATCTAAAAAAGATTTTGGCTCAGAAAGAATCTAGGTGGATTTCAGTATTAGATACTCTAAGTCCTAAAGGGCTGAACGAAACCATTAGCTTTGTCCCTTTCCTTTGAATCTGCATAGCCTTTGAAATACCCTGATGCATCCTATTCTTTGTCTGCTCCTCTTTCCTTTTCTTCCTCTTTCTTTCTCTCCCCCTTTTTTTCGTTTTATCTTCTTCTTCCCTTTTCACTTAACTCTCTTATTTTACCCTTTTTTTCTCTTCTTTTTTTCCCCCATCTAGGTGTAGTTACTTTTTGTACATGTATATACAATGGTATCTTGTTTTTATAATTTTTAACCCTTCTTTTTTATATGTGCAAGTTATTTATGGTGTCCTCTCTGTCCACAGTGCCTCATACCACCAACGCTCATGTATGAAAACATCGAAAGATGAAGAAATCATATAATGATATATATTTATATCTGTTATATTATAAGTATGCAGCATTACAGCGCGGCGCGCTCCGTGACCGGGCCCGTTCTCCTCCCTCCCCCGGGGGCGTCTACATTCATCGCGTACTCCGGTTGCCTGGAAACCCCCGGCATCCGGATGTGCGCGGCGATGACGTCCTTCCGGGGGCGGGTTTGGACACGGGTGCACGGAAGCGGGAGCGCCATTACGCGCTTGATGGTGGTTGAACATGTGGTCCTCTACCACTCATAAAAGGCACCGGACACTGTGAGTGATCACCTCTCCTTGAGAAAGCGGCAGCGAAACGGCGTAGGAGGTGGAGGCCTATTTGGGGGTCTTTTTCACCACAGCGTGCAGCTACTTTCGGTATGCACAAGTGCAGCCGCACTTGCCACAAGCTATGCTAACGGAGTCAATGATGTGGGGCTGATTGGGCCATATGTTGTTAACTATGTACACACCATGTCAGATCTCCCTTTGTGGATATGTGCAATATTTTACTGTGGCAATGTGCAATAGATTTCAGTGTAAAACCTGAGATGTAACTGTAATATTACGCTGTGTAAAATCATACTGCCTGTATTGACAGCCAAACTTGCATTTTTAACCGAGTGCATTTTTGTAAATAAACCTTAAATAATCTTTTGAGCATTATAAAGACTCGATATCTGTTTGTATAAATAAAAAATGATTGTGTTGGCCCCTTTAAAAATAATCTGGGTGAAATGGTGGATGAGGATGAGGAAAAAGCCAATATGCTAAATGACTTTTTTTCAACAGTATTTACACAAGAAAATCCCATGACAGACAATATGATCAGTGAAAACAAAAACTCTCATTTAAATGTCACCTGCTTAACCCAGCAGGAAGTACGGCATCGTCTAAAAATTACTAAAATTGACAAATCCCCGGGCCCGGATGGGAATACACCCCAGAGTACTGCAGGAATTAAGTACTGTCATAGATAGACCATTATTTTTCATATTTAAAGATTGCATAATAACAGGGTCTGTACCACAGGACTGGCGTATAGCAAATGTGGTGCCAATATTCAAAAAGGGGAAAAAAACTGAACTTGGAAATTATAGGCCAGTAAGCTTAACCTCTACTGTGGGTAAAATCCTGGAGGGTTTCCTAAGAGATGTTATACTGGAGTATCTGAAGAAAAATAACCTCATGACCCAATATCAACGTGGGTTTACAAGGGACCGTTCCTGTCAAACTAATCTGATAAGCTTCTATGAAGAAGTAAGTTCTGGACTGGACCAAAGAAATGCAGTGGACGTCGTGTATATGGACTTTTCAAAAGCTTTTGATACGGTACCACACAAAAGGTTGATACATAAAATGAGAGCAATGGGGATAGGGGAAAATATGTGTAAGTGGGTTAAGAACTGACTTAGTGATAGGAAACAAAGGGTGGTCATTAATGGAACACACTCAGAATGGGTCACAGTTAACAGTGGGGTACCACAGGCTTCAGTGTTGGGCCCAATTCTTTTTAATATATTTATTAATGACCTTGTAGGGGGAATACAGAGTAGAATCTCAATATTTGCGGATAAATGTTGGGATAGAAGAGGTGTATCACGGTCCGCGCTGCTATACCCTACAAAGAAGGACACAAACCCTTCCACTATCATGTGTAACTATAGATTAAATCTGAAATACAGCACCATGTGTAAAATAAAAATCAATGCATATAGTATGCGAATGTGTATCCAATGTGTGTCCAGAATATATACAAAAACTCACTCACAAATCCAACACGGCACTTAAACAGCATGCTGTCAGACCCCAATAAATAAAGCAAACACAGGTGCGTAAAACCAATAAGAATCCCCTTCAACCTACCAAGACCTGGGGGAGGTGATTTGCTATGCACAGTTTAAGGTTTGCATACATAGGACGCCATTCACATTGATACATATGATGCAGAGTGTCTGAAAACTAACCACTGGTCCTGCCGCTAGACCAAATGGGCAGCCCAGTACGATGCTTCTACATCATTGGATGAATGATGCCCCATGGGGCCCAGCTGCACCATGCAAAGATGATAAATAAAAGTGCAAGAATTTCTTTATAATAAGTAGAAAAAAATATTTTACGGGGTATTGTTAGATGTTTTGGCCAAGACTCTTTAAGGTCGTAATCCACATCAAGGATCCCCATGCTTGGGGGGCGTGGCCTAGCTAGGCATGTGAGCGGTCGCAGAGGTCTGCAGCTTCGGTGACCCGGTGCCAATTTATCCTCTTGCCCGAGGATTACAGCGGTGCAGAGGGCACAGCCTTGTGTCTACGCCTGTGGGGAAGCAGTGAGCGGTGAGCGGCTTTGGAGATCTCCAGTGCGGTGATGGCGAAGCGGGACGCCAGGCTGAGGTCGGCGGCGGGTATGGCGCCAAATGCTTTCTAAGATGGCGCTGAGGAGAGCCGCCAGGGAGGAGAGACCCAGCGGCAGAAGGAGAAGCGGGCGGAAGCTGCTACAATGCTACAACACTTTGCAAGGCAGCAGCAGGCTGTGGATGTCCGGACAATGGTGTGGAATCAGCAGATGCCCAGCATATGGTAACTGATATTGAGGAGGGGGAGGCCAGAAATGACTGGGGGGAAAATCTGTGCAGCACCAAGAAACAGGCAGAGGGAGGTGAAGGAGAAGGTGTCTGCCAGACATCCAGCGTGGGAGCTATGGAGGATCAGGAGGGAGAACCTACTTTGAGAGATGTACTACAGGCTACTGCTAAATGTAACGCTGAACTGACTGGGCACATAGGATCCCTTAAAATAGATGTCTCTACTATAAGACAAGATATGCAAAAAATGAGGGACTGCATGTCTGCAGTGGAGGGCAGAGTGAGTGAACTGGAAGACACAGTTGCCCCCCTGGTTAAGAAATTTAAAGCTGCGGGTGATTCCATCAATTATCTTCATAATAAAATGGATGACATCGAAAACCGCCTAAGACGTAACAATGTCCGTGTTGTGGGCGTAACGGAGAGGGCCGAAGGTAAAGATGCAGTAGAATTCTTTGAGGCTTGGTTGATAAAGACATTCGGTCAAGAGAGATTCACCAAAATGTTTGCCATAGAACGGGCCACATAGGGTCCCCTCTAGACCTCGCCAGCCGGGAGATCAAGCACGTCCAATATTAATGAAAATGTTACATTTTAGAGACCGGGACAAAATTCTGCAAATGGCACGGACCACCGAGGATTTGCGTATAGAGGGGGCCAGGGTGTCCCTGTATCCTGATTTTTCCGTGGAGGTCCGCAGAAAACGTGCTCAATTCCAAGAGGTTAAATGCAGACTGTGTGCTTTGAAAGTGCCTTATTCCATGCTATTTCCGGCCCGGCTGAGGGTAGAGGCTTTGGGTGGAACTCACTTCTTTGAACAAGCTAAAGAGGTTTCTAAATGGCTCGACTTAAAGTAAAGGCAGATCCGCAGTGGCTGAACATTTGCTTTTCCATGGAAATTAATGAATACATTTCTTGATATATCATCTCTTGACTGTCAGAGCAATTGTATTTTGCTAAGTGCACACTGGACGGTTCTATTATTCTGTTCATCGATTTTTTCAAATTATCTTGG
The DNA here is from genome assembly GCA_033576535.1 of Allobates femoralis. Classification (NCBI taxonomy): domain Eukaryota; kingdom Metazoa; phylum Chordata; class Amphibia; order Anura; family Aromobatidae; genus Allobates; species Allobates femoralis. Next base: position 434,323,047 of record JARQOC010000001.1, read on the forward strand.
AATATACTTACCTCGGGCAAGCTGAAATAATTTTTGTATGATAGTGCACTGTGACAAAGGGTCCAAAATGGTCGGACTGTGAGTTTTTGCAGTTTAATACCCTGACTATGTACGGGACAGTGGACTCTGGGTTTCGTACCTTTTTTTACTCCATTTGGAGCCTTGTAGTTTTTTTTTTCTCTTTTGTACCAATTTTTGGGTTTGCAGTTTTTTCTTTTGTAGATATGATCTTCTGGTGTAGATTTTTTAAATGCGCTCATGATGGTAGCGAGGGGTCATATCTGGGAGGGAAGTATGGGGGATCACATGTGGGTTTTGCTAGGTTTTGTATGGGTGTGGGGGGAGGAGGGGGGTAAAGTCTGGAGGGTTGCTATACAGATATTGCTATTTGTCTTTTGATTTGGGTAAACTTGGACACCATGAGGTTTCTTCTATTTCAGGTATTAGGACGTATGTATACTATGATAAGATGTGAGTGTTTGGATTATGGCTAGTCAGCTTAACGTTCTTTCCTGGAATATCAGAGGTATGGGTGACCCTACAAAACATTTCGCGGTACTTAAATATTTGAAAAACCATCGTAACATAATAGCGTGCATCCAGAAACACATTGTAATGCAGAGTCGGCAGCTTCATTGGCCAAACTATGGAAGGGGCCTGTGTATCACTCAGTGCATAGTTCATATTCGAGAGGAGTGTGCGTCCTCATTCATCCGACCTTACCATTCTCTATGGAGCGAGTGAATATTGATACAGAGGGTAGATATGTGTGTTTGGTGTGCAGTGTGGCTGGGCTGTGTATGTGTATACTTGCTGTGTATGTTCCGCCTCCTTTTTCTGTGAAAAAATTACATGACCTGATTCCATTTATTGCAGAATATGCCACCATACTTGTATTGGTCATTGGTGATTTCAACATGTATCTTAATGCTGAACTAGACAAATATAGGGGTCATTTGGGAGGTGGTGTTGAACAGGATACCTCCTTGCCAAAGGTTCTGAGGGAAATCCAACTGGTGGACATTTGGCGCTCTAGATTCCCGGAGGTTAGACAATATTCTTGTTACTCTGCGTCCTATTCCTCCTTGTCAAGGATAGATTTGGCATTGGGGAATGGAAACTTGGTCCCATTGGTGACCAAAGCTGAATATCACACTAGGATGCTGTTGGATCACTCCCCGCTCTTGATAACTATTATTCCAGAGCGGTCTAGGATGTGTCATAACAGTCTATGGAAATTTAACCCATTTTGGTTGGCGGTGTTTGGGAGTCTGTACAGTTATCCTCCATCTTGGTGGAGTTCTTTAATAGCAATGTGGGATCGGCGTCCATGTCTATAGTCTGGGATATAATGAAAGCGTTTTTGAGGGGAGTACTGATTAAAGAGATATCACTGATAAAATCTAAAAATAGGGCACGTATGCAGAGTTTGCAGGTTGAGGTCGATGTTTTGGAACATGCCTATGTGGCCTCGCCGACCACCGACAGTAAAGTAAAATGGATAGATGCCCAATCTAAACTAAATGAATTTGTAATACGGCAGGCGGAGAATAAAAGATTCTTTCTACAACAACAATTTTATGCGGAGGATGAAGGTGCGGGTCATCTATTAGCAACTGTGGCTAGGGCACAAACTGGGGTTCCTGCAATCTCGGCCGTTAGGAATGTGGAGGGTGACTTGGTTACAAAAACTGAGGAGATCGAGTTTTTTTTTTTCAATTTTATCAACAACTATATTCTTCTAGACTTATGAAAACTACCGTCTTTCCCCAAAAGTAGGACCCCCCTGAAAGTAAGACAGGGTGGGGGTTTCGGGGGGGTCCACCAATGTAAGGCCTCCCCCGATTGTAAGGCAGGGTTGGGGGGGCCGCTGGGAAATGTAAGGCCTCCCTTACCTTTGGGCCGCCGCTGTCCCCCTGTGGGTCCCCAGGTGTTTACAGGCTCCAGGCTCCTCAGTTGTCAGGTGCAGCTGGGCGGGTCCGGCGCTCATGGGGTTAACTCGCCGTGTTACCCCTGCTGGAGTCCGCCCAGCTCAAGCGCTCATTGGCCAATCAGCTCGAGTGCTGATTGGCCCAGCAGCTCGGGTTGTCATTGGCCGCCCCAGCCCCGACGTCACCTGCTCCTCAAGTCAGCACCGGCCCCCGGCTTGAGCGCTGATTGGCCAATCAGCTCGAGTGCTGATTGGCCCAGCAGCTCGGGCTGTCATTGGCCGCCCCAGCCTCGACGTCACCTGCTCCTCAAGTCACCCCGGCTCGAGCTGACTCCCTGCTGATTGGCCCAGCGTCCCCTGCAGCAGAAGCCTTCCACACCCACAGCCGCACGGCAGAGGAAAACATCCACCATTGAAAGAGACAGTAAGGAAACATGTACCCTTATACTGTACCATGTGTGTGTACTGTATAGGGTATGGGGCTTTGTGCAGTGGGATCCAGCAGTGTTATGGGGGATGGGGCTTTGTGCAGTGGGATCCAGCAGTGTTATGGGGGATGGGGCTTTGTGCAGTGGGATCTAGCAGTGTTGTGGGGGATGGGGCTTTGTGCAGTGGGATCCAGCAGTGTTATGGGGGATGGGGCTTTGTGCAGTGGGATCCAGCAGTGTTATGGGGGATGGGGGTTTGTGGGATCCAGCAGTGTTGTGGGGGATGGGGCTTTGTGCAGTGGGATCCAGCAGTGTTATGGGGGATGGGGCTTTGTGCAGTGGGATCTAGCAGTGTTGTGAGGGATGGGGCTTTGTGCAGTGGGATCCAGCAGTGTTATGGGGGATGGGGCTTTGTGCAGTGGGATCCAGCAGTGTTATGGGGGATGGGGGTTTGTGCAGTGGGATCCAGCAGTGTTGTGGGGGATGGGGCTTTGTGCAGTGGGATCCAGCAGTGTTATGGGGGATGGGGCTTTGTGCAGTGGAATCCAGCAGTGTTGTGGGGGATGGGGCTTTGTGCAGTGGGATCCAGCAGTGTTATGGGGGATGAGGCTTTGTGCAGTGGGATCCAGCAGTGTTATCGGGGATGGGGCTTTGTGCAGTGGGATCCAGCAGTGTTATGGGGCTGTGTGCAGTGGGATACGGCACTGTTATGGGAGGCAGGCAGAGGGTATACAGCAATTACCGTACAGTACCGTACTGTGTGTTACTGTTACCGTACTTTGATTTGTTGTCTGCTTTCCAGTTGAACGGTGTAACGTTAAGTACTGTACTGTAAAAGAGATACTGAACGAAAAACAATGCTGATACGGTATATTTTTACCCCTAGACATGAGCGCTTCCGGGAGCGATAAAAGAAAGAGCTACTCCGTGGAGTATAAAAAAGGAATAGTGGAAGAGTCTTGGGGCAAAAATATGGCTGAATTCTGCAAGGAGAAAATGTTGAGTGAACGATTGGTGCGTAAATGGCGAGCAGATTATGGTCACCTCAGTGAGCAAGTGGAGAGCGGCATGGCTAAAAAGCGCAAGGTTGGATGTGGTCGGCAACCATTGTATACCGAGCTGGAAAGCCTGGTCTGTGAGTGGGTTGCTGACAGGAGAGCGAAGACATTGGTGGTGACCAGGGCTCAGATTCAGGAGTATGCCCTTGCTGTGGCACCCCAGTTTGAAATTTCCCCTGAGGAATTCAAGGCGTCACAGCACTGGGTGGATAACTTCCTTGAGCGCATGACCTGTTGTTGAGAAGATCCACGACTAGTGATGGGCGAATCCTAAATTACTCGGAATCGCTTTACTCTAGCGAGTCCGAGCCCGGGACTCGCTACTCGTTGCAAGTCTAGCGAGTCCAATGTTAATGAATGGGGAAGCGAGTAATAGCGAGTAGTGTGCGATTTACAAATCACAGATGTGTCTCGGAAGCTTCAGCCTGAAGCAATCCTAGTTTTGCCATTGATTTGCATTGGACTCGTTTACTGTGCAAGTAATCGCTGGGAAACTCGCACAGATAAGAGTCCTGTCTGCTCTGTGTGCTGGCTGCCGCAGCTCCAGGGTCCTAGAGCCCGCCTGCTGCCTGATGTAGCAGAGCTGAGATTGTTCTCAGTCTGCTCATTCCCTGTGCATAGACATCTATATCTATGCACAGGGATGAGCAGAGAGGACATCGCGTTTTGGACTGCGTCGGACGGAAGAGGATTTTTTAAATTAAAGATGGAGTTCCTAATGGCTTTTTTTTTTATTTCTAATAAAAAATTTTCTCTGTGTTGTGTTTTTTTTAAAACAATTTAATAGAAATTCATGGCGGTCATGTCTAATATTGGCGTGACCGCCATAAATTTCGGGCTTAGGGCCAGCTGATAATACAAAATTGGCCCTAACCTCTTTATTACCCAGCGTGCCACCGCCACCAGGGCCGCTGGAAGAGCGGGGTTCAGCGCCAGAGGATGGCGCTTCAATGAACGCGCCATCTTCTGGGGCGGCTGCGGGCTGCAATTTGCAGCGGGGGGTGCCCAGAAAGCTTAGGCATCCCTGCGCTGCGGATTCCAGCCCCCAGCTGCTTAGCTGTACCTGGCTAGACATAGAAATTGCGCGCGGAGCCCCACGCATTTTTTTTTTATTATTTCATGAAATTCATGAAATAATTAAAAAAAAGGGCTCCCCTATATTCTTGTGTCTGGCCAGGTACAAATAGGCACCTGGGGGTTGGGGGCAGCCCGTCGCTGCCTGCTGGATCCGGCTGGTTCCAGAAATACGGCGAAGCCCATGTAATTTTTTTTCTGAAAAATCAATAAAACAATCCTAAAAAAGGGACTGCATCTTTATTAACCCCTCGCCCATGGTCCAGGGGTTAATAAAGATGCAGTCCCTTTTATTTACATTGTTTTATGGATTTGTCAGAAAAAAATTTCACGTGGGCTTCGCCGTATTTCTGGAACCAGCCGGATCCAGCAGGCAGCGACGGGCTGCCCCCAACCCCCAGGTGCCTATTTGTACCTGGCCAGACACAAGAATATAGGGGAGCCCTTTTTTTTAATTATTTCATGAATTTCATGAAATAATAAAAAAAAAAATGCGTGGGGCTCCGCGCAATTTCTATGTCTAGCCAGGTACAGCTAAGCAGCTGGGGGCTGGAATCCGCAGCGCAGGGAGGCCCAAGCTTTCTGGGCACCCCCCGCTGCAAGTTGCAGCCCGCAGCTGCCCCAGAAGATGGCGCGTTCATTGAAGCGCCATCCTCTGGCGCTGAACCCCGCTCTTCCAGCGGCCCTGGTGGCGGTGGCACGCTGGGTAATAAAGGGGTTAATACCAGCTTTGTTATACAAGCTGGTATTAAGCCCGAGATTCTTAATGTCAGGCCACGTTTGACCCAGCCACTAAGAATCTCCAATAAAGGGTTAAAAAAGCACAACACAGAGAAAATTTTTTATTTAAAATAAAAAAAAAAAGCCATTAGGGACTCCATCTTTAATTAAAAAAATCCTCTTCTGTCCGACGCAGTCCAAAACGCGATGTCCTCTCTGCTACATCCCCTGTGCATAGATATAGATGTCTATGCACAGGGAATGAGCAGACTGAGAACAATCTCAGCACTGCTACATCATCTCTGTGAGCAGGCGGGCTCTAGGACCCTGGAGCTGCGGCAGCCAGCACACAGAGAAGACAGCTGGACTCGGCTCGCAAAGTAACAGCAGTTATTTGCGAGTTTCCCTGCTATCACTGGCACAGTAGCCGAGTCTAATGCAAGACAATGGCAATCCTAGTTTTGTCAGCGTTTGCCATTGATTTGCATTGGACTCGTGCGAGTAAACGCTGGGAAACTCGCAGAGTACCGAGTCCTGCGAGTCCCTTATTACTCGCCGAGTAACGAGTCCTAGCGAGTAGATTCGCCCATCCCTATCCACGACCCTCTTTCGGCTGGAAGATGCTGAGATTGTTAAGCGTGCATTTGCATACAAGAAGTTTGTGGATGACACTGACTTCTCAAAGTACAGTCTCTCCAACATGATTGCCATGGATGAAACTGCCGTGTTCATGGGCCAAGCAGCTCAAACCACCATTGACCAACGAGGTGCCTCCTCTGTGTACGTTCCCTCCACCGCTTATGAAAGTGCACGTGTCACCTGCATTTTGGCAATTCGCTTGGATGGCAGTAAAGTCCCACCTTTACTCATTGCGAAGGGCAAGAAGGACAAGATTGAGAGGGTGTCTGGCATTTATGTTCTGGAAACGGAGAAAGCCTGGGCCACACAAGCGGTTATAAGGAAGTGGCTTGATTTAATGCTGCCGCTTGTTATGCGAGGGAGCCAAAGAGGAATGCTGATCTGGGATGCAGCCAGCACACACCGCGCCAAAGACATGAAACACTTCCTTCATGAGCGAAGAATCGACCAAATCATGATTCCTGCAGGGATGACGGCTTATCTCCAGACTCTGGATATCGCCATAAACAAACCCTTCAAGGACAATCTCCGTGCAGAAATCAATGATTACATTGAAAACCGTATGGAGAGGAACGTCCGTGGGATCTTTGTGAAGCCAAAACTGCCTGAGATTGTTAACTGGGTGAAGAACTCATGGGGAAACATCACTGACACCTGCGTTGCTAATGCACTGCGAGCTGGCTACCTGGACAAGACCTGCTCATTTCAGGACAGTGCCGTTGCAACACATGACAGATATGGGCCAATGATCCAGGCGGAAATGGAGTCCCAAGAGCCCCAAGAAAATCCAGAGGAACCTCAGAGTGTTGATGTTTATGATGATGTTCCTGAAGATGATGACATGGTTGTGATGGAATAAATCTTGTTTTATCTTCCAGTATAACTCATTCAGACTGTTCGTTGTTGTTAGTTCGTTGTTTTACATGTTATACATGGAAATACCGTCATAATACGGTAGTAACAAGATATTCTTGATACGCTACATTTGTTTTATTATACTGTTTGGTGATGACCGACTCTTCAGCATGTTAATAAATGTTAATTTTCTGGTTAAAAATAAATTTGTCATTTTTTTTCCGGCTAATGTAAGACCTCCCCCGAAAATAAGACAGGGTGGGACTTTTTGGGGTAAAATTAATGTAAGACAGGTTCTTACTTTTGGGGAAACACGGTAGTTTTCCCTGAAAATCAAAAAAATTATTGTGCAATATAAATTTCATACTATCCATCAGAAAGGTTTTCTGATTCAATGGTAAATGGGCATCTTCTTTCACATATCTCCCAAAGCAATACAATCCTAGATCATGTCTAATATTTGAATAGAGAGATGCTACATCTATAGTCAAAAACATGTATGAATCTTTCCACACTATATCCTTCATCAAATGAATCAGTTGTGTGGAATCCCTAAGAAAACTTTTCACAGACATCACATGGAAATACATTATATTATCTACATACGCTGCCAATCCTGACGTAAGGGAACCTATCCCTGAAATGATGGGCCTCCCTGGGGGGTTGTTTTGATCCTTATGAATCTTAGGGAGATGATAGAAAAAAGCTCTAGGGGGATTTTTTATTGTCAGAAAATTATATTCATTTTTATTTAAAATTCCCTGCTTTTTTCCAATTGCAATTAATTTATTATATTCAGTTACCGCACTCTTATAAATATCCATTGTAACCACTTTATATGTATTCTCATCATTTAATAATCTATATGCCTCTTTCAAATATTCCTTCCTATCTTGGATTACAACTCCCCCCCCTTATCAGCTGGTCTAATAACCACCTCTGTATTCTCTTTCAGACTTTTAACAGCCTCCCTTTCTGCTCTAGTCATATTTCTTTCATTTTTATAATCTGCAGGATTTATATTCTCAAAATCTTTCAGTACTAAATCAGAAAATGTTTTTAAATGATGTCCCTGGTTCTGTATCGGGTAAAAAATTAGATTTATTCCTCAATTTAGTGTGTAATATTCCATTTTCAGTCTGCTGCATTGAGACTTCCTCATCTAAAGACACTTTTTTACTATCCTGTATCAGGAAGTGTCTTTTTACCGTCAATTTTCTGATAAATGTTTGCAAATCAATAAAAAGATCCAGTTCCTGTGAATTCGTAACAGGACAAAAGGATAATCCTTTTTGCAACACAGAAATTTCTGCTGTATTTAAATTGGTAGATGATAAATTCAAAATATTATTTATTATTTTATTTTCTGGTATTTCTCTTTATTCTGTTTTGTTGCGTTTGCCCCCCTCTACAGCCTCTGTAACACTTTTTCTTTTTCTTGACTGATTTGGATAAAACTGCGTAATTACATTCTGTTGGTTTTTTCCTTTCACTAAAAAAGTCGGTATACCGTCTTGAAAAGATTGTTTGTTCTTTTGTTCACTACTGTTAAATTTTGGTAGAAAAGGGACTAAACTACTCTGATTTTTAGAGTTATCAATAATGCACATTTTGTTCAACTCCTGTAAGTTTTCACATACGATGGACTCCTTCTCTACAACTGCAGTATCTGTTGTTCCCAAAATTAACCTCTCATCTAACCCCCCTTGGGGGAAAATATAAATATTTTGTCTATAATTATCAATTTTATCCAGGAGACTGCTCTTTATATTATCATCTGAAAAATTAATCATATCCGGGGGTTCAATCCTCATTGGAGTCATAGGAGGTGGCAGACTTTTATTTCCATCTTTACTATTCTCCTGTTTTTTATCCTGATTTTCCCACTTCTCTTTATTGCATCTGCAATGAGGATTGAACCCCCGGATATGATTAATTTTTCAGATGATAATATAAAGAGCAGTCTCCTGGATAAAATTGATAATTATAGACAAAATATTTATATTTTCCCCCAAGGGGGGTTAGATGAGAGGTTAATTTTGGGAACAACAGATACTGCAGTTGTAGAGAAGGAGTCCATCGTATGTGAAAACTTACAGGAGTTGAACAAAATGTGCATTATTGATAACTCTAAAAATCAGAGTACCGTATATACTCGTGTATAAGCCGACCCGTGTATAAGCCGACCCCCCTACTTTTGCCCCCAAAACCTGGGAAAACCTATTGACTCGTGTATAAGCCGAGGGTGGACTCCAGCACAGGTATACAGCCCCCAGCAGTGTGGTATACAGGCCCCCCAATGGTAGTATACAGCAGCCTCCCCAGTGGTAGTATACAGCAGTAGCCCCAGTGGTATATACAGCAGCAGCTCCAGTAGTTAGTATACAGCATCCCCAGAGGTATATACAGCCCCAGTGGTAGTATACAGCATCCCCAGAGGTATATACAGCCCCAGTGGTAGTATACAGCATCCCCAGAGGTAGTATACAGCAGCCCCAAAGGTATATACAGCAGCCCTAGTGGTAGTATACAGCAGCCCCAGTGGTAGTATACAGCAGCCCCAGTGGTAGTATACAGCAGCCCCAGAGGTAGTATACAGCAGCCTCAGAGGTATATACAGCCCCATTGGTAGTATACAGCAGCCCCAGAGGTATATATAGCCCCAGTGGTAGCATCCAGCAGCCCCAGAGGTATATACAGCCCCAGTGGTAGTATCCAGCAGCCCCAGAGGTATATACAGCCCCAGTGGTAGTATACAGCAGCCCCAGAAGTATATACAGCCCCAGTGGTAGTATACAGCAGCCCCAGAGGTATATACAGCCCCAGTGGTAGTATACAGCAGCCCCACAGGTATATACAGCCCCAGTGGTAGCATCCAGCAGCCCCAGAGGTATATACAGCCCCAGTGGTAGTATACAGCAGCCCCACAGGTATATACAGCCCCAGTGGTAGTATACAGCAGCCCCAGAGGTATATACAGCCCCAGTGTAGTATACAGCAGCCCCAGAGGTATATACAGCCCCAGTGTAGTATACAGCAGCCCCACAGGTATATACAGCCCCAGTGGTAGTATACAGCAGCCCCACAGGTATATACAGCCCCAGTGGTAGTATACAGCAGCCCCACAGGTATATACAGCCCCAGTGGTAGTATACAGCAGCCCCACAGGTATATACAGCCCCAGTGTAGTATACAGCAGCCCCACAGGTATATTCAGCCCCAGTGGTAGTATATACAGCCCCAGTGGTAGTATATACAGCCCCAGTGGTAGTAGATTGCAGCCCCAGCGGTAGTATACAGGGCCCCAGTAATCCAGGGCCCCCCCAGCGTCTCTCCGGTCACCTGAAAAGCAAACTATACTTATCAGTGTCCGCTGTCCGCGCCCGCTCGCCTCTGCCCGGTCTGCCGTCTGCGATCCTCCTTCTTCATGCGGCGTCTTCCGGTTTCCTGTGCTCGTCGCAGGGAATGACGTCATTCCCTGCGACGAGCACAGGAACCCGGAAGACGCCGCATGAAGATGGAGGATCGCAGACGGCAGACCGGGCAGAGGCGAGCGGGCGCGGACAGCGGACACTGATAAGTATAGTTTGCTTTTCAGGTGACCGGAGAGACGCTGGGGGGGCCCTGGATTACTGGGGATGCGGGGGCTGCTGTATACCGATGTATACATCGGTATGTACCGATGTATACATCGGTATACAGCACTGACTCGCGTATAAGCCGAGGGGGGTACTTTTCAGCCCAATTTTTGGGCTGAAAAACTCGGCTTATACGCGAGTATATACGGTAGTTTAGTCCCTTTTCTACCAAAATTTAACAGTAGTGAACAAAAGAACAAACAATCTTTTCAAGACGGTATACCGACTTTTTTAGTGAAAGGAAAAAACCAACAGAATGTAATTACGCAGTTTTATCCAAATCAGTCAAGAAAAAGAAAAAGTGTTACAGAGGCTGTAGAGGGGGGCAAACGCAACAAAACAGAATAAAGAGACCAATACCAGAAAATAAAATAATAAATAATATTTTTAATTTATCATCTACCAATTTAACCCCTTAGTGACGAAGCCAATTTCCACCTTAATGACCAGACTGTTTTTTGTAATTCTGACAAGTGTCCCTTTATGAGGTAATATCTCTGGAACGCTTCAACGGATCCTAGCGATTCTGAGATTGTTTTTTCGTGACATATTGGGCTTCATGTTAGTGGTAAATTTAGGTCGATAATTTTTGTGTTTATTTGTGAAAATATAAAAAAATTGGCAAAAATTTTGAAAATTTGACAATTTTCAAATTTGTCATTTTTATTCTGTTGAACCGGAGCGTTATGTGACACAAAATAGTTAATAAATAACATTTCCCACATGTCTACTTTACATCAGCACAATTTTGGAAAAAAAAATTTTTTTGGTTAGGACGTTATAAGGGTTCAAAGTTCATCAGCAATTTTTCATTTTTCCAGCAAAATTTACAAAACCATTTTTTTAGTGACCACATCACATTTGAAGTCCATTTGAGGGGTGTACATGACAGAAAACACCCAAAAGTGACACCATTCCGAAAACTGCACCCCTCAAGCTACTCAAAACTACATTCAAGAAAATGATTAACCCTTCAGGTGCTTCACAGCAACTAAAGCAAAGTGGAAACAAAAAATGGACATTTTAATTTTTCCAACAAAAATGTTTTTTAGCCTCGATTTTTTCATTTTCACATGGGCATCAGGATAAAATGCATCCTAAAATTTGTTGGGCAATTTCTCCTGAGTACACCAATACCTCATATGTGGTCATAGACCACTGTTTGGGCGCACGGCAGGGCTCAGAATGGAAGGAGCGCGATTTGACTTTTGGAGCTAATTTACCATTCAAAAAGTCAAATGGCGCTCCTTCTCTTTCGAGCCCTGCGGTGCGCCCAAACAGTGGTTTATGACTACATATGAGGTATCGGTGTACTCAGGAGAAATTGGCCAACAAATTTTAGGATGCGTTTTATCCTGTTGCCCATGTGAAAATGAAAAAAATAGAGGACAAAAGAAAATTTTTGTGAAAAAAAAGTACTTTTTCATTTTTATGGATCCATTTGTGAAGTACCTGAGGGTTCAAAGTGCTCACTATGCATCTATATAAATTCCTTGGGGTGTCTAGTTTCCAAAATGGGGTCACTTGTGGGGGAGCTCCAATGTTTAGGCACACAGGGGCTCTCCGTATGCAACATGGTGTCCGCTAACAATTTGAATGGAAAATTAGCTCCAATTGCTAGCGGACACCATGTTGCGTATGGAGAGCCCCTGTGTGCCTAAACATTGGAGCTCCCCCACAAGTGACCCCATTTTGAAAACTAGACCCCCCAAGGAACTTATCTAGATGGGTGGTGAGCACTTTGAACCCCCAAGTGCTTCACAAATGAATCCGTAAAAATGAAAAAAGAAAATTTTTGTGGAAAAGAAAGTACTTTTTCATTTTTATGGATCCATTTGTGAAGTACCTGAGGGTTCAAAGTGCTCACTATGCATCTATATAAATTCCTTGGGGTGTCTAGTTTCCAAAATGGGGTCACTTGTGGGGGAGCTCCAATGTTTAGGCACACAGGGCTCTCCGTATGCAACATGGTGTCCGCTAACAATTTGAATGGAAAATTAGCTCCAATTGCTAGCGGACACCATGTTGCGTATGGAGAGCCCCTGTGTGCCTAAACATTGGAGCTCCCCCACAAGTGACCCCATTTTGAAAACTAGACCCCCCAAGGAACTTATCTAGATGGGTGGTGAGCACTTTGAACCCCCAGGTGCTTCACAAATGAATCCGTAAAAATGAAAAAAAGAAAATTTTTGTGGAAAAGAAAGTACTTTTTCATTTTTATGGATCCATTTGTGAAGTACCTGAGGGTTCAAAGTGCTCACTATGCATCTATATAAATTCCTTGGGGTGTCTAGTTTCCAAAATTGGGTCACTTGTGGGGGAGTTCTAATGTTTAGGCACACAGGGGCTCGCCATACACGACATGGTATCCACTTACAATTCCAATTGCTAGTGGACACCATGTCATGTATGGAGAGCTCCTATGTGCCTAAATATTGGAGCTCCCCCACAAGTGACCTCATTTTGGAAACTAGACACCCCAAGGAACGTATTTAGATGCGTAGTGAGCACTTTGAACCCCCAGGTGCTTCACAAACTGATCTGTAAAAATGAAAAAGTACTTTTTTTCACAAAAATCTTCTTTTTTTCCTTTTTACAGACTAATTTGTGAAGCACTTGGGGGTTGAAAGTGCTCACTATGCATCTAGATTTTTTCCTTGGGGGGTCTAGTTTCCAAAATGGGGTCACTTGTTGGGGAGCTCCAATGTTTAGGCACACAGGGGCTCTCCATATGCGACATGGTGTCCGCTAACAAATTGAATGGAAAATTAGCTCTAATAGTTAGCGGACACCATGTCGCATATGGGGAGCCCCTATGTGCCTAAACATTGGAGCTCCCGCACAAGTCACCCCATTTTGGAAACTAGACACCTCAAGGATTCTATCTAGGGGTATAGTGAGCATTTGGAATCTACAGCTACTTCACAGAATTTGATAATGTCATTATGAACATTTTCTTTTTTTCACACAATTTCTCACTTTTAGGGCCCTTTCACATCAGCGTTTTTTGAAATTTGCGGCAGATGCGGTGAAAAAAACGCATCTGCCGCAATTACCGCATACCGGCTGCACTTGCGGCGCGGTTGCGGTAAACGCCATGCAAAGTATAGGCGTACTTGCGGCAGGTGCGGCAAGTGCGGTTTTGCACTTGCGGCAGGTGCGGCCGCGAAAAAACCGAGGCTGACCGCGTTTTTTTTTCGCGGCCGCACCTGCCGCAAGTGTAAAACCGCACTTGTCGCACCTGCCGCAAGTACGCCTATACTTTGCATGGCGTTTACCGCAACCGCGCCGCAAGTGCAGCCGGTATGCGGTAATTGCGGCAGATGCGGTTTTTTCACCGCATCTGCCGCAAATTTCAAAAAACGCTGATGTGAAAGGGCCCTTAGAGCATGTGCACAAGATACGGACACACCGTGTCCTGGTTGTCTCCTCCCCTGCATTTTTTTTTAGTATTACTTTATTAAATTTTTTAAAAAAATGACGTAGGGCTTCGCCATATTTTTGGTCCAGCCAGGTACAGCAGGCAGCTACGGGCTGCCACGAACCCCTTCTGCCTAGTTTTACCTAGCTGGAAACCAAAAATATAGGGAAGCTCCTTTTTTTTTTTTATATTTCATGAAATAATTTTTTTTAAAAAATGGCGTGGGCTTCGCCATATTTTTGGGCCAGCCAGGTACAACTAGGCAGCTGGGGGCTGGAATCCTCAGCGTAGGGAGGCCCAAGCTTTCTGGGCCCCCCCGCTGCGAATTGCAGCCCGCAGCCGCCCCAGAAAATGGCGCATTCATAGAAGCGCCATTTTCTGGCGCTGTATCCAGCTCTTCCAGCTGCCGTGTAGCGGTGGCAGACTGGGTAATAAGGGGTTAATGCCAGCTTTTTGGCAGCTGGCACTAAGCCCGAGATTCATAACGTCTGGCCAATATTAGACCGGACCATTAGGAATCTCTAATAGATTGTAAAGAAAACACAACACAGAGAAAAATATTTTTATTGGAAAAAAAACACAAACACATATTTAGACCCCATCTTTATTACAGTGAAGTCCGACGTAGTCCAGTGGGATGGTCCGACGTAGTCCATTGGGAAGGTCCGACGTAGTCCAGTGGGAGGTCCCGCGACGATTCTCATTCAGATGATGATCTGAAGTTAACCCCTTGTGTGGTCACAAGGAGTTAACTGCAGGTCATCATCCCTGTGTGGTCACAAGGGGTTAACTGCAGATCCGGTAACCCCTTGTGACCACACAGGGATGATGACCTGCAGTTAACCCGTTGTGACCACACAAGGGGTTAACTGCAGGTCATCATCCCTGTGTGGTCACAAGGGGTTACCTGCAGATCCAGTAACCCCTTGTGACCACACAGGGATGATGACTTGCAGTTAACCCCTTGTGACCACACAAGGGGTTAACTGCAGGTCATCATCCCTGTGTGGTCACAAGGGGTTAACTGCAGATCCAGTAACCCCTTGTGACCACACAGGGATGATGACCTGCAGTTAACCCCTTGTGACCACACAAGGGGTTAACTGCAGGTCATCATCCCTGTGTGGTAACAAGGGGTTAACTGCAGATCCAGTAACCCCCTGTGATCACACAGGGATAATGATCTGCAGCTAACCCCTTGTGACCACACAGGGGGTTAACTGCAGAAGACCCCTGTGTGGTCGTTGATGGGTTAACTCTGCCTCTGTTCCGGCGCACGCAGAGCAGCGGCGCCGGGACAGAGGCAGAGAGAAGACGGCCGGCGACGCTGCAGGACGGGTAAGTATGAGAGGAGCAGGGAAGGGGGCCCGGGGGGGGGAGCGGAGCAAACTGGGGGGGCTGCAGATCGGAGGAGGGGTCGGGGATCGAGGGGACAGCATGGGGAAGACCTGGGGAAGGAGGGGGGCTCTGATGACCGGAGGGGAGCCGCGCAGGGAGGAGGGGGAGCTGGGGACTCAGGGAGCCGCGCAGGGAAGGGGAGCTGGGGAGCCACGCAGGGAGCAGGGGGAGATCAGGGGTGAGACCAGGGGTGAGGGGGGATGGCATTGGGGGGCCACTGAGGGGACCAGTGGCCCCCCAGGAATGGCGGCATCTATATGCGATCTGACAGATCGCATAGAGATGCAGCGGAGGCGGCGGGTTTGGCGCCGGCCGCCGCCATTTTCAGATGGTTAGGGGTGGGGTGGGGTGGGGGGGGGATGATGATCCCCAGTAGTGGGGGTCTTGGTGGGCTAGGGGGTTAATGCTTTCACTTTGTTCCGACATGTGTTTTCATGTCGGATCAAAGTGAAAGCATTTTTCCCGGCACTTTCACTTTGTGCAATGTGATGATCGGTAAACGGTGTTTACCGGTCATCACATTACAGGTGCCGGTAAAAAAACTAGCTAATTACTAATCTCTAGGGTCTCAGCTACAATCGGTACGCTGACACCCTAGAGATTTTTGCTACAGGGGCTGCGCTACAGGGCATTTTCTAGCCTTACGTCTACAGACGTACGGCTGGGCTTTAGTACCCTTTTTTTTGGACGTCTGTAGACGTTAGGCTGTCGTCTACGGGTTAAATACAGCAGAAATTTCTGTGTTGCAAAAAGGATTATCCTTTTGTCCTGTTACGAATTCACAGGAACTGGATCTTTTTATTGATTTGCAAACATTTATCAGAAAATTGACGGTAAAAAGACACTTACTGATACAGGATAGTAAAAAAGTGTCTTTAGATGAGGAAGTCTCAATACAGCAGACTGAAAATGGAATATTACACACTAAATTGAGGAATAAATCTAATTTTTACCCGATACAGAACCAGGGACATCATTTAAAAACATTTTCTGATTGAGTACTGAAAGATTTTGAGAATATAAATCCTGCAGATTATAAAAATGAAAGAAATATGACTAGAGCAGAAAGGGAGGCTGTTAAAAGTCTGAAAGAGAATACAGAGGTGGTTATTAGACCAGCTGATAAGGAGGGGGGAGTTGTAATCTAAGATAGGAAGGAATATTTGAAAGAGGCATATAGATTATTAAATGATGAGAATACATATAAAGTGGTTACAATGGATATTTATAAGAGTGCGGTAACTGAATATAATAAATTAATTGCAATTGGAAAAAAGGAGGGAATTTTAAATAAAAATGAATATAATTTTCTGACAATAAAAAATCCCCCTAGAGCTTTTTTCTATCATCTCCCTAAGATTCATAAGGATCAAAACAACCACCCAGGGAGGCCCATCATTTCAGGGATAGGTTCCCTTACGTCAGGATTGGCAGCGTATGTAGATAATATAATGTATTTCCATGTGATGTCTGTGAAAAGTTTTATTAGGGATTCCACACAACTGATTCATTTGATGAAGGATATAGTGTGGAAAGATTCATACATGTTTTTGACTATAGATGTAGCATCTCTCTATTCAAATATTAGACATGATCTAGGATTGTATTGCTTTGGGAGATATGTGAAAGAAGATGCCCATTTACCATTGAATCAGAAAACCTTTCTGATGGATAGTATGAAATTTATATTGCACAATAATTTTTTTGATTTTCAGGGAAACCTATATCACCAACGAGTCGGGACCGTGATGGGTTCGAAAGTGGCACCAACTTTCGCTAACCTATTTATGGCCATTTTTGAATTAATTTATATAGAAAATTCCATTTTTTCGGAGCATATTATATTTTTTAAAAGATACATAGATGACCTAATGATCTATGATAATAAATGTAAAAACATAGAACAATTTCTGGAGAGCATTCAGAGGAATGATTGGGGTCTCACCTTTTCATGGGTATATAATATGGAGAGTATAGATTATTTGGATCTGACAATTTTCCATTCAGAAGGGAAAATTTTTACTAAAACTTTTTTTAAGAAGTGTGATGCAAACAGTCTTTTAGATTTTAATAGTGGCCATTATCATAAATGGTTAATCAATGTCCCGGGAACCAGTATAAAAGGATTAAGAAAAATTGTAGTTTGGAGTCAGATTTTATATCACAAGCCAAGGAATTGAGAAATAGGTTTATTGAGAAAAACTACCCGAAAAAACTGCTAGAAAAAGCATATAATGATTGCGCAGGATTGGAACAGATGGACCTAGTAAACCCTAAGAAAAAAGGAAAGGAGAATGATAGGTTGTCCTTAAATTTTTTAACTAATTTTACTAAACAAAACCAAAAAATTAGGAATATTTTACAGGATCATTGGTCTGTTCTTCTAAATGATCCAGTGTTGGGGAGTATGCTACCGAATAAACCAGGACTAACCTTTAAAAGATCCTCTACTCTGAGAAATATACTTGCCCCCAGTCGCCTGAAAAAAGAAAAAATTAGGGCTGAACAATGCAAAAAACCAGGAGTCTTTAAATGTAATACCGCTCGGTGTCTGTGTTGTGGCATGATTATGCATAATATGACCACATTCAGATCAATTCAGAATAATAAGGTGTTTGATATAAAGTTTTCCCTGAATTGTAAAAGTAGTTTTGTGATATATCTGATAGAATGCGAATGTGGTTTGCAGTATGTGGGAAAAACCACACAAGAGCTGCATAACCGCATGAATTCGCACAGACACAATATAATTGAAGGTTTTATGTCCCATGGAGTATCAAAACATTGTACTATAAAACATGGGAAGAAACCATGTATTAAAGTAGCTCCAATTGATCATGTATCAGAAGATTCTGTGAACAGGGGTGTCATTCTGATGAGATAGGAAATTTATTGGATTCATAGTTTGCAGACTCTACAACCATATGATTTAAATGAAATATCTGATATCTTTAAATAATTTAAAGATTTTCACTCTGGAGATGTGGAAGCCTTTGGCTGAGAGAACAGGAACATTTCCTGAAGTGCAGAGCATGAGTCTGCTGTGTAGGATCAAATCCACATAGGAGTACATACATTAATTAGTATATTAGAATATGATCATCTATCTGAAATATAAGATAAGTAAAAGTATATGTTGAAGGAAGGGTTAATACTGAAAGGAAAATATAAGTGCTATTATGAAAGAGATTTGTGAAGGTTGTCCTGCGAATTGATGTACGCAGAAATTTAAAAATTTTTTTTTTTTTTGAGTATAATCACAAATTAATTATAATGTTTTAAATTGTTTCTAGTGTGTTGTTTTATATATATGTGTTTTTATAGGAGTGTGTTTTACATATGAACTTTGTGATTTTATATTATATTGATAGCTATGTGTAAAAATTTTTTATGTGCAATGATGTAGCATCTACCTCATTTCCTGGGGGGAGCTAGTATATAAGGAGAATGGAATGTGATGACAGTGTAACTTTTCTCCTGAGGAAGTGTACAGCATGTACACGAAACGCGTAGAGTTTTCTAGAATAAAAAGAAAGTTATGATCACTGCTTGGTCCTTGGAATAACTCCTTGTGAACTGAAACAGCGCGATCCTGAAAGCCGGACTTCTTTCCTTTCTATACATGCGCTGGGAAAGGCACGCTACTTCTCCTCCCTTGATCTAGCAAGCGGATATTGGCAGGTCCCTGTGGCAGAGAAAGACAAGGCCAAGACCACATTCATTGTGCCCATGGGACTCTTCGTGTTCAATCGCATGCCGTTTGGGCTAAATAATGCCCCAGGAACTTTTCAGCGCCTCATGGAGAGTTGCCTTGGAGACATGAACTTCGAAGCCACATTGATTTATCTGGATGAGATCGTAGTGTACTCTGCAACCTTCGAAAAACATCTCGAACAACTGGGTCAAGTGTTTCAACGGTTATGGGACCATGGGCTTAAACTGAAACCAAAAAAATGCCGGATCTTTCAAAAAGAGATTGAATATCTTGGGCACAAGGTGACGGAGGCCGGCGTGCAGCCGTCCGATGGGAAACTGAGAGCAGTGCTAAAATGGCCCACACCCAGCACAGTGAGAGACGTTCGAGCTTTCCTGGGACTGGCCGGATACTACCGTCACTTTATCAAGGACTTCGCGAAGGAGGCAGAACCTTTGCATGAATTGCTCCGAGGAACTGTGAAAGGACCAAAGGCACAGATAATTCGCTGGGGACCAAGACAAGCAGAAGCCTTACACCGACTGAAAGAGGCCTTGGTCAGCGCCCCTGTGCTTGCCTATGCAGACTACAACCTCCCCTTTCGGTTATATACAGACGCGAGCCTCTACGGTCTGGGTGCAGTACTGGCCCAGGTACAGGACGGTATTGAACGGGTGATTGCATATGGAAGTTGGACGTTGCGAGAAGCCGAACGCAACCCTGAGAATTACAGTTCTTTTCGTCTGGCGTTACTGGCACTAGTATGGGCAATAACCGAAAGGTTCTCTGAATATCTCACGGGAGCTCAGATTGAAGTCTATACGGATAATAATCCACTGGCTCACATCTCCACCGCCAAACTGGGGGCAATGGAACAGAGGTGGTTGGCACGACTCTCCAAATATAATTATCATGTGCAGTACCGTTCCAAGCACGAAAATCAGAATGCGGATGCCCTCTCTCGTGTTACCACAGAAGCCCCAGTGGGGGAAAGAGATGAGCAGTTAGAGGAAGACGAAATTCCAGACTTCAGTAAATTCACCGCCCAAGTGGTGGAGGCTTGTATACTGGAGATTACGTCGGGCACAACATCGCGCCTGCTTGGCCAAACCAGAGAGGAATGAGTGAAGATCCAGTCATCTGATCCAGAACTGCTTCAAGTGAAAGAATGGGTGATCCGGCAGCGTAAGTCTAGGAAGGAAATAAGGGCCATGCTGTCACACGCGGCCCTACAGATTCTCAGCCAGTGGGACAAGCTATCGGTGCAAGAAGGGATACTGTATCGGAAGGTGCACCTAGCTACAAGCTGGAAGTACGGTGGCAAGTGGTGATACCCCAGAAGATGGCAGTACCATTGGCCCGAGAAGCGCACGAGAGAGGAGCCCATTTTGGGCCGGACAAGACTTACCAGTGGTTGCAAAGAATAGTGTACTGTCCTCAGATGCTTCGGGCAGTGGAGAAGGCCTGTAAACTGTGTCGTTCCTGCGAATTACATAAAGCTCTCCCACAGAGAGCACCAGTACAGACCATTGTCACCAAAGAGCCGTTGGAAGTACTTATGATAGATTACATGAAGATTGGCCACTCCCACCGGGGCTATCAGTTCTGCCTTGTGATGACAGACCACTTCTCAAAATTTGCGGTGGTGACGCCCACCAGAGATCAGACGGCTGAATCGGCTGCTCGAGCCATCAGTGACGACTTTATCCGGGTATGTGGCTGCCCTAAAAGGATACACTCTGATCAAGGGGCCTGCTTTCAGGGCAGTGTCATGAGAGATCTGCAAAGGATCTACGGGATGCAAAAGTCAAGAACCACGCCTTATCATCCACAGGGCAACAGAGCCTGCGAGAGGTTTAACCAGACCCTCCTACAAATGCTACGCACATTGGAAGATGATCGTAAGAGTCACTGGCCCGGTTATCTCGCAGAACTCGTATGGGCATACAATAACCGTGTCCACTCCACCACTGGGTACGCCCCATACGTTCTATTGTTCGGAAGAGCTGGAAGAGCCATTGAAGAACTAAACCTGGCTCCACCCGAAATCAGTGAAAGTCAGAGCGTAAATTCTTGGGTTGACTGTCACCGTCGACGGCTGGAGACTATCCATCGAATTGTCACCAAGCGGTTGCAAGAAAAGATATACCCCCGGCAGGAACCTGTACATGAGGCCCCGTTCTTACCAGGAGACAGAGTGCTAGTTGCAGATAAACACCCGAGACACAAGTTGAGTGAGCGCTGGAAACCAGAGCCATACATTGTGACCAGAAGAGTCTCTCCCCACGGGCCAGTGTACGAAGTGAGAAGCGAGTGGGGAGGCGGCACCCTCACCCTGCATCGTAACATGCTGAGGCCCTGCTATTCAGAAGACAGGACCGGACAAAGCGACTCGGGGACTGTGCCCGTGCCCGTTCCTGTTACTCTCGAGGAGGGCTCTGACGATGAAGAATGGTGGCGGGCCCCGTCCAACCCAACAGACTGGGGAGGGTCCAACCCCCATCCGTTCAAGATGCAGGTGCCACCCCTGCAGAGCATGAGCCACCAATCTCCAGAGATGATGACGAGGATATTGTACTCCCTGCTACTGCACCAGCGTCTGGTGAATTAGCCATACCTCCACGTAGGACTGAACGGGCTAATGCTGGTATTCCCCCTGATCGGTACTTGGCAGATGAATTTGTGTATTCTGTCACTGGAGTCGGTTGTAAGACATTGGCTCCCAGGAAGCAGGTTGTAGAGCACGGCAGAGGTTGCCATTCTGTGCAGAGGGCCCCAGGAGAGTATCGGCCGGGACGGCCGATGTTAAAGAGGGGGGAAATGTAAGACCTGTTAACATTTATATATATGGTTAAAGGACTGTTTTGTGGACTCTTCCTTGTGTTATACTGCCACCTGCTGCCAAAAAGGAAAGGATAGCAGAGATAAAAACCCCTGCTGCTGAGAGTGACATGGAACAGTCCAGGAGATGGATGGGTGGGGTCTCCAGAAGGAGAAGAGAGACAACTTCCACGTGTGTTGCAGAGAGACACAGACCTAAAGAGACTGGATGTGGAGTGAGGAGCCAGACTGAACGAGCAAGGCAGAGATCCAGGACAAGGACTGCACTCGAGAGACGCCTGTCAGCGAATTACGGGCCCCAACGGCAACAAGGTACCTCGCAGTAAAACTTGCAGTAAAACTTTATTTAAAGACATTCAGAGACCTTGCATTCTCGGCAAACTAGTCACAGTGGTTATATATATTGTATATACTATTGCACACCTTCCCGTTCCTTCCCCTTCTTTCCCGCACTTTTCCCTCAGTTGTATTAAAAGTGCATTTGTTTAACACTCTGTGTTCCGTGCAGTCCTTGCGTATTCCGTCACCTGTGGGCTATTACACATACTTGCTGCGTTTTGTGAGGATCTGTTTTTGGTGCAAAACTGCACCAAGAAGGAATCCTCACAGAACGCAGCATTCTGTGTGTGAACACCGCTGTGATTTTCTTCCTGCATTTGACTTACTTTGCCGCAGCATGCGTGGCCTCTAGGACCCTGCAGCACTATGTGACCGGGTGACGTTGCTCGGTCATCTGTGCTGTCTAAGGTCTTGCACAGGTCCTATGGTCTCGGGATAAAGAGAGATCTCCGAGAAAGCGCGAGGAGGTGAGTAAAAGGGAAACAGTGAAATGCACGGACTTGACTGGGCCAGCAAATGTCAATGAGTTTCACTGCATTTCATTGCATTTGCGCATCTGCAAAATAGCGGTGGGTAAATGGTGAAATACGCTGTGTGTGAACTCAGCCTTACCCTTTGATGGTATTTGAATATTGCTGCTTTCCTTGCCTCCCCATCATGGTTATCGTATCCCTGTGGGATGCCGAGGTACTTGTAGCAGGTCTGTACATCTGTTATGTGCCCTACTAGTAGTTCTACTCCATCAGTCCTTACTACCTTGCCTCTCTTTATTACCAACCGGCCGCCTTTCTCTAGTCTGAAGGATCTCCCAATGTCTTCGCTGTAGATTCTTGTCAGGTGGATCAGTGAACTGATGTCTCGTTCATTTTTCCCATACAAATTGAGGTCATGCATGGGATTAATGGTGCTATATAAATAAATAATAATAATAATCCATGTAGAGCAGGTGGCTGATGGTGCTTCCACTCTTAAACTTGTATCCATAATTATCGGACTGATGGGGTTCAAGCCTAGGCAGAACAGCAATGGGGACAGTGCATCACCTTGGTATACACTGCATTTGATGGACACTTGTGCTAGTTGTCTTGAGTTGACTTCAAGTGTTCTCCATAGCCCCCATTAAGTTGCTGAGGATGGTTCTTAATTTCCTATTGACATTGTAGAGTGCCAAGCATTCACAAATCCATGTGTGTGGCATTGAGTCATAGGCTTTCCTGTAATGCTTCTAGCATTTGCCAGGCATTCATGTACTATTATTAATTTCTTTAGCCAGTAGGTGTGGACCATGTCTGGGCCAGGGGCTGACCAGCTCTGCATGTTCTTGACACACTCTTGGATATCTGCTTCAATAATGGTCACTGGTTCTTTTTGGTTACTGTGTTTCATTCTCATATCTTGCACTTTGCACTAGTGTTGTGTGTTTTTTCCTTCTCCCATAAGTTCTTGCAGTATTGTTTAGTCTCTGCTATTGGTGGAGTTGCTGCCTCTGTGCTGTTACTCTGCAGTTGGGAGTACACCTTGGATGGTTCTTTGGATAACAGGGCATAAATCCTCTTGGGGTCAGCTTCTCTAGTGTATCTTCCCAGTCTTGCAGCAAGTGCTGTAAGCCATTGTTTAGCTATCTCTAGGGCTTCAGATAGAGTCAGGCCTTTGTAGTAGTCCAGCTTGGTCTTATTCTTGATCTTTACTCTCTATACTTCTGTAAAGGCCTGTCACACGTGTCAATGTCGCCCGCGATATCGCTCATGCGTCACAAATTATATCGCCTGAGCGATGTGGAATTATGCAGGTAGATGTCACACGCGTCAATATGACCAGCGATGCGGTGATGTCGCCATCTTGCGAGCGATTTTATTTAGTCTTGTACGATGTCAAAATAGAAAATACGTAGCTGAGTTTAGTGTCACAGCAGCGATCACAAGGTCTACTGAGCGATGGCGACAGTTTACATCTGGCAGTGAAACTGCGATCGCGATCAGCGACATATCGCTGTTGCATCGCTTTGTCACACGCTTCAATGTCGCTCCTGCGTCACTTATTACGTCGCTCGAGCGATGAAAATCCGGACGTACGAGCGACATTGCAGCGATATCGACGCGTGTGACATCCCCTTAAGGTGCTTTCACATTACATTTTTTTCTTCCGTGGATCTACTTTTTGTAGGATCCATGGACAGAACGGACACCACAGGAGGTGACCTATCTGTGTCCGGTCTGTGATTATCACGGATCTGGACACAGAAAGCGCTGTGCAGAGTAATTTAAGTGAAATCAAGGGCTAAAAATAAAAAAATCAATCCTCACCTGTCCAGCGATCCAGCGCCGTCGGCATCTAGCGCCGGATGCTGAAAGGACCTGGCTGGGCGGGGCTACCCACTCAGCGTCATCGGTCACATGACCGGTTACCATGGTAACTGGTCATGTGACTGTGATGTCAGGCCAGGTCCTGTACATCCAGAGATGCCGACGGCGCTGGATCACTGGACAGGTGAAGATCGATTTTTTTTATTTTTAACACTTGATTTTACTTGAATTTCAATTCCACAATGTATATATACATTGCGGAAGTGAAATTAGATGGTACAGAGCAGTTTTAGTGTACTGAGCGTGCTCAGTACACTAAAATCAGGTCCGAGAAAGCATCAGCTGTTTTCTCGGACCGTGCTCCATAGGCCCCCATGTTATGGGTCACGGATCATGTCGGATCTGATTCGGTCCGATTTGATCCGCTGTGCCCAAAATCAGAGCAGTCTCTGATTTTGGGTACAGCAAAAAATCAGACCAAAACGGATCTGACAAAAATCGGATGCCACTAAGGGCAAATCCGATCCAATCCATGCCCATAGGCTGACATGGGGGCCAAATCGGATCCATGGCTGTCCGTTTTACAACGGACAGCCACGGATCCCAAAAAATCGTAATGTGAAAGCACCCTTAGTTGACTGACTTTCTCTTTGTGTCACCTTGATTTTTTTCTCCAGTCTTCTTTTCCAAGGAGGGCACACACTTCTTTTGTTCTTTTTGGTATAGCCAAGCATATCCAGGATTGCTGAGGCAGTGGCATAGATCAGTTTTTTTGTTTGAGTTATGGTGGTGGTAGGTATCAATGCAAGTGCCCTACAGTCCCTGACAAAAGCTATGTCGCTTATCCATGTTATGTAAATAAAAGCTTATAACCTGATGTTAAATTCAACCATTGGTTTTTATAAATTACTCTTTTGAAAGCTGAAACCCTCTCAAATGTGGTTTAGGTTAAGAAAATAAATTGACATCAATGCTGAAATATTGATCATTTAATGAACACAGGATGGTCAGATTTTGGCAAGACAAATGTTTTGTCGCCTGGTCATATAATGCACCTAATCCTAATTTACATCCTCACTTGTGCTCTGTAAATGATCGGTTAATTAGTGGGTGTGTATAAAAAAAAAAACAGCACCCCAGACCTTCACTTGAACTGCAATTTGACCTCTGACAACATGCCAAAAATCCACCCTGCGACCAAAGCCTTGATTATCAAGAGGCTGAAGACTAGATCCACTGCAGAGGTGGCTGGCACCTTTAATGTGTCTCAGAGTACAAAGAATTAAAAAAAGATTTGAAGAGACTGGAGATGTGTTTGACAAGCCCTGGCAGGATGAACGTTTAGAAAATCCAAAGCAAGCCCCTCTTCCACTGAAGCAGAGCTCCAACAGGCCTGGTCACCTCAAGTCCCTGTGTCAACTAGAAATGTTTGTAGGATTCTGTCTCTAAATGGTCTCCATGGTTGAATCAGTGCCCAGAAGCCAGCACTAAACAAAAGGCAAATAAAAAACTATGTGGCATTTGCAAAGTCCCCCGGCCTGCTGAACAGATGGACACTGGAAAAGTGTCAGAAGGTGGATTTCTCTGATAAATCTTCAGTAGAATTACACCACAGTCACCGCAAATACTGCAGGAGACCTACTGGAGCCTGTATGGATCCAAATTTGATGGTGGAAAGATCATGGCCTGGGGTTACATTCAGTATGGGGGTGTGTGAAACATTTGCAAGGTGGAAGGCAATATCACTAGCCTAAAATATCAAGAAGTATTAACTACCTTTTACATTCCAAATCATTATAGGGGTCAAATTCTGCAGCAGGATGGTGCTCCATCTCGTACATCCATCTCTAAAACAAAGTTCCTCTAGGCAAAAAAGATCAAGGTGCTCAAGGACTGGCCAGCCCAGTTTGGGCATGTTTGGGGTAGAATGAAAGAGGAAGCTTGGAAGACAAAACCAAAGAATCTAGATGAACTCTGGGAGGCATATAAAACTGCATTCTTTGCTATTCATGATGACTTCATTAATAATTGCATAAATCATTGTTGAACAGCATGGATGCAGTCCTTCAAGCTCATGGAAGTCACACAAAATATTAAATATGACTCTAATAGCACCACAACTTCATTCACCAATGTTATGCAACATATATTTGTATTTTATTTGTTTGAATTTCACATTACTTTCTGTGGATGACAAAGCTTGTGTCTTGCCAAAATCTGACCATTCTGTGTTCATTAAATAATCAATATTTCAGCATTGATGCCAATTTATTTTCTTAACCTAAACCACATTTGAGAGGATTTCAGCTTTCAAAAGAGTAATTTATAAAACCAATGGATCAATTTAACATCAGGTTATAAGCTTTTATTTACATAACATGGATAAGTGACATAACTTTTGTCAGGGACTGTATTGGCATCTTCTAGCACACTGGTGGTATTTCTCTGCTGAGACTTGGCAGTCACTCTCTGGGGTTCATGGTATTTAGTTTATTTATGATTTTCTGTTTCAGATCAGCTTTCATACCCTCTAGTTGCAGGATTGCTTTTTTTTTTGCACATTTTGTTCTTCCAGGTCAGGTGGTGTGAATATGCAGTTGATCTATCTCAAGTTGTGATAATAGCTTTCTTTTTATGACATTGAAATGTTGGGTGACTAGTTGTTTCTCAGTCAATGAACAAGTAGGTCTTGTATCCATCATTTCCTCATACGCCTGTATCCTCTCTCGTTTGGTTTGTTGTTTTAGTAGTATTTTATCAGATCCAGGTTCTCTTGCCTTGTCTGTGTATGGTTTGTTCCAGTAAGCCATTGTCCTGGTTCCTCAACTTCTGATTTGGACATTGTTAATCTGGGTGATGTCCGAGCCGGCATGACTCTCTTATGTTTATTGAAGTAGGCATAATAGCATTTGGAGTCTTGCCTAAGGACCCCTACTGGTATAAACTCACTATAACATACACTTGAAGGTAGGTATTATCTTGTTAGTAGAATTGCCTAAGGTATATGGTATATATTAATTAATTTATTTTTTTCCTATGGCAGGGCCAGGATTCAAGCCCCAGTCTACCATAAGGGAGGCAGTGTACTTAACAACTACACTATGCCAGCCATTATATATATTGCATTTTTCGTTTTATAAGACACACCGGATTATAAGATGCACCCCAAACTTAGTGTAGGAAAGGAGAAAAAAATATTTTTTTATGTTAAATGGGGTCCATCTTATAATGCCAGTGTCCTTCTTACAATCAGTATATATGACCCTCATCCTTGTATATGACCTCCTCCCATCCTAGTATATATGTCCCCCATCTTGATACATGGCCTCTCCATCCTTTTACATGGCCGCACATCCTGGTATATATATCCCCCAATCTTAACCCAACATGGCCAGAAAATCCGGACGGAGGTGACGCATGCACAGATCAAGATCCGTTGCGATTTTCCAGAAGTCTGGATAGTAGAAGCAGAGTTGCAGCTTGCCGATGCATGCATGCACATAGAAAATGGGGGCCCCCAACACACACCACTTCAACACCCCTGCAGCTCTGCATCTGCAGCTTTGCCCTCATCCTCCGTAGACCCTGCAAATCTTCCTCCTTACCTCCGCTCCACCACCGCAACCCCCTTGTTAAGTTTTTCCTAAAACACAAGATTCAGATTATTCTATTTGTGGATCCCACAGGGCTGTACGATCACTGGAAATAGGAATTAGAGAGAGAGAGACACAAGGGCACAGATCTAAGTGCAGACGCAAATAATGTTCGATTAAAATCAGAGGAGAATCTACTCACCTATTAGTTGTGTTGTTGCACATGTATCATCATGGTGTAGGAGCAGAAATGTGCCCTCCTGGTTTGCAGCTACGTGCCAGACAAGCGAAGCCTCCAAGGTTCAGATTATAAAATGCACCCCCATTTTCCCCACAATTTGGAGTGAACAAGTTTGTTTTATAATCTGAAAAATACGGTATATATATTCTATATATAGAATACATAGATAGTATATTGTATATATCTTAGTATCATGAGCCTTTTGATTTGTGATAATTTTTGGTATTATGGTATTGTTTTTATATTTCAAAATATTTTGTCACTAAATAAAACGTCATTATTGTCACTGGTGGTGATGATGGACAAGGGTAATGTAGCAGGGTGGTACTGATGGCCAGGGATAATCAGGGTTACTAGTCTGACCATTAGATTAATGGTCTCTATCTAACCCTGTTCCCAGAATTACCTCTGAAGGTGAAGACGTCTGGGCCACCACCCTTGCCCTGCTCCTGACCATTCATAGGCTAATACCCCATCACTTCCAGTCAGGGATAGGGATAGGAATAGCAATTCCCACACATATGGAAATCTCCAAGGAACAAAACTGCAGGAAGGCTTAAGTAGAACTTCACTCAGAGTCCACACAGTTCACGGTCAATACAGAGAATGAACTCTCTCAGTGACATCAGGTGATGGGTCATGGGACTACTTAAAGGCTGGGGGAGTGGTCATCTACATCACCTGACACACACAGCAACAGTAACTGATATTGCAGAGCCAAAGCCAACTGATACTGCAGAGCCACAGGCAACTGATATTGCAGAACCACAGTCAACTGATACTGTAGAGCCACAGCCAATTGGTATTAAACCTTAAGGAGGACTTGTCACCCCCTGGTGCTTTCAAAACTGAATGCACCACTAAATGCAGAGTGTCTGCTGCATTTAGGTAAGGGATCTCCCATGTTTCTATTTCCCCCTGTAACCTGTAAAAAACACTTTAGAAAGTTTAGAGATAAGAAGTCCGGAGGGACTTACTGATTATGCAGTTCTCGCTGTTCGCGGGAGTCCTCCCCACCTCCTGCCTCTCTGTGCTGCCCCTGCCTCTCTGTGCCGTCTCCTGCCTCTCTGTGCCGCCTCCTGCCTGTGTGGGTCTCTCCTCCTTGCCTGCGTATGCATCTCAGTGTCTCAACTCATGCAGGCGCAGAGTGAGGAATTGTTAGGAGCGAGATGCCTGTGGCTGAAACACCTCCTGCCCATGACGTCAGTGCTGGAGCCCGCCTGCTGTATGCATACAGCATAATCTGTAGCATCCCGCGCAGGTGAGGAGGGGAGACCCACACAGGCAGGAGGCGGCACAGAGAGGCAGGAGGTGGGGAGGACCCCGTGAACAGCGAGACCTGCATAATCAGTAAGTCCCTCTGGACTTCTTATCTCTAAACTTTCTAAAGTGTTTTTTACAGGTTACAGGGGGAAATAGAAACATGGGAGACCCCTTCCCTGAATGCAGCAGATACGCTGCATTCAGTGGTGCTTTCAGTTTGGAAAGCACCAGGGGGGTTACAGGTCCTCTTTAAGGTACAAAAGGGAATTTTCTCCTACCAAACACACTGTGGAGTAGCTCACAGTGACTGCAGAGCAGTCTACACTTGAAGATTATGTGGTTATACTGTAAATGTACTCTGGTTGAGAGCCTATGTTTTCTCTTACACTTACTATAAATATTTATAAAAAACAAATTTCTACCTTTTGTTTGATGAATTTTATTCTCCAAAGATTTAGCCCCTGAGTCTTTATGACAAGCATTTGATGATTTTCTTAAACTTTCACTGGTATTGCTTTCTGAGTTGATGGTTACTGATGACAAGCCACCCTCACAGTCTACTTCTTCATTAATGCTTCCACTATTGTGGCTTCTGTCGTAATCTTTTTTCATCCTGAAATAAACAAGTAAAACATTTCTAAAATCACTAAATTAGCTTATGCATTACTTGTAGAGAATATTACAAAAATATAAGGGGGAAGATTTGTGAAAATCATTCCGAAAAAAAAATCTGTCTTTATATCCCATATCAACTGATCATAGCAAAGCTTTCATTCTAAAAGGGTTCTCTAATAATGTAACAAAATAGGCACCTGTCACATAATTCAAACAGCAACACATTCTAGTCATGTATCAGAATGGCCTGTAGTGTAAAGAAACATGGTTTATGATACATCAACTGACAGGAGGATGGTCATAGGCACAGTCACCTCTGTTTCCAGAAGTATGACAGAATATGAAATAAATCTCCTTGGCTGAGTGAGCACAAATTATTTTTATCTCCAGCCTTAGTTCCCTGTGCTCAGTAAGCTCAATTTCCTGCCACACACTTCTCCAGCAGCTCCCATATGTGTGCTTAAAGGGAACCTGTTGTGGAGACATGGGGGTCAGTGGGTGCTCTCGTCCGCTGACCAAGCCACCTTTAGAGAGACAACATGGACCAGGGCTCATCCCAAGGTGAAAGCCCGAGCTCCTTACCCATGGGCGGAACACTACTCAGACAACACAGGGCGAGGGAACCACAATATTAAGGCTTTATTGGATCCCCAAACAGTTAACAGCATATAACATATAACCAGAAAAACACAAAATGTAACAGGCAACAGAGTCTTACCCTTCCGCTGGCTCACCAGGGTTTAGAATGTTTGTGCCTCAGAGCCATCACAGCAAAGTTTGTAGCAAGGTCACGGAATTGTCCCAACCTGTGTTGCTTCCTTATGCAGTCTTTTGATATCTCAGCTGAATCAGAACATTCAATTCTGAAGTCCTTGTAGTATTATAATCCAGGTTCTGATCCCATTGGTCGGCACCGAAGTACCTAGGCCTGGAGTTATGGCTTGCCAATCAGATCTATAGATCCTAGATTAGCTGCCTGTATCCAGTCCCATGCACCTCGGGCCGAAGCCCCTAGACCGAGGTCACTAGACAAAATCTCCTTGGTTAAAGAACAGGTCTGCTTATATCCCTGTGATCACTCATTCAAACCCTGGGAACTTCCCGATTGGTTTATTAAGACTGTGTTCTCATTGGCTAGATTTCAAGCTGTATATAAAATACCTCTAGTAGCATGGCATTACTGGCAAGGGAGACTCACAGACTGATCGTTTAAATAGCATCTAGCAGTATACATAGTAATACACACAAATGTTAGTAGGATTAAGTTCTCTGAGCTTCTGACCTTCTATAATGAAGAGGTGAGATAATTACATTACACAAGTTAAACATCACCATGCATCTACAAAAGACTTGTAGTAACAATGAGAGGCCCCTCACGAGGTAGGAAATAAAATGCAGTACAAAGAGGTGAGATAATTACACTGCATACGTGAACTCTACCAGGCATCTAAAAGACTTGTAGGAACAATGAGTTGCTTATCACAAGGTAGAGCACAAAATACAAATACTGTCTGGCTAGATAAGAAATCATCCTATGTTATATATTAAAGGAGTCAATTTTGTCACACCTGTCCCCCCCCAGGGCCTATTACAGTAAAAGAGCCACCTTCAGCAGCACTTATGCTGCATTCTGTGAAGGTGGCTCTTATCTCTATACCCCCCAGGGATACCGAAAGAAAGACTTTTATAAATTTCTCACCATGTATGCAAATACCTCTATTGGGTCCGGGAGGTACGTTCTCTCCCCAGGACCTAAACGTCTGCCTGCTGTCAGAAAAATATTAGAATCTGAGAGTCCTAAGTGGTTGATAGTATAAACATTTTTTGCCTGCTGTCAATCATCCTCCTCTGGCCTCCAGGCTCGCTCCTCTCTTCCTCTTGACGTCATCAGTACCTGCGCACATCAGTCAGTTCTTGGGCATGCGCCTTGCGCGCTGCCCAAGGACTTAGGTCACATGATTTAATCAGATTGCGCCTGCGTATAGCAGAGGCACCAGATCCCGCCCTGCAATATGTTATGATGTATTTACACTTATGGGAGGAGAGGAAAGAGGCGGAGGTAAATGAGCATAGGCAACAGTGATCCTCTCTGTGCAGGTGCCAGATTCCCAGCCCCGCAATGTGAATACATCATAAAATGTGTCTCCTCCACACCTCTCACTTCTGACTTACAGGGGAATGCACATAGGGAGCAAGTGCCACTGTCAGAAATTATTTAAAGGGCTAGTGCACCCTTTTTAGTCATAGCACAGCCATTTGCTGAGAGTTTTGTGTGTATTTAAGGCCCTCACTTCCTTAGGGAGGTGCCTGGGCAACTGTGTGCTTGTGATTTAAAGTTGCTGTGCTCAGGTCCCGGACCAGCACATGTTTGCTTTTGCTTTGTTTCTGTTTCATGTTAATGCCTATGTTTTCTTCTAGTACATGTACCCCACCTTCCTAACAGCTACCCTGAGGACTCTGTTAGTGCCCTCCATATCATCTGGACCAACCCATGGTGACACAGTCCCTCCACTGGTTCTGCTTATCCGTTCCCTGATCCTCTCATTTTCCCCCCTCAGTGACTCTGTTCTTCTTGGGTCTGACCCTCTGTTCTCGGATCTTTTGCACTTAGTTTACTAGGGCGAATTCAGTGCATCGGCCCAGGTGGTCCTCCCTTGTGGATTCTCCTGTCTTATCTTGCAATTTCTCTGAAATCCTAGTAAAGGTGATTCCTTGGATTCATCTTCCACAGAGTCCACTGTGGTCAAGTGGATCCATTATCCTCGCTCCCCTTCTCGGCGTAACAGGAGCAGGTGGTTGCGGAAAATGTGCCTAGAGGAGTACCCCTTGCGACCTCCAAGACCGTCAGGCAGTAGACAACCATCAGAAACTGCACCAAACATCCAGGGCATAGATAAAAATGCCCAGTTCACCATCCTAACAGCATGTTGGTGGGTCTGTGAGACAGTGACCCATTCCTTAACTTGGCACTTTGGCCAAAGAATGACTTTTGAGACTTGTTTTATTTCCAGTTTTATGTTGTCTTTGACCAAGGCATGTGTTTTTGTTAGTTATGTGTTTATACTATGGCTGGTTTCAAACTGCAGGATTTTCCCTGATGAGGTTCCATCCAGTTTGTGTGCCAAAACCAGGAGAGGAACTTGCAGAGAAAAACTATAATTGAAAGATTGACACCTGTTATGAGTTTTGGAGACACTCCTGGTTTTGGCACACAAACTGGATGGAACCTGATCAGGGAAAAAAGTACTGTGTAAAACCAGCCTATGTATATTGTTAAGTTTTTACATTTGGGACTTATTGTCTATGTGTGTATATAGTGAAGTTTCTGTGAGTTCACTCCTTGTGTACTGGACTGTTTCTGCAAACAGGTGCTTTGATACTGTTCTACAGAGAGGTATGGAACTGCAAGACACTACATCCTCTCCAGTAGAACAGGGCTGGCCAAGTGCAGTTGTTAAGGGCCGCAAACAGTGCATGTTTGAGGATTTCCCTAGCATTGCACAAAGTGTTGGAATCATCCATCACCTCTGCAGGTGATGAAATTAGCACTTGTATAATGCTTTAGGAAATCTAGAATACTTTTACTATTTTCAGACCTTGAGGATTGTAGTTGGTCACCCCTGCCCTTGAGGTCTCTATGGAAGTAGTTAGGGGGTAAGAGGAATCCTTAAGCCCTTTCACTACAACTATGGTTCTCCCTCGACCTTCTTAGGCCCTGTGCCTACAGTGTGTTGTTTGACGTTTTTTTTTAATGCAGATTGAGAATCTGCATCAAAATCTCCATGCCTATCCTGAGGCTAGCAAAGTATAGGACAGGTCAGAAGTGCTGTGGTTCAGTTTTCTTTTTTATGCCCCAAAATTGCAGCAAATCTGCAAAAAAAAAAACAAGTTGGCACAGCACTTCAGACTCTCAATATATTTTGCTGGCTTCAAGACATACAGATTCTCAAAATCTGCTTCTAAAGAAGCATCAAACAACATGGCGTACCACCGTGGGATTTCCTCCTGCGTGTACCTGAGGTACCCGGCTGTGTAACCTGACATTGTGGCGCCCCTGCGGTCTGGTCGCCACAAGGGGTACTGCACCCATACCTGGAGTGTGGTATCCCTGTCCTTGAGGAGGTGGGATGGCAAGTCTAAGACACCTAATGAACACCCAACACAACTTAGGGACCCAAGCTAGGGACCATGGGCGGACCCGCTAAGGGAGGGCCCAGTCCAAGGTAGGCGAGAGAAAGAGAGAAGTGTGGGTGGGTGGTAGGAAGTGCGAGTGATACTCAGTTGGAGAGAGACGAAGAGTGAGGACTCACAGGACTTGAGCGGTGAGAGCTCATCCTGGGTCAAGCAGCAGACTGCAAGTGAGACGGAAGGAGCCCTAGGGGCACAGACAGAGAGCGATCCATCCGTGCGCCTGAATCTGAGTCTGACCAGTGTTCGGACAGAAGGGCTGGTTGAGAACCAGGGGACCAGCCCTGAAGGTGGCGAGGAGACTCCATACTCCAACCACGGAACCAGAGACCATGAGATCTAGAGGAGCTGTGGCCAACACCCGACACATCCGCCAAGAAGGTAGCCATCCTAGGGTCAGGGAACTTGGTACCGGCCACCCAACAGGCCCCATGGCTACCAGATTGGGGCAGATTGGGGCACTGTGTGCGGAGGTGCGAGCAGGAGTGAGGGAGACACCTGGGGAAGAGAGCAACCCGTGAAGAAAGGAAGATAAAGAGGTGTGTTGGACGAGCTATCCCAAGTCCTTAAGGACTCTCCGGACTGGGGCTTGGCAAGGAACAGAACCAGGTGGCATTGCTAAAGTGAATGCTAACTAAACCGGGTATAGAACTCAGAAGCTGTGTGTGAGACTATTTATTTCCCCACCTGTGTAGCGGTAGACTGATAAGCCAAGCAGGTCGAAGAGAACCGGCCTCAGCAGAGCCCGCCTGTGTCCCTCAGCCTAGGACTCCAATGGCCTACCACCGCCTTAGACTTTGATGGTTGCTCTGGGGAACCGCTCCACCATGTGGGGAGCGATACCACCTTGGCTGCATTTCCATCATCCCCAGAGGTCCCGTACCACAGTGTTGGCCAAAAATTGCCAAACATCACGGGTGGCGTCACGACAACCATTCCCAACACCTTAATCCCCAAACTTTTATTTGATGCTCAGGGTCACGGAGCCAGGTCTCAACCTCTGTGACTCCCCAGAAGTATTAAAACCCGATTCAGAGTACCCCACGGCCCTGGGGCACGTCAAGATAAGATTAATAAATAATGGAAAAAAAGTGTTGGGCTTCTATCCTATTTTTTTTGTTAAATAATTTTTATTAGTTTTTTTCCCAATTAAACATAAGTCAGTTTCGTCTGATCAGTATAGTACAATAACAACATTCCCAAACTCTTCCCTCCCCCACCCCCAACTCGAAATCTACCAT
The DNA here is from genome assembly GCA_033576535.1 of Allobates femoralis. Lineage (NCBI taxonomy): Eukaryota > Metazoa > Chordata > Amphibia > Anura > Aromobatidae > Allobates > Allobates femoralis. The sequence goes on from JARQOC010000001.1 coordinate 434,358,526, forward strand.
CATCCTATTTTTAATTGCAACCAAGGTTAAAGTAGGTAGTTGAGGGCTGATATTCTCACAGGGTCAGGGCCCATCGTTATTGGTCCCCTACACGCTATAGAATATCATCCCGCAGCCTTCCCAGAAATTGGTGCATTCATAAGAAGTTCTAATTCCTGGCGCTTTACCCGCCTCTTTCAGTTGCCATGTAGTGGGCAAACTGGGTAATAAAGGTGTTAATTTCAGCTTTGTATTGCCAGCTGGCATTAAGTCCGAAATTCTTAATGTGGGGCCAATGGTAGACTCAGCCAGAAGAATTTTACGTAAATAGTAAAGAATATTTATATAGGAAGAAGGAATGCACAGCAAAAAGTCAACAAGAGGGTGCCACATAATGCAAGGTCAAGAGCATGACTCAAGGGAGATAAATACTCTCCATAAACAAATGCACACACTGAAATAATATTAAAAAATTACAACTTTATTAACATATATACTAAGAACTCCAAAACACCAAATTAAAACAATGTGGGTCCGGACCCACATTGTTTTAACTGCTTTTAATTGGTGTTTTTTTGTTGTTAGTATATATGTAATAAAGTTGTTATTTTTTTTATATTATTTCGGTGTGCACATTTGTATATACAGGGTCTTTCTCTACCTTGGTAAATAGTAAAGAAAACACAACACAGAGAGTAAACATTTTATTAGAAATAAAAACAAAAACATGTATCTGGACTCCATCTTTATTACTCCCTCATGCCCATCCTCGATCCATAGACAAATAAGAAAAAGCTAGCACACTGTTCCAATACTGCACGAAATCTTCTTTATTCGGTTCTCACAAACATATTAAAATTGCATCCTTGTTAGGCACACTGGCCATGTCAAACGCGTTTGGTTTAAAAGTAAACCTTTATCAATGACACAAAATTTAAAAAACAGACACACAATATATACAAATCCATTGATAGCAAATGAACAACACATGTGAGACCTTCATTGTATACTATAGGGTTACATTTCTAAATGTTTTCATGTGCATATACACTGTGTGCAGAATTATTAGGAAAATGAGTATTTTGATCACGATACTTTTTATATATGTTGTCCTACTCCAAGCTGTGTAGGCTTGAGAGCCAACTATCAATTAAGTAAATCAGGTGATGTGCATCTCTGTAATGAGGAGGGTTGTGGTGTAATGACATCAACACCCTATACAAGGTGTGCTTAATTATTAGGCAAATGCCTTTCCTTAGGATAAATGGGTCAGAAGAGAGATTTTACGGGCTCTGAAAAGTCCAAATTGTGAGATGTCTTGCAGAGGGATTGTGAATATTGATGTTGATGAGTTCACTGTATTTAACCTTTCAGCATGTACCATCTCTTCCAGACAAATTGATTTGTTGAAAAGGGATTACATTTTGTTCCTACGGCAGAGCAGATCTGTTCCAGACCATCAAGGATGTCAATAAATTTGTCAGTATTAAACGACATTTTCTTAATCAGTCTGGAACAGATCATTCCCAACTACATCACTAGTGACAATACACTCATACCCACGACAGGGTTTAACTCAAATAATCAGGTGGCTGCAATTTGTACTTAATGCTCCTTCATTGAAGATGTGGATATTACATGAAATAATGTGGATATTGCTACTTTTAAACATGAGAGTTTATCCTTACCGTTTATAGAACAATTACTGTTACTTCCCTTTCAGATTTGGAACATGAACAAGTAGCCATGCTTAGACATTGTGGAAGGTAAAATTCAGGATCTACTAGCTGTGCCTCAGAACACTGATGACAATCTCACTTTTGTTCAAATACAAGCTCTGAGGGAGCTACAAAACAATCATCATATCATGATGAAGAATTCTGATAAGGGGGGCTCAGTTGTAGTTTTAGATTCGGGTTTATACCACTGGGAAATTTTTAATATCCTAATGGATAGGAACACATATCAACTTACATGTTCTGATCCTACTGAAAAGGTTAAAATTGAACTGGACAGATTGTTATCAGAGGGGATATCATTAGGAATCCTAAATGAAAAACAACGTACAAACATAATGGCAGATCATCCGATATGCCCCATATTTCATGCTTTACCGAAAACCCACAAGGGTTTATTCCCTCCACCGCTTAGACCCACTGAGTGGGTGGATCAAAAGCTACAACCTTTAGTATTGAATACACCTGGATACATCAGAGACAACAAACATTTATTATGTACTGTGAACAAACTTGAATGGAAAACATCATAAAGTTGGATTACATTAGATGTAACTTCTCTTAATTCATGTATTCCCCATGGATTATCTATGGAATGTCTTGCTCTTTTCCTGAACAGATCTGTCTATTCCTGTGATCTGACTGGATTTATATTAATGTCCGTAAATTTTCTGCTAATATTTACATGTCGATATGGGAGAATATATTTCTATTCAATTTTTCTAATCCTTTTGCATTCATGCTTCGGTGGTATGGGAGATACATAGACGACCTCATCATTATATGAAATGGGTCGTCTGATGTGTCTCCTGACCCCTAGGTTATGGCTTTTTTAACATACTGCAATAATAATAATATGAATTTAAATTTCACTCATTTTGTACATGGTTCCAGAGCGGAATATTTGGACACCGTCCTTTTGGGAATAAGTTCCACGGCTCGGATCAACACGGATTTGTACAGGAAATCTGTGTCAGGAAACTCTTTGTTAAGTGCAGACAGTTGTCACCCTGCCCACACAATAAAGAGCCTACCTGTAGGGGAATTCACAAGGGCTAAAGGCGGCATCACACGCGTCAATATCGCGAGCGACATCGCCGAAAAGTGACGCATCAGCGATGTCGCTCGCGATATCGCAAGTGTGTTGTGCTGTGTAACAGTGCGACGCAACTGCGATCTGTCGCTGGTTGCAGGTTGACAGGTTTACAAGCATGAATGTAAACCTGTCAATCTGCAACCAGTGATTAGGCTGGATCGCGCCGTCTGACACCGCAATAGCGATGTTGGCGGCGATCCAACCAATACCTGATCACAGCCCAGCGAGCAATGGCTCTGCCCGAATTGCTGCGGCGTCACCGGCAACATCCTGCCGTGTGACACCAAGGCTGCGATGTCGGAAGCAAGTGCGCACCCGCGCATTGCTTCTGACATCGCAGCTTTGGATGCTGCGTGTGACGCCGGCTTAAGAGAACTTGTTCAAACCATTGTGATTATCTAAAACAATGTGATAGTATTGAACGCAGATTGCGCTCACGAGGTTATAAACAATGGATGATTAAACGAGGAAAAACTAGTTAACAAAAAGGATCGTACATCTCTATTGTCTTATTATAGAAATACTAACGTGAGTGAAATTAAGCGTAACAATCAGTTGCTAACTTTTACCACTCCTTATAGTGAGGATTTCAAGAATATAACATCAATCTTGCGCACATATATACCAATGCTTTATCAAGATCCCGATTTACACAGAGTTTTAGAACATGGTTTTAGATGCAAACCAAAGAAAGGGAGAGAAATAGCAAGTTATGTGTCACCTAGTATGTTTGGGGGGGGATCACTGGGAAAACAGCACCTACTTGGTTAAAATTTACGGGTAATTTTAAATGCGGGCAAACAAGATGTAACTTGTATGGATCGAACAGATTCTTTTTAAAGTAGATCAAATGAGAGGCAATATAAAATTGGGAGCTACATCAATTGTGCTTCAACACACATTGTCTATATGGCCTCATGAACACTATGACGTGGATTATATTGGTTGCACGAGTTGCTCACTCAAAAAGAGATATTACGGCTGCGGACTCGCAGGCTTGTCAAAGCATTTTCTAGAGAACCAGAATGGCAGGTTAAATAGCCTAGTGGTTAAAGGTATCGAACATGTGAGTAGACCGGTATGCAGCGGGGACTGGGTAATAAAGCTGCACAATTGGGAACATTTTTGAATATTGCGGTTAAATACAAGATTCCCTTTTGGTTTAAATGATAAGACTGATTTGATGTATTTTTATTACCGTATATACTCGCGTATAAGCCGAGTTTTTCAGCCCAAAATTTGGGCTGACAAGTCCCCCCTCGGCTTATACGCGAGTATATAAAAAAATAAAAAAATACCGCAGCAGCCCCGGAGGTATACAGGCCCCCCCATCAAGTTCCAGGCCCCCCCCCCCTTGCGCGCCAGCCTGTAAAGGAAAATCATACTTGCCAGTGTCCTGTCGCGCCGTCCGCAGCTGCCGACACGCGATCCCGGGCTCCATTCAGCATCTTCCGCATTTCCTGTAGTCGCGGGCAATGACGTCATTGCCCGCGACCACAGGAAGTCGGAAGCCGGAAGACGCTGAATGGAGCCCGGGATCGTCATGTCGGCAGCTGCGGACGGCGCGACTGGACACTGGCAAGTATGATTTTCCTTTACAGGCTGGCGCGCAAGGGGGGGGGGGGGGCCTGGAACTTGATGGGGGGCCTGTATACCTCCGGGGCTGCGGCTGTATACAGCCCTGGGGCTGCGGCTGTATACAGCCCTGGGGCTGCGGCTGCTATATATACCTCTGGGGCTGCAGCTGCTGTATATACCTCTGGGGCTGCAGCTGCTGTATATACCTCTGGGGCTGCAGCTGCTGTATATACCTCTGGGGCTGCATATAGGGCTGCATATACCTCTGGGGCTGCATATACCTCTGGGGCTGCATATACCTCTGGGGCTGCATATACCTCTGGGGCTGTATATACCTCTGGGCCTGCATATACCTCTGGGGCTGTATATACCTCTGGGGCTGCATATACCTCTGGGGCTGCATATGGGGCTGCATATACCTCTGGGGCTGCATATACCTCTGGGGCTGCATATACCTCTGGGGCTGTATATACCTCTGGGGCTGCATATACCTCTGGGGCTGCATATGGGGCTGCATATACCTCTGGGGCTGCATATGGGACTGCATATACCTCTGGGGCTGCATATGGGGCTGCATATACCTCTGGGGCTGCATATACCTCTGGGGCTGCATATGGGGCTGCATATACCTCTGGGGCTGCATATGGGGCTGCATATACCTCTGGGGCTGCATATACCTCTGGGGCTGCATATGGGGCTGCATATACCTCTGGGGCTGCATATGGGGCTGCATATACCTCTGGGGCTGCATATGGGGCTGCATATACCTCTGGGGCTGCATATACCTCTGGGGCTGCATATGGGGCTGCATATACCTCTGGGGCTGCATATGGGGCTGCATATACCTCTGGGGCTGCATATGGGGCTGCATATACCTCTGGGGCTGCATATGGGGCTGCATATACCTCTGGGGCTGCATATACCTCTGGGGCTGCATATGGGGCTGCATATACCTCTGGGGCTGCATATGGGGCTGCATATACCTCTGGGGCTGCATATGGGGCTGCATATACCTCTGGGGCTGCATATGGGGCTGCATATACCTCTGGGGCTGCATATACCTCTGGGGCTGCATATGGGGCTGCATATACCTCTGGGGCTGCATATGGGGCTGCATATACCTCTGGGGCTGCATATACCTCTGGGGCTGCATATGGGGCTGCATATACCTCTGGGCTGCATATACCTCTGGGGCTGCATATACCTCTGGGGCTGCATATGGGGCTGCATATACCTCTGGGGCTGCATATGGGGCTGCATATACCTCTGGTTCTGCATATGGGGCTGCATATACCTCTGGGGCTGCATATGGGGCTGCATATACCTCTGGGGCTGCATATGGGGCTGCATATACCTCTGGGGCTGCATATACCTCTGGGGCTGCATATACCTCTGGGGCTGTATATACCTCTGGGGCTGCTGTATACTACCACTGGGGCTGCTGCTGTATACTACCACTGGGGAGGCTGCTGTATACCTCACTGCTGGGGGCTGTATACCTGTGCTGGAGTCACCCTCGGCTTATACGCGAGTCAATAAGTTTTCCCAGTTTTTGGGGGCAAAAGTAGGGGGGTCGGCTTATACACGGGTCGGCTTATACACGAGTATATACGGTAATTTTATTAATTTAAAGCAGTGTCCTGATTGTTTTCTCGATTGTGTAGTGTGTCGTTCCCATGTTCCATTTTCATAAGTATTCTACCTCTTTTGTGAGTAATCTATACACATTGATTATACTACCACTCATAATATTGTTTCACTATATCAATTTTGCTAATTGCCCAATATATTGTACGGTATGTGATACTAATTTTAAAGGAATAACATGATTATTGGTGACTCATGTACTATAAAGAGTGTTAGCTTCAGCTTATTATATCAAACATTTGTGTAGTATATACAAGCTTTTCTTTGCCTTGTCTCTTTGCATTTGATTTGTATATGCACATGAAAACATTTAGAAATTTAACCCTATAGTATACAATGAAGGGTCTCACATGTGTTGTTCATTTGCTATGAATTTGTATATATTGTGTGTCTGTTTTTAATTTTGTGTCATTGATAAAGGTTTGCTTTTAAACCGAAACACTTCTGACATGGCCTGTGTGCCTAACAAGGATGCAATTTTAAAATGTTTGTAAGAACCGAATAAAGAAGATTTTGTGCAGTATTGGAACAGTGTGCCGGCTTTTTCCTTATTTGTCCTGTCACTGCAGCCTCCAAACATTGAGTGAATGAGCCGCCAGCATCAGTCCGGTAAGTGGTGACTCCTGAGGTAACTCCAGGACAGCTCAGGTAACCATGGTACCCACTATGGTTAGTGGCCACCATGGTTACCTGAACGGTGACTTCAGGAGTCACCACTTACCGGGACTGGTAGAACCGTGTAAAGCACTAGGAATGGTGCTCCTTATGAATGTGCCAATTTCTGGGGTGGCTGCAGCATGCTATTCTATAGCATGGAGGTGGGGGGGGGTAATAATGATGGGACTTCACCAAGCTGAGAATACCAGCCCTCAGCTGCCTAGTTCTATCTTGGCTGGCAATTAAAAATAGGCCGAAGCTCTACGCAATTTTGTTCTTCCATTATTTTTTCTTTTTGCACACTTTGGTTGCCAAACACTGTGTATGACAGGGGGAGGGGGGAACAGCAGGCCTCAAGGGCCACCAACAGGTCAAGTTTTTAGGATCTCCTTAGTATTGCAGTATTGCACGGGTGATAATTGAATCACCTGCACTGGTGATGATTCCAAACCCTGTGCAATACTAAGAAAATCCTGAAAATATGGCCTATTGGCGGCTCTTGAAGCCTGGAGTTCTCCACCCCTGGAGTATGACAACCAAGCACAGACACCATCCAGATTGTGGAAATACAGTCTGATTGCAAATAGCCAATCACAGATGTTCTCACAGGGCATGCGAGTCTGTAATTGGCTGTTGCCGGTTAGTGAAGTGAATATGCATGAAGTTTCATGGGCGGGACCAGAAGTAAGTGAAAAGGAGAGTGGACCAGGAAAGAAGCAATGAAGCAAGAAGTGGGAGACTAGAAAGATGATCCTTGTGTGACTGTGCGTGGCAGCTTTTGGACACCTTTGAATGTGTTTTCTATGTGTTTCATGCTGCCTGCCACTGATTTCAATGGGGTTTAAAAGGTTCGACGAACTGCTCATTGAACTATCCATCGAACACCCCGCATTCGGCAAACCAAACCATATTCGAACACTCAGGTGTTTGCTCATCTCTACTCATGTCTCAGCATGACAGTGCAGTGTCTTCTATATTTCAGATGAGATTCGCCTATTTAAAGTCTATGGGTGTGAAAATAAATCAGATCCCATGGTGATGATCCAATTTTTACAGATACATTGAATTACAGTATTTACACACTGGTGGACTTAGACAGAAAAGGGCCCCGGTGCAAGAACAATACATGGGCCCTTTGCAGCCCAAAAGCTCAACATAATGCACAATTTCACCTCTTTGAAGGTAGAAGAGGGCAGCCTTTCAATGTTGGGCTCATCATTTATATATTATTAACTGCTGATGTATAAAAATGGATACCATATCGATTGAATATGGATAACAGTACTGATGAAAAGATTATCCTTTTCTTCAGGATGAAACTCTGCCTGTCATGCATGTGGGTGTGTGCTATGTGCTTACTCTGAAGGGGCATGACTAAATGATTGCCTGGTATTCACCAGTACCCTTGATGGTGAGGTTACACTTGGCAGCCAGTAGACTCCAGATGTCACCACACTCCCCAGACTGTAGCAGCTGACCCCATGGGTCAGGGATGCAGGAACAAACATGGAGTATCAGGCAGGACAGGATCAAGGTCACAGACAGGGTGAACACTTGTCCAGATGGGACAGCTTGTTTAGACTGGATGGGTTCAGGATCTAGTTCAAGTGCAGACACAATGGAACAGGTTCTGGTTCAGGTGCAGAATAGATTACAGGTACATGGTCTGGATAATGGTGGGTTTACACGTCCCGATATCGGGACAATATCGCTATACAACGGCGCGGGAGCACGCATTTTTAGTGCGCTTTTCCCGATATCGCATCGGCGGTTTACACGTTGCGATATCGGGAAACAACGTCCCTTCGATGTGTACGCCCACCAACCCAGTAACAACCATTTAACATGGGAGTTAATGGGTAGCGTCGGCGTACACATCGGAGTTGGGCTGTCACACGGGACGATGCGGCTACAACGGCCATGCGATATCGGGCGGTTGAAGAGCAAGCTCATTCAACCCCGATATCTTTTTGGCATCGTTCCAGCATCGCATTGTACGTTCAAACCGTACAACGCGCAAACGATATCGGCTCCAACTCGCGAACCACGTGACTTTTTGTCGGAGTTGGATCGGAGTTGGACGCCGATATCGCGGCATGTAAACCCGCCATAAGGGTCATACAGGAGCTGCAGGAGTTAACTCCCTGCTTACCAGGGTTGCTGTTATTGGTAAGAAGCGCTAGCAAGCATGGAGTTAACTCTTGCAGCTTCTGTATGAGCTGCTTATTCAGAAGCCACGGTGATCTTGCCGCCTGTCATCATTGCTATAGTAACTGCTCATTTGGTTACTATGGCAATGGTGTCAGTGGTGACATCACCGCTTATCAGCTGCAGTCTCTGCTCATTCAGTGATCACAGAGTATGGAGAGCAGACTTTCTCTCCATGCTATTGATGCGCCCCAGGGCCGTGGGGTACTTGGAATCGGGTTTAAATACTTCTGGGGAGTCACAGTGGTCGAGACCCGGCTCAGCGGACCCGGGTATCAAATAAAAGTTCGTGGATTTTGGTTGTGGGGATAGGAGTCATGACGCCACCCATGATGTTTAGCTATGGATGGCAGATGCTGCGGTGTGGAACCTCTGGGGATGATGGAAACACAGCTAATGTGGTATCACTAACCACAGGTGGAGCATTTTCCCAGGGCAACCGGTATAGTCTATGGCGATGGTAGGCCGTTGCGGTGCAGGACTGAGGGCGCGGAATAACCAACAGACATACAGTATGTAGTCTCCTTTACCTTTACTGGTAGTTGCAGGTTCAGACAAAGACACTGTACACAGGAGATGTTAGGAATCTGGGTGGCCTCGAAGCAAGTTGGGGATCTCCTCACCTGATGAGTTCTGAGGCCTTCCTGCTGCACTCCTGTTTGCTGGTCCTGGCTGCCTGTAGCTAAGCTGCGACCCTCTCTTCCTGCTAGTAAATCTCTCACCGCATGGCAGGCAACTTGAGCCCTTCCCAGGCACCACTCCTTTGGCAACTGTCCCTGAGCTCTCCAGTGCTGCTGTGCCTCCAGGTGCTTTGCTATGGCCGGAAGACGTGGAGTTTCCCGTCCTCCGGTTTTGGCTGCTGGGTCTGTAATACCATCACAACATCGGACCTGCTCTGTGCTGGGGTGAGCCGGTCAACTGGTTCCACTCCCCAGGCCTTCTTCTCACAGAGTGTGAGTGTCTGTGATTGGCTGTTTGTCTGACAGTGCAGTGAATATGCAATTAGCTTAATAGGCAGCCCCAGAAGTAGCAGTGGGAGACTGTTAAACCTGATATACCTATTCTATCTATCTACTCTTTTCTCAGTTTATACAGCATGAGAAAGACCATGGTAAAAACACATTGCACACAGACCATACTCATTGCACTCACTCACCACTCATTGCACTCCCATGACTGTCATGCATCAAAAATACTCCGATTTACAGTCATGCTAGTGTGTCTCCACCCTTAGGGCGCTTTCATATGTCAGTATTTTGTATTTTGCATCAGTGTTTGTTTGCCAAAACCAGTAGAGGAACTCAGTGGTGTAGCAACTGTTTGTGGCGCCCGGGCAGTCGAAAAATTTGCCGAGGCTGCCACCCCTAAGTATTGGGCCAAATGGCCACTCACCTATTGGGGTTGTCACTGCGCACCGCCACCTCTGCACAACCCCAGTGTATGGCAACAAGCAAGACTCAAGGAAGGCCCAGGGCTGGAGCAATTTTCGCTGCTGGAGGTGTCTTCCCTTCCGTCTTCCGGCCGGGTAGTGGTCACATGTTGCGATCACGTGACTCGGAAGTGTGTTATGCCCTACACTTTAAGTGTGTCTTGTTAATCTACTTATTTATTGTACTTGATTATGGAATCTGTTATTTACAATCAGCAATTTCTCACACATTTCTTCTCCTAGGTAATCACCCAGCCCCTCAGATGAAACAACATTCAAAGTGAAGCAAGATGTTATCCAGCATCTTCAAATGGAAAAGTGTACTATAATTATTACACCGATGTCACCATCTATCCATGACCCATATAGTGTCTGTCACCATCTATCCATGACCCATATAGTGTCTGTCACCATCTATCCATGACCCATATAGAATCTGTCACCATCTATCCATGACCCATATAGTGTCTGTCACCATCTATCCATGGCCCACATAGTGTCTGTCAAGATCTATCCATGGCCCATAGAGTGTCTGTCACCATCTATCCATGACCCATATAGTGTCTGTCACCATCTATCCATGACCCATATAGTGTCTGTCACCGTCTACCCATGACCCATATAGTGTCTGTCACAACTGACTTGGGAAATTCCCTGTAAGAGTTAATATATGGTGATGAAAAGCACAATCACTCCAATACACTTCTCCATTTGGAGACTGATGAACATTTGCTTCACTTTAGTCTGACAGATCTATTTTTTTCTGTCTTTGTTATCATACTGTTATCCATGATGGCAATACAATGTTCTGTATGTTGGCGATATATGGGATCTGTAGGATATCCCTCTTTCCCCCACCACCCAACACTCTCCATCCCCCTGCACACACCATCCCCCTACACTCTCCATCTCCCTGCATCTTCTATCACCCCCCTGCACCCTCCATCCACCGGCTCTCCATACCCCTGCAGTCTCAATCCTCCTGTAGTCTCCATCCTCCATCCTCCTGCACTCTCCATCTCCTTGCAGTCTTTATCCTCCATCCCCCAGCAGTCTCCTTCCTCCATCCCCCTGCACTCTCCATCCTCTTCCACTCTCCTTCCTCCTGCATTCTCTATCCTCCAGCACTCTCCATCCTCTGACACGCTCAATCCTCCATCCTTCTGAAATCCCCATTCTCCTGAACTCCCCATCCTCCTGCACTCTCCATCCGTCTGCACTCTCCATCCTCCTGCACTCCCCATCCTCCTGCACTCCCCATCCTCCTGCAATCTCCATCTTCCTGCAGTCGCCATCCTCCTGTACTCTACATCCTCCTGTACTCTCCTTCCTCCTGTAACCTTCATCCTCCTGCACTCCCCATCCTCCTGCACTCCCTATTCTCCATCCTCCTGCACTCCCCATTCTCCTGCCCTCCCCATCCTGCTGCAGTCACCATCCTCCATCCTCTTGCACTCCCTATCCTCCTGCACTCTCCATCCTCCTGCACTCCCCATCCTTCTGCACTCCCCATCCTCCATCCTCCTGCACTCTCCATTTTCGATCCTTCTGCACTCCCCATCCTCCTGCACTCGCCATCCTTCATCCTTCTGCACTCCCCATCCTCCTGCACTCTCCATCCTCCTGCACTCCCCATCCTCCTGCATTCCACATCATCCATCCTTCTGAACTCCCCATCCTCCTGCACTCTCCATCTTCCTGCAGTCGCCATCCTCCTGCACTCTCCCATCCTCCTGCACTCCCCATCCTCCTGCACTCCCCATCCTCCATCCTTCTGCACTCCCCATGCTCTATTCTCCTGCACTCTCCATCCTCCTGCACTTCTCATCCTCCATTCTCCTGCACTCCCCATCCTCCATCCTCCTGCGCTCCCCATCCTCCATCCTTCTATACTCCCCCATCCTCCTGCACTCCCCATCCCTCCTGCACTCCCATCCTCCCATCTCCATCCTCCTGCACTCTCCATCCTCCTGCACTCCACATCCTCCATCCTCCTGCACTCCCATCCTCCTGCATCTCTATATTCCTGCAGTCCCCATTCTCCTACACTCCCCATCCTCCATCCTCCTGCACTCCCCATTCTCCTGTACTCCCCATCCTCCTGCATCCACATCCTCCATCCTCCTGCACTCCCCATTCTCCTGCACTCTCTATATTCCTGCAGTTTCCATTCCATGAGGAATGTCTGAAATGGGCACAAATTCGAAGCACCTTCTCCAGTAGGTATGTTAACTCGGGGTATGTTTTCAGAAATTTCTGAACTACTAGGTGCAGCACGTGAGCCATGCAAGGCACGTGTACAAGGTTACTGAGGTTTAGTGCCGCCACGAGGTTACAACCATTATCGCTGACGACAAGACCGGTTTGAAGTTGCAGTGGGGAGAGCCACTCATCAGTCTGTTGCTTTAGAGCTTTCAAGAGCTCTGCTGCAGTGTGAGGTGTGTGACCTAAACAGATCAGCTTCAGCACAGCCTGTTGTCGCCTTGCTGAAGCGCTGCTGCAAAGCTCCCAACTTGGCTGTGATGTTGATGGCAAGTCAGGATTGGCCGATGAAGAGGAAGAGGAAGATTGTGTACTGGACGTATATGATGAGGCGGACACTCTGAATGATGTTGTGCCTGCTATTCATGGCGTGGGTAGTATCTCTGATGGTCCACTTTGAGAAGTTGGCACACTCTCCACCAGGTTGATCCAGTGTGCCGTGAGTGAGATGTATTGTCCCTGTCCACTACTACTTGTCCACATGTCCGTTGTTAGGTGTACTTTCCCGGTTACAGCATTGGTGAGTGCACGCTTTAGGTTGTTTATTACGTGCTCGTGTAACGTGGGGATGGCACAACGAGTAAAATGGAGGCGGCTGGGAACTGAGTAGCGTGGTGCTGCCACAGTCAACAGCTCCCGAAAAGACTCGGTACCCACAAGCCTAAAAGGCAACATCTCCACAGCTACCAACTTCGCTATGTGCGCATTAATTTTTTTGGCAAAAGGGTGCGAAGAATGGTATTTCCGCTGCCTTTCATAGATCTGTGGCACGGACAACTGGACGGTTGGCGATGACTGAAAAGTGGCTGGTCTAGTGTTCTGTTTCTCTTCAACCGCAGCTTGGGAGGAGTATGTATGAGCAGGACCTGCTTCATCTACACTAGATTGTGACAAACGGATCTGAGGTAGCATGGTAGTGTTTGTATCAGAAGAAACTGTTTTGGAACCCTGCTGTTGAGACCACTGAGTAGGGTGCTTAGCTGCCATGTGCTTCCACATACTAGTGGTGCTCATGTTGCCTTTGCCATGGCCTCTGCTTAGCCTTGCATGGCAGATGGTACAGATGACAACATTTTGTTGTGAAGGGCTATCCTTAAAATAATTCCACACAACGGCTGACCGACCTCTAGACTTGATTGGTGGCACAGAGGGATTGCTCTGTGCCACAGTTGACATATTTTGGGCCACAGTGGACACATTTTGGGCAACAGTTGTTGTGACAGTGTGCGTTCTGGTGAGTGGAGTAGGCCTTAGTGCCTTTGTAGGTGGTACATAGACACTTTCTTCCTCCGTGCTGCTCTGCTGGCTCTGCATGCCAACATTCCAGGTGGGATCTGTGGTCTCATCATCAACACCTTCCTCTTCAAAGTCTTCCAGATAACGTGATGAATTTGGCTGGCCAGATGACAAGTGTGTCTCATCATCATCATCGTCCACCTCCTGAGACGGTTTATGACTTTGCTGAAAGTGGCTTTCTTGTGGCCATGGTGTTTCAAAAATTTGGCCCTGAATAGAGAATTCATCCTCTTCAAGTATGTCGTCAGGGTTTGATGCAGATAGGCCTGATTCAAGCAAGGGGTCATAAGAAGCAAACAAATCCTCCGAGTGCCCAAGGTCGTGGTCCAAATTTTCCTGGGGCTGCTGATGGGTTGAGGAAATGGGAAGATGTGGAGGATTTGATGGCCCAGCGTTGTCTCTACCAACATTAGTCTGTGTGTTCAAGGAACATTGTGTGCTGCAAGATCCAGTCATTGAGGTCTTATCAGCCATCCAAGACGTTAACTGGTCTTGCTCTTTCGGCTTCAAGACTCGTTTTCATTCAGTAGTGGGAAATTTACACAGGAGGAAGGTTGATCTATCAATCCTCATTTGTCTACCTGACTCTGTGCCTTGTTGGGCATGACTGCCAAGACCACAACCTCGTCCCTGACCCTTTGCCAATGATTTTTTTGGATTTGGTTGTTTTTGTGACATGGTTGAATTTGTTTAATATCAGATTTTGTAAAACAAGTAGCAGGTACTATTTCCTACAAAGAGGACACTACAGGCTACTAATGCTTTTTGTGACAGATGTAAAGGTACCGTGCGAGCTGGAGGTGGTATTACAGCAACGCACTGGCCCAGAAAAAATTATAGATGACGCAAAACCAGTCATCACTTTGGACTGCGGTGCTGGCTGCATGCGATAGTTAAGGTACCGTGCGAGCTGGAGGTGGTATTACAGCAACGCACTGGCCCAGAAAAATTATAGATTACGCAAAACATCACACTGTGAATGCGCGCGCTGGTGCGTATTAAGTACCGTAGCGACTGGAGGTGGTATTAGCAACGCATGGCCCAAAAAAATAAGATGCGCAAATCAGTCACACTATGGACTGCGGTGCTGGCTGAGTGCGATGTTAGTACTTGCGATGGAGTGTATTAGCACACACTGCAGGAAAATTATAGATACGCAACAGTCACCACTGTGAATGCGTGGCTGCGTGCGATGTAAGGTACGTGCGAGTGGAGGTGGTATTACAGCAACGCACTGGCCCAGAAAAAATTATAGATTACGCAAAACCAGTCACCACTGTGGAATGCGGCGCTGGCTGCGTGCGATAGTTAAGGTACCATGCGAGCTGGAGGTGGTATTACAGCAACGCACTGGCCCAGAAAAAATTATAGATTACGCAAAACCAGTCACCACTTTGGACTGCGGTGCTGGATGCGTGCGATAGTTAAGGTACCGTGCGAGCTGGAGGTGGTATTACAGCAACGCACTGGCCCAGAAAAAAATTATAGATGGCGCAAAATCAGTCACCACTATGGACTGCGGTGCTGGCTGAGTGCGATAGTTAAGGTACTGTGCGAGCTGGATGTGGTATTTAAGCAACGCACTGGCCCAGAAAAAATTATAGATGACGCAAAACCAGTCACCACTGTGGACTGCGGTGCTGGCTGCGTTCGATAGTTAAGGTACCATGCGAGCTGGAGGTGGTATGACAGCAACGCACTGGCCCAGAAAAAAATTATGCCGCAGGGGTAAATGTGACCCCAAAATTATCTGGTGAAAAAAAAATAAGCTTAGGATTTCAGCTCTGAGGAAAGCTGACTGAGCTAAGCTATGAGGTCGGGGCTGTGTGGAACTGTAACGCTGCTCCTGCCTGTCTCCCTGCCCTACAGTCCCTTACAGAACTCCTCCGTCCTGGTAGCTCTCAAAAGAGCTTTTGGGTTAAATGTTAGGAATCTTGAGGTGGTTTTCCTACACTCACTGACACTCCCTAGGATCTGCTCCAACTCTCCCTACAGTAGTTCAGATCGTCACAGGAATGTGCCCAAAATGTTGGGAGCAAGGCTTATACACAGCCTATGAGTCATACATGACTTAGGCATGACGCTGGACAGCAGCCAATCATAGTAATGCCAATGAATTAGGGAATTGCAGGTTTTTCCTCTGCTGCCAGACCTCTTTATAGGGTCCAGCAGCAGAGGAATTGCATTTCCCTTGATTTACATTGGACTCGTTACTGTGCGAGTAATCGCTAGGAAATTCGCAGAGTAACGAGTAGAGCGAGTACCGTACTATTCACCGAGTAACGAGTAGTAACGAGTAGACTCGCTCATCCCTAACTGTAACCCCTCTGGCCAAAAAATTTAAGACTCCTAATGACTCCATTAACTACCTTCATAATAAAATGGATGATATGGAAAACCGCCTGAGAAGGAATAATGTTTGTATAGTGGGGTTGCCTGAGAAAGCAGAAGGTAGAGATGCGGTGGAATTCTTTGAATCATGGCTGTTAAAATCCTTTGGTCAGGAGAAGTTTTCCAAAATGTTTGCTATTGAAAGAGCTCATAGGGTGCCCTCCAGGTCTCCACAATCGGGGGATCAAGCACGCCCAATACTGATCAGAATGCTTCATTTTAGAGACAGGGACAATATTCTGCAGCTGGCACGGACGGCTGAGGACTTGCACATAGAGGGGGTGAGAGTGTCCCTATATCCGGACTTTTCTGTGGAAGTCCGTAGGAAACGCGCCCAATTTCAGGGGGACAAACGCCAGCTGCGTGCTCTGAAGGTGCCTTATTCTATGCTATTTCCGGCCCGGTTGCGGGTTGAATTATTGGGTGGAACACACTTCTTTGAACTTGGCATGGAAGCTTCCAAGTGGCTGTATTTGAAGGAGAGACAGATTTGGAGTGGCTGACAGCTTAAGCTCCTGCAGACTCCAGTGGATGGAGCCACTTGCTGCTTATATTATGGATCATATTTGATTCTAATTGTTGAAGATTTCTATTGTGATATGCGTTGTCATTTTGTTTATTCCTTCTAAAAAACAATGTAAAAAAAAATCCTCGGGCAAACCGATATATTTTTAGGTTTGATATTTTGCCGCAGAGGATGATCCCATCGGTACCGTGAGTTTCTGATGTTATACCCCCTGAGAATACGTGGGACTATGGTCTTTGATTACTGTCGTTCTCCTTTCTTTACCCTATGTCTTTTCCTATTTCTTTCCCTTTGCTTCCTCTTTGTCTTTTCCACCTACGTCTGCTCTTTTCTTACTGTTGTAATATCTACGTGCAGGCTACCTGTGCACGTTCCCACTGGGAATAGAGTCCATTCTCGGGAAGATGGGTGCGAGTTGTTCCGTGATATCATTACTAGGCTTTGTTTGGGAGAGTGGGGAGGGGGATGGGTGGGGAGGAGAGGAGTGAGAAGTTCTACTCCTATTGTTTTCTGGGTATTTTTCTATGTACTTTTGGGCATGGTATATGTACTGCTTTTTTGCTCACTATGACGTCTGTACATGTTGGTAAAATATCTCCACTGTGATTATAGTTAGACAGCTTAACGTTCTTTCCTGGAATGTTAGAGGCATGGGAGATCCAACAAAACGTTTGGCGATACTTAAATATTTGAAAACACATTGTGATCTTATAGCTTGCATTCAGGAGACGCACTGCACTGAAGATTCGGCAGCTTCTTTGACTAAACTATGGAGGGGGCCTGCATATCACTCAACCTATAGTACAAGAGGGGTGAGCATATTGATTCATCCGGTCTTGCCATTTGTACTGGAACGAGTGGTTTCTGACGTGAAGGGTAGATATGTGTGTTTGGTGTGTACGGTGGCTGGGCTGCGTTTCTGTATAATTGCTGTGTATATCCCACCACCATTCTCTGTGAGTAAATTGCAACATCTGATACCCTTCATTGTGGAATATGCTAATATACCCTTACTGGTCATTGGAGACTTCAATATGTACCTTCATGCCGGGTTAGACAAATATCGGGGGGGAGTTGGGTGGTCGAGACTTTCAGGACACATCCCTTGCTAATGTCATACGGGAACTTCAATTACTGGATATCTGGCGTACTAAGTTTCCTGATGCCTGGCAATACTACTCAGCGTTCTATTCCTCCTTATCGAGGATAGATTTGGCTTTGGGGAACGGGGACCTGCTCCCCATGGTATCTAAGGCTGAGTATTGTACTAGACTGCTTTTGGATCATTCCCCATTACTGGTTACTAACACTGTGGACCAGTCCACGCTGTGTCGCAGGGGTATGTGGAAAAGTTACGTTTTCTGGTTGGCGGCATTTGGGGAAAATGTGCAGCGTTTATGCCTATAGTTTGGGACGCGATGAAAGCATTTTTGAGGGGACTCCTGATAAAAGAAATATCAATTGTTAAATCCAGGACGAGGACTCGAATGCAGTTTCTGCAATCTGAAGTAGGCGTTCTGGAACAAACCTATGTGGTCTCACCAACTACCGACAACAAACTAAACTGGACGAATGCTCAATCTAAATTGAATGATTTTGTGCTACAACAGGCTGAACATAAACGTTTTTTTCTCAAACAGCAATTCTATGCTGAAAGTGAAGGTGCTGGACATCTGTTGGCAATGGTGACTACAGCACAGACTGGTGCTCCGGTGGTTTCTGCCATACGGGACGCCGGCGGTGAGATAGTTACAGATGCTGGTGCCATAGCAGACGTATTTTTTGAATTCTACCAACAGGTATACTCTTTCCGGCTCATGAAATCTGCTACTGAGCTGGAACAGTATATCCAAGCTGCTCAGCTGCCCAAGCTAATGGATGACCAGACATTGTTGTTAGGGTACTTTTACATGCGGCAACTTTTGTAGGAATTTCACTGGCAACTTACTGGTTGGACACATTGTTCTATCTTGTTGCTGTGTACAATTGGAACAATGTCTCCATGATTTCACTGCAACCAGTAAGTTGCCGTGAAATTCCTAGAAAAGTTGCCGCGTGTAAAGGTACCTTTAGAGGCTCCCATTACAGTAGAGGAATTGACGGCTGCATTGAGGGACTTTCAGAATAACAATGCACCCGGCTCTGACGGTATTCCCATTGAAATTTACAAAGATAATACGGAGGTATTGTTGCCTAGATTGAAAGAAGTCTTTGAGGTGGCATTAGCAGAGGGTATACTTCCTAGATCGATGAGAGAGGCGGTGGTGATTCTCCTACCTAAGCCGGGAAAGGATCCTTTACTGCCTGAATCCTACAGGCCCAAATCTTTACTCTCTACGGTTGTGAAGATTCTAGCTAAAATACTGGCAACAAGATTGATGGGGGTGGTCACCCAAGTGGTAGGGGAGGATCAGACTAGGTTTATGTCTAAACAATCTACGGCCATTAATTTGCACAGATTGTTCCTTAACTTGCAGATGGATTCTCAGAATAGGGGAGCTCTAGTCTTGGATTCATTGCCACAGAGCCAACTCGCGCATGCGCAATGCGCAGTGCGAAGTCCTATAATATGGATATGACGCGATTTGCGTCATACAGGCTATACTGCCCATGGAGGGGAGCGAGGGAGCTCACACTGCCTTAGCACGCCCATGTGGGCGTGAATTGATCTGCATGCGGCGCTGAGAAGCCACAGGGAACGCCCTGTGCGACTTCTCAAGCACTGAGAAGCCACAGAAAGGAAGCACTTTTAGATACTTTACAAATACCCTTTTTTACACAAAGGGATGCCTACAATGCATACTTTATCTTAGAAGAAGGAATAAGGCACTCACCCGATTGTCTTTAATCACGTGAAGACGGCTTTTATTCGACGTTTAAGTACAGGGTGCAAGGGAGGGGGTGGAGGAGGGTGCGGACAACGGCACCGTTTCGGACCTGTTGATCCTTCGGCTGGACCAGTGCCTTATTCCTTCTTCTAAGATAAAGTATGCTGATGATTTTTTGAGTCAAGTGCACCCCCGATTGCCAGCAGCTGCAGCTGCTTCATATTCTACCCAGCCCTGCGGTGATCGGTGCCTCTTTCTACCTTTTTGATGCCTACAATGCATTCCTGGAGGTGCAGGGACAGGTATAAATGGTCTGGGGGCTGATTTTTAGGGGTCAGGTTCCCTTTAAGTCCTTCCAACAACTATCTGAGTAGTTCTCTGTCCCGCGGAACACGTTTTCTTTCTATCTTCAGCTGCGTCATGCTTGGATGAGCCAACCGAGTCATCTACAAAATAAGATACAAAACCATCTTTTATTTAATACATTGCTGTGTCATAGCGGGGGCAAGGGCCTGATATCCAGGATATATGGTATATTGATGCAGCAATTTCAATGGGAGAAGCCATTGCTGATCAAGGAACGTTGGGAAAGGGACGTGGGGACTATTGCTAATGAGTCGTGGGGGGATATTTTGGACAGTGTTCCCCTTCTGTCTACGTGTGAGGCGCAGCGGTTGTCTCAATTGTATTTGTTGCATAGGGTGTATAGGACACCTCTATTCTTACATCGTGTGGGACTTAGAGGGGATGCCCGATGACCGAAATGTGGGGAGGTGGAAGCAGACCTATTACATATGTTCTGGACGTGTCGGTATGTTGCGAGATTTTGGGCTGATTGCATTAGGTAGGTTAATAATGTGTTTGATTCGGCCCTACCAATTCAGCCCCTGGTGTGTGTGTTGGGTTGTATTGGCTTGGCACACTGGCTTGATCCCCAGCCTCTTAGACAACAGGAATTTCTGGAAAAAATGAGGACCCTGCTCAGGTTGGAGGAGGGGGTGTATAAAAAAAGAAAAACCTTGCATAAATTCGATAAAGTGTAGAATAAATGGTATTCCTTTCATGGGTTTCACTTGGTGGCTATTATGAATGCAATACAGTCCTAATGTTCTCAGGGATCCTTTCTATATATCTGACTTGAATGTAGCCATCTTTGTTCAAAAAGGAAGATATTATCGACCTTTATTTTCATTTAATGGTATTTGTATATACCAGTGATGGCGAACGTATGGCACGCGTGCCAGAGAGGGCACGCAGAGCCCTCCCTGCTGGCACGCGGCACCCCCATTGATCTGCCGGCGATAGCGCCAGCAGTTCTAAGCTGTGTCTGATCGGAGCGCAGAGACATTTCTTTCACCCCGGCCGACACCATTGTACACGGTGTGAGACAGTGCGGGGGATCATATGCGAGGGGCGCTATGTCTCCCCCAGAATGCGCACTGTCACGTATTGAGCCCGGTGTAGGGTGCAAGAGAAAGGAACGGTCCGCTCCCTCCGGTCCGGGTCTTGCAAGGTCCCGGAAGGAGACACGGAGTTAAAAGCCTGAGCCGGAGGCAGGGCGGGGTTCCCTGTACACAGATTTGTGCCTTAGCTGCAGGAGCGGCAGAGATATACTGGAGAGGTCTAGAGTTCCAGGGGGCCGTGTTCTATACTAACACGGCCTAGCCCAGGAGGGCTGGGGAGCTCGGGGTGACCTATAACGGAAGCCCCTAATCTGAAGGAACCGGGTTACTTTGTGTGAACTGTATCCTGTGTACCCGGCTGCGACCCGGATTGCGGGCAGACTGTGCCACTGCTGTGTGTGTATCAGCAATAAAACCGGGTACTGCTTGAACTACTACCGGACTCCACGTGTTGCCTGACTTGCCATCCCGGCGCTGCCCCACATATGGTGGAGAATGCCGGCAGCCTGAACCACGAACTGCATGTCCATACTTAAGCCGGCCACGCTACAGTTCAGGCCTGCCGCTGATATGGAGGAAATCCTAAGGCAGCTGGTACTTACCCAGCAGCGGCAACAAGAACAGCAGCAGCGACACGAGGAGCAGTAGCTCCGACAGCAGGAGCAGCAGCAGTTGCGACAACAGGAGCAGTTTCTACAACAGCAGAAAACGAATGAACTGCTCCTGCAGCAAATTACGGCCCTACGAGACCCACCTACAGCGCCTCCCCCGGAACGGCGTGAGGCCCGAGACCGGGTCCGGTCGGCCCTGCGGAAGCTGAGTCCAGAGGACGACGTAGAAACCTTCCTCACAGTCTACGAGCGCACCGCAGAGCGAGAAGGCCTCCCTCCCGCTCAGTGGGCTGAAGTGATGGCGCCGTTCCTGATGGGCGACGCCCAAAAGGCCTACACAGATCTCAGTTGGGAGGATGCACAGGACTACGCCAGACTCAAAGGTGAGATCCTTGCTAGACGGGGGGTCAATACTTATGTCCGAGCCCAACGGGTGTTTTCCTGGTCCTACGTCGAATCCAAGCCAGCTCGCTCCCAGGCGTATGACTTGTTGCAGTTGGTGAAACGATGGCTCCAGCCTGAGAGCTTGACTCCGGGACAGATGGTGGAAAGGGTGGTGGTCGACCGGCTGGTACGGACCGGTTGCGATACAGCGTTGGGTGGGGCAAGGGGACCCGGGTACTTTGGACCAGGTGGTTAGCTTGATAGAGCGATATACAGCCACCGAGGAGTTCATACGGGACTCTGCCCCCTGCGGCAGTTACGCCGGCCTCTGGAGCCGGGTAAAAGTGTACGTTCATCCACGGGGGACTCTCCTAAAAACGTACCCGCTGTGAGGACACCCCAGAACGGGGCTGGCAGGAGACCAGGCTCCCCAAGAAGGAGCTTCCGGCCCAGCGCTGCCACTGCTACGTGGTGCTGGCGGTGCAAAGGACCGGGACATGTGGCTGCCAATTGCCCACTAACGGTGGAACCCATGGACTGCGGGTTCACCCGCCGGCTCTCGATGTATGCCAGCCCCGTGTTCACCGCAGATGTAGTGGTTCCCCTAACGGCACCACATCTGTGTCCGGTGCTCGTTAATGGACACAGAGCAGAAACTCTCTTGGACTCTGGCAGTTTGGTGACGCTGGTTCGTGCGTCCTTAATCCCCAGGTTGCAACTCACTGGGGGATTGGTCGGGGTCCGGTGTATTCACGGGGACCTACGCGAGTATCCGACCACGGAGGTGACTCTGTCCACTCCCTGTGGAGAGGTGACTCACGTGGTCGGAGTGGTAAAATCTCTACCCTACGGGACGGTGCTGGGAAGAGACTTACCATTGTTTTGGTCCTTATGGGGAAGGAGGAGTAACCCTTCTCTGAGGCCAGGGAATCCGGGTGCTGAGCCCGACGACCCTGAAACCGGGACACCTGCCGTAGGGGTCGCCAACATAGGGCTAGAGAGTTACTCCGATAGGTTCCCGCTAGACGTATTGGCAGGCGAGGTCGAGGAGACCCCACTGATTACAGAGTTGGAAGTATCCAGGGGAGCGTTTGGGACAGCCCAGCTACAGGATGCCACACTGACCCGGGCCCGAGAAAGGGTAACCGAAATAAACGGGGTAGCTCAGCATCCGGGGGCAGAGAAGGCATTTCCACGCATGGTGATTAACTGGGAGTTGCTCTATAGGGTGGACAAAATCAGGGATGAGGTCGTGGACCAACTGGTAGTACCACAGCCACACCGCCGGGCGGTCCTAGAGATGGCCCACTCTCACATGCTAGGGGGCCACCTTGGGGCTAAAAAAACGCAAGAACGCATCTTGCGGAGGTTCTTCTGGCCGGGCGTGTATGCGGACGTCCAGAGGTACTGTGATTCCTGCCCGGAATGTCAGCTGACCACACCCATTGCCACCTTCCGTAGTCCATTGGTACCTCTACCAGTTATAGAGGAACCTTTTGAACGGATCGCAATGGATTTGGTGGGGCCTATAGTGAAGTCAGCACGAGGCCACCAACATATACTCGTGGTTGTCGACTACGCCACCCGGTACCCGGAGGCGATTCCGTTATGCCGCACCTCGGCGAAACTGATTGCCCGGGAACTGTTTGCTATGTTCTGTCGCCTAGGACTACCCAAGGAGATCCTCACAGATCAGGGGACTCCTTTTATGTCTAAGGTGACCCGGGAACTATGTAAACTGCTCAACATAAAACAGCTGCGCACCTCGGTGTATCATCCCCAGACCGACGGATTAGTTGAGCGGTTTAATAAAACCCTGAAGTCCATGCTAAAAAAAGTGGTAGCGAAGGATGGAAAAGATTGGGACATGTTACTGCCCTATTTAATGTACGCCATCCGGGAGGTACCGCAGTCGTCTACGGGGTTTTCTCCCTTTGAACTGTTGTACGGCCGGCATCCTAGAGGGCTATTGGATGTTGCCAAAGAGACGTGGGAACAGGAACCCACTCCCTTTAGGAGCGTGATCGACCACGTGGCGAAAATGCAGGACCGGATCACAGCGGTCCGGCCTATTGTAAAAGAGCACCTAATGGATGCCCAAGGAGCTCAAAGCCGCAGGTATAATACACGGGCCACCGTTAGGACCTTTGAGGTGGGGGACCGGGTATTGGTCTTAGTGCCCACAACGGAAAGCAAATTATTGGCCAAATGGCAAGGGCCCTATGAAATCTGGGAAAAAGTAGGGGAGGTCAATTACAAGGTATACCAGCCCGGGAAAAGGAAACCCGTGCAGCTATACCACGTAAATTTGCTTAAAGCGTGGAAAGACCGGGAGTGCCTGATCACGGAGGCATCCGATGCACCCGGGGACCCTTTCCCTTCGGCCCCAAGGGATGCCGAAGGGGTACGAATAAGCGACACCCTCACTAAGGCCCAACGACGGGAGGCTCGAAAGTTGGTACAGCAGAATCCCGATGTGTTCTCTGACCTGCCCGGGCGCACTTCGGTCATTCAGCATGACATTGTCACTGAGCCCCGGGTAAAAGTGCGAGTGAAACCGTACCGGGTACCCGAGGCCAGACGGCAAGCCATCGCGGCCGAAGTTAAAACACATGCTTAAGTTAGGGGTGATAGAAGAATCCCGGAGCGAATGGGCTAGTCCCATCGTGCTCATTCCAAAGCCGGACGGATCGTTGCGTTTCTGCAACGATTTCCGGAGGCTGAACGAAGTGTCTAAGTTTGATTTATATCCCATGCCCCGGATGGACGAGCTGATTGAAAGACTGGGGCAAGCCCAGTACTTCACAATGCTCGATCTGACAAAAGGTTACTGGCAGGTGCCGCTAACAAAGGCGGCCAAGGAAAAAAACCGCCTTTGTTACTCCGGAAGGTCTCTATCACTACGTCGTGTTGCCGTTTGGGTTGCATGGAGCCCCGGCCACATTCCAGCGGCTCATGGACATTGTGTTAGAACCTCATTGGGAGTACGCGTCCGCCTACCTAGATGACATTATCATCTTTAGTCCAGATTGGCGTACCCACTTATCCCAGGTTCAGGCCGTGGTGGATTCTCTCAGGGCAGCGGGCCTGACGGCAAATCCAAAAAAATGTGCCATGGGGCTCGAGGAGGCCCGGTACCTGGGGTATGTGATTGGGCGAGGGGTTATCAAACCCCAAATAAACAAAATCGAGGCCATTCAAAATTGGCCCCGACCAGTGTCTACCAAACAGGTGAGGGCGTTCTTCGGCATAGTTGGGTACTACCGACGCTTCATACCCATCTTTGCTGGGCGAACGGCGGCCCTGTCCGACCTGTTGAAAGGGAAGAAAACTGCGTTGGTGCGTTGGAATCCCCAAGCAGAGGCCGCCTTGCAATCCATGAAGTCGGCCTTGTGTGGACAGCCCGTCCTCATTAGTCCTAACTTCAAACACGCCTTCGTTGTACAAACAGACGCCTCGGAGGTGGGGCTGGGGGCTGTGCTGTCGCAAGAAGTGGACAGAGACGAGCATCTGGTCACTTACTTAAGGCGGAAATTGTGCCCGGCGGAAAAAAATTATAGCGTAGTGGAGAAGGAGTGCTTGGCTGTTAAATGGGCCTTGGAGTCCCTACGTTATTATTTGCTCGGGCGACAGTTCCGGTTGGTTACGGATCACGCTCCCCTGGTCTGGATGCGTAATGCCAAGGAACGGAACGCTCGGGTCACCCGGTGGTTCCTGTCCCTCCAAAACTTCAATTT
Source organism: Allobates femoralis (assembly GCA_033576535.1). Taxonomy (NCBI): domain Eukaryota; kingdom Metazoa; phylum Chordata; class Amphibia; order Anura; family Aromobatidae; genus Allobates; species Allobates femoralis. The sequence continues at coordinate 434,384,294 of JARQOC010000001.1, forward strand.
TACGGTGGAGCATCGGGCTGGCAAGTTGCAGGGTAATGCGGATGCCCTGTCCCGGGCACCCTGTTTGTTGGCTGGGGTTCAACCCCACATGTTTGAACCGAGGGGGGGGAAGTGTGTGAGACAGTGCGGGCGATCATATGCGAGGGGCGCTATGTCTCCCCCAGAATGCGCACTGTCACGTATTGAGCCCGGTGTAGGGTGTGAGAGAAAGGGACGGTCCGCTCCCTCCGGTCCTGGTCTTGCAAGGTCCCGGAAGGAGACACGGAGTTAAAAGCCTGAGCAGGAGGCAGGGCGGGGTTCCCTGTACACAGATTTGTGCCTTAGCTGCAGGAGCGGCAGAGATAGACTGGAGAGGTCTAGAGTTCCAGGGGGCCGTGTGCTATACTAACACGGCCTAGCCCAGGAGGGCTGGGGAGCTCGGGGTGACCTATAACTGAAGCCCCTAATCTGAAGGAACCGGGTTACTTTGTGTGAACTGTATCCTGTGTACCCGGCTGCGACCCGGATTGCGGGCAGACTGTGCCACTGCTGTGTGTGTATCAGCAATAAAACTGGGTACTGCTTGAACTACTACCGGACTCCACGTGTTGCCTGACTTGCCATCCCGGCGCTGCCCCACAACGGCCAGCGTCAGCACCCAGCGCACCCAGACCCAGACTGCTTGGAGAGGGCCCACTGGGCCCCTGAGGGCTAGGGTCACACTTAAGTTGTGACTCTAGTCTGACGAAAGTATTTTCAGCTGCAGCGCAGAGCTTTAATGTTATGCATTTCCAGACAACGAGCCCATAGAAATCTGCTGTTTACCTTGCCAACCAGTGGTTGGGAAGGTAAACGGCGGGTTTCTATGGGCTCTAGCGCATAGCGTTAAACGCTATGTGCTGCAGATGAAAATACTTGCGCCAGGCTAGGGTCACAACACAAGTGTGACCCTAGCCTCAGGGGCCCCTGAGCACTGCCCCCACAGCTCACCCTCCGGGGGCCCCTGAGCAGTGTCCCCACAGCCTGGGCCATATCCAGGGGGGGGAAGATTCATCCGTCCCGGGTGCAGCAGGCAGGGAGGGCGCACTCAGCCTTCTCCCGCAGCGCCCGAGGTCTCTCCCCGCATGTTGCCCCCCCTGCAGTGGGAGCCGGCTTTCTTCTCCACTGCAGAGCCACACAATCTGTGCTGACAGGACCTGTGAAGATGTCAATGGAGGGGAAGAGTCAGGGATCACATGATCAGCTTCTCGGTATATGCAGAACTCTGTCCTGCTGGCCATCATGATGCTGGATTAGGGGAAGTTTATGTGTGGGGTCAAGATGAATTTACAGTGTGGATGTAGCAGAGCCGAGTGTGTACTAGGTGTATGGAGCGGAACTGAGTGGGTACAAAGTGTGCGGAGCGGAGCCGAGTGTGTACGAGGTGTGCGGAGCGGAGCCGAGTGTGTACAAGGTGTATGGAGCGGAGCTGAGTGTGTATGAGGTGTACGGAGCAGAGGCGAGTGTGTATGAGGTGTACGGAGCGGAGCTGAGAGTGTAAGAGGTGTACAGAGCGAAGCCGCGTGTGTACAAGGTGTACGGAGCAGAGCCGCGTGTGTACGAGGTGTACGGAGCAGAGCTGAGTGTGTACGAGGTGTACGGAGCTGAGCCGAGTGTGTATGAGGTGTACGGAGCTAAGCTGCGTGTGTACAAGGTTTACGGAGCGGAGCCCCGTGTGTACGAAGTGTACGGAGCAGAGCTGCGTGTGTACGAGGTGTACAGAGCTGAGCCGTGTGTGTACAGAGCTGAGCCGTGTGTGTACGAGGTGTATGGAGCGGAACCGCGTGTATACGAGGTATACGGAGCTGAGCCGTGTGTGTACGAGGTGTACGGAGCAGAGCTGTGTGTGTACGAGGTGTACAGAGCTGAGCCGTGTGTGTACGAGGTGTATGGAGCGGAACCGCGTGTGTACGAGGTGTACGGAGCTGAGCTGTGTGTGTACAAGGTGTATGGAGCAGAGTCGAGTGTGTACAAGGTGTACGGAGCGGAGCCAAGTGCTTACAAGGAGTCCGGAGCAGAACTGTATGTGTACGAGGTGTACGGAGCAGATCTGTGTCTGTATGAGGTGTACAGAGTGGAGCTGTGTCTGTATGAGGTGTACGGAGCAGAGCCGTGTACGGAGCGGAGCCGCGTGCATACGAGGTATGTGCACCAGTGATAGCCCCCCGCGGATTCCACTCCCATTCTTATAGTCCCAGTCGCCTTTGCCAGCAGCATTCTTCTTCAGAGTCTCTTCTGCCGCTGTCTGCATTCTGCAGCTCAGCATGGCGGGCACGATGTTGTCATCACTGAGCGCCACTGTGCTGATATGTGCAGAGCAGCAGAGCAAATGTTGAGGAGACCGGAGCAGCGAGAAGAGAGGTGAGGAGAGAGATCCGGACAGCCAGACACTCTGCTTGGCTGCGGTGCCAACCATATGGCAGTGCTTCTCCATTGAGCTGCTTGCATTTTTTGTGCGCTCCAGGATGCTTGCGTATATACCAAGCATCTTCATACGTACAAAAATGCAACATGTTGCGTTTGCAGGGTACTTTTAAAAAACGCAAGGGAACGCAAACGCACCTTAGCCCGCTCCTAACAATGTGTAATATACTCACTGTAAGAACAGCTCTTACTGGTTTCAGCAGTCACTGCTCCTGTAAGTGTAAAAATCGCATATGGATGATTGGTCACTTGGTCACATAGCATCTACTCAGACAGCGGGGGAGGGTTGGGGGGGGGGGGGGGCGCCAAATTGAACTTTTGCCCCGGGTGCCAGAAAACCTAGATACAGCCGCTGACCTCAGTCTCAGCCTGTCATGTAGTGAGATTTGCAGCCACTCCATTTCCTGTTCTCTGCACACACAGGAAATAGAGCAGCAGCTCACACTACATGACAGGCTGAGAGATCAGCGGCTGCAGCTTAGGTTAGAAGGGAGGAGGGGGAGGCAGCGCTAAGGGGCCCCCGAGGGTCCCTCTGTTGTGGGGGCAGCGCTCAGGGATCTTCCAGTGTGGGCGGGCAGCACTTAGGGGCCCCCAGTGTGGAAGCAGCACTCAGGCGCCCCCCAGTGTGGGGGCAGCGCTCAGGGGCCCCCGAGGGTGAAGTGTGGGGGCAGCGCAGGGCCCCCGAGGTTGGGGTGTGGGGCAGTACTCAGGGGGCAAGTTACACCAGGGGTGGAGACAGCATGCGGGGGGGAGACATCGTGCAGGGGGGAGACATCGTGCGGAGGGGAGACATCATGCAGGGGAAGACATCGTGCAGGGGGAAGACATCGTGCAGGGGGAAGACAGCATGCAGGGAGAAGACAGCATGCAGGGAGAAGACAGTGTGCAGGGGGAAGACAGCGTGCAGGGAGGAGACACAGCATACAGTGGAGGGGAGAGGTGCAGGGGGAAGACAGCGTGCAGGTGGAGACAGGTCCAGTGGAGAGACACAGTGCACAGGGGGAGACAGGCGCACAGGGCGAGATAGGTGCACAGAAGGAGATAGGTGCGCAGGGGGGACACAGTGCACAGGAAGAAGACAGGCACAGGCGGAGACAGGTATAGGGGAGAGACACAGCGCACAGGGGGAACAAGCACAGCTAAAAGACAGGCTCAAGGGAGAGACAGAGGGAGTGCCCAGGGAAGAGAGATTGCACAGAGAGAGTAGAGACCATACAAGGGGAGAGAGATTGCACAGAGAGAGTAGAGACCACACAAGGGGAGAGATATGCACAGGATGGGAGAGACAGCATTTGGGGGAGAGACAGCATGGTAGGGATTAAATTTGTGAGGGATATATATATATATATACAGTTGTGACCAAAAGTATTGACACCCCTGCAATTCTGTCAGATAATACTCAGTTTCTTCCTGAAAATGATTGCAATCACAAATTCTTTGGTATTATTATCTTCATTTAATTTGTCTTCAATGAAAAAACACAAAAGAGAATGAAGCAAAAAGCAAAACATTGATTGTTTCACACAAAACTCCAAAAATGGGCCAGACAAAAGTATTGGCACCCTCAGCCTAATACTTGGTTGCACAACCTTTAGCCAAAATAACTGCGATCAACTGCTTCCGGTAACCATCAATGAGTTTCTTAGGCTGGCTTCAGACTTTTGCAGATGCATCTGCAAGCATCAGCATGCAGACCGCGGGCCCTATGTTTATAATGGTGCGCACCGCGGTCTGCAGATGCTTGCAGACCGCCGCGCGCACCCATTCACTCCTATATGTGATCTGTGCGCAGGCGGATGCCTGCGTACAGATCACACACTCTCGCGTCCATGGTGCGGGCGGGAGTGTGTGATCTGTACGCAGGCATCCGCCTGCGCACAGATCACATATAGGCAGCCTTACAATGCTCTGCTGGAATTTTACACCATTCTTCTTTGGCAAACTGCTCCAGGTCCCTGATATTTGAAGGGTGCCTTCTCCAAACTGCCATTTTTAGATCTCTCCACAGGTGTTCTATGGGATTCAGGTCTGGACTTATTGCTGGCCACCTTAGAAGTCTCCAGTGCTTTCTCTCAAACCATTTTCTAGTGCTTTTTGAAGTGTGTTTTGGGTCATTGTCCTGCTTGAAGACCCATGACCTCTGAGGGAGACCCAGCTTTCTCACACTGAGCCCTACATTATGCTGCAAAATTTGTTGGTAGACTTCAGACTTCATAATGCCATGTACACGGTCAAGCAGTCCAGTGCGAGAGGCAGCAAAGCAACCCCAAAACATCAGGGAACCTCCGCCATGTTTGACTGTAGGGACCGTGTTCTTTTCTTTGAATGCCTCTTTTTTTCTCCTGTAAACTCTATGTTGATGCCTTTGCCCAAAAAGCGCTACTTTTGTCTCATCTGACCAGAGAACATTCTTCCAAAACGTTTTAGGCTTTCTGAGGTAAGTTTTGGCAAAATCCAGCCTGGCTTTTTTATGTCTCGGGGTAAGAAGTGGGGTCTTCCTGGGTATCCTTCCATACAGTCCCTTTTCATTCAGTCGCCGACGGATAATACGGGTTGACACTGTTGTACCCTCGGACTGCAGGGCAGCTTGAACTTGTTTGGATGTTAGTCGAGGTTCTTTATCCACCATCTGCACAATCTTGCGTTGAAATCTCACTGCACCCCATACGCCATAGGATCACGAGTAATCCTGGCAGGGATCCATAAAGGGTAATTATATCTAACCCTTGGAAGCAGCACCAGATGCAATTTACTCTGTGGTTGGTATAGAGGTTTTTTGTATATGTGACAGATCATATGTAATAAGCTGTAAGATCAATGTTCCATGTATATGTTATGATTGTAATCTATTTTACCTCCTAACCAAATATTATTGTTACTTGCTGCTCTCTATATAATGCCTGCTAAAGGCCATTACATGGATGGTTTTGCCCTTGTCCAAAATGTATCCCTCCAATCTACTCCCATAGGCAGGAGTATGTTTGAGTGGGTGATAAGTTACCCTGTAACTATTTTAATTGTTTTTATCTTACTCTGTTTTTGTACTGTCACTTGCAAATACTAAAAAAGAAAATAAAAAAACACCTCACTAAAGTGTGCACCCCTGTCTACAGTGGTTCTTTTTCTCCCTTAAACTTCATCCACCATCTGCACAACCTTGCGTTGAAATCGCTCGTCAATTTTTCTTTTCCGTCCACATCTAAGGAGGTTAGCCACAGTGCCATGGGCTTTAAACTTCTTAATGACACTGTGCACGGTAGACACAGGAACATTCAGGTCTTTGGAGATGGACTTGTAGCCTTGAGATTGCTCATGCTTCTCCACAATTTGGTTTCTCAAGTCCTCAGACAGTTCTTTGGTCTTCTTTCTTTTCTCCATGCTCAATGTGGTACATAGGACAGAGGTTGAGTCAACTTTAATCCATGTCAACTGGCTGCAAGTGTGATTTAGTTATTGCCAACACCTGTTAGGTGCCACAGGTAAGTTACAGGTGCTGTTAATTACACAAATTAAAGAAGCATCACATGATTTTTCTAACAGTGCCAATACTTTTGTCCACCCCCTTTTTTATGTTTGGTGTGGAATTAGATCCAATTTGGCTTTAGGACAATTCTTTTTGTGTTTTTTCACTTAAGAGAAATTAAATGAAGATAATAATCCCAAAGAATTTGTGATTGCAATCATTTTTAGGAAGATACTGAGTATTATCTGACAGAATTGCAGAGGTGTCAATACTTTTGACCACAACTGTATATATATTTGGCTGGATGAAGGGCGCATGTACCTGATACTTTGCCCAATGGTACCTGTGGCCGAAACAAAGGCATAAAGATACATCTTATGACGGAGTGCTGCAGCATTTTTTCAAGTATATATATGTGCTGGGAATACAGCTGAGCTGATTAGCACCTACTGGGCATTGCTGGTCTATTTGTTTCTATCTAATATATAAAGCTGAATGTGTGTGTGTATGTATGTGTGTATATCCGGGATTGGCATCTACACTGTCGCAACTACAGCCACAAAATTTTGCACAGTCACACGTCTGGACCCCGAGAGCGTCATAGGCTATGTTGTGAGGCGAAATTTTAACCCTGCGCGTTCCAGTTCACCAAACAATTTTGCCCCTATCTACATAATGGGGAAAAAGTGAATGGAAAAGTGTTGGAGGAAAATCGCCATCTGTCAGCTATAGCCACAAACTTTTGCACAGTCACACGTCTGGACCCCGGGAGCGTCATAGGCTATGTTGTGAGGCGAAATTTTAACCCCGCTCATTCCAATTCACCAAACAATTTTGCCCCTATCTACATAATGGGGAAAAAGTGACAGTTACCAGTTGACAGTTGTGAATGAGAGGGGCTTAATGATAGTGCCAAAGACTAACAGCACATACCAGCATATAGTCACTAAGGTGGGGCCCCAACATGAGATATTCACCACGCACGGGGATATGTATACACACCACACGCACACAAAGAGTAACAGCAAGTGTATAGTCGCTAAGGTGCAGCTCCAACATTGGATACTTACCACGCACCCGAACAAACACTCACACACCACAAAGAGACACACACACACCCTATAGCGACACATGCACTCACCCCACAGGGACACACACGCACCACAAAGAGACACACAAAACACAGACACACATACCACACAGACTCCCCCACAGGGACACACACACACATAGCCACCCGATAGGGACACATGCACTCACCCCACAGGGACACACACACACCACAAACAGACACATGCAACACAGAGACACACACACCCCACACAGACACCCCCCCCCCACACACAGGGACACACACACATACACACCCTATAGGGACACATGCATTCACCCCACAGGGACACACACACCACAAAGAGACACACACAACACAGATACACACACACACACACACCCCCACACAGACCCCCCCACAGGGACACACACACATACACACCCTATAGGGACACATGCACTCACCCCACAGGGACACACACACACACCACAAAGAGACACACACAACAGAGACACACACCACACAGACCCCCCCACAGGACATACACACATACACACCCTATAGGGACACATGCACTCACCCCACAGTGACACACACATACACACACCCCAGGGACACACACACCACACAGACAGACACAGATGTGCACAAATCACCTCACACAACTCGCCTCATACGTGTGCTATCTTTAATTTCCAAACATAAACATCTGATTAAAAACAGCCAATGTGCAACACATGTGCCATATAGGGAATTAAGGCAGATGTCAGTCACATGAGCTGTCTATTATGTATATGTGTGAGGTAACATATACTGCCCGGCCAGGGAGAGGGTTTACTGTTGGCTGGAGATTTATTAGGCTGCCTATAGCAATCAATCACAGCTCAGCTTCTATTTTCTTACAGGTCATTAATATGACATATTCAAATTCTATTTTGTTATAGCTAACATCAGTTATTTATTAACCCGGGCATAGCCGGGTACTGCAGCTAGTCTAATATATAAAGCTGAATGTGTGTGTATGTATGTGTGTATATCCGGGATTGGCATCTACACTGTCGCAACTACAGCCACAAAATTTTGAACAGTCACACATCTGGACCCCGAGAGCGTCATAAGCTATGTTGTGAGGCGAAATTTTAACCCTGCGCATTCCAGTTCACCAAACAATTTTGCCCCTATCTACATAATGGGGAAAAAGTGAATGGAAAAGTGTTGGAGGAAAATCGACAGCTGCCAGCTATAGCCACAAAATTTTGCACAGTCACACGTCTGGACCCCGGGAGCGTCATAGGCTATGTTGTGAGGTGAAATTTTAACCCCACGCATTCCAATTCACCAAACAATTTTGTCCCTGTCTACATAATGGGGAAAAAGTGACAGTTACCAGTTGTGAATGAGAGGGGCTTAATGATAGCGCCAAAGACTAACAGCACATACCAGCGTATAGTCACTAAGGTGGGGCCCCAACATGAGATATTCACCACGCACGGGGACATGTATACACACCACACGCACACAAAGAGTAACAGCAAGTGTATAGTCACTAAGGTGCAGCCCCAACATTGGATACTCACCACTCACACCCGAACAAACACTCACACACCACAAAGAGACACACACAACACAGAGACACACACACACCCTATAGCGACAGATTCACTCACCCCACAGGGACACACACACACACCACAAAGAGACACACACCACACAGACCCCCCCCATAGGGACACACACACATACACACACTATAGGGACACATGCACTCACCCCACAGACACACACACACACACCACAAAGAGACACACACAACACAGAGACACACACACACCCAACACAGACCCCCACAGGGACACACACATATATATACCCTATAGGGACACATGCACTCACCCCACAGGGACACACACACACACACACACACAAGAGACATACACAACAGAGACACACACCACACAGACCCCCCCAAAGGGACATACACACATACACACCCTATAGGGACACATGCACTCACCCCACAGGGACACACACATACACACACCCCAGGACACACACACCACACAGACAGACACAGATGTGCACAAATCACCTCACACAACTCGCCTCATACGTGTGCTATCTTTAATTTCCAAACATAAACATCTGATTAAAAACAGCCAATGTGCAACACATGTGCCATATAGGGAATTAAGGCAGATGTCAGTCACATGAGCTGTCTATCATGTGCATGTGTGAGGTAACATATACTGCCCGGCCAGGGGGAGGGTTTACTGTTGGCTGGAGATTTATTAGGCTGCCTATAGCAACCAATCAGCTCAGCCTCTATTTTCTTACAGGTCATTAATATGACATATTCAAACTCTATTTTGTTATAGCTAACATCAGTTATTAACCTGGGCGTAGCCGGGTACTACAGCTGGTGTGTATATATATATATAATATATATATAATATAAAAATATATATACATATATGTATATACTGTACATATTTATATATATAAAAAGGGGGCCAACTGAGACTCTTTCGCCCGAGGTCGACAAAAACCTGGAGTCGGCCCTGATCAGGACGATGACTTTGCAGCAAGGCGACAAGGATGGGGCATTACTATAAGAAGGGGTTCAGGATGGGGACATTACTACAAGAAGGGGGTCAGGATGGGGATATTACTACAAGAAGGGGGTCAGAATGGGGATATTACTACGAGGAGGGGGTCAGGATGGGGACATAACTGCAAGGAGAGGGTCAGGATGGAGCCCATAATTGCAAGGAGATGGTCAAGAGGAGCCCATAACTGCAAACAGAGGGGCAGGATGGGGAAATAACTAGAAGAACAAGGTCAGGAGGGATGCCCATAACTGCAAGGCGAGAGTCAGGATGGGGACATAACTAGAAGGGCAAGGTCAGGATGGAGCCCATAACTGCAAGGAGAGGGTCAGGATGGGGACATACCTGTAAGGAGGGGATCAGGAAGGGGACATAACAAAAAGGGCAAGGTCAGGAGGGACACCCATAACTGCAAGTAGAGGGTCAGGTTGGGGACATAACTAGAAGGACAAGGTCAGGATGGCGCCTATAACTGCAAGGAGAGGGTCAGGATGGGGGCATAACTGTAAGGAGGGGATCAGGATGTAGCATATAGCTATAGGGAGAGGAGCAGGATGGAGCACATAATTACAAGTAGAGGGTTAGGATGGAGACATTACTACAAGGTGAGGGTCAGGATGGAGCACATAACTAGCACTATAACACTGCTTTAATTTAGGTTAACTTGCTGTAATTAAGTTTAAATTGCCCTATAGTACTTCTCAGTAAAGAATTAGGTTTTGGGTTGCAGTTTGGGCACTCGGTCTCGGAAAGTTCGCCATCACTGGTATATACGGTGTACGGACGTCTATGTGATAATGTTTCATGTAAGCCCTGTTTTTCTTCTGTTAATTACATGGGTTGGGACTATGGGGTGGGGGTAGTTGAGTGGTCTTAATTCGCCCATGGGTTGTTTTTCTTATTGTACTACATGTTTTGTATTGCAAAAACTTTTTATTTTTTTAATAAAAAAGATCTGATTAAAAAAAAAAGACATAATATTATAACTGTTAACAACCTGAAAAGGATTGAAAAGGATTTTTTGGAATAAATAGTGCACGAAAATTGGTTGAAATAAATTAATTTCTTCCACCACTTATGCTACTGGAACTGTTTTATTAGCATATAATATTTTTTTTCTTATAAGAAAGCCAAGAAGACAGCGCTGCCTGTGGTTAGGCACGCGCTCAGGCACGTGTGCATTTAATATGGTTCTGCTTTTAATGCATTCAGGAGGCCGTAATGGCACAGCTCAAAGAATTGATCAATTGTTTGCTAAATGTCGCAGTTTAAAGTACAGTTAGAAATGATTATGTGCATATGCACTTTTTGTATTGCGTGCTAACCACAGGCAGCGCTGGCTTCTTGGCTTTTTTATTTATTTTTTTTACTTACATGAGCCATTTTGCTTGAAACCATGAAGTAAAAATGTCCAGCTTCACTGGTCCGCCCAGTAATTCTTTGAGCTCATTGTGTGTCCCTAGGTAAGATGTGGTCAGTGGAGATACATATATAGGATAACCCAGTGGTTGATCACAGGAGGAGTTGATTAAATTTCTTAAAACATGTTTGTTGTTTTGAATGCTGCCTCTTTCATGATCCCGATTCCGAAAAAAAATCAGTTCCTGTTGTTGTCCAGCCCAAAGTCCTCTTACACATTCTTTATTTACCTGAAACAGTATAAGACAATTATACATAACAGTTAAGTTTAGATAACATGTGTGAACAAATATACAAGCAAGTATTGATACATAGTTGGCCTAGCCTAGAGAAAATTATGCTTTTAAAGTAATTGTATTTTATTCTACATGCTCACCTTTCAACTCTACATAATGCTTTAATCAAAAAGAAATTCTAATCCTATAACCTCCTCAAGCCTGAGCCTGTTTTCACCTCTCTGACAGGAACAAATTTTACAAAACTGACTAGTGTCACTTTAGGCGATAATAACTCTAGAGCTCTTTAATGGGTCCTAGTGACTCTGAGATTGTTTCTTCATGACTAGTGATGGGCGAACCTGCCGATGTTCAGGTTTGGCGGATCCGCCCGAACTTTGACTTTTACTTGAACCCTAAACTCATTCTTTAAAATTGTGAGACGGGATGGGGAAGCTGTAAAAAGAAAGCAGTTAGCGAATAGACAGCATCAATATATGTAAGGTAGGTTTCCTGGGGTTCGCTTGACAGTGTACAATGACACCAATACATGTTTTTTCACCATTTTGCAGCAGTCATCCATAATATTAGAGAGTATACTGGCTGCTTCGCGCTGCAGGGTGATTACAGAACTCTGCAATCAGCAGTTACTAAGTGACATCCACATCCTTAACCATGCAATTTTTCACACATTCATGCACGCGATTTTATTAAATAGATAAACTGCTCCTCTCATATAAAATACATACAATACATTATATTACACTCACATCACATAACATAGTACAAATAACATCACATTACATTCCACGGTACATAAAGTATATTGCACATATCCTTTCTCCCGGGTAGCCTCAATGTACCGTTACACAAACACAGAGTACATAGGTAACACACCGTCCCCTAGGGATCCTGGCCTAGTCAGCTCACCCCTATTCACACCTGACGGTATTTACCCTATGGCCAGGCTCTTCCTTGGCCCAGTGTCCCCTTGGGAGTCCAGTCCCTTCACACAGGCTGCTAACTCTTCCCACCCTCTACACAGCGCTCTGGCTGCTCTGAACCAGGCCCCGACCTGGTTGTAGTCACTGGAGCTCCAGGCAAGTCAGGCCCCCAAGAACTCCTCGGCACGTGTCCCCTCCAGTGTCGCCAGACCGCCCTCCCGCGAGCCCCTCCAGGGTCAGCCCCACTTCCCAACTCCCGGTCCTCTACCACCCTTGTCGCCTGGCCTCACGGCTCCATTCTCACAGGACTTGGGTCTTCTCTCCCACAGAGGCTTCTACTCTGCCTCCATTCACACACAGACCTCCTGGTCCCATATCATACACGGCCCTTCTCCTTAAGCCGTCATGCACTTCCATGGCTTTTGTTACATAAGCCAATGCACTCACATGGACCACATCATACATGGCCCCTTTCCTTAGGCCGTCATATGCTTCCATAGTCCCTCATGGACTTCAGCCTTGTCAGGCCCAGACCACTCACACGAGCACAGTCCGGTATGGACTTCCGCCCTCTAGGCCCAGACCAGGTTGCGAGCCACCTGAGCTTCAGGGCAGTCAAAGCATCCCCCAAGGTCTCCCCACCCTGCCCATGATGCCCAGCTGCCTCCAAGCCCCCACCACACAGGCAGAGATCCTGGATGGCAGCCTCAACACCATGGACAGTGTGAGCCCCCTATAAGTTCAGCCAGGACCCCCCTTATACCCAGGTGCTCCACTAACCTCTTGGTCTGGCCACAGGCTCCACACGACTCAGAGGGGACGGCGTCTCCAGCATGGAGAGCCAGGCATCCTGCCTCATCCCCCTGAACCATGTCCTCTCTCTGGACTCTGCAGTCTCTGGTCTGCTCTCATCTGCAGTCTGATCTGATCTCTCATCTGCAGTCTGCTCTGATCTCTCATCTGCAGTCTGCTCTGATATCTCATCTGATGGCTTGTCTGCAATTCACACACACCTGGCAGGTTAAGTCCTGCTCGCCACACCCACATGGACACACCCACCTGAGCTGCCAGGCAATCAGCACACACACATCGCTCTCAGCTGCCGCTCATTAGGCTCATGAATCTGTCTGATCTACAGCACTCACTTTCAGCTGTTAACTCACTGTGTTCCAGGTAGGTTTTAGCACAGCACATCCACAGTAAAAACCGGATACATGTGAACAGAGTCATATACAGGGGCGTAACTACAATAGGTGCAGGGGTTGCGATCGCACCCGGGCCCTGCAGCCTAGGGGGCCCCAAAAGTCCCTTTGGCCCATAGAAAAAGACTAATATTATTAAAGATTTGCAATAATTGGGGGCCCCGTTGGAGCTTTCGCATCGGGGCCCCAGGGCCTGAAGTTACACCACTGGTCATATACCAACAACCTGTGTGATGCACCAGGCCATGGGTCGCATCACCACAATATGTACTGGCGTCCCGCCACCTGTACTTCCCAGCCTCTCATTAACTTCCTGCATATTCGCTGCAGAGGAGCCCAACAGCTAGTCACAGCTACATAATTTTTTTTAATTATTTATTTTTACTGTACTATGATGTCAGTCAACGGGTGAGGGGCCCAACAGACGATCACAGAAGCTTTCACAGAGATTGAGCATCTGTGATTGGCTGTTGGAGTAACCTGGAGATTGCTCATACATTACAGAATGTAAGTGCAGTTTTCAAGTTACTCCAACAGCCAATTACACACACCCATTCTCTGAGACAGCATCTGTGAGTGACTGTTGCGCCCCTCAACCATTGACTGACATCATAGTACTGAAAAAAATAAAATAATTAACTACAAATGACATAGCGTGCAGATAAAGTGGTCCTACGGGCTGCCACCCCCAGCTGCCTGGGTTTACCTTGGCTGGCAATCACAATACAGGGAAGTCCATTATTTTTTTTAATTATTCAAATAAATAATTTAAAAAAGGATGCGTGGGCTTTGTCCTATTTTTGATTGCCAGCCAAGGTAAAACCCAGGCAGCTGGGGGCTGGGATTCCCAGCATGGTAATGCTCAAGCGTTCTGGGTCCACCATGTTGAAAATCGCATGCCACAGCCACCCCTGAAAATGGTTCAATTAAAGGTTATTCTATAGCGAGCGCAGGGGCACAGATAAGGCAGGTAGTTATGGATCAAGAATCCTCTTTATTCACCACAACATGTTTCCACGAAGGCTTATCGTCTTCCTCATTCTTTCATAGCGCCATTTTCAGGCACTTTACCCATCTCTGGTGGCTGTGGCACACTGGTAATAAAGGGGTTAATGCCACCTTTACATTGGCTGCTGGCACTAAGCCCAAGATTCATAATGTCGGGCCAATGTTAGACCCACCCACTATGAATCTCTAGTAAACATTAAAAAGAAAAAATATTTTAATTGCAATAAAACACAAAAAACATCCCTGGTTCCCATCTTTAATAACCCAAAATAAAACCCTCAGATAATAATCCACAGGAATGTCCTCGGCGAACATGTTCAGCATTGCTATATCGCTGTGAGTAGACACATGTCTGTTCACAGCGAGTAGCAGGCTTACACTGACACCCAGGTGCCATGATAAAGGTCATCCCAGTTCACAGCAGTGACCCATCAGCTGTGAACTCGGGTGAGCCTGATGAACTGCATCATGCTACCTTTATCCCAGCCATAAGTGAGCAAGAGAATTTGAGAATGTGGTGGCAAACATAAGCTGTATAGAGTACATCAGGTTAGCATGTGAGCTCTGTAGAGTACATGAGACTGGCATATGTGAGTTGTGTAGTGCACATGATGATGGCATATGTGAGATATGTAGAGTACAACAAGATAGCATATGTGAGTTGTGTAGAGTACATCAGGTTGGACAATGCAAGTTGTGTAGAGTACATCCAGTTGTGCAATAAATTAGAGTAAGTCAGAAAAAAAAATTAGTAAGTAAATTAGTAGGCATAGCATGAGGTGAATGGCGGCATCAGACTGGGATGTCTGCACTCAGTAGAGAATTATCTCGTTGTTCCTACGTTTGATTCAGGATCCTCCTGAGATTCCTCTCTCCTGGCTTATTGTAAAACTTAATTGCTGGTATGCTGGGAAGGGGATAAAACAGATCTGGGTATCCCCCCAAAAAATACATTTTTGGGCAAGAATAACCATCCATATCTGGAATTCTGAACTGATCTTTTCTTAATGTGGAGCAAAAATCTCAGTGAGATTTGGTTTGCCGAGTACCATTCTTACCGTGTCTGTTTTCCTGCCTTTTATATTTCTATCCTGCACCCTATCTTTGAATATTTGACATATTCTTGGGTTGATTCCTGATGGTCTTTGCATTGTACATCTAGGAATCACTTGCATCATAAAAAGGCAAGCCATGTTCAACCACTCCACCTTCTGATGAGTTTGGCCAAACGAAACGCGTCAAGATTGGAGAAACGCCATATCACTTGAATCCATAAGGAAAACAAGGGTGATCCTGCCCTACAAAAAACCACAATTGACTTCATCAAATTAAGTGGATGTGGCCACTACCCTCCCCCCCCCACCTTTGAAGCCTTAAGGGAGATTAGGGTAAGACGAGGGTAAGCCGACGAGGTATGGAGGCACCGAGATAATTTAGGGTGAAAATCCCCCATTGATAGGTAGGGATCAAAAATAAAGGGAAATTTAGATTCCCCCTCCCCTCCTCCTCCATCCCTTATCTATCATGATTCTTTGGATTCAAAATTGTTTGTAATGTTTTCCTATGTAGGTCTTTAACCTTTTTAAAGAATTGGTAATAAAGTATTTTTAACAAAATCTAAAAGTTGGTAATCCATAATTACCGTATATACTCGTGTATAAGCCGACCCGTGTATAAGCCGACTCCCCTACTTTTGCCCAAAAAATCTGGAAAAACCTATTGACTCGTGTATAAGCCGAGGGTGGACCTCAGCACAGGTATACAGCCCCCAGCAGTGTGGTATACAGGCCCCCCCAGTGGTATACAGGCCTCCCCAGTGGTAGTATACAGCAGCCCCAGTGGTAGTATGTAGCATCCCCAGCAGCCCCAGTGGTAGTATACAGCAGCCCCAGTGGTAGTATACAGCAGCCCCAGTGGTAGTATATAGGAGTCCCAGCAGCCCCAGTGTAGTATACAGCAGCCCCAGTGGTAGTATACAGCAGCCCCAGTGGTAGTATACAGCAGCAGCCCCAATAGTATATACAGCCCCAGTGGTAGTATACAGGCAGCCCCAGTAGTATACAGGCAGCCCCAGTAGTATATACAGCCCCAGTGGTAGTACCGGTATACAGGCAGCCCCAGTAGTATACAGGCGGCCCCAGTAGTATATACAGCCCCAGTGGTAGTATACAGGCAGCCCCAGTAGTATATACAGCCCCAGTGGTGTATACAGCCCCAGTGGTAGTATATTGCAGCCCCAGTGGTGTATACAGCCCCAGTGGTAGTATATTGCAGCCCCAGCGGTAGTATACAGCCCCAGTGGTAGTATATTGCAGCCCCAGCGGTAGTATACAGCCCCAGTGGTAGTATATTGCAGCCCCAGTGGTGTATACAGCCCCAGTAGTAGTATATAGCAGCCCCAGTGGTGTATACAGCCCCAGTGGTAGTATATTGCAGCCCCAGCGGTAGTATACAGCAGCCCCCGTAATCCAGGGCCCCCCCAGCCTGACTCCGGTCACCTGTAAAGGAAACTATACTTATCACTGCCCACTGTCCGCGCCAGCTCACAGCTGCCGACCGCGATCCTCCATCTTGCGTCTTCTTCCTGTTTCCTGTGCTCGTCGCAGGGAATGACGTCATTGCCCGCGACGAGCACAGAAACAGGAAGAAGACGCAAGATGGAGGATCGCGGTCGGCAGCTGCGAGCGGGCGCGGACAGTGATAAGTATAGTTTCCTTTACAGGTGACCGGAGTCAGGCTGGGGGGGCCCTGGATTACGGGGGCTGCTGTATACCGATGTATACATCGGTATGTACCGATGTATACATCGGTATACAGCACTGACTTGCATATAAGCCGAGGGGGGTACTTTTCAGCCCAATTTTTGAGGAAGGAGCTGGATGTTAGCTCCAAAACGCGTTGGAAAATAAAGCTGAAGATATCTCGTTTCAAAGCACTCCAGTGTTTTTTGATACTCATTGGAGCAGCGGCGCGGATCGAAAGACACTTGGTCCCTGATAGAGATGAAGGGGTTAAAGGGACACTGTCATCAGGTTTTCACCATCCCATCTGACAGCAGCATTATGTAGAGATAGAGACCCTGATTCCAGCGTTGTGTCACTTACTGAGCTGCTTTCTGTCACTTTGATAACATTACTGTTTTCTCTGCTTCAGATTTAGCAGTAAATGACTATGCTGGTCTATTTGATTAGTCCTGCAATGGTAATCTCCAACTGATTGAACAGAGATTTTATAGAAACTACATTGAGCAGCCCAGTAAGTGACACATCGCTGGAATCAGTGTCTCTGTCTCTACATTATGCTGCTGTTAGATGAGATGGCAAAAACCTGGTGACAGTGTCCCTTTAATGGCATGACAAAGTATTCACTGATCTCAGGGAGACCAGTCAAGGAAAACACTGCGGGCAGCCGGCTAAAGCGCTCAAACACAGTGAAATCCATGATGCATTGCCCCCTGGGAATTTAAATATGCAAATGGAGTCCATGGAGCCTCAATTAAGAGTCTCAAACACGGGATCCATGTTTGAGACTCTTAATCGAGGCTCTATGGACTCCATTTGCACCTTTAATGGCATGGACACATTTACTATAATTGATTTATTAGTATGGGGTGTGATTATTTAAAGTGTCTGGAGCAGCAGGAATGGCAAATATGGCCCTGCCTACTTCGCCATGTCTGCCAGGTATTTAATTTGCTAGATGTTCAGTGCCTTGTTAAAATATGACCCTAGACAAAGTATAAATTGCCTTTCAATAAAACATTGGTTTGCCACTTGAAAGCCTGTGTGCTGGAGTTCTGCTTGTGCGTTGTTTTACCCCTTCACTCCTGAGCATGTTTTCACTTTTATGACCGGCCATTTTTTTCAATTCTGACCAGTGTCACTTTATGAACTAATAACTCTGGAACGCTTCAACGGATCCCATTGATTCTAAGGCTGAAGGCACATCATCCGACATGATCCCAGTGCCTCGCACGAGTGCAATGCGAGATAAACTCGCATTGCACAAGGACAAGTGATTTTCTATGATGTCGGGCACACTGGTGCGCATTTTAAGCATTGAACTCGCAAAGCGAGTTTCAGTCGCGGCATGCTGCGACTGCATGCCAGTTGCACGCATGAGCTACCAATAGAAATCAATGTTGTGATCCCGGCTGTGATCTCTGTGACAGCCGGGACCTGTGTGCGGCTTCCCCCGCCGCACTGCTGGCGTTGGGGACGGATGCCCTCCCCCTCCTTCAGGCCTTCCCCTTCTCAAGATGGCCCCCACCTGTCACTGCCCCCCACGCCCGATGCCGGGACCTGATTGCGGCTTAACCCGCCGCGATGACCTACCCCTCCTCTGGCCTCCCCCTCCTCTGGCCTCCCCCTCCTCTGGATGGCCCCCACGATGTCGGGTCTGTTTGCGGCTTCAGCCGCCGCGCTGCTGGGGACAGTGGCAGTGGCAGGGGCGGGGGCGGATGCCGATGACCTCCCACTCCTCCCCCCCGATCCCCGTGTTCGGTCTCACCGCTCCTCGATCCTCGTGTCCGATCCCGCCGGTGTAGCCGCCGCTCTGCCTCCTCTCCTCGCTGGAACGCCCCTCCTCCAGTGCTGCTCCGTCCCGAGGTAAGTACCGTATGAATGAATGAATCAATCAATGATTGAATGAGTGAGTGGTTTTGTGGGTGTGTGAATGCGTGGGTGTGTGGGTTAGTGGATGTGTGGATGTGTGGGTTAGTGGATGTGTGGGTTAGTGGATGTGTGGGTTAGTGGATGTGTGGATGTGTGGGTGCGTGGGTTAGTGGATGCGTGGGTTAGTGGATGTGTGGGTGTGTGGATGCGTGGGTTAGTGGATGTGTGGGTTAGTGGATGTGTGGGTGCGTGGTTAGTGGGTTAGTGGGTGCGTGGGTGTGTGGATGCGTGGGTGTGTGGGTGCGTGGATGTGTGGGTTAGTGGATGCGTGGGTGCATGGGTTAGTGGGTGCGTGGGTTAGTGGGTGCGTGGGTTAGTGGATGTGTGGGTGTGTGGATGCGTGGGTGTGTGGATGCGTGGGTGTGTGGGTTAGTGGGTGCGTGGGTGTGAGGATGCGTGGGTGTGAGGATGCGTGGGTGTGTGGATGCGTGGGTGTGTGAGATGCGTGGGTGTGTGGATGCGTGGGTGTGTGGATGCGTGGGTGTGTGGATGCGTGGGTTAGTGGATGCGTGGGTTAGTGGGTGTGTGGATGCGTGGGTGTGTGGGTTAGTGGATGTGTGGGTTAGTGGATGTGTGGGTGTGTGGGTTAGTGGATGTGTGGGTTAGTGGATGCGTGGGTGCATGGGTTAGTGGGTGCGTGGGTGTGTGGATGCGTGGGTGTGTGGGTTAGTGGGTGCGTGGGTGTGAGGATGCGTGGGTGTGAGGATGCGTGGGTGTGTGGATGCATGGGTGTGTGGATGCGTGGGTTAGTGGATGCGTGGGTTAGTGGATGTGTGGGTGCGTGGATGTGTGGGTATGTGGATGCGTGGGTTAGTGGATGTGTGGGTGCGTGGATGCGTGGGTGTGTGGATGTGTGTGGATGCGTGGGTGTGTGGGTTAGTGGATGTGTGGGTGCGTGGATGCGTGGGTGTGTGGGTGCGTGGGTTAGTGGATGTGTGGGTGCATGGGTGCGTGGATGCGTGGGTTAGTGGATGCGTGGGTTAGTGGATGCGTGGGTGTGTGGATGCGTGGGTATGTGGATGCGTGGGTTAGTGGATGTGTGGGTGCGTGGATGCGTGGGTGCGTGGATGCGTGGGTGTGTGGGTGCGTGGATGTGTGGGTGCGTGGATGTGTGGGTGCGTGGGTTAGTGGATGCGTGTGTTAGTGGATGCGTGTGTTAGTGGATGCGTGTGTTAGTGGATGCGTGTGTTAGTGGATGCGTGGGTTAGTGGATGCGTGGGTGTGTGGATGCGTAGGTTAGTGGATGCATGGGTGTGTGGGTGTGTGGATGCGTGGGTTAGTGGATGCGTGGGTTAGTGGATGCGTGGGTGTGTGGGTGCGTGGTTAGTGGGTGCATGGGTGTGAGGATGTGTGTGGATGCGTGGGTGTGTGGGTTAGTGGATGTGTGGGTGCATGGGTGCGTGGATGCGTGGGTGTGTGGGTGCCTGGGTTAGTGGGTGCGTGGGTTAGTGGATGTGTGGATGCATGGGTGTGTGGATGCGTGGGTGTGTGGATGCGTGGGTGAGGATGTGTGTGGGTGTGTGGATGCGTGGGTGTGTGGATGCGTGGGTGTGTGGATGCGTGGGTGTGTGGATGCGTGGGTGTGTGGGTGTGTGGGTGCGTGGGTGTGTGGGTGCATGGATGCATGGGTGTGTGGATGCATGGGTGTGTGGATGCGTGGGTGTGTGGGTTAGTGGGTGCGTGGGTGTGAGGATGTGTGTGGATGTGTGGGTGCGTGGATGCGTGGGTTAGTGGGTGTGGGTTTAGTGGATGTGTATGTTAGTGGATGTGTGGGTTAGTGGATGTGTGGGTGTGTGGATGCGTGGGTTAGTGGGTGCGTGGATGTGTGCGTTAGTGGATGCGTGGGTTAGTGGGTGCGTGGATGTGTGCGTTAGTGGATGTGTGGGTGCGTGGGTTAGTGGGTGTGTGGATGCGTGGGTTAGTGGATGCATGGGTGCGTGGGTTAGTGGATGTGTGGGTGTGGATGTGTGGGTGTATGGATGCGTGGATGTGTGGATGCATGGGTGTGTGGGTTAGTGGATGTGTGGGTGCATGGATTAGTGGGTTAGTGGATGTGTGGATGCGTGGGTTAGTGGGTGCGTTGATGTGTGCGTTGGTGGGTGTGTGGATGCGTGGGTTAGTGGATGTGTGGGTGCGTGCGTGGATGCGTGCATGGATGGATGTGTGACTGCATGTGTGGGTGTGTGCACGAATGGATGTGTACATGCGTGGATGATGGGTGGATGGATGGATGCAACAAGGTATCAAGTGTCCTCTTTTAGTCTCAGGGATCATAGTCATGGTGTACTGTATGACAGATCATTTTCATACAGTGCACCATAACTCTGACCCCAGAGGCTGTATGAAGAGGACACTTGATCCCTTGCTGCAATCTCTGGAGCAGAGGCGATCGAGCATCGTGGGACCTTCGTTGTGGACTACGTCGGATCTTTCTAATAAAGATGGAGTCTGAATTTTGTTTGTTTTTTTTCCCAAATAAAAAGATTTTTCTCTGTGTGTATTTATTGACTACTTACAAGAGATTCCTAATGGCGGGTCTAACATTGGCCCAATATTATGAATCTCGGGCTTAGTGCCAGCTGCCAATAAAAAGCTGGCATTAACCCCTTTATTACCCAGTTTGCCACCGGCACCAGGGCAACTGGAAGAGCATGGGTACAGCGCCAGAAAATGGCGCTTCAATGAATGCGCCATTTTCTGGGGCGGCTGCGGGCTTCAATTCGCAGCATGGGGGGCCCAGAATGCTTGGGCCTCTCCATGCTGCGGATTCCAGCCCCCGGCTGTCTAGTTGTACCTGGCTGGACCAAAAATGTGGCGGAGCCCCACGTAATTTTTTTTCTAGAATTTGTTCTAGAAATAAAAAAATGGGCTTCGCTGTATTTTTGGTTGCCAGCCAGGTACAACGAGGCAGCTGGGGGTTGGTGGCAGTCCGTAGCTGCCAAGTTGTACCTGGCTGGACCAAAAATATGGCGAAACCCCACGTCATTTTTTTTATTACTTCTACCAATAAACTGACATGGAGCTTTGCCATATTCTTGGTTGCCAGCCAGGTACAACTTGGCAGTTGGGGGGCTGCAATCCTCATCGTGGAGAGATCCAAATGTTGTGGGCCCCCCCACGCTGCAAATTGCAACCCACAGCCACCCCAGAAAATAGCGCATTCATTGGAGGTGCCATTTTCTGGTGCTGTACCCCAACTCTTCCAGTTGCCCTTGCGCTGGTGGCAATGCTGGTGGCACACAGGGGCTCTCCATACGCAACATGGTGTCCGTTAACAATTGTTAGCGGACACCATGTTGCGTATGGAGAGCCCCTGTGTGCCTAAACATTGAAGCTCCCCCAGAAGTGACCCCATTGACAAATGAGTGGCAGCATCTGGATTTGTTCCTTGGGGGAGTCTAGTTTCCAAAATGGGGTCACTTGTGGGGGACCTCCAATGTTGAGGCACACAGGGGCTCTCCATACGCGACATGGTGTCCGCCAACAATTGGAATTGTTAGCGGACACCATGTCGCGTATGGAGAGCCACTGTGTGCCTCAGCATTGGAGCTCCCCACAAGTGACCCCATTTTGGAAACTAGACCCCCCAAGGAACAAATCTAGATGCATAATGAGCACTTTGAAGCCCCAGGTGCTTCACAATTTGATCCGTAAAAATAAAAAAATAAGATTTTTGTGGAAGAAAAATATTTTTTTCATTTTTACGGATCAATTTGTGAAGCACCTGGGGCTTCAAAGTGCTCATTATGCATCTAGATTTGTTCCGTGGGGGGTCTAGTTTCCAAAATGGGGTCACTTGTGGGGGAGCTCCAATGCTGAGGTACACAGGGGCTTTCCAAACGTGACATGGTGTCCGCTAACAATTTGAATGGAAATCAGCTCAAATTGTTAGCTGACACCATGTCGCGTTTGGTGAGCCCCTGTGTGCCTCAACATTGGAGCTCCCCCACAAGTGACCCCATTGACAAATGAGTGGCAGCAAATCAGTGCAGTTTTGACACCAGGAGAAGGGTGCTAGTTTGTCGGATCGCAGTAGGAATGAAAAAATCTCAAACGCACCACACTAGCACCGCACTAGCACCGCACTAGCACCGCACTAGCACCCCACTAGCACTCCACTAGCACTCCACTAGCACCGCACTAGCACTATTACACGCATCAAACTCGCATCAATATCGCGCTTCAAAAACGCGCCGTTTTTGAGGGATCAGTGTGCCTTCAGCCTAAGGATTGTTTTTTTGTAACATATAGTAGTTAATGTTACTGGTAAATTTAGGATGCTATGAAAATATTGGAAATTTGGTGAAAATAGTGGTAAATTTAGGATACTATTTTTTGCATTTATTTGTGAAAATATTGGAAATTTGCTGAAAATGTTGAAAATTTCACAATTTTCAAACTATTCATTTTTATACCTTAAACCAGAGAGTTATATTACACAAAATAGTAAAACAATATCATTTACCACATGTCTACTTTACATCAGCTCAATTTTTGAAGCACATTTTTTTTTGTTAGGTAGATGGAAGGGTTAAAAGTTTATAAGCAATTTCTAATTTTTCCAACAAAATTTACAAAACCTTTTTTTTAGGGACCACATCACATTTGAAGTCCCTTTGAGGGGCCTTTGTGACAGAAAATACCGTATATACTCGCGTATAAGCCGAGTTTTTCAGCCCAAAAATTGGGCTGAAAAGTCCCCCCTCGGCTTATACGCGAGTCACTGTATACAATGTATACAGTATACAGTGCCCCCCATCAGTATACAGGGCCCCCCCCCGCCGCAATCCTGTAAAGGAAGAGATTAGTATACTTATCCCTGCCGCTGTCCCGCTGCCGCTGTCCCGCCGTCATCGCGATCCTCCGTCTTCTTCCAGCGTCTTCCGTCTTCTTCCGGCTTCCTCCGATGGGCGCAGGCAATGACGTCATTGTCTGCGCGACCGAGGAGGAAGTCGGAAGACGGAGGATCGCGATGGCGGCGGGACAGCGGCAGCAGGACAGCGGCAGGGATAAGTCTACTAATCTCTTCCTTTACAGGATTGCGGCGGGGGGGGGGGGGGGGCTGTATACTGATGGGGGGGGCCTGTATATACCTCTGGGGCATCTGTATACTACCACTGGGGCTGCTGTATATAGATGGGGGCCTGTATATACCTCTGGGGCATCTGTATACTACCACTGGGGCTGCTGTATATAGATGATGGGGGCCTGTATATACCTCTGGGGCATCTGTATACTACCACTGGGGCTGCTGTATATAGATGGGGGGGCCTGTATATACCTCTGGGGCATCTGTATACTACCACTGGGGCTGCTGTATACTGATGGGGGCGGGGCCTGTATATACCTCTGGGGCATCTGTATACTACCACTGGGGCTGCTGTATATACCTCTAGGGGCTTCTGTATACTACCACTGGGGCTGCTGTATATACCTCTGGTGCTTCTGTATACTACCACTGTGGCTGGTGTATATACCTCTGGGGCTTCTGTATACTACCACTGGGGCTGCTGTATATACCTCTGGTGCTTCTGTATACTACCACTGGGGCTGCTGTATATACCTATGGGGCTTCTGTATACTACCACTGGGGCTGCTGTATATACCTCTGGGGTTTCTGTATACTACCTCTGGGGCTTCTGTATACTACCACTGGGGCTGCTGTATATACCTCTGGGGCCTCTGTATACTACCACTGGGGCTGCTGCTGTATATACCACTGGGGCTGCTGCTGTATACTACCACTGGGGAGGCTGCTGTATACCACACTGCTGGGGGCTGTATACTTGTGCTGGGGTCCACCCTCGGCTTATACACGAGTCAATAGGTTTTCCCAGGTTTTGGGGGCAAAAGTAGGGGGGTCGGCTAATACACGGGTCGGCTTATACACGAGTATATACAGTACCCAACAGTGACTGCATTCTAAAAACTGCACCCCTCAAACTGCACAAAAACACAGTCAAGAAGTTTATTAACCCTTCAGGTCCATCACAGAAACTAAACCAATGTGGAAAGAAAAAAATGAAAATTTTACTTTTTCCCTCAAAAATGTTATTTTAGCCCCAATTTTTTTCATTTTCACAAGGGTAACAAGAGAAATGGACCCCAAAATTGGTTCTGCAATTTATATTGAGTACACTGATACCGCATACGTGGTAAAAAACTACTGTTTGGGTGCATGGTAGGACCTGGAAGAGAACAAGCGCCATATGAGTTTTCAATTGCAAGACTGGCTGGAATTGTTAGCAGATTTCCATGTGACGTTTGGAGATCCCCTGATGTGCCTAAACAGTGACAAACCCCCACAAAAGACCCCCTTTTGGAAACTTAGAGCGCGCACACAAGGGAGAGAGACAGCGCACAGGGGGAGAGAGCACGCAGGAGGGATAGACAGACACACAGTGGGAGAGGGAGCACATAGGGGGAAGAGACACATATATATATAGCCCACAGCCTCTATATTATAGTCATGAACTCTGCTATGTGTTAAAGGGGCCCATCGAGACTTTTTCATCCAGGGTCCATGAAAACCTGGAGCCAGCCCTGTTCTCATGCCATGCATCTGGCTTAGTGTAAGAGGCTTTCGGGTGGCCCAGGTATCATCATGGTGACGACTCTAAGTTGACATGTCTGCAATCGAGCTCCAGTGAGTTTTTATAGTCTACAGTAATGTTCAAATTTCTCATTTCTGCAGACCGATTGTCCACACACAAGGAAAAGACCTGTATGATTGATCAGTGAGATATTCTACTGTTGTGGTGGATTCAGTTTGTCTATTATATTGGCAGCCCAGTGCTTACAAAATGTGTAAATGTATACCTAGCCAAAGCATCAATTTGTGATAACAGGCGATCAGCAATTTTACAATCCAGAAGCATTTTAAAAACAGGTTGGTTCATCAAAATACCTTTAAATGTCCCTGACTTGGGTAACATTTCAGGCTGTGGCACACAGCTCTTAAAGAATTAGGCACATATTACTACAATACACAGTTCATAAAGCCTGATGTACACAACGGCAGTCTTGAATGAATTGAGACTGTAGTTATTGTGAGACAATATCTCTAAGGCAGCTTTCACATCAGCGGTTTTTGCCGATCGCGGCAGATGCGGTGAAAAAAAACGCATCTGCCGCATAACCGCTGCACTTGCGGCACAGTTGCGGCAAGCCCCATACAATGTCTATGCGGGCTTGCGGCAGGTGCGGCAAGTGCGGTATCGGCACTTGCGGCAGGTGCAGCCGCAAAAAAAAAACGCGGCTGACCGCAGTTTTTTTCGCGGCCGCACCTGCCGCAAGTGTCGAAACCGCACTTGCCGCACCTGCCACACACTTACCGCAAGCCCCATAGACATTGCATGGGGCTTGCCGCAACTGCAGCGGTTATGCGTTAATCGCGGCAGATGCGGTTTTTTCACCGCATCTGCCGCGATCGTCGAAAACCGCTGATGTGAAAATACCCTAAGACAGTACGGAAATTACTGCATTTGTCTAAAAAAAAATTTTATTTGTACCTTGATAACTTTGAAATTGAGGTAGCTTTTGTGAAGCATGATGACACTGTATTCATCAGTTCCATCTTCAACAACATGTCTCAAAGTCAGCAATTCTTTCTTGTTAGAGAGAATAGCAGATCTCCATGCGGGATCTTCTTCATCACAAATTACAATCTTTTCTCTAAACGTCTTGATTGCTTCATAAAGTGCGGCTCGGTCCTCAAATTCTTCTGGACAAGTAAACTGACTCTGTTACACACATGTAAAAATATAAGTTTTCTAAATGTTTCACAATAAAATAAATAAGTAAATGATCTATTAATTAATTTTCTTCTGTGCTATAAGAACTTGTTTGTAATAACTTGGCATGGTCAATCTCAAAGCTTTTAGCCATGAATGTATTATAGAGCATTCAGTGTTCAGTGTTTACCATGGTCTGCCTATGTAAGCAGGCTATTAAAAGACTGATGATTGGTAAACATTTACTGATCGGTGGTTGTTTAGTACTGCCAGTAAGGGGTACGTCACACACAGCAATATCGCTTGCGATATCGCTGAAATCAGCTACCTCGCCAGCGATATAGCTGTGTGTGTGAAAAGCAGCAGCGATCAAGCCCCTGCTGTGAGGTCGCTGATCGCTGCACATCCTTCAGGACCATTCTTTGGTCCTTGGTCTCCCGCTGGTCAGTACGCATCACTGCGTGTGACAGCGAAAGACCAGCGATCAGCGACATCACAGGCTGGTAACCATGATAAACACTGGGTAACTAAGCAGCACGCGCTGCCTAGATACCTAGTGTTTATCATGGTTACCAACGCTAAGCGGGAGGATGCTGGTAACCATGATAAACAGCGGGTATCTAGGCAGCGTGCACGTGTTTATCATGGTTACCAGCGTCCTCCCGCTTAGCGCAGCCTGTAAGCGGGAGGACGCTGGTAACCATGATAAACACCATCATGGTTACCAGCGATGTGAATCTCTGGAATATCGTTGTGTGTAACGGCACCCTTAGTCTTTGTAAATGGACCTTTAGCTTAAAATACACAAAAGTAGTAAGGTTTGGTGCACCTTATCAAGTGTTTAAGAGTCAATTAAAATCTGTGAGAATTAATTTTCTTAACTATTTCTGATCCATTTCTATTTTTAACGACAAGAAATGTATGAATATCAATGAGTCTTATGTTTGGTCGTAAGCTGTCCCTATCCAAGAAAAAAAAGGGTGAGCTGTGGTTAAGAGGGGAACACTATTTTTGTTATTTCCATGAAGGGGTAAAAACCTTTTCCCAAAGAAGCTTAATTGAAGTGCAGTCCGAAACTACATGAGGTATGTAACCAGGGCCGCATCATCCATGAGCCAGTGTGAGTACAAAGGCTCAGGCGGCAATGATGAGTCAGAAGACAGGGGGTGGCACCGTGACCTGCAGTCAGTCAGATAATGTGCTGCGTGTGGATGTGCCCTGCTCCTGCAATACAGTGTTTGCGGTTAGTCATTCACTGTGTGCTCTGAAGATAAGAACTAAAGCTGTGTGTGATCGGGACGAGAGGTAGAAGGAGGGCTGGAAGTGTGAGGCTTGCCTGGGCTGGCTGTACACAGTACACTTTCATTTCACTTTCTTTATAATAGAAGATCAGCAATTGGCTCTGTGACTCTGTCTCCTCTCTCTGTGTCCACCCCCTGCAGCAAGGGATGTGAGATGATTGGTCAGATCCAGTTAGTCACTCTACCTCTGTGCATGTGTTAAGTCTTGTGACTTGTCCCAGAGCAGCCAGTGCTGAGTGCAGATTGTTGGAGAAGAACTTGGAGAACATTACATCAGCGATTGCAAGCTACAGGATTGTAAACAGCATGTGAGGGGGAGACATGGTGGCAGTGAGGAGTGACCAGTAGCAGCACATGACCCTGGGTGTGTAACGTTGTGGCAGGGAGTGTGAGCGTGAGTGACCAGTAGCAGCACATGACCCTGGGTGTGTAACGTTGTGGCAGGGAGTGTGAGTGACCAGTAGCAGCACATGACCCTGGGTGTGTAACGTTGTGGCAGGGAGTGTGAGCGTGAGTGACCAGTAGCAGCACATGACCCTGGGTGTGTAACGTTGTGGCAGGGAGCGTGAGTGACCAGTAGCAGCACATGACCCTGGGTGTGTAATGTTGTGGCAGGGAGTGTGAGTGACCAGTAGCAGCACATGACCCTGGGTGTGTAACGATGTGGCAGGGAGTGTGAGTGACTAGTAGCAACACATGATTGCGGCCCTGAGTGTATAACATGGTAGCAGTAAGTGTGAGTGTAGCTAGTGGAAACAGGTGAGTACGGCCCCCAGGACAGCATGAATGTTTTCTTTAAAGGGAACCTATCACATAGTTTAACTATCCTACCGGTCCCTGCATCTTCCCAGCACATCCCTAACCATCCATGTTTGACCTAAATGTGAATTATAATTGTTGAAAAAAAAAAACGATTTGCACACTTACTTTTGTCCCCTCGTTCTGTGGGCGCTCCTAGACGGGTGGCTGATGGGTGGGTGGTCTACCCGGCCGGGTCCATTTTCTTCCCCTAGCTGCTGGTATCATGCCCCAGTGGGTGTGATAATTCTTTCAGGAGCGTGGTCCAAATTTCATATTCATGGCTCCTGCTTCCGGGTATGACACGCTTCCAGACGGTTGTCATTTCTGGTCCGGTGCATTGTGGGGGTGTTTTTGTTATACAGGCCGGCTCCGGAGCATGTGCAGTGCGCATTCCAAAGCTGGCCCACACCCGATAATCACCCACAATGCACCAGATCGGAAATGACAACCGTCTGGCGTCATGTCATACCCGGAAGGAGGAGCCATGAATATGAAATTTGGACCACGTTCCTGAAATAATTATCACACCCACCGGGGCATGATACTAGCAGCGAGGGGGAGGAAATGGACCCGGGAAGACCGCCCACCTGTCTTCGACCGCCCACAGAACGGGGGACAAAAGCAAGCATGTAAAACACTTTTTTTCCCCACATTTATAATTCACAATTAGGTGAGACAGGGATGATTAGGAGGGTGCAGGGACAGGTAGTGAAAGGTTAGAGGGTATAAACTAGGTGACAGGTGGTTCCGTTTAAGTTTGCACACAGGGCCGCATTAACCATGAGCCAATATTAAGTGTTCGTCAGGCGGCGTTATATAGGGGGCAGCAAAGTGGCAGGCGCCCTGCAGTAGCTACTGCCATGGGAGCCGCGGCTGCCACCCGCGATATATATTAAAGCTGTGCAGCACGTCGGCTGCTGTCTGCTTTCAAATCTCCCGCCCCCTGCAGCTCTGCTCTGCACGGAGAGGGCGGTGAAGTCATCAGTGAGCGTCCTGCCGTGCAGAGTGCGGGAGACATGCTGGAAGGGGCCGGAGCTGTGCGGGGAGCAGAGGAGAGCGTTGCTGGAAGGAGAGCGAGAAGAAGGAGGTGAGAGGAGAGCGGAGGAGAGGAGCTGGCAGGAGAGAGGGGGTGCGAATAGGAGCTGCGAGGAGAGGGGGTGCGATTAGGGGGGTCTGAGGGAGGTGAGAGAGGGGGTGCGAGTGGAGATAGAGGGGGTGAGAGGAGCTGCAAGGAGAGAGGAGGTGAGAGGAGCTGGAAGGAGAGAGGGGGTGCGAGAAGAGAGAGGGGGTGAGTAGAGCTGGAAGGAAAGAGGTGGTGCGGGGAGTGAGGGGGTGAAGGGAGCAGCAAGGAGAGAGGAGGTGAGAGGAACTGTAAGGAGAGAGGATGTGCAGGGAGCGAGGGGGTCAGAGGAGCTGCAAGGGGAGAGGAGATGAGAGGAGCTAGAAGGAGAGAGGGGGTGCGGGGAGCGAGGAGGTGAGAGGAGCTGGAATGAGAGAGGGGGTGCAAGGAGAGAGAGGAGGTGAAAGGAGCTGCAAGGAGAGAGGAGGTGAGAGAGAGGGAATGAAAAGAGCTGCAAGGAGAGAGGAGGTGAGAAGAGCTGGAAGGAGAGTGGGGGTACGTGGAGCGAGGAGCTGAGAGAAGCTGGAAGGAGAGAGGGGGTGCAAGGAGAGAGAGGGGGTGAGAGGAGCTGGAAGGAGAGAGGGGGTGCGGGGAGCGAGGGGGTGAGAGGAGCTGCAAGGAGCGAGGAGGTGATAGGAGCTGGAAGGAGAGAGGGGATGCGAGAAGAAGGAGGAGAGCGGAGGAGAGAGAAGCTGGAAGGAGAGAGGGGGTGTGATTAGGAGCTGCAAGGAGAGAGGAGAGGAGCTTGAAGGAGAGAAGGGGTGCAATTAGGTGCTCTTAGGAGGGGGTGAGAGGAGCTGGAAGGAAAAGAGGGGTGTCAAGAGAGAAGGGGTGTGAGGAGAGAGACGGGGTGAAAGGAGTTGCAAGGAGAGAGGGGGTGCGAGGAGAGAGGGGAGCTGCGAGGAGAGGGGAGGAGAGAGGAGGTGCGAGGTGAGGGGAGCTGTGAAGAGAGAGGAGCTGCGAATAGAGGGGGGTGCGAGGAGGTGAGGGGAGCTGCGAATAGAGGGGGTGCAAGGAGAGAGAAGGTGCAAGGAGCTGTAAGGAGAGAGGGGCTGCGAGGAGAGGAGGTGAAGAGTATCCTTTTATTCTTTTAAACAGTGACAATGTGCATTATAATATAGGAGGATTATGGGGTGCTATCATGTATATGCGGGGTGCTGTCATGTATATTGGCAGTGCTTTATGGTATATGAAGGTCTATGGGGTGTATTATACTATATGGAGGGCTTTGAATGGTGCATTATAATATATGGGGGACTATGGGGAAGCATTATAATATATGAAGGACTGTGGGGAGGGGGCATTATACTATAGGGTCCTGTAGAGGAATTCACTGTGGGGAGGGGGATCATGCAGTGTTTGTGGGGCACTTTTGTTGATATTATACTTTATGGGGGTAATGAAAGAGGAATCTAGGGGGCTCCAATAGGAGGAAAATTACTTTGTAAGGGCTACAGAGTTGTGAGATTGTTACCTATGTGACCCAGCCAAATATTCTGTTCTTTTTTTTGGGGGGGGGACCCAATTAGAATGTCTGCTATGGGGCCCTATGATTTGTATGTACGCCCCTGGTCCAGGATGCATTGTCCCTTTCACATATGCCTCTCCTGCAGGGCTGATTGGCCATAACTTACACACCAGATCCAGTGCCGCCCTCGGTACATACAGGCATCCAGCCATGTTTCTCCTGAGCGGCAGTTGGTCGGTGGTGCTCGTCCCCCTTCCTGCTCCCATATCCCTTCCTTAACCCACCTGCTATTAACTCTGGACAGCCACATGCGCAGCACTTGCGATTGACTAAGTATTTCGGGAGGAGGCGTGGTCTGTTCAGGAAGACGCACAATTTTACCAGCTTAGTGCAGTGGCGGCTTGTTGATGCTCAGACTGCAGGTCGTTGCATATGGTGTGTGGACAGTGCGGCATGACAGACATGTCTGACTATCAGTACCAGGCAGCGCCACATTGGAGCTGCCCAGAGGTTTGTAGGCATGTGCCAGAGATAGTATATTGGCAATCAGTGCTGCCTCCTGTGCTATAAGGATGCAGGACTGTGTCTGCTACAGGACCACAGCTCTGCCGCCACCACTGTGTGTCTGTAGCCACCACTGCCATTAATGACCCTTGTTCTGGATTCTTCTTTGTGGTTCTTCTATATGCGTGTGATGGCGCTGACATCCTTGAGTTGGGGGGGGGGGGGGGCGCCGTTTTGTAGTTCGCCTCAGGCAGCAGAGAGGCTAGGTTCACCCCTGTATGTAACCCTTTTTGCAGTAACCTCTCCAGGCGTTTGATTCATTTTGGATGGTTTCATTAAGTGTGTGAAGTACTACTTCAGTAGGAGTTTATAATAGGTTTAATGAGGGTTGACACAAATGGTTATGCAGTATTTCCAGGTAATAGCATTTTGACACTCATCAGTTGTAAAGGAAATATTTGAGTTTTGAATATATGTATTCTATACGAAATAATTAACTTTGTCAATATTCTACAAGATGGACAAATAATACTCTTTCAACTGAGATGCCTCAAAACTTGAGTAACAAGTTTATGCGCCACAATCCAAGAAAGTAGAAATTTTATATAAAAATCTGTTAAAAACTTCAGATCATATTTAGAAAAGTTTGAAGTGTTTGAAAAGTACATTGAAATGGAGTGTAAAAGAAACTCATGTTGACCTTTCTGTTTTGTTATGTTGTATCAGTTTGACCCCTTCTTCTTTATTTCTTCCCCAATCCCTCACTCTACTGTAATTTTTTTCTCCTTCCCTTTTGAGCAACGCTACCTCCTTTCTTACCCTCTCTTATTTATTATAAAACATTGCTGTAATCAGCAGTTACCGATGGTAACCAACAGCCTATATAACAAACACTATTATATCCGTATCAGACTTTTTAAGCTTCTTCAGTTGTAAAAAAAAAAAGTCCAAAAATTACCCCATTTTGGGAGTAAGATGCCTGCCTTACTTGTTTTTATACAAATGTGGCACAACTGTAAGAAACAATGGCATTCTTATGTGGGCTGGTATAAACATTATTTTTGTTTTGGGAGTATTAAGAGCTTTATCCTTTACTAAATGTAGAAGTGATTTTCACAAGACATCAAAAATGATCTGTTCATTTCTGCAGGAAAACAGGTTTGCTGTTTTGAAAGTGAAAAAGCAATGGCTTTTCAACTATCAGTAAAAAAAAGGGATTTTCAACATAACATGTTTGTTATTCTCAAAATGATTAAACAACGTCCAAAAATTATTCATTTTTAGGAAGCAGGGACAGGCTAGCTATTTTAAAAATTAAGAAACAATGGCATGTCAACAGACCATGCAATAAATGAGCCCTATTTTTGGATCTGATTTAAGTTGAGTACGCTTCTCGGCAGCAGAAGGTATAGGTATAGGTATAACACACAGTGGGAAGCCAGGAGATGGCTGGTTTGGCTGTGTAGTTACAGTTGCATATTTCCCAGAGGAGCATTGCGGCTAAAAGTCTCCTCACTGCTGGCATGCAAGATTGATCTCCATAAGGAGAGTAACTATTCCCTTGTTCCCTTGACCTTGTCATAGCCCCTCAAACAGCCATATCAGATCCCATACTTTGCACTGATGAGGAGCAATCACCCTGAAAGTAGCATCGGCAGATTGGGGTTTTGATATGGCATAAATCTGAAGTAATATTAAAAGGCTCCTTTAAAGAGTCAATTATGACTTTTAGGATTAATAATTTCAAAGGTGGCACTATAGTTCATCTACTTCTTCCCTGAAGTGACAATATGCATACTGACAGAGGTCACACAGTAGAAAAGAATGACTGGTCATTCAAGGAGGTATCTGGCTGTGTAGAGCTATCAATGGCAAATACATTAGTTTAGCACTATAAAGTGGCAGACATCATACAGTATAAAAATATAATTAGGCAGGCATTGGAGATTTATGGCAGTGTACAGTCAGCAATGGAAACCCTGAAACTGTAATACTACAGTATAAATTACATGATGGACAAGAATTAGATGTCCGGCTGTGTGTAGAGGATAGCCAATGGACAAAAATCACCCAGTTTGCTTTTACAGCATGGGACTGAAAGCATGGCTATCCAACAGTCATCTCTTTGGCTGATGGTAATAATACATCTGCCATCCCACAAGTATACCAGCATACAGCTTGCCACGCTCTCTCCAGCAAAACTGCTGTGATGGTTCATTGTCATGGTCAACATCATCTGCCAACTCTATGTTCCCCTCCACATTTAGCTGTGGCTGCACTTCCTTCTCAAAATCCTGCAGCATTTTACAAGGACAATAAAGACCACAATGATTGGGTACAAGACGGTGTTCTTTTTTCATCCCCTCTGGCATTCTGGTTAGTCTTTGTTCATGATAACTATTATGAAGCTTACATCTTTGATTCCAAAATTCATCCTACTGACAAATGTGGTCACCTCTATAAGCCCTTCACGACCAAGGGCATAATAATACGCCCTTGGTCATGCTCCTTCGTCTGATGCGTGCTCACACTCTGAGCTTGCATCATTCCTCACGTCTGTTGATCTGATCATCTAACACCACCGATCGAATCAGCGATCTGATCGACACTGTTAATCCTTTCCATCGAGCTGTCAATCACTGACACTGCGATGTAAAGCACCATGACAGGGATCGTGTTGTTCTCTGGTGGAATCAGAGGTCCTGTAATGCAAACACGGGACTTCAATGCATTTCCATGACAGCCCAGGGTCTTGTGATGACCCTAGATGCTGTCATGAATCACTTCCTATGGATGACTGGCAAGCATCTGTATCCACAGAGAGTGTAATGCTAAGGCCCCCTAGGGGGCAGTATAAAATAAGGAAAGAAAAAGCTTTTAAAAATATAATAAAAAAAAACCATAACAGTTCAAATGACCCACCTTTAGCCCCATTGAAAATAAAACTATTAAAAAATACACATATTTGGTATTCAAAAACA
The DNA here is from genome assembly GCA_033576535.1 of Allobates femoralis. NCBI lineage: Eukaryota > Metazoa > Chordata > Amphibia > Anura > Aromobatidae > Allobates > Allobates femoralis. Next base: position 434,419,228 of record JARQOC010000001.1, read on the forward strand.
GGCTAAAAAGACAGGAGTTTTGTGCAAAAAAGTATACAAAACTTTTATTATATGAAAATCAAGTGAATACAATTTCCAAGAACAAAACTACAGAACAATTTCAGAAACATGGGGATCACAAGACAATGAACATACAAAAAAATGGGTCATTGTGAGATTATATCACACGGAAGGATCAATAAACCTAAGCACCAAGGTGCAAGTACCAAAAACCATGAGAAGGTGGGGAGCCCGTACTCTTAAATCTCCTGAATCTCTGTATACGTCTGAGCAGGAAATGAGTTTATACCCTTTTAATGTCACAGTATCACAACAAAATATTTTCATCTTACTCCTCCATCAGACCAGGGAAGGAGGAAATTACCACATAAAAAGCTCCCACTCTCTCTCTTGAAACTTCAGGTGCAAGGAAAATCTAAATCTCCCATCATGATAAAGTGCAGTGTGAGGCACCGCCGGCATGGTCCCCATGGCCGGGGCGCATCACATGCAGGATCAGGGTATGATCCTGTTCACACTGGCCGGTTTTATAGTGGATGACCTGTGTGAACTTGTCCGAAACACAAGGAGTTAAATGGGATAGTGAGTGCTGTAAATCTGACACATTCATGAGACCAATGAGCGTCTGAAAGAGCAAAGTGTGCTAAATGCTAACAGCCGGTGTGGGTGTGTCCTGAGTAATAGCAGCCCAGCTGGATGAGTCAGTGTGGGAGTGGCAGGCACAATATAGAGCTTGCCACCTGATTAAGTTCAGAGACTTGTGAGAACATTATCAGCCAGAGATCAGCCTGAGAGCATGATGATCCTGATGACCAGCCAGAGTGCAGAGCAGTCCAGGGCTCTGTGTGTATGATGGGAGCATGCTAGCTCCATGCCGGGGTCTAGGACCGAGGTCGTAACAGCACCTGGAGGGGGAAGCCGTGGCTGACCCGGTGGACGCTGGTCCGGACGTGGTTCGCCTCACGTCCGGGAAGGAGCCTGTGGGGGATGCATGGTGGACCTGTGACACAGGTAGCGAGACCCGGATCCATGCCCGGTAAGACGGCAGTTCCCAAAGTGACGGAGTGAGCTGTGTATAAATCATGCCAGGCGAGCGTAGCCGCCATTAGGTCCGACTAGTTAGTCAGTGAAGGACCTGTTGAACCGTATAAGTATTTTATGGCTTTTTATAAGACCCAGCGAATGTATGTAGCCCTTCGGGAGGCAATTTTATGAAGTGTGCCAGGCGAGCATGGACTGAAATAGTCAATGGATGGACCTGATGAACTGGAATGTATGTAGCCCTTCGGGAGGCAAATGTATGTAGCCCTATAGGGGCAGATGTATGAAAGTGTCAGGCGGGCATAGACCGCCCTTAGGTCCGACTGGAATAGTCAATGGATGGACTTGATGAACCGGAATGTATGTAGCCCTTCGGAAGGCGAATGTATGTAGCCCTATAGGGGCAGATGTATGAAGTGTGTCAGGTGGGCATAGACCGCCCTTAGGTCCGACTGGGATAGTCAATGGATGGACCTGATGAACCGGAATGTATGTAGCCCTTCGGAAGGCGAATGTATGTAGCCCTTGGGGAGGGATCTTATGAGGTGTGCCAAGAAGCTTGGGGTAAAAGGTGTACAATAGTCCGCGCTGCCAGGATACCTCACATCAAAGAAGACAAGTAATCGACGTTCAATCCAATCCTTCTTTATTCTCCTACGCGTTTCGGTGCCTTCCTGGCACCTTCATCAGGGATACCTGAGGTGTGCCAGGCGGGCATAGACCGCCCTTAAGTCCGATTGAGATAGTCAATGGATGGACCTGATGAACCAGAATGTATGTACCAGAGGTCAGATGCAGGGGTTAATAGGGCTCCTATAGTGTGTAACAGATGGTTTTCCTGGGTACTAAGGTATGCCAATCCCTGTTCTGAACCCAGAGGTGCCACAGTCCATGGATGTCTATATGATGGGCTGTGAGCGTGTGAAAGGATGTGTGTGGTCCATGGTGGCTTACAGGATGGATCACATACAGTGTGTAAGAACCCGGTCAGGCTGGTGCCTGTACTCCGGGGTATTATGGAGCTGGGGAAATAAAGCCAGGTGGCTGGTTTCGCCATTGGGACCCATAGGGCCCATTGATATATGATAACTTATGTATTGTTAAATGTATGTTGAACGTGTAGATAGGCCGGAGGCCGTAGCCACCACGGGAGCAGTTGATAGAGCTCCAATGGGGACAGAGAGGTGGTTACAGGACCCGGGTAACTATAAGATGTTATGTGCAATATAGGTGTTATGTAAAGTTATATGTAAATGTATGGTGTATTTATGTATGGTGTTTATAATCAATGTGCAATGTGTCAAACATGCTACCCGGGTATGTTGTTTATATGTGAAAAATAAACGGGTAGTCATTTGCTAAATTATAAACACGTGTTTTGTCGTTATGCATTCGGGTTCCCCGGGTGCTACCTCACAGCAGTTAGTGATAGGAACATCAAGGATGGCAACCGGGTGAAAAATATACCTATAGATGGTCATAGGAAAAAACATTCACATTTTCATCCCAAAGTTAGTTGAATGGACACATACCCATAGCTGCACAATTCTTGATGGTCCAGGGATGGACCCAAGGGACAAACAGAGCACACAGGACAAAACCTGCGACGTACGTTTTGCTAGGTGAGGTTTTTAAATCTTCATCAGGAAGGGTAGACGAATTATGACCCACAGAGATCCTCTTTAAATAGCCCCCAAGCCAATTAGCGGTAACCGCTATCGGCCGGTGACCGCCTGAGTAGCTGCTCCGAGCATGCATGTGTTGCTGGAAACTGCGTAGCACCGGAAGTCCCGTGCCGCGTCTCGGAAGTGCGTGCAGCATCAATTGAGGTAACCATGGCATTGCCATGGTCACCGGACGCCTGCCCCTCCGTGAGGACGCACGGCAGGAAACCGGCCGAAGCAGCGAGCAGTGCATGCGCACCGCAGCCTCAGGCTAACCAGACTGCACTTACCAAGATTAAACAGAACAACCATCAAATGGCTGACATTAAATGCATGAATTCAAAACATCATTAATAAATGTCACCAATAACATGAATGTTATATAGAGATGGCAGTCAATCTTAGCATAGCAACAATAGTAGGTCTTGATCACTGGATGATATTCTTAGGTTTATAACACATGGGGACTGATGAGGATAAAGAAGAGGAATCCATCTATAAGGATAATGGGACAACAAAAAATGACAACGTACGAAAGCATATACAAACAAAACAAAAAATGTCAGGTGATCATATCTAAACAGATAAAGATGGACATCATCACAAAAATGGAACAAAGCTTACAACTTTGTCAACTTCCTGGGAACAAGGGTATCTAAAGTAGATATCCATTTAGCCTTGCTAAATTGCTTTAGGTCTCCCCCTCTGATACCATACTGGATATAGTCCATACCCTTTATTTTTAGATCCTGTGGATCACATCCATGACATGTTTTAAAGTGGCGGGGGAGGGTCTTGAGCAAGGTGATATCGTCCCCTCCTTCCGCCGCAACAATCTCCCTTACGTGCTCCCGTACCCTCACTCTTAGTTCTCTTGATGTTAAACCCACATATAAATTAGTAAGCAACTACAAGTGTCAAAGTATACCACATGTGTGGTGATACAAGAAATATACTTTCTGATGTCATAGATTCTTTTGCCATCACTGGAATGAAATGACGAGGCATGGAGGATGTTACAGCAGGCGAGCAATCACCACATGGGAAGCAGCCCAAATTTCTGGTCTTTACACCAAAAGGGAAAGTTTGCTTAGGATAATAGTGACTATTAACAAATAGATCCTTTAAATTCTGGGACCGTCTTGCCGCCATCATAGGTCTATCGGGAATCATATCACCCAAGACGGGACCAGATTTAAGAATAGAGAAATGAGAGGTTAAAATATCCATCATGGTTTCCCAATCTTGGTTATAGAGACCCTGTTACACACACAGATAATTGTGCAGAGATTGTTTGCAGATCTCTGGTTGCAGTGAAATCATGGACACATTGTTACACTTGTACACAGCCACAAAATGGAACAATGTGTCCATGATTTCACTGCAACCAGAATTCTGCAAACAATCTCAGCACAATTATCTGTGTGTGTAACTGGGCCTTAAGTCCCGATAAACCTGATGTCGCTGTCTGTATTCCTAGATTTCATCTTATACTGATAACTTTTTGCAGTATATGTAGCCCTTTGGTAACTACGCCTAAGACTGCGCTGACTATATCCTCTTTCCAAGAACCGATCTCGCAGATCGCTTGCTTGGTGATCAAAGCCCTCTGTGCTTCTAACAAGGAAATACTGGCCCGTGGGGACAGCATGGATAGTCGATCTGGTATGTGCGGATGAAGCATGTAAAAAGGAGTTGGTTGAAGTCTCCTTACGAAAAACATCTGTTTGGATCATGCCTTTATCAACAAGGATGTTGATGTCCAAAAAATCAATATTCGTGGGACTAAAAATAGACTTCATTTTTCACCCGGCTGCCATCCTTGATGTTCCTATCACTAAATGTACTTTATCTTGAGGGGAGATTTAGATTTTCCTTGCACCTGAAGTTTCAAGAGAGAGGGTGTGAGCTTTTTATGTGGTAATTTCCTCCTTCCGTGGTCTGATGGAGGAGTACAATGAAAATATTTTGTTGTGATACTGTGACATTAAAAGGGTATAAGCGGCAAAAGTAGGAATGGGGCACCAGTGTGAACAACAGTCTCAAGCAATCCCCGCAGATGCAGCTGGTCACAATAACCCACGGTGCCAGTCCAAAGACCCAGACAGCACAATTCAGATAGAAAAGATGGCACTCACCGGTCAGCGTTGCACTTTTATTCAAGTTTGCTGGTTACATGTTGCAGGGAGGGGGAAAGACAGAGGTGACGACGGCACCATTTCGCGCTACTTGCGCTTCAACGGGCGACCCGTCACCTCTGTCTTTCCCCCTCCCTGCAACATGTAACCAGCAAACTTGAATAAAAGTGCAACGCTGATCGGTGAGTGCCGTCTTTTCTATCTGAATTAAAAGGGTATAAGCCCATTTCCTGCTCAGACGTATACAGAGGTTCAGGGATTTTGAGAGAATGGGCTCCCCACCTTCTCCTGGTTTTTGGTACTTGCACCTTGGTGCTTAGGTTTATTGATCCTACCATGTGATATGATCAAACAATGACCAATTTTGTTGTATGTTCTTGTTCAAATGTTTTTATTAAATTTAATAATGTAAATTCAAATAACAAAACTTTAAAAACATAGTATAGTATATTATACAGAGTAGTTATTATAGATATAACATGAGTGGGTTATTATTATGTAATACAGATTATATCATATTTAGTAGCATTGAAGTTCATGTCAATTCTGATATAAATTTGAATTCTTTATTGACATCATAGATTATTTATGATCATGAAATGAGTTTAATAATTATCAGCTATACACAGTCGCAGAAGACACAGTAGACATGGGGGGGGGGAGTGTGATTAACATGTACTTTAAAACTAACCAGGGGAGTATGAATTTGGCTCCGTTTGTAAATGTGGTGACGGAAAGTGTAGGTTTCAGTGGTACCATTTTTTCTGATACTTGTTTTTGATGATGTAGGAGTATTCATATGCATTATGTGTGGTAATTTTTTCTATAATATTCTTAAGTGAGGGAGGTTGTGGATCTCTCCATAAGGAGGCAATGCAGTTTTTAGCTGTCAAAAGGGTGTGAACAATAATGGGTCTATGGTTTTTTGGTAAGGAGTCAATTCCAATCAACAGTAGAACTAATTCTGGGGTAAGATGTACGGTATGTTGATGTCAGTAATGTCTTTAATTAGAGATTGAATCTCCTTCCAAAATGAGTTAAGTGTTTTGCAGTCCCAAAATATATGAGTTAGGTTTCCTATTTTGTTGCAGTTTCGCCAGCAGGGAGGTGAGTGGTTCTATTGAATTAGACGGAGTTTTAAAGGAGTAAAGAACCAAGGTGAGTATATTTTAGAGTGGGACTCAATAAGAGAAGAGCATGGTATGTTGGGGTATAGGTTTTCAAAGGTTTTCTCTAAAAGATCTGTATGAGTGGAGATCTTTTTTCCCACACCTCTACATTTGTGGATTTAAGGAAAATTGAGTCTTGATTTATATTTTGATAAATGTTTTTAGTTTTCCAAAACATTGAGCTCTGTGGGTACTTTAACAGTTGAATCACATTTTGAGGAATACAGAAGTTTAGTTTGTGTTTGATGAATGTTTGATGGTTTTTTTCCCATAGTCTTTCTTCATTATCTTTTAGTTTATATGTGTTCTTAAGTGTTTTGAAGGGAATAAGTTGATTGTTTTTGTCAAGAATATCTGAAATATACTGAATGCCAGATTTTTTCCAGGAGTCTATTTTCAACCTTGTGGAAATTGATTTGAAATTCTCTAATGGAATCCAGTGTGGTGGGGAGGTGGAATGGCAATTGGTAGATTTAGTAACCAGATGTCTCCAGGATTGAATAGCAGCTTTGACTGTGCACTCCCTGGGCAGTCGCTTAAATCTGTCACACAGAAATGCGAGTACTATATGTCCAAGGCCATCTCGAGTGTACCTGGATTCTTCTATAGTTAACCAGCTGAGTCTGTCTTTCTCTTCCCACCATGCTTGGCTAAGTTTTATGATGGTAGAGTGATAATAAGCTGCAAGGTTCGGTATTGCAAGTCCTCCATTGATTTTTCTTTTTTCCAGAATTGATCTTGCCACCCTGGGGTTTTTTTTCCCCAAATAAAAACGTAAAAATGAAAAAAGAAAATCTTTGTGAAAAAAAGGACTTTTTCATTTTTACAGATCAATTTGTGAAGCACCTAGGGGTTCAGAGTGCTCACTATGCATCTAGATTAGTTCCTTGGGGGGTCTAGTTTCCAAAATGGGGTCACTTGTGGGGGAGCTTCAATGTCTAGGCATGCAGGGGCTCTCCAAACACAACATGTGTCCACTAACAATTTGAATGGAAAATTAGCTCCAATTGTTAGCGGACACCATGTCACGTATGGAGAGCCCCTGTGTGCCTAAACATTGGAGCTCCCCCATGGAGTGACCCCATTTTTGAAATTAGATCCCAAAAGGAACTTATCTAGATGCATAGTGAGCACTTTGAACCCCCAGGTGCTTCACAAATTGATCCGGAAAAAAGAAAAAGAGATCATTTTTGTAAAAAAAAAAAACATTTTTTTATTTTTCCGGATCAATTTGTGAAGCACCTGGGGGTTCAAAGTGCTCACTATGCATCTAGATAAGTTCCTTGGAGGGGGTCTAGTTTCTAAAATAGAGTCACTTTCCATAGAGGGGCTTTCCATACGCGACATGGTGTCCGCTAACAATTTTAATTGTTAGCAGACATCATGTCGCGTATGGAAAGCCCCTGTGTCTAAGCATTGGAGCTCCCCCACAAGTGACCCTATTTTGGAAACTAGACACCCCAAGGGACTTATCTAAATGCATACTGAGCACTTTCCAGCCCCAGGGGCTTCATAAATTGATCCGTAAAAATGAAAAAGTACCGTATATACTCGTGTATAAGCCGAGTTTTTCAGCCCAAAATTTGGGCTGAAAAGTCCCCCCCTCGGCTTATACACGAGTCACTACGGTTAGACTGCGTGGTGGGGGCTGAGGAGGCGGGGGGAGGCTGCTGTATGAGCAGCCCCGTCACGTGGGGCCGCTCATTATATATGCACTGCTTCCCCCTGTCAATCAGCGGCAGGGGGAAGCAGTGCATATGGCCCCCCAAAAGCTGGCACTGTCCCCCTTGTAAGGGCCCCTTCCCCCCGCTGCTTATACATTACCATCCCGGTGTTCTGATCGGCGCCGCTCCTCGGTGCTTCTTCTTCATCCTCCCGTCCTCGCTGGCTGCATCCGGGATCTCCGGCCGTCGCATATGACGTCATCGCGCGACGGCCGGAGATCCCGGATGCAGCCAGCGAGGACGGGAGGATGAAGAAGAAGCACCAAGGAGCGGCGCCGATCAGAACACCGGGATGGTAATGTATAAGCAGCGGGGGGGGGGCCCTTACAAGGGGGGACAGTGCCAGCTTTTGGGGGCTGTTGGTACCCCAGGGGGCTGCTGGGTACCCCCTGGGGGCTGCTGGGTACCCCCAGGGGGCTGTTGGTACCCCAGGGGGCTGCTGGGTACCCCCTGGGGGCTGCTGGGTACCCCCAGGGGGCTGTTGGTACCCCCAGGGGGCTGCTGGGTACCCCCTGGGGCTGTTGGTACCCCCAGGGGGCTGTTGGTACCCCCAGGGGGCTTCTGGGTACCCCCTGGGGGCTGTTGGTACCCCCAGGGGGCCGCTGGGTACCCCCTGGGGGCCGCTGTATAACCCCTGGGGGGTGCTGTATAACCCCTGGGGGCTGCTGTATAACCCCTGGGGGCTGCTGTATATACTGCTGAGGCCTGTATACCACTGGGTCTGCTGTATATACCACTGGGGCTGCTGTATATACCACTGGGGCTGCTGTATATACCACTGGGGCTGCTGTATATACTGGTGGGGTCTGTATATACCACTGGGGAGGCTGCTGTATACCACTGGGGTTGCTGTATATACTACTGGGGCCTGTATATGCCACTGGGGAGGCTGCTGTATACTACCATTGGGGGGCCTGTATACCACACTGCTGGGGGCTGTTCACCTGTGCTGGGGTCCACCCTCGGCTTATACACGAGTCAATAGGTTTTCCCAGGTTTTGGGGGCAAAAGTAGGGGGGTCGGCTTATACACGGGTCGGCTTATACACGAGTATATACGGTACTTTTTTTCACAAAAATGTTCTTTTAGCCCCAATTTTTTAATTTTCATGTTGGTAACAAGATAAAATGGATCCTAAAATTTGTTGCACAATTTCTCCTTAGTACACCGATGCCTCATATGTGGTGGAAAACCACTGTTTGGGTGCATGGCAGGTCTCTGAAGGCAAGGAATGACATTTTGGAACACAGATTTTGATGGCATGGTCTGTGGGTGTCATGTTCTGTTTGGATAGCCTCTGATGAGCCTAAACAGTGGAAATCCACCACAAGTGACAATATTTTGCCCTCGTCACCACTCCCCTGTGGCAGTTTCTGACTGCCATCTGTGACGTCACTCACTGAGTCCCTGGGGTCAGTATGATTGCAGACTCTGCAGGGAGAGGACACTTGTTCTCTCCCTGCAGATTCTGCATGAAGGATCATGGAGGGTTATGTGGGAGTAATAAAGATGGAGTTGAGATGTTTGTTTTTTCTTCTAATAAAATTATTTTCCTGAGTATTGTGCATTATTTACTATTTCCTAGAAATTCCTAATGGTCGGGTTTAACATTGGCCCGACATTATGAATCTCGGGCTTAGTGCCAGCTGCCAATACAAATCTGACATTAACCCCTTTATAACCCAGTTTGCCACCACAGCACCAGGGCAACTGGAAGGGTGCAGCAGAACAGAAAATGGCACCTCTAATGAATGTGCTATTTTCTGGGGTGGCTGTGGGTTGCAATTTGCAGGTGGGGGGCCCAAAACATTTGGGTCTCTCCACGCTGAGGATTCCAGCCCCCAGCTGCCAAGTTGTACCTGGCTGGGAACCAAAAATACAGCAAAGCCCAACATTTATTTTTTTATTTATAGAATTTGAAGAAAAAAAATGACGTGGGGCTCCGCCATATTTTTGGTCCAGCCAGGTACAACTAAGCAGCTGAGAGCCAGAATCCTCAGCATGGAGAAGCCCAAGCGTTCTGGGCCCCCCATGCTGCGAATTGCAGCCTGCAGCTGCTCCAGAAAATGGTGCATTCATTGAAGCGCCATTTTCTGGCGCTGTACCCAGACTCTTCCAGTTGCCCTGGTGCCGGTGGCAAACTGGGTATTAAAGGGGTTAATACCAGCTTTTTTATTGGCACCTGGCACTAAGCCTGAGATTCATAATGTCGGGCCAATGTTAGACCCAGCTATTAGTTATCTCTAATAAATAGTAAAAAAAAATACACCATGCAGAGAAAAATCTTTTTATTAGAAAAAAAAACACAAATACAAGTTCAGACTCCATCTTTATTACTCCAACATACCCTCAGACGTAGTCCAAAATGATGGTTCCACGACGTTCGATCGCCTCTGCTACATCCAGTGACTGCAGTGTCTTGTTGTAGTCTCTGGGGTCACAGTGGTTGTGCACTGTATAAAAGATCATTGCCATACAGTGCACAATCCATCAATCCCAAAGACTACAGCAAGGGATCAAGTGTTCCCTTGTTGTAGTTTCTGGGGTCACGGCGATTGTGCACTATATGGAAAATCATTGCCATAAGGTGCACAATCGCCGTGACCCCAGAGACTACAACAAGGGAACACTTGATCCCTTGTTGTAGTCTTTGGGTCACGGCGATTGTGCACTGTATGGCAGATCATTGATGGTGTTCCATGGTGATCGGCTCAAGCGGCCATGGTGATCGGCTCCTCTGCAGGGAGATGAGGCTGCAGAGGAGCCAGCACAAGCGGGCATGGTTGCTATTTTCATCTCCTTGCAGAGGAGCAGATCACCATGGCAACCATGGTTGCTTGTGCCGCCTCCTCTGCCACCTTACCGCCATGGCGACCGGCACAGAAGGAAGACCCTGGAGGTGAGCGGGAAGCCTGGGGCGGGAGAAGGAGGGCAGGGGGCGTCATCGGTGGGCGGGGGGAGATCCGAGGATGGGGGGGGGTGGATCAGAGTGGGGGTGATGGAGATTGGAGTGGAGGGAGGGGTAAGATCGGAGAGGGGGACACAGGGCAGGGGGAAGGAGTGGAGGGCACCAGGTCCCCAGAGTGGCGGCGGTGATCATCGGATTGAAGCGGTGATCACCGGAAGGCAGGGAACGGCGGCCAGGGAGGGAGAAGACAGGGCGGGGGAAGGAGTGGAGGGCAACGCATCAGCGTCGGCAGCTGTGGAGGGAGGGCACCCACCGGTCACACCACCCCCACATCTGATTGGACAGATAGTATCCATGTGATGCTATCTACAATCAAATCTGGGGGGCTGACCTGTGTCACCCTGCTCCAGCCAATGTCTGATGCTATTGCAGCATCAGGCCATGGCTGGATGTAAAATTTCACCAAGTTTCATTGGTGAAATATTACAATCGTGGTGATTAACAGTTTCAATTTCAACTGCCAATCACCGTGATTGGAGGCACGGGGGGGCAAAGCCTCCCCCCCTGATGCCACCTTAAGGTCCCCTGCTTCCTGTAGCCCCGGTGAGATCGCGTCAACACCGGTCACCCGGGCTACAAGATGGGGATCCGCCATGACGTTGTGGGACTATCACAGGTCGGGAAGGGACTGACTTCTATGACGTCCCACAACGTCATAGGTCAGGAAGGGGTTAAAGCTGTTTTCCTGTAACTTTTATCCTCCTGTTCACAAAGACATGTTTTTCTTTTTTTGTTTTGTAAATTCATTAAAAACTTGTACATACACAATAACTTTCCGGCTGTCCTGTCCTTAAGCTTTTGAAGACAGCTATAAAACATTGGTATAAAATAACAAAGTTAGCAGTATGTTATTATATAATAGATTTTTTTATAGTATTTTATAATATACTAGCTGTACTACCCGGCTTCGCTCGGGTTAATAACTGCTGTTAACAAAATAGAATGTGTTAACAAAAATGTATTCAGCACACAAAAACCACAAAACAAATCGATAGAAATGTAATTATTAAAAGGCAAAAACGAAGCTAATAGAAGCATTTCACAACATATATTTCAACGCCACAGATATTCCACAGTTTCTATATCCTCTCACATAAAGGTAATGTGGCTGACATCACGTACCTGATGCAGTTTTAGGGCCATTCGAATTGCTGGAGAAACAACTGTGTGTAATAAATCCATGTCTGCAAACACCCATTCTTCTTCTTTGGATATTTGATAATGCCCCTTAAATAAGGTATGTAATCCATGAAGAAATGCATCCAAACTGAAGGGAGAATTTGACAATTTTAATTATTTTTAATTGTCATTAATTCTATCTAACTAACATATATTATTTATTCTATTTGCTTTATATTATTAATGGGACAGCTATCTTAAGGCACAATACACTTTAGAATAATATTGGCTGAAACCGCCAATATTGAGGAGTTCAGATGACAACCTAGTCTAATGTGTATGGGGCTATATTGAAAATTACTTCCCTCTGAGAATTTGACTGCAGGTGTAGTAGTGATATATATCCCACAGGTGTTTTTCAAAACAAAGGTACAGTTAATATTGCAGAGTTAAAATTGCAAACATGCTAGTTTAGCACCAATTAAACTATAGTCAGCTTTTGCTGCTGGAGATACGTACCACTTAAAGACTCTAGTGGGCTCTCTGCACTACAGTAATGCAATAAATGTGGGCACTATTTGCAGTCAAGGACTCGTTCAGACGACCGTATTGTACATATGTGTGCTTTATGAGTTAAATTAGTATAGCACACTGACAACTCACAGATACATTGCCATTATTAACAAAAAAACTGTATTTGATAATGTTAATTAAACTGTTGATGTATAAAAATGGATGTGATACATTACAGTTTCTATCTAAATCTGAAAAATACCTGAAGCAGACTGATTTGGATCCCATTTGGATTCAGTTCGCCGATGTCTGTCTTTTTAGGGGTAGACAAAATTGTGGTCAACTGTGATTTGCGTAAAGAGATTATACACCACCAAAACAGGGGCAATACAAAGTCCAAAATGTTTCCATTTGCCTCATGTTTCCATTTAAGTGTTGTCTGAATCATATTTTTCAGAGATTTACAAGTGAACTCCAATGTATGTAAAATACCGTACTCAGTATAGAGCACAGGATAAATGTAAGCTTAATAAATTATCAGCAGTTCAATAATTGCTTTTATTTATTACTAGAAAAAGGCCCGATACGATTGCATCGGGAGTGCAGTGAAATGAATTGTGTGCATCCTTAGATGTGCTAACAGGTACAGTAAACATGTATGACACGCTTTGCGCTTGTGAAAAAAGCATAGTTTTTATTAACATTTGCAAAATAAGGGCAACGCATCATACTATAAGGTAATAGTGACAGAAAAAGAATGTACATAAGTTTATTGTTAAGGTTCTTAGGTTTTAGATAAATATGTTTGACTATGAAATGTAAAAAAAAAAGCAATAAGGAAATCAACTGTTTACGTAATAGATATATATGTACCGTATATACTCGTGTATAAGCCGAGTTTTTCAGCCCAAAAATTGGGCTGAAAAGTCCCCCCCTCGGCTTATACACGGGTCATACGGTATGCTGTGGGGGGGGGGGGCTGTGACCGGTGGCTGGAGGAGGCAGGAGGGGGCCGCGGTGACCGCATGCGGTCACGTGGGGCCGCCTCATTAGTGCAATGAATATGCACGGCATCCCCCCTGTCCATCAGCGGCGGGGGGATGCCGTGCATATTGCACTGCACAGCCCCCCCTCCTTAATATGGGTCCCCCGGTAGTAATAAACAGCCCCCCCTCCTTATCACGTCCCCCCCAGGCTGCGGCAGCTGTGAAAATAACAAACACTGTATACATCACCTTCCGACGCAGCTCTCCGCTCCTCCGGTCCTCTGCCCTCCGCTCGCCGGCTTCTTCTTCCTTGTTGTGCCGGTGTCATGTGACCGGGCGCAGGAGATGACATCATTTCCTGCGCGCGGTCACAGAAGTCGGCACATCAAGGAAGAAGAAGCCGCGAGCGGAGACGCTGAGGACCGGAGGAGCGGAGAGCTGCGTCGGAAGGTGATGTATACAGTGTTTGTTATTTTCACAGCTGCCACAGCCTGGGGGGGACGTGATAAGGAGGGGGGGCTGTTTATTACTACTGGGGCTGCTGGATACTACACTGGGGCTGTATACTACCACTGGGGCTGCAATACCACTGGGGCTGCTGTATATAGGGGCTGCAGTACCACTGGGGCTGCAATACCACTGGGGCTGCTGTATACAGGGGCTGTATACTACCACTGGGGCTGCAATACCACTGGGGCTGCTGTATATAGGGGCTGCAGTACCACTGGGGCTGCAATACCACTGGGGCTGCTGTATACAGGGGCTGTATACTACCACTGGGGCTGCAATACCACTGGGGCTGCTGTATATAGGGGCTGCAATACCACTGGGGCTGCAATACCACTGGGGCTGCTGTATATAGGGGCTGCAATACCACTGGGGCTGCTGTATACAGGGGCTGTATACTACCACTGGGGCTGCAATACCACTGGGGCTGCTGTATATAGGGGCTGCAATACCACTGGGGCTGCAATACCACTGGGGCTGCTGTATATAGGGGCTGCAATACCACTGGGGCTGCTGTATACAGGGGCTGTATACTACCACTGGGGCTGCAATACCACTGGGGCTGCTGTATATAGGGGCTGCAATACCACTGGGGCTGCAATACCACTGGGGCTGCTGTATATAGGGGCTGCTGTATACACCACTGGGGCTGTAATACCACTGGGGCTGCTGTATACAGGGGCTGCAATACCACTGGGGCTGCAATACCACTGGGGCTGCTGTATATAGGGGCTGCTGTATACACCACTGGGGCTGCAATACCACTGGGGCTGCTGTATATAGGGGCTGCAATACCACTGGGGCTGCTGTATATACCACTGGGGGCTGCTGTATATCATACTGCTGGGGCCTGTATACCACTGCTGGGGGCTGTATACCTGTGCTGGGGTCCACCCTCGGCTTATACGCGAGTCAATAGATTTTCCCAGGTTTTGGGGGCAAAAGTAGGGGGGTCGGCTTATACACGGGTCGGCTTATACACGAGTATATACGGTACATAAAATATATTGTATATATACATATACATAAAATATAAATAGAATGAATTACAGTAAAGACTACATACCATATGTTTCCAAACTATGTGTAGTGTAGGTTTAACAATGTTAAAGCAGAAATACAAATATATACAGTGTTGGCCAAAAGTATTGACACCCCTGCAATTCTGTCAGATAATACTCAGTTTCTTCCTGAAAATTATTGCAATCACAAATTATTTGGTATTATTATCTTCATTTAATTTATCTTCAATGAAAAAACACAAAAGAGAATGAAGCAAAAAGCAAAACATTGATCATTTCACACAAAACTCCAAAAATGGGCCGGACAAAAGTATTGGCACCCTCAGCCTAATACTTGGTTACACAACCTTTAGCCAAAATAACTGCGATCAACCGCTTCCAGTAACCATCAATGAGTTTCTTACAATGCTCTGCTGGAATTGTAGACCATTCTTTTTTGGCAAACTGCTCCAGGTCCCTGATATTTGAAGGGTTTCTTCTCCAAACTGCCATTTTTAGATCTCTCCACATGTGTTTTATGGGATTCAGGTCTGGACTCATTGCTGGCCACCTTAGAAGTCTCCAGTGCTTTCTCTCAAACCATTTTCTAGTGCTTTTTGAAGTGTGTTTTGGGTCAATGTCCTGCTGGAAGACCCATGACCTCTGAGGGAGACCCAGGTTTCTCACACTGGGCCCTACATTATGCTGCAAAATTTGTTGGTAGTCTTCAGACTTCATAATGCCATGCACACGGTTAAGCAGTCCAGTGCCAGAGGCAGCAAAGCAACCCCAAAACATCAGGGAACCTCCACCATGTTTGACTGTAGGGACAGTGTTCTTTTCTTTGAATGTCTCTTTTTTTCTCCTGTAAACTCTATGTTGATGCCTTTGCCCAAAAAGAGAGAACATTCTTTCAAAACATTTTAGGCTTTCTCAGGTAAGTTTTGGCAAACTCCAGCCTGGCTTTTTTATGTCTCGGGGTAAGAAGTAGGGTCTTACTGGGTCTCCTACTATACAGTCCCTTTTCATTCAGACACCGACAGATAGTACGGGTTGACACTGTTGTACCCTCGGACTGCAGGGCAGCTTGAACTTGTTTGGATGTTAGTCAAGGTTCTTCATCCACCATCTGCACAATCTTGCGTTGAAATCTCTCGTCAATTTTTCTTTTACGTCCACATCTAGGGAAGTTAGCCACAGTGCCATGGGCTTTAAACTTCTTGATGACACTGAACACGGTAGACACAGGAACATTCAGATCTTTGGAGATGGACTTGTAGCCTGGAGATTGCTCATGCTTCCTCACAATTTGGTTTCTCAAGTCCTCAGACAGTTCTTTGGTCTTCTTTCTTTTCTCCATGCTCAATGTGGTACACACAAGGACACAGGACAGAGGTTGAGTCAACTTTAATCCATGTCAACTGGCTGCAAGTGTGATTTAGTTATTGCCAACACCTGTTAGGTGCCACAGGTAAGTTACAGGTGCTGTTAATTACACAAATTAGAGAAGCATCACATGATTTTTCTAAGGGTGCCAATACTTTTGTCCACCCCCTTTTTTATGTTTGGTGTGGAATTATATCCAATTTGGCTTTAGGACAAATCTTTTTGTGTTTTTTTCATTGAAGACAAATTAAATGAAGATAATAATACCAAAGAATTTGTGATTGCAATCATTTTCAGGAAGAAACGGAGTATTATCTGACAGAATTGCAGGGGTGTCAACACTTTTGGCCATGACTGTATGAACATGTATACAGTATTTATGGAGTTAAGTGTAGGGTATTATACAGCAGGTATACAGTCAGCTGCATGGGTAGCAGAGTATATACAGGTGGCTCTGTGGGTAGCAGAGTATACAGGCGTCTCTGTGGGTAGCAGAGTATACAGCCAGCTGCGTGGGTATCAGAGTATATACAGGCAGCTCTGTGGGTAGCAGAGTATACAGGCGGCTGCGTGGGTAGCAGAGTATATACAGGCAGCTCTGTGGGTAGCAGAGTATACAGGCGGCTGCGTGGGTAGCAGAATATATACAGGTAGCTCTGTGGGTAGCAGAGTATACACGCGGCTGCGTGCGTAGCAGAGTCTGAGTACAGTGTATTTTAAATATGGCGGCATAGCGCACGCCGCTATTCTGATTGCCACACTGAACGCGGCGACCAAACAAATCAGAATAGCGGCGCGCTCTATGGCGCCATATTTTAAATACACTGTACTCGGTGTATTTGAAATATGGCACCATAGAGCGCGACGCTATTCTGATTGGTCGCCGCGTTCAGCGTGGTAACCAATCAGAATAGCGGCGCGCGCTATGCCGCCATATTTCAAATACACTGAGTACAGTGTATTTGAAATATGGCGCCATAGAGCGCATCATGTGTGCGCGAGGCGCCGTTGATCGAGCACTCGTGGCGCCGGTAATAGCGGCTCGCAATGGCGCAATGCGCGCCATCGCTCGCGGCGCTGGCATCCGGCCACCGTTGGGGACGTGACTGCGGCTCGCGGTGGCGCTACCTCTCGCAAGTCTGAGTCTGTGAATAGCGACGGTGCCGGAATAGCGGCACAACATTGGTGATTATATATAGACTAGATGGTGGCCCGATTCTAAAGAATCGGGTAGTCTAGAATCTATATAGAGTTTATTTAGTAATAGGGGAGTGCTGTGAAATTAATTGTGTGTATACAGGCGGCTCAGTGGTTGGCACTGTATACGGTGGCTCAGTGGTATCACTGTATATGGTGGCTCAGTGGTTAGCACTGTATATGGTGGCTCAGTGGTTAGCACTGTATATGGCGGCTCAGTGGTTAGCAGAGTATACGGCGGCTCAGTGGTCAGCAGTGAGTGCGGTGGCTCAGTGGTTAGCAGTGAGTGCGGTGGCTCAGTGGTTAGCAGTGAGTGCGGTGGCTCAGTGGTCAGCAGTGAGTGGGGTGGCTCAGTGGTCAGCAGTGAGTGGTGTGGCTCAGTGGTCAGCAGTGAGTGGGGTGGCTCAGTGGTCAGCAGTGAGTGGGGTGGCTCAGTGGTCAGCAGTGAGTGGGGTGGCTCAGTGGTCAGCAGTGAGTGGGGTGGCTCAGTGGTCAGCAGTGAGTGGGGTGGCTCAGTGGTCAGCAGTGAGTGGGGTGGCTCAGTGGTCAGCAGTGAGTGGGGTGGCTCAGTAATCAGCAGTGAGTGGGGTGGCTCAGTGGTCAGCAGTGAGTGCGGTGGCTCAGTGGTCAGCAGTGAGTGCGGTGGCTCAGTGGTCAGCAGTGAGTGCGGTGGCTCAGTGGTCAGCAGAGAGTGCGGTGGCTGAGTGGTCAGCAGAGAGTGCGTTGGTTCAGTGGTCAGCAGTGAGTGCAGCACAGGCTGGAGGGGGCAGAGGCTGGAGGGGGCAGAGGAGGGAGGAGGCAGAGGACGGAGGAGGCAGAAACTGGAGGGGTTAGAGGAGGGAGGGGTCAGAGGAGGGAGGGGTCAGAGGCTGGGGGGCAGAGGAGAGCGGAGGCTGGGGGGCAGAGGAGAGCGGAGGCTGGGGGGCAGAGGAGAGCGGAGGCTGGGGGCAGAGGAGAGCGGAGGCTGGGGGGGCAGAGGAGAACGGAGGCTGGAGGGCTGAACACTCACTGGGCTGTCGGCGGTTCCGGAGGCCGGCCCCGGAGTGCGGGCGGGGCTAGCTCCGTGATGGAGGAGAGTCACCGGGTGTGTGGAGAGAGCGGCAGGACTGGGAGCGGTGGCGGCGGAGGCCGCACACCGGAGTGTGGGCCGGTCCGGGCCGGTTCCCGCATGTTGGTGGGCACACACCAGGCTGTGTGCGGAGCCAGTGGCGGGATGGCGGTCCCTGATGGAGAGTGGGCGGTGAGCTGCAGGGCTGTGGGCCGGATGTGGGTGGGCGCAGACGGGGCTCTGTGCAGGGACTTTGGCGGGATAAGGGGGAGTGGTGGCGCTTTAGCGTCCACCGCGAGGCGCTGTGCCATTTTGACAGCGGCTCACGGTGAGCGCTATGCGCTCACCGCTCGTGAGTCTGGTACTTCCGGTTCCGGTCTTTGACACAGGGCGCAAGCCATCACGGAAGTTGAGCGGATTGGCGGGAAGTGGCCTTCGGGTTTTATATATAAGATATATATATAGCAGTACGATGGTATATGGTGGTAATGAGAGCACATGTATAGCAGCACTATGGTATATGGCGGTACATTACAGTACATGTATAGCAGCACTATAGTATATGGCGGTAGATTATAGTAAATGTATAGCAGCACTATAGTATATGGCGGTACATTACAGTACATGTATAGCAGCACTATGGTATATGGCTGTACATTATAGCACATGTATAGCAGCACTATGGTATATGGCAATACTGCGGTGACCGCGGTCCCCCACTCCTCCTGGCCCCCGGTCGTCCACAGTAAAAATAAAAAAATCCTCAGTGAGGATACTCACCTGTCCGGCGGCTCGCTCCACCTCGGCCTTGTAGGTCCTACAGGCCTTTAGGACCTGTAGTTGCCTGGGCAAGCGATCAGCTAAGGAGGGGAGGGGGGGGCAGGATTGTGTTGGGGGGGCAGAATGGAGCGAGTGCGGCAGGATGGAGCGAGCGGGTCAGGATGTAGCGGGAAGGGGGGACAGGATGGAGACGGCAGGGCAGGATGGTGGTGGGGGAGGGGTAGGATGTAGGCGGCGGTGCAGGATGTTGGCGGGGGGTGAGAATGGTGATGGGGGTGCGGGATGGAGTCGGGGGGGCAGGATGGTGTTGGGGGTGGCAGGATGGTGTTGGGGGTGGCAGGATGGTGTTGGGGGTGGCAGGATGGATAGGGGGTGGCAGGATGGATAGGGGGTGGCAGGATGGATAGGGGGTGGCAGGATGGATAGGGGGGGGCAGGATGGATAGGGGGTGCAGGATGGAGGTGCTCCTCCTGACCCCCTCCGCTCCGCGCGGCACCCGTCCCTCTGGGCCTCCAGTCTCGGTGGGGGGGCCGGGGGGGCCGGGGCCGCCGCCGCCCCCCCCCCCTCCCTCTGGGGCTGCACACCCCCCGCCCCCGCTCCTTCATGGTGATAATAAAAATAAAAAAAACCTCAGTGAGGATACTTACCCTGCGGCGGCTCGCTCCACCCGTCTTGTAGGTGGCAGGACAGGACCTGTCGTTGGCTGGGAAACCGATCTGCTGGGGGTGAGTGGGCAAAGCGGGGTCAGTGGGCAGAGTGGGGGATGAGTGGGAAGAGCAGGGGTTAGTGGGCAGAGTCATTGGGCAGAGCAGGGGTGAGTGGGCATAATCAGTAGTCAGAGCAGGGTCAATAGTCAGAGCTGGGGTCTGTGGGCAGAGCTGGGGTCAGTGGGCATGGTCAGTAGCCAGAGGGGGGGGGGGGGTAAGTAGGCAGAGCAGGGTCAGTGGGCAGAGCGGGGGTGAGTGGGCAGAGTGGTGGGTGAATGGGCAGAGCAGGGTCAGTGAGCAGGATTGGGGCGTCAGTGGTCAGAGCAGGGTAATAGCGGGGGTCAGTGGTCAGAGCAGGGGTTAGTGGGCAGAGTGATTGGGCAGAGCAGGGGTCAGTGGGCACAGTCAGTAGGCACAGCAGGGGTTAGTGGGAAAAATCAGTGGGCAGAGCAGGGGTGAGTGGGCACAGTCAGTGAGCAGAGCAGGGGTCAGCGGGCAGAGCGGGGGTGAGTGGGCAGAGCAGGGTTTAGTGGGCATAGCAAGGGTTATTGGGCACAGTCAGTGGGCAGAGCAGGGGTCAGTAGGCAGAGTGAGTGGGCAGAGAAGGGTCAGTGGGTAGAGCATGGGTGAGTGGGCACGGTCAGTGGGCAGAGCAGGGGTCAGTGGGCATGGTGAAAGGGCAGAGCGGGGGGTGAGTGAACAGAGGGTGGTCAGTGGGCAGGGTGAGTGGTAAAAGCAGGGGCGAGTGGGCAGAGCGGGGGTGAGTGGGCAGAGCGGGAGTAAATGAGCAGAGCAGGGTCAGTAGGCAGTGTGAGGGGTCAGTGGGCAAAGCATGGTCAGTGGGCAGTGTGAGGGGTAAGTGGGTATAGCATGTTCAGTGGGCGGTGTGAGTGGGCAGTGTGAGGGGTCAGTGGGCAGAGCAGGGTCAGTGTGAGGGGTGAGAGGGCAGAGCAGGGTCAGTGGGGCATGTGAGGGGTCAGTGGGCAGAGCAGGGTGAGTGGGCAGTGTGAGTGGTCAGTGAGCAGAGCAGGGTCAGTGGGGCGTGTGAGGGGTCAGTGGGCAGAGCAGGGTGAGTGGGCAGTGTGAGTGGTCAGTGAGCAGAGCAGGGTCAGTGGGCAGAGCAGGGTGAGTGGGCATTGAGGGGTCAGTGGGCAGAGCATGTTCAGTGTGCAGAGGAGGGTCAGTGGGCAGTGTGAGGGGTCAGTGGGCTGAGCAGGGCGAGTGGGCAGAGCAGGGTCAGTGAGGGGTCAGTGGGAGAGGATGGTCAGTGGGCAGAGCAGGGTCAGTGTGAGGGGTCAGTGGGCAGTGAGGGGTGAGTGGGCAGAGCAGGATGAGTGGCCAGTGTGAGGGGTCAATGGGCCGAGCAGGGTGAGTGGGCAGAGCATGGTCAGTGGGCATAGTGGGGGTGAGTGGGCAGAGAGGGGGTGAGTGGGGGTGAGTGGGCAGAGCAGGGTGAGTGGGCAGAGTGGGTGAGGGGGCAGAGAGGGGTTCAGGGGGAAGAGTAGGGGGGTGAGTGGGCAGAGTTTGGGGGTGAGTGGTCAGAGTGGGGGTCAGTGGTCAGAGTGGGGGTCAGTGGGCAGAGCAGGGACAGAGTGGGGGTCAGTGTGCAGAGTGGGGGTGAGGGGGGCAGAGAGGGGGTGAGGGGGGCAGAGTTGGGGGGTGAGTGGGCAGAGTTGGGGGGTGAGTGGGCAGAGTGAGGGTCAGTGGTCAGAGTGGGGGTGAGTGGGCAGAGTGAGGGTCAGTGGTCAGAGTGGGGGTGAGTGGGCAGGGTCAGAGTGTGGGTCAGTGGTCAGAGTGGGGGTGGGTGGGCAGAGCAGGGTCAGAGTGGGGGTCAGTGGTCAGAGTGGGGGTGAGTGGGCAGAGCAGGGTCAGGGTCAGAGTGGGGGTCAGTGGTCAGAGTGGGGGTCAGGGTCAGAGTGGGGGTCAGTGGGTAGAGCGGGGGGTGAGGGAGCAGATCGTGGGTCAGTGTGCAGCGCAGGGGGATGAATAGGCAGAGGAAGTTAGATCGGGACAGGACCTTTGATGACGTCACGGTCATGTGATCTGTGACTCCACCCATCATCGTGACGTCATCAAAGGTCCTCAAGCAGGATGAAGAGAGATCGCGTGTGGTTGGAGGGAGCTGTGGTAAGGGGGGGGGGGGGGGTGACCGGACAGTGGAGGGGGTCTGTGCTGAGAGGCAGGGGGTGACCGGAGAGTGGAGGGGGGCGATCGGGGAGCGGAGGGGCAGTGGTGATAGGCTGGGGGTGACCGGACAGTGGAGGGCGGCTATGGTGACAGGCAGGGGGCTGATGGGGCAGCGGGGGGAAGGCAGTGGAGGATGGCTATGGTGACAGGCAGGGGGTGATGGGGCAGCGGGGGCTGTGTGCAGGGCCGGTGACGGGATAACGGCGAGTGGTGGCGCTTTAGCGCCCACTGCGAGGCGCTGTGCCATTTTGACAGCGGCTCGCGGTGGGTCTGCTACTTCCGTCTCCGGTCTTTGTCACAGGGCGCAGGCCGTCATGGAAGTTGAGCGGATAGACCGGAAGTGGCCTTCGGGTTTTATATATAAGATTGTAGTGCTGTTTATCCAGTAGCATTGCTAACAACACCTAACCTTATGGTTAGGAGTGTTCCCAGCCATCGGGGTCTACTGTTTTATTTCAGCCTGTGGAATTTTTTTGAGCTATAAAATAATTTTTTTAAGCTTTCTGGAGTTCACAGGTGTTTTTGATACCAGCAGGGTGTGCATTTTGGAATCAGTTACAGATGTGGCAGCGTTGTGATGTCTAGAAAATTTAGAATGTGCTTAAAACATCCGTTTAGGGTAAAGTTACATGCCACAAACGAGGCATGAAATATTGATTGCGATATGTCGCCCTGGAACTATTGCCGTCAAAATCTCTCCCAATTGCGGTGCGTAATTTGAGAATTTGGCGGCGATATGTCGCCTCGCCCCTATCGCCTGATTTTGGAGCAGTGCTCCAAATCGTCGGCAATATTTCTCGCCGCGTTATTGGTGTCTAAAGGTACCCTTTGAGAGCTTAATATTTTTTTGGAATATTCTTCATTTTATTTATTATTATTATTATTATTATTATTATTATTTTAAGTACCGTATATACTCGTGTATAAGCCGAGTTTTTCAGCACAAAAAATGTGCTGAAAAGTCACCCCTCGGCTTATACACGGGTATATACGGTAATTATTTTTTTTTTTTAAACTAAGAAATAATGCTGAAAAGTCCCCCCCGTGGTATACCGGGCCCCCCCTTGTTGGTGGCAACCTGTAAAAGAAGATATCGTTATACTTATCGTATCGCCGCCGCCGCCGCCGCTCTGTCACAGTCACCGCGCTATTCCGGGTCTTCATGCTTCCTTCACCGTCGCACAGGAAATGACATCATTTCCTGTGCGACGGTGAAGGAAGCTTGAAGACCAGGAGGAGCGCGGTGACTGTGACAGAGCGGCGGCGGCGGGATACGATAAGTATAACGATATCTTCTTTTACAGGTTGCCACCAGCAAGGGGGGGAGCGCGGTGACGGTGAAGGAAGATTGAAGACCAGGAGGAGCACGGTGTAAAAAACATATTTAGGAGGCACAGTCACGTGATCCACCAGTCACATGCTTTAAGAACTGATATGTTAAGAAGAAAAAAGAAGCATGTATATGTGACCGGGATCAGGGGAATATTGAAAAAAGACCAATATAAAGAGTCAAAAATTCATTTATTTAACATTTATATAAACAGGAACTGACAAACAATTTAAAAACCATTAAAAGGTGGAAACCACCAAAACAGCTATGGCCTTATAGTATACATTGTAGATAAGCAGTATAAAACTACTTCTAATACGTGGATGATGAGGTATTCTGGTAATTAGTTAGTTAGTAGACAAAGTCACATGAAAATCAATCACCCTATCAAATAACGTGCAGTACAGTAAACTAATGTACTCTAAATAGTCATGAATCAGGAATAGATGTAAATCCCTGTTAAATAGATAGGCTGGAACGTCAGAATAGAACACCAAAATAACCTAACATTATAGGTCCCTGAAAGAAAGGTTGTAATAAAGAACCTCAGCCACTAAGTGGTCAAATATGCTGTGACTGGGACAAAAGATCCCCTGAGCAGGGAAGGACAATGTCTACATGAAATAATGAGGTGATGAGTTAGTCAAAGGCCCTAAAAGAAAGGGAGAAATGAATATCAGATAAATTATAGGACCACAAGTGCACCGATCAGTGCCTCCGTGTCCAAGTATAGTTACCAGAGAAAACAACATCCATCACATAAGGCACATAGCAGGCTAGACACCCGACGCGTGTCGCCGCCTATAAGACGGCTTCCTATGGGGGAGAACCTGTCAGTTACCTGTAAGAGAAACGTTTATATAGTATACTGAATGAGCCCACCTGCAAATCACATCCAGGATCTGCAGCCGTATACCCGGAAGTGTAGAGGCGGGGCTAGAGGTGGCGTGGTGACGCGAGATAACGCGTCATTACGTAGCAAGGGGTCCCCCTTGTGTATGCCGTCGCTAAGCGACGGAACGCGAGCGCAGACCGGCCGGTCATCAAAAGAAGTGCGCATGCGCATTTCAAACAAAGTCTTTATTAGACAAATAAAAATGCTACGGCGACATTAGTCGCTGGAGGTGGTTTAAGGAGGAAAAGGAGAAGGCAGGGAGGCACTACGAGGAGGTTTATGGTGACAGAAGCCACCCATTACAGGTTTATGTGCAAAAAGAAGAAAAAATATATATGTGTGTAGGCATGCATTAAACTGAAGAAAAGTAGGTCTGATAAACAGCTTTCTGCGTACCTATAACTAGGAGAAAAAAGGAAAAAAGGGATAAGAAAGGTATTAGTAAATCTTCCTTGGCACCAGACCACATGTCATCATATGACCTAGTGAAGGAGAAAACATTAAGAAATATATACATTAAACATTATCAGACATTCATAAGATAGGACTACAATGCGAGAAAGATGGTTTATCAATGTGAGATGAAAAAACACCTCACAAGAGAAAAAGGAACTGATTTTATATACTTAATAGGTGCCCAGGAGACCGAATAGGGGAAAGAGGACCACTTTTGTTCAACATGAAAGAAGAGACATCAACCCTAGACGCCAATATATTCATGGACATGTAATAGAGTTCAAAAACAAGGCGATGTTTCAAAGTAAATCCAAAAAACATCCAAAGTGACGAGTTCATCAAGGACGGACTCCAAATCCGTGAGAAGACGTGTACGGTCGATGACCACGATCCATATCATTCCGGGGGCCCAGACACCATGTTGAAAAACTGCTGGATACTGATCCAAGTTCATAATATCTAAGAATAAAGTGTCAGGGTGTTAGAGACCTTAAAGAGGGTTCACATATCATTTCTTGTAAAAACCATTAAAGAGCATTTCCTCATTTAAGCCATTGGGTGACATACTCCGCAGATTATAGATCCAGCGAGCTTCTTTTCTTAGAAGCTCGTCGGTCATATGTGATTTACGGATAGAGCTGAAGGCTCTATCGACCACAATGATTTTTAACCCCTTAGGGGAGCCTTGGTGGCATGCATGGAAATGTTTTGCTACCGATGAAATGGGTTTACCACTTTTCAAATGTGACTCCACACAGAAGATATTGGAAACATGATTTTGGACCCTCTTTCTGAGTTCTTGGGTGGTCTCCCCTACATAGAGTTTCGAACACCCGCAACGCAACACATAAATGACGTTGCGTGTGCGACAGTTCGCAAAATATTTGGTGATGATGTGTCCAGGGTGGACCGTCAGCTCAAGTTGATTTGAAGCCACCATGTATTGGCAGATTGAGCAATCCCCACAAGGAAAGGTACCAATCAATTTAGTACCTCTCCCTAGTGGTACGGTTGGCCTACTAAAATGGCTTGATGACAGTGAGTCCTTCAGGTTTTTGGCTCGTTTGGCCACCAAACGAGGTCTGGGGCCAATGAATTGTTCAATCTTAGGGTCACTGCACAATATTGACCAATTGCGATCAAGTGTGCCATATACGTCCCCCCAATGATTATTAAATGTCGTAATTATACTCAGGAATTCCGGAGCCGTTCTCTGTTTTGTCCTGAGTAAACTGTGTCTGTCAGTGGCCATAGTAGTTTGGAAAGCTCCTGATATTACTTTTTGAGGGTAACCCCTCTTCTTAAATCTTGCTGTTAGATCTCGAGCCTCTTTCTGAAAAGTTGCCTCGTTGGAACAATTTCTTTTCAAACGAAAGAATTGCCCCTTCGGAATCGCATTCCTCATGTGTTCCGGATGGAAACTCTGATAATGGAGCAAGCTGTTTGTTGCTGTGTCTTTTCTATACAGGGAAGTAAAAAGCTTACCTTCCTCCTGTTGGATTTTAAGATCCAGAAAGACCACCTCAGTCCATGAATGGTGTGACGTTAGTCTGATGTTCAGATTATTAGAGTTGAGTGTCCCAATGAAGTGAAGGCAGTCGTCCAAAGTGCCTGTCCAAAAGAATAGAATGTCATCTATGAATCTATACCAATGAGGCACAAAGTTGATGAAGTCCGGATGGGTGCGAACGCAGATGTCCTCCCACCATCCCAAAAACAAATTAGCGTAGGATGGTGCGCATTTCGCACCCATCGCGGTACCAGATACTTGCCTTAAAAGGCTCTGTCAAAGGTAAAGTAGCTGTAATCCAAGATCATCCGGAGGAGGTCCAACAGAAAAGAATCATGTATGCGATTCCCTGTCGTCTGTTTATCTAGGAAATAAGAAACAGCTTTAACACCTACATCATGTCCAATGGATGTATATAAGCTTTCCACATCCATCGTGATCATTAACGCATTCTGAGGAAAACTTACTTCTTTCAACTGGCAGATAAGGTGTGATGAGTCCCTTATATGGGACTGAAGAGAAAGTACGTACGTTTGAAGATAAAAGTCTACGTACATACAAGGCTTCTCAAAAAGACCACCAATACCCGCTACAATGGGTCGTCCCGGCGGGTTTGTTAGGGATTTGTGTACTTTAGGTAGCATGTACAAAGTAGGGACCAAAGGATGCCTATTGACTAAGAATTCCTTTTCCCGTTTGTTGATAATACCCATGTCAAAACCACGAAGAACTAAGTTCTCCAGTTTGCGTTTAAAGACGTCGGTCGGATCTGATGGCAATCTCAGATAGCAACTTTTGTTGTTCAGCTGTCTTTTTACCTCTTCTAGATATAGACTGACGGGCCACAGTACGATGTTACCACCCTTATCAGCTTCCTTTATTAGGAATTCTTTGTGTTCCTTAAGATTTTTAAGCGCAATACGTTCATCCCATGATAGATTGTTGCCTTGAAAGTTGTTAGTTTTTAAATTCCTGATTTCTTTTGACATAACGTCATAAAAAAGCTGTATTTGAGGAAAAAGCGAAAAGGGAGGTGTGGCTTGGGAAGGGGCCCTACCTGTGAAGGGTTTCTTTTTTGAAATCATACCTGTAGTGTTCTGTTCATCCACCAACTCCAGTAGGTTCTGGAAAACAGCCCTGTCTTGGGTTGGTAAGGAATCGATGATGGATGGACGGTTATACATCATTTTAAAAGACAATTGTCTGCAAAAGAGGTAAATGTCCTTCGTTAATTCAAACTTGTCTAACTGCTTCATGGGCGAAAATGATAAACCCTTTGTGAGTAATAATTGTTCAGCTTCTGTCAACTGATAGTTTGACAAGTTAATAATTTGAAGATCCATACTCACATCCGTATGTCTGGGGTCACTCATCACCATCTCCTTCCTAGTCTGGGTCCCATCGGTAACAATGGAGACCATTTGCCTGTTCTCGGATTCCGATTGCGCAAGTTTGGAGGGCTTGCGCCTCCCTCTCCTGGTGGACGATCGGACTCTGATTCCTCTCCGGATAAAAAATCCCCTCCTGTAGAAGAAGAAGATTGGGCCGAAGTGGCTGAGGTGGAATCCTCTCTCTCCTCAAATGGTCTCACTGGTTTCCTTTGATGCTGTCCTGGTCGAGGAGGCCTATATGGTCTATTAGGCTTATTAGGCTAGCCAGGAGGAGCACGGTGACGGTGACAGAGCGGCGGCGGCGGCGGCGATACGATAAGTATAATGGTATCTTCTTTTACAGGTTGCCACCAGCAAAGGGGGGGCCCGGTATACCACTGGGTACCCCTGTATACCTCTGGGGCTGATGTATACAGCTCTGGGGCTGATGTATACAGCTCTGGGGCTGCTGTATACCCCTCTGGGGCTGCTATATACCTGTAACGCCGGTGGTCTGGTGTCTTGGTTCCCTCGGCGTTACTGCGCTTTCACCCAATGCTCCTTCCCCCCTTGACCAGCTGGGAGACTGTAGTATGTTACCTGGATAGGATTCTGCTCAGTTCCCAGCTCCGCTGCGTAGCTGCACATGTTGTATTGTCAGTGCTCCGCTGTTTACCTCTCATGTGTGGACCCTGGCTCCTGCTGTGGAAGCTATCCGCGGGTTGTGAGGTCCTCTGCAGCTGGTGCATGACTTTCCACGTGTGTCTAGGCTTGCAGCCGCTGCCAGGTGCTCTGGGCATCGGTTCCTGTGCTGACTATGCTGTATGGGTTCTGACTGTGCCTAGGGTGCGCGCCGCCACACCTTCCCCAGTTTAGTAAGATGGAGGGTGTGCGCTTGAATTGCTGTCCCCAGCCTATAGCTGAGGGTCAGCTCCTATTTAAAGTTCCTCTTCCCTGTTGGGCGTGGCCAGAGCCTCGCATTAGGTTTCTTAACCTAGCCCTGTGTGTTTGGTCCAACATGCTGCTCCTGGTCTGCCTTGTCTACAGCTCCTGTTCTGCCTGCTACCAGTTCGGGAAAGCTGATGTCTGTGTCCCTGGACCCGTCTTGTCTGTGCTGGTGCCAACGTCCTTGTCTTGTTCCTGCTTGTGTCTTGCTGTTCCCGGTCTGGAGCCGTGTCCGTTGCATGGAGTCCAGACGTACTGACTGTCGGTGTCCAAGATGGACCTGAGGTTCTGCCTGGTGTCCGTGCCTGGTGTCCGAGATGACCCGAGGTTCCCGCCTGGTGTCCGAGATGACCCCGAGGTTCCCGCCTGGTGTCCGAGATGACCCCGAGGTTCCCGCCTGGTGTCCGAGATGACCCCGAGGTTCCCGCCTGGTGTCCGAGATGACCCCGAGGTTCCCGCCTGGTGTCCGAGATGACCCTGAGGTTCCCGCCTGGTGTCCGAGATGACCCTGAGGTGCCCGCCTGGTGTCCGAGATGACCCTGAGGTGCCCGCCTGGTGTCCGAGATGACCCTGAGGTGCCCGCCTGGTGTCCGAGATGACCCTGAGGTGCCCGCCTGGTGTCCGAGATGACCCTGAGGTTCCCGCCTGGTGTCCGAGATGACCCTGAGGTTCCCGCCTGGTGTTCGAGATGACCCTGAGGTTCCCGCCTGGTGTCCGAGATGACCCTGAGGTTCCCGCCTGGTGTCCGAGATGACCCTGAGGTTCCCGCCTGGTGTCCGAGATGACCCTGAGGTTCCCGCCTGGTGTCCGAGATGACCCTGAGGTTCCCGCCTGGTGTCCGAGATGACCCTGAGGTTCCCGCCTGGTGTCCGAGATGACCCTGAGGTTCCCGCCTGGTGTCCGAGATGACCCTGAGGTTCCCGCCTGGTGTCCGAGATGACCCTGAGGTTCCCGCCTGGTGTCCGAAATGACCCTGACGTTCACGCCTGGTGTTCGTGATGTTCCGTGTCCATGATGTTCCGTGTCCTTGATGTGTGTTCTTGTTCAGTAAACGTTACTTTTGCTATACCTGAAGTGTGCGGTGTCGTCTTGTCCTGCAGGTTACCATCTAGCCCACATGCTCAGCTGCCACAGAACCCGGTTGCTGTTCTTCCCTAGTCTGGGCAGGCCCGGGTCCCCCCTGTGGTCCAGTGGGTCCACATTCCCCTTACCTCATGGGTCGCGAGCGTGACCGTGACAATACCTCTGGGGCTGCTATATACCCCTCTGGGGCTGCTGTGTATACCCCTCTGGGGCTGCTGTGTATACCCCTCTGGGGCTGCTGTATACCCCTCTGGGGCTGCTGTGTATACCCCTCTGGGGCTGCTGTGTATACCCCTCTGGGGCTGCTGTGTATACCCCTCTGGGGCTGCTGTGTATACCCCTCTGGGGCTGCTGTGTATACCCCTCTGGGGCTGCTGTGTATACCCCTCTGGGGCTGCTGTGTATACCCCTCTGGGGCTGCTGTATACCTCTCTGGGGCTGCTGTATACCTCTCTAGGGCTGCTGTATACCCCTCTGGGGCTGCTGTATACCCCTCTGGGGCTGCTGTATACCCCTCTGGGGCTGCTGTATACAGCTCTGGGGCTGCTGTATACAGCTCTGGGGCTGCTGTATACCGCTCTGGGGCTGCTGTATATACCACTGGGGAGACTGCTGTATACTACCACTGGGGAGGCTGCTGTATACCACTGAGGGGGCCTGTATACCACACTGCTGGGGGCTGTATACCTGTGCTGGGGTCCACCCTCGGCTTATACACGAGTCAATAGGTTTTCCCAGGTTTTGGGGGCAAAAGTAGGGGGGTCGGCTTATACACGGGTCGGCTTATACACGAGTATATACGGTATATATATTTTTTTGGGGAGAGCAAACCTTTATCATTTCAAAGGGTTAGTAGTGTGTGAGGCCATCTCTTATACACTTATGTGATAGCAAATTATATAAAAATAGCATATGGCCATTATATGCTTCACACATGTAGGTCTGTTCATACTCATGAAACACCATACTATGGATATTGCTTCTTGAAAATTTGCTTCACTTTAATCACTTTTTTATTTCATTCCATACCTTTAGAATACAATTTTTTGTCATGTGCACAAGTGTGCTATATGTATAATTAATATTGAACTTGTCCGTACATTGCTGCCCACTAACCATATTTGGCATTCCAGATGAATTAGTGGTGATCTGAGTTAACTTATTTATCAGGCTTCAATAATCACTTCACCCAACCAAAAGCTCAGGTGTTATCTGTGGCATGGGGACTGGGATTTGTAATGTAAGTCAGGTGCCTTCCACAGCCAACCCCATGGAGGGGTTAAGGAGGCGCTACGCAAGAATATTGTGCTAAAAAAAAATCCTGTAATCGATTGTGTTCTGGCACTGGAAGAGGCGGTCCCTTAGGCAATGCAAAGAGGGCCACTGCGGAGCCCTGCGCCATCTTGGCTGTGCAGTACAACTCAGCTTCACTGTGCTACACTTTGATACCATGTGCATGCAGTATTTAGCCAGTGATATTAATGATGAATCCACCACAATATATGCCAGCTCTCAAAGATGTCATCTTCCTCACCACCCCAGTGGCACAGGGTGCTTCAGCACCAGAATCGAAGCAGCCTGCACAAGACACATAATTAACTTGAAGCTTCACCGTGCTATCCGCATCAGGCTTCATATGCAGCGAGGTCAGGATCCAGTGTTGGGCTTGCATGCAAGAGGAGGTCCTGAAGGGGTCACGGTATGGCGGTGAATCATTACCCATGCCAGCGGAGAGCATGCATTTGGCCAAGAAAACAAAATATACATTCATGTACTAAATGATAAAATTATAAAATACTGTTACAGGATAAGACTTGGGTGTATGGATGAACGGCAAACTCATCTTTAGTGACAAGTGCCAGGCAGTTGAATGCATAAAGAGTAATAGAAGCTCATGACAAAACAGAGTTTAGTGTATAAGAAGGACATAGCTTCTTAGAGTGGGTGAAGACTAGAATAACCAAGGATATTTAGTCTATGTTTCCCCTCGTAGAAAATACTAAGTTGGCATAGGGAGACACAGGGGCCATGCAATTCCTCCCAGGAAATTTAATTATGGAAGTAGCCTCTTCAGAGAGGAAAATGATAGGTATTCTACTTATCTTATGTCACGTGGCAAAGCCCTTTAAACGATTGATACTGACTGTTTGATAAAATGAAGGCTAAAGGCCCTGTCATGCATAACGAGATTGCTAATGAGATCGCTGTAAAGGGCCTGTCACACGCGTCAATGTCGTCAGTGAGATGATCGCTGACGACATTGACGGCTGATCGCTGCTGAGCTGTCACACAGGCAGACTCACCAGCGATCAATTGACCAGAAACATCGTGGAAACGATTTAAATATCGTTTCCACGATGTCTTGCTCCCGCTGCCAGGCTGCTGGAAGCGGGAGCAGGCTGGTCTCCAAGGTAAACTGCGGGTATCTAGGCAGCGCGCGCTGCCTAGATACCCGACGTGTACCTTAGTTACCAGCCTCCTCCGCTCACCGGCTGGTATCTAAGGTACACAGCGGGTAACTAGGGACCCTAGTTACCCGCTGTGTACCTTAGATACCAGCCGGTGAGCCAGGGGCGGACCTTGCTGCCCGGGGGCCCTGGTGCAGCCTTTGAGGGGGGGCCCTGGTTTGAGAAAGGGGGGGAGGGGGTGCTATCAGTGTAGGTGTGGTGAGGAACAGGGGGGGGGGGGTGTTATCAGGTCGCGGCTCCTACCTGCGTGCGTCCAGCGGGGCCCCGGAGCAGCGTTAGAGAGAGGAGGGGCGGGCTCAGCAGGGGGAAGCAGGAAGCTTCCCTGGTTAACCCCCTCTCCTCTGCCACACTGGCACAGGGACAGCGGAGCGGAGGAGGCTGGTAACTAAGGTGCACGTCGGGTATCTAGGCAGCGCGCGCTGCCTAGATACCCGCAGTTTACCTTAGTTACCAGCTCCCAGCGCTTGTGAGAGGCGCTGGGAGCTGGAATATCGCTACTCCCGGTGTCACACGCAGCAATGCTGCGTGTCCACCGGGCGACAATCGCCAGGTTTTAGAGCAGGTTCTAAAACCTGACGATCATCAACCAGCGATTTATCGCTGGTTGATTCAGTATGTCACACGCGTCAATATCGCTGCAACGTCACGTGCAGCCGATATCGTGCAGGCGATATTGACGCGTGTGACAGGCCCTTAAAGGTACTGTCACACGCGGCAATTTTGCTAGAAATTTCACTGGCAATTTGCTGGTTGCAGTGAAATCATGGACACATTGTTCTATTTTGTTGCCGTGTACAAATGGAACAATGTGTCCACGATTTCACTGCAACCAGCAAATTGCCAGTGAAATTGCTAGCAAAATTGCCGCGTGTGACGGTACCTTAACGTCACAGATTTTGTGACGTAACAGCGATCCCGCTAACAATGTCGTTATGTGTGACACGCACCAACGATCTGGCCCCTGCTGTGAGATCGTTGATCGTTACACACTGCTCTGGATCATTTCTACATCATTGCGCTCCCGCTGGGAGCGCTACATCGTTGTTTTTGACAGGGACAATGACCAGCGATCTCAATGTTACGCTATGGAGTGACAATTCCCAATGACCTCGGTATAATTCTTGATCGCTGGTGTGTCGTTTTTCACATCACTGTTGAGATACCTGTTCGACATCTTACTAGCGATGTGAAAAACGATGCACCAGCGATCTCTGCACATCGGTATCGGGATCGCTGGTGCGTCGTTATGTGTGACTGGGCCTTTAGGGGCGATCTTATCACAATGTACAAATATATGAAGGGACAGTACAAAGACCTTTCCAATTATCTTTTTATGCCTATCATCGTAACCAAAACTTTTGAGACTGACACAAATGTTTTCAAAGTTTGATGCCTCAGTGTTTTTAGCTCTTTTAGTCTAATACTTCTATAGTTACTAATGTACAACTATAAGCATTTCATAAGTTTTTAAACTTTTATTCACAAATACATCACGTTTATGCAAATCCTCAATGTTTGTAGTGTTGACCCTTATTTTTTAAGACTTCTGCAATTCATCAAGGAAAGCTGGATATCCGATTATGGACCAAATCCTGACTGATGACAGCCCATGTTTTTCTTTTCAGTGCTAGGAGTTTATCACAAATTCTGTGTTTTTGTTTGTCTACCCTCTTTTTGAGGAATGACCACAGGTTCTCAATGTAATTGAGATCTGGGGAGTTCCGGGCCATGTTACCAAAATTTCAATGTTTTGTTCAGTGAACTATTAGGGGAACAGATAGGGCAATATGTCACAAAGACAGGGATCGTCGAACAGTGTGCTGCCTACCTGGCGCTGGAGTCCGGCACATCGCTGATCGGGTTGACAGATTACTGGGAGGGGCTGGTGAGGACCCAGCGGTCATGGTGCACATTGGCACAAATGACAAAGTTAGAGGAGGTAGGTGGAAGGTCCTTAAAGATGATTTCAGCGAATTAGGCTGCAAGCTTAAGGAAAGGACCTCCAAGGTAGTATTCTCTGAAATACTGCCTGTACCACGTGCCACACCAGATAGGCAACGGGAGATTAGGGAGATAAATAAGTGGCTCAGGAATTGGTGTAGGAATTAGGGGTTTGGGTTCCTGGAGAACTGGGCCGACTTCTCTGTTGGCTACAGGTTCTATGCTAGGGATGGGCTGCACCTCAGTGGGGAGGGTGCAGCTGTGCAGGGGGAGAAAATGGCTAGAAGCTTGGAGGAGTGTTTAAATTAGGGATTGGGGGGAGGGTATTCATTGTGCAGGAGGGGATGATAGTGTAAGTAATAACCTGGGCACGAGTAATAAAATTGGGGGTTGAATGGGGGTGTGGGGTTAGAACAGTTAATATAGAAGAAAGGAATAGAGGTAAGAGAAATGCATAAAGTGCATGTACACTAATGCCAGAAGCCTCACCAACAAAATGGAGGAATTAGAATTGATTTTGTTGGAAAATAATTATGACATGGTGGTGGGGATTACGGAGACATGGCTGGACGAGAGCCATGAATGGGCTATTAATTTACAGGGCTATAGTCTGTTCAGAAATGACCGTACAATTAAGGGTTGAGGTGTATGTTTATATGTAAAATCATCCTTAAAACCCATCCTGCGTGATAATTTGGTGAATCTAATGGAAATGTAGAATCTCTGTGGGTGGAGATAAGGGGAGGGGAAAAATAATAAATTACTGATAGGGGTTTGTTATAACTCCCCAACAATAATGGAAGTGGAGGAGAATATCCTCATAAAGAAAATTGATGAAGCAGCGACTCAGGGAGAAGTCATTATTATGGGGGACTTCAACTACCCTGAAATACATTGGGGAACAGAAACCTGCAGTTCCAGCTAAGGTAATAAGTTTTTGACAACTATGAGAGACTATTACCTTTCACAACTGGTTCAGGACCCAACAAGAAGGGGGGCACTACTGGACCTAATATTAACCAACAGGCCATACCGCATATCAAATATATGGGTTGGAGGTCACTTGGGTAATAGTGATCACAAAATAATAAGTTTCAAATATCCTTTAATAAGATGTGTAGTACAGGGGCTACAAGGACACTAAACTTCAGGAAGGAAAATTTCCAACAGTTGAGAGATGATCTTAGTGCAATAAACTGGGACGATGTCCGGAGACATAAAAGTACACAAAGCAAATGGGAGATGTTTATTAGCATCCTGAATAGGACCTGTGCACAATATATACCCTATGGCAGTGATGGCGAACCTATGGCACGCGTGCCAGGGGTGGCACGCAGAGCCGCCTCCGCTGGCACGCGGCCTCGCCACTACACTGCCGCTTTGATCTGCCGGCGTGCGGCGCCGGCAGATCAAAACTGTGTTGCAGCAGAGGAGACATTTCTCCTCTCTCCAACACTCTTCCTAGATGGTGGGCGGGACTTTTACCTATTGGCCGCCCACCCGCCCACCTCTCCTCCAGCCTCAGTACTGCTTTAAATCTGTCACCGAGCGGCCACGGACGTGAAGGGGGCGGGGCCACGGACGTGAAGGGGGCGGGGCCACGGACGTGAAGGGTGCGGGCCGTTTCCCCAAAGCAGTGCCCTTCTCACAGCAATCAGGAGGCCCTCCCAGCGTCTTCATCTCATTCTGATCTCTGAGATGATCATGTGACCCCTGATGCCTCCCCTGATGTGACATCATCACAGGTCCTACCGGTATATGTGAGTATCATGTCTGTGTGTGTCTTTCTGAGTGTCGTTCTGTCTGTCAGAATGTCTCTATCTGTGTGTTTGACAGTGTCTGTGTGTCTCTCTGTCTCTACACAACACTATACAGTATATACAGGTCCACACTACATGCTGTACTAGTGTGCCTATATACTGTATATAGTGTGGACCTGTATATACAGTATAGTGCTGTGTATACAAGATATAACCAACAGGGCCCAGGGTCCGCAGCGTGTAACGTGCCCAGGGTCTGCAGCGTGTAACGTGCCCAGGGTCCGCAGCGTGTAAGGTGCCCAGGGTCCGCAGCGTGTAAGGTGCCCAGGGTCCGCAGCGTGTAAGGTGCCCAGGGTCCGCAGCGTGTAAGGTGCCCAGGGTCCGCAGCGTGTAAGGTGCCCAGGGTCCGCAGCGTGTATGGTGCCCAGGGTCCGCAGCGTGTAACGTGCCCAGGGTCCGCAGCGTGTAACGTGCCCAGGGTCCGCAGCGTGTAACGTGCCCAGGGTCCGCAGCGTGTAAGGTGCCCAGGGTCCGCAGCGTGTAAGGTGCCCAGGGTCCGCAGCGTGTAAGGTGCCCAGGGTCCGCAGCGTGTAAGGTGCCCAGGGTCCGCAGCGTGTAAGGTGCCCAGGGTCCGCAGCGTGTATAGTGCCCAGGGTCCGCAGCGTGTAACGTGCCCAGGGTCCGCAGCGTGTAACGTGCCCAGGGTCCGCAGCGTGTAACGTGCCCAGGGTCCGCAGCGTGTAAGGTGCCCAGGGTCCGCAGCGTGTAAGGTGCCCAGGGTCCGCAGCGTGTAAGGTGCCCAGGGTCCGCAGCGTGTAAGGTGCCCAGGGTCCGCAGCGTGTAAGGTGCCCAGGGTCCGCAGCGTGTAAGGTGCCCAGGGTCCGCAGCGTGTAAGGTGCCCAGGGTCCGCAGCGTGTAACGTGCCCAGGGTCCGCAGCGTGTAACGTGCCCAGGGTCCGCAGCGTGTAAGGTGCCCAGGGTCCGCAGCGTGTATAGTGCCCAGGGTCCGCAGCGTGTAACGTGCCCAGGGTCCGCAGCGTGTAACGTGCCCAGGGTCCGCAGCGTGTAACGTGCCCAGGGTCCGCAGCGTGTAACGTGCCCAGGGTCCGCAGCGTGTAAGGTGCCCAGGGTCCGCAGCGTGTATAGTGCCCAGGGTCCGCAGCGTGTAACGTGCCCAGGGTCCGCAGTGTGTAACGTGCCCAGGGTCCGCAGCGTGTAACGTGCCCAGGGTCCGCAGCGTGTAATGTGCCCAGGGTCCGCAGCGTGTAAGGTGCCCAGGGTCCGCAGCATGTAACGTGCCCAGGGTCCGCAGCGTGTAAGGTGCCCAGGGTCCGCAGCGTGTAAGGTGCCCAGGGTCCGCAGCGTGTAAGGTGCCCAGGGTCCGCAGCGTGTAATGTGCCCAGGGTCCGCAGTGTGTAACGTGCCCAGGGTCCGCAGCGTGTAAGGTGCCCAGGGTCCGCAGCGTGTAACGTGCCCAGGGTCCGCAGCGTGTAACGTGCCCAGGGTCCGCAGCGTGTAAGGTGCCCAGGGTCCGCAGCGTGTAACGTGCCCAGGGTCCGCAGCGTGTAAGGTGCCCAGGGTCCGCAGCGTGTAAGGTGCCCAGGGTCCGCAGCGTGTAAGGTGCCCAGGGTCCGCAGCGTGTAACGTGCCCAGGGTCCGCAGCGTGTAAGGTGCCCAGGGTCCGCAGCGTGTAAGGTGCCCAGGGTCCGCTGTGTGTAAGGTGCCCAGGGTCCGCAGTGTGTCACGTGTATACAGCAGGCAGTTTCTAATGTTTTTACAGTCTGCAGTCTCTAATGTGTATACGGCCCGCAGTCTGTAGTGTGCAGCATCACAAAATTTTCCTGAGAGTTCTCTCTGTGTTCTTCACGGTGTCTCCATGGATCCTGTTCCTCTCTGCGCCCAGCACTGGACTTTCTGCCGCCACCTTTCATCTTTCCCCATCTTTAGGATCAGGCTGAGTCTTGGCTATCTATATACCACAGCATCCTATCTATAAAGCACAGCCTCCTGGGTATGCTGGGTATAATTCTCCTGTTTACTGAGTGTAATCCTCAGTATCTGTAGTATTCTGTATATATACACTGCACAGTACCACTTCTCCTGTCCTGTATACTGGATGTAATCCTCAGTCTCTGTATTATTCTGTATATATACACTGCACAGTTCCTCTTCTCCTGTCCTGTATACTGGGTGTAATCCATAGTCTCTGTATTATTCTGTATATATACACTGCACAGTACCACTTCTCCTGTCTTGTATACTGGGTGTAATCCTCAGTATCTGTATTATTCTGTATATATGTACACTGCACAGTACCACTTCTCCTGTCCTGTTCTATTTGTACATGGCAAAAAATGGAACAATGTGTCCATGATTTCATTGCAACCAGTGAGTTGCAAGCAATGTCTCCCAGAGATATCTCTGTGTGTGACAGTACCTTAAGGCTCCTTTCACATCAGCGGTAAACTGATGTTTGCGGCCAATCCATCAGGTGGCACCGCATCTGCCAGATCAGCCGACTTGCAGCCCAGATGCGGCAAGCCCCATGCATTTTGTATGGAGCTTGCAGTCTGGTGCGGCAAGTGGTGTTCTGCCAGGTGCGGCAGATCCGGTACTTGCAGCCGATGAAAAACAATGCTGTAAGTGGTGGGTTTTTTTTTCCGCCGTCGCAAGGGCTGGATCTGCCGCACCAGACTGCAAGCTCCATACACAATGCATGGGGCTTGCCGCATCTGGGCTGCAAGTAGGCTGATCTGGCAGATGCGGTGCCACCTGATGGATTGGCCGCAAACATCAGTTTACCGCTGATGTGAAAGCAGCCTGCGAAAGTGATGAGGGCATGACAACGTAAAAGCAAATTTCACTGTTAAAGGCTGATGGGTGATATAGTGTGTGGGCTGGTGGGGCTTGTTTTTCAGGGCTGCTTTTTGGTCCCAGTCCGGCCCTGAAGGTGAGTATGACTTTTTTTTTTCTTTCTATTTACAGCAGGATGGAGCATTACTAAGGGGGCAGGATGGGGCATTACTAAGGGGGCAGGATGGGGCATTACTAAGGGGGCAGGATGGGGCATTACTAAGGGGGCAAGATGGGGCATATTACTCTGCTGGGGGCAGGATGGGGCATTACT
Source organism: Allobates femoralis (assembly GCA_033576535.1). NCBI lineage: Eukaryota > Metazoa > Chordata > Amphibia > Anura > Aromobatidae > Allobates > Allobates femoralis. The sequence goes on from JARQOC010000001.1 coordinate 434,458,248, forward strand.
AAGGGGGGCAGGATGGGGCATATTACTCTGTGCTGGGGGCAGGATGGGGCAATAGTAGCAGGGGGCAGGATTTGGCATATTATGTGATGGGGCATATTATTATGTGATGGGGCTGATGGGGCATATTATTATGTGATGGGGGCTGATGGGGCATATTATTATGTGATGGGGGCTGATGGGGCATATTATTATGTGATGGGGGCTGATGGGGCATATTATTATGTGATGGGGCATATTATTATGTTATGGGGGCTGATGGGGCATATTATTATGTGATGGGGCATATTACTATGTAATGTGGGCAGGATGTGGCAGATAAATATGTGATGGGGACAAGGATGGGGCAGATTACTATGTGATGGGGTCAAGGATAGGGCAATACTACCAGGGGGCAAGATGGGGCATATTACTATGTGATGGGGACAAGGATGGGGCACATTACTGCTGGATGGGGCATATTACTGCAAAGGAATAAGGATGGGGCATATTACTGCAAAGGAATAAGGATGGGGCATATTAATGGCAAGTGGACAAGGATGAAACACATCACTGCAGGATGGGGCATATTACTTCAAGGGGACACGGATGGGGCATATTACTGCAAGGGGAGAAGGATAGGGCATTACTGCAGGATGGGGCATATTACTGCAAGGGGACAAGAATGTGGCATATTACTGCAGGATGGGGCATATTGCTGCAAGGGGACAAGGATAGGGCATTACAGCAGGATGAGGCATTACTACATGATAGGGGCAGGATGGGGACATTACCACAAGGGACAAGGATGGGACATTACCGAAGAGGACAAGGATGGGGAATACTACAAGGGGATAAGGATAAAGACATTACTACAAGAAGGGGGTCAGGATAGGAACATTACTGCCAGGAGAGGGTCAGTATGGAGCACAACTGCAAGGATAGGGTCAGGATGGGGCCATAAATGCATGGAGATGGTCAGGATGGATCATATAGCTAGGAGAAGATCAGGATGGAGCACATTGCTACAAGGAGAAGATCAGGATGGAGCACATAACTGCAAAGAGAGGGTCGGGATGGAGCACATTACTGCAAGGAGAGGGTCAGGATGGAGCACCTTACTGCAAGGAGAGGGTCAGGATGGAGCACCTTACTGCAAGGAGAGGGTCAGGATGGAGCACATTACTGCAAGGAGAGGGTCAGGATGGAGCACATTACTGCAAGGAGAGGGTCAGGATGGAGCACATAGCTACAAAAAGAGGGTCAGGATGGAGCACATAGCTACAAGGAGAGGGTCAGGATGGAGCACATTACTGCAAGGAAAGGGACCAGGATTTCAGCATGAAATCTGCTTGCATTCCATGATAAAATCTATCTCCTATCTGTCTAATATTCTGCATTTTTTCCATACAGATCAATCCACCTGCTGTTTCTAGAAAGGGCAGTGGCAGCGGCTCATCTTCAATGTGCAGTACACATGAGCTGTCTGACCACTGCCGAAGAGAAGAGAAGACTGCAAAGGTAAGTTTAAAATCAATTAATTGTTAAAATAATTGAATTGATCATCAATGTTTCAGGACTACAAGCCCTGTACAGGGAAGAGAGTTAGCATCTGCTGGCTCTCCCCCCTGTGCAGTGCTTATGATTACTACTGCTGTAATTTAGGTTATATTATCGTATTGGCACTTCGCCATAAATAATTTCGTTTTGGGTTGCGGTTTGGGCACTCGGCCTCAGAAAGGTTCGCCATCACTGCCCTATGGGAATAAGCATGCTAGAAATAGGAGGAAACCATTATGGCTAAATAAGGATGTAAGGGGCGCAATAAGTGACAAAAAGAAAGCATTTAGGGAATTAAAGCAAGTAGGTAGTGATGAGGCATTAAATAAATACAGAAAATTAAATAACATTTGTAAAAAGCAAATCAAGGCAGCAAAGATTGAGACAGAGAGACTCATTGCCAGAGAAAGTAAAAATAATCCCAAAATATTTTTAACTAAATAAATAGTAGGGAACTAAATAATTATTGTGTTGGCCCCTTTAAAAATAGTCCCATGACAGACAATATGATCAGTGATAACAAAAACTCTCAATTAAATGTCACCTGCTTAACCCAGCAGGAAGTACGGCATCGTCTAAAAATCACTAAAATTGACAAATCCCCTGGTCCGGATGGGATACACCCCAGAGTACTGCAGGAATTAAGTACTGTCATAGATAGACCATTATTTTTAATATTTTAAAGATTCCATAATAACAGGGTCTGTACCACAGGACTGGCGTATAGCAAATGTGGTGCCTATATTCAAAAAGGGGACAAAAACTGAACTTGGAAATTATAGGCCAGTAAGCTTAACCTCTACTGTGGGTAAAATCCTACAGGGTTTTCTAAGAGATGCTATACTGGAGTATCTGAAGAAAAATAACGTCATGACCCATTATCACCATGGTTTTTGTCACATCGCCATTGGACTCGGTGGCTGGTGTTCCTGCCTCGGCCGCTGGGAGGAGCCAGATTCCTTCGGCTGGTGGCGCCGGTGATAGGAGGGCCTTGTCCTCATATGGAACTGCTCCCGCGACGTCTGCCTCTGTCACTGAGCGCCGCTGTGTTCCCCCTCTGGGTGGTGTTGGTCACAGAGGAGCGGGCCCTGCAGAGGTGTCCGTTAGGCGCAGCCTGCGTTCTTCTGTCAGAGGTGGCGTGGGTGGAGCCAGTCGTGCATCTCCATCTGGCCTGGATCTAGGGGCGGTCCGGATGAGGTCATCAGGTTGTGAGCTCCAGCCTTCAAGTACATTGGAGCCTGGCTTGCAGGCCGCCAGATATAGTTTTGGTTCCCCAGTGATAGTGTGTGTGTTTAGTTTCGTGTCTGACCTTGCCTGGATTTCTGACTCTGCCTCTGCTTATCGATTTTGTACCTCAGCTGCCCTCTTGGTTTTTGCCCTTGACCTTTGCCTGGATTTTTGACTCTGCTACTGCCTGACGATTTTGTACCTTCGCTGCCCTCTCGGTTTTGACTCGGACTTCTGACTTCGTTTTTAGGGTCTTGATTTTCCCCTGGCGACCTCCCCGGCTCTGTTGCTCATATAGGCAGCTACCCCCTGGGCTCCGCTGTAATTCCATATCCCTGTATAGGGGTTAAGGGTCTCGGGGTTTCTCGGGTGCTGCCTACCAGCAGCTCGGCCTCACGGTGGATGGTCGTCACATTATATCTGGCCCTACCATTCTTTATATATATAGATAGACTATATATATATAAAGCATTCCTTTTACCTTTTTTTTTCTCTTCTCCTCTCCTTTTCCCAATGGTTTTTTTTTTTCTTTTCTCTGAACTGTGTCTGCTAATTGCTCCCTCAAAGCACCTGTGTTTCCAGCTTCTCAGTCCTGTGGAGGAACACTCCCATCATCTCACTCAAACATGCTGTACAAGCCACAAGCTGGAGTCCTCTGCATGACCACTGGAGATCAGAAGGCCTCATACCCTGGATGTCAGCACCTGGGGGGCTCTGGCTCTGCCTGCCCGGGTGCACAGGTATTGCCAGCGGATGCTGCCAAAATTTTATTACCTATTTCTTTATCTTACCTTAAGAATTCTGTGTGTTTAGAGGCTTATGTTGACAGTGGTTCAGAGGGAATTTCATAGATCTCCATGTAGCGAGAACTCTTGGTGTACCACTACTAAGGCTTAATGCCCCCATTAGAATCACTGCAGTTAATGGCACTCCCCTCATCCAGGGTGGAGTGGAATTTGTCACTGAGGAAGTGTCAATGCTGGTGGGGTCTTTACATGCTGAAAATGTGTCATTTTTTGCTATCAATAGTCTATCATCTGCAGTAATCCTGGGCATGCCATGGTTACGTAAACATAACCCAGTCATAGACTGGCACTTGGGTGACATCGTGCGCTGGAGCCCAAAATGTCAGGAGAATTGTATCTCGCTATCTGTAAACCAAGTGAAGGTCAAGTCTCCTCCCTTTGTACCATATGCCTTTAGAGATTTTGAGGATGTGTTTTCTATTCAGGAATCAGAGAAATTACCCCCTCACAGAAAGTATGATTGCGCCATAGATTTGATACCTGCTTCTCGTCTCCCAAAGGGGAGAATATTTAACCTCTCTGGTCCAGAACGTCAGGCTATGAATGATTACATAGCAGACAGTCTGAGAAAAGGGTATATTAGACCGTCCACCTCACCAGTAGGAGCTGGTTTCTTTTTTGTGGGAAAGAAAGATGGCGGCCTCAGACCTTGCATTGATTACCGCGAATTAAACGCGATCACTGTAAAAAACCAGTATCCTCTTCCACTCATCCCTGATCTTTATAATCAGCTGTTGGGAGCCAGGTATTTCACCAAACTGGACCTCAGGGGAGCATACAACCTGGTCCGTATAAAAGAAGGCGATGAGTGGAAGACCGCGTTCAATACGCCTCTCGGCCATTTTGAGTATCTCGTAATGCCGTTCGGGTTAAGTAACGCACCTGCAGTGTTTCAGAATTTTGTCAATGATATTTTCAGAGATATCAGTGGTGTATATGTGGTCGTGTATTTGGACGACATTCTGGTCTTTTCTCCTGGTCTTTGGTCACACGTCCGACATGTCCGTACTGCATTCTCTATTCGCCAAATTAGAGAAATGTGTCTTCATGGAGGAAGAGATAAATTTTTTGGGATATATTATATCGGCTAAAGGTTTTCGCATGGATCCTGCGAAAATTAAACCCATTAAGGAATGGGTACAACCCAAGTCTCTGAAGGCACTGCAGCGATTCTTGGGTTTCGCTAACTATTATCGTAAATTTATTAAAGGGTTTTCAGAGATAGCCAAACCTCTCACTGATTTGACACGTAAAGGGGCGGATGTGATTAACTGGAAGCCTGAAGCCATTCATGCGTTTTCTCAGTTAAAAGAGTGTTTCTCCGCGGATCCAATATTGGTGCAGCCTGATTTGGACCGCCCCTTCATTGTAGAGGTAGATGCCTCTGAAGTTGGAGTGGGAGCAGTGCTATCACAAGGCACCGCATCTCTCACTCAACTTCGTCCGTGTGCCTTCTTTTCCCGAAAATTTTCCTCTACAGAGATGAATTATGATGTAGGTAATCGGGAATTGTTGGCAATCAAATGGGCCTTCGAGGAATGGCGCCACTTCCTCGAAGGCGCCAAACATAGGATTACCGTAATTACTGACCACAAAAATCTAACCTATTTGGAGTCAGCGAAAAGACTGAATCCTAGACAGGCTAGATGGGCCTTGTTCTTCTCCAGATTCGATTTTGTGATCACTTTCAGACCGGGTACTAAAAATGTGAGGGCTGATGCCCTGTCTCGAAGTTTTTGCCCCTTACAAGTCGAGGACGTGGAACCGACTCCCATTTTAGCCAAGGGGATTATTGTCTCGGCTGTGACTTTGGATCTTCTGGAAGAGATTCGTAGATCTCCAGAACAGGCCCCTGACACTACTCCTGCCCAGAAACTATTTGTCCCTACCAAATTCCGCCTCCAAGTTCTTAAGGAATCTCATGATTCCGTCCTCGCAGGGCATCCTGGTATCAATAACACCATCAGACTTGTAACCAGGAGTTTGTGGTGGCCAACCATAGTAAAGGACTGTAAGGAATATGTACTGGCTTGTGAAACCTGTGCTCGCGCTAAGTCTCCCCGCACCCGCCCTGCCGGGTTGCTCCAGTCCTTGCCTACCCCTGAGGGTCCTTGGACTCATATCTCCATGGATTTTATTACCGACCTGCCACTCTCAGAAGGGAAGACTTGTATCTGGGTAGTGGTAGACAGATTCAGCAAGCAGTGTCATTTTGTTCCGCTGTCCGGGTTACCTAATTCCGAGACCCTGAGCAAAGTATTCATTAATCATGTTGTGCGATTGCATGGTGTTCCTGTGAATATTGTTTCTGACAGGGGCACCCAGTTTGTTTCTAAATTTTGGAGGGCATTCTGTAAACGGATTGGAATTGACTATTCCTTTTCATCTGCCTATCACCCTGAAACCAATGGTCAAACCGAGCGCGCAAATCAAACTCTCGAACAGTATCTACGTTGTTATGTCTCTGAGCATCAATCTGATTGGGTGGAACATCTGCCACTAGCAGAATTTGCCATGAATAACCAGTACCAGGAGTCCATCAAGACCACCCCTTTCTACTGTAATCATGGGCTGCACCCGCGCTTTTGTTCATTTTCTTCTAGGCTTTCTGACGTCCCTGGGGTAGAAAGGTCCGTAGATCAGTTAAAGACTATCTGGTCTGAAGTAAACAAAAACTTAAAGGGGGCTCAGACTAGGCAGGCGTCTTCTGCTAATAAACGGCGCTCCAAGGGTCCGGACCTGGGAGTTGGGGACAAAGTTTGGTTGTCTACAAAAAATATCAAGCTCAAAGTGCCGTCTGCCAAACTAGGTCCCAGATTTATTGGTCCGTATGAAATAATTGACGTGATTAACCCTGTAGCCTTTCGTCTGAAGCTCCCTCAATCATTCAAACTGCCCAATGTATTCCATAAATCCCTTCTCAAATTGTACCGATCTCCGATTCGTCCTGTCCGGTCCCCTCCTCCTCCGGTCTTGGTCGGGGGTGCCGTGGAATACGAAGTTCAACGGATCCTTGATTCCCGTTTAGTGAGAGGATCCGTGCAGTATCTGGTACATTGGAAGGGCTATGGTCCGGAGGAGAGGTCCTGGGTGCCTGCCAGTAATATCCATGCCAAGGGATTGATCAGGAAGTTTCATCTTCTTCATCCCAATAAACCGGGTTTTGTGGGTCCGGAGGCCCCTCGTAGAGGGGGGGGTACTGTCACATCGCCATTGGACTCGGTGGCTGGTGTTCCTGCCTCGGCCGCTGGGAGGAGCCGGATTCCTTCGGCTGGTGGCGCCGGTGATAGGAGGGCCTTGTCCTCATATGGAACTGCTCCCGCGACGTCTGCCTCTGTCACTGAGCGCCGCTGTGTTCCCCCTCTGGGTGGTGTTGGTCGCAGAGGAGCGGGCCCTGCAGAGGTGTCCGTTAGGCGCAGCCTGCGTTCTTCTGTCAGAGGTGGCGTGGGTGGAGCCAGTCGTGCATCTCCATCTGGCCTGGATCTAGGGGCGGTCCGGATGAGGTCATCAGGTTGTGAGCTCCAGCCTATGGGAGGTAGCCGTGCCCTTCAAGTACATTGGAGCCTGGCTTGCAGGCCGCCAGATATAGTTTTGGTTCCCCAGTGATAGTGTGTGTGTTTAGTTTCGTGTCTGACCTTGCCTGGATTTCTGACTCTGCCTCTGCTTATCGATTTTGTACCTCAGCTGCCCTCTTGGTTTTTTGCCCTTGACCTTTGCCTGGATTTTTGACTCTGCTACTGCCTGACGATTTTGTACCTTCGCTGCCCTCTCGGTTTTGACTCGGACATCTGACTTCGTTTTTAGGGTCTTGATTTTCCCCTGGCGACCTCCCCGGCTCTGTTGCTCATATAGGCAGCTACCCCCTGGGCTCCGCTGTAATTCCAGATCCCTGTATAGGGGTTAAGGGTCTCGGGGTTTCTCGGGGTGCTGCCTACCAGCAGCTCGGCCTCACGGTGGATGGTCGTCACAGTTTTATGAGGGACCGTTCCCGTCAAACTAATCTGATAAGCTTCTATGAAGAAGTAACTTCTGGACTGGACCAAAGAAATGCAGTGGATGTGGTGTATATGGACTTTTCAAAAGCTTTTGATACGGTGCCACACAAAAGGTTGATACATAAAATGAGAGCAATGGGGATAGGGGAAAATATGTGTAAGTGGGTCAAGAAGTGGCTTAGTGATAAGAAACAAAAGGTGGTCATTAATGGAACACACTTAGAATGGGTCACAGTTAACATTGGGGTACCACAGGGGTCAGTGTTGGGCCCGCTTCTTTTTAATATATTTATTAATGACCTTGTAGGGGGCATACAGAGTAGAATTTCAATATTTGCAGATGACACTAAACTCTGCAGGATAATCAATACAGAGGAGGACAATTTTATATTACAGGAGGAATTATGTAAACTAGAAGCTTGGGCTGATAAATGGCAAATGAGCTTTAATGGAGATAAATGTAAGGTCATGCACTTGGGCAGAGGAAACAAAAGGTATAATTATGTGCTTAATTGTAAAACACTGGGCAAAACTATCACTGAAAAAGACCTAGGTGTATGGGTAGATGACAAACTCACATTTAGCGGCCAGTGTCAGGCAGCTGCTGCAAAGGCAAATAAAATAATGGGATGCATTAAAAGAGGCATAGATGCTCATGAGGAGAACATAATTTTACCTCTATACAAGTCACTAGTGCAACCACACTTAGAATACTGTGTACAATTCTGGTTTCCAGTGTATAAGAAAGACATAGCTGAACTAGAGAGGGTGCAGAGAAGAGCGACCAAGGTTATTAGAGGACTGAGGGGTTTGCAATACCAAGACAGGTTATTAAACTTGGGGTTATTTAGCTTGGAAAAATGAAGGCTTAGGGGTGATCTTATAATAATGTATAAATATATGAGGGGACAGTACAGAGACCTTTCTAATCATCTCTTTACTTTTAGGCCTGAGACGGGGACCAGGGGGCATCCTCTACGTCTGGAAGAAAGCAGGTTTAATCATAATCACAGACGTGGATTCTTTACTGTAGGAGCAGTGAGACTATGGAACTCTCTGCCACATGATGTTGTAATGAGTGACTCACTACTAACATTTAAGAAGGGTCTGGATGCCTTTCTTGAAAACTACAATATTACCAGTTATATATATTAGATTCTTTGAAAGGTCGTTGATCCACGGAATGTCGAATTTCATATTGAGTCAGAAGAATTATTTCCCCAATGTGGAGCTAGTGATGCCACATGGTTTTTTTTTGCCTTCCTCTGGATCAACATGTTAGGCTATGGGTTGAACTGATGGACTTATGGTCCCTTTACACGCGGCCACAGGAAGGTAGAAACAGGCAGGCATGGGCACAATTGTGCCTGTTGCCTTGAAAAGACCACAATGTGGCGGCATGTAATTCAGGACTTTCCTTCCTTCATGGAAGACACAGGAAGGAAAGTCCTGATTGACACGCCGCACATCGTGGTCTTTTAAGGCAACAGGCACAATTGTGTCCGATGCCTGCCTGTTTCTACCTTCCTGTGGCCGCGTGTAAAGGGACCATTAAAGTCTTCCTTCAACCTTAAAAACTATGTTACTATGTTACTTAGTTATCACTTTTGCCTTGTGACTTAGGCCGGCTTCACACCGCAGCAAGATCTGATCCGGGGCTGTCAGGGATCAACCTGACAGCCCCGGACCGGATCAGCACACAGAACCGGAGGGCACATATGCCCTCCGGTCCGGTGTGAAGCCGGACGCAGCTGCAGCTGCTGATGAATCAAGATCGCGGCTCATGGGGAGCTAGCCGCGGTCCTGAAATAACAGTGGCTGTGCAGCCACAGGTGTTCGGTTCCCGGATCCTCCCAGACCGGGGCAATGCGGCCCCATAGGCTCCCATGTTAGGGAGCACCGGATTGCCCCGGATCCTGGAGGATCCAGGGGAATTCGGGAGACGGCAAATTGGGGAGATTTTCTCCCCGAACACAAAAACGTTGTGTCCCCGGATTCTTTTGGAGAGATGGAAACCCCATAGGATATTATGGGGCTAAAATCCGTTCCGGCGCTGTCTGGTTTACACCGGACAGCCCCGGATCAGACCTTACCGTGTGTGAAGCCACCCTTAGTGCTCCATCATGTTGGAAAAAGCATGTTTCATCACCATATTGCTCCTGAATTGTTGGGAGGTTTCTCTTGGAGGATATTTAAATATCAATATTTGTTTATGACAATGTTCTTAGGCAAAATTGTGAGTGAGTGAGCTTTATCATTTGAATGAAAAGCAAACCCACACATGAATGTTTTACTGTTGGCAATCATTATTCCAGAGGTTACATTTTTCACATTTACTTAAAAAGAGATAGAACACCTCTATAAAAAGGATAAGCCATCATTAGGATGGGTCATCAATGTCGTATCGTTAGGGAGTCCAGCACCTGGCCCCTCCAATGATCAGCTAATATGTGCTCTGTCAGCAGAAAAATCTAAAACAATCTGAAGGGGCTTCATCAGAGAAAAATGTATAATAATAAACTTGAAGGTTTTTGCTGGACTTGTGTCTTCTTTTAACCTTTAATTTAAGAAACTATTACATAAATGTTAATAAAATATATACTTTACATTTAATTCATTAGCTTTATATATAAAATGTATGTAAAGGTCACCTGAAAGGCATGTGATGTGCTGGTGCAAGAAGTCTTCTACCCAAAATGCAAAGTCCAAAGGAAAGAGTTACCAGAAAAGAGTCTTCATCAGTAGCAACTTTCTGAAATACATGGTGATTACAACGTACAGATTTTACAAGGAATTTAAAGCAAATTTATCATCCACAAATTGAATGTCTCTTACGCTGTGGGGTTTCTTTATGGACATAACCATTCACTATTATGAGACAAACAGAGTCACTTTGGACTCTATATGGCCTTTGTCATATGGACAAGTCAGTGTCCATCTTTTTAGAGGTGCACAAAATTGTAATCGACTGAGCTTTTGTGCATGCCAAAAAGATGGCATACCACCATGAAAAAGGTCAGCTGCAGTCTTATGTGATTCTATCTGCCTCATAGTGATTGTGTTTTTCAGAGTTTTATCTGAATCCTGCTTTTTGGAGATTTAGAAAAAAAAAACTGAGTTAAAGAGCACCCTTAACATTTTACTCATGTTGAACTTGACACACAATGTAATAGTGAAAAAGGGAGAATACATTCAATAAATTGACAACCTACAGCAAATAAATAGCAGTGATACATGTACATAGCATAGGGTACTCATTTGACACTATTTTGATCAAAAGGGCATACAAGTCATCACACCACAACAAGATGTAAGCAATCAGGATGATCCCTAACTCTAGTATCTCATCACAGTACATGCCAGCAGGCCTCAGAATTAACTGGGGAGAGAAGGACCTAGACCTGACTGATTTGTACCAGCCTGTGGAAAGGTCTGTGGAAATAGACACGATCCAAAGAGAAAAGAAACTAAACTACAGTACAATTAAACACATGAATGAGCATACGTGGTGCAAAACAGTAAGTTCCAGGTCAACGGAAATTTTCCCCCCAGTAAAATAAAAAGAAATGAATAGTAATCAGCAGGGTTACAGAAGAGCATATCTCACAACTTTACAGTCCTTTGACAAATGCTACTGACATGCCCCCAGGGCCTGGGGATACTCGAAACCAGACTACAGTACTGCTGGGGAGTCACAGGGGTCGAGACCTGGCTCTGTGATGCTGGGGCGTCAATAAAAGATTGGGGAATAGGGTTTTGGAGATTGTTGTCATAACGCCACCGTGACGTTCGGCTATTGATGGCAGACTGTCACGCTTGGGAGGTAAGGGAATCAGTTAACAGGTAGGTGAATTGGGCAAAAGGGGGTCAGGAGAGCCTAATCTGACCCTGATGCTGGGGTCCTTGGCTTGCCCTGATCTTGGAGGTACCTCTGATGGTGAGGAGTTCCGAGCCGCCACCCTGTACCCTAAAACTCCTGATTAGCCCTAGGCTGAGGGCCCCTACCTCCACCCACAGGCCAGGAATCACAGCTTCTCCCAAGGAAAGACGTTAGCCCAGCAGCTAAGCATCAACACAGCACCAAGACATAGGTGCTGCTGCTAGCTATGTGTTCTGACAGAGGAGAGGGAAGGCTTTTTAAACCCAGGGGGAGGGGATTCCAGGTGAGTCACACTTCAACCACTCAACCAGCAATTGAACATAATAGTGACTGCAGTTCTGGAGCACAACACAGGAGTCAGGACCTTCACAACTATCAACCATGCAGCTCTTAAAGAAAAACAACCTACACAGCAGCATCCAGCAATGTCAGCGCCATCTAAGTGCGTGACAGTACCCCCTCTTTCAAGAGAGGCCTCCGGACTCGACTACGGCACATCCGAAAGAAGTCCACATCCCCTGAGAGATGAGATATGAACGATATTACAGGGTTGCCAAACCTGAAGGTAGGTCAAGGCGGTACAGTACAGGATTGCAAATGGCCGATTTCCGAAAAGGTCCTACAACCCCGGAACCCAGAGCCCCAGTTACACGCCTCCGCCTGATGTGCTGGGACAACACCCACACATACTCATTCACACTCAGGTCTGGACCTGTACGCTTATTGCCACACACGCGGCCACAGACAGAGGGTACAGTCATAGGCAGGCAAGTACCAGGCGCGTCTCTCAGAACCCCAGGACTCCCTTCCTTGGGACGCACCATAGACTCAACCACCCTTCCCCTGCCCCTCTTCCTAGGACGACGCCCAGAGGCACCAGGAGTCGGGAGCGTGGTGTGCACTCCAACCCTACCCCCAGGCAAACTCCTAAACCCCTCGAGCGATAAAGTCGGTGTAGCCATCACCAGCACGTGGAGATGGAAGTACTCCGGCAAGTACCCTCACAGGCAGTACCCCAGCGAACCACCTCCCGGCCCGCCAGTCAATTACCGGGTTGTGTTTGCTCAGACCCAAGACAATGGGGGTTGTCAAATTCTCCAAAATGTAACAAAAGAGGAAACTCCTGGTGATGAGTACCTATGGTCAAGTTCACATTTATGCACCACTTGGGATAACACCTTCCGGCTAAGCAGAACTGAGTCAATGGCGGAGATAGGAATAGGTCTCGCTAAGGTGATAAGAAGCCATGGGTCTGCGCAAAGCGAGAATCCATAAGAACAACTCCAGTTCCGGTATCAACTAGTACCGGTATGTCTCCATTTCTCCATCTACCAGCACCTTGGCAGACAGCGTGAACAGAGACTTAGAAAAAAAGGAGATATAAATCCTCTGGTCGTCTCCTTCTGAAACGACCCGAGGTAGGCTGAGTCTGAGACTTCATATGTGTCCCAGAGCGATGTAGACAAACTTTGATAAAATGATCAGCTTGTCCACAATAAAAACAATCTCTGCCCACTTGATGAACTGCAACTACAGGGGGTTTAACACGAGGGCCTACTGCCCCCAATTGCATAGGTTCATCGTATGGAGCCTCCTCAACAGGAATAAGCCACAGGGGACAAAGTTGGTCTCGGTCTCTTCCTCAGACGTCTGTCTACCCTGATGGCTAGGGACATCGCAGCCTCCAATGACTCAGGTGCGGCGTACTGAACCAGGGTGTCTTGCAGTCCAGCTGACAAACCCAGACAGAACTGACTCCTGAGGGCTGTGTGGTTCCACTGGGTGTCAGTCGCCCATCTCCGAAACTCCGAGCAGTACTCCTCCACTGCTTGTGACCCCTGCTTCAGTTTACGGACATTTGACTCAGCAAGAGTCACCCTATTCGGTTCACCATACACCTGAGACAGAGCAGCAAAAAAAAACCCGTCCACCGACCGCAGCAATGGTAAGTCAGTCGGGAGGGAGAAGGCCCAGGTCTGGGGATCCCCCTTAGGAAGGGAGATTATAATCCCCACCCGTGTTGTTCCTCGCTCCCAATGAACGGGGTCGAAGCCTGAAATAAAGCTTTCAGGCCTCTTTGAACACCAAGAATTTATCTCTTCCCCCAGAAAACCTTTCTGGAAGGGATATCTTGGGTTTAGGTATGGCCTGGGCGTGAGCCGAGGCCAGATACCCCACAACCTGCTGCAGCTGCTGCGCCACCTGTGTCCGCAGACCAGTGACCTCAGCTGAGATGGTCTGCATCAGTTGTGAGAAGGCATATGCAGAGGATGTTTGAGACATAATGGCTCAGAGAAAAAAAATGGTAATAGGCTGCTGATAATGTCATGCTTGGGAGGTAAGGGAATCAGGTAACAGGTAGGTGAATTGGGCAAAAGGGGGTCAGGAGAGCCTAATTTGACCCTGATGCTGGGGTCCCTGGCTCGCCCTGATCTCGGAGGTCCCTCTGATGGTGAGGAGTTCCGAGCCGCCACCCTGTACCCTAAAACTCCTGATTAGCCCTAGGCTGAGGGCCCCTACCTCCACCACAGGTCAGGAATCACAGATTCTCCCAAGGAAAGACTTTAGCCCAGCAGCTAAGCATCAGCACAGCACCAAGACATAGAGCACATAGCTATCAGCAGCACCTGACAGAGGAGAGGGAAGGCTATTTAAAGACAGGGTGAGGGGATTCCAGGTGAGTCACACTTCAACCACTCAACCAGCAATTGAACATAATAGTGACTGCAGTTCTGGAGCACAACACAGGAGTCAGGAACTTCACAACTACTAACCATGCAGCTCTTAAAGACAAACAACCTACACAGCAGCATCCAGCAATGTAAGCGCCATCTAAGTGCGTGACACAGACGCTGCGGTGCAGGACCTCTGGGGATGATGGAATTGCAGCTAAGGTGATATTGCTCCCCACAGGTGGAGCGGTTCCCCAGGACAGCCGGTAAAGTCTATGTCGATGGTAGGCCGTTGGGGTGCAGGACTGAGGGCACAGAATAACTGACAGACACACAGTACCTAGTCTCTGTTACCTTTACTGGTAGTTGCAGGTTCAGACCAAGACACTGTCCAAGGAGATGTTAGGAATCTGAATGGCCTGGAAGCAAGTCGGGGATCTCCTCACCCGGTGAGTTCTGAGGCATCCCTGCTGCGCTCCTCTTTGCTAGTCCTGGCTGCCTGTAGCTAAGCTGTGACCCTCTCCTCCTGCTCTTAAGTCTCTTACCCATATGGCAGGCAGCTTGAGCCCTTCACGGGCACCGCTCCTCTGGCAACTGTCCCTGAGCTCTCCGATGGTGCTGTGCCTCCAGGTGCTTTCCTGTGGCCAGTAGACGTGGAGTCTCCCGTCCTCCAGTTTTGGTTGCTGGATCTGTAGTACCCTCATAACCTCGGACCTCGATGTCTGTTTCTGGCGCTCTGCACTGGGGTGAGCCTGTCAACTGGCTCCACAGACCAGGCCTTCTCCTCTCCTTCTCCGGAATTTATAGGGGAGCTCTCCTGAATCCAGGTTCAGAGCTCCCCCTTCAGGTCTGGAGTCAGGAAAAGTTTTGCATTCTGTGGGCTCACCTGGTGTGGATACCCCTCCTTGCTTCCAAGCATGACATCACCTCCTGAGGGAGGCAATTCCATTGTGGCAACCGGACTCTGCGGTGCCACATTCTCCACTAGTTAAATTTAGTACTCCTGGACTGAGGAAACATTTTTATAGAAATAACAATAGAAAATGTACAGAACCTCAAAAATGAAAAATTACAAAAAACAAGAAAATTTGAAAACACAGTCACTACGGTGCTTAGTCCTTCCACCATGGCTGATCATGAACTTTTTAGAAATTGGTTTTGACCACAACCAGTCATGAGGCCTATTAATCCATGTTTAAAGTAAATGTTCAAGAATGCTCAAATGTTCATACAGTAAGTCGTGTAGGCATAGTATGATTGGTGGTTGCTTATTTACATAGTTGCATGAAAACAAAATATATTTACATTTTAAACTGGTTGTACTTTCCACTTAACTTGGTAACAGTCCCTGTAACGTGCTGGGATCTAACCTCTGTTACTACGAGTGGATATATGCAGTACAGGTATTTCTGATTGTCTACTCTGGTCTCTAGTGTCTACTGCTGGTGTTGTAGGTGCACTATCCACTATTCTACGTGTAGACCTACGTAGCACGGGTATACCAGAGTGTTGTCTTAGACTCACCATGGGACTGACAGATTCACCATTAGCAGGGGGTTGACTCTCTTGTTCCACTGTAGCTGGTGGTTCTTAAGGTGGTTCTTGAATCTCAACTGGTTCAGTTATGACATGTTGGGGAAAAGTCAATATAAGTACTACAATGGCTCCATTTATCTGGGTCCACGTTTTGGAAACATCTCCAAGAACTGTATGAATCATCTCTTTTTTTTTTGTTCTACGGGTCAAGGTGTATATTGGACTTCTTTTATGCGTCTTAATTAATTAGGGCATATCTTTAGATGGTCTCTTGAAACTGCCGCTGAGGTCTCTTCTCTCTCTTTACTGATTAAGCAGACTTTGGCGTTGCCAAAATTTGAAGGCAATTGTCACGCTGGGAGTGGGGAAGACACCCAGCGTAGGATAACGACGGGGGGGGGGGGGGGGGATAAGGAGTCCCTAACGCTAAGGGCACAAGAAGGAGACGGTGACCCCTAGACTTCCTAGAGCTGACCCTGTCTGCCCTAACGTCCCTATACAGTCTCCTCAACTGTCGCCGACCACGAACCTCGTCCCTCTCTGATCCTAGCACTATCTTATCTAAGGATCAGATGGAGAGGTTCACTAGACCCCTCCACTATCAACTAAAGACAAACACCAGGGAAGACAGACATTTGGGAAAAGGAAACACTTATCTGACAGCAGAACTCAGCAACCTTCACAACCTCCGCGTCTGCTGGAGCAAGGATAATGAGAGCACAAGGAACTATCACCTGCACCGAGGAAGGGTAATGAACCTCCTTATAAAAGTGGAAGGAATCTGCTGGGTCCTAGTGACCTACGATATTGGTGGATAAAACCAGACCGAGCACAAGACCTCCACAGCCGTCCCCCCATAACAGCGAGATCCCATCACACCCTCTCTCCATCTACACAGAAGGTAAATGCCCCTGAAAGGGACGGACCATCCTCCACCATTATGGCTGGTGGGCCACACGCTGGGATCGTCTGCGCGTGGCCTCCACCCTGTCATCCGTGCCACCCGTGACAGCAATACGGTGTATGGCTCTGCCTCCCATTGGTCATCCAGTTTGTTTGTTCATCTCTTCGGCTTGAGGACTTGTTCTCCAAGTGTTAAGAGAACTGCAGGTGTGTGTTTGTTGTTTGTAGGCACTTTCTTGCTTGAGACAGGTTTCTCTCAACGCACTCTTGCATTTTACGGTACTGCGGTTGCCATTCAGTATCCCAATCCGCATCTGGTGGATTTGTTTCAGGTGTTTAGGTCTATGGGCAACTTGCCAGGTCTTGCCCTCATCAGGTATGCAGGAGTACAATTGGTGGAGTTCACAGGGATATGATTGTATAAGTCCACTAAGTCTTGCAACTTCTCTGGCCACATACTTCTTTCTTCCAGTGGCAGTGTCTTCAACAGGTCTATCACCACTTGATTCATTTTTTCGCAATGCCATTAGTCTGTGGAGGGTACGGCGTCATCCTTATTTTCATGCAGCCGTACAAGTTGCAAAACTCCTCGAATACCTCTCCTCGAATGTAGCCTCATATCTCTCCATATAGTGTAATACAACCTCACATCCCTCCATATAGTATAATGTAGCCTCATATCCCTCCATATAGTATAATGTAGTCTCATATCTCCCCATATAGTATAATACATCCTCCCTCTATACAGTATAATGCATGCTCAGTTCTCCATATAGTGCAGCATTAAATATCTCCATATAGTGCAGCCTCATATATGAAGCCTCATAGCTCTCCATATAGTGCAGCCTCATATATGCTACCTCATAGCTCTCCATATAGTGCAGCCTCATATCTCTCCATATAGTGCAGCCTCATATATGCAGCCTCCTCTCTCCATATAGTGCAGCCTTATATATGCAGCCTTAAAGCTCTCCATATAGTGCAGCCTCATATAGTGTAGCCTCACAGCTCTCCATATAGTGCAGCCTCATACAGTGCCGCCTCCTTTTTCCATATAGTGCAGCCTCATAAGTGCAGCCTCCTCTCTTCATGTAGCGCAGCCTCATAGTGTAGCCTCATCTCTATATAGTGCAGCCTCTTCTCTCCATATAGTGCATCCTCCTCTCTATATAGTGCAGCATCATATAGTGCAGCTTCCTCTCTCCATAAAGTGAGAGACTCATATCTCTCCATATAGTGCAGCCTCATATCTCTCCATATAGTGCAGCCTCATAGCTCTACATATAGTGCAGCCTTATATAGTGCAGCCTTGTACATACAGCCTCATAACTCTCCATATAGTGCAGCCTCATAGCCTCTCCATAGAGCATCATGTACCCCCTTCCTCCTCCCATAGTTCTCTGGCCACCTTGTATTCACTTATTAAAAAAAATCTGTACTTACCTCTCCTGGTTCCCTCGCTGCTCCATTCTCCCAAAAACTGAAGAGAAGACTCAGGAGGAGGAGGTGCGAGGAGGCGGCACCAGCTTGCTAAATGCATTCCAGAGTGGAACTCACATGGAAAGCTGGCAGGGGTAAGAGGAAGCGAGGGGAGGAGCGGCAGTAGTAGGAAGTGGGAGGCTCTCTCTCCACCCCTCCCCTCGACACAACGGGCCCCATAGCTGTGTGCAGAATGCTGCCATGCAGTGCCGCACATTCACGTGAAGCGGGTGCCTGGTGCAGGACTCGGTGGTCGCAGAGGCAGCGGTGACGCGGGACGCTGTAAGTCCGGGTCCTGTCGCATCCGCGACTCCTGAGACCGCAATCGTTAAGCCCCTGGGTAGTAGCCTACCAGTCCCAGGAACTGTCGTACTTTTTTCGTGGTAATGGGTCTTTGCCGTCAACTGTCCTATTAGAATAGTAACTTTCTGGCTCTTAGTCAGGGAATACACTTCAAACAAACATTTGAGTCTCTGCCTGAAGTCGTTCAGGGTATCCGATTCTCCTGAATACTGTGGTAACCAGGTCGCTCCCAGAATACATGGCATTGAGAACGGCATGACTGGTGCTGCTGCGGGTGCCACAGCTGAGACCAGGGGTTCGGCTGGGGCTGCGTCGGTGGCTGAGGCTACGGCATCGGCTTGGCTGCAGCCTCGGCTTAGGCGGCGACTGGGTCCACCGCGGGTTCTCTCCCCTCCGTATCAGACATATTTCTCCCCCCTAGTGAACCGCAGCCAGGCTCGCAGTCTCTGTCGGCTTATTAGTCTACGGCTTTGCAGGGGATTTCCGGATCAGGGCCTCCTGCATCCCACTGGCTGATGTCAGAGGGTAGGGCAGCGTTTCTCTTCGCGCCCTTTCTAAGTTTCCGCCCATGATGGCACACACCCCTTTGGCTTAACCATGCACCGCGTGGTACAGTAATGGTGACAGTCACACAGTTCAATAAAATCTATTGCACACAGTATCCATCGACACCTGGCACAAAATCCTGTTTGTGATGCCAGAAATGACACACCTCTCAGGGCCGTGGGATACTTGGAACCAGGCTACATTACTGCTGGGGAATCACAAGGGTCGAGACCCGGCTCTGTGACCCTGGCAGTGTCAATAAAAGTTCTGGGAATAGGGTTTTAGGGATTGCTGTTGTAACGCCACCCGTTACGTTCGGCTGTTGATGGCAGACGCTGCGGTACAGGACCTCTGGGGATGATGGAATCACAGCTAAGGTGATATCGCTCTCCACAGGTGGAGCAGTTCTCCAGGGCAATCGGTAAAATCTATGGCGGTGGTAGGCCGTTGGGGTGTAGGACTGAGGGTGTGGAATAACTGACAGACACACAGTACGTGGTCTCCATTACCTTTACTGGTAATTGCAGGTTCAGACCAAGACACTATCCACAGGAGATATTAGGAATCCGGATGGCCTGGAAGGAAGTCGGGGATCTCCTCACCCGGTGAGTTCTGAGGTATCCCTGCTGCGCTCCTCCTTGCTGGTCCTGGCTGCATGTAGCTAAGCTTGCAACCCATTCCTCCTGCATTTAAGTCTCTCACCCGTATGGCAGGCAGCTTGAGCCCTTCCCAGGCACCGCTCCTCTTGGCAACTGTCACTGAGCTCTCTGATGCTGCTGTGCCTCCAGGTGCCTCGTGGAGTCTCCTGTCTTCTGGTTTTGGCTGTTGGGTCTGTAGTACCCTCACAGCCTTGGACCTCGATGTCTGTTTCTAGCGCTCTGCACTGGGGTGAGCCGGTCAACTGGCTCCACTCCCCACGCCTTCTTTCCTTCCTCAGGTCCCTCATGCTTGCTTCACCTTTGCTCTCTACTCCTGGGATGTCAGGGATGAGCTTAGCACTGCTCCAGTCCACAGGCCGTCGTCACAGTTTTTCTAGGAACTGAACTCCCTAACCCCGCCCCCACCCCGCCCCATGCCGGAATTTAATTTATAGGGGAGCTCCCCTGAATCCGGGTTTAGAGCTCCCCCTTCAGGTCTGGAGTCAGGAAAAGTGTTGCATGCTCAAATTTGGGGGAGGGTTCATCATGCTTTGGGGCTGTGTGGCCAATGACGGCACAGGGAATCTTGTTAAAATTGAGGGTCGCATGGATTCCACTCAGTATCAGCAGATTCTTGAGAATAATGTTCAAGAATCAGTGTCAAAGTTGAAGTTACGCCGGGGATGGATCTTTCAGCAAGACAATGATCCAAAACACCGCTCCAAATCTACTCAGGCATTCATGCCAGAGAAACAATTACAATGTTCTGGAATGGCCATCCCAGTCCCCAGACCTGAATATCATTGAACATCTGTGGGATGTTTTGAAGCGGGCTATCCATACTCGGCGACCATCAAACTTAACTGAACTGGAATTGTTTTGTAAAGAGGAATGGTCAAAAATACCTTCATCCAGGATCCAGGAACTCATTAACAGCTACAGAGGATGGCTGTTATTTTTGCAAAAGGTGGATCTACTAAATATTAATGTCACTTTTCTGTTGCGGTGCCCATACTTTGGCATCTGTCAATTTTTGAAATAATGCATATTTCACATTTTCGGTTAGTACAATAAACCTCATTTCAATCCTGAAATATTACTGTGTCCATCAGTTATTACATATATCACACTGAAATAGCTGTTGCAAAAAAACATTTTAACAAAAAAAAATAGAGTTTTATTAAGAGGGGTGCCCAAACGTTTTCATATGACTGTATAATAGTTAGCCCTCCAAACAGTATAATGGCCTCCACTCAGCCTTTCAAACTTTATAAGGGACCCCCAAATAGGCCTTCAAGCAGTGAAATGGCCCACACATAGCCCTCCTAACAGATTAATGGCTCCCACATAGCCATCCAAACAGTATAATTGACCCCCAAACAACCATCCTTAACAGTAAACTCGCCCTCACATAGCCCTTCAAATTGTATAATGGCACTACATAGTCCTCCAGGTTTTATAATAGCCCCATATAACCCTGCAAACTGTATAATGGCCTCCAAATAGTCCCATAAACAGCACAATGGCCCCAACATAGCCAATCAAACTGTATAATGGCCCCTGTATAGTTCAACAGATAGTATAATGGCCCCCACATTACCCTGCAAACTGTATAATGGCCCCCACATATGCCTCTAAATTGTACAATGGCTCCTCACAAACTCTGCAATCTGTGTAATGACCCCCACAGTCCTTCTAATAGTATAAATGTCTCCACATAGCCCTGCAAACTGTATAATGGCCCATTCGTAGCTCTCCAAATAGTATATTGGCCCCACATAGCCCTTCAAATAGTATAATGTCCTCCCACACAACCAACTAAAACAGTTAATTGGCCCCCACAAAGCCCAGTAAACTGCATAACGGCCCCATACAGCCCTCTAAATTGTATAGTAGCCCCCAAATAGCCTCCAAACTGTATAATGGCCTCTCACATAGTCCTGCAAACTGTAAAGTGTTCCTCACATAGCCATGCAAAGTGTATTATGGTTCCCACATGGCCCTCCAAGTAGTATAGTAGCTGTTCAAACTGTATAATGGCCCCAACATAG
This sequence comes from Allobates femoralis, assembly GCA_033576535.1. Lineage (NCBI taxonomy): Eukaryota > Metazoa > Chordata > Amphibia > Anura > Aromobatidae > Allobates > Allobates femoralis. The sequence goes on from JARQOC010000001.1 coordinate 434,479,820, forward strand.
CCCATAAAACAGTATATTGGTCTCCACATTACCCTCTAAATTGTATAATGGCCCCCCCACATAGTCTAGCAAACTATATAATGTCCCCACATATTCCTGCAAACTGTATAATGGTTCCCTAATATAGTGCTCCAAATGGTTGCCACCATACAGCCCTCCATAATTGTAAAATGGCACCCACATTGACCTGCAAACTGTAAATTGGCCCCAATCTAGCCATTTATAGTATAATCGCCTCATCATAGCCCTGCAAACTGTATAATACCCCACATAGCCCTTTAAATAGTGTATTGGCCCATAACAGCCCTACAATCTGTATATTAGCCTCCTGCCATGCGCTGTTATGCGCTGACTAGCTGCAACTCTGCTGTGATTAAATGTGTGTGAATTTCTTCGGGAACTGCATGCGTGAATGTCAGTTCTGCTGCTGTGTGGTGTGCTAGTTGTCCTGGTGCTGTATGAAGAAAAGTTTTAGTGTAAATCATCTAGAATCTTCACCCCTGGCCTTTACATACCTTCTCCCTCCACCAGGTGGTATCCCTGTTAGAGTTTTCACTCTGCCTTTGACCGAGCTTCCGTGTGGATGTCGGATTTTTTGCTGCAGTCTCTGGAAGATTTCCTTTTGCTGGAGTGGCTGCTGACCCACTGGTCCATGGTGGGTGAAGGTGAGGATTCAAGCATAGAGCGGGTTGAGGAGTTGAGGGCAAGGGTGGTGACTCAGACTTCTTCACCATCAGAGGTATTTCTGAGTACAGGGTCAGACCAGGGTTTCAAGTCTACATGCTCAGACCTGATACTCTTGTCCTGTCCTGTTACCTTTTAGAGAACCTACCCACTCCCATTGTCTTGGGCCTCCCTTGGCTTAAGGAACACAACCCAGTGATAGACTGGTGGGACAGAGAAGTAGTTAGTTGAGGTGATTCTGTGAGACTAGTTGCCTAACCACTACTGTTTCTGCTGTTCTTGTTGTATCTTTCCCTACCCCGTCAGCTGAAATGGTGGAGTCCAGACTATGCCTTGGACTAATGGTGGGTCTAGGGACCATTCTAGGAGGAGGGGCCAAGAAAGGATGGTTGTTCCTACTATGCATCCCAAGCAAGGGGGTTCTGGGGCCAGGTGGTCTCCACTGCTATTTGCCATTCTGAGTGTGTGCCTTCTGACTGGGACCACTGATGTGGAAATAAACTTGCAGGTCCAGACCTGTTGTGAACAAGTATGTGTGGGTGCTGTCCAAGCATGTCAGGTGGAAGCGTACTGCTGGGACTCCTAGTTCCGGGGTTATAGGACCATTTGGATATAGGCCATTTGCAACACTGTGCAGTAATGACTAGCTACCTCCAGTGTTGGAGACCCATAACATCTTTTATATCTCATCACTCAGGAGATTTGAATTTTTCCCAAATGCAGCCGGTTTAGAGTCCGGAGGCCTCTCTTACAAGAAGGGCTACTGTCACGCGCTGTTATGCGCTGACTATCTGTGGTCTATGTTGGATGCTGCTGTGATTAAAGGGAACCTGTCAGGTTGTTTATGCCCCCCAGCTATCACTGTCTGCACCTGTAGCTTCATAGTACTATTCTAATCCTCCTTTTCTGAGCTAAAAGTGTAATGTTAAAGGTTAAAAAAAAGCATTTATACACTTACATTTTCTTATGTAAATGAGGCAGTGTGTAGACACTCTGGCAGGTTAATAGTTAACATTTCTGCCGAATGTCAGAAGATGCTATGGGACTTGTGTGATGTCACGATCATGTGACTATAATAGGCGGCGCAAAGTCTCCATAAACCATAATGATTTTGCTTGCTTAGCCCCACCCACTATGGTCACATGATCAATACATCTCACGGGTCATTTATACAGAGAATTTTTCAGTGAGTTAATTATTAACCTGCCAGAGTGACTATGTCCTCCAAGGTGTAGTCACTGCCCCATTCACATAAGAAAATGTAAGTGTAAAATGCTCTTTTTCACCTTTAAAATGACAGTATTAACTCAGACAGGGATGATTAGACTAGTGCTATGAAACTGCAGGTACAGCTATTGATAGCTGGAGGGGGCATAAATGAGCTGACAGATTCACTTTGAATGTGTTTGAATTTCTTCTGTAACTGCATGAGTTAATGTCAGCTCTGCTGCTGTGTGCTGTGCTAGTTGTCCTGGTGCTGGATGAAGTGAAGTTTAAAGGTGCCGTCACACGCATCAATTTCAAGAACGATATTGTTAGCGATCACATGCACGCGCGATCGCTAACAATATTGTTCAGATCGCTGGTGAGCTGTCACAAAGGCAGACTCACCAGTGATCAATGGACCAGACACATCGTGGAAACGATTTAAATATCGTTTCCACGATGTTTTGCTCCCGCTGCCAGGCTGCGGTAAGCGGGAGCAGGCTGGTCTCCAAGGTAAAATGTGGGTAACTAGGCAGCGCGCGCTGCCTAGATACCCAATGTATACCTTGGTTACCAGCCTTCTCTGCTCACCAGCTGGTATTCAAGGTACACAGCGGGTAACTTGGGACCCTAGTTGCCCGCTGTGTACCTTGGATACCAGCCGGTGAGCGGAGAAGGCTGGTAACCAAGGTATACATTGGGTATCTAGGCAGCGCGCACTGCCTAGTTACCCGCAGTTTACCTTGGAGACCAGCCTGCTCCCGCTTACCGCAGCCTGGCAGCGGGAGCAAGACATCGTGGAAACGATATTTAATTCAAACCAAACAGGGGAGTCTCGACAGAGCAGCTGTATTCCCATGTAATTTCAAAGGCCTGTGCTCTACATAGAAGTTGAAGTCTTGAAACACTAGAAACCACCTGGTCCTTTTCTGTCTCTCATCCATTTAGTGGTGCATGATCTGACACTAGTCTAAACTTTTTGCCTAGCAGATAATATTTTAAAGTGTCAACTGCCCATTTGGTGGCTAAGCATTCCTTCTCTACTATGGTGTAATTTCTCTCAGTGAAGGATAATCTTCTCAGGTACGGGATCGGATGTTCCTCAGCATTTATTTCCTGTGACAACACTGCTCCCAACCCAACTTATGAAGCATTGGTATAAAACACAAACTCCTTAGTGAAATCAGGTGCCATTAAGACTGGCTGCTTACACAGAGATACCGTATATACTCGCATATAAGCCGAGTTTTTCAGCCCAAAATTTGGGCTGAAAAGTCCCCCCTCGGCTTATACGCGAGTATACAGTATATATACATATATATACATCATATATGTATAATACAGCAGCAGCCCCGGAGGTATACAGGCCCCCCCATCAAGCTCCAGGGCCCCCCCCTTGCGCGGCAGCCTGTAAAGTAAAATCATACTTGCCAGTGTCCTGTCGCGCCGTCCGCAGCTGCCGACACGCGATCCCCGGCTTCATTCCGCGTCTTCCGCATTTCCTGTAGTCGCGGGCAATGACGTCATTGCCCGCGACCACAGGAAGTCGGAAGCCGGAAGACGCGGATTGAAGCCCGAGATCGCGTGTCGGCAGCTGCGGACGGCGCGACAGGACACTGGCAAGTATGATTTTACTTTACAGGCTGCCGCGCAAGGGGGGGCCCTGGAGCTTGATGGGGGGGCCTGTATACCTCCGGGGCTGCGGCTGTATACAGCCCTGGGGCTGCGGCTGTATACAGCCCTGGGGCTGCGGCTGTATACAGCCCTGGGGCTGCGGCTGTATACAGCCCTGGGGCTGCGGCTGTATACAGCCCTGGGGCTGCGGCTGTATACAGCCCTGGGGCTGCTGCTGTATACAGCCCTGGGGCTGCTGCTGTATACAGCACTGGGGCTGCTGTATACTACCTAAGGGCTGCTGTATACTACCACTGGGGCTGCTGTATATACCTCTGGGGCTGCATATACCTCTGGGGCTGCATATACCTCTGGGGCTGCATATACCCCTGGGGCTGCATATACCCCTGGGGCTGCATATGGGGCTGCATATACCCCTGGGGCTGCATATACATCTGGGGCTGCATATACCTCTGGGGCTGCATATGGGGCTGCATATACCTCTGGGGCTGCATATACCTCTGGGGCTGCATATACCTCTGGGGCTGCTGTATACTACCACTGGGGCTGCTGCTGTATACTACCACTGGGGAGGCTGCTGTATACCTCACTGCTGGGGGTTGTATACCTGTGCTGGAGTCCACCCTCGGCTTATACGCGAGTCAATAAGTTTTCCCAGTTTTTGGGGCAAAAGTAGGGGGGTCGGCTTATACACGGGTCGGCTTATACACGAGTATATTCGGTAACTTAAATTCCTGGAAAGTCATCTCTACTTCCAAAGTCCACTTGGCTATTGATGAATAATTGGCGTTATACACGCCATTTAATATAAAATCAGATTGGGGATGGGGGTTCATCACATATCCCCTGATGAAGCTTTAACCACTAAAGAGGAAAAATACATTGGGCCAGTAGGCAGGGGATCCTTCCACTGAGGGGTCAATTGTTCTTTCTGCACCTTGTGATAATAGGGTGAGACTTTCCAGTGTAATATTGGCCATGTTCACACACATGCGTTTTTTTGCCCATCCCTGCGTTTTTGGGGTGTTAAAAAAAAACGCAGGTGCGTTAACGCAGGGCACATGTGAGTGTACATGCGTTTTTCAGGACCACTTGTGTTTCTTTCCCATACCCCAAAAAACGCTGCATGCAGCGTTTTTGGGTGCTGGAAAAAAACGCAGGTGCGTTTCCCCAAAAACGCATGCGTTTTTTAACATGGGCCCCTATGGGAAATGCAGGCAAACGCAAGGCACATGCAGACACCTGCGTTAACGGTTGCGTTTTTGTAAAAGGAGTCATCAAAAATGAATTATTTTTTTTTCAATTGCACCCCCCCCCCCCTATATAATTAAGAAAATACAAAAAAAAATTTTTATGATAGCACCGGTCGGCAGGAAAACGGAAAAATAAATTTCTTCAGCAAAAACACAAATTTTTATGCCATGCGTTTTTTGTTATTTGGGTGTTTGGTGAAAAAAATGACTAAGTCCAAAAACGTTTTTGGAGCTTTCAGACACACAAGGCACATTTTTTAAAAAAACGCAAGTGCTTTTAGGAGTGCTAAAAAAAACGCAAATTGTGTGTGAACATAGATAGCCATTGATTGTCCTGCTCTAATCTTTATCCACAATTGCGGTCTCTTTTTGCTGTGGTAACCCCACATCAATGGTGATTTATAGAGGTACTGTGGGTATTTGAGCTAACAGCGCCACCTATTTGATGTAATGCTGCTATAAATGCACATGCACTTCACATGTTGATGACTATTCATTCATCTATAGTGTGGTATCTATTTGTCATTATGATGTACCGTATGTTCCTCTATTTTTGTAATCCATTATTCTGTATAACAATTTTTGACCCATTGTTGGATAATTTACGTTAATGAAATTGCATTGGTGCAGTCTTCACATTGACCCCATGTGCCCACCTTTTCTTGTTCTAGAAGATGAGCTGTGAATTTGTATGCGATACTTTACATAAAGAAATTGCAAATGCATGCTTTCTCTCCTTGTTCTTGTGTTTCTGAAATGATCTGACACTAGTCTGAACTTTTGGCCTAGCAGATAATATTTTGAAGTGTCATCTGCCCATTTGATTGCTAAGCATTCCTTCTCTACTATGGAAATTTTCACTTCAGAGAGGAAGTGGACGAACTCTAGCGCCACCTTTAGGTAGCTCCTCAAAGTCAGTCGAATTTTTGACAAGCCTTTTAATATGACTAAGGATTTGTGCCAGATCAGAACCACAAACTACAGATGCTGTGTAATTTCTCTCACAGAAGGATAATCTCCTTCTCAGGTACAGGATCGGATGTTCCTCAGCATTTATTTCCTGTGACAACACGACTCCCAACGCAATCTATGAAGCATTGGTCTAAAACACAAACTCCTTAATGAAATCAGATGTCATTAAGACTGGCTGCTTACACCGAGCTAAATTCTATTCCTGGAAAGCCGTCTCTGCTTCCAAAGTCCACTTGGCTATTGATGAATTTCTGCCTTTAAGGAGGTTGGTCAGGGGTACTGCTATCACGGCAAAGTTTGATATAAACTGACGATAGTATTCGAAAATCCCAGACCTGCTTTTCAGAGAGGGGTTGTGGCCAACTCTCGATCACTTACACTTTATACACTTGTCGCAGTCGCTGGATCTGGCCCTTACCGATGATATAGGCCAAAGGCCTGGCCTCCTCCTTCCCTATTGCACACTTTTTTGGGTTTATTGTAAACCACACCTTCCTCAGTGCATCCAGCACAATCTGGACTTTCTGCAGGTGACTTCCAGTTAGAAGTGAAAATCACAATATCAGTCAGATAAGCTGTGGAGTACTTCTTATGGAAGGCTAGGATTCGGCCAATGGCCCTCTGAAAAGTCGCTGGAGTTCCCTGCAGCCCAAAAGGCAACCTATTGCACTTGGAAACAAACAGAGTGTAGAGCAGGGGTCTCAAACTCGGCTGGGTTGGTGGGCCGCACACAGAAATTTTTTTTTATCGGGGGGCCGCATTGCTTGTAGGATTAAGTGACATTTTTAGTAATAACAGAATTTTTGCTCAATGTAGTACTGTCCAAATCCTTATCCCCTTCTTGTAGTAATGTCCCCATCTTGGTCCCTTTCTTGTTGTAATGTCCCCATCCTGGTCCCCCTCTTGTACTAATATCCCCATCCTGATCCCCTTCTGTAGTGATGTCCCCATTCTGGCTCCCATAGTGTAGTAATGTCCCCCATGCTGATCCCCTTTTGTAGTGATATCCACATCCTGGCCCCAATAGTGTAGTAATGTCCCCCATGCTGATCCCATTTTGTAGTGATGTCCACATCCTGGCCCTCATAGTGTAGTAATGTCCACTACAAAAGGGGATCAGCATGGGGATGTCCATATCCTGGCCCCCATAGTGTAGTAATGTCCCCACGCTGATCCCCTTTTGTAGTGATGTCCACATCCTGGCCCCCCATAGTGTAGTAATGTCCACTACAAAAGGGGATCAGCATGGGGTTGTCCACATCCTGGCCCCGATATTGTAGTAATGTGGGGGACATTACTACACCAAGGGGTCCAGGAAGTGGACATCCCCATGCTGATCCCCTTTTGTAGTGATGTCCACATCCTGGCCCCCATAATGTAGTAATGCCCCCCATGCTGGACCCCTTTTGTACTAATGTCCCCAACCAGGTCTACCTTCTTTTTACACAAATACACACGCTCTTAGACACACACACACATGCTCTCAGACACACACACACGCTCTCAGACACACACATGCTCTTGCTGGCACACGTTCCTCTCCTCTGTGCTGGCACACGTCCCCCATGGCTGGCACACATCCCCCATGGCTGGCACACGTCCCCCATGGCTGGCACACGTCCCCGATGGCTGGCACACATCCCCCATGACTCGCAAACATCTCCCATGGCTGGCACACTTCCTCCTGTGCTGGCACATGTTCCCTATTGATGGCACTCATCCCCCATGGCTGGCACACTTTCCCTGTGGCTGGCACACGTCCCCCATGGCTGGCACATGTCCCCCGTGGCTGGCACATGTCCCCCGTGGCTGGCACACATCCCCTATGGCTGGCACACATCTCTTGTAGCTGGCACATGTCTCCTGTGGCTGACATTCATCCTCTATGGCTGGCACACGTCCCCTGTAGCTTGCACATGTCCCCCATGGCTGGCACACGTCCTCTATGGCTGGCACATGTCCCCTGTGGCTGGCACACGTCCCCTGTAGCTTGCCCATGTGCCCCATGGCTGGGACATGTCCCCCATGGCTGGCACACATTCCCCATGGCTGGCACACATCCCCGTGGCTGGCACACGTCCCCTGTGGCTGGCACATGTTCCCCTGTGGCTGGCACACGTCCTCCATGGCTGGCACAAGTCCCCCATGGCTGACACATGTCCCCTGTGGCTTGCACATGTCCCCTGTGGCTGGCACACATCCCCCCTGCCCTGTCTATGGCCCCCATGCTCTTTCCTCACCCTCTTCCAGCGCTGTCCTCCGGGTCTCTCTCCTGCTGCTGCACTCCTCCACTTCCTGCTTCTCAGTGCCGGTCATGTGATCAGCACAGCAGAGAGACATTATCTCTGTGTGCCCGATCACAGCGGCAGCAGGGAGAGCAGGGAGACAGCAGGAGGACATCGCTGGAAGAGGTAAGTAAAGTTTTTTATTTTACTCTGGGCAGCAGCATGGGGGGCCTTATGGAACACAGGGGGGGTATGTGTGCCATCACTGAGGGGGGCGCAGGCACATATAATATGTGCTGCTCCCCCAGCCCATCACAGCGGTGCGGTTTCAGCACCATGGTGATGGACAGCAGCAGTGCATATTATATAAGCAGGAGCAGGAGACCTCATGCTGCCTCCTGCAGCCTCCCCCAGCCCCTGGACAGGCTCCAGAGCCCTATCACCTTCCCTGCAGTATAATCCAGTCTTCAGATTTTCCGGTATGCTGCCGGCACGATTTACTGTCCACAGTGTCGGGGGCCGCACTGAGAAGCCCCGAGGGCCGCATCCGGCCCACGTGTTTGAGACCCCTGGCTTAGAGAAAACCATCTTTTCCTTGGCACTCTGAGACATGGGTATGTGCCAGTACCCTTTGGTCAGGTCAAGTGTGGTGATACACTTTGCTGGTCCTAACCTCTCGATGAGCTCATCAACATGGGGCATCAGATGTGCATCAAATTTGAAAACTTCATTCAACTTGCGATAATAATTACAAAACCGCCATTCTCCATCTGGCTTGGGTACAAGTACGATGAGACTGGACCAACCACTTTTGAATTCAACATTCTCTTTATCTCCTTCAAAATCACTTCTCGTCAAACTTCAGGGATCCGCTACGGCTTCAGGTTAACCCTCACATGTGGTCCAGTCAAATCTTCATTTCCTACAACCTGTGTAGATCCTGGCAATTCCATGTTCTGGTGAAGCAACTCCTGACATTGTTATTTAAGAACCCGTGACAGAGTCTCTGCCACTCTAACATCCTTCATGTCAGCTTCCAGCTTCCCTATCTCGCCATGGCTTAATCAGGTTGATATGGTACACGTGGTAAGGCTTTTTTCTACCTGGTTGGTGGATCTTGTAGTTCACACACCCAGTTTCTCTACCAATTCATAGGGCCCTTACCACTCGGCCAGAAATTTACTCTTTTGACAGTAGGGATCAACACCAGCATGCGATCGCCAGGGTTGAACTGCCTCACCCTTGCAGAGCTATTATACACTCTCACCTATGATTCTTGCGCTCAGAGCAGACTTTCTTTCACAATGGAAATCACCTCTTCCATTCACTCCCGCATCTGGGCGACATTCACTATGACGCACCACTGGGGGGGGTCACTTCTGCTTGCCAGGGCTTCTTCACTATGTCCAAGAGACCTCAAAGATGTCATCCATATAAGAGTTCTAAAGGAGAGAACCTGGTAGAGCCATGGGGACTTCTCTGATAGAAAACATCAAATAATGAAGCAGACAGTTCCAGTCTCGGCCATCTTTCTCCACCACTGTTTTAAGCATTGACTTTAAGATTTTGTTGAATCTTCCACAAGGCCATCCATGTGCGGGTGACACATCGAGGTCTTCAACTGGAAATCTACAGCGCTTAACACAGTTCCCTCATGACTCTGGATATAAAGGGATTTCCCTGTTCTGTTAAGATCTCTTTTGGAAGTCCAGTTCGAGAGAAGACGTGTACCATGTGTACTCTTTATTAAACAGTTTTCAATTAACTTTACAAGAAATCACCCAAAGTAATTCCCTATCCTCCTCTTCCCTTCCATCTGAACAATCCCCACCTCCGGATATATCAGATGGAATTCCATCAGTGCCTGGTGCTTTATTATTTTGAAAGTCATTCAGGGCCTCCTCTAATTCTTCTATTCTCTGTTCATATGTCAATCGGGGCATCTCCAAGTCTCAATATACTTTTCTATCTCTTGTGGAGATTTGGCTAACTTTCAAGGATATAACTGCTTATGGAAATAAAAAAATTCCCCAAAATGTTTCCCAAGTCTGTAATTGTTGACCCAGCCGAGTCTCTAATCGCTGTAACCATGGGGGCACCCTGTTGTGCCTTTGCTACACTAGTAAGCAAGTGCCCCGCACTTTCGCTCTCTGTAAAATAGTTCTGCTTAGTAAAAATCTGTTGCGTTCTGCTTGATTTAATAAGTGGTCATTTAGACATTTTTGTGCCCCCACCCATTGCTTTTTATTATTGTGATAGGAGCCTCAATATACTGCTTTTCCAAAATATGTCCACACTACGTTGAAGATTTTGGATGACAGATTGGCTTTTGGTTTTAATATTGGATATCTATTTGATCAAAATACCTACCAGAAATGCTTTCTTTGTCTCCCAAATGATGAAAGGGGTCGCAGTTCCCAGATTATCTGCAAAGAATAACCTCAATTTATCCATCAATTCCACCCTCTCCCCAGAAAAAGTAAGCCAATGTGGGTTGAATCCCCATGTCCCCCCTCTTGCCAAACCCCATGTCTCTAAAACCACCAACAATGGAGAACGATGTGATAATTGTCTGGTGCGGTATTCTATTTTACTGATTAATGGTAACACCTCTTCATTTCCCAACACAAAGTCTATCCTAGTTAGGGAAGAGTATGAAGCAGTGAAACACGATTACTGTCTCACCTCAGAAATTCTACTATGCCAAATATCAAATAGTTATAGCTCTCTCAACACATGTGCCAGGGTCATCTCATGCATACCTCCTGTGATGAAATAGACTCCTTTAATATATAACATAGGATGATTCTTATGTAGCCAAACAATTCATTTGTATTTTGTGCCCTACCTTGTGATAAGTAACTCATTATTCCTTCAAGTCTTCTAGATGCCTGGTAGTGTTAATGTGGGCAGTGTAATTATCTCACTTTTTTGTACTGTATTTTATTTCCTATCTTGTGAGGGCCCACTCATTGTTCCTACAAGTCTTGTAGATGCCTGGTGATGTTTGCCGTGTGTAATGTAATTATCTCAACTCTTTGTTATAGAAGGTCAGAGGCTCAGAGTACTTAATTCTACTAACATTCCTTTGTATTGCTAGGTGTATTGCTAGATGCTATTTAAACTATCAGTCTGTGAGTTTCCCTTGCCAGCAATGCCATGCTACTAGTGGTAGTTTATATACAGCTTGAAATCCAGCCAATGAGAACACAGTCTTAGTAAACCAATCATGAAGTTCCCAATGTTTGAATTGAGTGGTCAGAAGGAATATAAGCAGACCTGTTGATTAACCAGGGAGATTTTGTCTAGTGTTCTCGGTCTAGGACATCGGCCCAACTAGAGGTGCACGCGACTTGATACAGGCAGCTAATCTAGGATCTAGAGACTACCTAAGGACTCAGCATGGAATGTTCAGTGAATTCGACTGGGATATCAAAAGACTGCATAAGGAAGCAACACAGGTTGGGACAATCCAGTCACCTGGCTACAGACTTTATTGCGCTAGCTCAGCTTCCTAAATCTGGCATTATTCCTTCCATTATTCGGTGGATGCCTGCCAAAAGCAGGGTGCTGCTGGTTTGGAGTAAGTAGCCCTGGAAGATTTGAGGCACGAATATTCTAAACCGTGGTGAGCCAGCGGAAAGTGAGACTCTGTTGCCTGTTACATTGTGTGTTTTGCTGGTTATGTGTTATATGCTGTTAACTGTTTGGGATCCAATAAAGCCTTAATATTGTGGTTCCCTCGCCCTGTGTTGACTGAGTAGTGTTCCGCCCATGAGTAAGGAGCTCGGCGTTCAGCTTGGGATGAGCCCTGGTCCATGCTGTCTTTCGAAAGGAGGCTGGGCCAGCGGACGAGAGCACCCTTTGATCCAAGTGTCTCCACACCTCCCTCTCCCGTATTTCCCCAATATTTATCAATTTTGGCATTAAGATGCATATTAAAGTCTCCAATTATAATGAGGGAGATATTTGAGTATTGTAGCATTCATGGAATTATTTGATGTAATATTTTTATTGAGAAGGGCGGTGGAATACATACTGCTATTATACACATCCGAACCCCAGATAGGTGACACACCAAACATGTGTACAGGTGTATCTCAATGAATTAGGTTATCATCAAAAAGTTAATTTTTTTCAGTAATACAATACATAAAATGAAACGCATATATTATATAGAATCATTACACATAGAGTGATCTATTTCAAGTATTTATTTCTGTTAATGTTGATCATAATGGCTTACAGCCAATGAAAACCAAATGTGATTATCTCAGAAAATTAAAGTAGGGAGGATGAAGGGTAAAAACGTACTCCCATATTTCACAAGACATCAAAGGATGACTATTTATTTACTAGATGGTGGCCAAATTCTAACGCATCGGGTATTCTAGAATATGTATGTAGTTGACATACTGTGACTGACAGAACTTGTTCAGTCAACATGAGTGAACTACACCGCTCCTCCTGTCACCGCTCCTCCGTCTCTCCTCCTGTCACCGCTCCTCCGTGTCTCCACCTGTCATCGCACATTGGGACAATGACTGTCAGTGAAGCAGCAGCCACGCAAACCCCAAAGCCATTAAGATACCTTTTTGCTATTCTTCTAACAACCTGTAACATTGGACAAAGTACAAAACTGATCTCAGTTAGAACCAGGGGTGGGTTAAGAGTAGACAGGCCTGGGCTGATTAGAAGATGAGGGCCCCCAAACTGCAGGTGGTATGTGACATGGCATGTGATAAATCACAGGATTAGCACACAGGGTCAGATCTGTAGAGGCAAAAGAAGAACAATAGCAGCGCGTGTAGCCACCTGGCCCCTAATATGCAACACGAGGCCACACACAGCCTCCAGTATAGAGCAGGAGGACACAAACAGCGCCAAGTATACAGCAGTAGGCCGCACACAGACCCCAGTATACAGCAGGTAGCTGCACACAGCCCCCAGTATGCAGCAGGAGGCCGCACACAGCCCCCAGTATACAGCAGGAGGCCACAAACAGCTTACAGTATACAGCAGGAGGCTGCACACAGCCCACAGTATACAGTAGGAGGCCTATTTACTTAATGACTTATGTGCAAAATAATTTTTCGGGTAAACCATTCTGTTTTTTTTTATAGCTAATAACAGTTAGTTACTATCCTGGTCAACTCCAGGTACTACAGGTAATTTTGATCTAAAGTTAAGAGAACTTCTTCACCTAACTGAGAGATAACTATATAGGACTGTGGCGCCCTACCGGTCTGGATGTGTGGCGCCCCACTACGTAGGTGCCACAAAAGGAGTACTGCACCCAGAAAAGCGGTGTAGTACTCCACTGTAATTGGGACTATGGTCACAAGATAGAGCCTTAGAGCTGACACCCACACACTAGAACAGTAGGTGGGAGGGAACCCTGGGAGGATATATAGTGGCCTCTAGGGGGAACTAGTGAGCAGACAGTGAGGCTCAGTCAGTCAGGAGAGTCGGAGGAGGAAGAGGTAGAGTGTGGAAGGAGCCAGGCAGCCAGCCTGAAGGACCAGAAGGGCCATCTCGGCTGAGAGGCCCTGAGAAAGGAAAGATCCCAAGAAAGAGAAAGAAAGCAAGGAAACTCAGAAACGCAGAGTTAACTTGAGTGGGGAGCGAGTAACGGATAGAGTTTGCCCCATAGGAAGTAACCCGGGTACCGGAGCCCGCACCTGTGAGTTCTCTAAGGCTCACAGAAAAACAGGGATATTATATATACGGCCCTGACTGCCAAAGATCCCACGAGAGGGAAGCCAGGACCAGCAGGGCGCTGCAGTCCAGACAGAAGGTTGACCCGACGGGTACAAGGGAGGAGAAGAGAACTAGAAGTAGCAGGCGGTCATCTACAGGAGATCAGGCTTCAAACACTGGGAACAGGAAAAACAAGGAAAAGAAAGGAACTTAAGGAGGGTTCCATCTTCAGCCAGAAATCCCATTTGCAGCCTGGAGCATTCGCCAGTATACCATCTGACTATTGCTGAACTGTATTGCTGATGAAAGAGTTCAAGTAAAAGTTACCCGATAAAGTGAAGCTTTGACTCTGCTGCATCTTTTCTATATAAACTGTTTGCATTACAGCATCATGCCACGGTGGTTCAGTCCCGCCTGCAGGGACTAATCCATCTAAGCCGCAATACCACCGACGACCAGAGGACTGTGGCGGCGCTGGTGAGCAGCACCAAACTCAGCAGGTGGCGTCACGAAGACAAAAACTTTGTATATAATCCCCTGTAAATAATCCCCCATTTCAGCTGACCCCCAGGGCCATGGCCTCGGTATGGCCACCCGTGACTTCCCGGACTGAGAGAGAGAGGCCCGACAGCCGAGTACCCAAGCCCTGGGTGCGCGTCAGATGCCACGAAGGGGTACTGCACCCAAGCCAGGGTGTGGTTCTCCAGTAGTTAGGAGATGGGGGATGGTAGACGTAACAATCCTCAACACACACACACTTAGGACCAAGGGGATCCTGCACAAAACCCGAGGGGGGAGGAAAGACCCAGTGGAACAACAGGGGTAGAGAAGTGTGGGTGGAAGGAAAAAGACACAGAACAGTTGGAAAGAACAGTTTGAGTAACAGAACAGTAAACAGCTAGTATGCAGAGCTGAGAGTGTGGAGAAGTCGAGCAAAGGAGAGAGGAAACAGCTAACGGCCAAGAAGATAACTTGAGCTGTGTAATGCTCGTCCCAGAACACAGAGAAGAGAGAAGCCTAGGGGCACTGGCAGAGCTGAATTGGCCCATGTGCCCGAATCCAGAGGTGGTGATACCGGCCGGAGGGGTTATGGTCAGAAACAGGGACCTGAACACAGCATGGGGATTCCTACCCGAACCATTGAACTGGAGGCTACGAGCTTTTTAGGAGCTGTGGCGCACACACCTGGCATATACCCAGAGAAAGCAGCTGGACAAGGGTCCGGAGTTAAGGTACCAGTCGCCCACTCATACTTGAGGATGCAGGATCACGGCTCTGCGCGCAAGGGATGCTGAGGAACAGGACCAGTGAGAGACAGAAGGCAGGCACACCACCAAGGATCTCATACCTGCTACCCCGATTTCCTCAGACTACACAGGCCAGAGCTTATCCAAAAGTGTGCAATATCTTTGACCTGTTGAACTAGAGCCTTGACGTGAGTAAACCCAGGTACAGAATTGCAGAACTCTGTGAGACTGTTATTTCCATGGCAATCGGCTGTGAAGGCCACTGAACAAGGTAACAGTGCCTGAGTTAATCCCTGCCTGCCAGAGACAATTAATCCTTATTCCAGCTGCCTTGGGGACCCGATCCATCCATAGGGAGCCACTACATGCCAGCTGCCCATCCATCGTCCCCAGAGGTTCTGCAGCAGCGGCAGCTACATGTAGCCGCAAACCACGGGTGGCGTCACGAACATTTATCCTTTTAAACCACCCTATTCACTCCCCAAGAACTCTTCGACGCTAAACCCAGGGTCACGGAGCCGGGTCTCGAGCCCTGTGACTCCACAGAAGCATTGAAGCCCGGTTCCGAGTACTCCATGACTCTGGGGTGCAACAACTATATTTAAGCATGTAAAAAAATGTATAACAGCTAGAATATCACTGAATACCTTAGAATCCATTTTTGCACAGTACTGAATCCAGTCTAGATAAACACCACAGAAGCTGGCTCTTGTAATTCCTTGCAAGCATGGAATATAGTCTTCATCCATATTGATGTTAAAAATTGCCATATCATATTCAACGTGATTCCACTTTGTGTATGGCTGTAAAGCGTTCTGCATTGATTCATCTCCCAACCAGTACAATAGCTTTGATGACTTTACTATAAAGTATATCATGCTCTGTGGAGGGAATTAAAATATTAAAGATGTATACATATACATGTAAAATATTGTGTAAATAGCAAGATTCTCATATCACTCCACAACAATAATAATATTATAATAAAGTACTTCAGGCACTTACTTAGTTAGGGTTGAACAATAATAAATGGTTTCAATATAAACATAACAATTATTTAAATTAAAACAATGACACTGTTAAAACACAGAAATAAAAAGAAAGGACATGGTATGGAATTAGGTTATTCAAACCTACAATAAAATAATCAATATAGTTACTGCTAATAAAATAATTTCAGTTAAAAGTCTAAGTACAGATTAACTAAAAAATCCATCTTAAATAGAATAAGGCTAAATTCACATCTGCATTTGTATTCTATTTGGCTTGCAGTCCGTTTTTGACAGCATTTGTGCCAAAAACGCAATGAAACGCATGCGTTAACACACTCATTGATTTAAATGGGAAAAGCATGAAAACGCAAGTAAAGACGCATGTCATTTTCTGCAATATGTGTCCAGCCACGTTTTGGTCTGCATTTGCAGAAAATGACGTGTTATTACTTGTGTTTTCATGCGCTTCCCATTGAAATCAATGGGTGTGTTAACGCATGCGTTTCATTGCGTTTTTTGGCACAAATGCTGTCAAAAACGGATTGCAAGCCAAAGAGAATACAAATGCAGATGTGAAAAGGCCCTCAGTGTGGATTTCAATGAATGAAATTAAAAATGTATCCTCAATATATTGCAACCAAATATTCAATATAAAATCATAATCCTTAACTGCTTCCCATTTTTGTATCCCCCCCACACTTTTATAGGAATAGAATGGTGTATAAAATACAATTCAGTCATTGTTGCTTTGGTATTGTTTTTATGGCATTCACAGTGCAGTTAAATGTACGTGATATTTTAACTCTGCAGATCAGTACATTTACAAAAATTGTGTTTTTTTAATATATTTGAGATCATTTATTAATTGGATGCAAGTCAGTCATTTGGAAGAAAGACTTTCTAAATTGTGTACTGTAAAGCCACCCACTGCACCAACATTCACCCGCAACCATCTGTCTGAACAAGCCCTGCTGCCATATACCTTTAGTGCCAGTCTGAACCAACCCTGCTGCCATACCTGCTGCTCCTGCTCTACCAGCCATCCATGCTGCACCTACTCTTATCAGAGACTATACTTGCTAGTATCCCCATCTCCCTTGGAGTCAGCTGTGTCGAGGTATCATGATCCCCTGGAGCTACTTTGTGGTATAGTGCAGAATCTGCTAAAAACCATATATTTTACCGCAGAAGTAAACATAATTCTTCTTCTCATATGGTATAGGAAGCAATGAGTGACTGTTTGCTGTAACTATGGAATCAGCTTGGTGACTGACAGCTCAGTTGTCCAATCTGGTACTAAGGCATGCTGAGCTGTCTTTATGTTGAGTGACAGCTGAGTTGTCCAATCTGATTCTGGGATTTGCTGGGTTATTCAGGTGTTTCCTATTCCCAGTGATTGCCAAGTTACTTAGCTGAGCATTTACTCCCAGAACTCTGCCAGTTGTAGCATTTTGTTCAGTGGTGCTTGTTGGCCTGTGTTTCTGTGCTCTGATTGATTGATCTATTGCTGCCTGACCTCATTCTGACCATCTGATTGTTTTATCCAGGGGTGGGGAACGGCCGGCCCGCCATGTTAACTGATCCGGCTTGCGGCCACTTTGCTCATTTTGTGACACATGCCCTTTAAATCCTCGGAGGGTGCACCAACGTGCAACATTGCCAGCCTGTGAGACGTTCTGTATTGGAGGAGCTTCTGCGCTCTCCAGCTTCCTGCTAAAGCATCTGACGATTGCATCAGCTACTGCGGACATCTTAACTGCACATTCCTTACCACCTCCAGGAGGTCAGTAAACATAAAGGTGTCAAAATAAATAAATAAATAAAAGTGTCTGATCTGTGCTACTTGATGATCTTCAGCCATGCAGGGATGAGGAGTGTCAGCAGTAGAAAGGAGCTACATTCGGCAGCACAACCAAGGGAGGGAGATAAAAATCATGTTAAGGCATGTTAAAATCATATACAGTGTTGGCCAAAAGTATTGACACCCCTGCAATTCTGTCAGATAATACTCAGTTTCTTCCTGAAAATGATTAGAAGCTCCAGTGCTTTCTCTCAAAACCATTTTCTAGTGCTTTTTGAAGTGTGTTTTGGGTCATTGTCCTGCTGGAAGACCCATGACCTCTGAGGGAGACCCAGCTTTCTCACACTGGGCCCTACATTATGCTGCAAAATTTGTTGGTAGTCTTCAGATTTTCATAATGCCATGCACACGGTCAAGCAGTCCACTGCCAGAGGCAGCAAAGCAACCCCAAACATCAGGGAACCTCTGGAATGTTTGACTGTAGGGACCGTGTTCTTTTCTTTGAATGCTCTTTTTTTCTCCTGTAAACACTATGTTGATGCCTTTGCTCAAAAAGAGAGAACATTCTTCCAAAATGCTTTAGGCTTTCTCAGGTAAGTTTTGGCAAACTCCAGCCTGCTTTTTTAGTCTCAGGTAAGAAGTGGGTCTTCCTGGGTATCCTACCATACAGTCCCTTTTCATTCAGATGCTGACGGATAGTACGGTTGACACTGTTGTACCTCGGACGCGGGCAGTTGAACTTGTTTGAATGTTAGTCGAGGTTCTTTATCCACCATCCGCACAATCTTCCTTTGAAATCACTTGACAATTTTTCTTTTCCGTCCACATCTAGGGAAGATTAGCCACAGTGCCATGGGCTTTAAACTTCTTGATGACACTGCGCACGGTAGACACAGGAACATTCAGGTCTTTGGAGATGGACTTTAGCTTGAGATTGCTCATGCTTCCTCACAATTTGGTTTCTCAAGTCCTCAGACAGTTCTTTAGTCTTCTTTCTTTTCTCCATGCTCAATGTGGTAGACACAAGGACACAGGACAGAGGTTGAGTCAACTTTAATCCATGTCAATTGGCTGCAAGTGTGATTTAGTTATTGCCAACACCTGTTAGGTGCCCAGGTAAGTTACAGGTGCTGTTAATTGCACAAATTAGAGAAGCATCACATGATTTTTCTAAGAGTGCCAAACTTTTGTCCACCCCCTTTTTTATGTTTGGTTGGAATTATATCCAATTTGGCTTTAGGACAATTCTTTTTGTGTTTTTTTCATTGAAGACAAATTAAATGAAGATAATAATACCAAAGAATTTGTGATTGCAATCATTTTCAGGAAGAAACTGAGTATTATCTGACAGAATTGCAGGGTGTCAATACTTTTGGCCAACACTGTATGTCCATATTGGGTTTTATCTACCTTCCTTTGGATGTGTTGCTGGATGCATCTCCTTAAATTTTATTAATAAAATGTTTAGTGAAAAAACATAGCTGAATTTGGTAGTATATGATAACTCTATTATAATTAATCTTTATAGAATAATTCATTATACTGGATTGTAATGTAATGTGATTGTATTACTCTCAACACCCGAGGATGCACCCTAAGAGAACGCGATAACAATGCGCTCAAACCATCTGAAATGGAACAAGTCCACTTGAATCCACCTACTTCATTGAACATAATCAAGAATCACTACTATTGTTAATTACTGTTTTTTATAGTATTTTATAGAATTTTTAACTTTAATAAACATCCCTAATATAGGGTAAATAGAAATATAAGTCCTGTGTGTAATTAAGACTAAGCGCTGAGCCTACCCCCCTTTTTCAGTTTATACAATTATTAATCAAGGTGTATTTAGCATGAATAGCACCTAGGCTTTCTAGCAGCTAGTCAAGATGTAAATTGAACTTACTCCTCTGGTAAACGTGAGAGCTCCAGTGCTACCAATAATCTTAATATTATATTGTATTATATTATCTGTCTATTCAGTATTACAATTCAAAATTTATATTATCTTATATTCACATGATAGCAAATCCACTTACAGGGAATCTGTCAGCAGGGTTTTGCTACCTCATCTGACAGCAACATAATGTAATCTATAAAAGTTGAGAATGCGCAATAGGGTCTTATCTTTTTATCAATCAGTTTAAAAATGGTCCAAATCAGAATCGCTCACCTGATAAGGTTGTGTCTCCCTGAGGGAGGAGCTCGGCAAGTAGCTCCGAGACACGTCGTAAAATAAAGCTATTCATCACTTCTAGCCAGACATCCCCGTGTCTCTGGTGTCATTTACATCTATCCTGCAGCAGCGCGGACCTAAGGTACTTTGTCCGGATGATTGATTGTTTACTGCAGCAACATAATGTAGGCAAAGAAACCCTGAATCCAACAATGTATCACATAGATTACTGTCTTCAGCTATTCTGACACAATCAAAGAAAGCATTTAGATTTACAAATACAGCAGAGCTTGGAGAGCTGTCCCTGCACACACCAGTCTGTCAATAGAGATTGTGCATTGACAGTGAGGTGTCAATTACAGGAGGGGGCTTGTGTGCATGGGACAAAGTAGTCCACTAATGGTAATCACCAGATAATAGAACCTTTAGTTTAAGTAAACAAATGAACACAGACTAATAGAGAGTTAGAGTGTATTTTTGTTTTTAACTCTTACAGCATGTGTCCTCAGCTTACATAGTAAAAACCTGCTGATAGATTCCCTTTAACCAACAACTTTAAAAATAATTTGTGTGCATGTAAGTGAATACCTTTACAAAATATTTGATGAGGATTTTCCTCAGATCAAAAACTTGGAAAAGACTTGTTGCATTACTAGAAATGACACTATATCCTTCCAGAATGTATTGGCTTCGTGCTATTTCCCATGTCATCCATCTCAAGTTAAAAGCAGCATTACATGAGAGAACATGTGGCAAATGACCAAGTTGGAAACAGCAACATCCTGTATTATCCTCATCACCTTCAGTTATTGCTTCCACCTCTCTTTGGTGACAGTATGTTCCTTGAAGATAAAACAAAGGGGTTATTTCAGGTGAAGACTTTCACAAACATATGCTCTTTTTTCATAAAAAAATACAGTTCCTCTATACATTAAGTAAATGGGACAATGTACCGTATTTGTGATTCTAACAATTGTGATGATAGTGAAAACATTTTCAAGCTATTATTTCTTTGAGTTAGGCTACGTTCACACATTGCGTATTTTGCCGCGTTTTTTTACGCGCGCTTTTCAAAATACGCAATGTGCCTTTTGTCTGCCTGCAAAGTGAATGGGAAATTCACTTTGCAGTGCAGACATTGCGTAAAAATACGCAGTGCGTTTTCCGGAGAAAGCGCAGCTGCGTAAAGAATTGATATGTCAATTGTTTACGCAGCTACTTCTGCGTATTCTCCCAGAGGGGAGGAAGAATCCTGCTTCCTCCTCCCCTCTTTGACAGCTGTGGCCGCCCATTAGATTTCACAGTGTATTAATATACACTGCGAAATCTAAATTAAACAGAGGCAAATGTATGTAAAATAAAAAAGAATGAATACTTCACCTGTCCGACGCCTTCTGCCGCTATCTGGTCTCCGATTCCAAGTGAGAGATGTACTGACAGGACCTGTGGTGATGTCAGAGGGGCGTTCCCGGGCACTCGCGGTCATGTGATACATATCATATGACCGCGAACAGCTAATCAGCGCTGGGAACGCCCCGGGAACGCCCCCTCTCTGACGTCACCACAGGTCTTATCAGTACACCTCTCACTTGGAACCGGAGAGCGGAGAGCAGCAGAAGGCACCAGACAGCAGGAGAAGGCCCCGGACAGGTGAAGTATTCATTCTTTTTTATTTTTCATACACTTGCCTCTGTTTAATTTAGATTTCACAGTGTATATTAATACACTGTGAAATCTAATGGGGCTGTCACAGAGGGGAGGAGCAAGCAGGATTTTTCCTCCCCTCTGTGACATCACTGCGCTTTCTGGAGTAAAGAAAGCGCAGTGTGTGAAAGCCCCTGCGTATTTTGTTGCGCTTTTTTGCGCGGCCGAAAAACGCGGCAAAAAGCGCAGCAAAATACGCAAATGTGTGAACGCAGCCTTACTTAATCTTTTGGTAGCTATGGCTCGATTTAAAGGGAATCTGTCAATAGGATCAGCTCTCTTAAAATATTTATATATGGGAATGGAGGTTACAAAAAAATGTAATAAATAAATAAACCTTTATATGTTTTTTCTAATTTACATGTTTTTCTCAATATGCAAACGAGATGTTAAGATCTATGAGCCAGAGCTAATAAGTCCATAAGTCCATTCAACCCCTGTAGGACCCATAATGCAGTGAGTACATCATGTCTCACCTCTGTCCCTTTCAGTAGAGCTCACAGCTCACATCAAAGCTGTGCAGCTAACAGATGAGGGTGGATCAGCAATACAACCACTATGGTTAACCCTTTAGATCACGCTGTCAAACACTGAGAGCCCAATCTAAGGCACCACAGTAGGGATTGCACTCTTTCCCGCACCATCAGAGACCCAGTGATGTGATCATGAGGCATCGATGTGTTGCCATTACAGCCAGGGGTCAGATGAGGATCCGTGATACTGTCACGACTTACTTCCTATCGATGCTCGCTGAACCACTGCATTCACAGAAAATGATCATTTCTGCTGTTCAGAGGGATGCTGAAGCATCACTCTGCACAGCAGAAGCAATCGGACACTGTAGTGTTGAAATGCCCTAAGGCCATGTCGGATCCAGGTTTTTGAGGGCCTTGTTGACTGTGTCTTCCACCCTGTGCACTGTGTCTCCCACCCTATGCACTGCCTTGACCCCCTGTGCGCTGTTCCCCCCTGTGTGCTGTCTATTCCCCCTGTGCACTGTTTATTCCCCTGGGGCACTGTGTCCCCTCTCTGAGCCTGACTCCTCCCTGTGTGCTGTGTCTCCCTCCTGTGTGCTGTATCTCCCTTCTCTGTGCCTGTCATCCCACCATTGCACTGTGTCTCTCACCTACACCTGTCTGTCCCCATATGCTGTCTCTCGCCCCGTCTCCTTCCTATGTGCTGCAAATCTGCCACCCCCTGATAGCTGTGGGTCCCTGAGTGCTGTGCATTTTTGCCTGACAGAGGACCCCTGTGGGCTGTCGCCCCTTGCTCTCCCTCCTAACCTGTGTGGCATGTGCTGAGCACAGCATCTGACTGTAGTGAGCTGGCAGCAGATCTCTATCTGCTGCCCTACAGGTATAGTGACACTGCTGCTGACCACCAGCAGTCGTACGATGTCCTTAGCACGTTAGGAGGGACATGAAGGGGGAAAAGCACACAAGGGGCTCCCTAAATGGGGCAAATTCACAGCACTGAGGGGTCCATAGCTATCAGGGGGGGAAGAGGGAGGAAGCAGTGCAAGCACAGGGCAGGAGACAATGTATGGCCAGTGGTGCGGTCTGTATCCAGACAGCAAGAGGGCCCTCCAGATGTCTAGGGCCCCGGCACTTGCCCGGGTGCATCAGGTGCGGACACTGGCCCTGCCTAAGGGGCCAAGTCAAATAAAGAAAAAATGAAGAAAAAGTTTTATAAAATATTTATAAAAAAAACCCATAAGGCTTTGTGCCAATGCTGAAACTCGTGATGCAAAACTTTCTGCATCAAATATGCATTCGCTATAAGCACGTATTCTGCAGCAAAAGCATTGCAATTTGCTAGGTAATATCTGCTTTTTTGATGCAGAAAATGTTACATCCGTACCTGCTTTTCACACTCTGCATTATGCCTCTTACCTTGCATATGGCAGGCATTTCCAGATTTCAGTCACGCCACACACCACGTGGGTCACACGCCCCCTACACACATGACGTGTAATGCTGCCAGGCAGTACGCAAAGTAAGTAGCACAAAAAAATTGACGTGCTGTATGTTTACGAATCAAAATATCCATAAAAATCTGCAGCTATTACGCTGCGCAAAAATGCGAAGATGTGGGAACAGTCACATTGACTTTCCTGGCTGACAGGAATACTATGCACTTTTAATGTGCATTTTTCCAAATATGCCATACAAATGCGCTCTCGTCAGCACATCACCTAAAAGTTCAAATCACTCTCCCTTTGCCCAATTGGAAATAACACTATGAAAAAATACATATATGTGGTAGAGCCACAATCAGAAATGCCTGATCTATCAAAATATAAAATCAATTAATCTGATTTGTAAACTATGTACCGTATTTTTCGCTTTATAAGACGCACCGGATTATAAGACGCACCCCCAAATTTGGTGAAGGAAATGAGAAAAAATAGTTTTTAATGTTAAATGGGGTCCGTCTTATAATGCCAGTGTCTGTCTTACAATCAGTATATATGTTCCTCATCCTGGTACATAAACCCCCCAATCCTGGTATATATCCCTCATCCTGGCATATATGTCTCTCATCCTCGTATACATGTCCCCATCCTGTATAAATGCCCCAATCCTGGTATGTATATTGCTCATCCTGGTATATATGCCCCCATCATGGCATATGGTATGTCCCTCATCCTGGTATACATGTGCCCATCATGCATATATGGCCCCCATCCTGTATATGTTCCCCCATCCTATATACATGCCCCCCATCCTGTATACATGCCCCCCATCCTGTATACATGCCCCCCATCCTGTATACATGCCCCCCATCCTGTATATATGCCCCCCATCCTGTATACATGTCCCCCATCCTGTATACATGTCCCCCATCCTATATACATGTCCCCCATCCTGTATACATGCCCCCCATCCTGTATACATGCCCCCCATCCTGTATAAATGCCACCCATCCTGTATACATGCCCCCCCATCCTGTATATGCCCCCCATCCTGTATATGCCCCCCATCCTATATATATGTCCCCCATCCTGTATACGTGCCCCCCATCCTGTATATATGCCCCCCATGATGTATATATGTCCCCATCCTGTGTATATGCCCCCATGCTGTATATATGCCCCCCATCCTCTGTATATGCCCCCATCCACAACCCTTTGATTATGATATATGGCCCCCATCTTCCCCCCAGACCCCCATGGCTCACCGAGGAGGGGTGCAGCTGCTCAGCGGGGGTGCCGGGGGGCAGGCTCTCGTGGGTGGGGGGACACAGCTGCAGGACCAGGGAGCGGAGATGTACCGGCGGCAGTAAGCAGTGGGCGCCGCCATGTTTTTGTGGCTGGCTGCATTCATTAACACTGCAGCCAGCGGTAGAGGCTTCAACAAAATGGCTGCGGCCATAATGGAGACCCGCGGCTAATTTGAAGCCTCTACCTCTACCCTACCGGCCGACTGCCACAAAAAACATGGCGGCGCCCACCGCTTGCTGCCGCCGGTAAATCTCAGCTGCTCCGGTCCTGCAGCGGTTCTCCCCATCCACCGGAACTTGCCTCCGGCACTCACACTGGGCAGCTGCACCCCTCACCCCCCTTATCTGGTACTATTTAAATTTTTAATGTTTTTTTTTTTACATGCACTTTTTAAGACGCACCCCCGTTCCCCCCCAAAGTTTGGGGGGAACAAGAGTGCGTCTTAAAAAGCGAAAAATACGGTAATTGAAAAAAAAGTCAAAATGACAAAATTATGTTTTTTTGGTTGTCGCAACATTGCAACAAAATGCAATAACAGGCGATCCAAACAGCGCATCTTTCCAAACATGGTATCATTAGAAATGTCGGCTCAAGATGCAAAAAGTAAGCTGTCACACAGCCCTAGACCCCGAAAAATGAGAACGCTACGGGTCACGGAAAATGACGCCAGATGCACAATTCTTTTTTTCTGAAATCTTTTTCACCACTTAGATAAAAGTAAAAGTATACATGTTTGGTATCTACAAACTCACAGTGACCTGAGTCATCATACTCACAATATCAGTTTTACCATATAGTGAACATGGTAAATACAAATCCCCAAGACCATTGTGGAATTTCTCTTTTTTTGCAATTTCACAACACTTGTAATTTCTTTCCTGTATTTCAGTACACTATATGGTAAAATTAATGATGTCTTTCAAAA
The DNA here is from genome assembly GCA_033576535.1 of Allobates femoralis. Lineage (NCBI taxonomy): Eukaryota > Metazoa > Chordata > Amphibia > Anura > Aromobatidae > Allobates > Allobates femoralis. The sequence goes on from JARQOC010000001.1 coordinate 434,505,566, forward strand.
GTAGAACTCATCCCACAAAAAAGAAGCCCTCATATGGCTGTATTGATGGAAAATGTCTCCTAGAAGAATGGGATGGGAAAACAAAAGCGCAAAAAAGGGAAGAGGCAAAGTCATAAAGGGGATAAAACCATATTTTTTTTGTTTTTATCTTTTACATTACTGTGGGCTGTGAAAATGCTGCAGCCAGCTGTAGCTAGGAGTCTTTAAAGGGAACCTGTCAGCTCATTTTAGGTTACTAACCTACCACTACCTGTCCCTGCACCTTGCTAGCTCATCCCTAACCATCCTGCTCTGACCTAAAACTACAATATAAAGCATCTGAAAAATTATTTAATAACTTACATGCAGTCTACATCCATAGACCGAAATGGGCAGTCTCCAGGGCTCCATTCTACCACCTCACAGGCTCTTAGCATGCCCCGCTGGGCATCGTCATTCCATGTCCTCTGTTGAAATTTCCGCCTCCTCCATACAGTATGACGTGAACCTGGATGTCATTTCCGATCAGGTGCATTGTGGGGGCTTATCAGGCTGTACAGCCTGGCTGCTGACGCATGCGCAGTGCACATATTATAGCAGGGCCATACACCCACAAAGCACTGGACCGGATCTGACGTCCGAGTGCACTTTATACTGTATGGTAGGGCTGGGCGATTTTGGAAAAAATCAAAATCTCGATTTTATTTAAACCTATGGACGATTTTCGATTTAAATCTCGATTTTTTTTTCTATTTTTTTTTGCTTTTCTTTGATGAATAAAGAGGGGGCCCCCGTGACCCTGTGACAGAGGAGAGGAGGGTAACTGAGGGAAGCGTCCTGCTTCCCTTGGGTGTTCCCACCCCTCCTCTTGTCTGCAGCCCAGGCTCTAACCCTAGCCCTAACCCTAGCCTGAACACTAGCCCTAGCCCTAACCCTAGCCCTAGCCCTAACCCTAGCCCTAACCCTAACACTAGCCCTAACACTAGCCCTAACACTAGCCCTAACCCTAACACTAGCCCTAACACTAGCCCTAACCCTAACCCTAACACTAGCCCTAACACTAGCCCTAACACTAGCCCTAACACTAGCCCTAACACTAGCCCTAGGAGCCCTAGTGTATAGTATATATAGAACACTCAATATAGGTGGCAGTGCCTGCACACAGTGTACACTATATATAGAACATAACACTACATATTATAACATAACATTATATGTAGCAGCCGGTCCGCACACACTGCACGGCCTCCGGGTATCAGGCTGCAGTAGAATAGTGCTGGGGCCTAGTACATGGCGGCTCGTCCCCGGCCTCAGATAGACACCTCCCGCCCCTCCTCATGCTCACCTGCTGGTATCTACTGCTGCTCTGCACCGACATGTCAGCAGGAGATGACACGGACAGAGGCCAAATAGAGACCCGGGTACGAAGTCAGCAAGACGGCGCCATATCCCTGTCAGGGCGCCGGCGGCAAGGGGCAGGTAAGACCTGCACTGGGCTCTGACAGCTATGCCCCCCCCGCAGCCTGCTACCTCACCCCCCTCCACCCCCCGCACACTCCCAGCCTGCTCCTCACCACCCCCCCCGCATCCACCCTCCACAGCCTGCTGCTCACCCTCCCAGCCTGCTGCTCACCCTCCACAGCCTGCTGCTCACCCTCCACAGCCTGCTGCTCACCCTCCACACCTGCTGCTCACCTCCACACCTGCTGCTCACCCTCTGCACCCCTCCACAGCCTGCTACTCACCCTGCTGCACCCTCCACAGCCTGCTACTCACCCTGCTGCACCCTCCACAGCCTGCTACTCACCCTGCTGCACCCTCCACAGCCTGCTACTCACCCTGCTGCACCTCACACCTGCTACTCACCCTGCTGCACCTCCACACCTGCTATGCACCGGCACCCTCCACAGACTGCTGCTCACCCTCCTGCACCCTAGAGATGGCTATGTCGGGCGTGCAGCCGGCTCCATGCTGGGAGCAGTAGTCCCCCCAGGATGTGCCCGGCAGGACTCGCCATAGCCGCCCCTCAGACCACGCTTCTCCCCGGCTGTGCACCGCCCCCACAGCCCGGTAATGAGCCCCGGTGTACCGTCGCTTGCTCCCGGCCGGGGCTCCGCACTGTGCGGGCTGACCACGCTTCTCCCCGGCTGTGCACCGCCCCCACAGCGCGGTAATGAGCCCCGGTGTACCGTCGCTTGCTCCCGGCCGGGGCTCTGCACTGTGCGGGCTGACAATTCACCTCACCAGTGGCTGCAGCAGGGGCGGGGGGGGGGGCACTGACAGCACTTCTCCCCCAGGACATCTCCCGCCGCTGTAGCAGGGGCTGGGCTCTGACAGCACCCCCTCCCCTCAGCAGTGGCCGCGGGTATACCGCTAGGAAGCCACTACTAGCCGCCCGGATCATTTAAACAGCGCTCCGGCGGCCATTTTAAATCGAATTACACGATTGTTAAGAAAACTACAATCGTGGCCACAGCAGGGGGCGAATTAATCGAATTAATTCGATTAATCGCCCAGCCCTACTGTATGGAGGAGGCGAGAATTTCAACAGAGGATACAGAATGAATGATGACACCCAGCAAAGCGTGAGAAGAGCCAGCGAGGAGGGAGAATTGAGCCCTGGAGACCACCCATTCCAGTTTACGGATATAGACTGCATGTAAGTTATTAGATATTTTTTCACAAGCTTTATGGTGTAGTTTTAGTTAAAATGCACCCATATGGCCCAGCTACACAGCAACAAAAGAGTGCAAGAAAAAACCACAATGACAGGTGCTGAAATTGTGGAAAATTAGTTAGTTTTAAACTATAGCAAATTGTGGGGTATTGGTTTGTATCTTGGTCCAAAACACGTAAGCTTGTGAGCCCCTACATGGCTCCCCACACGTCACAAGTCCTATCCACTAAATTGTCATCTAAAGTGAGCAAAGGACACAAATAGAAAATAAATTTTCTTACCCAGCAGATTCAGGTCAGACGACCATTACACTCAGTGCTGTGTGCAGCTTTGCCCAGGTTATAACTGAAGGCATTATGAATGCAAGACACCAGCCCCAATCACTAACAACCTCCTTTCTCACACAGGGAGTGACCACTAGTTGTCCTGCAAACACAATGGGTTCCACATAGGGCGCAGTTCACACAGGTTTGCACAGTGTATGCCCAGCCTCTTACATTAGCCCAATCTCAGTAGGCGGACTGTTACGGCATTCAACACTGCTACCTGCGCCGGAACAAACGCACCCATATGGCCCAGCTACACACAGCAACAAAAGAGTGCAAGAAAAAACCACAATGATAGGTGCTGAAATTGTGGAAAATTAGTTAGTTTTAAACTATAGCAAATTGTGGGGTATTGGTTTGTCTCTTGGTCCAAAACACGTAAGCTTGTGAGCCCCTACACGGCTCCACACACATCACAAGTCCTATCCACTAAATTCTCATCTAAAGTGAGCAAAGGACACAAATAGAAAATAAATTTTCTTACCCAGCAGATTCAGGTCAGACGACCATTACACTCAGTGCTGTGTGCAGCTTTGCCCAGGTTATAACTGAAGGCATTATGAATGCAAGAAACCAGCTCCAATCACTAACAACCTCCTTTCTCACAGAGGGAGTGACCACTAGTTGTCCTGCAAACACAATGGGTTAAACATAGGGCGCAGTTCACACAGTTTTGCACAGTGTATGCCCAGCCTCTTACATTAGCCCCCATCTCAGTAGGCGGGCTGTAACGGCATTCAACACCGCTACCTGCGCCGGAACAAACGCACCCATATGGCCCAGCTACACACAGCAACAAAAGAGTGCAAGAAAAAAACCACAATGACAGGTGCTGAAATTGTGGAAAATTAGTTAGTTTTAAACTATAGCAAATTGTGGGGTATTGGTTTGTAGTTTTAGTTCAGAGAGGGATGGTTAGGGATGAGCTAGCAAGGTGCAGGGACAGATAGTGGTAGGTTAGTGGCCTAAAACAAGCTGACAGGTTCCCTTTAAGAAATGATAATATAATCTGATCACACGGGTTAAATGTGGTGCAAACGTTCTGACAAATAAATCCAATATGAAAGATGCTACAGATTTGCAATATGTCAGTGTAAGGGAGTGGAGAAGCTGTTGACACCTCTCTTAAAGATTTTATACAATCCCTGGCAAACATTTTGGAATCACCTGGCTCGGAGGATGTCCATTCAGTTGTTTAATTTTGTAGAAAAAAGCAGATCACAGACGTAGCACAAAACTAAAATCATTTCAAATGGCAACTCTCTGCCTTGAAGAAACACTAAAATAAATCTTGAAAAAAAAAATGTGCTAGCCAGTAACTGTTACTTTTGTAGATCAAGCAGGGGGGAAAATTATTGAATCACTCAATACTGAGGAAAAAAGTATGGAATCATGACAAACAAACAAACAAAACAACACTCAAATACATTACTACCGGTAGTATTTTGTGGCACCACCTCTGGCTTCTATAACAGTGTGCAGTCTCTGAGGCATGGACTTAATCAGTGACAAACAGTACTCATCATCAATCTGGCTCCAATGTTCTCTGATTGCTGTTGCCAGATCAGCTTTGCAGGTTGGAGCCTTGTCATGGACTATTTTCTTCAACTTCCACCAAAGATTTTCAATTGGATTGAGATGCAGTAGGGAGACTATTTGCAGGCCATGCCATTGACCTTATGTGTCTTCTTTCAAGGAATGTTTTCACAGTTTTTACTCTATGGCAAGATGCATTATCATCTTGATAAATGATTTCATCATCCCCAAACATCCTTTCAATTGATGGGATAAGAAAAGTGTCCAAAATATCAATGTACACTTGGGCATTTATTGAAGATGTAAAGACAGCCATCTCCCCATTGCCTGTATCTGACATGCAGCCCCATATCATGAATGACAGTGGAAATTTGCATGTTCTATTCAGGCAGTCATCTTTATAAATCTCATTGGAACGACACCAAACAAAAGTTCCCGCATCATCACCTTGCCCAATGCAGATTCACGATTCATCACTGAATATGACTTTCATCCAGTCATCCACAGTACACAATTGCTTTTCCTTAGCCCATTGTAACCTTGTTTTTTTCTGTTTAGGTGTTAATGATGGCTTTTGGTTAGCTTTTCTGTATGTAAATCCAATTTCCTTTAGGCGGTTTCTTACAGTTCGGTCACAGACACTGACTCCAGTTTCCTCCCATTCATTCCTCATTTGTTTTGTTGTGCATTTCCTGTTTTGGAGACATATTGCTTTAAATTTCTGGTCTTGACGCTTTGATGTCTTCCTTGGTCTACCAGTATGTTTGCCTTTAACAACCTTCCCATGTTGTTTGTATTTGGTCCAGATTTTAGACACAGCTGACTGTGAACAACCAACATCTTTTGCAACATTGCGTGCTGATTTACCCTCTTTTAAGTGTTTGATAATCCTCTCCTTTGCTTCAATTGACATCTCTCGTGTTGGAGCCATGATTCATGTCAGTCCACTTGGTGCAAGAGCTCTCCAAGGTGTGATCACTCCTTTTTAGATGCAGACTAGCGAGCAGATCTAATTTGATGCAGGTGTTAGTTTTGGTAATGAAAATTTACAGGGTGATTCCATAATTTTTTCTTCAGAATTGAGGGTAGCCATTTGGTTAATTTGTAAAAGTGTAAAATCTCATTTCTTTTCTCATTTATGTACACACTACACCCAATCTTGACTGAAAACAAAAATATAAATGTAGAATTTTTTGAAGATTTATTAAAAAAGAGAAACTGAAAGATCATCTGGTCATAAGTATTCAGACCCTTTGGTCAAACACTCATATTTAAGTCACATGGTTCCTAAGAGCACACTGAGCTCCATAATCCTTAAATGGAATACATTTGGGACCACCAGAGGTCTTCCTAAACCTGGCCATCCAGCCAAACTGAGCAATCATGAGAGAAGAGCCTTGGTGAGAGAGGTAAAGAAGAACCCCAAGATCACTGTGCCTGAGCTCCAGAGATGCAGTAGGGAGATGGGAAAAAGATGAAGATAGAACTTTTTGGTGATAATTCTAAGTGATATGTTTGGAGAAAACCAAGCACTGCTGATCACCTGCTAATACAATCCCAACAGTGAAATATGGTGATGAAAGCATCATGCTATGGGGGTATTTTTCAGCTGCAGGGACACTGGTTAGCCGAATGTTCACCTTCCAATAAGACAATGACACTAAGCACACAGCTAAAATAACAAAGGAATGGTTTCAGAACAACTCTGTGACCATTCTTGACTGACTCAGCCAGAGCCCTGACCTAAACCCAATTGAGCACCTCTGGAGAGACCTGAAAATAGTTGCCCACCAACATTCACCATCCAACCTGACTGAACTGGAGAGGATCTGCAAGGAAGAATAGCAGAGGATCTACAAATCCAGGTGTGAAAAACTTGTCACATCAGTCCCAAGAAGACTCATGGCTGTAGTAGCTCAAAAGGGTGATTCTACTCAATACTGAGCAAAGGGACTGAATACTTATGATCATGGAATATTTCAGTTTTTCCTTTTTATATTTTTGCACAAATATCTACATTTCTGTTTTTTTCAGTCAAGAAGGGATGCAGAGTCTACATTAATGAGAAAAATGAACTTTTTTTAATTTACCAAATGGCTGCAAATAAATTCTACTGATTAACGAAGTACCACTTTTTGTTCCTGTTGCTGAACAACGTATAAGTAAAGCTTTACTGAAGTGACAATGTTGCAACTTACCTTTAAATTCAAGTCCCCTTAACTGAAATGTGACAAATCCATTTCCAGTTTCAACCAAGTGAACAAATGCATTCAAATAGTCTGAAGCCAGTATAAAACAGTCACCCGAAGCATAATTGCCCCATCTTCCTAATATTAAATCCCCACACAAGGAATGCTGTAGTGATCTTGTAAGATGTTCATAGAAGATTGAATTCAAATTATCATTATCGTTTCCTGAAAATAAAAAATATTACATGAACATTTGTAGTCCATAAACATAGTTATTTAGAAATTCAACAAAATATGCACCCCTAACCCACTTCTGATAAAGATGAGCAAACCTTCTGAAGTTCGGATTGGGATCGGTTAGCCAAATGGGCTTATGTTCGCTGAATTGTTCGTCGAACAGATTGTCAAACTTCCAAAGCCCAATCAAATCAATGGGAGGCAAAATTAAGGACATAGAAAACACCTTTAAAGGGGCTCATACTTGCACCAGAAGTGCAATTTCCCCAAAGTTAACATTTTTATGATGGAGTATTATGGATGAATGAAACAAGGCCTGACCCAGCATTTCAAGTTTCAGGTGTAGACATAGTACTGAGAGAGCCCTACTAAATTCACAAAACACGCAATAAAAGATACCTCAAGAAGAGTCTTCACATTTAAAAAAATTAGGGCCAGATACCACAAAATTGGCAACAATTCACCCAGAACACAAATTGTAGAATGGCACAGGCTGCATGCATGACACAAAGCCCCGGCCTAACATTTCAATGTTAAACCTTGATCAGGAACAGGGGTATGAGTGAAAGGTGTAGGAATTTTGGCAGGGTGTTCCCAAACCTTATGCAAAAGTTCCAATAAATGTTATGCTCTGCCACACTCAGGTGGCACAAGTATTAGGCAGAGGAAGAAGGATTCAGGTTGGTCAATGACCTGTATAGGTCCAGTGGGCCCTCAAACCTTATGCAACTGCTCCAGTCAATTTTATGCTCTGCCACAGTCAGGTTGCACAACCATAAGTTTCATGGCATACCACTGAAATAATTACTCAGCTGGGTCAGTCACATGTATAGGTCCAGTGGCCGGGGTGCCTTAAACCTCATGTAACCACTCTAGTCCATTTTATGCCCCGCCACATTCAGGTGGCATAAGTATTAGTTTTATGAACTACTATAAAAAGGATTACAGCAAAAAGAAGGATTCAGGTGGATCAGTGACCTGCATACGACCAGTGGGCCCTCAAACCTCATGCCACCGCTCCAGTCCATTTTATGCCCCACTATACTTAGATGGCATGGGAATCAGCATGATGGACTACTACAGGAAGAAGTATTCAGGTGGGTCAGTGACCTGTATAGGCCCAGTGATCCCTCAAACCTCATGCAACCGCTACAGTCAATTTTAAGCCCCACCCCAGTCAGGTGGCACAACTATAAGTTTCATGGAATATTACCAAAATAATTATTCAGCTGGGTCAGTCACATATATAGGCATGGTGGTCAGAGAGCGCTACTAAATTAACAAAACACACAATAAAGACACCTCAAGAAAAGTCTCCACATTTTGAAATATTAGGGCCAGATACCAGCAAAGTGGCACTACTTGGCCCAGAATGAAAATTGTATAATGGCGCAGTCTGCATGCATGGCAGAGGGTCTGGCCTAGCATTTAAAAGTTAAATATTCATCAGTAACAGGAGAATGAGTGATACATGCTCACAGAACACTGCTAAATTCAGGAAACAGACAAGGAGACCCACAAGAGTAGTCCCTCCTCACCTGGCCCCACAGCCACCAGTAAGGGAGAAGTAATGCCCTTGGTCATGGTTGCTCATCCAGGTGTCAGTGGTGATATGCACCCTGTCACATAAAGAGGTTCTCAAGGAACGAGTGATGTTGTCTGGAACATGCAGGTGTAGTGCAGGAACAACATTCTTCAAGAAGTAGTGGTGACTGGGCAAGTGATAGTGAGGTGCTGCGACGGCCACCAGATTGCAGAAATATCTTTATCCACCAGGTGGAAAGACAGCATTTCTGTGACCAACAAATGGGACATGGTGAAGTTCAAGCTCTTTGCTTTGGAATATGTAGGAGGAAATAATATTTTCCGAGATCACAACTGTGGGACTGTGGGCTCGCTGCTGTGCTGAGAGAGGGTGGAGTAGGGTGTACCCGACAAATTGCTGCACTATGAAGGAGGTGCAGTCAGAAATGTTCTGGTGGGTTGACAAACAAGTGATGTGCTCAGTGTCTGATATCAGTCAAAACAAGCCAGCGTGTCTACTTCTGTAACAGCTGAAGGTCTGTCAGTCACCTCAACTGTAGCAGGTAAACAAATGAAAGTCCTGTGGCTGGACACCTGTCAGACTAAACTTGCCATGGTGACGGAGAAGGAAGAATCAGCAGATGTGGTTGATGTGGCGGACGGTTTTAGATGAACCTGCTAGGCACATTTTTACCACAGTATTTTTCCGAGGCAAACACATGGTGCTGGGCCATGTGGCGGTTCATGCATGCAGTGGTCATATTGTTGTTTTTTTTGGCCTGTAATTTATTTTTTAGTACAAAGTTTGCAAATTACATGAGTTGGGTCATCTTTTGCAGTGTCAAAAAAGGCCAAGGATAGGATAAAGGTATGATGCCCACAACGCGTAATAATGTAAAGTGGACTCACTTTACCACTGGAGGTGCAGTGGTAGCTGGATACCCGATACTCAAGAGTCAGGAGAGCGACTATCATAAAACCAAATATATTTATTCAGGAGAGGTTCACAAGGAAGAAAGATGCCTGAGGAGAGGACCCTCTGGATCGTGACACTGTACCACGTATCGCAGCACTGACAAAGGTTAACCCCTGTTACAAGGATTACTCCATCACAACACCAGATGGCCTGAATGCCACAAATCCCGGGGCCAGCCGTACAGACCAGACAGTAGATATGGAGGAACTGTAGAACACTGGCTCTGACGATGAAATTAATCCTGGGAGCTCTGATCAATGCAGAAGAGACGATCTATCCAGTGCAGGGAACCGGATGATCCTGTGCACAACAGAAGAGGCCTGGACATCCCAAGGATTCTGTGGAGACAGAAGTGTTAGAATCAAATGGCAAGTGTGCAGCACTCTTAGTGCAGAGCACATCAGATTGTGGCCTGAGCAGAGGCAGAGAGTTCCAGAGAATAAACACGTTGCCCAGGCACATCCCATAGAGGTAAGGTGCCTTTTATGCTCAGAGCAACAGCACTCAGCAGAGACCTAATGGGCAACAGGAGTATTGCTTCTATATGTGTGTGCAGGATGCCGGGCACACATCCTAAGAACATCCTAAGCAGAGAAGGAGACAGACGGTGACATGGAACCATGACCAGGGTGAGCAGAACCAGTGGAGATGCGAGGTTAGGGCCGATCTCCCTTCTTGGCAGAGACTGGCCCTGCGGTCGAGGGCATGACAGTACCCCTCCATTAGGCCCCTTCTTCTTCAAACCTGCCAGGAACTTTTGAAGAATAACTGGAGCATCAATGTTTTCCTCAGGCTCCCAGGTTCTCTCCTGCAGACCGTACTCCTTCCAGTCGACCAGAGAGAGAGTTCTGCCACTTCTTTTCTTCATCGCCAGGATGTCCTTAACTTCATAGACGTCTTCAGCACTGACAGGAAAAGGAAAATTAAATGGATCCTGGAAGTTGCTACTCAGAACAATTGGTTTCAGCAGGGAAACATTTAAAGAGTTATGGTTCTGCAAGGACGAAGGCAATTTCAAACAGTAGCACACCTCGTTGATCCGGTGGAGCACTTTAAAGGGACCAATGTAACGAGAATCCAGCTTGTAAGAGGGAACTTTAAGATGGATATGCCTGGAAGATAGCCATACCTTATCTCCAGATCGGAAAGGTGGCGGATCCAGATGTTTTTTGTCCACATGTTCCTTGGTTCAGAGCCTCGTGAAGTCCTTGGCCAGGGACTCAGCTGCAGGATTGCTGGAAGTGAGAGGCAACGGAGTCAGAATCCTAGGATGCTGTCCATATACAATAAAAAACAGGGAGTTAGAGGAGGACTCACCGACATGGTTGTTTTAGGAAAACTCCGCCCACAGCAGCAGCTCAGCCCATTCGCTGTGTTAGCCATTCACAAAGTGTCACAGATAGTGAGGATTTGATTCACTCACTCCACTTGGCTGTTAGATTATGGATGCTAGGCCGAAGAGAAGTCCAGAGTGACATCCAACAGCTTAAAGAGGGACCGCCAGAATCGGGAGATGAAATTAACCATTCTGTCGGAGACAATGTGGAGTGGAAGGCCATGAAGCCGAAGGACATGCTGGATGAAAATTGCTTCTGCGAGCTTAAGAGCAAAAAGAAGACCAGACAGCAGAATGAAGTATTCCATCTTGGAGAACAGGTCTACCACAACCCAGATTACCGTACAACCAGATGATGCTGACATATCGTTGATGAAGTCCATGGCAATGTGCTGCCAGGGAGCAGACAGAATTGAGAGTGAAAGAAGGTGACCAGCTGGCAGTTTCTTGGATGTTTTATTGTGAGCACAAGAAGGGTACACTGCAACAAAGTCCAGAACATCTTGATGCAAGGTGGACCACCAGTAGTGTGTGTCAGAAATCAGCTGTAACATTTTCTTTTGACCGGCGTGGCTGGCAAGTTTAGAAGAATGACCCCAGCATAGGACTTGCTTCTTGTCTCTTTCAGTTACAAGAGTCTTATCAGGAGGGAGCTGTGACAGCCTGACCAGAGCCACAGTGATCAGCCTTGATGTTCTTGCCTGCAGGACAGAAATGGAGAGATAAATTGAACTGAACAAAGAATAGAGATCAACGAGCCTGGTGAGGGTTGAGTCTTTGACCAGATTGGAGATACAACACGTTCTTGTGATCATGTGAAATAATGAAGGCATGAACTGCACCTTCACGCACATCTCACCATTCTTCTAGGGCTAACTTAATTGCCAGTAACTTTCTATCCCCAATTGAGTAGTTATGTTTGCAGGGGGAGAATGCCTTGGAGAAGAAACCACAGGTCACCATCTTACTGGTAGGTAGCTTTTGCGTGAGTAGTGCTCCAGCAACAGATAAAGAAGCGTCCACTTCTATGAAAAATAACTTGCTGATCACAGGTCTGTGGAGAGCTGGAACAGTTGAGAAGACTTGCTTGAGGGAGGTGTAAGCTGATTCAGCCTCTGGAGTCCAATCCTTTGGTTTGGAACTTTTACAAGTCAGAGCAGTGAGTGGTCTTACCAGAGAGGAGAAGGGGGGATGATTTGCTGATAGTAGTTGGCGAATCCCAAAAAACGCTGAAAGGCCTTGATTCCTTCAGGTCAGGGCCACTTAATCATGGCAGAGACCTTCTCTGGATCCATCTCAAGACCTGTATTGGAAATAATTTAGCCAAGAAAGGGTAAAGACCTCTGCCCCAACAGACAATTTTCATAGAGACGATTCTCCCTTAATCTTTGGAGAACAAGACGAACATTCCTACTGTGTGTAATTAAGTCAGGGGAAAACACCAGAATGTCAACCAGATACACCACCACACAGACGTAGAGCAGGTCACAGAATTCGTTGTTGACAAACTCTTGGAAGATGGTGGGTGCGTTACTTAATCCAAAGGGCATCATTCGTAGTGACTATCTCTTGCTTTGAAGGCGGTTTTCCACTAGTCCCCAGATTGTAGCCTGACGAGGTTGTAAGCTCCACGGAGATCCAACTTGGTGAAAATCTTGAAACTTTGCAGCCAATCTGGAATTAAGGGAAGAGGGTATTTGTTCTTTATCATCATTAGATTGAGACCATGGTAGTCGATGCACAGGCGAAGAGACCCATCTTTCTTCTTTACAAAGAAGAATACAGCTCCAGCCGGAGAGGAGGACTTCACGATAAACCATCGGGCCAAACTCTTCTTGATGTACATGGACATAGCTTGAGTCTCTGTGGGAGAAAGAGGATAGATACTACCTCGAGGCAAAATAGATCCAGGGATTAGATCGATGGAACAATCGTTAGGGTCTGTGAGGAGGAAGAGAATCAGCTTCCTTTTTGTCGATTACATCCTCAAAGGACCAGTGGCAGAAGGTAAAACAGATAAGGCTTCAGGAGGCCGCGGGGTAGAACCAGGCCATACTGGTTTGAGGCAGTGATTGCAATAGGAATGGCCCTATCGCAGAACGTCTCCAGATGTCCAACCCAAGACAGGTTCATGGAGGCGCAATCACATCAGCCCTAGTAGAAATGGTGGAGAAAGATTCCAAAACATATAAAAAGTAATTTTCTTCCTGTTTAGTGCTCCAATTTGAAGCTCCCCCTCTTTGGTGATACCAAGAATTGGATCTTTCAGGAGTCTTCCACCAATGGAGATAATGCGCTGGGACTGCTGCAGGGGACCGTTTGGAATCCCGAACCACCTGGCCACAGCTTGCTGGATGAAATTTCCACCAGACCCCGAGTCCAGATAGGCCATCTCGGAGAACCGCACCTTTCCGAAGATCACCTGTATGGATATAGTTAGTGGGGGAGAGGAATCATTCTCACCTAGGGACGCCTCTCTTACCTGTAGGTGGAAGAGTTTTCCAACCTCTCGGTTTCACTTCATGCGTCCACCATAATGTTACGGATTCCTAGAGAGCCTCTCTCCTCCTGTTGATTCCTCTTCACCTTTACATGGTCAAGCTCCATGAGTTTATCCTCAAAGACTGGACCGGGATAAGGCGAAAAACAAGATTTCGATTGAGAAGATGCTGGACGGGAAAATCGCTTTTCGAGACTCCTTTCTCTGGAGCCCTCCTGGAGATGCAGGTCAATCCGCATGGTGAGTATTAGGAGATGAGGGTCTCGGGTAGGTCCCTGACTGCCAATTCATCCTTGATTCTTCCAGATAATCCTCGCTGGAAGGCTCCGACCAGTGGCTCATTGGTCCACTGGAACTCCGAAGCCAGGGTGCAGAAATAGATGGCGTACTGACCGACAGTGAGAGAGCCCTGTTGCAAATTGAAGAGAAACCCCATGGTAGATGTGGCACGACCAGGCTCATAAACAATCTTGCAGAACGTGTCCATGAATTCCTGCAGATCAGACATGACAAGATAATTTTGCTCCATTAGGGGGCTGAACCAGCTGAGGCACTAAATAAAAATGCAGCCAGCATTGGTTGAGAAATCCTCTGCACAATTTTGGGTCACCATCGTAACGAGGATGCTTCCAGAGGCAAGAACAGGGTCCCATTGTGGACATAAGCATCGGATTATGTACTGGAGACTGAAAGACTGGGGAGCAGCACCCAGCTGATACGGTGCCACACAAAAGGTTGATACATAAAATGAGAGTGATGGGGATAGGGGAAAATATGTGTAAGTGGGTTAAGAACTGGCTTAGTGATAGGAAACAAAGGGTGGTCATTAATGGAACACACTCAGAATGGGTCACAGTTGACAATGGGGTACCACAGGGGTCAGTGTTGGGCCCGCTTCTTTTTAATATATTTATTAATGACCTTGTAGGGGGCATACTGAGTAGAATCTCAATATTTGCAGATGACACTAAACTCTGCAGGGTAATCAATACAGAGGAGGACAATTTTATATTACAGGAGGATTTATGTAAACTAGAAGCTTGGGCTGATAAATGGCAAATGAGCTTTAATGGGGATAAATGTAATGTCATGCACTTGGGCAGATGAAACAAAAGGTATAAATATGTGCTTAATTGTAAAACACTGGGCAAAACTATCACTGAAAAAGACCTGGGTGTATGGGTAGATGACAAACTCACATTTAGTGGCCAGTGTCAGGCAGCTGCTGCAAAGGCAAATAAAATAATGGGATGCATTAAAAGAGGCATAGATGCTCATGAGGAGAACATAATATTACCTTTATACAAGTCACTAGTGCGACCACACTTAGAATACTGTGTACAATTCTGGTCTCCGGTGTATAAGAAAGACATAGCTGAACTAAAGAAGAGAAGAGCGACCAAAGTCATTAGAGGACTGAGGGGACTGCAATACCAAGACAGGTTATTAAACTTGGGGTTATTTAGCTTGGAAAAATGAAGGCTTAGGAGTGATGTTATAATACTGTATAAATATATGAGGGGACAGTACAGAGACCTTTCTAATGATCTCTTTACTCTTAGGCCTGAGATGGAGACAAGGGGGCATCCTCTATGTCTGGAGGAAAGAAGGTTTAATCATAATCACAGACGCAGATTCTTTACTGTAAGAGCAGTGAGACTATGGAACTCTCTGCCACATGATGTTGTAATGAGTGACTCACTACTAACATTTAAGAAGGGCCTGGATGCCTTTCTTGAAAACCATAATATTACCAGTTATATATACTTGATTCTTTGATAGGGCGTTGATCCAGGGAACTAGTCTGATTGCCGTATCTGGAGTCAGGAAGGAATTTTTTTCCCCAATGTGGAGCTTAGTGTTGCCACATGGGTTTTTTTTTTTGCCTTCCTCTGGATCAACATGTTAGGCTATGGGCTGAACTAGATGTACTTAAAGTCTTCCTTCAACCTTAAATACTATGTTACTATGTTAGTTAACTGGCCATCCACAGAGGTCATAGTCCAACAAGTGGGTCTGCATCTTACGTTGGTGATGGAGTTCTCGATGAAGCTCTGCTTTCTGAGTCATGTTGGTAGGCTCGGCAGCCTGTAGATTAGACAGGCGGGTATCCAAGGTTTTGCATGAAAGCCACTAGCTGATCCTAGCACTGACTAAGCCTAGCCAGCTCTCTCAAAGAATTGGGTATCAGTGGAGTCAATAGCCTGGGCAAACTGTTATGCCCACAGGGCGTGATAATGTAAAGTGGACTCACTAGACCACTAGTGGTGCAGTGGTAGCTGGATACCCGATACTCAAGAGATAGAAGAGCGATTTTCATAAAACCAGAGATATTTATTAACGATAGGTTCACAAAGGGTAAAGGTGCCTGAGGGGAGGACCCTCTGGATTGTAACACTGTACTACGTAGCAGAGCACCGGAAAACATTAACCCTTGTACAGGGATTCCTCCGTCACAACACCAGATGGCCTGAATGCCTTTACAGAGTACTTCCACACGTTTGTTATACTGTTTTTTCCTGTGGTCTAGATATTTGGTGAAGTGAACGTAGTCTTACACACCCATTCACATTGTGCTCTGGCTCAGGTGCAGTTTTCTCATTATTCAGTCTTTTATAAAGACAGGGAGTGCCCCACCCCCCTCCCATTCTGAGCCAGGCACATAAGCCGTCTGCTACATTGTGTCCATATTGGACTCTGGCCTGTCTTCACCCTGCATCCATGAGGTATATTATACAGGATCAGGTTTTAAATTCGTTTAGATAGGACCGTTCTGATATGGGTCACCTTGAAGAGGTAGAACGGCTTACGTACTTGTTTGCAAAAACTTATTAACTAAGTACCCTGTTTTTATACTGTTTTTTTACTAGCACTTGCTTTTTATTATTATTTTATTATAGCAGAGTACTTCCACATGTTGTTATACTGTTTTTTTCTGTGGTCCATAAACTTATTATGTTGGTCCATGTGACAGTTTATGCTCGTGCATGTAGTAGTCAACTTTATGGCCTTTTTACCTCAACTGAGTATTTGTTTACAAATTTTGCATATAACATGAGTTGGGTCAAACTTTGTAATATGAATAAAGGGCCAGACGCTGCAATCCTTGCCGCCCCTGCAAACTGCAGACCAACCACCACTGCTGGCCAGAGGCAAAGTTGTGACTGAGGATGCAGTGATTGCCATAGTTGCAGCATTCCCTGTCTATGCAGGAAGCCACAACCTAACATCATCATCATCTTCTTCCTCCTCCACCTCCTCTGATGAGTTAATCAGCTGCGTGCCTCTAGGTTGATGCCAATTGGGCTCCCCAGTCTCATCGTCATTATCTATGTTCTCCTTACCCTGAGATTCACCCTCCTCATTCTGCCTAGACAACACATTCAAGTGTGGGTGTGCCTCAGGTATCTGAGTTTCATCATCATCACCTCCACCTCCATGGGTTAACATCTGGTAACGAGGGTCTGGATTCCGCTCAAACCCTACTACTTCTGGCCTCGGATCTAACTCCAAAAGATTTTGGGCATTGGTGCAACTGCTTTTTTCCTCTTGAGTCTATGAATCTTTTGAGCAGATCTCTGCTACCAATGGAATAGATTGTGTGAACATCTCTGCAGACTCGCTTATCTGTGTTTCCTGACAGTCAGTTGGGTAGTTGGAGAATTGTGACACAGGGGAGAAACATGAGTATTTGGGGTGCCACCTCTGAGGACTATTGTTTGTGATGTTATGGTAGAGTAAGAGGGAGAGGCCACTTGATGCAATGCTTGCCATCCACTGTAGCACATGGTCTTTCTGGGCCTCATCTACAAGTCATACCACTGTGCTGCGGCCTAAGAAAGGGATTGGAGTAGCCCATCCACTAACAGAAGTTGTTGGTTTTCCTTGTATAGGACAAGCAGGTGTTTGTTGATTTAGAGTATTCAGTAACTTCAGAACCTCCCCCACATACATCAAGCCTTTTCCCACTTCCACCACACATATTCCCACTTCCGCCATGACCCTGGCATTTTCCACTCATGTTTGATGTACACAGATTTGGAACTCCATTCTTTGAAAAAATGGGCTGTATGGGAATGCACAGAGATTTGGTAAACACTGGTTTTAAGAAAAAAAGCTTTTTATGTAAATACAGAGATATTGTGCAGCCACTGATTTTAAGAAAAAAACAGGTCTTTATGTAAATACAGCGAAATTTGTCCAACACTGGTTTTAGTGGGAAAAGCCCTGTAGGTGAATACAGCGATATTTGTCCAGCACTGGTTTTAGTGGGAAAAGCCCTGTAGGTGAATACAGCGATATTTGTCCAGCACTGGTTTTAGTGGGAAAGTGAATTATGTGAATACAGAGATATTTGGCCACCACTGATTTTAGAGAGCAAACAGGCCTTTCTGTGAAAACAGCGATATTTGTCAAGCACTGATGTTAGTGGGAAAAAGCCATGTTTGTGAATAGAGCGATATTTGGCAATCACTGGTTTTAAGCAAAAAACAGTCCTTTCTGTGAATACAGCGATATTTGTCAAGCACTGGTTTTAGTGAAAAAAGCCCTTTAGGTGAATACAGTGATATTTGGTAACCACTGATTTTAAGGAAAAAACTGTCCTTTATGTGAATCATATATATAAAACCCGAAGGCCACTTCCTGTGGAATCTGGCCAACTTCCGTGACGGCCTGCGCCCTGTGTCACAGACCGGAACCGGAAGTTCCAGACCCACGAGCGGTGAGCGCGTAGCGCTCACCGCGAGTTGCTGTCAAACCTGCATAGCGGCTCGCAGTGGGCGCTAAAGCGCCACCGCCACCCCCACACAGAGCCGTGTGCTCCCACCCAGGGCCGCACCGTCCACTGGACAGTGTGAGCCCTGAGTCCAGAGCGCCGGCAGCCAGGGGGAGCGGCATCACATAAGGAGGCGGCGCCACCAACATCAGCGGCGGCCTCAGCAGAGACGGACGCTGTAAGATGACGCGCGCCCTGTGGCACTGTAGGCTGCAGGGCGGCGGCGCCGAGCGGACGCTGCAGTGCCGGCGGGGCTGACACCGGCCTCCGATCGGCTCAGGCGGCAGGGTGGCTACATGCACCCTCCCACCAACATCCGGGAACCGGCCCGCCCCACACTCCGGTGTGCGGCCTCCGCTGGCACCGCCCACTCTCCTCCTCCATCAGGGGCCACACAGCCCCGCCGACAGCCCGGTGAGTGTTCTGCCTCCCCTCTCCTGTGCCCCCCCAGCCTCCCCTCTCCTGTGCCCCCCCAGCCTCCCCTTTCCTGTTCCCCCCAGCCTCCCCTTTCCTGTGCCCCCCAGCCTCCCCTCTCCTGTGCCCCCCCAGCCTCCCCTTTCCTGTGCCCCCCAGCCTCCCCTTTCCTGTGCCCCCCAGCCTCCACTTTCCTGTGCCCCCCAGCCTCCCCTCTCCTGTGCCCCCCCAGCCTCCCCTCTCCTGTGCCCCCCCAGCCTCCCCTCTTCTGTGTCCCCCAGCCTCTCCTCTGCCTCCGCTCTTCTCCAGCCTCCGCTCTCCTCTGCCTCCGCTCTTCTCCAGCCTCCGCTCTTCTCCAGCCTCCGCTCTTCTCCAGCCTCCGCTCTCCCCTGCCTCCGCTCTCCCCTGCCTCTGCTCTCCTCTGCCCTCCAGCCTCCGCTCTCCCTCTGCCCTCCAGCCTCCGCTCGCCTCCGCTCTCCTTTGCCCTCCAGCCTCCGCTCTCCTCTGCCTCCGCTCTCCTCTGCCTCCGCTCTCCTCTGCCCTCCAGCCTCCGCTCTCCTCTGCCCTCCAGCCTCCGCTCTCCTCCAGCCTCCGCTCTCCTCCAGCCTCCGCTCTCCTCCAGCCTCCGCTCTTCTCCAGCCTCCGCTTTCTCTAGCCTCCGCTCTTCTCTAGCCTCCGCTCTTCTCCAGCCTCCGCTCTCCTCCAGCCTCCGCTGTCCTCCAGCCTCCGCTCTTCTCCTGCCTCCGCTCTCCCCTGCCTCCGCTCTCCCCTGCCTCCGCTCTCCCCTGCCTCCGCTCTTCTCCAGCCTCCGCTCTTCTCCAGCCTCCGCTCTCCCCTGCCTCCGCTCTCCCCTGCCTCCGCTCTTCTCCAGCCTCCGCTCTTCTCCAGCCTCCGCTCTTCTCCAGCCTCCGCTCTCCCCTGCCTCCGCTCTCCCCTGCCTCCGCTCTCCCCTGCCTCTGCTCTCCCCTGCCTCCGCTCTTCTCCAGCCTCCGCTCTCCCCTGCCTCCGCTCTCCCCCTGCCTCCGCTCTTCCCCTGCCTCCGCTCTTCCCCTGCCTCCGCTCTTCCCCTGCCTCCGCTCTTCCCCTGCCTCCGCTCTTCTCCAGCCTCCGCTCTTCTCCAGCCTCCGCTCTCCCCTGCCCTCCAGCCTCCGCTCTCCCCTGCCCTCCAGCCTCCCGCTCTCCCCTGCCTCCGCTCTCCCCTGCCTCCGCTCTCCTCCAGCCTCCGCTCTCCTCCAGCCTCCGCTCTCCTCCAGCCTCCGCTCTCCTCTGCCCTCCAGCCTCCGCTCTCCCCAGCCTCCGCTCTTCTCCAGCCTGCGCTCTTCTCCAGCCTCCGCTCTTCTCCAGCCTCCCCTCTTCTCCAGCCTCCGCTCTCCTCCAGCCTCCCCTCTTCTCTGCCCTCCAGCCTCCGCTCTCCTCTGCCCTCCAGCCTCCGCTCTCCCCTGCCTCCGCTCTCCCCTGCCTCCGCTCTCCCCTGCCCTCCAGCCTCCGCTCTCCCCTGCCTCCGCTCTCCTCTGCCTCCGCTCTCCCCTGCCTCCGCTCTCCCCTGCCCTCCAGCCTCCACTCTCCCCGGCCTCCGCTCTCCTCTGCCTCCGCTCTCCTCTGCCTCCGCTCTCCCCCTGCCTCCGCTCTCCCCTGCCTCCGCTCTCCCCTGCCTCCGCTCTCCACTGCCCTCCAGCCTCCGCTCTCCCCAGCCTCCGCTCTCCCCTGCCTCCGCTCTCCCCTGCCTCCGCTCTCCCCTGCCTCCGCTCTTCCCTAGCCTCCGCTCTCCCCTAGCCTCCGCTCTCCCCTAGCCTCCGCTCTTCTCCAGCCTCCGCTCTTCTCCAGCCTCCGCTCTTCTCCAGCCTCCGCTCTCCTCTCCCTCCACCCTCCCCTGCCCTCCAGCCTCCGCTCTTCTCCAGCCTCCGCTCTTCTCCAGCCTCCGCTCTTCTCCAGCCTCCGCTCTCCGCTCTCCTCTGCCTCCGCTCTCCCCTGCCCTCCAGCCTCCGCTCTCCCCTGCCTCCGCTCTCCCCTGACCCCTTCCTCCTCTAACCCCTCCAGTTTCTGCCTCCTCCGTCCTCTGCCTCCTCCCTTCTCTGCCCCCTCCAGCGTCTGCCCCCTCCAGCCTCTGCTGCACTCACTGCTGACCACTGAGCCACCGCACTCACTGCTGACCACTGAGCCACCGCACTCACTGCTGACACTGAGCCACCGCACTCACTGCTGACCACTGAGCCACCGCACTCACTGCTGACCACTGAGCCACCTGTATACACACAATTAATTTCACAGCACTCCCCTATTACTAAATAAACTATATATAGATTCTAGACTACCCGATTCTTTAGAATCGGGCCACCATCTAGTACAGTGATATTTGTCAAGCACTGGTTTTAGTGGGAAAAAGCCCATTAGGTGAACACAATGATATTTTGTTGGGTACTGGTTCTAATAGGAAAAAGCTCTTTCTGTAAATACAACAGTATTTGGCAACCACTGATTTTAGGGGAAAACAGACCTTTCTATGAATGCAGCGATATTTGTCAAGTACTTGTTTTAAAGAAAAAAACAAGCCTTTCTGTGAATACATGAATACAGTGTTAAGCTACCTTTACACGCAGCAACTTTTCTAGGAATTTCACTGGCAACTTACTGGTTGCAGTGAAATCATGGAGATATTGTTCCATTTGTACACAGCAACAAGATAGAACAATGTGTCCATGATTTCATTGCAACCAGTAAGTTGCCAGTGAAATTCCGAGAAAAGTTGCCGGGTGTAAAGGTACCCTTACAGTGTTACAGCCAGAATTCATTTTCAAATACTGCGCAGTAGAGTCCTGTTCTACTTGTAAATTGGGCAACTGTCTTCCCCTATACTTGACAATAGAGAACTCCTCTGCTACAGACACTGGTCTATCTGTTAGGGTACCTTTACACACGGCAACGTTTCTAGGAATTTCACTGGCAACTTACTGGTTGCAGTGAAATCATGGACACATTGTTCTATCTTGTTGCTGTGTACAAATGGAACAATGTGTCCATGATTTCACTGCAACCAGTAAGTTGCCAATGAAATTCCTAAAAAAGTTGCCGCATGTAAAGGTACATTTAAGGTACCTTTACACGCCGCAACTATGGTGTAGTAACTGAGAGGCAGTCCGGAGTTCCGTCACCGTTGCCCTGAAATTGCTATGAAATTGCGGCATATAATTGTGGAACGTGATGGTGATTTATAAAGTTACTCCCGGATACCGTGCCCCATCAGTGATGATTGGTGGGGGCTACTGTGTTTCCATTGGCTGTCCCTTCACAGGGCGCCATATTTGAAGAGCTGTTCATTCACACTACACAATTGCAATGGCGTTATATATTAGCCAGCCTTCCTGCGCAGGCTGCCCAATCATGACGCTATTGCATTCTCTAATCAGCGTGTTTGGGGAGCGGAATACACAAGTCTTTCACGCCTATGTTCTTGCGGTGCTGAACATGTATGCCCACATTCCTTTGGGGATTGCGGCGTCGGGAGGCAACCGGATGTTTCCCGCAGGTTCTGTACCAACTTCCGGGGAGCCACGTTCCCTTAGGTTGAGGGCGCAATTGCGGCGTGTACATGCGGCATCAGCGTTCGGTAGCAACCGTCAAAAACGTGCACGCGCACGTTCAGTTGCCTCCGATCGCCGTTGATAGTTGCGGCGTGTAAAGGTACCTTTATGGGCATAAACATCCCAGGAAATACTGACTACTTAGGACACTTTTATCTTAAGGCCCCGTCACACGGGGCGACATCGCCGCCAATTACATAGGCGACGCAGGGGCGTGGCCTATCGGCGGCGACATCGCCCCTACGTCGCCTCATGTAAAGGGGCGATGTCGGTGCCGCCGGGAGGTTGCCTGGTTTCAGAGCAGTGCTCTGAAACCAGGCGACAGATCTGGGGCGATGTGCACACATCGCCCCATGTAACCGGCCACCGGCAACCTGTCAGGCGATGGGAGCCATAGGCTCCCATTGTCCTGCATCGACACTGGGGCTTTCAGACACCCCGGCGGCGATGCCACCTGTCAGCTCGCCGGCACGGAGCTGGAGATGTCGCCCTGTGTAAATGGAGGACGGCGACGCTGGCGAGGCGCCAAAAACGTGCACGCACCCGCCAGTCTCCGCCGACATCTCCAGCCCCATCGCCAGGTGTGATGAGGCCTTTAAAGATATCAAGGACAAGCTTATTTTAGATAAAACTGAAATCCCGCAACCTGATACTACCAAAGAGCCCATCTAGGTACAGTGCCCTTCTCTATAAGCAACCAAAAAAAAACAACATTGCTTTTTTTTTACTAATACTCTAGATTGTAATCTGTGTCTGCAGATGTATCCACCCATAGACCCTAAACACGTAAAAGCCAATTAAATCAGTCCCTATCCCTGGAATTATACATGTTTTCAAAGTTTAACTGGTACAATTGACCTAAAGTAGGTTTCTTAAGTCCCATCAGCAACACTAACAGTAGCTAGGCCTGACTTATCGACATGTAGAAATAATAACCTTTATATAATAATGACAGTGGGGTAGAAGGGCAAAT
Source organism: Allobates femoralis (assembly GCA_033576535.1). NCBI lineage: Eukaryota > Metazoa > Chordata > Amphibia > Anura > Aromobatidae > Allobates > Allobates femoralis. The sequence goes on from JARQOC010000001.1 coordinate 434,528,588, forward strand.
GTGGTATTGTTATATTCCTGATACCATCCCAGATTTTGTCTCTAAATGCAGAGAAGCTCCATGATTATGCAACTAAAAATCCTAGACACAAGTGTGATGCTAGCATCCCTACTTTATTCGATTTTCATGTTCACATTGACTCTAATGGAGTACCAAAAGAAGTACTAGATGAGTTTAAAGCCAGAGACCAGATAGCAGCGGGATTTCAATTGTTATTCCCTATAATTACAGTGAATAAAAAATACCTAAAACAGAAAACGTTTATTCTGATTTCACGTCAGATAGTGAGAAACATATGTGTTGTAAGGAATTTCCGGCACTGGACCAAAATCTTCAATTTTCATTTTATTAGTGCATTACACAAATAAAACAATCCATTTCGTGGGACCGAAGCCCCACCAAACCGCTGGACGCATTTCAGACAGAAGTCCTTCATCAACAGCATAAAATTACAATGAACAGTTCCCCTTCAAATAGTCGGAGAAACAGACATAATTAAATGCACACAAGTGAAACACATTATAATTATGACGTAGGCTGAAGATCCACCTACTATATTTACATATGGTTGCAGGAGTCAATCTGGTTACATAGAACAGGTGATTACTACAACTAGCTTCAAACATAGATGTTTATATTACACTATCGGTTCATATCCATTTTTACCATCTTCAGCTTCAGATAGTTACCTATGTTGAGGATTACAACCTTAAATTTATGATATCATAGGCTATAACCCATATTGTGCCCAGATATCAATGATCTGACTAATAAAAATATGATAAGTCTGATCGTACATTAAGACCATCTGGTTGTCGGGTGCTTAGAGTTAGTATCCAATGGGCTTTGCGCTCATTGACTCGACGTTCCTTGTCTCCGCCTCTCTTTAGACTCGCCACCCTTTCAATGCCATTCACTACCAAGTTGCTAACATCTCCTCCATGTGTGTCCAAGAGATGCCAAGACAGACTGGACATACTCTACGGTTGGCACATAAATCAGGGTTGGCAGATGCTATATGTTCGGCTATTCGCTTTTTTAGGGGTCTGATTGTGCATCCCACGTAGTCTTTTGTGCATAGTTTGCATAAAGCCATGTATATCGTGTGTAGGCACGGATGTTGTATTGTCTTCTCTAACTATTTTTAAATATTTTAGTGAAATCCATGTGCCCACATAAACTGCATCTCACACCACCACAGCGATAATTGCCCATTGTTTGCAACCAAATTGGTTGTTCGATATTACTTCTAAACTCCGATGGTGACAGTAGGTTACCAAGATTTAAAGATTTTTTTAGGGACACACCTGTACCCTTCACTAATGATTTTGCACAAAATTGGAGTAATATTATTATTATTGTTATTATTAATAATGAAGACATTAACTACTTTCACTGAGAACTATAAAATGATGATAATTATAGTCAAAGTTATAGTGTAAAATAATCCCAGACACTTCAATTGTTTCTTGTTTTTTTTTTTTTTTGACAAATCATTTTTATTAGAGTTTTGCACATATAACATATCAAGTCCACATTGAATTAAAGACAAGTAACATTAACAGTAATAAGAATTTTCCCTTTCCCTCCCCCCTCCCTTGTTATCCAACTTCAGCTAGCCGTAGCATCCCTTCCCATCTGCAATGGTAGAACACAGAGAAAAAAAAAAGGGAAATTCTCGCATGTCATTCCTCACTACCAATTTTCAACTCTCCCAATGTGTTACCTAAGTCTTCAAGACAATACCACTTGGTGTTGTGGAAGCCTTCCATTAACGTCACAATTTCCCCTCTAGGTAGACAGCAGACTATGAAATCTCGCCATACAGACATGAATTTGGAGGTTTTATTTTCCTTATCTGTGTCTGTTATTAATTTTTCTAATCTCATAATGCGTTTCAATTCCCCGCGTAGACTCGTCACCCCCGGCACCTGTGTATCCAACCATTTTCGCAGTATTAGGCGTAGGAATGTTATCAGGATTAGATGAAATAATGGGTATTTTCTCTTAGTGACTGCTAACCCCTCTAAATCATGAAATATCAGTGTCATCTTATTCATTGTTATAGTCAAATCCAGTAATTCCCCCATCCATCGCCTGACCTTTTCCCATCCCATTTGTACCTTTGGACATTCCCACACTCCATGGAACATGTCCGTTTTTTCTTCTCCACACTTCGGGCATTTTGTCATTCTGTCAGGATTATTAATTGACACTGGAATGTTGAAACCCAATATCGCCTTGTGAATCATTCGGAACTGGGTATCACGCCAACGATTGTCTGTCACATATTTTCGCATAGCGTTCCATCCCGCCAGAACCCCTTCCCCCGCTCCTTCAGTCCCCAGTCTTATATCCCATCCTGTAAGTAGTCTAGTAGGTCCCTTTGGTAATAGTCTCATTTTCATTGTCGCATACATTGAAGAGATCGTCGTCATGGGAGCTTGACTAGTTAGCAAGTCATCTATAGTCGACCTCTGACATTCCCTCCCAATCTCCTGGAGTCTTGACATCAAATGACCTCTAATTTGTGCGATTTGTAGTAATTGTGAGGATCCTAATCGCCATATTTCTATCACCTCCACCGCTGACATCCATCTTCCTTCCGTCTTAATCATTAGGTCACCTAACACCTTAATCCCTTTTTCCCTCCAAGTCTTGAACAAGACATTGTCTTTCCCCTGCGGAAAGTCTGGGTTATCCCACAACGGCGTATACTTTGATATTTGCCAAGACAGTCCCAGTTTATACCTGACCGCCTTCCAGGCCGCTCTAGTGTCTCTGAATAACACTGAATTTTTGATACGTGACTCCAAAACTCTACTTCGCGCATGTAACACTGACCCCAAACTCCAAGGCCTACACCATCTCGTTTCTAAGTCAAAATCGGAATAGTTGCTCGTCCCCCGCAGCCAGTCCACCACATGTCACCACACACATGCCAAATTGTATCCCCGTATATTGGGTAGATTTAAACCTCCTTCCTCCTTGGGAAACATAAGTGTTCTCAGTTTTATTCTATGCCTCCTTCCCTTCCAAAAGGAACTTGGCAATGGCTCCATTTAGTTTATTGATATCTGTGTGACGGAGAAGTAGCGGAACCGTCTGCATAGGGTACAACAAACGAGCAAACGAGACCATTTTTATAAGATGTACTAGATGGTGGCCCGATTCTAAAGAATCGGGTAGTCTAGAATCCATATATAGTTTATTTACTAATAGTTACGGGAGTGCGGTGAAATGAATTGTGTGTATACAGGCGGCTCTGTGGGTAGCACAGTATACGGTGGCTCAGTGGTTAGCAGTGAGTGCGGTGGCTCAGTGGTTAGCAGTGAGTGCGGTGAGATTGGTCAGCGCAGCGGAGTGCGGTGAGATTGGTCAGCGCAGCGGAGTGCGGTGAGAGTGGTCAGCGCAGCGGAGTGCGGTGAGAGTGGTCAGCGCAGCGGAGTGCGGTGAGAGTGGTCAGCGCAGCGGAGTGCGGTGAGAGTGGTCAGCGCAGCGGAGTGCGGTGAGAGTGGTCAGCGCAGCGGAGTGCGGTGAGAGTGGTCAGCGCAGCGGAGTGCGGTGAGAGTGGTCAGCGCAGCGGAGTGCGGTGAGAGTGGTCAGCGCAGCGGCGTGGGCAGAGTGGTCAGCGCAGCGGCGTGGGCAGAGTGGTCAGCGCAGCGGTGTGGGCAGAGTGGTCAGCGCAGCGGCGTGGGTAGAGTGGTCAGCGCAGCGGCGTGGGCAGAGTGGTCAGCGCAGCGGCGTGGGCAGAGTGGTCAGCGCAGCGGCGTGGGCAGAGTGGTCAGCGCAGCGGCGTGGGCAGAGTGGTCAGCGCAGCGGCGTGGGCAGAGTGGTCAGCGCAGCGGCGTGGGCAGAGTGGTCAGCGCAGCAGCGTGGTCAGCGCAGCGGCGTGGGCAGAGTGGTCAGCGCAGCGGCGTGGGCAGAGTGGTCAGCGCAGCGGCGTGGGCAGAGTGGTCAGCGCAGCGGCGTGGGCAGAGAGGTCAGCGCAGCGGCGTGGGCAGAGTGGTCAGCGCAGCGGCGTGGGCAGAGTGGTCAGCGCAGCGGCGTGGGCAGCGTGGTGAGCACACACATACATACACACACATAGACACACTCCGCTATACTTACCACCGACCTTGCGTTTTCCCCGCCGCCTGGATCCTGAGTTGACATGTCGCTGCCCCCGGACGACTGGATAGAATATGTCGTCCGGGTAGTTTGGCGAGACATCTTGGACGGTATATTGGATCAAGTAGTTTGGGGGCGGCGACATGTCGACTGAAGATGCAGGCAGCGGACGTAGGGCCGGTGGCAAGTATAGCGGAGTGTGTGTGTGTGTGTATGTGTGTGTACAAAGTTGAGGGAAGTGCGGACAAAGTGACGGAAGTGCCTACATATATACACATACTGTACATTGCATATGGAGGGTGAGGAGAGCGGAGGCTGGAGGGGTGAGGAGGACAGGGGAGGCTGGAGGGCAGAGGAGGGGTGAGGACAGGGGAGGCTGGAGGGCAGAGGAGGGGTGAGGACAGGGGGCAGAGGACAGGGGGCAGAGGACAGGGGGCAGAGGACAGGGGGCAGAGGTGGCTGGGCAGAGGACAGAGGGCAGAGGCGGCTGGGCAGAGGACAGGGGGCAGAGGACAGGGGGCAGAGGACAGGTGGCAGAGGACAGGGGGCAGAGGACAGGGGCAGAGGACAGGGGGCAGAGGACAGGGGGCAGAGGCGGCTGGGCAGAGGCGGCTGGGCAGAGGACAGGGGGCAGAGGGCAGGGGGCAGAGGACAGGGGGCAGAGGACAGGGGGCAGAGGCAGCTGGGCAGAGGACAGGGGGCAGAGGACAGGGGGCAAGAGGACGGGGCAGAGGACAGAGGACAGGGGGCAGAGGACAGGGGGCAGAGGACAGGGGGCAGAGGCGGCTGGGCAGAGGCGGCTGGGCAGAGGCGGCCGGGCAGAGGACAGGGGGCAGAGGCGGCCGGGCAGAGGACAGGGGGCAGAGGCGGCCGGGCAGAGGACAGGGGGCAGAGGCGGCCGGGCAGAGGACAGGGGGCAGAGGCGGCCGGGCAGAGGACAGGGGGCAGAGGCGGCTGGGCAGAGGACAGGGGGCAGAGGACAGGGGGCAGAGGACAGGGGGCAGAGGCGGCTGGGCAGAGGACAGGGGGCAGAGGCGGCTGGCAGAGGACAGGGGGCAGAGGCAGCTGGGCAGAGGTGGCTGGGCAGAGGACAGGGGGCAGAGGCGGCTGGGCAGAGGACAGGGGGCAGAGGCGGCTGGGCAGAGGACAGGGGCAGAGGCGGCTGGGCAGAGGACAGGGGGCAGAGGCGGCTGGGCAGAGGACAGGGGGCAGAGGCGGCTGGGCAGAGGACAGGGGGCAGAGGCGGCTGGGCAGAGGACAGGGGGCAGAGGACAGGGGGCAGAGGACAGGGGGCAGAGGACAGGGGGCAGAGGCGGCTGGGCAGAGGACAGGGGGCAGAGGCGGCTGGGCAGAGGACAGGGGGCAGAGGCGGCTGGGCAGAGGACAGGGGGCAGAGGCAGCTGGGCAGAGGGCAGAGGCGGCTGGGCAGAGGACAGGGGGCAGAGGCGGCTGGGCAGAGGACAGGGGGCAGAGGCGGCTGGGCAGAGGACAGGGGGCAGAGGCGGCTGGGCAGAGGACAGGGGGCAGAGGCGGCTGGGCAGAGGACAGAGGCGGCTGGGCAGAGGCAGGGGGGCAGAGGACAGGGGGCAGAGGACAGGGGGCAGAGGACAGGGAGAGGACAGCAGAGGCTGGAGCGGCCAGGGCACAGGGGAGGCTGGAGGCTGTACCGGGCGGGCTGCAGAGGCGGCTGGAGGCTGTACCTGGCGGGCTGCTGAGGCGGCTGGAGGCTGTACCTGGCGGGCTGCTGAGGCGGCTGGAGGCTGTACCTGGCGGGCTGCTGAGGCGGCTGGAGGCTGTGCCGGGCGGGCTGCTGAGGCGGCTGGAGGCTGTGCCGGGCGGGCTGCTGAGGCGGCTGGAGGCTGTGCCGGGCGGGCTGCTGAGGCGGCTGGAGGCTGTGCCGGGCGGGCTGCTGAGGCGGCTGGAGGCTGTGCCGGGCGGGCAGAGGCGGCTGGAGCGGCCGCGGGCAGAGGAGAATGGAGCGGCCGCGGGCACAGGAGGCAGGAGGGGGCGCGGGCACAGGAGTGTGGAGCGGCGGCGGGCAGAGGAGGCAGGAGCGGAGGAGAGAGGAGGCGCCGGTGCATGTAGCCAGGCGCCGTCCGGCTACAGTGCACTGGTGACGTCACCAGCCCTGGGCGAAGACCATCACGGAAGTGGGCGTGGTCTTCCCCGGAAGTGGCCTTCGGGTTTTATATATAAGATTCTTCCTGTCAGAGATAGCGGTAAGTCCTTCCATCTAGTTAGTTCCTGCTCTATCTTCTTTATAATAGGACTAATAATTTAGCCTATACAAATCTCTGGCATCCCTGCTCATCATTATGCCCAAATACTTAACCTCTCTTGTATTCACTTTAATCCCCAGGTATGTGTCCCGTCGCCGCTCATCATGTAAAACTTTTTTGCCTTCTTCCGTGAGAGGCATAAGCTCGCATTTTGAGAGATTAAGTCGGAATCCCGATATCTTATAGAACATCTCGAATCTCTCCAGCACCCCCTCCAAATCACCAGCAGGATTTGCCATGTATAAGATGATATCATCAGCAAATAGGTTAGATTTTATTGGAGTGCCTCCCACTTTTATCCCCTCAAAGCTATTCGATCCGTTGAGGTACCTGGAGAGAGGCTCGATGGCCAAGTTAAAGAGCAGCGGCGACAGGGGACATCCCTGCCTCGTTCCCCTTTCCAGTCTAATTACGTCAGATAGAAAACCTGGTGTATGCACTCTCGCCTTTGGGTTAGCGTAGAGAGTTCCCAAAAAGCTTCTGAACCCTCCCACCACTCCCATCCTATTCAAGACTTGCTCCAGCCAAGGCCATCCCACACTATCAAAAGCCTTTTCGGCATCCAGGACAACCATGGCCGGAGCAGTCTCCGCCATCCTATCCTCTAGCCGTACCGCCTCCAACACCATGATGGCCTTTCTGACATTCGCAACAGCTGCTCTGCCCCTTACAAACCCTGCTTGTTCTCTTCCTATCCATCTAGGCATCAGGTGTGCCAATCTATCTGCCAGTATTTTAGAGATTATCTTCAAGTCCTGGTTGATCAGGGATATCGGTCGATACGCCGCCGGGTCATCTGACATTTTGTCCCCTTTTGGTAATAGTTTTATGTATGCTGTGTTCAGTTGCGACGGAATCTCCCCTCCCTCCATGAAACTTTTATACATAGTCCTTAAGTGTGGTGCAACCTGGTCAACCAGTATCTTGTATAAACTGGCTCCGAAGCCGTCCGGACCCGGCGCTTTATTTTCATTAAGTTGTTTGATTACCGCCTTTATCTCCTCCTCCGACACCTCCCTGTTTAAATCTTCCAATTCCATTTCTGTCAAGGCCACCTCCTCCAACCATTGACGGCCCAATTCACTGTCGTGTGATTTTGCTGTATATAGATCTGTATAGTAGGAACCCAGAATAGAATTGACCTCTTTTGGATCTGATGTAAGTGTCCCTGTCTTGTCCTTGAGAGACACTATATGTGAAATAGGTTTTCGACCCTTTGCCAAATGTGCCAACAATCTCCCCGCTTTGTCCCCCTGAGTATGTAGTGTTGCCTCCCAATGTGATCTCCCCATGTCTTCCCTCCTTCTCGCCCAGACATCAAATTCTTTCTTTGCTTCCAGCCAAGTACCCTTAGTTACATCTGAAGGGTGCGTTTGATAGCTCATATATTCCTCTCGTACCTTTAAGCTAAGTCTCAAATATGTGGATTGTAATTTATTCTTTAGCGAAGCTGTATAAGCCATGATTCTCCCCCGTAAAACCACCTTAGCCGTTTCCCAAAACAATGTGGGGTCCATTGATTCCGGAGGATTATTGGAAACCAAATCTGTCCACCACTCCCCCAACCTCAGCGCAAAGTCAGCATCTTTTTTTAAAAAATGTGGGAATCGCCAGATATAATCTGTGCCTTTGGGGAAATTGTCGCGCAGTGTCACGTCCACTGGGCAATGATCGGAAATCACCAAATCTGATATTTCAGTTGCAGTTGTCTTATAAAGTAAATCCCCACTAGTGAAGATTGTGTCTATCCTTGACCATGTGCCGTGCGGGTGGGAAAAGTGTGTGTACTGGCGTTCGACTGGGTGATGCAGTCTCCAAGTATCTCTTAGGCCCACATCCTCTATGAACCCTCGTAACGATCCCCCTCTCAATGTCCCTATCCTCCCTTTCCCATTGCCCTTTATCTCAGTGCAGTCTTCCAACTCCTCCACTACCTCATTCATATCACCTCCCACTATCAAATTAGACATATCTTCCATTGATATTTTGGCCCCTAAGGCAGCAAAGAAGGGTCCTCTGTCTGAGTTTGGTGCATAAATATTGTGTATATTTAATACTCCGCATGGTGTGTCCAAAACTACTTGCACATGTCTCCCCCCTTCGTCATGTGTGTGTCGTAGCAGCTTATGCGGAAAATTTTTTCCCACCAGCGTGACCACCCCAGCTTGTCTACCCACAGCTCCTGAACCAAACACCTCTCCCACCCACATTTTGTTCATCCTATATAGGTCCTGTTGGGGTAAGTGTGTCTCCTGCAATAATGCTATGTCCGCCCCTAATCTTTTCAAATGTCGAAGGACCGTTAGTCTTTTTTCAGGGGACCTTAGACCTTTTATATTCCAGGAGACAACCTTAACCATTGTCCCAATGTTTCAGGAACTCCATGTACACGAAAATTTTTATAATACAATAACACAAAGAATCCAGAACCTCCCCACTCTGCATATGATACCACTGCTCTTCCATTGGATAACACTTTTTCCCTTGACCCAACACCCCTGGAAATTCAATTTCAACTATCCCAACTAGAATTTTCAACTCCCGTCTTATCCCTCCCCTCCTTTCCCCCCTTTCCCTCCCCACAATCCACCCTTGCGTAACTCCCTTTTTTTCCACCATGGATACCTTCCTCTTACATCATCCAGGCCAGTTATACTAAATAAGGTAATCCCCGTGTTTTCACCCCCCTCAAGAGGGATGCTTCTCCTCACATTCAGTCAGTCATAAAACTATCCATCATTACCGCAGCTGCGGGTCTGTCTCTTTCACAGTCTTATCGATTTGAATCACGTCTTGGACTCGCCAGTTTATCGTTGTTGTTAGGTTTCTCCCTGTCATGTCTTGGAGAGGGTCCTCTGGGTGTTCTCATGAAGACTCTCATAGCCTCATCCGGGTCCCTCCATCTTCTGAAGGTGCCATCTTCTTCTTTAGTCCTCAGGATCGCTGGGTATTGGAGCTGGAATTGTATTCCTCTCTTGAACAGCATGCCACATATGTCACTAAATGCCCTTCGCTGTTTTGCCACCAGCGCTGAAAAATCTTCGTGCAGCACTACTCTGTGGCCCAATATCTCAAGAGGTCGCCGTCTCGCTCTAAATGTCCGTAATATTTTATCTTTGTCCTTATAGTCCAGGTATTTAGCAATTGCTTGCCTCGGACCCCTAGATGTCTGAATGCTGCGGCTTCCTCCCTCTGAGTTTTGGCTTGTGCGAATGTTCTCTCTTTGTGGCCTCAACCTGTGAGCTCTCTCTACTTTGCACAAAGATTCAATGCCAAGAGCTGTGGGTAATTCCTTTTCAAATATGACATCCAGCTGTTGAAAAGTAATAGATTCTGGCAAACCAGTGAGGCGCAAGTTATTCCTCCTGGATCTATTCTCCAAGTCCTCCATTTTATTAGACATCCAGGAATTTTGTTTCTGCATCTCTTCCATTTCTTGTTCCTTAACTGTGAGCTTGTCCTCCAGATCTGACACTCTTTGCTCAAGCTCATCAAGCCTGCTGGCATGCCTGGCTGCAGTTTCCTGGAGATCCTCTACTGCCTCCCTCACAGCCTCTCTCACTGCTGCCGTTATGTCTGCCCTGAGTGTCTCATATAACTCCTTGGAGCCTGCAATTGCAGCTTTCTGTTGGTCCGTGCCCGCAGCCTTGTCTTTGGGGCTCCCTCCTCCTGTCTGCCCCTTCATACCTCGTTCACCGCCACAATCTTTGCGGGTCACCTGGCGATGCTGTGAAGAGTCTGCCCTCTCACTCTCCTTCTTCCTCATGTCGCCTGTAGCTCCGGCGCCCGCCGCCATCTTGGGCTTTCCCGCTCTCTGGGGGGCCGACTGCGTTTTTGCCTTTTGTCCGCCTCCCGCACTCCTCAGCCACCGATCCACGATTGCGCCTGCTCCCGGCTGGATTCGCTGGCCTCTCGTTCCGTTTGCTGCTCTGTGGGGGTCTTTTCTGACGCTCTATGGCCGGATGATGCCCGGAGCCTCCTCAGCCCGGTCTCTCCACTGCGGCGCCGGAACCGGAAGTTGTTTCTTGTTTTTTACAAACAGAACAAAGCAAAAGATGGTCTATGTTCTTGAATTTCTGGACGGTTGGCAACCCTGACAAGGCAGACTCTCTTGAATCCATTGTACAATTAGCATACTCAGTAATATACACAATCTAAAGACATGAATACATGCATGTTTTAGACACTTGCCTGGATCTTTTTCAATTTGATGCTTAAGTCTTGTGTTCATATTGTCAAGCCTTTTTGTGCTAGAAAAAATAAGGAGAAAAATAATAATAATAGACTCATGTTACTAAGTTTACATATATTTTTCTAGCAATATACTGCACAGTAAATCTAGCTTATAAAAAAAAAGTATTTATTAAAGGAAACCTGACAGCTGGATCCACACATATAAACTAATTATATAGCAGAATCAGTCTTTTAAAGCTGATATTAGGCAAGCCTATTACATGACGACAATTTACAGTGTTGTATGACACTCACCTCTTTAAACATATTTTGCCGAATATCCAAAAGACGAGGGTGCGATTCAGCCAATTCTCACTGGCTTGGGGAAACAATTTCCTGAGCCAGTAAGAATCAGGGTCTCGATCTGGTATTGGGGGCTCGCCGATTTCAATCAAATGTGCATCCCTGGACACACATTTAGTAAAAATGTAGCATAGTGCAGAAACATACCAGCTTTCTGCACTGCATAGTTAAAATAGCTTCCAGCCTATCAGGGGCCGGCAGCCTATATCGGCGCGCACATCACCAGCATATAATGTGACTGCCACTTGCCAGCCTATCCACGCCACATATGCAGTAGGAAAAGGATGTCACTTGAGGTGGACAGGTAAAAAAAAAGTATCTTTTTATTTATTTAGTTACAAAAGAGTGGCAATATGAGGTACGTGTAGGGCCAGGATGGGGGACATAGAGACGAGGAAAAGGGTAACAATGTTTAGAACTTCTGACTTTTAGGCTTCATATCTCACCATCCACTACAGCTTTAACACTAGAAGTCCCAGAAATTTCGAGCTTCCCCCTGAAGTCCCGAAAGAGGGTCAAATGACCCTTAGTCCAAACTGACAACTCTGATGGCTCCAATTAGCATCCTTTCATTTGTAAATGTGACCTAAAATCCTTCAGGTCATTCGACCCGTCTCTGGGTTCCAAAGGTAGAAATATTAAATGACCCCTCTCTGGGATTTCTAGTGTTAAGTGTGAGACAACTATTATTTTATAGACAATCATCTTGGCTATCTCATACATACCGTATATACTCGCGTATAAGCCGAGTTTTTCAGCCCAAAAATTGGGCTGAAAAGTACCCCCCTCGGCTTATACGCGAGTCAGTGCTGTATACCGATGTATACATCGGTACATACCGATGTATACATCGGTATACAGCAGCCCCCGCATCCCCAGTAATGCAGGGCCCCCCCAGGGTCTCTCCGGTCACCTGTAAAGCAAGCTATACTTATCAGTGTCCCGCTCGCACCCGCCGCTGCCGACATCCACGATCCTCCATCTTCATGCGACTCCTCTTCCTGTTTCTGTGCGCGTCGCCGGCAATGACGTCATTCCCGGTGACGCGCACAGGAAACAGGAAGAGGAGTCGCATGAAGATGGAGGATCGCGGATGTCGGCAGCGGCGGGTGCGAGCGGGACACTGATAAGTATAGCTTGCTTTACAGGTGACCGGAGAGACGCTGGGGGGGGCCTGCATTACTGGGGCTGCGTGTATACTACCGCTGGGGCTGCTATATACCTCTGGGGCACTGTATACTACCACTGGGGCTGCTATATACCTCTGGGGCCCTGTATACTACCACTGGGGCTGCTATATACCTCTGGGGCACTGTATACTACCACTGGGGCTGCTATATACCTCTGGGGCCCTGTATACTACCACTGGGGCTGCTATATACCTCTGGGGCACTGTATACTACCACTGGGGCTGCTATATACCTCTGGGGCCCTGTATACTACCACTGGGGCTGCTATATACCTCTGGGGCCCTGTATACTACCGCTGGGGCTGCTATATACCTCTGGGGCCCTGTATACTACCACTGGGGCTGCTATATACCTCTGGGGCCCTGTATACTACCACTGGGGCTGCTATATACCTCTGGGGCCCTGTATACTACCGCTGGGGCTGCTATATACCTCTGGGGCCCTGTATACTACCACTGGGGCTGCTATATACCTCTGGGGCCCTGTATACTACCACTGGGGCTGTATATACTACCACTGGGGCTGTATATACTACTGGGGCTGCGTGTATACTACCACTGGGGCTGCTGTATCTACCTCTGGGACTGGTGTATACCACACTGCTGGGGGCTGTATACTTGTGCTAGGGTCCACCCTCGGCTTATACACGAGTCAATAGATTTTCCCAGGTTTTGGGGGCAAAAGTAGGGGGGTCGGCTTATACACGGGTCAGCTTATACACGAGTATATACGGTAAATGTTGATATTGGTAAAGTATCCAAAGCCTTTAGCTGTGAAACAACCCCATATCATCAGGCTTCCTCCACGAAACTTGACATTTCCTTCAATTTCTCAATCCTTTAGCCATTATTTCATCCATCTGAGCTTAGTCTATTGACTTTCGTGTTATTACCCCAAATCATCCGCTTCCAATCTTTTACTGTCCACTTTTTGTACTCTTTTGCAAACTTGAGCCAACGCTTCTTATCATGAACAGGATATCCATTATAAACTATCCTCCCACCTCTTTTCCAACTCACTCTTTGCCATCCTGAAGTTTGGCTTCCACCATCACCACTCCACTGAAACTGCCCTAATCGAAGTTACACACAATTTCAAATTCTCCTTCTCCTAGACCTGTTCTCTGACCTTGACACAGTAAGTTCTCCCACTACAGATCCTCTATTCCCTTGGCATCAAAATCTTGGCAATTTTCTGTACATCCTCATACCTCCCACTTTCATAGAACCTCCTATTTCCACCCTCTCTCTGTTGGTGTCACTTGAGGTTATGTTCTGGAACGTTTACTTTTCTACATAAATACCGTTATTTTAATAGTCAATGTGGCTCTACTGTCGAAAAACTCTCCAGCCTACGGTCCAATGCAAACATACTTTATTTTACTTGCTTAAATAGCACTATTTTACATCATCACTGTCTCCATTGGGGACACAATCTTAATTTCCTACCAATTTGTCTTTTGATTGTGGGAGAAAACCCACAAAATCATAGGAAGAACATACAAACACCTTTTCAGATTTTGTGCTTAATGGGACACCAGCACTGCAAAGTAACAATGCTAAAAACGTTTTACTCCACACACTATGACGCAGCACAATATACTGTACTTACCTGTTAATTTCCTCCCAAAACTTTATTGGTCTTGCGTATGATGCAATGAAAATGACACTTCCAAGAAAGGGACTCAAGGGGCTGGATAATATTGATGTTGCAAATGTTTGGAATAAAAGCATTCCTGAATCTAATTGAATTGTGTGTTAAGTTGTATTGTTGGTAAAGGGCTAGTCTAATCAATCTTTTATTTATCCTGTTAGTATTCAGGAAACATACAGCTGGTTGCACTACATGGTTTTTAATGAAGTACAGTATTTATTTAGGCTAAACTGTAAACTGGCAAAGGCCATGCTACACTGTTGATGTTGTAGAATTTATGGTAAAAAGATAATTATAAATAAAAATGTAAAAACATACCATAGGTTTTTTTTCCAATTAAGGCTGCTTTACATTTGCGTTTGTGTCTGCATGCTGATGGCATGCAGACACAAACGCAGTGAAAAGCAGGGTAATTTTGATGTGTCCGCAGCGGAGAATGTCCGCCTGCGGACAAATCACTATGGAGCCCGGGCAGCCAATCGGCGGTGTCCGGGGGCGGGCCGGAGGTGGAGATCAGCGGCAGAGATCTCCTCCTCCCGGCCGCCGGTAAGCTCCGGGAAGTGTCAGCGGGGTTAAACAACTGATGTGACAGCTGTTTGAATCTCCCGCGCCGACACCGAGAGGCGATGTCGGCACGGGAAGATTCAAACAGTAGTCACATCAGCTGTTTCTCCCCACTGACACCGCTAGGAAATTACCAGCGGTGGGGAGGAGGAGATCATCAGAGGCTCAACTGATCTCCCGGTGACCGTCGGTGATCTCCTGTGACATCACTGGCGGCCACCGGGAGAGATTTCAATGGGTCCGCAGTGTTCTCTTGCGCTGTCATGCGCAGAACACTGCGGACCCATTGACACCAATGCATTCTTTTGTGCGCTTGGGGAAGCTTGCTGATTTTCCAAGGTCCCGAGCGCACAAAAAATGCAACATGCTGCGTCCCAGGTGCGGACGGGGACCCTGGAGGGAGCAGATATCTTCCGCATGCGCACCCGAACGCAGCAAACGCTGCCAAAAGCAGGGACTATGTGTTCCTATGTTAAACATAGGAACGCAGTGCGCATGCGCTTGACTGCGTATGGGAACACAGCATACGCTGCGTTCCCATATGCAAATGTGAAGGCAGCCTAAGCTCTTCATTGGCTGGAGTCAGGTACAGGTGACCAGTAGTGATGGGCGAACCCGAACCGTAAAGTTTGGTGTCAGTACTGAACACCTATTGTTCGGGCACAGACTCCAAACACAGACATCCCTGAGAAGTCCCTGTAACTGTTCAGATTTAGGTAGGGGACTGTAAAAATAAGCAAAACAGTGATTAAAAGAGCAGCATAATACTTACCGAGGACTGTGCGCTTGTACTTCCGGGATGCTCATTAACCTCTGGTTTATTCACTGGAGTCTGCCCGCAACAGCCAATCACAGATGCTCCCTCTCTGTGACTGCGTCTGTGATTGGCTTTTGTGCCCCCACCCATTGTGCCGGCATCTGTGATTGGTTGTCATTAGCAATGAACCTGCCATCATAGAGGTTGTAAAAAGAAACAAATTATTAAAAATATTTACATAGGAGTCCCCGTCCTTTTGATTCTCAGCACACATAAAATGGACAGTCACTGGCTGCAACCCCCAGGCTGTCTGGTTTTAGCTTGCCTGGCAATAAAAAATACAGTGCAACCCATTGTTTTATTTAGTTTTTTTTAATTATTTATGTAAATAATTAAAAAAAAAAAGTGTGGGCTCTGTCCTATTTTTTATTGCCAGCCAAGGTAAAAACTAGGCAGCTGGGGGCTAGTATTCTAAGTGTGGTAATGCCCATAGTTATTGGGCCCCCCAGACTACAGAAGAGCAGCCTGCAGCCACCTCAGAAATGGGTTAATTTACCCGCTCTCCCCGATGCCCTTGTGAATGGCATCTGTGTAATAGAAGGGGTTAATGACAACTGTCATTAAGCCCAGATTGATAATTTAAGGCTCCTTTGAGACCCACACATACTCAATCGTATAAGGAAATAGTTAAAAACACATACAGAAAAATCCTTTATTTGAAATAAGACACACAGACAACCCTTATTTTCCCATTTATTAACCCCAAACAAACCCTCCAATGATAATCCACAGTTATATTAACTCGTCTCTGCTATATGCATTGAGTGAAAACATTTCTTGTCCGCACACCACAGCAGTGCTCTCAGACTGGCCGAGCCACGGCTGTGACCTCAAATTAACTCTGATGTCACTGCTCACACAGCCGTGGTTCAATGTGAAAGAGCTACTGTGGTGAGCGGACACTACATGTCTCTGCTCAACGCATGTAGCAGAGGCGAGTGAATATAGCTGTGGATTATCATTACAGAGTATGTGTGGAGTTAATAAATGTGAAAATGAGAGTTGACTATGTGTTTTATTTCAAGTAAAGGATTTTTCTGTGTGAGTGTTTTGAACTATCTACTTATACGATTGATAATGTGCAGGTCTCATAGAACATAGAACATTACCAACCTGGGCTTAATGACAGCTGTCAATACTCAGCTTTCATTAACCCCTTCTGTTACCTCAATGCCACCGCACTAGAGCATCAGGAAGAGCCGAGTAAAGCACCAGGAAGTGGCTATTCTAATGAATGTTCCAATTTCTGGGGTGGCTATGAGCTGCTATTCTGTAGCCTGGGGACCCAATAACTATGGGCCTCACCATATTGAGAATAACAGCCCTCTGCTGCCTGTTTTTTACTGCCAATCAAAATAAAGGCCGAGCCCACACATTTTTGTTTTAATTATTTGTTTAAATAATTAAAAAAAAGGGCTCCACTGTATTTTTGATTGGGTAAAACCAGGCAGCCTGGGGGTGGTAGCCTGTAGCAGGCTGCCTTATTTGAGCTGAGAATCAAAATTCATGGGACTCCTACATATTTTTTTTTTAAACGATTTATTTTTACACTATAACTATGACTGTAGTTTTTTTTGCCAATTGCAACCAAGTACATACGCCGGCAAAATGGGTGGGGGTTCAACAAACAATACCATACGCTGTCACAGTGGGTGCCTGTGATAGGCTGTTGGAGTGAGAGTGCAGTGAATAGCCAGGAAGTTAATGAGCGGGACCCAGAAGGAGTGTGCGTGCAGCACCGGAGACTCGGTAAGTATAATGCTTCCCCTTTAAACCCCATTTTGCTTCCTTTTGCAGCCCTCTCAGCCACCATTTTATAACTACAAAGTCCGGCTTCGGATTTCGGGTCAAGTCCGATCCCGAAGCCAGGCTTTATAAAAAAAAAGTATGGCCAAATCCAAAAATCTGTGAGTTTGCACATATCTAGTGAACACATCCACTCTCTTTCTATATACTTTTTTAAATGATCTACATCTAGTTAAATCTACATCAACAACTAATGTAAAAAGCTACATTTTTTAAGTACAGTAATAAGGAAAAGATTAAAGGGGTAGTTCGAAACTGCACTTTATTTTACTCCTAAAATCTAATAATCTAATCTGTTTTTTTCTAATATCCTTTAATTAAAAATACATTTTCTTCTGATATAGAAAAGGATACGGGGTACAGCAAAAAACTGGGCAAATACATGAAATGATGATCCCCATGCTATTTGCCATGGTGCAATATATGTGAAGACATATTGCAGCTTTTGAAGAAGGTCCAATATCTAGGAGAGAATACAATAAAAAAGTAATTTAAAATAATTATACTAAATGATATTCTGCTTTCCAATGGCTCAACTGAATTTATTTCCACTTAGATCACCTTATGGCACAATTGCTGTACAGATGCAATATGAACACTGAAATACACCTGAAATTTCTTCTGCTTCTAGAAAATCATGGACACCTTAAAGGGAACCTGTCACCTGGAATTAAGGCCCTACACTATCACTACCTGTCCCTACACCTTCCTAGCTGCTCCCTATCTATCCCTATCTGTGCTAAAATGGCCATATAAAAGATTAGAAAAATGAATTTAAACTTACATAAGTCCGTGAGTAAGAGGACTGAGAAGGAGGTGCCAGGCTCCATGTAGTACTCCTCCGTGCGGCTGTGCAGGCCCCGCTGGGCGGCATTATTGTTTCTTCCTCTCTGCCCCTCTATTTGGAATCTCCCGCCCTCTGGAAGCTTGTCATGCACCGGGCGCTACGTCACTTCCGGACCGGTGCATTATGGGGCCGATCACGTGATCAGCCTCAGTGCATTATGGGGCCGATCATGTGATCAGCCCGGCTTCAATAAGCGCATTGTGCATGCGCAGAGTCGGGCCGATCATGTGATCGGCCCCATAATGCACTGAGGCTCATCACGTGACAAGCCCCATAATGCACCGGGCCGGAAGTGACGTAGCGCCCGGTGCATGACAAGCTTCCAGAGGGCGGGAGATTCCAAAAAGAGGGGCAGAGAGGAAGAAACAATAATGCCGCCCAGCGGGGCGTGCACAGACGCATGGAGGAGTGCTACATGGAGCCTGGCACCTCCTTCTCAGTCCCTTACTCATGGACTTATGTAAGTTAGAATTCATTTTTCGAATCTTTTATAGGGCCATTTTAGCACAGATACGGACAGATAGGGAGCAGCTAGGAAGGTGTAGGGACAGGTAGTGATAGTGTAGGGCCTTAATTCCAGGTGACAGGTTCCCTTTAATTTTTTTTACGGACAAGGCAAAACATTGCCACAGTTTTATAGATTATCCTGGAATTTCTGGATGGTTGTCAACTCTCTTCCCTGTCCTTAACACCTAGAGTGCTGATTGTAACTGCTCTTATTAATACTAATAATAATACTGCAATAAATAATATCAGGTTTCCCCCTACTCCGCTCCACTATCTTGTGCAAAATGCAATTAAATGAAGTGAAAATAAAACAAACAGTAAACTTACATCTTAGATTAGAAACAACTACAGACTAAACGCCAAGCCATAATATTTTGAAGCAGGTCTTTCACCAGATTTCATGATACAAATGAGCACAAATATATAGATCTCATAGACCCGATGAGGCTGGTGTATTTACTATAAATATACATTTAATAATGTCTCTGTACTCTCTTACCTAGTGGCGTCTGTGTTCAACTTCCATCTGGATGAGGCCATATCCAAGAACGTACCGCGTCATCGGAAGCCATATTAGGACACCCAAATGATGGGTGTCCCATTATGGCGCCCGCTGGCGGTACCACCAGCAGGACAGTGACACTAAAAACCCTGCTCCTCGCACACTCGCCGCATGCCCGCACCCCCACCGCAAAAAACAACACCAGAAGCACAGACACCACAAACGAACTTGTGGTTAAGTCACAATCTTGTGATCAGTCACATGACCATGACATCACCACAGTTCCTGTAGCACTAAAGTGCTACACAGCACTGACACAGACTGCAGAGGGGGCAGAGAGAATGTAAGGGAGAGAAGGCAAAGAACGCAGAGGGTGGGCAGAGAGTATGCAGGGGGCGAGAGCACAAAGGGGGGCCAGAGAATGCTGAGGGGGGCAAGAGAGAGTGACGGGGGGAACCAGAGAGTCCAGAGTGGGGGCAGAGAGCCTGCAAAGGGGGTCCAGAAAGCAAAGAGAGTGTGCAGGGGGGCAGAGAGAGGGCAGAGGGGGACAGAGACAGCGCAGAGGGGGAGCAATAATAGTGCAGATGGGGTGGGCATAGAGAGCAAAAGAGGGTCAGAGAATTCAGAGAGGGGCAGAGAGAGTGCAGGGGGGAAAGGCAGAGAGAGGACAGAGAAAGTACAGGGGGCCAGAGAGTACAGATAGGGGGCAGAGAGACTGCAGGGGGCCAAAGAGTACAAAGAGGAGGCAGTGAGAATGCACAGGGGCGTCCAGAGAGCGCAGAGAGAGAAAGTTGGGGGGGGGCAGAGACAGTGCAGAGGGGGGCATAGAGAGTGCAAATGGGGGGCAGAGGGCATGCAGAAGGGTGGCAAAGAGCAACAAGAGGGGGGGCAGAAAGAGCGCACAGGGGGGCAGAGAGAGTGAATGTGCACTTAAGCCACCTCCATCTTTGGATACTCAGGTATGCAAAGATGTCGGCAAATACACCGCTTCCACCGCAAGATTACAGTAATTACAGGATTACATAGGAGGGAAACTTGGTGGGAGCTAATAAAGTGGATAATGAGGTGACTGTCTGTTTTGTATGCAAAAAAGGAAAATTTGATAACAATAGGTTATCATAATGAAAATGTTCTTTTTTTTCACAAAAGTGTTGTTTTAACACCAAATTTTTCACTTTTACAAGAGGTGACACCAAAAAATGGATCCCACAATTTGTTACCCACATTCTTATGAGCGCAATGATACCCCACAAGTAGCCAAAATATTATGTTTACACAAATGGGAGGGCTCAGAAGGGACGGAGCAATATATGACTTTTGGAAAAGCTGAAATAGATTGCGGGCACCATGTCACATTTGCAGGGTCACTAGGGATTCTAAATAGCAGAAACCTTATTTTGGAAACTAAACCCCTTAAGGATTATATCTAGGCATATAGTGAGCATTTGGAACCTACAGCTACTTAACAGAATTTCATAACAATAAGTTGTCATATTCAACATTTTCTTTTTTTCACACAATTTCTCCCTTTTAGGCCAGGGTCAGATTAATGTTTTCATGGGGGTCGCGCTACAAACATAGGTTTTGGCAGCCCTGACGCCTTGTTACGGCCATGGTAACGTGGCCTCAGCGCTACCAATTCTTACCTATGGAGACGCGGCCCCCAGCGCTGATCAAACGGCGGCATCTGAGTGCCGGAGTTTGAAATCTCACGCTTTTTCCCAGCGTGAGCAAAGATGCTTCTGAAATCACTCAGATGCCAGTTTTGATCTGCGCTAGGGGTCGCTTCTCCATAGGTAAGCATTAGCAGCGCCGACGTGGTGTTACCATGGCGGTAACAAGGTGTCAGGGTGGCCAAAATCTATGTTTGTAGCACGACCGCCATGAATTTTTATTAATTTTACACTTCCACCTCTCCTTCCCGTTCCCTCTTCCCCCTGGTATTATCTGAAGTGTGGTTCTCATGGACTGGGAGGCTATGGAAGATGCTTGGCGTGATAGATCCAATAATATCTTTGCAACCCCGGGAAGTCCCCAACAGGACACAACCTTCTCAGCCCTATGTAGGGAACTGACTATCAGAAACAGGGCATACGTTCTTAGTGGAACATCCGCTGTCTTGAGGAGTACCTCAAAAACAATATAACCACGCGGGCCTTAGGGTGTTAATGTTCCCAGCTTGGGAGCCCCCTACTGACTTTAAAACCACTTGTGAAAATGGACTCCTCCGGTGTTCCACCATTCTGATCCAGATGCTTTTAGAACATGTCAGACAACTTCTCTCAACCACTAGGGCAAAGATAAGGGAACTAGAAGAAAAACTAACCTCCAGTAGGGACACCACTGCAGTTGCTTCCTTTAGAACAAAACTAAAGGAGTCTCTGGACAAGTATGAGGCAGACATTATCAATAAGAAAAGACAAAAATTTCACAGAGACCGCAGTGACTTTGACAGTAATCAGGTGTTCAAGTGGAGACACAAGGGGAATCCCCGAGGGGGTAAAAAGCCCAATCGACCAACACCGGCCCCCTTGGACCCAGCACCGGACCCTGACTGGACCGCTCAGGGATCTTCTACAGGAGGCCAGAATTCAGGTCCCTCTGATTTTTTAGACTCTACAACTAGCGACCCCGACCCAGGATCAGAAAGGGCCGAAGGGGAGCTGAGGAGAGGGAGGAGCAGCAGGAACAGTAACAGGACAGATAGTACCTCGCCTGACACCCGCGGGGGTGCGATTCCACATGTCCCTACCCTCGGATGGGCAGGAAGAAGAGACCCTAACACTTTCAACAAGTGGACCACAGGGCCAGAAAGGGGATTGAGAACCAGGCAAATTGCAGGTAATTAAATTGTCTACTATGCAATTATCCTCAACGGATATATCCCTATTAGAACGAGGTCTCACTTTCCCTCCAACAGAGGGCCTTGATAAGTTCAACACGGTCAAGGACCGCTATCTCTTCTGCCGCAAAATTATCTTACGGACCATTCATAGTAAACCGGAATTGGCTATTGGACTCTCTCTAGAGAACCAGGCAACCTTTCGGGATCTCATGTCTTTACAGGAAGACTTTGACCCATTACTGGGGAGAAGGCAGTTTCCACACAACAAAAAGTCAGGGGTAACTCCCTCACTTTCTCTGGTGCCAGGTGTAAAAATATTTTTTTGACCTGGTAAAAAAAGACCTGACTGAACTGCATGCTTGGGGTCGACCAAGGGGCAATCTTAATCAAAATGAACAACGGGCCTTGAAGGGCCTTCAGGAAAATGCCTCCATTATCATAAAGGAGGCTGATAAGGGAGGTAACGTTGTCCTCTGGCCCGTCAATATGTACCTGGAAGAGGTGAATACACAACTGGGCAATACTAGGTTTTATATCAGGTTACCCTCTGATCCTACTCATTGCCTCTAAACTCAACAGGCTGCTCGTAGTGGCTTCCAACATTGGAGACATCTCAACAGGGGAAAGACATTATCTCACGGTGAACAACCCTGTGGTGCCTACGTTTTACATCTTTTTTTTTTTTGTAAATATATTTTTATTGGATTTTATAACATCAAAGACAAACAGTGTCACAAGACATAGAAACAAGCAAACAGGAATAGAGCCGAGAAGACTGGATAACATTAGTTAACAAGTAAAGGAATGCCTTCTCTATACTCGTGTATTGCAACACCTAGCTAATTGAACCAATACAAGATATGGGTGTGCATCATTGTAGAAAGTCTACGTTTTACATCTTAACGAAGGTCCACAAGTGTCTAGAAAACTGCCTGGTTGTCTGATCGTGGCAAGTATAGGGAGTCTTAACGAGAAATCTTGCGTGTACCTCGACTTCTTTCTGCAGCCCTTTGTCTTGGACCTCCCTTCTTACCTGAGGGACACATCTCACTTCATTTGTACATGTAAGGGGATCCAATTGGAGGAGAGATACTTTTCAGTCAAAATTCGATGTAGAATCGCTCTATTCCAACATTGACCATGCCCATGGTCTTAGAGCTGTAGCTTTTTTTTCTAAACAAACAGACGGGGTCCAACAGACTTCACAACTCATTCTTACTTGATCTTTTGGAATATGTCTTAAAGCACAATTACTTTCTCTTTGATTGGAAGTACTACCGCCAGGTCTCTGGCATGGCGATGGGGGCCAGATGTGCACTAGCAGTGGCCAATTTATTCCATGGTTGGTGGGAGGAAATGGTGGTCTTTCCATTCAATGGGTTCAAAGAACATGTTAAAGTGTGGAAACGTTATATAGATGACGTGTTTTTTGTCTGGACAGGTACGGAAGAGGAATGTAGTAATTTTCTTTCTTGGTTAAATTTAAATGATCTTAATATTTTTTTAACATATTCTGTGTCACAGACCATGGCCACCTTTCTGGACGCTACTATCAGGAGGGATGGAAACACCATCTTGACGGACTTATACTGCAAACCCACAGCAACCAACAATCTGCTGGATTTTGGGAGCTTCCATCCTCCACACACAAAACGGGGAATTCCGACAGGTCAGTTCCTTCATGTGAGACGCAACTGTACAGCTGATAACGATTTCATCCAACAGGCTTGTGATTTTACTCTTACAGGATGGCGTCGCTGTGCCTGACTGACGTCTGGCACAGCCGCCCTCTTCATCTGCCTCTGATCCTCACCGCGCAAATGCGGAAGTGATCAGATGGCGCTTTACATCACCAAACATGGCGTGACTGTGGGGCGTATGCTGGAGGCTGTGAAGAGAAAGGAGGTGACATGTGCTTATTACCAAGGTATAAGACAGGGGTTAGGAGTTCCGCTCTCTGCTCCTGACGAAGCCTTTTGTTAGGCGACACGCATTGGGCATAGCTGGTGCCCCACTCTGCAGGGAACAACGGCTGTTCCCTGCCGGACCTATAGCTGGTGATAGTAGATAGGAAAACCGGGGACCATAATTAATTTATTGATAGCCACTTGGATGGTGGCCAGTTTGATTGACATTGTGACTGGGTCCCCTTACCCTATATAGGGGTGTTGTTGCTTGTACTAGGGGAGGGACTGATTATTACAGTGGACTGAGTATTGCCCTATGGAAATATACCATGGCTCTATTGGTATTATGTACCTCAGAATATTCTGTATGTAAAGCATCACATCTCATCCGCTAATTGCTACATTTTTTCCTCCTCTGTCTGTTCCATACTATATGACCAATTGGTCAGGTCCTACTGTGTTCATCTCGTCACATAAGTGTGGGAAACTAGCTTGTTAAAATATTACTCTGTAACTTGTTTTAATTGTTTTTATCCTGTATCTCCTAAACCCCGATCCCTATCCTTGGTCATTGACGTTCAATAAAAGTTAAATTTCACTGCAATAACTTTGTGCGTCCCTTCATAGAGTAGTTCTTTTCTCCCAGGTAGTGTTTTCTACTACTGTTGTGGCAGCACCTTGTACTTCTATAATCTGTTGCACCCCGTTCCCTAGTCTGCAAAACCTATGTTTTGGATGCAAGCCTCCTGAAACATTAATGTGACTCTAGCCTTAGGGCATGTGCACATGATCCAGAGATACCGTGTCCTGGACGTCTCCTCTCCTGCATTTTTTAAAATTATTTCTTTATTATATTTTTAAAACAAAAACGTGGATCTTCGCCATATTTTTGGTCCAGCCAGGTACAGCAGGCAGCTATGGGCTGTCACCAACCCCCACTGCCTAGATTTACCTGGCTGGAAACCAAAAATCTAGGGAAGCCTTTTTTTTTAATTATTTCTTGAAGTACAACTAGGCAGCTGGGGGCTGGAATCCTCAGCGTAGGGAGGCCCAAGCTTACTGGGCCCTCCCCCGTTGCAAATTGCAGCCCGCAGCCGCCCCAGAAAACGGCACATTCATAGAAGCGCCATTGTCTGGCGCTCTATCCAGCTTTTCCAGCTGCTGTGTAGTGGTGGCAGACTGGGTAATAAGGGGTTAATGCCAGCTTTTTTGCAGCTGGCACTAAGCCCGAGATTCACAATGTTTGACCAATATTAGACCTGGCCACTAGGAAACTCTAGTAAATAGTAAAAAGAAGACACAACACAGAGAAAAATATTTTTATTAGAAAAAAAACCACTTATTTAGACCCCATCTTTATTAGTCTGTGGTGTCCGTCGTAGTCCAGTGGGCGTGGATCTCCCACATAGTTCATTGGGCGGTCCTGCGACGATTCTCAGTGTTATAGCATATGGTGGCATCCCCCATACGCTATATCCTCCCAGGGAAATGATAGGTCATAAACTCTCTAAGTTCACGACCCATCAAGATCCTAAGGTCACACAGGGGTTCACACTGATCTTTATGGTGACCTGCTTTGGAGATCACCATGAAGATCAGTGTTACCCCTGTGTGACCCCAGAATCTTGATAGGTCATGAGCCCACTGAGTTCATCACCTATCAAGATCCTGGGGTCACACAGGGGTTAACACTGATCTTCATGGTGACCTGCTTTGGAGATCTCCATGAAGATCAGTGTTAACCCCTGTGTGACCCCAGGATCTTGATGGGTAATGAACTCAGTGGGCTCATGACTCATCAAGATCCTGGGGTCAATCAGGGATTAACACTGATCTTCATAGTGACCTGCTTTGGAGACCACCATAACAATCTGTGTTAACCCCTGTGTGAACCCAGGATCTTGATAGGTCAGGAACTCAGTGGGTTCATGACCTATCAAATCCTGGGAGCGCGCAGAAGTGCTCCCACAACGGTGTGCGCACAGGAGCGCGCACACGGAAGCGCGCACAGCACACAGCCGCATAGAAGAGGCTGGCACTGCAGCAGGAGGAGAGAATCGCGGGACCCCAGGACTCCGGGATCCTGGGTCCGAAGGCAGGATCGCTGGATTGGTAAGAGGGGGAGAGGGAGGGGAGACCTGACTGGGGGATGAAGGGCCTGAAAACTCCATCCGATGTGATGTTTGGTCACATCGGATGGAGTTTCAGAGGAGGCGGCGGCATGTGTGGGCGCCGTGGCCGGGTGGAGGGGGCAGAGGCAGGGGATCAGACTGCGGAGGGGGACTGAGGGGCACCTTGGCATGCGATTTCCATGCGATCTGACATGTGTGACATGTCAGATCGCATGGAGATGCGGGGAGGGGGCGGGTTTTCACCCCCGCCGCCGCCATTTTGGGATAGATTGGGGGAGGGGTGGGGGTGGGAGAGAGATCCCCGGTACTGGGGGTCTTGGGGGCCTTAGGGGTTAATGTTTAACTTTTATCCAACATGTGTTTTGATGTCAGATGAAAAGAGAAGGCATTTTTTACCGGCTATGACTATATTTGTAATGTCATGACCGGTAAACAGTGTTTACCGGTCATGACATCACTGGTACCGGGAAAAAAGTGCCCGATCCTTAATCTGCAGGGTCTCAGCTACCCCCGGTAGCTGAAACCACGGAGATTTTCGGGCACTGGGGGCGCTACAGGGCTTTTTCCATTCTGACTTACTTTCACGTCAGAACAGAACAAGTACCCTGTAATGCCGCAGTGGGCTGTCATTAAGGTGTTAAATTAAGGTTTTTATTAAGGAAAAAAGAAATCTAAACTTACAGGGCCCTGTGTGAAAAAGTGATTAGCCCCTAAACCTAATAACTGGTTTGGGCACCCTTAGCGGCAACAACTGCAATCAATAATTTGCAATAACTGGCAACGAGTCTCTGAGTGCATTTTAGCCCATTCATATTTACAGAATTGTTGTAATTCATTCTTCTTATTATTTATTTAAATAATTGAAAAAAATAAGGGCTTCTCTGTATTTTGATTGCTAGCCGAGGTAAAGCCAGCTTGGGGTGGCAAAGTGTATCTATCCACTTTATCTGCGCTTAAAAATACAGTGAAGCTCCACATAATTTTTTTTAATTATCTATTTACTTTTACACTACACTATGACATTAGGTTAGTTGCCTATGGTAACTAATCACAGACGCAGACACAATGGGTGAGGGCGCAACAGCCAATGACAGATACTGCCACAGAGAGTGGGCATCTGTGATTGGCTGTTGGAGCCAATGCTGTAACCTGGTCCAGGTTCGGGGTTCAGGTCAAGATCCGTCCCAAACCTGGACTTCTTTAAAAAACCCTAACATCAGCGGGTTCACCCACCAATAATATAAACCTAATAAAAAGTTGTTACAGCAACAGAATGTTGCTCATTTAGAGTTAAGCCTTTTATTTTCACTAGAATAGATTATACTCTGAATTACCATAGTAAAGGTGGTGTGTAAAGTGTCAGAGGTAAAGGTCATGTGCTAATTGTACAGCCAAAATACAGGATGAGTGAGACATTTTCTTTTAACACAGTTCATTAGATATTTGGAAGTCAGTAGAAGATATGGTAATTTAGAATTCACTAAAATTACTATACAAGGCAATACAATAAAATTATTTCAGCCTATTTTTACAATACAAGGCAACTAAGAAAGTTGATGGGGCACTGAACCATGCTCTCAGGGATAATAATCATTGGGAACAATTATATTATGTAATCTCTGTCAGCTTCATGGAGCCCCTCAGCCCCGCCCCCGCCTGTGCCGAAGTGTGGCCTGGCTGCAGCCGCTCTACATCAACGGCAGAGGGGAGCCAGGAAGAGAGCCCTGACATGCACCTGTCACCACCTCAGGCACAAGGCGAACTGAGAACAAGCCACTTCAACACCTCCAGCCTTGGCCCTCTCTTCTACAGCCCCGTGCGGAGCATCCAGTAATCGCCCCGTCACCAACCTCCACCAGCTGGACAAGCCACCGGTCAGCATCCTGACACATCCTCCGCACCCCTGCACATCTTCGTGCTGCCTCCAACCCCTGGCTGTACCTCTTCCCTGACTGCATCTAATTCCTGGCTGCTTCACATCCCTGGCTGCACCTCATCCCTGGCTGCACCTCGTCCCTGGCTACATCTCATCCCTGGCTACATCTCATCCCTGGCTACATCTCATCCCTGGCTACATCTCATTCCTGGTGGCATCTCACCCCTGGCTGCACCTCACCCCTGGCTGCATCTCTCCCCTACGGACAACACTCTGGTACGACCTCAACAACCTGCATCTCATCCCTGGCTGCATCTCATCCCTAGAGCCAGCACCCTGGTACGACCTCATCAACCTGCATTTCATTCCCTGGCTGTATCTCATCTCATTCCTAGCTGCACCTCATCCCTGACTGTATCTCACCCCTACTGGACTTCACCCCTGGCTTTACCTAAACCCTGGTTGCATCCCACCCCAGCAGGATCTCTCCCCTGGCTACATCTCATCCCTGGCTACACCTCACCACTGGCTGCATCTCTTCCCTGACCGCATTTCATCCCTGGCTGCACCCCATCCCTGGCTGCATCCTACCCTCCTGCTGCAGCTCTTCTCACTCTGCTGCATCCACATCTACTGCTCACAATGTTTCCTCTTCTTTTCACCCTCACTCCCATACTACTTCACTTCCTACTAACCCCTCTTATCCCCCCCAACCAGCCAGGAAGTAGTGCTCTCTCCCTCCATCCTACCCAGTCATCTCTCCTCCTCCGAATTATTCCTTCACACGCAGACCCGTGTCTCCAAACACACACGCCCACCTCGTGCCCTCTCCAGCTCTCACCTCCTAACCCTCTCACTGCTTCTCTTACTCACTGGTGATATATCCCCGAATCCTGATCCCCCCGTCTCATCTCCGCAATCACCTCTCACCCACATCCACTCATTTACAAAATTTCCTCTTTAGATGTGAATTACCTATTGTAGACTCATCTAATTTCACAGGAAGAGCTTGCAGAAAACTCTTTCTAATGGTAAATTCTTTTTCTAATGGTAAATTCCCATGTCCAGATAAACTGAATAATCTTTTCAGTTTTGGAGAAAAGACGGCGCTGCACACAGGATTCCTTAGGACGTCTTCTTTATTAGTGCGCAGGGGTAGCGGGTGGGAGGACGGGGGATTAAGGCACGACGGCCGTTTCATGCCGTGAGTGGCACTTCCATGGGTACAATCCATTTGAATAATCTTTATTATAAAATGTTTACATCCAGTCTCACATCAACCCAAAATATTTTATGGATTTATAGCAGGCACATCAATCTCTTTTAAAATGTTACATTTGTACATTTGTATTTCCACGACTGTAAAGGATCCCATTGAGTGTACCAAATAGAGATCCATAACATTCATTAAGGAATGATCTTGAGATCTGAGTTATGTACTGGCAAATCAGCTCTCTCTTTGGCTCCTGCATCTGGAAAAATGACCAAGTGGGCTTTGTATCCTTTACATAAGGCGAGGACAAGCAAGGTTAGAAGTAGTCAACAGGACAAAGTACAGTATTTTGGCTTAGCTTAGACAAAATAAGATGGTGTGTTATCTGAGGAAGGGGCTAAACCCTGAAACACGTAATAAACCACCATCTGTATTTCTAACAATCTGAATCATTGGATTCCTTGGAGCGGGAGCGCGGTTCTTAATCCCTTTTCTTCTAAGCATATTTAAATGTTCAACTTGTGGGAAAACTGCTGCAGACCGTATAGCTTGACTTCTACAGTTGTCCCAGGTTTATGAGGGGGTTGTGATGTCTCACAACCCGAACAGGTGAGTGGTTTCAAGAACTTGTTGCACTCACATAATCCTATGGATAAACACTATTTTGCGCCCTTTCCTTTTTAGTGCTTTATTCCTATATAGATCATTGAAAAGACTTCCTAGTGGTCTGTGACACTAATTCATCAAAGTGTTTACTTCAGAAAATGGGTATAACAAGCAAAGGAATATTCAGCTTACCCACATAGATGTCCTGATAGAATCTCCAGCAGATAGATGACCTGGTTCTGGCCAAGCAAAGCTGTATCCAAAGGCCAGGATTTCCAGAGAGCAGAGAAAAGGGAATCCCAGGCATATTTTCAAAAACAAGATACAAAAAACAAAACACAAGACCCCCACCACCCCCTAAAAACTAATGCACAACATGACTAATGAGTTGTTGCCAAACCGTGTTGGTTCTTCTATGCTCGCTGGAAATCCTTGCCTCTGGATACAAAAAATGAGTATAAACATTTTTCAAAAGTTGCAAACTTATTGCCAAATGCTGAGTTGCCATAAAATTTGGTGACTTTTGTCTTTTACACTCCAATTTCAGGAAAATTGCAAGAATAGGCAAAGCCAGGGCAGGGCATGGCTAGACCCCACCCATCAAATTCCTCAATAGCAGTATGGAGAGAAGCAAATCATTTGAAATTCAAATTAGCTGAGTTTAGAGAATTTTCTTTAAAAAATCTTATAGTAGAAAATTTCAATAAATATATTTACTGAAAAAAAAAAAAATCTTATAGTTCACAATATTGGAATATCAATATTCTAGAATGTATTAATAGAAGCATACAGTGTAGATCACATGAAGTAATTATCTCCCTCTACTCCTCTTTGCTTAGACTTCATCTAGAATACTGTGTCCAGTTTTTGTGCATCACATTTTAAAAACGATATCAACAAACTGGAGCAAGTTCGTAGAAGAGTGACCAGAATGGTATCTGGTCTGCAAACCATGATGTGAAATAGTTACAGGATTTAGGAATGTTTAGTTTACCAAAAATAAAAGACTTGAGAAGAGACTTAATAGGTGTCTACAAATATCTAAAGCTCTGTCACACTTTAGAGAAGAGGTGGGGAACCCAAGGCCTGGAGACCCACCAACAGTACAGGTTTCCAAATATACTTAGTTGAATCACTTACACAGGTGTTGATTCCAATACCTGTGCACAGCTAAGGAAATCCTAAAAACCTGCACTGTTGGTAGGCCTTGAGGCCTGGAATTCCCCAGCCTTGTTGTAGAGGGGTCAGCTTTATTCTCATTTGCACAAGGAAAGACTAGACTTAATGGGATGAAATTGAATGGGAAGAGACACAGATTAGATATTAGAAAACACTTTTTGACAGGGAGTGTGATCAATGAGACAGACTGCCACAAGAGGTGGTGAGTTCCCCTTCAAAGGGAGTTTTCAAATACAGGCTGGACAGACATCTGTCTGGGATGATTATGTGAATTCAGCTTTAAGACGGGGGTTGGACCAGATGATCCAGGAGATCCCTTCTAACTCCACCACTATGATTCTATGATTCTATGGCAAGGGTAGAAATGGAGTGAGAGGGAGAAAGCTTTATTCTCTTTAAAATATGTTTTTTTTTCTTTAAAAAACTAAAATCTTAAATTCACAGTTAAAAAACAAATACCAGACTCAATTTGTAGGGGTTGAGTTTAACTTACATAAAAGGATATACAGAAATTCTGACATTGACTTTCAAAGTAAATATAGCAGGTGTAACTGCTCCACTTAATAATGTATGTAGTTTACATTGTGAAATCTAGTAACAGATCCGTTTTTACATTTGTATTTTCATGCTTCTAAAAAGAGTTATATATTTTTATTAAATCTAAAATTATATTGCCAATTAAATAATACATACAAAACACAGCAAAAAGCAAGATTTCCTGGATAAGAAGAAAACTATAAAGATAGATATACTTGCCTTATAAAACACGATAGAAATAACGTAAAAATCCAATAAAAAACTCTCAGAAATAGAACTGTAGTCAAACTGAAAAAGCAAAACTGTAAATCCTAATATGATATATTGCTGTGAAGGATTGCAGAACGAAGATCGCAGCAGTTTCATTCCGGACACTGCAATCAAAAACGCATCCAATCTGCATAAACACAAGCAAAATAACATACTGAAATATAACAATTTCAGTACATGATTCAATCATGACATAGAAATTCAGTCTATGGGCAAATGGGCAAAAGGACAAATGTGTTTGTTCAGATGAATACTTTATAGGGAAAAATAAAGTGGCATAATTTTTAGTATAAATATCTGATGTTGACATAAGCAGTAAATATGGAAAGGAACAGAAATATATTTTACATATAAAGGATTTTTCCTCAATATTGAAATTACAACACTAATGGTACCTTTACACGAGGCAACATTTCTAGGGTGTCAACAGGTAACTTACTGGTTGCAGTGAAATTATGGAGACAAGGTTCTATCTTGTTGCTGTGTACAAATGGAATAATCTCTCCATGATTTCACTGCAACCAGTAAGTTACCTGTAGCCACCCTAGAAATGTTGCCGCGTGTAAAGGTACCATATGAGTAATGAAATTATGGAAATGAAAGGATTGATAGACATGTTATCGATATGTAAATCTGGGCCTACAAATCATCAAGATCCACTGCTGACATTACCTGACTACTGATGACCCACAATTACGATATGACTAGTTTTTACAACCAAAGCAATGTATTGCCAAGATATTAGTTACCTTGGGATTAAGATTACAGGGGTTTAGCTACTATACTTTATGCCACCTCTCACCATTATTCCATTAGTGGAACTGGTGTGATATTCACTTGTCAATGCCTCTTAAGAGAATTGCACATGTGGTCTCCAGAACAATTTTCAGCTATCAAAGCATGCTAGCCCAATGCGGGTCTCATCACTAAAGAGGGATGACCAGGTTCTTTTTCATTTCATCCTGCATTCTCCACCTAGGGACCATGTGGGTAACACTAAGAAGAAACTGTCACAAAGGTATGTCGCATTGATACTACTCATTGGATTATGGTACGAGGTGTCACAATGGACGGAGGCCAGACGCATCTTTTCTTCATTCCAGGTACACTAACAGCTTGGTGTTACATTGATTTGCTGGTGGAGCTAGTGCTATGGCCTTTTCTTCAAAGTGTCTCTTCAATATTAAGGTATTTTGGACGAAGTACCTTAATGTCCGCGCTGCTGCCAGAGAGGAACATACACCAACGACACTGGGACGTCTGAGTACTGGTAGTAGAGGTTTATTTCCAACGCGTTTCGGAGCCACGTACTGAGCTCCTTCCTCAGGGAACAACATGATGTTCCCTGAGGAAGGAGCTCGGTACGTGGCTCCGAAACGCGTTGGAAATAAACCTCTACTACCAGTACTCAGACGTCCCAGTGTCGTTGGTGTATGTTCCTCTCTGGCAGCAGCGCGGACATTAAGGTACTTCGTCCAAAATACCTGATCACAGCACCGCACCTCGTGGAAGTACAGTCCCTGCAGCAGCTGCATTGTTCGAGCGATTACGCTGGTTGTGTGCTACACAACCTGACCAGGTGAGCAAATCTGATTTTTCACATTTACCTGCCTATAAAGGATAAGACCCTATGTGCGCATTCTCAACCCTCTAGATATCTTCAATATTAAAACACCAAACTGTATGATGTTCAGGTTCGTATGGCCTGTAGCAACTCTGGAATGTCTCATGCCGAGCCCATTTAGCATTATTGGTTGGTAATTGAAAAGGCAGCTGAAAGTAACTAATCTTGATGCTTTGCATGCCCAAGTGCATTCACCGCGGCATACCGTTACTCAGACAACCATTAATAACTTCACTGACACCAGCCAAGAAATAAAATGGGGAGGATTCAGGTGTGAGCAACTAATACTCGTTACTAAATAAATGAAGATGTTTACAAAATCTTGTTTTCATTTGAACAACATTTTCATCTCAATAACATTGCTTTGTTATCGACCCTCTGATTTCCATATATCCTTCTTGGTGTTGCAATGTTACAATTTCAATGTTGAGGTGTATGTGTACTGAAATTGAGGTACCAAAAGGGAAAATTATTGAAATCAAAGGAATCTGTGTTATGCTTTAAAATATAAAGACAGCTGATGGCAACTGGTGGTAACTAACATCATACCACACACTGCATTTTCAAACTTAGTAGGCTACTTATCATATTCTTCAGGTTATAAAATGCACTTTTCTTCCCCCAACCTTTGGGAGAAGGTTGGGGGGGGGTGCGTATTGTATTGCCTCATGATGAAGCATATGCCTATTTAAGCAAGCGAAACGTACGTAAGGAGTCTGATATGGAGGGATTGATTCTCCTTATCCTGCACTGGCACCTTATTCATTGTATGTGATTGCACTGTCAATGTATTTACCTTATGCACTTTTATGGGATGTTGCAATAATTAACCCTTGAGCTGCCAATCTATACCTGGATCACTTTGGCTGTCTCAATATGCTATTTACCTTGCCTGACTAATTTTGTGAGATAGCGTTTTTGTAATTTATCCTGTTTGTGCTACTTGCTGAAAATTCAATTGTGCATCCATCTATGTATATGGATTGTTGTGCCATGTATTTGTAATGATTGCACCAGAGTTTTTACACTATATGTGTTTTCAGTCTGTCTCTTAATAAAGATATATTTTTTTACTATACATCTCAAGCAATTATAGCTCCACATTTGTTCTCCCTTTGATTAATAATAGGGGAGGGGCTGTTGGGGGTTTGGCTTTGGAGTGGTGCCTGGGGGCTTGAGAATGCTGGTGCAGGCTGCAGAGGCAGCCTGTGGTCATGTGCCCCCGCTCATTAAGCCAATTTACTATGCACTGCATCCCCCTGTCCATCAACTCAGTGCTGAAGCCAGTGCTGAGAGGTGCACATTACATGAGTCTACATTCACCCCCCCATTTTAGACATGGCCCCCATCACTCTATTTGTTCCCCCTGCAGGAGCGCACACACTAAAATAAATGATGTTACTCACCCTTCATAGCTCCACTGCTCCCAGCACAGCGGTGTCTTCCTGTGTCCGTGCCCGGTGTGGTCATGTGACCGGCACAACACAGTGATGTTATCATAGGATGCATTGGAATCATAAGGATATTTGCTTATGTAAGCGTTTCATGGCGGTCCTGACTCAGCTCTTTAGTAGTGGGCTGGAGGCTTGGGATCCGGTAATGGAGCCACGACGAATCACAGGAAAGGATTTGGTTGGAAATTCAATGAAAGACAATGTAAATTTGGAGGATTGTACAAGCATGAATGCTCTGGATGCGGAGGTATTCACAGCCTTGTCAAGTGTTTCATGAAGGGGGAGGTAAAGTCAATTGACCCCATTTGATCCTGGGGCACCATTGTTTCTTCCTTGTAATTTAATATTGGCTAGGGAACATTTGTGAGTTGTTGAGGAAAACTTGAGAAAAGAGAAGGAGTTGGGTCATATGGCAGAACTGTTTAAGGACCTGTCTTGCCTCAACATGAGGATTTCGTCTTTGTGAATGGTTCCTAAGAAGGAGCCT
This sequence comes from Allobates femoralis, assembly GCA_033576535.1. NCBI lineage: Eukaryota > Metazoa > Chordata > Amphibia > Anura > Aromobatidae > Allobates > Allobates femoralis. The sequence continues at coordinate 434,563,529 of JARQOC010000001.1, forward strand.
AACAAATTTAGGCTAATTCATCATTTGTCTTACCCATCAGGTGTCCCAGTAAATGATGGCATTGCATCGGAATTGTCCGCTGTGTATTTTGTTTTGTTTTAATAGAGCTTTGGATTTGCTTACAAAAGCAAGGCTATGACCTCTGATGGCAAAGTCAGAGGTAGAGGCAGCCTTTCGGTGCTGGTACACCCAGATAGTCAGCATCTTTTGGGATGTATGTGGGATGATGAGTTTTTTATTGATTGTTGTTTGCAATGTTTGCAATGAGCTGTTCTATTTTATGTTCCTACTTTGAAGTGTTTAACTCTTTTGTGGAATCGGTAGTATGGGATGCGTCCGTCATTGGTTCAATCATTCACTACTTAGATAATTTCTTTTATGTAGGGCCAGCAAGTTTGTCAGTTTGTTTAGTTTTGATATTTTCATTAAAAAACATGCCTGAGGCATTTGGTATCCCGTAGGCAGCAAACAAGATGGAGGGTCCTACAATGGTGATGCAATTGGCTCCCGATTGAGAATGTGCTGAACTTGAGATGTTCGGTGGCTGCAATAAAGTAGACAAAAAAGTTTTGATTAAGAGTTGTGCAGTCTTTGAGTGGGAAGCTTAATTGTTCCTAGCTGGATTATGCCTAAAAGTCGAGTGTTTACTTGCCGATTATTTGCATTTGTTTGAATTACAAAGGAGGGAGATTAAGGATGATTTGGATGTTTGGGGTTCGTTTCTGCAAAGGTAAACTGATCGTATGTTAGAGATGAAAAAGGTGGTGTCAATTAGTGCTCTGCAGCTGCACACAGATACGGCCATTTCGGTTGGTTTTGGTGCATTTTTTCAAGGGCATTGATGTGCAGGACGTTGGCTGGTGTCTTGCATGAAAAAGGTTTGATAAGAAACTTGGCATTGTTGGAAATTTTTCCAATTTTGGTGGCTTTGGATGTCTCTGGGGTTTGGATTTTACATTAATGAAGGTTTGTTTCCACTGTGACAATTAGGCATTAGTTCATGCATTTAATCCATTGACTGCAAATTAACTGCCTGTGGTGCCATGTATTTACAGCATTTGGTGCTGAGGTGTTTGGAGTGGAATATTCATGTTGTAGTGAAGCATGTACTGGGTGTGACTAATACGGTCGCTGATGCGTTGTCTTGTTTTCAGTTTCACAGGTTTCGAGCTTTGGTTCCATGGCCAGACGAAGACAGTAACTGTTAATTGTACTTTTGCTACAGCATACTCCCCATGAATGTGTTGTACCCTTACCTACCCCCACATGTTAATAATTTTACACTTCTTTTTTTTTTTGTAAATATATTTTTATTAAAGTATTTAACGGAAACATACATATAGTGTATTGAGCAAGAGTTATTGAGCTCAAAGTACAACAAAACAATATTACATCATAAAATAGGACAATCAGGTTAAAGCCTCCTGGTGTAGTTGAAAAGAACGATGTCACCATGGCTACTACAAATTTCACATCAAGGTAATAGGTGGGACCTCTCCCTGCTCCAATTGGAACAGAAAGGGGAGGTCCCTAGATCTCAACAGGAGATCAAAGTGAAATAATACTATGGACTAATTACAATAGATTAGATGAAACGGCTCCTGGCCGTCCACTGGATATGGGGGGTGGAAGAAAGTTGTACCAAAAAATAAAAATAAGATCTAGAGAAGAGAAAAGGTTTGAAAGTGAAAAGAGGGAATTGAGGATAGGCATAGAAGTGAGAAAGAAGAACAGAGAGGACGAGATCTGTACGTCAGGGGAGTCGCAGGTTAGGAGAGTAAACCTAGAATATTTTAGGTGGTGCACAGGCGCTTCACCCACAAGAGAACATATCTCTAAAATTAGGGGCATCTCTGAAAAGGATCCATTCCATCCAAGTAGTTACATAGACAGTTTGACTTTGGGAGGACTCAGCTGAAAGCTCCTCATGTCTACGAAGGGTCTCCATTTCTGAGTACCATTCCAAAATCGTAGGGGGTACCCGGTCCCTTCAATGACGAGGAATCACATTTCTCACAGCACTGAGGCAGAACCGAAGGATATCCTTCCTTTGGGTCTTCCAGGAACCAGGGAGCAGAGAGAGTAAGGCCATTTCAGAAGATCCCTTTAAACTCCTACCCGTTACCATGTTGTAGTTACGAAAAACTGCATTCCAGAATTCCTGGATCAGGGGGCAGCTCCACCAAATATGGATCAAGGAACCAACCTCTGCGTCGCATCTCCAACAAAGGGGAGAGGTGGAAGAAGAAAACCGATGCATCCTGTCCGCGTAAGGTACCACCTAAGGCGTAACTTGTAGCATTTTTCTAGTGCCTCACATGACCCTGAGGATTTCCGAGCCATCAAAAAACACTTCTCCCAGTCCTGTGTCGAGACAAATCTTCCGAGTTCCGACTCCCATGCCCTCCTATAACCATGGGTTTCCGCATCTGACGCGTATCTGTAGAGTATATAGCTGAAATCCCTCTAGGTGGAGCCTGGGCGGCAGCAAAGATCGCCTCTAGGGGAGACAGGGCAACATCGGGGCCTCTCCGAAGTGTCAGAGAGTTCAGGTAGGATCTTAACTGAAGGTATTTCCACCACTTCAGTTTTACCTCCGGTGAAGAGACTTGCAGGTCATTAAAAGAGGGGAGCTCCCCCGCCCTTAGGAGCTGATTCGGGTATCTTCATCAGCCCGCCATAACAATAGCTTTTGTTGAGTCACCCCCGGGGGAAAGGCCGGATTGCAAAACAATGGAGTCAGATAACTGGTGGTATGTATCCTAGCCAGTTCCCCCATGCTATATGCCACGCCTTCAGTGTCTCGGTGGTCAGAATAGTTAGGTGGCCCGACGCAGTCAATGCCTCATAGGGGATCCATTGTAGATAACGCAGGGGTATCTGCATGTCTGTCTGCTCTATCTGTACCCATTGCTTGGTATCTGCTCTGAAATTCCAGTCAATCAATCAGACCAATACAGCGGCTAGGCAATACCTCCGCAAATCCGGCAATCCCACTCCTCCTGACTTCGTCTGTGCAGTCAAGACACTGACGCTAACTCTCGGCTTTGTACCATTCCAGACAAACCTGGAGATGAGAGTACGGATAGCACGGAAGTATGTGCCCCGTGACCATACCAGTGCGGCTTGGAAAATGTACAAAAAATGCGGCAAGATGTCCATCGATACAGCGTGGATTCTCCCCAGCCAAGACAGCTTTAAAGATTTATAGGACTCCAACAAGACCCCCACTTTGTCTAGAATAATTTTATGGTTTAGCTGGAAGACCCTGGACAAATCAGCAGGTAGATTAATTCCCAAATATGATATGTGGCCCGGCCTCCAGCGAAAGGGGAACCCCTTGGATAAGGAGAACGCCTCCGCAGAAGGCAGGGAGACATTCATCGCCTCAGACTTTGAGTAGTTCACTTTAAAGTTACTGAGGCCTCCAAACAATTCGAACTCTCACAGCAGAGCGGGGAAGGTCACCGACGGGCGAGTCACGTACATAAGAACGTCATCCGCAAATAATGCTGTCTTATGATGGGTATTCCCCACTAGGATCCCGTGAATTTCACCATTGTCCCTTATAGCTTTAGCTAAATGCTCCATGACAATAACATAGAGCAGGGGAGATAGCGGGCACCCCTGTCTGGTTCCATTTCCAATCCAGAACGAGCGAGACAAGCCGCCGTTAACACGCACCTTTGCAGATGGGTTAGAATACAATGATGAAACCCTGTTAATGAATTTACTACCTATGCCAATGTGTCTCAGTGCCCCCAGAGGAAACCCCAGTGGACCCTGTCATAGGCCTTTTCTGCATCGACAGAAAGCAGACAAAGACGGGACTTCCACATCTTAGCCTTCTCAATAAGAAGAAAGGATCTAATGATGCTGTCCCGCGCCTCTCGGCCCCTTACAAAGCCTACTTGGTCAAGGTGAATGATGGAGGGGAGTCTCGCTGAAAGCCTATCAGACAATATCTTGGCAAATAGCTTGACATCCACATTTATCAAAGAAATGGGACGGTAACTCGCTGCCTCTAGGAGATTCTTGTTTGGCTTGGGGATCACACAAATGTGTGCCTCCAATGCCTGTGGGGGAAAAACATCTCCTCCCAGAAGTGTCCTATATGAAGAAAGCATGTGAGGCAGCAAGTTACCGAGCATGGTCTTATAAAACATGGGCGTGTAGCCGTCAGGTCCCGAACGTTTCGCCGTCGGGGAAATCCTAACCGCGTTAGTCAGTTCCTCCACTGTGATGTCTTCCTCTAGGGAAGCCACATCTTCCTCAGACAAAGAAGGTATATTTACCCTCTCAATATACGACCCAATTTTAGATCGCAGAGCCTCAGGGTCCACGTCAAAAAATTTACCCCTCAAGCCGTATAGGTCGGCATAGAACGTCTGAAACACCTTCGATATTTCCTCAGTGCTATGGACTACTCGACCTGAGGGATTCTTAATAGAGGGGATGTAAGTGGGGCCTCCTCGAGGGTGCAACAATCTAGCCAGAGGTCACCCACAGTAGTTGGCCTTCTTATAAAAAAAAAACCTAGAACGTTCCTTGTGCCTCTCCTATTTGCTGTCTAAGAGATTTCTTAGCTCCACTCTCTTCGAAGTTAGGTCTATCAACACCTCATGATTACGGGTAGACTTATGTGTCCTTTCCAAACAATTGATCTGGGATACCAGTGTGTTCAACTGCTCAGACCGGCGTTTCTTTAGTCTCACCCCATGTTTGATTAACGTACCCCGAGGATACACTTAAGGGCTTCCCATTTGATGGTCGGGGAGGTCTGGTCAGATATATGGGTTTGAGAGAATGTGTTAATGTCAGACTTCAATTCAGCCAGACTGGACGCATCGGTTAAGAGGTGACTATTCAATCTCCAAGACCCTTCTTTTTTAGTCAGCCCTGGCAACTCCATAGATAGGAAAATGGGGCTATGATCTGACAAGACAATGTTACCAATAGGTGTTTTAGGTGTCCAAGATAGGATCTTCTGGCTGACAAGGAATAAATCTATACGGCTATACGATCCGTGAACTCCAGAAAAGAAAGTGTAGTCCTTAACTGAAGGGTTAAGGATCCTCCAGATGTCCACCAACTGGAGTTTGTGTAAAATTTTCCGGAGAGCCATTATGCGTTTGCGTGGAGCCGTCCCCCTACCAGATGAAGAATCCAGGAGTGGATCTAGAACAAAATTAAAGTCACCTCCAATACTAACAATACTTTGAGAAAAATGTATCTTCCCCCTTTGTCGATCACCGAGTCCAGAAGTTTATAAGGCAAGTTTTTGTGTAGGGCTATTGAGACTCCCTTAGTACTGGACTCGGGATTCGTACAATGGATCCATTCTGAGTAGTGTCCCCCCCTAAAAGAGGGGACGTGGCCCTCCTTAAAATGTGTTTCCTGGAGGAAAATCACCTGCACACCTTTCCTTTGCATATCAGAGATGACATGTTGCCTCTTCTGGGGGGTGTTAAAACCACGGACATTTAGGGATCCTATCGTCAAGGAACCTCCAGCCATTTCTCACCCAGGAGGCTATCCCTTGATGGGTATCGCAGAGGTTACCACCCGTCGACTCCTCTGGGGCAAAGAAGAAAGAGATGAGAGTGGGAAAGAAGGAGAGAGGGGAAATCCAGTGGACCGTCCAGTCCGATTAATACTCAAATTGGGGTAAGTTCTTTACAGAAGCTCTACACTCAGAAGGAGAGTGCAGCTCCCCCTGGGAGGTATCCTTTCACGATGAAAGAGAAACAATTATAAATACATACCATAGGGTGTATTGACCCTAGTTAAAATAAACACAAGAACAATAAATTCACTAGACTCAAGGGAAATGTCCCCCCGGCCATAAATCTAGAGAAAAAACAAAAGTCACATCAACTATATATCAACAACCTGGCTATTGTAGGCTCCATGTAGTAGGGCATAATTAACACATATATAAAACGTAAAGTAAAGCCCCAATGTATGATGGAGTAAGCACCCCTAGTTATTACATAGCATAACTGCTAAGGAAACATTAATTGATTGAAGGAAGGGTTTGGGGGGGGGTTCAGGAGGGAAAGCAGGAATAAGTGGTAGGAAAGGATAGGCAAGAGAGGGGAATGGGAATAGAAGGGAAGGGAGGGAGTGAAATAGAGTAAGGGATATATGAAGGGGAAGATAAAAAAAAAAGGGAGAAGAAGGGGAGGGGGAAAAAAAAGGGGGGAGGGGGAAAAAAAGGGGGAAGGGGGAAGAGAGGATAGGGGACTCAAATAAAAGCCTCGCAGGAATTGTAACAGAAGGGACGATCTTCTCTGCAGGGCAACTCTATAGGGCATATCAAAAAGGAGAAGGAAAAAAATTCACTTGCGGATCACAAAGTCAGCCCTCTTCACTCCGGCTTTCCTCGGATTCCTTGCATTTCGAGGTGCCGATTGAAATAAGCCATCGAATGAGGAAGTCGGCAATCCGGGAAGTGGAGACCCGGGTCAGGGATGTCAAGAGCTTGGAGAAACCCCTGCAGCTCCATCGAATGAGTGAGGGAGGTCACCAGACCCTCCCGTCGAACCTGTAGGTGAAAGGGGTAATCCCAGGAGTATGCAAGGCGATTTTGTCGCAACAGCCCTAAAAGGGGACGCAATGCTCTCCGTTTCTGGAGGGTCCTCCTGGAAAGATTAGCAAGCAATTGCAGCCGGCATCCCTGGAAACAGATCTCCTCGCACCTTCTCGCCTTACTGAGGACCTCCTCCTTAATCTGGTATTTGTGGAATCTGCAAATGATATCCCGGGGTAAAGCCCCTTCTGGAGGAATGGGGCCTAGGGACCTATGGGCTCTGCCAAAGTCAATGATGGAGTCAGTCGGAGCAATCCTTATGGAATTAAACAGACTCTGCAATGTGGCACTCAATTCAGGCAGGGAAACCGTTTCCGGAACACCACGGACCCGGATGTTTTGTCGCCGCTCGCGATTTTCAAGGTCCTCCATTGAATCTAGGAAGGCTTCCTGCTGGGATTGTTGTAGTGACACCGTGTTCTCTAGTGCTCTAACCCGTCTAGTTAAATCTTCGACGGTGGTGTCTGTCTGGGAGACCCTACCAGAGATCACCTGGACTTCACTTCGTATCGCAGCCGTTTCAGACTTAAGGGAGGCTTCTACCTTAGAAAGCTCACCGAAAAAATTATAATGTAATCCTAGCTTTAATTATATATATATATATCCAAGGAATTACTACTAAAATATAACTTTTAATGATACATCTTAAAAAAGGAAACTATGGTTCCAATCAGGGTGTGCAGCTGACTTAATCAAGGGGAGGGGGTGGGGGCGGTGGGGTTTTGGGCGCACTTTGCCCAACCCTATCCTCTCCCTCACTCACCCTACCTGACAACGGAGTTTTATACACGTACAAAACCCCCTAGATGGTGTCCCCGTTCCTCGGCGGCTGTCCCTACTAACCCTTAGCTGGTGTCTAAAGGTGCAGGCCCATTGGTACACTATACCTCCTTACAGCAAAGGTATAATGTCATACATCTATGCTGGAAGGTATCACAAAAAAAAGGCTATCTCAGAGTTAAGGGTCTATCCCTTTAACTTAGTGACCTCAGAAAAACGGTCACCTAAAGGACATGAAAAAACAGCTGTTTGGAGAGATAATTCCTTCTTATCTAAAGATTGTGGAGGTGTCAGGTGTCATATAGTGCTGTTTTTAAATTCCTCAATTCCCATACCAATACACTGTATTAGCAATAAATCTAGCAATTGTTAGGTACAAAATAAATAGAAAACAGCATTACCTCACCTTCACCTTATATCTCACACATCAAACACATAGTAACATGTCACCTTAGTGATATACAGCTATAGCTCTGAAAAAGCCAGATATACCAAGTCCGCTAGGGTCACTCACAGGCAGGGCTAACAATGCCCACAGAAAAGATCAGGGTATAACTTAGCTTATCCTGATGTTCTCGCACTTCGTCTTCACTCAACGCGTTTCCCCCACCATAGATGTAGTAGTGGGTTCCTTAGGAGTGGTAGTTGGTGGCACAGGGTGTCCGTACATACCCTGGGGCGCCCAGGGCGAAGGATCCGATGCTCCCCCTCTACCCCTATGTAATGATATATGGCGGCCCCCACCCTCCTCTTGGCCATCCTTATATGCTGTCCCCCTCCAGATCGCTAATTGAGGGGGGCGGCGCCGGCGTGCGTTCCACGCCACGCCGCCATTACAATACTGTAGGCCTCAAACCGGATGTGCATCAAGCAAAATATAGTCACATGACGCACAGCTCCGTTCGTCCATTCCTTCCCCAAACCGGAAGTGCGTTACCGCACTTTCTGCTCCCCGGAAACAACAGTGGAGGGCCAAAGGTTCCACCCACATCTCCTGTGCATTCATTCAACACAGGAGGCGGGCTAAATTGCACCGCTCCTCCTCCAGTGCTGATAATACAAATCCGACATTTCCTCTTTGGTAGGAATATTCATAATGCGTGCCTTAACGGACTCCCACATATCTTCTTTTGGGAACGGAGATTCATGGGCTGCAGTGTCAGAAGTCAGGCAGAGGCTTGAGCAGGCAGAAATTGAGCCCTCTCTCTTATCACCAGCACTAGGTGTCGCAGTATGGACAATTCACAGAGGGGCACCCCAGTGTTATTAGTATCATATGGCTATGTAAAGGGTAGCGCCCCCACCATAGGTGGTGGTCTCTGGTACTGCATCCCACCAGGCTGCAGGGGGATACAGGGTGCACTGTCCGCTGTAGGGCTTGCAGGGGGCTCAGATTGCATTATATTGCCCCAAGTTTGAGGTAGTATTCCACCCGCAGCACCTGTGCTGTGTTCTCTCATGTTCCCCGTCCCAGCGGCTCCATTACACAGAATGTCTGCTGCCAGCAGTGTTTGCTGGCCATCTCCTCTCCCACCATATCGTCCCCGTCCGCATACCTCACTTGTGGCTGCACTCTGTTAGGTGCCTCGGCGTGTAGGCCTCCCCTTCAGTGGCCAGGGTCCCGCAGTCCAGTCCAGCTCCCTCTGGTGAGTGCAGGGCTGTGTACATAGATCCTGTCTCTCCAGGCTCAGCATGTGGAGCCTGTGCAGCAGGCGCCGCCATCTTAGCACAATCAGCGGCACCCGGGGGTCTGTTTGAGCTCCTGAGGAACCTTGCAATGCCCCCGGATTTCAGGGCTGACAGGTCCAGGGGTGCTCCATGGCGTCCACTCTTTCTTTTGGGTGGCATAAGGGGCGCAGGAGCCAGGTCAGACAGCTATATTTAGGCTGTAAAGAGGCCGGGGAGACGGTGCTCAAGCTCTAGTGACTGTCTCCCTCCATGGCCAGGACACGCCCCAATTTTACACTTATTATTATCCACCTTGTTTTGTGTACCGGAATTGTACTCTGCACCAAGATGGTTCCTTGGCAATCGCTTCGCAGCAACACCGTGTACTGTGTGCCTGCAGTCCGCACTTTGGAGACCTGGTGGATCCACCTCAAGACATACCTGCTCTGGAGGAACTGATTATGCTTATCACCCCAGGGGCCAAGGGTACTTCACTGAATCCAGAGCAGCCCGCAGAGGAGATACTCACAAATATGAACTGGAGTACGACAGTGTTCCCTGCATTGGGCCTAATTTGCAGTGAGGGACAGATCCAGTGAGGCACTCGCATGCCTGAAAAGGTCCCACTTGAACGCAGCTCAGAGCAAGGAGGTGAGCTGTTCCATATGCCAGTTGAGACCACCACAAGTCAGCGGCAGGATCCTCCAGCATGCCTGGCCTTATTAAATCTGCAGCCGGTGGATTGGTAAATCAAGGAGGAGGAGAATGACAGCAGTGATTAGTGGCAGAAGCTCCGGTTTCCCTGACTTCTATGGCATCCCTGCTAGAAGCCTTCAACTAGGAGAGTGCCATGTGGGGCCTCCTACCCCATCTGAGCAGGTATCCTAATAGGCATGAACCACCCTAGGCCCTGTCATTTCTAGAAGAAATTAGGTTCTTAGGTGCAATGCCTGAGAGTGGCTGCAGGGTTCTAAGTGTAATGACTTTGAGGAACAATATACCCAGGGCTGGGTGGCAACCTTCTTCCAAAAGATAAGGTTTGGGTTCCTAGCCGAAGATGGGACTGGTGACCGGTGCTATGTCAACCCATCCACCCTACTGCATGACCATCCACCTTCACGACTCAACACCCTCTATGCTGGGATGGTGGTCACTAGAGATGAGCAAGCCTTTTGAAGTTCAGACTCGGTTCAGTTCACCGAATGACATATGTTCGCCGAACAGTTAGCCAAACAGTTCGCTCAACCTCCGAACTCCATTCAAATCAATGGGAGGCAAAATCAAGGGCCTAGAAAACATCTTCAAAGAGGCCGAAAAGCTGCCAAACATTGCTCAAACTTTTACAGTGGAGCCCCGTTGTTTTGGCACAGACATTATCTTACTAAACTCTTACTTAGCAAGCTTCAGCACTGCTGTCATGGGCCAGCTCATGATTCATAAATCTTAGACATCATAATAACTTCCCTGAGGTTATCTCAGGTTACTCAGTTGGTATTACACAGCAGGGAATCCTGCTATGTGACCTGAAAAAATCTCAGTGGCATCATCGCTCATAACGCTAGCTGTTTCGTGAGAGCTGCGATATCAGGTGAGATGTAGCAGATAATTTGTGAGAAAGTGCATGTGAGGATCAGTGATGTCAGGGAGGGCAGCGCCTTACTGGTAAATTATGCACGCCCCTCTCTGCTGCTAAGAGCCTGGCCGCGTCATGAAAGGGGCGGGGCTCCGGCATGCCACGATTTAGCCCCGCCCCTTTCATGATGCGGACAGGCTCTTAGCAGCAGAGAGGGGCGTGCATAATTTACAAGGCAGCAGCAGACAGGCGGGGCATTTGCGGCTTCCACAGAAAGAGACAACTCACACAGGACAAAGTATTATAACCTTTTCTCTTTACAAAAGTGATTTTTTCTGCAAAAGGGATGGCTAGGAATGATAAGAGGGGGTGCAGGGACAGGTCTAAAGATAAGGGGGGGTCAGTTTCTGGGTTTAGGATCACTTGAAAGGCTGAAACCTGAGAGGCTGAAAGGGCAGGGCTTTACTGAAGGGAGGGGGGAGAGGAGGCTGACAGGCACATGGAACACTGCACGAGGACAAGCTAGGTAACACCCAGTCGTCAGGATTTATTTAAAGTTTATATTGCTATATCTTAGCTTCTACTAAACAGTTTTTTTTAGCAAAAACGATTGCCCCAAATGTGTGTGCTGGGTGTAGGGACCCATATTAACAGTCCGGGGGGGTCATTTGGGTGGTTGGTTCCCTTTAAGTTGTGGCTTTTCACACAGACACTGACTGCAACCATGACAAGCACTGCATCCTCCATCACTAACTCTGGCTCTGGCTAAGAGCAGTCACAGGTCTGCAGTTCGCAAAGGTGGCAAGGGTTGACTAGACTAGGCCTTTTTTGAGACCACAAAGAATGACCAAATTCATGTTATTTGACAAGTTTGTAAGTAACAACTGTGTAAGGCAAAAATTTCAATAATATAACTACTATATGCATGAATCGGCACATGGCCCAACAACATGCGTTACTCTGGCAAAGTTACTGAAATGTGGCCTAGTTTGACTAACCAAACACAATCCACCCCATCAACCACATCTTATGATCCTTTCCCCTCTGTCACCATGGCAAGTGTCCTCACACAGGTCTCCAGCCACAAAACCTCCAATTCTTTACCCACTACTGTTGCGGTAAGTGATAACTCATCAGCTGTTATGGAGGTGCCTGCTGTTTTTAACCAAACTCAGATATCGAGCACACCACATATTTGTCAATCCACAAGAACATCTCCAGCTCCACCTCCCTCACAGTCCATCAGTTTGTCGTGTACACCCTACTCCATCCTTTCTCAGCACAGCAGCCAGCCCTTGATCCTGCAGTTCTTGTAATGTAAAAGATCCTTTCCTCTTACACATGCAAAAGCAAAGAGTTTGATCTTGTGTCATTCGACATGAATTCACCAATGAATGATGACTTCAGTGTTTTAAAAATCCACATGTTCCTTTGTCACAATGGTGAAACCAAAGGAGATGTCTGAGGACATCAGAACTGCTAGACTGCCGAGACCCACCCACCGGTTGACCCCATCGCGCACTGAGAAATAACGACACCAATGTTATTCTTTACTTTCTTTTATTGAGGGCATCAACGTAACACCGCTCAAGTATATGTAAACAGGGGGTTGGATAGTTATGGCCGCAGCTCAACCGTAGGCACAAATCCGCCTTGTAACCTGAGGGGAAGAGGCCTGTATGCCCTCGGCCACCCGAGCATGTTGGACCTCACCGTGTCCCTCTTCCACCAGCTGCGACTTAATAAAACGTAAACTCATCCTTAGGGAGGGAGGGTGGGCGATGCTCACCCTGTGAGCAGTTTTTGTAAGAGAACGAATATGGCCGACTAGCTAGCTTATAAGACCGAAGGCGGGCCTGAGGGGACAGCAGGTGATAGGATGCAGGGATATAAGGGGAAGCAACTAGAAGCCCACTACGCGATGGGGAGAAGCAGGGGGGTCACATAACTCAAGGGGGCTCTGCAGTCAGGGAGCAGCAGCATCAGCTGCGGTGCCCTGCAGACTACCGAGACCCACCCACCGGTTGACCCCATCGAGCACTGAGAAATAACGACACCAATGTTATTCTTTACTTTCTTTTATTGAGGGCATCAACGTAACACCGCTCAAGTATATGTAAACAGGGGTTTGGATAGTTATGGCCGCAGCTCAACCGTAGGCACAAATCCGCCTTGTAACCTAAGGGGAAGAGGCTCGTATGCCCTCGGCCACCCGAGGCATGTTGGACTCACCGTGTCCCTCTTCCACCAGCCAAGGAGCAACGAGGACCAAGCACCGAGCTGCGACCCCCACCAACCGAACGAAGCGTCTTCTCCAAACGCCTTGAACCTTGGCAAGGAAGATGTCTAACTCAATATCATTTCATGAGAATCCCTAATCTAGTGTCCTCCAAGCTGACTCTGACACCATTTGTAAATGGCGGACTACTGTACTCCTTTTCTTGTCAGGAAGCAGGCTAAACTATATATGTATACATATATCTATATAATATTATTCTTATATATATATATATATAAATAGGAAGGTCTGAGGACCGAAACGTCGCTATTCTAATGCCATAAGAAGCCATTAAAGGCTGAACTTTTCTAAAGTCGTGTGCTGCAGCCTTATTTCTTTATCTATATATATATATATATATATATATATATATTTTTTTTTTTTGGTAATCGTTCTGTTCCATGACATCAAACCACCTCTAGGCCTAGACGCTGTCTTAGAGCCTGAGCGAGAAATATCAAAGCGCTGAAAACCAGGGCAAACTTGGCAATTTACACCTCGTGCAGCAGGAACTGGACTTAGAAATAACCCCAAGCTGGACATTTGGAGTGATAGATGCGGGATGTTAATTACCACACGTATGGTGGTGGAGCATGTGTACAAGGGAAACGGGCTGGGCTTACTGCCCTGGGTGGTGCTGAGTACTCTGCTGATTCCTTCGTTTTTAATTGTAACCGTGCTGAATTTAGCTTTCTTCTGGGAAACACCTGCCCGCAGTACTGATCAGCAAACGTCAGTCTGAAATCATTCTACTAGGACCAACACCATCTGGAATGAAACAACAGTTAGCATCTCTTCGCTAATGACACCTAAACGCCAGGCGAAAACATTCTTAGTATTATTTTTAAGTATAGTGTACATTAATATATTACTGATGGTTGTTATTTCGTAATTTAATTTATTGTTTTTTTTTTGATACAGTGGCTTGCATATCAGACACCCACCAGCCAAATGTGTTACTAGTTATTTCTTGCCTATTTTCTTTTTTTTTTTTTTGTATATACCAGCTGAATTGTACGCACCTGGGTGTAGCGGACGATGTCTCGGTATGTTCAAATGTTCACCGATGATGTGTAACGATATATGACATGAAACTGTCCTCCTGCAGTATAGACAGATGTCCCTCTGTGGACTGTAAGACTACTAAAGAAAACACTGTGTACAGAGAGCGGACAGGTCTGAAAATGGCTGACTAATGATACGTGATGTAATGTATTTACTCAGTGACTACCCCCACGGAATGCTACTCTGGAGCCAAATACGAGAAGTGACCCGAAATCAGTCGTGTGACTCCCAGTGGATTAATGGGTGCAGCTGTGATGTATATTACAAGTGGTTACTCAGCCCTAGCAGAACCTGACGTGCAGATAAATAGACATGAGTGATGCACATGAGTACACAAATGCCCGCGCAGCAGAATAGTGAGTGCTCTATCTGTTTATGCATGCCCATGAATAGTGAGTGCCCCTATCTGTTTATGCATGCCCATGCCTCTGACCTAGCTCACGCGTGCCTTGCTACCTGTGCTTTTCCTATGTTACTGTTAGAAGCAAGTATCCCGACCACGTGGCTTGCATACCTGAGCATAATCATTACCCCCGGTGAATTGCTCGTGATTGACTCGTTTTCGAGATAAATGTCTGTATCCGCAGCTAAGCGGACTATGCTCATGTATGCTCCTGCTGGAAGGTGAGAAAAGTATCAAAGTATACACATTGTGATTGGTAACTTACTCTGTGATTTACAGGATGAACTTTGCGCTGCACCAAATAGTATGCTAATGCCGGCGTGCCTGCCGTGAGGCCCAAGCATTTAGAAACCAAAATTGCAGTCAAGAAAAGGCCAGACAAGTTTGGATGAACAACCAAAACTGTCTTAGGCTGGGGTTCCACATAAGCCCTCAGTCCGTTTTTGGCTTCAGTTTTCTCATTTTTTTTTCTAAGTCCAAAAACTGACAGAAAAACGGATTGGATGTAATAAACACCCTGTCCGTTTTTCTATGGAGCTCCAAACATTGCCCTGTCCGTTTTTGAGTCAAAAACGTTGCATGCAACGTTTTTGGCATCATTTAAAAAACGCATGCGTTTTCATGCGTTTTTTTAACATGGGGCCCTATGGGAAACGCATGCGCGAACGCATGCAAATGCGCACTTGCGTTTGCGCATGCGTTTGCGCATGCGTTTTTTTAATGAAAATTCCAAAAACGTTCAGGAGTGCAGGAGGCTCAAAAAGCACCCAGAAAAAAACGGATTGGTGATGAAAATCACTTCCAAAAACGGATTTCTATGTGTGACCACAGCCTTACCCACATAAATTTGTTAGCTCATCCCCAATACAAGGCTGATGTTGAAATTATTATTATTATTTTAATTTTGTATTTTTTTTTTTTGTATTGAAACCCTACAGACTTAGTGGAGCTGCTGTAATTAGCTAATCGCTGAACTAACCTTCGACAGTTAACACTATGTATGACTATTATTGGTTTATGTTTGGTTAAACCAATGAAAATGTGGGCTCCCTGATGTGGATCAGGCTGTATATCCAGTTCTTCCCATAAGCTTTGCGAAGGGGGTGATCCCTTCCAACCGCTACTTTGACATCGGCTGGTTCCAGGAACCGTGTAGAAGCCGATGGGTATGCACCCTCCAAAACCAGTATGAACGTGCGCTCTCACGGTTGCTAAAATAAACAGAGTGATGCTGAGGTACTTGTTAGACCTACAGTACCAGAATGGATTTTGAGCAATTGTACCTTAATTAACAACGGCTCAGTGTCCTGTGGAACAAACTATCCCGAGAAGGGTTTACATTAAACTCTAGCGAGAAGGGTTGGCATCAAACTATAACAAGAAAGGTTTGCACAGCGCGATGTAATAGCCACAAGCATGAAAAGAAAGCAACACGGGGAAACATAACTGATTATTTATTTATTATTATATTCTATGCTGCTGTTAAGGTTATGGCACATGGAACGTAACTGATTATTATTATTATTTATTTATTTTCTTAATTTTTATTTATTTATTATTTATTTATTTATTTATTTATTTTTTTGCTTTGCTAATTGTTAAGTGTACAAGGCTGAAAGCCACAGAGGAAGCGGTGACCTAGAAGTCACTTATTAGTGGGATATTTCTTTTATTTATTTATTTATTTATTTATATATTTTTGCCACCTGGCTTGGCCTCGCTGTACTGGTGAGTAGTACAAAAAACCCACCAACTTACTAGACCGCTGGTGCGGTAATAATGTTGAATGAATGGAGCCAACAGATATGTACTCATAGGCAGACTGTAAATTGCGTTGCGGGTGAACGTTACCTGATTAGGTGTATTTACGAGACTAGACCCGCCTGTTGTGACTCTCACCATAAATATGTAGAATGCAAATGGGGTATTGAGATCCTATGAAAGAACTGTCCATGATTGTACATGCGCCAATAAGTTGATGGCCAAAGCACACAAGTACCAGGCAAGCACACATTTGATTGTAATTACGGATATAAAGACCAAGCATTTTGATTGTAAACGAGTGTACTGGCCGAACCTAAGGAAACATATCAAGTTTCTTTTTTTTTGGTGCAAATAAAAACTATTACTTTATTAACGCCCTATTGTATATATCTAGGTATATACATATATCTATACACAAAAATTTAACTTTATCTATTTGTTTTTTTTATTTATATTAATTCATTTTATATATACATTGTTTTTTTGTTTTTTTTATTTAATTTTATTTATTTATTTATTTTTTTTAATAACCAACACGCAGGGTTGTGCAGCAGCATACCCAATAGGTAATTAATTGATCCAATCTGTGTAGGTGACGGGGCAGCCTGACGATCAGCCTTTGCCTGGGAGGTGGCATAAGGCGAAGAGGAAGGACTGTACAATTGTTTGCTACTTGTGGTTATAGGCATGACGGAAAGGTTAACGTCCCAGCCGATGACCAACGTGCTCCCACCCCTAAAGTTGAGGCTGGCATTAGACACACAGATAATGGAAGGCATGGATACCATGAAACCCATGTAAAGTTCATGATACACTTAACGAACAGATGGGAAAAAAACTCACCCTCATTCGTCTTTGCAGGCGCGCTTGCGCTGATCTTAACCTGTAGTATGCTGTGAATAAAAACAAGCTACCAAAGATAATGGTGATGAAATGGTATCAAATGCAAAACAGTTTATTGCTACTATGATCCTGATGTCTCACGCAGCTGTGTAATCCTGTTCTTGTAATAGGGCATATACATTGGAGCAGTGTACTGCTACTGCTATCAGAGGGCAACTACCTGGCACACTGTAACTACCATTGTAATCAGGCATAGCCATTAGAGCTGTGTGCAACTGATTGTTTTGTTGAACAACTAATATATAGTGTAGACGTAGCCTACATAGAGGACATCTTCCCAGGGGACATGTGCATTATGGCAGCGTGCTATTGTTCTTGACTGGGGAAGTGCCTAGTCTGATTTATACTGCATTGGATTTAAATGGATGGTCAGGTAAGCTAAATTGACAGCATCAAGCAGATGTAGCAGAGCTGAGTTGGTGTACTGTTGAGCCAAGTAGGAAAAATGTAGACGGAGGGCACAAAGTGGTGCTGTATATGTGCGCCTTGCATTCCACCCGGCGTTCCGTTGTCTATGGGCAGTAAGAGAGGGAAGAGTGTCTTTTGGTCGGGAATAGTAGGGGCATGATAGTAAGCGTTCAACTGTAAGGAGAGTGGGCCCAGGGTTTGGTGGGGACACCAAAACCCTTATACAAATTGGAGTGTGTTGACCCTGAGCAGGGCCTCCCCTTAACTCGGCGTTGCTATGGGCCCTCCCCATAGTATTTGGGGTGTCGTGGCCGTTGGTGTTTGAGAGCAGACAAGCGCCGCTGCGATCTGCTTAAACCTGCGGTTGAAAGCGGTGTATAGAACCGTCCTGCCCAGTGTGGTGCTTACCGACGCTGGTGCGGGGGAACGCAGCTGCGATACAGTTAAGTGTGCAGCTGCTGCGGGGTTTGAATGTGGCGCTGCTCCGTCGCCGGTAGTGAGGCCGCCGGAAGTGACATCGGGCGCCCAGCAACGGGATGGGACATCCGGTCACGTGACCCCGCATCACTCCCGAGACTGGAAGCATCGCGCATGTATTGCGCGACGTCACCTCCGGGGGCAGAGCGACCTGCCTAGACGCACGGTGTGCGCATCCCCGTGACCCGGACCGCGTCCCCGCGCCCATAGGCGACGCGCGGAACTCCCCCGAAGGTTGGGGCTGAATCGGGGGTGGCTGCCTAGCACAATGAAGGGGTGAGGAATTCCCCCTATTTGCGGCCGTGCTGCGGCCCACGGACTCCCGGGTGGTGACTGTGAGGGGGGGCAAGATTGTTATAATCTGGGCTGAGCCGGGGGGGTTTTAAATCAGGGCTGAGCCTGCGGGGAGGCGGAGAGGGTCTAGAAGATCTCCGCACAACTTGGGGATTAGCCGGTATGGAGCTCTCACCCACAAGGGAGGTGAGCCATCCAGCTCCCTCTCGGTCAATCTGTTCTCTTACCACTGCAGCCAGGGCGTTCATCATCAGCGATGCTCACGATGCTCACCCTGTGAGCAGTGTTGGTAAGAGAACGAATATGGCCGACAGGCTAGCTTATAAGACCCGAAGGCGGGCCTGAGGGGACAGCAGGTGATAGGATGCAGGGATATAAGGGGAACCAACTAGAAGCCCACTACGCGATGGGGAGAAGCGGGGGGGTCACATAACTCAAGGGGGCTCTGCAGTCAGGGAGCAGCAGCATCAGCTGCGGTGCCCTGCA
Organism: Allobates femoralis; assembly: GCA_033576535.1. NCBI lineage: Eukaryota > Metazoa > Chordata > Amphibia > Anura > Aromobatidae > Allobates > Allobates femoralis. The sequence continues at coordinate 434,582,220 of JARQOC010000001.1, forward strand.
TTAGCAAACACAAGACTTTCAAAGTGTATAAGGCCATCTCCAAAGACCTTGGTATCCCAGGTTCACCAGTGCGTAATGAAATTAAGAAGTCTGCCAAGCATGGAACCATCAAGAACCTCCCTGGATGTGGGGAAAAGAGGAAAATTGACAAGAGATGTCTTTGAAGGTTGGTTCGAATGGTGGAAAAAACACCACATCAAACATTCATAGAACTGAAGGCCAACCTGAAACAGTCTGGGGTCATGGTTTCAACAAGTTCCATACACTGTACACTAAATCAAGCAGATCTCTATGGGCAAAGGCCAAGGAACAAGCCATTGCTGAAGAAAAGACATAAAAAGGAACGACTGATCTTTACCAAAGAGTAAACCACAATTTTTCTGGGAAAATGTCCTGTGCACAGATGAAACAAAAAATATCTTTTTGGCAATACAAAACAACAGTTTACAGATGGTGCATTGAAGCTTATCAGGAAAAGAACACCCTACTAACAGTTAATGTAATTCAAACATAAAACTCCCAGGAGTCAAAGCCAAAGTGAAATGCAGTTTTATTAAAACAACACTATGTAAAAATGACAATGTCAACAGGTACACAGAGGTAGGACCACATGTAAATCAAAATTGCACTGATAAAAGCCAATCCTCAATGTAAAAGAAGAAGAAGCTGGTGCGAAACGCGTCAGGGGGCGGTCGCAGTAAGGTATGGACCCATGAATTGTGTATTTGTTCCATCCTCAATTTGTATGCTTGTGCATTCTTTGTTGAAGCACTATGATTGGGTTGGCATTTGCCTTTTACATTGAGGATTGGCTTTTATCAGTGCAATTTTGATTTACATGTGGTCCTACCTCTGTGTACCTGTTGACATTGTCATTTTTACATAGTGTTGTTTTAATAAAACTGCATTTCACTTTGGCTTTGACTCCTGGGAGTTTTATGTTTGAATTATATTATAATTGTGGAGAGCCTTTTACCTTCAGGGTGGTTTGAATTTCTACTAACAGTTAATGGTGGAGGATTCATAATTCTGTAGCGTTACTTTGTTGCATCTGGTACTGGAGGCCTTGACTGTATCACAGGAGTCATGAAATCAGACCAACATCAAGAGATTTTAGAGCAAAATGTCCTACTTAGTGTAAGAAAACTTGGTTTGAGTAGAAGATCATGGATCCTCCAGCAAGACAATGAGCCAAAGTAAGTGTTTTAAAATGGCCAGGAATGACTCCTGACTAGAAATGAGCAAACATTCCCCAAAAATGTTCGACAATTTAAAATTCGGCACAAATATTGCAGATTTGGTTCGTGAATGGGAACCTGAGCAATTTAACAAAAAATAAATAAATGAATAAAAATATCGGTGAACGCGGCTTTGTTCACTAACTGATCGGATCAACAAAAGCATTAGTACTTTTAAGTCATGCTTTTCTTTGACCTTCTGACAGTGTAGGATAGCGGGCGGGACTTGTTTGATGAGGGGAGGAGGTGAAGAGAGGTCAAAATGTCGGACTCCATTTTTTTCATGGCATTTTCTGTTTGAATGTTCCTGGTTAGCAGCCAATCAGGGCACATAAAACACCTACAAGTTGAAGACACAAGGGCTTGTGTCATTGGCTGACTAGTTTCATTGGCTGCCAAAGTCATATCGGAATATAAGAAGCGGCCTTTTGCCATTGTCGCCATTTTCAGAGTGTTACTGCTTATGGATAATGCTGCTGCAGCTCCGTGCAAGTGTCACGTCGCCGTTGGACTCAGTGGCTGGTGTTCCTGCCTCGGCCGCTGGGAGGAGCCGGATTCCTTTGGCTGATGGCGCTGGTGATAGGAGGGCCTTGTCCTCATATGGAACTGCTCCCGCGACGTCTGTCTCTGTCGCTGAGCGCCGCGGTGTTTCCCCTTTGGGTGGTGTTGGTTGCAGAGGAGCGGGCCCTGCAGAGGTGTCTGTTAGGCGCAGCCTTCGTTCTTCTGTCAGAGGTGGGGTGGGTGGAGCCAGTCGTGCATCACCATCTGGCCTGGTTCTAGGGGTGGTCCGGATGAGATCATCAGGCTGTGAGCTCCAGCCTATGGGAGGTGACCGCGCCCTACAAATACATTGGAGCCTGTCTTGCAGGCCGCCAGATATAGTTTTGGTTACCCAGTGATATAGTGTGTTTGGTTTTGACTCAGACCTTTGCCTGGATTTTCGACTCTGTTACCGCCTGACGATTTTGTACCTTCGCTGCCCTCTCGGTTTTGACTCGGACTCCTGACTACGTTCTTCGGATCCTGATTTTTCCCTTCCTAGACGACCTCCCTGCTCTGCTGCTCTCATAGGTAGCTACCTCCTGGGCTCCGCTGTAATTCCAGATCCCTGTATAGGAGTTAAAGGTCTCGGGGTTTCTCGGGGTGCTGTCTTACCAGCAGCTCAGCCTCACAGCGGACGGTCGTCACAGCAAGTGATTGGCAAATCTTAAGGCCCAGTCACACCAGGCGACGGGCTGGGGATGTCGTCGGCGACTGGCGGGAGTGCGCACGTTTTTGGCGCCCCGCCAGCGTCGCCGTCCCTCGTTTAGACGGGGCGACACCTCCAGCCCCGCGCCGGTGATCTGTCCGGCGGCATCGCTGCCAGGGTGTCTGGAAACCCCAGCGGCGATGCAGGACAATGGGAGCCTATGGCTCCCATTGCCTGAAATGTCGCCGGCGCCCGGTTACATGGGGCGATGTATGCACATCGCCTCATGATGGTCGCCTGGTTTCAAAGCACTGATCTGAAACCAGGCGACCTCCCAGAACCGCCAACATCACCCCTTTACATGAGGTGACGTAGGGGCGATGACGCCGGTGATAGGCCATGCCCCCACGTCGCCTCACTAATGGGCAGCGATATCGCCCCGTGTAACAGGGGCTTTAGTGTTTCCCCTAAAAAGGCTGTTTGGCTTCTAACCAGTGATTGTCAAATACTTCAGTTTGTACTAAAATGGCATTTTTTGCCTCAAAGCAGTGATTTCTAAATTACTCAGTTTCCCCTAAAAAGGTTGTGTTTGGCCTCAAAGCAGTGATTGCCAAATCCTTCAGTTTCCCCTTAAAAGACTGAGCTTAGCCTCTAACCAGTGACTGGCTAGGGTCACACATAAGCCCTTGGTCCGTTTTTGACATCAGTTTTTTGGCATCAGTTTTTGCATTGTTTTTTTTCTAAGTCCAAAAACTGATGCAAAAATGGATTATATGTAATAAATACCCTATCGGTTTTTTTCTGCGCCCAAAAACGTTCCTAGGAGGTAGAAACGTTTTTGGGTGCAGTAAAAAAACGGATCCGTTTTTTTAACATGGGGCCCTATGGAAAAACAGATCAGTATTTTACAGCAAAAACAGATCACATTTATTACCTGGCAAATCTGCGGTTTCTGAATCCCCGAGGAGTCAAAGTGGGTGTTTCCTCTGGCTCCTTATCGCCACCTCCACAGTTGTTTTCCATGCCCCAATGGGCGTGAAAATGAATGTTGATAATCCTGTGTCGGATCGCTGGGCGGATTTAGCCGGACGTGATTTGCGTCATTCCAGCTAAACCCGCCCAGTGATCCGACACAGGATTATCAACATTCATTTTCATGCCCATTGGGACGTGAAAAAGAACTGTGCAGGCGGCGATAAGGAGCCAGAGGTAACGCTTTTTTGACTCCTCAGGGCAGTAGAAGCCGCAGATTTGCCAGGTAATAAATGTGATTATTCCACTTTACATAATCTCTAAAGGGAAAGAGAGGGATAGCTTGAAACCTCATTGGATTTGGAGGGGTCAGGTTCCCTTTAAAGAATTCACCTGAGACACAATTTTCTTTTTTCTCTAAGAAGTGAGATGTTTTTTTTTTTGCTACCCTATCCCTATCTGATAAATTGGGCTAATCTCTAGAATGTCATTTAGCCGAAACTTGTTAAGGGGTCGTTTAATGCTTGTTGCAGTCTATCACTTCAACCCCATTACTAACTTATTAGCTTACTAGGTGATTTGTATATCAGCCTATTGGCTGTTACGGACCAGTTTCTGGTCGTTTTCCATTCTGTTGTGGTATACCATTTTACGTATTTTGTTGTTTTATGCTACTGTTTTACCTTCTTATAGACATTCCTTCCTCTCTCTCCCCCCCAGCCCACACCCTCCCCCTCATCAAACTGGTACCGTGGAAGGCTTGGCTCCAATCTTCAGAGGGCGATTAACAAGGTCAGGACAATGACTAAGAAGGTATTTAAGATTGTCTCACATAATGTACATGGCTTAAACTCCCCAGCTCCCAGATCCCAGACCATACAACATTTTAAGAAAGCCAGATATGATATTCTGTTACTACAAGAAACCCATTTTACTGAACAAAAAAATACTTCATTTGAGAAATGTTACTAAGATAGATGGTTTCATGCTGTATCATCCCAAAAGAGAGCCATGGGAGTGGCAATCACTTTTGCCAAGGACATCCCCTTCCTCATCCACAGAATTATGATAGATCCTGAAATCCACTACCTTTTCATAAAAGGATTGGTGGGCGGAAACATGTTAACTCTATGCAGTCTCTATTCCCCAAACAAACCTCATCTACAATGGCTTCAGAAAACATTGCATAAACTGCGTTTGTTTCAGGAAGGGGCCATGGTGGTAGGAGGAGACTTGAATATAGCCGTGGAACCCCATATTGATATTTCAACAAAAAGAGGCTCTATCTCCCTAAAAGACTTGGCCCACATTAAATCCAGGCTACACTCCTTGGAGCTACTAGATGTTTAGAGATATTTCCATCCAACAGAAAAAAATTATATCTATTAGTCACCCCCCCATCAAAATTACTACCGGCTAGATTACATTCTGGTATCTAGGAATATGCTCCCCACTGTCGTGGATATTGACATACTCCCAGCCCTACATTCTGACCACTCTATGATACTAATTAATTTACACATTTCAAAACCCTACTCTAACTCCAGAACATGGAGGCTAAATGAATCCCTATTACATTTAGTGTCAAAACCCATATCCAGACCTCATTGACAAATTACTTTAATTCTAACAACACCCCAGGAATGAATCCTACAATAGTATGGGAGGCTCATAAAGCTACAATAAGAGGGGAATTAATTTGTATAGTCTCTTACCTTAACAAAAGGAGTAAAACAGAAATTGACACCCTATACAGAGATATTGCAGATTTAGAATCTCAATACAAATGCACAATCGCCCAAGAAATATGGATCCAACTGACGCATAAAAGGCAGCATTTACGAGATCTCTTGAACACACAAACAGTCAAGCATTACACTTCTTGGAAAAATAGACTTTTAGTCCATGGGGGCAAAGCCTCCAAATTAATGACCTCCCTAATAAAACAGCACCAAACCCGCACCTTTATACACCGACTTAAGACCTACGAGGGCCAGGTGACTCAAAACTATGACCATATCATCAAAACGTTTCTATCCTATTATAAATCATTGTATCAACTACTCCATGGCAAATCACAAGATGATTCCCAAAGATTGAGGTCAACTAAGTCCTATCTCCCTTCCATATCTCTTTCGCAACTCTCCGATACGCAACGGGACATTTTAGCACATCCTTTTAACCTAGCTGAACTCCAGTCCATCCTGTCGGAGAGTCCGAGATGGAAAGCTCCGGCCCCTGATGGTTTCTCTGATACGTTGCCTCCCCAATCTCTAGAAGCACATATTTGCTTACTACACAAGGAAGGTAAAGATCCAGAGGAATGCGGAAGCTACAGACCTATATCCCTGCTGAATGTAGACTTAAAAAATTTTGCAAGCTTGATAGCAAAACGTTTAGCAGGGATGTTACCACAGCTTGTAGGGAAGGGTGAAACAACACAAGTAAAATCTTACACACCATGCAACATGCCAGAAACAACCGCTGTTACCTCAGGGGAAATGGTGTATCAGTGTCCGCGCTGCTGAAATCCCAAGAAAACGATCCGGAAACCATATGTAGGTTGCATCAATCATCCATTTATTCCTTTCCTACGCGTTTCAACACTGTCCTAGTGTCTTCCTCAGGGACACTAGGACAGTGTTGAAACGCGTAGGAAAGGAATAAATGGATGATTGATGCAACCTACATATGGTTTCCGGATCGTTTTCTTGGGATTTCAGCAGCGCGGACACTGATACACCATTTCCCCTGAGGTAACTTCTGGATGATTCCCACGTGCATGTGGAAGGTGGAAGTCCTGCAGCAGCTGCATTTAATGCCAAATGCTTTTACACCAGTTGTGGGTCTCACAACTGTGCTAGGTGAGTGAATTCATACCCACCGCATACATTAGTGTCACTAGTGATAGGGCACTATTGCGCCTCTTGTTCCCCCCCCTATTTTTTTACTTAGAAACAACCGCTGGTCCTTCTTGGGACTGATGCAGAGAAGGCCTTCGAAAGGGTGGACTGGACATTTCTACGGGAAACTTTTAGAATTCCAAATACGTTAGTCGAGGCGATTTTCCAGATGTACTCTACCCCCACAGCGAGATTTCGTATCAACAACCAACTCTCAGATCGATTTTTGATAGAAAAAGGTATGAGACAGGGATGCCCTCTGTCACCTCTTTTATTTGCCCATGTCATGGAACCCCTTTTGAAGAACATTCAGCAAGACAACGACATAAAGGGGATGCATCTGGGGAAATGTCACCATAAGTTGACTGCCTTCAGAGATGATCTTCTGGTGGTACTTTCAGAACCTCACAAGGGCATCCCTGCACTCATCCGTATCCTGGAGACCTATGGTACTCTTTCTAACTTCTAAATCATTCCTATAAAGTCTGAAGTCCTTAGTTTAAATATCCACAAAAGCACATTCGAAAAATTTTAATCATCCTACCCCTTTAAATGGCTCCTTAAACACATCACATATTTAGGTACTAACATAAAGACCTCCTCGACCTTAATGTTTTACCATTACTGGAAAAAGCCAACAAAACGGTCCAGGCCTGGAAAGTGCCCTTCCTATCTTGGGTCGGTAGAAAAAAATTAATAAAAAGCTTCATTCTTCCAAAGTTCATATATTTATTCCAGATGCTCCCTATCCATATACCTATTCGCTATTTATCTAAAATTCACTCCTTTATTTTCAACTTCATTTGGCAAAATAAGAAACCTTGCATTGCCTCTTCCACGCTGTCTCTCCCAAAGGCTAAGGGAGGCATGGGAACACTGAATATCTTTAAGTACTACAAGGCTGCATTTGCTCACCAGAGTGATTGACTGGAAAAGTAGCACCCCAGACAATCATTGGTTACTGATAGAGGAGCAATTGGCAGGGACTTGAGAGCCTTGGCCCTAACGCCTGATATTATTGTTAAATGCAGAACCCCACTTAATGAACTTACTTAGGCTGTCCTCAAGGCCTGGCAAAAAGAAAGCCTATTTGCAATTCCGCCATTATCCCACTCTTGACCTTGCAAGACCTGATAGGCCAGGTCCGTTAAAGGTATCTCATGAGGCAAGTGCCACCTCCACATCATCCCTTGCCCCTCCTATCCCGATAGATCGACTATTTTCAGACGGCTCCCTTCTCTCACTCGAAGAACTACAATCTGACGAAGTAATGCCCAACATATCGTTCTTGCAATACAAAAAGATGCGAGTTTTACATACACAAACATATCAAACATTCCAACTTATTACGCCCTCTTACATGATTTGAACAACTATGCCCACAACAACACCATCCAACCAAGCTATTATCCAAAACCTATAACTATTTAATTTGTGATAAAGCCCAAATTAAAAGAGCATTTATAAGCCTCTGGGAAAGAGACCTTAATGTTAAATTTACTGATGGCCAAATCAGCCAAATATATAAAAGATCTCACGGACCGCCGCAGTGCGTATGAGTCCAAGAGAACTCTTACAAAATAGTGACTCGTTGGTACTGCACACCAGCACAATTAAATAAATGGCACTCCTCCACTACCGATTTATGCTGGAGATGTGAAACCGAACCAGTCACATATTACCACATTTGGTGGATTTCCCCAATAATTATGCAGTACTGGCAAAATATCACTACAATCCTTTCAGAAGTTCTGGATGATGACATTGCTTTATTGCCACAAACTGCACTTCTCAATTTACCGATATGGCCTAAATATGTCTCATCGTCCAAACTAGCTAATTGTATCATAGCCGTGGGTAGAATATTGATTTCTCAGTGCTGGAATTCTACCCAACTCCCTTCCCTAAGCCAAACTCTCATGGAGATAGATCTGTTGTACCATACGGCAGAAATAGCTGCTATCTCACAGGGAACCCTCCCCTGGTTTGAAAAGACATGGTCTCCGTGGCAAGTCTATAGATCTACCCCTAGGTTTACAACAGCTATACAAGAGAAACTCACCTTGATGACTAGTTCAACTATGTGAGCTTTCTATGTTGTGTTTAATATGTTTACTGATATATAACTTACTAATGATCCTATCAACACGTTTCCACTGTACTCTCTTCCCCCCAGGCTATTCTACCCCGTCACTCCCTCCCTCCCTTCTTTCTCCTATACCTCTGTTGCTCCCTCCCTTACCCATTTCCTATACTTTAGAAATGTTCATACCTACTTAAGAAACTTTTATTGCTTTAACCACTGATTCCCTATGTCCGACCCAGAGATCCAATGCCTTTTCGACATAACCGGGACAGTTGGTGTGCGCTAACATTGTTCACATGTTCATGCACCTGTTTAATAATCAGCCACCTCTGAATCTTTGATAGTAATCGGACTCTTTCAGGGAACTATTACAGATACCATATGTTATGTTATTAATGATCATCGATCTACAATTTCATATCTGTATTTCAATTGTTAAGTATTCAATATTTTTGTTATTGTTGTGTATCCAAATAAAAAGGACATTTAAAGAAAACATTAGTTAGAAAACTCTGCATAGTTTTATTATCCTTTAAAATAATTCTCTAACAGAAAATAACTTACTGTTTTCCAAACCTCTTGATACCACTTATTGAAAAAGCTTCTGTGGTAACTGCATTTAATATGATTGATGGATATAAGACATATTTCTCAAAGCAAACAAGGCAGATGTAAAGCTTTTCAAACCACATTAACTGGGCGGCACCTAAAATAAATTGAAAAAAAAAAAACACATGTTTATTAGAAAATATACATACTAGGAGTTAGGCTGCCTTCACACTTGCAGATGCATCTGCAGCGTTTTGCAGATGCATCTGCAAGTATCAGCGTGCAGACCGCGGCCCCTATGTTTATAATGGTGCGCACGGCGGTCTGAAAGCACTCATTCATTCCTGTATGTGAAGCGTCCGCAGGCGAATGCCTGCTTACAGATCACACACTCCCGCCCGCACCATGGACGCGAGATGTTGCGTCCATGGTGCGGGCGGGAGTGTGTGATCTGTAAGCAGGCATCCGCCTGCGGACGCTTCACATACAGGAATGAATGAGTGCTTTCAGACCGCGGCCGCGGTCTGCATGCTGATACTTGCAGATGCATCTGCAAAACGCTGCAGATGCATCTGCAAGTGTGAAGCCAGCCTTAAAGATAAAAGTAGTAACATGTCAGCAAGTTAAAATGTGGGCAAAATTAAGGCTGTGTGCACACATTGCATTTTTGAGTACAGATTTGTCAAATATCTGTGAATACCGATGTCACCAGATACCAGGTTATGATTAAGATGTGTTGTATTGAAGATTGAAACTAGTAAACCTGATTCATGGTTTATGTCCGTATTTTTACTCTGTACCACCATATGGCTGTTTTTTAACCAACTGGAATAAATACTTTTTTTTTACCTGCAAGAGAAGTACTGGATTCTACTTTATATATCTTACAAAGTAGCGTGAGATTCTTCCTTACCAATTTTCAGGCTACTATGGTGTCTCCACATATCAAAAAGTTCCTAATCACTAAAGGTAGATTTTGTAAATGCGTATGTAGTACTTAGCCAGGTTCCACGGTCTACAACAATCCACCTCCATTCTATAGTCAGAGTGTCTACTAGTCTTTCTCAACCAGTTTGGTTAAGACTAAATTATAACCTCTCACATTAGGTAAATTCAGCCCCCTTGATCCGGAGACATCATGAGTGTTCTTAGTTGAATTCCAGGTTTCCTACCCTTCCACAAAAGCTGTGTGGACACTTAATTGAATCTCATCACATCTCTATGCTTCAACAGCAGCGGTATCATCTGGAGGGGCTGCAACAGGCTCAGAAAAAACATTATCTTGATTAGATTACTGGCCAGCAGTGACAGTGGCAAATTATTCTGGGGTCCGTCCAAGCTGGATTCCCAAATTCTTTATCGAGGATTTCACTAGAGGGATCCCACCTACACCATCATTTAACCCCAGACAGCCATTCAAGTTTGTTCCTCTTAGGAATAAAATTTCACATTTTGCCTTGTTGAGCCTAAAGCCTGCAAAGGCTCCAAATTCTTCTATTTGGCATAACATCTCATCTAGTTCTAATCTAGTTTTATTCATGAACAGAATTATGTCATTCACAAATAATGCAGAACGCACTTCCCTCTCTCCTATTTTGATTCCCTCGAAACTTCTCTCACTATTTAGTGTCCTTGATAATGCTTCTATTACCAGATTAAAGAGCAGAAGTGACAGTGGACATCCCTATCTTGCTCTGCTTTTTAATGGAAAAACATCTGATAGAAACCCCGGCGTATACAGTATATTCTTCCTGCGGATTGGCATATAGCACCCTGAAGTACTCTTGAACTCCTCCTCCTCTTGAATTCCTCCCCACTGTCCCATCTTCTCCAACACCTGTTCTAAGAACCCCCAGCTTATGTTATTAAATGCCTTTTCAGCATCTAGGGTGACCATAACTCATGACTTGCTCCCCCCACATTCCTATTTTTGCCATAACCATCAACAGCATAGCTGACCTCCTCTTAATAAATCCCCACCTGTTGTGGAGCTATCACTTTGGGGAGAACACCCACCAGCCTATTCGCCAGTATCTTCAACAGTAGCTTTAGGTCCTGATTGATAAGGGAGATCAGTCTGTAGCTGGAAGTGTTCTCCTGATTTTACAGTATTGCAATACTCTTTCCCCCTCATAGGTTTATCAAACATTTTGGCCAACAACGGGGCAACTTGCTCTATCAAAGCTTCATAAAACTCCCCATTGTAACCATCTGGCCCTGGAGCTTTATTTGTCTTCATCCCAACTCGACTGGCTTCCACATCTTTCCTTGTTCTATTTATACCCTCTGTCACGTGTCCCACGTCATTTCAACGTAGACAAAACCGAACTCATCATCTTTCCTCCATCTCATCTTTCATCTTCACCACCTGATCTATCTATTCTGGTTAATGGCATCATGCTCTCTCCCACACCTCAAATTCACTGTCTTGGAGTAACTCTTGACTCTGCCCTGTCCTTCAAACCACACATCCAAACTCTCGCCACCTCCTGTCGCCTCCATCTCAAGAATATTTCCAGAAACCATCCTTTCCCAGCCCTCAAACTACTACTAAAATTCTTGTACATTCCCTCATCATGTCCCACCTTTACTACTGCAACATTCTCCTCTGCGACCTCCCTGCTAACACTCTTGCACCTCTCCAGTCTGTCCTCAACTCTGTTTCCCGATTAATCCACCTCTCTCCTCACTACACCCCTGTATCTCCCCTCTGCAAATACCTCCACTGGCTCCCAATGCCCCAACAAATCCAGTTCAAGCTACTAACACTAACCTACAAAGCCATCCATAAACTGTCTCCTCCCTATATCTCTAAACTAATCTCCCAATATTTTTCGTCACGTAATCTTTTTTCCTCACGTAATCTTCGATCCTCCCAAGACCTCCTCCACACTTATCTGTTCCTGACACAGCCGCCTCCAAGATTTCTCCCGAATATCCCCCATCCTTTGGAATTCTACCCCCAACACGTCAGATTATCCACAACGCTCGGATCCTTCAGACGGAACCTGAAATCCCATCTCTTCAGGAAAGCTTACAGCCTACAATGACCGAGCCGCTGCCCAGCCATCTGAACTGCCGCCTCACCAACACCAGAGCTGCCGCACCTCGACCTTCTGTCTCCTCCCCAATATCCTGTAGAATGTAAGTCCGCAAGGGCAGGCTCCTCTCCCCTCTGTACCAGTCTGTCATTGTTAACTTGTTTACTGTAAACCGTATCTATAATTTTGTATGTAATCCCTTCTCATGTACAGCACCATGGAATTAATGGTGCTATATAAATAAATAATAATAATAATGATAATATACGTATGTTCTCCCTGACTTCACTCCTTCCCGGGTGCTCCCCTAACGACTTCATCTCCACCCATCCCCACTACCCTGGTTCCTCCCTCCAGACAAGATCAGGGACTGTGCTCTCTCGTAGGAGCAATCTCACCCTAACCCTGAACTGGACTGGTGTAGTGTGTGGTGTGGGTGTCCTTATACCAGTCAGTGTCCCCCTTACTCGGGAGTGGGGTACTACACCTCAACTAGGGTACAGTACCGCTGTGGCGACTGGATCCGCAGGGGCGCCACAACTGCACCTTCTTTGGTGTTATTATCACATTCAGCATTTTCACACCTTCTTCTGAAATAGCCACTCTGTAGCCCCTCCCTTTCCCCCTCCATATTGTCATATTGCCTTCTACGTCCTGCCCGGTCTCTCCCATGCCCTGCTCCTCAGGCTTCCCTGGCTCCAGACTCATGAACCTGCCCTGGACTGGCACTCTGGGGATGTGCTGCAGTGGGGTCCTCTCTGACATGAGAGATGCCTGCAGTACGTTCTGCCACCTGCTTCCCCACAACCAGCTTCTGTTCTTCCTGGTTTACCGGCTGCCTGTTGGCAGTACGCGGACGACTTCAACAGGACAGAAGTCCTCCCACCTCGTCGGCCGTATGATTACCCTATAGACCCGTTTCCCGGTGCTAAACCACCAAGGGGGTGAATCTACCCATTGTCCCCAGCCGAGTCGCAAGCCATGTCTGATTATATCACGGACAGGCTAGGGGCTTCATTCAAAAATCCACATCCCCTGCTTGCGCAGGGTTTATCTTTGTGAAGGAGGGCACCCTTTGATCCTGTATAGATTACAGGGGCTTGAATGCGATCACCGTCAAGAACAAATACCCACTGCCGCTGATTCCAGAGCTCTTTGACAGGTTCAAAGGGGCTCGCATCTTCACGAAATTAGACCTCCGAGGAGCCTACAACCTGGTTCGCATAGGTGCCGGGGGCGAATGGAAGACGGCTTTCAACACCAGGGACGGCCATTATGAGTATTTGGTCATGCCATACGGATTGTTTAACGCCCCCGCTGTGTTCCAAAAAATCGTCAATGACATCTTCCACGACCTGTTGTACACGTGTATAGTGGTGTATTTCGATGACATCCTCATCTTCTCCCGGATTTATCCTCTCATAGATGGCACGTATGGCAAGTCCTCCTGCGACTGAGGAGGAATCGGTTGCATGCTAAGATGGAGAAATGCGTCTTTGAGCAGACCTCTTTACCCTTTCTTGGGTACATCATCTCAGATTCTGGACTATGGATGGACCCTAAGAAGCTCTCCGCCGTGTTGAAGTGGCCCCGTCCTGTGGGGACTAAGGCTATCCAGTGGTTCCTTGGCTTTGCAAATTATTATAGGCAATTCATTCCCCATTTCTCTTCCTTGATCAAATCCATCACGGTTCTCATCTGTAAGGGAGCAAGTCCTGCAACTGGACCCCAGAGGCCGAAGAAGCCTTCTCCACGTTAAAGCACTCCTTCTCCGAGGCACCTACCTTGCACAGACCAGAGGTAAACTGGCAGTTCATTGTAGAGGTAGACGCCTCCTCCATAGGAGCAGGGGCTGTCCTCTCCCAGAAATCCTCTTCGGGTCAGTTAGTCACCTGCGGGTTTTTCTCCAAAGCATTTACCACAGCGGAGTGCAACTATTCTTTCGGGGATTGCTGGCCATCAAATTGGCATTAGAGGAGGGGCGACAGCTCCTCGAGGGTGCCATTCATCCATTCATTATCTTCACCAACCATAAGAACCTGGATTATCTCCAGTCCACCCAGAGGCCCCATCCCCGTCAGTTCCAGTGGTCCCTGTTCTGTGCCCGTTTCAATTTTGAGCTGCACTTCCGGCCTGGCAGCAAAAATGTCAAGGCTGATGCCCTGTCAAGGTCCTTCCAGCTATTGGATGTGGAGGAGAAGTCCTTCCATATCATTGACCCCACCAAGATAATCACTGTGGCTCCCTTACATATAGCTGGACTTCCACCGGGTAAGACCTTGGTGGCACAGGATAAGAGGAAGACAATCCTGTCATGGGGACACTCGTCGAGAATTGCCAGCCATGTTGGAGTTAAAAAGTCTCTCTCTTTAATCTCTTGTCACTATTGGTCGTCTACTATCCTTCAAGACGTCCACGATTTTGTTGCTTCATGTCAGTCTTGTGCTAGAAATAAGGTGTCCAGGAAGTTGCCGGCTGGACGTCTACTGCCTCTCCCAGTCTCATTGGCTCCGTGGCAACACATAGCCATGGATTTCATTACGGATCTTCCCTGCTCCTCCGGCTATATGCAGATGAAGTCCATGGAGCCTCGGTTAAGAGTCTACAACATGGACACCAGCCAGTTATCCCACCAGGGAAGGACCTAGCCCAGAGTATTAGTAGCCCTTAAGTCACTATTCAGCCCTTGCGAGCTTGAAGATATGGCCAGGGATTTACCATGGACTAGGTATCCAACCACAGACAGCTGTTTCGGGGTTGTTGCCCCTCATCAGTGTGGTGCAGGATTCTGGCTATATGGTCATATGGGTAGTTGTGGATCGCTTCTCTAAAATGGCCCACTTCGTTCCTTTGCCCGGTCTACCATCCACTCCTAAGTTGGCCAAGATATAAATCGAACATATCTTCCGGCTCCACGGATTTCCTCGTCATATTGTGTCCGATAGGGGAGTACAGTTCACTTCCCGGTTCTGCAGGGCGCTGTGCAAGCATATGGACATCACGTTGGACTTCTCCTCTGCCTATCATCCTCAGTCCAATGGGCAGGGGAAGAGCATTAACCAAATCCTCGCCACCTATCTTCGACACTTCGCCAAAGCTCATCACGATAACTGGACCGGTCTCCACCCTTGGGCGGAATTTGCTTACAACAATCACTCTAGTGAGTCATCAGCTAAATCCCCTTTTGTCGTGGTATTCAGGCAACATCCTGGTTTGCCTCTTCCGATCTCCTCAGCCTCCAGCAACTCAGTGGCTAATGCATTGTCTGTGGACTTCTCCAACATCTGGAGAGAGGCCAGAGACCCTCTTAAACAAGCCTCTGGCAAGATGAAGAGACATGTCAATAAGAGACGTCTGGATTCGCCATCTTTCCTCCCAGGCGATAAAGTGTGGCTTTCATCCAGATATGTCAGGCTGAAGGTGCCATCCTGCAAGTTAGGGCCGCGTTATAGCGATCCCTTCGAAGTCCTGGGACGCATCAACGATGCTGCCTACAAGCTGAGACTGCGTGCCTCGCATCCCTAACTCCTTTCATGTCTCATTGTTGAAACCAGTGGTGCGTAATAGCTTTCATCCATCCTCCGACACTGTGCCACGGCCTCTCAGCTCCGAGAATGTGTATGAAGTCAAGGACATCCTTGCCATGAAGAAAATTAGAGGCAAAACCCTCTTCCTAATTGACTGGGTTGGCTTTGGTCCTGAGGAGAGGACCTAGGAGCAACGGGAGAGCATTGATGCGCCACTCATTCTGGCGAGGTTCTTAGCACCACCAGGCTCACACATCAGTAAACTACAATGGTCGGAGTCATGAACCTAATCAGCCGTGCACTAGTAGCGTTTGCGCTCCTCCCCTGTGAATGTAGGGGCCGGCACGGCTCAACCTGACACTCCCCTTGACCAATAGCTGCCCGTCCTCCAGTATATCAGGCCACCTCCACAGATGGGAGGTGCCTGATTATTGAGTTAGTAAGCTTCTGCTTCTCTGGCTGTTAGACAGGCCCTCCTTGTGCTCTCCTCCGGTAGACCCATTCCTGCTCTCCTAGCTTCGGGCTCTGATCCCTCGAATCCTCCTTAGCTATACCGTAGTATAGGCTAACCCTATGAGCTGCCCCCCTGGTACTAGCAGCTGGGGTATTTAGACCCCCTGGGCTTGCCCCTGACAATCCCTATATAGGGATTGGTTAAACTAGGACCAGCTCACCCAGGGGAGTTCGTTACCACAGCCCAGTGGGTCCACTCTTGGGCGCCTTCCCCCGGAAGCGTGACACTACTTACCCGATACATCACTCTACCATCCATTATATTCTTAGTGTGTACATCTTTCCATCTTATATTTACAACAAATAGTTGTAATATTTATATACACCTTTGAATTGATGCAGCAAAAAATAATTTTACATTATTCAGAGAAGAGAGTGGATCTACAGTATAGAGATAGCTGATAGAAATAGGTACAGAAGAAGAGAGTGACACAGTGAGAGCGACAGACAGAGCATTATAGAAAGCGACAGAGACAGAGCACCTGAGAGAGCAACAGAGAAAGCAACAGAGTGACAGACAGAATGACAGACAGGTCAAGAGAGAAAGTCACAGAAAGAGTGACAGCGTAACAGACAAGAGCAATAGTGTGACAGAGAAAGAAATAGAGATCAACAGACATATAATAAAAATTTGCAGCTTATTGGACAGTTTTCATTGTGAAATAAATAAATAAAAAAACACAGTGAGGTCATAAATATTTTTGATAACAAGCAAAAGTAAAGTGGATACCAGCAGACTGATATTATCAAGCTGGGAAAAGGTCCTTAGTTACTGGCCCTTACCAGCCTAAAAATATCACCCCCCCAGCCTTCCCAGAAGTGGAGCATTACATTAGATGTGCCAGTTCTGGTGCTTCTTCTTGGCCTTTCCCAACTATAGCAATCGGGGTAATAGTAGTTAGGGTTGATATCAGCTGTGTAGTGTCAGCTGGAATGAAGACCTGCTGTTAGCAATGAAAAGGTGCCTATCAGAAAAAATGCATATTGTCACTTCAGGGAGGAAGTTGACGAACTCTAGTGCCACCTATTAAACGTAGCAATCCTAAAAGTCATAACTGACTCTTTAACAAACCTTTCCATATTATTTAGGATTTATGCCTGATCAAGTCTCCTCACTGAACCCCTGACGAAGGTATAACCGAAACGGCCGTAGGGGTCGACGGCACCTGGCTTGCGGTCCTCAAACACCGACCATTATAGGTATTATTATGGTTATGCTATATCTGTGCACTTTATGCTAATTGGTGGCTATGGTCCTGATTTTTTTGATTAATGGTATGAGTACGAGCATGATAACAAATTATACTATACATGCTCATTATATCAGGTTCTGTAACCAGTGGTGGATTACCACAGTGATCAATTGTATGATTGACCTAATGTATTACTGGTGTTATTTGCTCCGAAGTATGTGCAATAACGTGTAAAAAATCTTTAACAATTCTATAATATAGTTTAGTCTGTAATACATATGTTTTAGTGTATTTTGCACTGCATATTTTGAGTGACCTGAGGTGTACGGCAACCGCACTGCGTTGCTGGTCCTGGGTACACCCCATGCATATCCTTTTGGTATCAGTATAATAAATTTCACCTTATGCACTTTATTGAAGGAGTTATCGTGGTTTTCTCTGTTTGTTATGTGGCCTAAAGGCACGACTCCTATCCATGGTAGTTACAATTATATGTATTGAGATTCTACCTATCCGTTTAGATGAAGGTATTTAACAACTTGATATCAGCTGTGTAGTGACAGCTGGAATGAAGACCTGCTGTTAGCAATGAAAAGGTGCCTATAAGAAAAACTGCATATTGTCACTTCAGGGAGGAAGTTAACGAACTCTAGTGCCACCTATTAAAAGTAGCAATCCTAAAAGTCATAACTGACTCTTTAACAAGCCTTTCCATATGATTTAGGATTTATGTCAGATCAAGTCTCCTCACTGCTGGCATGCAGGATTAAATATCTACAAGGAGAGCAGCTATTCTATCAGAAAAAAACATGCAGGTCTTCCGTAGTTCAGGAATTCTGACATAGGCTAGGGTCACATTTGCGGTTGCAATTGCAGATTCTGATCCAGTTTTGAACATCAAAAATGCTCAAAACCGGATCTGGATCCGCACCCTTAGGCAGCAATACAAAAACCGGATCCTCTCAACAGCGTTGCGTTTCCTGGATCCGGTTTTCCGATGTGCGGTAAAAAACATGCAAGCAACGTTTTTCAGACAGGTTTCTAATCCGTATCTGAATTTCAATTGGAAACCGCAAATGTGAGTCGAGTTGGGTACGGTAACCGGATCAGGTACCGCAACACACATGAATGGCAGTATTGCCGCAATCTTTACCTATGGCTCTGGATTCACCCAGATGGAAGTGTATTGGCGTCCGGTTTCGTGCTATTCGGGTGGATCCAGGTCAATCCGTTTTCAGTCCGCGGGACCAAAAGGATCATGGATGATTCCTGTAGTCCCTTGAAAAAAATCGGACAAAACCGGATTTTCCCGGATTCGCCCAGTGTGGGACAATCCGGCGCAATTTAAAATGGGTGTTTATGGTCCCGGATTGTCCCAGGACAATCCGATTTCAACCAATTTAATTACCGGACAACAAAAACCATGCTGGGAAGCCGGGGAACGTTTGTATTACCACAACATCTACTGCATCCGGCAACCAGATGCCACATTAAGTAACAATCCGGTTACCACATGTGAATTTAGGGACACACTAAATGTGACCCTAGCCATAGTACACCAAATCTGATGTAGTCCAGAAATGGAAATCTAAAACACATCTCTGGAGAGTAATAAAGACAAGGCACTGTCCCTTATTCACCAATTTATTAGAAAGCAAAGTTTCAGATGTGACATAATCAAGTACCTCCCACAGCATTCCTTGATTACTTAGCTCAAAGGCTATGGAGCATCAGAATGAGGCTCAGATTGATGCTCAATAGGTTTTGAGTAGAAGCCACACTTGGTAAGGCTGCACTCTGCAACACTCGGCAACTGTGAAGAGCAGTGATGATGTCAGTAACATTATTGGCATCATCGCTCTCACCTTGTTACACAGAGGACAGCACAAGACCCATAATGTCCGATTAGCAATGATGACAGTTACTCAGTAGCATCACCACTCTTCACAGCTACTGGATCTAGCGCTGCTCTATTTGTGACCCAGTGACAGCGGTGATGTCAGTAACGTTAAAGCCATCATTACCACTCTTCACAGTTGATGGGTGTTGCAGAGTGCAAGTATAGGTACAGTCATATGAAAAAGTTTGGGCACCCCTCTTAATCTTACTCTTTTTTTTTTTTTTTATTGTTTTTTTGCAACAGCTATTTCAGTGTGATATACCGTATATACTCGCGTATAAGCCGAGTTTTTCAGCCCAAAAATTGGGCTGAAAAGTACCCCCCTCGGCTTATACGCGAGTCAGTGCGGGGGCTGCTGTATACAGCGGTATACAGCAGCCCCCGCATCCCCAGTAATGCAGGGCCCCCCCCCTCATGCTCCGGTCACCTGTAAAGCAAGTTATACTTATCAGTGCCCGCTGCCGTCCGCGCCCGCCGCTGCCGACATGCGATCCTCCATCTTCATTCATCTTCTTCCTGCTCTGTGCGCGTCGCAGGCAGTGACGTCATTACCGGCGACGCGCACAGGAAACAGGAAGAAGATGCATGAAGACGGAGGATCGGGATGTCGGCAGCGGCGGGCGCGGACGGCAGCGGGCACTGATAAGTATAACTTGCTTTACAGGAGACCGGAGCATGAGGGGGGGGCCCTGCATTACTGAGGCTGCCTGTATACTACCACTGGGGCTGCTGTATATAGGGGCCCTGCATTACTGGGGCTGCAATACCACTGGGGCTGCTGTATATAGGGGCCCTGCATTACTGGGGCTGCAATACCACTGGGGCTGCTGTATATAGGGGCTGCAATACCACTGGGGCTGCAATACCACTGGGGCTGCTGTATATAGGGGCTGCTGTATACACCACTGGGGCTGCAATACCACTGGGGCTGCTGTATATAGGGGCTGCAATACCACTGGGGCTGCAATACCACTGGGGCTGCTGTATATAGGGGCTGCTGTATACACCACTGGGGCTGCAATACCACTGGGGCTGCTGTATATAGGGGCTGCAATACCACTGGGGCTGCAATACCACTGGGGCTGCTGTATATAGGGGCTGCAATACCACTGGGGTTGCTGTATATAGGGGCCCTGCATTACTGGGGCTGCAATACCACTGGGGCTGCTGTATATAGGGGCTGCAATACCACTGGGGTTGCTGTATATAGGGGCCCTGCATTACTGGGGCTGCAATACCACTGGGGCTGCTGTATATAGGGGCTGCAATACCACTGGGGCTGCAATACCACTGGGGCTGCTGTATATTGGGGCTGCTGTATACACCTCTGGGGCTGCATATACCTCTGGGGCTGCATATACCTCTGGGGCTGCTGTATACTACCACTGGGGCTGCTGCTGTATACTACCACTGGGGAGGCTGCTGTATACTACCACTGGGGAGGCTGCTGTATACCTCACTGCTGGGGGTTGTATACCTGTGCTGGAGTCCACCCTCGGCTTATACGCGAGTCAATAGATTTTCCCAGGTTTTGGGGGCAAAAGTAGGGGGGTCGGCTTATACACGGGTCGGCTTATACACGAGTATATACGGTATGTAATAACTGATGGACACAGTAATATTCCAGGATTGAAATGAGATGTATTGCACTAACCGAAAATGTGAAATATGCATTATTTCAAAAATTGACAGGTGCAAATGTATGGGCACCTCAACAGAAAAGTGACATTAATATTTAGTAGATCCACCTTTTGCAAAAATAACAGCCTCTAGTCGCTTCCTGTAGCTTTTAATGAGTTCCTGGATCCTGGATGAAGGTATTTTTGACCATTCCTCTTTACAAAACAATTCCAGTTCAGCTAAGTTTGATGGTCGCCGAGCATGGACAGCCCGCTTCAAAACAACCCACAGATGTTCAATGATATTCAGGTCTGGGGACTGGGATGGCCATTCCAGAACATTGTAATTGTTCCTCTGCATGAATGCCTGAGTAGATTTGGAGCAGTGTTTTGGATCATTGTCTTGCTGAAAGATCCATCCCCGGGGTAACTTCAACTTTGACACTGATTCTTGAACATTATTCTCAAGAATCTGCTAATACTGAGTGGAATCCATACTACCCTCAACTTTAACAAGATTCCCGATGCCGTCATTGGCCACACAGCCCCAAAGCATGATGGACCCTCCCCCAAATTTGACAGTGGGTAGCAAGCGTTTTTCTTGGAATGCTGTGTTTTTGTGGCGCCATGCATAACGCCTTGTTGTATGACCAAACAACTCAATCTTTGTTTCATCAGTCCACAGGACCTTCTTCCAAAATGAAACTGGCTTGTCCAAATGTGCTTTTGCATACTTCAGGTAACTCTGTTTGTGGCATGCATGCAGAAACGGCTTCTTTCACATCTCTCTCCCACACAGCTTCTCCTTGTGCAGCGTGCACTTCCGCAGGATGAGCAAACTTGTTTAAAATTAGTTATAAATATAATATAAACTATTATTAATATTGTGCCATAATATCTAGGGGTGCCCACCCCCCCTAGAGACATACCTCCCACTCAGCTGCACATATAATGAGTTAATTGCTGATGTGAAGTAAGCCGACTCCTGTCGGCTCTGTACATTTTTATGAATGAAGCCGCCGGCTCCCTGTGAGCAGCGCTCATACTATACATAATGTACGTATAGTATGTACGCTGTCCGAAGTTCTGAAGGCTTTTACAGTAGATCTATGGGCAGCGCAGCGCAGAAGAGGAGTTCTCTGCCTTTTACTGATCCAGCCTTAGGCCCATCCATCTGGCCCATCAAGAGTCACTCTCAGTTCATCAGTACATAAAACCTTTGAAAAATCAGTCTTAAGATATTTCTTGGCCAGTCTTGACGTTTTATCTTATGTTTCTTGTTCAAAGGTGGTTGTTTTTCAGCCTTCCTTACCTTGGCTATGTCCATGAGTATAGCACACCTTGTGCTTTTTGATACTCCAGTAACGTTGCAGATCTGAAATATGGCAAAACTGGTGGCAAATGGCATCTTGGCAGCTTCACGCTTGATTTTCCTTAATTCATGGGCAGTTATTTTGCGCCTTTTTTGCCCAACATGCTTCTTGCGACCCTGCTGGCTATTTGCCATTAAACGCTTGATTGTTTGGTGATCACGCTTCAAACGTTTGGCAATTTCAAGACTGCTGCATCCCTCTGCAAGACATCTCACAGTTTTGGACTTTTCAGAGCCAGTCAAATCTCTCTTCCGACCCATTTTGCCTAAGGAAAGGCATTTGCCTAATAATTAAGCACACCTTATATAGGGTGTTGAAGCCATCACACCACACCCCTCCTCATTACAGAGATGCACATCACCTGATTTACTTGCTGACAATGTTTTCCTGTGCGCCCTGCAAAAGCGCAGTTCCTGGGGTTTCCTGTGTGACTGCATCAATGGTAAATATTGGGTTACCATGGAGTAGCATTCGCAGGCAGCCCCCAACGTTAATGCTGGCCATTAATGCAGGCTGGGCTCTGCAGTAACTGGATCCGTTTAACGTGGGGCACCTGGTAAGTGTGGCCCTAGCCTTCTTCCATTATCTATTGGTCATCTATTGGCTTAACACAAGGAATGCACCAGTTGTAGCCCGTGTCCTGGATGCGTCTGTGTGTGGTGGCTCTTGAAGCACTGACTCCAGCAGCAGTCCACTTTTTGTGAAACGCCTCCCAATTTTTGAATAGCCTTTTCTTAACAATTCTTTCAAGGCTACTGTTATCCTGGTTGCTTGTGCACCTTTTTTACTAAACATTTTGATGATATTCTAATAGATGCATTTATATCTGTATGTCTCAGCCTATGATTCACATACTGGCCTTGGTTTTCCCTGACCAAAATCCAAGAGTCTCATAGACATACATAAGGCCCTTCAACGCACATGTGATTCAGGCCTTATCTATTGATTCAGTCCAACAAACACAAGCTTAAGGAAAGTAGTCTATGGCTAGGGTCACATTTGCAGTCAGGATTGCAGATCCTGATCCGGTGTTGAGGATTTTTACAGCTCAAAACCAGATCAGGATCCACAGCCCATAGGTGCCCATTATAAAACTGGATTGCACTTAATGCAATCCGGTTACCGCATTCCAGTGTCGTTGCCTGCGTGAAAAATCATGCAGGCAATGTTTTTCTGAGCGGTTTCAAAACCGCAGCAGGGCTGCTATAATGGGTGCCTATGCGAGCTAATGCGGCTACCGCATGGCACATGTGAATGCCTGCGGTTGCCAGATGCTTTGTTTATCCCTGCTGCTGCGGGGATGAACAAAGGGTTAATGTGTTAAATATATGTGAGCAACATGTCTCCAGGGAGTGTCCACCCTCCCTAGAGACATGTTGTCCTAGTACAGTGGCATGCTAATGGTTAATAGGTTTTATTACTTTATTGCCACTATTGTCGCTATGGCCAGCACACCAAAGTTTCAATGTGCGCTGGCCATAGAACTGATGTTTAAGGCTTCAGCACCATGGAGAGCGGTGGGTACAGTACGTAATTGGTGTAAGCTCCAGGGTCAGCTCCTTATTGAGAATGCTGCCCTGCAATGGGCTTACGCACATTACGTACTGAAACATCTGCTTACACAGAGGAGCCTCCGGCTTTCATTCAGAAGTTTAGAAAGCTGACAATAGCGGCAATCTAATATATAAAGCTGAATGTGTGTGTGTATGTATGTGTGTATGTATGTATATCCGGGATTGGCATCTAAACCGTCGCAACCTCAGCCACAAAATTTTGCACAGTCACACGTCTGGACCCCGAGAGCGTCATAGGCTATGTTGTGAGGCGAAATTTTAACCCTGCGCATTCCAGTTCACCAAACTATTTTGCCCCTATCTACATAATGGGGGAAAAGTGAATGGAAAAGTGTTGGAGGAAAATCGACAGCTGTCAGCTATAGCCACAAAATTTTGCAGAATCACACATCTGGACCCCGAGAGCGTCATAGGCTATGTTGTGAGGCGAAATTTTAACCCTGCGCGTTCCAGTTCACCAAACAATTTTGCCCCTATCTACATAATGGGGAAAAAGTGATTGGAAAAGTGTTGGAGGAAAATCGACAGCTGTCAGCTATAGCCACAAATATTTGCACAATCACACATCTGGACCCCGGGAGCGTCATAGGCTATGTTGTGAGGCGAAATTTTAACCCTGCGCATTCCAATTCACCAAACTATTTTGCCCCTATCTACATAATGGGGAAAAAGTGACAGTTACCAGTTGACAGTTGTGAATGAGAGGGGCTTAATGATAGCAAAAAATCACCGAATTGGTACTAAGAATTATATAGAAAAACTCACCGATGTTTTGACACTATCTACCCCTTGCATCTAGCAGATGGCTGCAGATTCCCCCAGGAGGTGACACATGCGTCCAGACACCGATGCACAGCCCCCTGCAACCCATAACATGGGGGCGGTTTGTAGCAACCAGGCGACCAGCCATGCTAACAAGGAGGGGGCTGGTGGTGAATGCAGACACATGGACTCCACTAGGCCTCTGCCACTCACATCCAGGTGATACATAAGTGTCTGATCAGCCTATTGGTAACGCCCCCAGACCGGGCGGGCCGCTCAGCACTGAGGACATGCATCACTGTGACAGACGCCCCCTAGAGGAAAACAACCTCAACTGCAATGGATAAAAAGATGCAAGTTGACACTATAATAAATGATGTAAGGTGTCAGTTTGGTATTATGGCGCCAGAATATTGTAAGCTCGTGACCCACCGTCAAGGGCCCTTACACTCACGAGTACCTAGCCACATGTATAACACATGTATAATTTAACTTTAAGCAAAAAATCACCGAATTGGTACTAAGAATTATTTAGAAAAACTCACCGAAGTTTTGACACTTTATCTACCCCTTGCATCTAGCAGATGGCTGCAGATTCCCCCAGGAGGTGACACATGCGTCCAGACACCGATGCACAGCCCCCTGCAACCCATAACATGGGGGCGGTTTGTGGCAACCAGGCGACCAGTCATGCTAACAAGGAGGGGGCTGGTGGTGAATGCAGACACATGGACTCCACTAGGCCTCTGCCACTCACATCCAGGTGATACATAAGTGTCTGATCAGCCTATTGGTAACGCCCCCAGACCGGGCGGGCCGCTCAACACTGAGGACATGCATCACTGTGACAGACGCCCCCTAGAGGAAAACAACCTCAACTGCAATGGATAAAAAGATGCAAGTTGACACTATAATAAATGATGTAAGGTGTCAGTTTGGTATTATGGCGCCAGAATATCGTAAGCTCGTGACCCACCGTCAAGGGCCCTTACACTCACGAGTACCTAGCCATGAAGAAGGAGCCAGGTGAAGGTTCCGAAACGCGTCGGAAGAATAAAGACACAATTCAGCCCAGATTCTCTCTTGTCTCTGGTGATCCTTTTGACGGCAGCGCGGACACAACGGCACTTTGTCCTACAGAACTACAGGTTTTTCTCTGCGGTTATCTGTGGAGGTGCGGTCCTTGCAGCAGCTGTCCTTTACAGACGACTACATTTATTTCAGGCTTTCATACTGGTTGTGGGTGACACAACCAGACCAGGTGAGCAGTTTTACTCACATATTCATTTACCTCTTTATCTGGAGATAAGACCCTATTGCGCATTTTCACATTTTCACATATAGGGAATTAAGGCAGATGTCAGTCACATGAGCTGTCTATTATGTGTATAAGTGAGGTAACATATACTACCCGGCCAGGGGGAGGGTTTACTGTTGCCTGGAGATTTATTAGGCTGCCTATAGCAACCAATCACAGCTCAGCTTCTATTTTTCTATTTTCTTACAGGTCATTAATATGACATATTCAAATTCTATTTTGTTATAGCTAACAGCAGTTATTTATTAACCCGGGCGTAGTCGGGTACTACAGCTAGTAAAATAATAAAACCTATTAGCCATTAACATGCCACTGTACTAGGACAACATGTCTCTAGGGAGGGTGGGCACTCCCTGGAGACATGTTGCTCACATATATTTAATATATTAACCCTTTGTTCAACCCCGCAGCAGCAGGGATGAACAAAGCATCCGGCAACCGGATTTGCACATTAAGGAGCAATCCGGTTAACGGATGCGGGTTTAGGGACACATTTAGAATGCAAAATGTGTCTGAAGGGACATGAGATTACTGCATCCGGATCTGGATGCGGTAACCGCATTTTGCATTCTAAATGTGACCCTAGCCTATTAGTTATGTCTTGCGAGTTGTGTGTAAGGATATGTGCACACAGGGTGTTTTTGCTGCGGCCAAAAACACAGCAAAACGTGTACAGGTTTCTCGGATCTCTAGATTCTTTGGCAGGAGATTTGCTGCATTTTTGGCTGTGTTTTTTTTGCATGTAGTTAGTTCTTGTGTTTTTGCTGCATTTTGGGACCTGCGATATTTCTCCATTTTTGCCATTGACTGCGACAAAAACACAGAAAGAATTGACATGCTCATTCTTTTCAAAATGCAGCAAAACCTGGGGTGTTGACACTTTCTGCAAACCTAGTGTGTGCACAGCTTTTCCATAATACACATGGATTTTGATGGAAAGTCAAATCATAGGTATAGATTGGCATACATTTGCATAAAACCACAGTATAAATGCAAGTAAAAAATGCATAAAAAAATGCATGAAAAGCACAATGTGTGCACATAGCCTTATGATCAAAACCTCATAGATAAACTCTGAAGATAGACAGTACAGTGCTTACCACTGTAATTTACGAGTTCTAACGCTATGGTGATCATTATTACTTTATACTCTGAATTGAGAATATGACAACTACTAACCAATGATTTCTCTCTGAGTATATTCTCTGTTTTGAAGCAGTGGTTGTGCAATCCAAAGCCATGGATGATGTTTTCTTAGCTGTGGAATTATGTAGTGTGCCAGGAATCCCACACTCAATGCCATAACAAGCAACATCGTACTGAGAATTGGCTGTTGAAAAAACAAAAATAACATAATTATTTGTATTTCCATACTACTTTATAATGCAAAGAATATGTGCACATAAAAACTTCCACTTCTTTAAATCCATCTTATTTGCTAGAGATGACTTTCACTTAAGGGTGCTCTCACATTGGTGTTTGCAAAATCGATCCGTTGTTCCTCCTGAAATCGTTTGAGTAAGATGTGAGTGACATGCTAGTGCTATTTTTCCCCTCACCTAGTGTCGGTGTGCAATTCGTGTGACATCCGTGTGCTGCGTGTTTTTAACATTAATTTTTACATGCTACATTACTCTATGTGCATTTTATTCAACTAAGAAGAAAGCAAGCATATAAAGATTTAGGGTTCGCTCACATCTGTGGAAAAACTTGGCGAGTACAACCCGATAAAACAACAGATTGCACTCACAGTGATGTTAAACTACAGTGTAATGCCTATCTGCAAGGTTTTCCTCAGTGAGAAATGGGCTGAAGAAAAATTTGCAGCATGCTGCGTATGTCTGTAGATCTTGCCAAGATTCTCTGAATGCAAGTGCAAGGGTGCAATAAGAAAAAAACGCACAGCACTCCGACGGTGTTTTTAGCATGGTATTTTCAATGCTGGAAAAAGTACAGAAAAGATAGACAGACAGATAGATAGGATAGGATAAGATAGATGATAGAATGGCTAGATCGAGCTTGGCCATGTGCACACACCTGCACTCTAAGTATTTAGCGGTTCTGCGCTAAATACTTAGGTTTTGTGAGAGAAGCGCAGGTGCGTGTGTGCCGTCGCTTCCTTGAAACGCAGCCCCTGGTTACCCGATGTGTATCGTGGTAACCAGTTCATACAGCAGGCTGCCTAGTGACCGCTTATGCCGAGCGCACAGAGAAACGCAGCTTGCAGCGTTTTCCTGTGTGATCGGCATAAGTGGACACTAGGCAGCCTTGTCTGTGAACTGGTTACCACGATACACATGGGGTAAGTAGGGGCTGCGTTTCAAAGAAGCGCCGGCACACACGCACCTGCGCTTCTCTCACAAAACCTAAGTATGTAGTGCAGAACCGCTAAATACTTAGAGTGCAGGTGTGTGCACATGGCCCTTCCCAAACTCCCGCTGCTTGCTTCGGGAGCCACTCATTAAGCTTCATGGCATATTCACTGCACTGACCAGCAACAGCCAATCACAGATGCTCACTCTCTGTGAGAGCGTTTGTGATTGGCTGTTGCAATCAGACTGCATTTGCACAATTTGTCCGGTGTCTGTGCTTGGTTTACACATTAGTGTATGGCAACCAGCCTGTCATCATAGTGTGTTAAATAATGCAAAAAAAATGCGTAGTGCTTCACTGTATTTTTCAGTCTCAACACAGATAAAGCAGACAGCTGCAAGCTGCCACACTCAGCTGCTTAGTTTACCTTGGCTTGCAAAAAAAAAAAAGTGTGGGCTTTGCTCTATTTTTAATTGCTAGACAAGATAAAACTAGGCAGCTGGGGACTACTAGTATTCTATAGAATAGAATAGCAGCCCACAGCTGCCCCAGAAATTTGCGCATACATTAGGATTGCCAATTCCTGCCACTTAATAATAAAAGTTTATTTGTATAGCGCCAAAATATTCCGCAGCGCTTTACAGTACAATGGTACGTATAATAAAAATATACAATACAGAATGGTAGATAATACAGAACAGTAGTTACATACAATAAACATAGAATCAATGTAGGAAATACAATAAAGAGGCAGAAAATAAAGGTGACTCTGCTCAAAGGAGCTTACAATCTACGACGGGATGGGAACACAAAGTACAGGGGCTTATAACAATAAATATCTTATGTCTAAATGACTAATGTTAGGGAGAATGATAGGCCGCCCTGAAGAGGTGTGTTTTTAGGGAGCGTCTGAAGCTATGCAAGTTGTGGATGGTCCTAATTTCTTGGGGTTGAGCATTCCAGAGGATTAGTGCAGCTCGAGAGAAGTCTTGGAGTCGGGAATGGGAGGTTCGGATTAATGCCGATGTTAGTCTGAGGTCGCATTCAGAGCGAAGGGGACGGGTGGGGTGATAGACAGAGATGAGGGTAGAGAGGTAGGGAGGAACATGAATAGCTTTGTGGGTGACAACAAGAAATTTGAATTGGATTCTATAGTGTACGGGTAGCCAATGCAGTGATTGGCACAGAGTAGAAACATCTGAGTAATGGTTTACTAGATAGGTGATCCTGGCTGCTGCATTGAGGATAGACTGGAGAGGGGAAAGCTTACTGCAGAGGAGGCCAGCTAATAAAGAATTACAGTAGTCAAGGCGGGAATGAATCAGGGCCACGGTGAGGGTTTTAGTTGTTTCCATGGTGAGGAAAGGGCGAATTCTGGAGATATTTTTCAGGTGCAAGCGACAGGAGCGGGTGAGAGATTGTATATATGGGGTGAAGGAGAGATCAGCGTCCAACATAACACCCAGACAGCGAGCCTGCTGACTGGCGTTATCGTGGTGACGCACACCGAGAGAGAGATGTCAGGTTTAGGGAGGTTGGCAGAGGGTGGGAGCAGAAGTTCAGGTTTGGAAAGCTTGAGTTTCAGATAGAGAGCGGACATGATATTTTAGACTGCGGTTAGACAGTCATTGGTGTTCTTTATTAGAGCAGGAGTAAGGTCAGGGGAAGAAGTGTATAGTTGTGTGTCATCAGCGTAAAGATGGTACTGGAAGCCAAATCTGCTGATGGTATGTCCGATCGGGGCTGTGTAAAGAGAGAAGAGAAGAGGGCCAAGAACTGAGTCCTGAGGGACCCCAATAGTGGGGGGATGAGGGGAGGAAGTGGAGCCAGCGAATGATACACTGAAAGAGCGGTCAGAAAGATAGGAAGAGAACCAGGAGAGAGCCGTGTCCTTGATGCCAATGGAGTGCAGCATAGAGAGTAGGAGATAGTGGTCAACAGTGTCAAAAGCTGCAGAGAGGTCAAGAAGGATAAGCAGAGAGTGGTCACCATTATGTTTTGCTGTCAGAAGGTCATTGGTCACTTTGATAAAGGCAGTTTCTGTAGAGTTTAAGGGGCAGAAGCCAGACTGCAATGGATCTAAAAGAAAGTGAGTGGCGAGGTAATGGGTGAGGCGGGTGTAGACCAGGCGCTCCAGGAGTTTTGAGATGAAGGGGAGATTGGAGACTGGTCTGCAGTTATTTGTGCAGGATGGGTCAAGGGATGTTTTCTTTAGTAGTGGAGTAATAATAGAGTGTTTGAAGGAGGAGGGGAAGATGCCAGTAGAGAGAGAGAGATTGAAGATTGTGGTTAAGTGAGTGGTGACCACTGGAGAGAGGGTCTGGAGTAGGTGTGAGGAAATGGGGTCAGTGGTGCATGTAGTGGGACGTGAGGACAAGAGGAGCCTGGAAACGTCTTCTTCTGTGACTGGGTCAAAAATGGAGAGTGAGCCAGAGGGGATGTGGGGACAGATGGGAGTAACAGTACTTGAAGGTTGGGAGCTGATTTCCTAATGGATGTTTTCTATTTTCTCTGTGAAGTAAGAGGCCAGATCATCAGCACAGAAGTAAGTGATGGGGGGCCTGCACTTTAGGACTGAGGAGAGAGTGAAAGGTGTCAAAGAGTTTCTTTGAGTTGTTGGCTAGTGAGGAGAGCAGGGTGGTGAAGTAGGTCTGTTTGGCGAGGTGAAGGGCAGAGTTGTAGGTTTTGAGCATGAATTTATAATGGATAACGTTTTCTGGTGTGCGAGTTTTCCTCCATAGACGTTCAGCACTCCTAGAGCATCGCTGGAGGAATCGAGTTTGTGATGTGAGCCAGGGCTGTATTACTCTGTGTTTGGAGATTCTGAGGGTGAGGGGCGCTACTTGGTCTAGGGTACTTTTGAGAGTATCATTGTAGTGAGAATTGGGGACAGGAGAAGGAGGAGATTGGGGACAGTGATGAGAGATGAGAGTTTGTGAATGTATGAGGGTTAATGGCCTGTAGATTTCTGAATGTGTGATAGGTCGGACTATGCTGTGATGGGCGAGGGTTTGTGAGTGTGAAGGAGAGAATGTTGTGATCAGACAGAGAAAGAGATGAGTTGTCTAAGGAGGAGGTAGAGCAGAGTCGGGTAAAGACCAGGTCAAGGGTGTTACCATCTTTGTGTGTCTCAGAGGTTAAGAACTGCGAGAGGCCAAGAGAAGTGGTTAGAGATAGGAGCTGGGATGCAGATGTGGAGTTGGGGCCGTTTATGGGGATGTTAAAGTCTCCCAGGATGAGGGTTGGTAATTCTGAGGACATGAAGTGCGGCAGCCATGCGGTGAAGTGGTCGAGGAAGTGGGTGAACCTGGGGGGCGGTAAACCACCGCTACACTGAGGGGGAGGGGACGGAACAGCCTAATGGTGTGAACCTCATAAGAAGGGAATGAGAGTGATGGAGCAGGGGGGATGACCTGGAAAGAACATTGTGGGGACAGGAGTAAGCCAACTCCACCACCACGTCTGTTCCCAGGTCTCGGGGAATGGGAGAAGTGTAAACCGCCGTAGGAGATAGCAGCTACAGGGAAGCAGTGTCTGAGTCTTGGATCCAGGTTTCAATGAGGGCCAAAAGGTTAAGAGAGTTAGTGAGAAAGTAGTTGTGGATAAAGGGAAGTTTGTTGCATGCAGACCGTGGATTCCAGAGGGCACATTTAAAAGAGGGAGATGAAGGTATGCAGGTAATGCTAATGAGATTAGTGGTATTTCTATGTGAGGTTGGCGTGGGGTTGAAGTTGGAAGAGGGTGACCCAGGATTGGGAGAAATATCGCCTGACATGAGCAGTAGTAGAAAGAGAAGGAGGGAGTAATTTGTGGCGCTATGACATTGTTTTTGTTGATGCAAGACCCTGGAATATGATGGGCTTAGCTTATTGAGTAGGGCGAAGAGAGTATGGGAGCAGGACATAGTAAAGGGAAGTAGAGAGGGGCTGATGTGGATAAAGGCTGATGGGGGGGAATGGGGTAGTAAAAGTGGATGACTAACGCACTTAGATATAGAGGCATTGAACTGAAGGCCATTTTGATTTATTGGACAAAGAAAAATTATGAGAGTTAGTAGACGGGTAGAGTTGTTAACTTCTGGTTACCTCTGGCTTATCTCTGGAATATCTCTGTAGCCAACTTTAAAAATCCCACTTTGAAAAATCACAGAGGCCAAGGCACATAGGCCATAGACCTTGCAATTAATAACTCTTGGGTCATCAGACAATATGTCAGGTATATAGAAGGGAGGGGTCAGAGGAGAAAGAAGGATGCAACACACCAAGGGACAATTAACAAATTACTGCTAAGAGAAATGTTTGGGGCCCGATCAGCAGGAGAGAGAGACACTGGCAGGAGGAGAGAATATGCATATTTCTAAGGTACAAAGCAGATAGGTGAATATGTGATACCATCAATTACATGAGAAGCACACAGTGAGATTGGATACAGCAGAAATTAGATACGCCACTAGTAAGTCTGTGTCCATACCATCAATTACATGAGAAGTGAGATTGGATTGGGCACTTAACCCAGCTTTAACAGATGCTCTGATGCGGTGGTATTGGGGTGATGTAAGGGGTGAGAGATGATTGCCAGTTTGTCATTAAGCCCAGATTGATAATGTTCAGGTGTCTATGAGACCCACACATTATCAATCCTGTCAGGAAAGAGTTAAAAAATACAGACACAAATTAAAATCCTTTATTAGAAAGAAACCAGTGAAAAAACCTTTATTACAAAAAAAACACACTGACAAGCCTCATTCTCCAATTTAATAATCCCATCACATACCCTCCAATGATAATCCAACACGAGGTCCTACGTCACAATTGGAACTAGAAGACTGTGGTGTAGAACAGCCTCCTGTCATTGTGGCCCAAACACAGACTGATACAGCTGAGAGCTGCGGCCGGGTGACCACAGGACGCATAGCAATTGCGATGGTACCTTAGCTGTGTCCTCCAGTGAGTCAGTGACGTCACCCAAGGACACAGCCCAGGTACAGTTCAATTCCAAAGATACATCTACTTATATAATTGGGAGTTTGGGATTCGGGCGTTGCAGCCGAATCCCAAAATCCTTTGCGGCACTGCGAGCGAGCGATGGCGCGCATGCGCCATCGCGAGCCGCAGATTCTGCCCGCAAACGCTATCATCCTGCCGCCGCACAACACAGACCCCCACCAATGCCTGCTACACTCCCCGCCCGCCGCTCTCCCGCTCCCATGCCCCCGCTCCCCCCGCCAGGGCCGCACCGTCCATTGGACAGTGCGAGCCCTCAGGCACAAGCGCCAGCAGCCAGGGGGAGCGGCAGTAGAAAAGCGACCGCCGCAACCATCACCCGACGCCTTCCTTAATGACGCGGACCACGGTAAGATGGCGGCGGCGCAGCACTATCATTGTAGCCTGCAGGCCCGCCGGCCCTGCAGACTCGTACCACCTGCCCCCCCCCCCCCCCGGTCCTCAAGTAAGGATACAGGGCCGCCACCCCCCACATCTGCAACCACATCTGCCCCTGCTAACCCACACTCAACCACTCCCCTCACTACGCTTACCCCCATCTCCTCACTCACCCACACTGCCCCTCCTCACTCCTCTTACCCCCCCATCTCCTCACTCACCCACACTGCCCCTCTCTTACCCCCCTATCTCCTCACTCCCCACACTGCCCCTGCTTACCACCCCTATCACCCACACTGCCCTTGCTTACCCCCCCACTCACCCACACTGCCCCTGCTTACCCCCCCAATCACCCACACTGCCTCTCCTTAACCACCACTCAGCCACACTGCCCCTGCCTACCCCCCACTCACCCACACTGCCCCTTCTCACTCCTCTTACCCTTCTTATCTACTCACTCCCCACACTCCCCCTGCTCACTCCTCTTACCCCCCCATGTCCTCACTCACTCCCCACACAGTCCCTGCTTACCCCCCCATCAACCACACTGCCCCTGATTACCCCCACTCACCCACACTGCCTCTGGCTCACCCCTCTTACCCCCCCACATGCCCTCACTCCCCACACTGCCCCTGCTCATGCCCCCACTCTGTACCTGCTTACCCCTCTCACCTTCCCCACATGCCCCCACTCACCCACACTGCTCCTCCTTACCCCCACCCCCACTCACCCATACACCCTGCTTACCCCTCTCACCCACCCAACTGACCCCATTCACCCACACGACCCCTGCTTACCCCCCACTCAACCACACTGCCCCTGTTCACTCCTCTTACCCACCCTACGTCCTCACTCACTCCCCACACTGACCCTGCTTATCCCCCCCAATCACCCACACTGCCCCTGCTACCCCCCCAATCACCCACACTGCCCCTGCTTACTCACCCACACTGCCCCCACTTTCCCACACTGCCCCTGCTTACTCCCTACTCACCCATACTGCCCCTGCATAGCTCCCCCACTCACCCACACTGCCCCTGCTCACTCCTCTTACCACCTCATTTCCTCACTCACTCCCCACACTGCCCCTGCTTCCCCCTATCACCCTCACTGCCCCTGCTTACCCCCCACTCACC
Source organism: Allobates femoralis (assembly GCA_033576535.1). Classification (NCBI taxonomy): domain Eukaryota; kingdom Metazoa; phylum Chordata; class Amphibia; order Anura; family Aromobatidae; genus Allobates; species Allobates femoralis. The sequence continues at coordinate 434,616,807 of JARQOC010000001.1, forward strand.
CACACTGCCCCTGCTCACTCCTCTTACCCCCCACTCACTCCCCACACTGCCCCTGCTTACCCACACTGCCCCTGCATAGCCCCCCCACTCACCCACACTGCCCCTGCTCACCCCCCCAATCACCCACACTGCCCCTGCTTACACCCCCCTTTCCCACACTGCCCCTGCTCACTCCTCTTACCCCCCGTATGTCCTCACTCACTCCCCACACTGCCCCTCCTTACCCCCCCACTCACCAACATTGCCCCTGCTCACCCCTCTTACCCCCCCACATGCCCTCACTCCCCACACTGCCCCTGCTCATGCCCCACTATGTACATGCTTACCCCTCTCACCTCCCCCAACTGACCCCATTCACCCACATGGCCCCTGCTTACCCCCCACTCAACCACACTGCCCCTGCTCACTCCTCTTACCCCCCGCATCTCCTCACTCACTCCCCACACTGCCCCTGCTTACCCCCCAATCACCCACACTGCCCCTGCTCACTCCTCTTACCCCCCCATGTCCTCACTCACTCCCCACACTGCCCCTGCTCATGCCCCCACTCTGTACCTGCTTACCCCTCTCACCTTCCCCACATGCCCCCACTCACCCATACTGCTCCTCCTTACCCCCACCCCCACTCACCCATACACCCTGCTTACCCCTCTCACCCACCCCAACTGACCCCATTCACCCACACGACCCCTGCTTAACCCCCACTCACCCACACTGCCCCTGCTACCCCCCAATAACCCACACTGCCCCTGCTTACCCCCCACTCACCCACACTGCCCCCACTGCCCCTGCTTACCACCTACTCACCCACTGCCTTTGCATAGCCCCCCCCCACTCACCCACACTGCCCCTGCTTACCCCCCACTCACCCACACTGCCCCTGCTCACTCCTCTTACACCCCCATTTCCTCACTTAATTCACACACTGCCCCTGCTTACCCCTGCAATCACCCACACTGCCCCTGCTTACCCCCCACTCACCCACACTGCCCCTGCTCACTCCTCTTACCCCCCTTATGTCCTCACTCACTCTCCACACTGCCCCTGCTTACCCCCTACTCACCCACACTGCCCCCACTCACCCACACTGCTCCTGCTTACCCCCAACTCACCCACACTCCCCCGGCTCACTCCTCTTAACCCCCTATGCCCTCACTCCCCACACTGCCCCTGCTTACCCCCTACTCACCCACACTGCCCCCACTCACCCACACTGCCCCTGCCTAGCTCACCCACAGTGCCCCTGCTTACTCCCCTACTCACCCACACTGCCCCTGCATAGCCCACCCAACTCACCCACAATACCCCTGCTTAACACTCTACTCACCCACACTGCCCCCAGTCACCCACACAGCCCCTGCTTACTGCCCCAAATCACCCGCACTCCCCCTGCTCACCCCTCTTACCACCCCACATGCCCTCACTCCCCACACTGCCCCTTCTCATGCCCCCACTCTGTACCTGCTTACCCCTCTCACCTCCACTCACCCACACTGCTCCTCCTTACCCCCCCCACTCACCTATACACCCTGCTTACCCCTCTCAACCACCCCAACTGCCCCCAATCACCCACACTGCCCCTGCTTACCCCCCACTCACCCACACTGCCCCTGCTCACTCCTCTTCCCCCCGTATCTCCTCACTCACTCCCCACACTGCCCCTGCTTACCCCCCACTCACCCACACTGCACCTGCTCACTCCTCCTACCCTCCATATGTCCTCACTCCCCACACTGCCCCTGCTTACCCCCCCAATCACCCACACTGCCCCTGCTACCCCCAATTCACCCACACTGCCCCTCTTCACTCCTCTTACCCCCCGTATCTACTCACTCCCCACACTCCCCCTGCTCACCCCTCTTACCACCCCACATGCCCTCACTCCCCACACTGCCCCTGCTCATGCCCCCACTCTGTACCTGCTTACCCCTCTCACCTCCCCCACATGCCCCCACTCACCCACACTGCTCCTCCTTACCCCAACCCCCACTCACCCAAACACCCTGCTTACCCCTCTCACCCACCCCGACTGACCCCAATAACCCACACAGCCCCTGCTTACCCCCCACTCACCCACACTGCCCCTGCTCACTCCTCTTACCCCCCGCATCTCCTCACTCACTCCCCACACTGCCCCTGCTTACCCCCCAATCACCCACACTGCCCCTGCTCACTCCTCTTACCCCTCCTATGTCCTCACTCACTGCCCACACTGCCCCTGCTCACGCCTCCTATCCCCCTTATGTCCTTACTCACTCCCCACACTGCCCCTGCTTACCCCCTACTCACCCAGACTGCCCCCACTTACCCACACCACCCCTGCTTACCCCTACTCACCCACACTGCCCCTTCATATTTTTTCAACTTTATCTGGGAGTGCTACCTACCTTATTTATATTATCCTATCCTCTATGTATTCTAACTTTTAAGAGCATTGGAAAGACCATGTTAAAAATGCATGTCACACAGATGCTGGGTGCTGGAAAAATGCACACTGACATGGCATATGCATGTCACATGCATGACATACGCATGACATACACATGTATCTATGTCAAAACGTATGACACTCTGCTACTTTTCTAGCCAAGATTCGAGGTGAGAAAAGATCCCCAGATATGTGGGCACTCTTAAAGCCCAATTACACACGCAGATAATTGTGCACAGATTGTTCGCAGATCTCTGGTTGCAGTGAAATCATGGACACATTGTTCCATTTTGTGGCCGTATACAAATGGAACAATGTGTCCATGATTTCACTGCAACCAGAGATCTGTGACCAATTTCTGCACAATTATCTGCGTGTGTAACTGGGCCTTTTAGATAGATGCCTAAATAGATTATAGATTGATAGATGAAAAGATAGAAACAGTAGATGTCAAACAGATAGATAATATGCCATCTCCCTTCATATTGTAAGTTTGAACCCTTTAGTGTCTTTCATGGGGCACTAAAGGTGTTTAGTCTTGTGGTTAGCCAAAAAATAAATAATTACTAAAAAAATGACAAGGCCCCCCCACCCCCTATTATTCAATGCCTAATAGGGTAAAGCAAACAGCTGGGGTCTGGAATTCTCAGGGTGGGAACGGCAATGGTTAATGGGCCCTCCCCAGCCTAAAAACAGCAGGTTGCAGCCACCCCAGAACTAGCACTTCTACTAGGTGCAGCAATCCTGGTGCTTTGCCCCGGCTGTTCCCACTGCCCTAGCAAATGGGGTAATGGTATTTGGGGATGATGCCTGTTGTGTAAGGTTAGCTGACATCAAGCTCAGAGGTTAGTAATGTTGAGTCAGTTATCTGATACTTTACATTACTCCCTTTGGAAGTTCACTGACCTGTAGGATGGATTTCTGCTGAAGGGAAAAAAAAATCTCTTTAAATCTTCTTCCTTAGCGAGTGTGACACGAGCTGAGTGTTAGCGGAGAGCAAGTGCGAACGTAAGTAAGTGTGTGACTTGTGATTCAGTAACTTTGGATTTAGGGAGTTTGGAAGGGAGAACTTACTGAATTGCTGGTTTCATTTTATTAATACTTTACATTTCTTTTTACTTATCATCTGTCTGGTGCAATCCCCATTAGGAAATGGGCTCCATAATTGACAATGCCATCCAGTGTACATCTTGCCACATGTATGCAATCCTTGAACAGCCGGTCGAGGGTGCATACTGCTGTGTAAGATGTGAGCACTTTGTGCATTTGGAAGCCCAGATACTGGATCTAAATCAACAGCTGGCGACACAAATCCATAGACAATATGGAAAGGAGTCTGCTGCTCACTGAACAGCTGCTCAGTGGGATAGATTTTGGGGAGGATGGTAGCATGGACCTGCAGGACAGTGAGGCATTTAGCTGGGTGACAGTTAGAAGGCGGGCTGGAGGGAAGAGTGCCAGGGAAGCTAGCCCTGATCTGGCACGCCCCAATATATTTGCTAAGTTGGCAGATGAGGGGGATGTCAGTACAGGGATAGCACTGCTGCAGTAAGGCATGACCTCTGAAAGCCAGAAGAGTGTCAGTTCCAGTAAGGGGGACAACAGGAGAGCAGGGCAGGCCAGACAGGTGATGGTAGTGGGGGACTCAATTATTAGGGGAACAAATAGGGCAATCTGTAACAAAGACAGGGATCGTCGAACAGTGTGCTGCCTACCTGGCGCTCGAGTCTGGCACATCGCTGATCAGATTGACAGATTACTGGGAGGGGCTGGTGAGGACGCAGCAGTCGTGGTGTACATTGGCACAAATGACAAAGTTAGAGGTAGGTGGAAGGCCCTTAAAGATGATTTCAGGGAATTAGGCTACAAGCTTAAGGCAAGAACCTCCAAGGTAGTATTCTCTGAAATACTGCCTGTACCACGTGCCACACCAGAGAGGCAAAGGGAGATTAGGGAGATAAATAAGTGGCTCAAAAATTGGTGTAGGAAGGAGGGGTTTGGGTTCCTGGAGAACTGAGCTGACTTCTCTGTTGGCTGCAGGTTCTATGCTAGGGACAAGCTGCACCTCAATGGGGAGGGTGCAGCTGTGCTGGGGGAGAAAATGGCTAGAAGGTTGGAGGAGTGTTAAACTAGGGATTGGGGGGAGGGTATTCATTGTACAGGGGGGAAGATAGTGTAAATAGTGACATGGGCACAAATAATCAGAGATATATGACCCCGAGGCTACAAGGTGTAAAGGGGGTGTCACACGCGTCAATATCGCCTGCACGATATCGACTGCACGTGACGTTGCAGCGATATTGACGCGTGTGACATACTGCATCAACCAGCGATAAATCGCTGGTTGATGATCGCCAGGTTTCAGAACCAGCTCTGAAACCTGGCGATTGTCGCCCGGTGGACACGCAGCATCGCTGCGTGTGACACCGGGAGTAGCGATATTCCAGCTCCCAGCGCCTGTCACAAGCGCTGGGAGCTGGTCTCCAAGGTACACTGCGGGTAACTAGGCAGCGCGCGCTGCCTAGATACCCGACTGTGTACCTTAGTTACCAGCCTCCTCCGCTCACCGGGTGAGCGGAGGAGGCTGGTAACTAAGGTACACGTCGGGTATCTAGGCAGCGCGCGCTGCCTAGTTACCCGACGTGTACCTTGGAGACCAGGCTGCTCCCGCTTCCAGCAGGCTGGCAGCGGGAGCAGGACATCGTGGAAACGATATTTAAATCGTTTCCATGATGTCACTGGTCAATTGATCGCTGGTGAGTCTGTCTGTGTGACAGCTCACCAGCGATCAGCCGTCAATGTCGTCAGCGATCAGATCGCTGACGACATTGACGCGTGTGACACCCCCTTAAGAGAGGGAAAAAGACAAGAAACACGAGCGCAGATCGAAGTGCAGATTATTTAGTTCAACTTATTTTCAGAGGCTAAGTTGCTCACCTTTGATGTGGCTTGTGTCATAGCAAATCGACCTTTTTGGTCTGGAGGAGATGCCTTTCCTCCCTGATGTGCAGATATAGTCTGGATACAGCGGATCTCTCAGCCAGGAGACCGTGGAGTGAAGATCAGAAAAAACAAGTTTATTCAGTTTGTTCAGTGCTCCCAGGTAGCAGGCACCAGGCAGAGGTATTATTAATCTTCAGAAATCCATTTAATATAAAAGTAGTCAAAAACAATGCATAGAACAACGTGTTTTGGCTATATATATTTGTGAAAAACAGCCTTCCTCAGGTATGAAATCACTTTACAGGCTGTTGGAGTTATTTAGTCTATATAGGTCCACCTGAATATGTTAATTATGTTAATTGTTCAAGTCCTGGTAGTTCTTCATTAGCTTAATTGCTGCTTAGTAGTTTTCAGTATACAGCTTTAGCTTATCTGTGTTTCTTTTGTTGTTACAAGTATATACATTTAAAATAGTGAAAATACATGATAAAAAATATATAGTAAAAAAAACCGCATAAAAACATTAATTTACATATATTTGTGTGGATATATAAAAAAATGTATATGATGTGTATCTATATTATATATATATTGTGGGGCAGCGCCTGGATTGCAAGTCAGGAAACACGTGGAGCCCGGTAGTAGTTCAAACAGGACCCGGTGTTTATTGCTGATACACACAGCGGTGGCACAGTCTGCCGGATTCCGGGTCGCAGCCGGGTACACAAGACACAGTTCATATAACGTACCCGGGTCCTTCAGGCCAAAGGCCTCCGTTATGGGTCACCCCGAGTTCCCCAGCCCTCCTGGGCTAGGCCGTGTTAGACTAGCACACGGCCTCTTGGAACTCTAGACCTCTCTTGTCTATATCTCTGCTGCTGCTGCAGCTAAGGCACAAATCTCTGTACAGGGAACCCCGCCCTGCCTCCTGACCAGGCTTTTAACTCCGTGTCTACTTCCGGGACCTTGCAAGACCCGGAGCAGAGGGAGCGGACCGTCCCTTTCTCTCACACCCTATACCGGGCTCAATACGTGACAGTGCGCATTCTGGGGGAGACATAGCGCCCCTCGCATATGATCCCCCGCACTGTCTCACACCCCTTCCCCCTCAGGTCGAACTTGTGGGGTTGAACCCCAGCCATCATACAGGGCGCCCGGGACAGGGCATCCGCATTACCCTGCAACTTGCCAGCCCGATGCTCCACCGTAAAATTGAAGTTTTGGAGGGACAGGAACCACCGGGTGACCCGAGCGTTCCGTTCCTTGGCGTTCCGCATCCAGACCAGGGGAGCGTGATCCGTGATCAACCGGAACTGTCGCCCAAGCAAATAATAACGTAGGGACTCCAAGGCCCATTTAACAGCCAAGCACTCCTTCTCCACTACGCTATAATTATTTTCTGCCGGCGACAATTTCCGGCTTAAGTAAGTGACCGGATGTTCTTCTCCGTCCACTTCCTGCGACAGCACAGCCCCCAGCCCCACCTCCGAGGCGTCTGTTTGCACAACGAAGGCGTGTTTGAAGTTAGGACTGATGAGGACGGGCTGTCCACACAAGGCCAACTTCATGGACTGGAAGGCTGACTCTGCTTGGGGATTCCAACGCACCAACGCCGTTCTCTTCCCTTTCAACAGGTCGGACAGGGCCGCCGTTCGCCCATAAAAGTTGGGTATGAAACGTCGGTAGTACCCAACTATGCCGAGGAACGCCCTCACCTGTTTGGTAGATACCGGTCGGGGCCAATTTTGAATGGCCTCGATTTTGTTAATTTGGGTTTGATAACCCCTCGCCCAATCACATAGCCCAGGTACCGGGCCTCCTCGAGCCCCATGGCACATTTTTTTGGATTTGCCTTCAGGCCGGCGGCCCTGAGCGAATCTACCACGGCCTGTACCTGGGATAAGTGGGTATGCCAATCAGGACTAAAGATGATGATATCATCTAGGTAGGCGGACGCGTACTTCCGATGGGGTTCTAGCACTATGTCCATGAGCCGCTGGAATGTGGCCGGGGCTCTATGCAACCCAAAAGGCAACACGACATAGTGATAGAGGCCTTCCGGAGTAACAAAGGCGGTTTTTTCCTTGGCCGACTTTGTCAGTGGCACTTGCCAGTAGCCTTTTGTCAGATCGAGCGTCGTGAAGTACTGGGCTTGCCCCAGTCTTTCGATCAGCTCGTCCACCCGGGCATGGGATATAAATCAAACTTAGATACTTCATTCAGCTTCCGGAAATCGTTGCAGAACCGCAGCGATCCGTCCGGTTTTGGAATGAGCACAATGGGACTAGCCCACTCGCTCCAGGATTCTTCTATCACCCCTAACTTAAGCATGTGTCTCACTTCGGCCGCGATGGCTTGCCGTCGGGCCTCGGGTACCAGGTACGGTTTCACCCGCACTTTTACCCGGGGCTCAGTGACAATGTCATGTTGAATGACTGAAGTACGCCCTGGCAGGTCAGAAAACACATCGGGATTCTGCTGTACCAATTTGTGAGCTTCCCGTCGTTGGGCCTTAGTGAGGGTGTCACTTATTCGTACGCCTTCGGTATCCCTGGGGGCCGAAGGGGAAGGGTCCCCGGGTGCATCAGATACCTCCATGATCAGGCACTCCCGGTCTTTCCACGCCTTAAGCAGGTTAACGTGGTATAGCTGCACGGGTTTCCTTTTCCCGGGCTGGTATACCTTGTAATTCACCTCCCCTACTTTTTGCCGGATTTCATATGGCCCTTGCCATTTGGCCAATAACTTGCTTTCCGTAGTGGGCACTAGGACCAATACCCGGTCCCCCACCTCAAAGGTCCTAACGGTGGCCCGTGTATTATACGTGCGGCTTTGAGCTCCTTGGGCATCCATCAGGTGCTCCTTTACGATAGGCCGGACCGCCGTGATTCGGTCCTGCATTTTCGCCACGTGGTCTATTACGCTCCTATAGGGAGTGGGTTCCTGTTCCCACGTCTCTTTGGCGACATCCAAGAACCCTCTAGGATGTCGGCCGTACAATTCAAAGGGGGAAAACCCCGTAGACGACTGGGGTACCTCCCGGATGACGAACATTAGATAGGGTAATAGCATATCCCAATCCTTTCCATCCTTGGCCACCACCTTTTTTAGCATGGACTTCAGGGTTTTGTTAAACCGCTCGACTAACCCGTCTGTCTGGGGATGGTACACCGAGGTGCGCAGCTGTTTGATGTTGAGCAATTTACACAGTTCCCGGGTCACTTTGGACATAAAAGGAGTCCCCTGATCTGTGAGGATTTCCTTAGGTAGTCCTAGGCGACAGAATATGGCAAACAGCTCCCGGGCAATCAGTTTCGCCGTGTGGTGGCGTAACGGGATCGCCTCCGGGTACCGGGTGGCGTAGTCGACAACCACGAGTATGTGTTGGTGGCCTCGTGCTGATTTCACTATAGGCCCCACCAAATCCATTGCGATCCGTTCAAAAGGTTCCTCTATAACTGGTAGAGGTACCAATGGACTACGGAAGGTGGCAATGGGTGTGGTCAGCTGACATTCCGGGCAGGAGTCACAGTACCCCTGGACATCCGCATACACGCCCGGCCAGAAGAACCTCCGCAAGATGCGTTCTTGCGTCTTTTTAGCCCCAAGGTGGCCCCCTAGCAGGTGGGAGTGGGCCATCTCTAGGACTGCCCGGTGGTGTGGTTGCGGTACCACCAGTTGGTCCACAACCTCATCCCGGATTTTGTCCACCCTATAGAGTAACTCTTGGTTAAGCACCATGCGTGGAAATACGTTCTCTGTCCCCGGATGCTGAGCTACCCCGTTTATTTCAGTTAACCTTTCTCGGGCCCGGGTCAGTGTGGGATCTTGTAGCTGGGCTGTCCCAAACGCTCCCCGGGATTCTTCCAACTCTGGAAGCAGTGGGGTCTCCTCGACCTCCCCTGCCAATACGTCTAGCGGGAACCTATCGGGGTGACACTCTAGCCCTATGTTGGCGACCCCTACGGCAGGTGTCCCGGTCTCAGGGTCGTCGGGCTCAGCACCCGGATTCCCTGGCCTCAGAGAAGGGTTACTCCTCCTTCCCCATAAGGACCAAAACAACGGTAAGTCTCTTCCCAGCACCGTCTCGTAGGGTAGAGACTTTACCACTCCGACCACGTGAGTCACCTCTCCACAGGGAGTGGCAACCCGGAGATTAAGGACGCACGAACCAGCTCACCAAACTGCCAGAGTCCAAGAGAGCTTCTGCTCTGTGTCCATCAACGAGCACCGGACACAGATGTGGTGCCGTTAGGGGAACCACTACATCTGCGGTGAACACGGGGCTGGCATACATCGAGAGCCAGCGTGTGAACCCGCAGTCCATGGGTTCCACTGTTAGTGGGCAGTAGGTAGCCACATGTCCCGGTCCTTTGCACCGCCAGCACCAAGTAAGGTGGCAGCGCCGGGTCGGAAGCTCCTTCTCGGGGAGCCTGGTTTCCTGCCAGCCCCATTCTGGGGCATCCTCTCAGCGGGTACGTTTTTAGGAGAGTCCCCTGTAGATGAACGAAACCTCTACCCGGCTCCGGAGGCCGGCGTAACTGCCGCAGTGGGGCAGAGTCCCGTATGAACTCCTGGGTGCCGGTATATCGCTCTATCAAGCTAACCACCTGGTCCAAGGTACCCGGGTCCCCTTGCCCCACCCAACGCTGTATCGCAACCGGCAGAGTCCGAACCAGCCGGTCGACCACCAACCTTTCCACCATCTGTCCCGAGTTAAGCTCTCAGGCTGGAGCCACCGTTTCACCAACTGCAATAAGTCATACGCCTGGGAGCGAGCCGGCTTGGACTCCACATAGTCCCAGGAAAACACCCGTTGAGCTCGAACATAAGTATTGACCCCCAGTCTCGCAAGGATCTCACCTTTGAGTTTGGCGTAGTCCTGTGCATCCTCCCAACTGAGGTCGGTGTAGGCCTTCTGGCGTCGCCGATCAAGAATGGCGCGACGACTTCAGCCCACTGAGCCGGCGGAGGCCTTCTCGCTCTGCAGTGCGCTCGTAGACGGTGAGGAAGGCTTCTACGTCGTCCTCTGGACTCATCTTCCGCAGGGCCGACCGGACCCTATCCCGGGCCTCACGCCGTTCCGGGGAAGGCACTGCTGGCGGGTCTCGTAGGGCCACGATGTGCTGCAGGAGCAGTTCATTCGTCTTCTGCTGTTGCTCCTGCTGCTCTTGCTGCCGCTGCTGGGTAAGTACCAGCTGCCTTAGGATTTCCTCCATATCAGCGGCAGGCCTGAACTGTAGCGTGGCCGGCTTGAGTATGGACATACAGTGCCGGGCACCCCGCAAGACTGGCGACTATTCTGACTGCTGCTCCTCTCACTTAGCCGCCGCTCATTGGCCTCATGAAACAGTCACTTTCACCGGGCCGGCCCGCTTGCCTGCATTCTCCACCATATGTGGGGCAGCGCCTGGATTGCAAGTCAGGAAACACGTGGAGCCCGGTAGTAGTTCAAACAGGACCCGGTGTTTATTGCTGATACACACAGCGGTGGCACAGTCTGCCGGATTCCGGGTCGCAGCCGGGTACACAAGACACAGTTCATATAACGTACCCGGGTCCTTCAGGCCAAAGGCCTCCATTATGGGTCACCCCGAGTTCCCCAGCCCTCCTGGGCTAGGCCATGTTAGACTAGCACACGGCCTCTTGGAACTCTAGACCTCTCTTGTCTATATCTCTGCTGCTGCTGCAGCTAAGGCACAAATCTCTGTACAGGGAACCCCGCCCTGCCTCCTGACCAGGCTTTTAACTCCGTGTCTACTTCCGGGACCTTGCAAGACCCAGAGCGGAGGGAGCGGACCATCCCTTTCTCTCACACCCTATACCGGGCTCAATACGTGACAGTGCGCATTCTGGGGGAGACATAGCGCCCCTCGCATATGATCCCCCGCACTGTCTCACAATATACGGTATATATATATATATATATATAACTAGAAAAAAATTAGAAAAAAATTCTCTGCAGCACTCAGCTACTACCAATGATGTACAAATGCTAACAAGCTATATGAATTTTTTTTCTAGTTGTTTGAACCATGGATGTCGGCGGTAGGACTCATCAGACCCGAAGTCACTTTGTCGCAGTTGATGAGCAAGCAGACATTGGTCAATGTGTGTACTAAGAACTTCAGAAATAAAAAGATAAGACTTTTGAGTTTTTTGAAAAAAACGTAAGTTTTTAGGCTTTTTTCTCATATTCATATAGCTCGTTAGCATTTGTACATCATTGGTAGTAGCTGAGTGCTGCAGAGAATTTTTTTCTAGTTGTTTGAACCAGCGTCCCTGCTGGAACCAGTTCACATTGTCTGTGAGTGCTGTGCAGTTTTTTTCTCTATTGTATCGTGTGGAGTTGCTGGCTCCATTTCTGCAATTTGCACCCTCATCGCCTGCAGGTGATCTAGGGTCTAGATGGTGTCTGCCCACTTAGTAGTGGGGTAGGGAGGACAAGGAGGACAGGGATGTCGGCGGGAGGACAAGGAGGACAGGGATGTCGGCGGTAGGACTCATCAGACCTGAAGTCACTTTGTCGCAGTCGATGAGCAAGGAGACATTGGCCAATGTGTGTACTAAGAACTTCAGAAATAAAAAGATAAGAATTTTGAGTTTTTTTAAAAAAACGTAAGTTTTTAGGCTTTTTTCTCATATTCATATAGCTTGTTAGCATTTGTACATCATTGGTAGTAGCTGAGTGCTGCAGAGAATTTTTTTCTAGTTGTTTGAACCAGCGCCCCTGCTGGCACCAGTTCACATTGTCTGTGAGTGCTGTGCAGTTTTTTTCTCTATTTTCTCTCTCTCTCTCTCTCTCTCTCTCTCTCTATCTCTCTCCATATATATATATACATCTATCTATCTATCTATATCACTATCTATCTGTCTATCTCTATATATATATATATATCTATACTAGCTTTAGTACCCGGCTACGCCGGTTCAATAAATAACTGATGTTAGCTATAACAAAATAGAATTGAATATGTCATATTAATGACGTGTAAGACAATAGAAGCTGAGCTGTGATTGATTGCTATAGGCAGCCTGATAAATCTCCAGCCAACAGTAAACCCTCCCCTGGCCGGGCAGTATATGTTACCTCACACATGCACATAATAGACAGCTTGACATCTGCCTTAATTCCCTATATGGCACGTGTTGCACATTGGCTGTTTTTAATCAGATGTTTATGTTTGGAAATTAAAGATAGCACACGTATGAGGGGAGTTGTGTGAGGTGATTTGTGCACATCTGTGTCTGTCTGTGTGGTGTGTATGTGTGTGTGTGTGTCGCTGTGGGGGGGGTCTGTATGGTGTGTGTCTCTGTTGTGCGTGTCTCTTTGTGGTGTGTGTGTGTCCCTGTGGGGTGAATGCATGTGTCCCTATAGGGTGTGTATATGTGTGTGTGTCCCTGTGGGGGGGGAATTCTGTGTGGTGTGTGGTGTGTCTCTTTGTGGTGTGTCTCTGTGGGGTGAGTGCATGTGTCCTTATAGGGTGGCTATGTGTGTGTGTGTCCCTGTGGGGGGGTCTGTGTGGTGTGTGTGTCTGTGTTGTGTGTGTCTCTTTGTGGTGTGTCTTTGTGTCTGTGGGGTGAGTGCATGTGTCGCGATAGAGTGTGTGTGTGTGTGTGTGTCCTTGGGGGTGTGTGTTTGTGTCTCTGTGTTGTGTGTGTCTCTTTATGGTGTGTGTGTGTTTGTTCGGGTGTGTGGTGAGTATCTAATGTTGGGGGCTGCACCTTATCGACTATACACTTGCTGTTACTCTTTGTGTGCGTGTGGTGTGTATACATGTCCCCGTGCGTGGTGAATATCTCATGTTGGGCCCCACCTTAGTGACTATAAGTTGGTATGTGCTGTTAGTCTTTGGCGCTGTCATTAAGCCCCTCTCATTCTCAACTGCTACTGGTAACTGTCACTTTTTCCCCATTATGTAGATAGGGGCAAAATTGTTTGGTGAATTGGAATGCGCGGGGTTAAAATTTCGCCTCACAACAAAGCCTATGACGCTCTCAGGGTCCAGACGTGTGACTGTGCAAAATTTTGTGGCTATAGCTGACAGCTGTTGATTTTCCTCCAACACTTTTCCATTCACTTTTTCCCCATTATGTAGATAGGGGCAAAATTGTTTGGTGAACTGGAACATGTGACTGTGCAAAATTTTGTGTCTGTAGTTGCGAGGTGTAGATGGCAATCCCGGATATAGATACACACACACAAACATACATACATACATACACACATTCAGCTTTATATATTAGATATATTCAATGATCATATTTTATCTATTGTATTATATTTCTTAAAAGACTTTTTAGGATATAAAAATAAGTAATTTAAATAAAGTTGTTCTAAGTTTCAATTCAAAATATGCATCTCTTCTGTTTATATATGCATTGTTTTTGACTACTTTTATATTAAATGGACTTCTGAAGATTAATAATACCTCTGCCTGGTGCCTGCTACCTGGGAGCGCTGAACAAACTGGATAAACTTTTTTTTCTGACAGGCACAAAAATTGAAATCTGCTCCATACTGGTCCCCTTGTAAAAATCAGACACACACACACACACACACACTACTCACCTGACCTCTGTTCTGTCGGTGACATCTATTCAGCACATGTGGCACAGGCACGGTGGGCGCCTTGACAACGCTGCCGCCTGCCGCTGCCAGCAGACAACATACCGCGGTATTGCCTGCACTACCGTGGACAACCACTGCTCAAATACTTGAATGGCAGCTGCTCTCCAATCAGAGGACAGAAGCTCACGTCGGCATATGACGTCAGCTTCTGTCCTCTGATTGGATGGCAGTTGCCATTCATGTATCAGAGCAGTGATTGTCCCTGGCAGCGCGAGCAATACTGCGGTATGTTGTCTGCTGGCAGCGACGGGCGGGAGGCAGTGTTGTCAAGGCTACCACTGTGCCTGGGTCTGCGGGCCACATAAAGCAGCCTCGAGGGGCCGCGTGTTTGAGACCCCTGTCCTACACAGTCGCATGGAGATCCCATGAAGTATCAGGCTCCCAGCGTTTATGGGGCACATTCAGTAAACACATTCCGCAGATGCTGGGAAAGCAGCCACTGGCCACTTCCTGGCAGTGAGACAATCGGTGACTTCAATGAGGTTACCTCAGGTCACACAGTTGGTATTGGGCTATTGCGCAGCAGGGTATCTCACTGTGTGACCTGAGATATCCTCAGTGACATCAGCACTCATCACACTCGCTACAGTTTATGTCAAGTGATAATGTTACTGGGTAATTGTCATTAAGTTGTATGCAATCAGACTCCTAGGCTGGTAACTGCCTTTTAGCACTTTACACCACCCCCTTGTCCGCGTTCCTTGTTGTGACTAATAAATGAATTTTCTGATTATGCAAACTGAAGCATTTACCGTATATACTCGTGTATAAGCCGACCCGTGTATAAGCCGACCCCCCTACTTTTGCCCCCAAAACCTGGGAAAATCTATTGACTCGTGTATAAGCCGAGGGTGGACCCTAGCACAAGTATACAGCCCCCAGCAGTGTGGTATACACCAGTCCCAGAGGTAGATACAGCAGCCCCAGTGGTAGTATACACGCAGCCCCAGTAGTATATACAGCCCCAGTGGTATATACAGCCCCAGTGGAAGTATAGACGCAGCCCTAGTAGTATATACAGCCCCAGTGGTAGTATAGACGCAGCCCTAGTTTTATATACAGCCCCAGTGGTAGTATAGACGCAGCCCTAGTAGTATATACAGCCCCAGTGGTAGTATATACAGCCCCAGTGGTAGTATACAGGGCCCCAGCAGTATATACAGCCCCAGTGGTTTATACAGCCCCAGTGGTAGTATACAGGGCCCCAGAGGTATATACAGCCCCAGTGGTAGTATATACAGCCCCAGTGGTAGTATACAGGGCCCCAGCAGTATATACAGCCTCAGTGGTTTATACAGCCCCAGTGGTAGTATACAGGGCCCCAGAGGTATATACAGCCTCAGTGGTAGTATAATGCAGCCCCAGTGGTAGTGTATACAGCCCCAGTAGTAGTGTATAGCAGCCCCAGCGGTAGTATACAGGCAGCCCCAGTAATGCAGGGCCCCCCCAGCCTGACTCCGGTCACCTGTAAAGCAAACTATACTTATCAGTGTCTCGCTGTCCGCGCCCGCTCGCCGCTGACATCCGCGATCCTCCATCTTCATGTGATTTCTTCCTGTTTCCTGTGCTAGTCGCAGGGAATGACGTCATTCCCTGTGACGAGCACAGAAACAGGAAGAAGACGCATGAAGATGGAGGATCGCGGACGGCAGCAGCGGCGGGCGCGGACAGCGGGACACTGATAAGTATAGTTTGCTTTACAGGTGACCGGAGTCAGGCTGGGGAAGCCCTGCATTACTGGGGATGCGGGGGCTGCTGTATACCGATGTATACATCGGTATGTACCGATGTATACATCGGTATACAGCACTGACTCGCGTATAAGCCGAGGGGGGTACTTTTCAGCCCAATTTTTGTATATATGGTACTCATTTTTTATGTTTAATCTTGGTCCTGAGTAGCTCCTGTGGAGTAGGACACAGCCTACGGTGGTGTCCTATTACCCACTGGATGGAAACTTGTGTATTAATACAGTTGTGGCCAAAAGTATTGACACCCCTGCAATTCTGTCAGATAATACTCAGTTTCTTCCTGAAAATGATTGCAATCACAAATTCTTTGGTATTATTATCTTCATTTAATTTGTCTTAAACGAAAAAACACAAAAGAGAATGAAGCAAAAAGCAAAACATTGATCATTTCACATAAAACTACAAAAATGGGCCAGACAAAAGTATTGGCATTCTCAGCCTAATACTTGGTTGCACAACCTTTAGCCAAAATAACTGCGATCAACCGCTTCCAGTAACTATCAATGAGTTTCTTACAATGCTCTGCTGGAATTTTAGACCATTCTTCTTTGGCAAACTGCTCCAGGTCCCTGACATTTGAAGGGTGCCTTCTCCAAACTGCCATTTTTAGATCTCTCCACAGGTGTTCTATGGGATTCAGGTCTGGACTCATTGCTGGCCACCTTAGAAGTCTCCGGTGCTTTCTCTCAAACCATTTTCTAGTGCTTTTTGAAGTGTGTTTTGGGTCATTGTCCTGCTGGAAGACCCATGACCTCTGAGGGAGACACAGCTTTCTCACACTGGGCCCTACATTATGCTGCAAAATGTGTTGGTAGTCTTCAGACTTCATAATGCCATGCACACGGTCAAGCAGTCCAGTGCCAGAGGCAGCAAAGCTACCCAAAAACATCAGGGAACCTCTGCCATGTTTGACTGTAGGAACCGTGTTCTTTTCTTTGAATGCCTCTTTTTATCTCCTGTAAACTCTATGTTGATGCCTTTTGCTCAAAAAGTTCTACTTTTGTCTCATCTGACCAGAGAAAACCTGTCTCGAGGTACGAAGTGGAGTCTTCCTGGGTATCCTACCATACAGTCCCTTTTCATTCAGACGCCGACGGATAGTACGGGTTGACACTGTTGTACCCTCGGACTGCAGGGCAGCTTAAACTTGTTTGGATGTCAGTCGAGGTTCTTTATCCACCATCCGCACAATCTTGCGTTGAAGCTGCAGATGGAGTTAATATGCCGGTTATCCCCGGGAAATTAAAAAAACGCTGCTGTCAAAGCAGCAGAAAGCCCCTACACTATCTCTAGCTGTCCCTACACCTTCCTAGCAGCTCCCTATCTATCCCTTTCTTATCTAAAGTGTCCCTCTTAAACATGTGTAAATTAAGTATAAACTTACTGCAGTCCCTGTGGTTGGGGGACTGGGTAGGCGTGGCCACGCTTCCATCAGCACTCCTCCATGTTGTAATGCACGCCCCGCTGGGCGGCATTATTCTGGGTCCTCTCTGCCCCCATTCTTTGGAATCTCCCGCCCTTTGTGTACTTCTATGCACCGGCCGGGAGTCACATGCGCAATGTGCTTATTGAAGCCGGGCCGATCACGTGATCGGTCCCATAATGCACTAGGGCCGATCACGTGACCGTCCCCATAATGCATCGCGCCGGAAGTGACGTCCGGCCGGTGCATAGAACTGCAGAGAGGGCGGGAGATTCCAAAGAATGGGGGCAGAGAGGACCCAGAATAATGCCGCCCAGCCGGGCGTGCATAACAACATGGAGGAGTGCTGATGGAAGCGTGGCCACGCCTACCCAGTCCCCCAACCACTGGGACTGCTTTAAGTTTATACTTAATTTACACATGTTTAATATGGCCACTTTAGATAAGAAAGGGATAGATAGGGAGCTGCTAGGAAGGTGTAGGGACAGCTAGAGATAGTGTAGGGGCTTAAAATTAGGTGACAGGTTCCCTCTAACTTTTTCACAAAATAAGATAGGGCACAAGCCCTTCTTGTGAGGCGGGTGTCACTTTCTTGCAGCAGCTGACCAGAGAGCTCACACTACATTCTAGCACTGTGCTGGAAATACACAGAAATACCCACAGGAATAATTGACATGCTGCAGACTTTTCTACAGGAAAATTTACAGGATATATGCAAGACAAAAATCTGCAAAATGGGCACAACATTTCAAAAAGCCCATACACTTTCCTGGTAGATTGTTGTGCTATGGATTTGACACAAATCCACAGCAAAATCTGCGTAAAATACGCAGCATGTGCACATAGCCTTATTGTGAGCAGTTAAGGAAGTTGAATATGAAATGATCTATAAAGGGCATCAGGTTAAATATTAAATATTTCCTTTGTATTTTAGGCAGACAGTATTTGCGGTACATCACTTACACTTTAAAATGACCAAAAGGAAAATCAACCAATTCAAAAGTTTGGACACCCTTGAAAATGTGTGTACTCATATCTTTGACCAAGGTTTCAGACTTAATTAGCCAGTTATAGATATGGCTTAATCACTATCATTCTTAGGAAAGGCCAGGTGATGCATAGTCAAACGCACTGTTATTGTGAGTAGTTAAGCAAGTTGAATATTAAAAGGAACCTCTCACCCCCTTTGGGCGTTCTAAACTGTGCCCACCAGCTGTAACATGATATACTTGGTGTTCCTGTAACCCTTTTATATACCCAGAAGTCCCCCTGCATCCCGCGCTGTATGGTAATGACTACTGAAAAAATCCGGGGAGGTCTGCTCTCTGTTGTCTTTGCCACCCTGCTGTCTGGAATACCCACCTTGCTCTTTTGAAACTGCCGCCCCTCCTGCGTATGGATGTTGATTGACAGGCATTACTCTCGCGCCTCTGTAGTGTGAAGGTCACTGTGCTCCATTGAAGATGCAGTGCCTGAAGTCTCGCGAGATTCTACTGCACAGGTGCAAGACTTCACAAATCTCGCGATACTTCGGACACTGTGTAAGTATCAAATACTTATTTCTCTCTTCAAAATGCAAATACATTTATATAATTTAGACAATGTGATTTTCTGGATTTTATTTTCAATATTCTATCTCTCACTGTTAAAATGAACCTACCCTTAAAATTATAGACTGTTCATGTCTTTGTCAGTGGTCAAACTTACCAAATCAGCAAGGGATCAAATAGTAATTTCCCCAACTGTATTGGTCACATTTGATTTTTTACATGGACATAACTATAGACAGTAATTTGGACTGGCAGTGTTTATTTTTTTTTTCTAGATTTGTTTATTTTTTTCCTGCTTTTTTTTCCCCATTTATTATTAGAAATAGGCAGGTATCAGAGGACGCCGGAGTTTACCAATCCAGGGAATAACGACAAGCTGTCAATCAGCTGTCATTACACCTTTATTACCCAGTTTCCCACCAGCACTAGGACAACTGGAAGAGCCAAGTAAAGCGCCAGAATTTGTCGCTGCTAATGAATGCGTCAAGTTCTGGGGTGGCTGCTACTCTGTACCGTGGAGGGCTAGAACTATGGACCCCAACCACACCGAGAATAGCAGCACACTGCTGGCTAGTTTTATCTTTGCTGGCAATTAAAAATAGGGCAAAACCTACGCATTTTTTGCCAGCCAAGGTAAACTAGGCAGCTGGGGGTGGAAGCCAACAGCTGTTCACTTTATCTCTACCGAGAATAAAAAGTACAGCAAAGCACTATGCATTTTTTTTTCCATTACTTATTTATTTTACACACTATGTTGGCAGGTTGGTTGCCATACACTAATGTGTATGGCAACCAAGCACAGAGAACATACAGATTGTGGGAGCGTCATCTGATTACAACAGCTAATCACAGGTGCTCTCAAAGAGAGTGAGCATCTGTAATTGGCCATTGCTGGTCAGTGCAATCAATATGCATGAAGATTAATGAGTGGTTCGGAAGCAAGAGGCGTGAGACTGGTAAGAACAATCTAGCTATCCTATCATCTATCAATCTTTCTGTCTATGGCCTTGGTCACACATACCATCAGTTTTTGCCTTAAATTCGTTTTTTGGAACATTTTGGACTGTTTTTTTTCAAAGTCCAAAAACGCATATGCGTTAACGCATGGTGCACTTAAGTGTAAATGCGTTTTTTAACAACACATGCGTTTTTGTTCAGCATCCCAAAAAACACTGCATGCAGCATTTTTGGGTGCTATAAAAAAACGCATGCGTTTTTTTAAACTTGGGACCTATGGGAAACGCATGCATTTTTGCATAGCACATATAGGCATCATGCATTAACGCATGCGTTTTTGCATGCGTTTTTGGTGAAAAAAATGACTAAGTCCCAAAAGTTCCAAAAAACGTTCAGAACCTCAGGGGACACTATTGGCACCCTTAGAAAAATGGATCTGTTTTTCTAAGGGCTTAAAAAACGGATTGGTATGTGTGAACAAGGCCTATCTATTCTAACTTTTTACAGCACGACAGTCCATGCTAAAAACGCATGGCATACACATGTCATACGCATGACAAATGGTTGATAGGTGAGGAAAAAACGCACACTGGCATGTTACACATGCCATACGCATGCCATACACATGTCATACGGATGAAAACACGCATGACACTCGCATAACACTCAGTACTTTTCTCGCTGAGGATATCGGCGAGAAAAGATATGCAGATATGAGCGTACCCAGAGTGATATATCACTGGAATCAGACTTTGGCCAGGGTCACATCTCCGTTTTTTCAAAAGAATCCTGATCCGGATTTTGAGCTTTCAAAAAGCTCAAAACCGGACCAGGAAACGCTCCTCATAGGAGCCAATGCAAAACACCGGATGGCTTCACAAGCCATCCGGTGTCCGTCTCCGGCACTGCTGCCTGCGTTAAAAATCATGCAGGCAGCAGTTTTCGCAGCGGTTCTCTGTACCGCACTGCAGTAACCGGATGGCTCAAGATGTGTAATCCTGAGCCATCCGGCAACTGCATAGTTTGCAGATCCCGGCTATTGCTGGGATAAGCAAACTGTAGTATGTATAGGAAAGAGTTCAATTTACTAACTAAAGCAATGTTTGAGGTCTGTAGGGGGGGCTTAGACCCCCCCTAGAGACCGGCCGCCCACTTCGGTGGTCTTCTTCTACAATTTCCCCCATGGCACGGGCTCCTCCGAGCTCCGTGCATGTCAACCAAAGTCCCCCTCCCCCCGTATCACTATAGAGGGGTGCATACACCCCTCTTGTACAGTAATTCTTGTATTATGTGGCAAAAACGAAGTTTTATTAAAGTCTACATGTCAGTTCATAATTACGTGTTCTCGTAGGCAGAGTCCAGGGAATTCCATGGGCGGGGCTGTGTGCAGCAGCCTCCGCCCGCTCATTCATTATGGCCGCCCCCTCTGGGCTTCAACCAGTGTTGTGAGGGCGGCCGCGTCATGAAAGGGGCATGGCTAACCGCGTCACACCGTTAGCCACGCCCCTTTCATGACGCGGCCGCCCTCACAACACTGGTTGAAGCCCAGAGGGGGCGGCCATAATGAATGAGCGGGCGGAGGCTGCTGCACACAGCCCCGCCCATGGAATTCCCTGGACTCTGCCTATGAGAACACGTAATTATGAACTGACATGTAGACTTTAATAAAACTTCGTTTTTGCCACATAACACAAGAATTACTGTACAAGAGGGGTGTATGCACCCCTCTATAGTGATACGGGGGAGGGGGACTTTGGTTGACATGCATGGAGCTCGGAGGAGCCCGTGCCATGGGGGAAATTGTAGAAGAAGACCACCGGAGTGGGCGGCCGGTCTCTAGGGGGGTCTAAGCCCCCCCTACAGACCTCAAACATTGCTTTAGTTAGTAAATTGAACTCTTTCCTATACATACTACAGTTTGCTTATCCCGGCAATAGCCGGGATCTGCAAACTATGCAGTTGCCGGATGGCTCAGGATTACACATCCTGAGCCATCCGGTTACTGCAGTGCGGTATTCTGCACATATTTTTGTAAAAAAATGTGTGTGCCCGGCATTGCGTTCACCGCATCCGGATCTGGATGCGGTGAATGCAATTCATGTTTTAAATGTGACCCTAGCCTTTCTTGACTCTTTTCATGCTGCTCTCAGTTATATAATGAAAACCTGTTGACATAGGCTAGGGTCACACTTCAGGTTTTTATTTTAAAACCTGATCCGGTTTTGAGCTTTTAAAAAGCTCAAAACCGGATCAGGAAACGCTCCTCATAGGAGCCTATTATAAAACCCGGATTGCTTCACAAGCAATCTGGTTACCGCCTCCGGCTCTGCAGCCTGCGTGAAAAATCATGCAGGCTGCAGTTTTTGGAGTGGTTGTAACATCCGCAATGCAGTAACTAGATTGCTCAGGATGTGTAATCCCGAGCAATGCGGTTACCACATATATTTTGCTTATCCCGGCTGCCGCCAGGATAAGCAAAGTTTTGTCAGTGTTTTTAAAGGTTTAATTTTATTAATAATTGTGTCTATAATGTCTCTAGGGGGTGCTCACACCCCTAGAGACCTACCATCCACTCAGGTTGGCATATAATGATGTAATTGGAGATGTACAGTAGCCGGCTCCTGTCGACTGCTGTACATTTTTATGAATTAAGCTGCAGGCTCCTCTGAGAGCAGCGCTCATAGTATAGCTATTGTAAGTATAGTATGCGTCGCTGTCTGAGGTCCTGAAGGCTTATACAGTAAGATCTATGGGCAGCGCTTCAGCAATCCTGACAAGGGATTGCGGCTTGTCTGACGCCAATTGCGTTCACCGCATCCGGATCTGGATGCGGTGAACGCAATTCTATTTTTAAGTGTGACCCTAGCCATATTCCCTTTAACAAGCTTGTGTGGGTCTTGCAGCTTTGCTGCCTTTTGTCATTCATTTTCCATCTTATTTGCATTTATTTGTAAACATTTGAACCAGCATTTTTAATTAATGTTTTTGTTTTTTTAAGTCCAGAAAACATTTGTTTCTGGGCTTAAAAAATCAACTATGTTTTTTACATGCATTTTTTTAGACTCCCCACAGAAGAATATAGAAAAAAAGGGACCAAAAACAAACAGTTCATCAGCATCATACACACAGTAGGTGGACTTTTTATTAAATAATGTATGATTTGCTAAAGCAGTTTAAAAGCAGCTAAACTTGTGTGCAAAAAAAAAAAAGGAGAAAAAAATGCAACATTCACACAGTTTGAACACAATTGGTGAAGCAAAGTGGATATGATTTAATGAAGAATCCTGCCCACTGTGTGCCTAGCACTTTTGCCGCATTTTTTTCCTTTTGAAGCTTCTACACTGGCAATCAAATTTAGAGAACAACACACAATTTCTTTAATGTTAAGGTAAAAGGTAATGTTAAGGTAAAAATAGCAGCAGTTTAAGCTTATTTCATAAACTGAATACCGGTATATTCAAAAGCACAGAATAAAAATGTAAATGAAATAAATGAAAAAGAACACTGATCAAAATTAAAGAACACTTTCAGATACCTGCAAGTTATTGCTGTTAATTAAGGAAATTAGCACTAGGTGCCAGATTATTTGACAAACCCTTCTTAACTGGCAGCCTAACGTTACAGTTTGCACTAACTTTGCAAAATGGTGTGCCATTCCAAAGTGACTGAAACAATACAGCAGCAGGTTGTCCAGATGAAGGGAAAGGGGGCACCCTATCAGCCACAGCAACAGAAGTTGATCATTCCGGGTCTGTGATTTCTACAATATTGCATCTTTACAACATCACAAACTCTTTCAAGTCCCCTAAGAAGGCTATTCATCTTCAAAAAACAAATGAAAGAGAGGACGGGATAAGGCAAGAGAATCTCCATGGGTAATCGTTTCAACACTGCAGCTGGAATAGATCACCTGTTCAGCACTGAATAAGTCAAGGATCTATCTTGTCATACAGTGTCATGAATTTTAAGAGCATTTCGACTGAAAGCCCACTATGCAGTGACCAAACCTCTCATTATCAGAAAGAATCAAAAGGCTAGGCTTGCGTTTGGTGAGGAGCATGTTGGATGGACAAAGAAGTGGTCCACAGTAAATCTTAGTGATGAAAGCTAGTTTAAATTATTTTGGTCTGATGTGAAACATTATATTTGTCGGCAAACTGGGGAACGACTGAAGCCAAAGTGTGTAAATAAGTCAGTGAAAGATGGCGGAGGAAGTGTCATGGATTGGGTAAGGTTTTCTGTTGCAGGTGTTGGAGTTCATGGCTCAGCTTTGAACTCGATTGACCTCTGTCACAGCACCCAGGTCTGTCTGAGCCTGCTTGTCCCTCTGAACAGACGTTTATCTGTTCAAAGCAACGAAGGAGATCTGAACCTGCTCTGCTTTTGGATTACGTTGGAGGGAGGGATTTTTTTGCAAGTAAAGATGGAGTCCCCATATGTGTTTTTGTTTTATTTCTAATAAAAAAAAAATGTCTATGTGTTGTGCTTTTTTTTATTTTTAATGTTAACTAGAAATTCATGGTGGGTGGGTCTAATGTGGCCTGACGCCATGAATTTTGGGCTTAGTAGCAGCTGACGATACAAAACTTGTATTAACCCTTTTATTACCCTATTATTACCCAGCATGTCACCCCCCCACCAGAGCCGCTGGAAGAGCCAGGTAAATCACCTGAAAATGGCGCTACGATAAATGCACCATTTTCTGGGGAGGCTGCGGTTTTCATCGTGGGGGGCCCAGAATGCTTGGGCGTTACTACGCTGAGAATCCCAGCCCCCAGCTGCCTGATTGTACCCGGAAGGCAATCAAAATATGGTGGGAGCCCACACATTTTTGTAAATTATTTATTTAAATGAAAAATATTGGGCTTCCCTGTATTTTGATTGCCAGCCGAGGTCAGTCAGGCAGCTGGGGATGGCAGCCAGCTGTCAGCTATATCTGCGCAGACAATCAAATATAACATGGACCACTACATAATTTTTTAAAATTATTTATTTATTTTTACATTACTATGATGTCAGTCAATCTGTGAAGGGCCCAACAGCTATATCACAGATGCTGTGACAGGGAAAGGGCGTCTGTGATTGGCTATTGGAGTGACTTGGAATCTGCCCATACATTCTAGATGCTAGAATGTATGGGCTGTTTTCAGGTTGCTCCAGCAGCCAATAACAGATGCCCACTCTTTGTGACAGTGTCTGATTAGCTGTTGGGCTATTCACAGATTGACGGACATCATACTAATGTAGAACCAATGGATATATATGTGAACTATCTGCACTGCCGTGAGATGAAAGGACCACAAAGGTGTATTGAATAAAGCCACCATTCCTGATACCCCTTTGTGGTCCTTATATCCAAGGGCTGGCTGGCAAATTTTGGCCAGGGGGCAATTACAAAGCAGTGGCCCTCGAGCAGTGGTGGCCCATCTTTAGCCTGCTTATCTCTGGCCGCTACATTAGAGCAGCAGAGCTAAAGGCTTTAGATATAAAGGAAGTGGGTACATATATATATGGGAACAGTACCGAGATTACTACAAAGATACAGAAACAGAAAGAAACTACTGCACAGATACAGGTATAGAACCAAGCTAACTACATCAATATGGAAACAGAAGCAAGTCTACTATGTAGATATGGGAGCAGAACCAAGCCTACTATATAGATACGGGAGCAGAACCAAGCCTACTATATAAATACGGGAGCAGAACCAAGCCTACTACATAGATACGGGAGCAGAACCAAACATACTATATAGATACGGGAGCAGAACCAAGCCTACTACATGGATACAGGAGCAGAACCAAGCCTACTACATAGATACAGGAGCAGAACCGAGCTTACTACACTTATATGGGAGCAGAACCAAGCTTACTACATAGGTACGGGAACAGAACTAAGCCTACTACATAGATACGGGAGCAGAACTGAGCTTACTACACAGATACGGGAGAAGAACCAAGCCTACTACATAGATACGGGAGCAGAACCAAGGTTACTTCATAAATATTCTGCCAGAACAAAAAATTACTACATAAATACAAGAACTGAAAGCTTAATGTATAGATAAGGGAGCAGAGGCAAATTTCCTACATCGATATGGGAACAAAAACTTTTACAGTTACAAGAAGAGAACTGAGCTTAGTACATCAATATGGGAACAGAACGGAGCTTACTATATAGATACCAGACAACTAAGCTGACTACATAGATATGGGAACAGAACGAAGCTTACTACTATGGAATGCTATGTAATGTTACAGATCATATCTAAAGTATACAATATTAGGGCCTGTTTTATATTAGATTAATGTGGATCATAGAGGCAAGATATTCACTGGTATCAAAAAGCAATGGATGATACCAGCAATAATATATATAAACTTGCATAATAAAGATTTGTAAGGTGCAAAAGACTAGTGTATAGAAAGCCAACTTAGGCTGGGGTCACACTTGGCATGAGTTTTTTTAGTGCCTTAAAAAAAAGCATGCGTTTCTGCATGCGTTTTTCATTTCAGCATGCGTTTTTTAAGGTGTCTGATGGCACCCTGCGTTTTTGCATGCGTTTTTAAATCAGCACCCAAAGATAGTGCATGCACTATTTTTTGGTGCTGTTTTAAAAATGCATGCATTTTTTAGAAAACGCATGCATTTTTTTAACATGGGCCCCCTATGGAAAACGCATGCGTTTTTGGATGGTACTAAATGGTACTAATGTACTATGCGTTTTTGCATGCGTTTTTGATGTCAGCTAATCACATAAGTGCAAAAACTCATGCCAAAAACGCAAGGCACTTTGGACATGCGTTTTTGCTATTAAGACATGCGTTTTTGCTATTAGGGCATGCGTTTTTTAACATGGGGCCTATGGGTGCGCTTTTACATGCTTTTTTAAAAACGCAGGTCCCCAAAAACGCATGAAAAAAACGCAAGCGTGACCCCAGCCTTAGGCTACGTTCACACATTGCGTATTTTTACGCGCGCGTATTTTTACGCATGCGTATTTTTACGCGCGTAAAAATACGCGACTGCGTTTTTTTACGCGCGTATTTCCAGTGCTTATAATGGGGCCTGTGGAAAATACGCGCGTAAAAAACTGCAAAGAATTGACATGTTCATTCTTTTTACGCGCGTATTTTTACGCTGCGTAAAAATACGCGATGTGTGAATGGCAAAAGTGAATGCCCATTGACTTTGCTGGGAAATACAGATGCACATTCTTCTGGAGAAAATACGCGCGTAAAAATACGCGTCAAAATACGCGATGTGTGAACGCAGCCTTACATATATATCTGTCCCCAGTACTGGATGTAGTATAGACCAGGCCCAAACATTGTATTCTTTAGATGTGAGCTATACCATTCCTTAGAATTTTATAGGCACTAATATCTTACATTTACCTATTATAACTACAATGCTAATTTGAATATACATTTACATTTTTTGTATTAAAATCTATAACATCCCATTGAATATCATAAGCCCTAATATCTAATAAACTTACTAATTTTTTTTTTTATTAACACCATTTTTGTCAGGCACACACATGCACAAGAATGCACAAAGGCACAGCACTCACAAGATTGCAGACAAGCACGCGCATGCACAAGAACGCAGACAGCATCCACATGTACAAGAACACAGACAGCATCCACACGTACAAGAACGCAGACAGTATCCACACACAAGAAAGCAGACAGCATACACATGTATAAGAACGCAGACAGGCAAATGCACAAGAACACAGACAGGCACACGCACACTTTTGAGAATGCAGACAGGCACACGCACACTTTTGAGAATGCAGATAGGCACATGCACACTTTTGAGAATGCAGATAGGCACATGCACACTTTTGGGAATGTAGACAGGCACACACATGCTTTAGGAAATGCAGACAGGCACACGCACATTTTTGAGAATGCAGACAGGCACACGCAAGCTTTTTAGAATGCAGACAGGCACACACACGCTTTTGAGAATGCAGACAAGCACACGCACGCTTTTGAGAACACAGGCAGGCACACGCATGCAGACAACATACACACGCACAAAAATGCTGACAGCATACACACACTCACAAGGATGACAGCATACGCAGAAGAACGCAGACAGCACACACACACAAGAACACAGGCAGCATACACACGCACAAGAACACAGAAATCATATACATACACAAGAACGTAGACAGCATACACATGCATGCACCAGACCGCTGACAGCATATGCAGGCACACAGTATACACACGCACGAGAATGCAGGCAGCATACACATGCACTAGAACGCAAACAGGCACACGCTTTAGGGAATGCAGACAGGCACTCGAACGTTTTTGAGAATGCAGACAGGTACATGCACGCTTTTTAGAATGCAGACAGGTACACGTACGCTTTTGAGAATGCAGACAGGCACACGCACGCTTTTGAGAACACAGGCAGGCACATCCATGCAGACAACATACACACACACAAAAATGCTGACGGCATACACACACACTCACAAGGATGACAGCATACACAGAAGAACCCAGACAGCACACACACACACACAAGAACACAGGCAGCATACACACGCACAAAAACACAGAAAGCATACACATGCACAAGAACGCAGACAGCATACACATGCATGCACAAGACCGCTGACAGCATACATAGGCACAGGCACACAGTATACACACGTACAAGAATGCAGGCAGCATACACACACACTCACAAGGATGACAGCATACGCAGAAGAACGCAGACAGCACACACACACAAGAACACAGGCAGCATACACATGCATGCACAAGACCGCTGACAGCATACGCAGGCACACAGTATACACACGCACAAGAATGCAGGCAGCATGCACATGCACTAGAACGCAGACAGGCACACGCACAAGAACGCGGACAGCATAAACACGCACTTACTAGAACGCTGGCAGGACACACACGCATTAGAATGCAGACAGGCACACCAACAAGAACGCAAACAGGTGTGTGCACTGGAACGCTGGCAGCATACACATGCGCAAGAACGCTGACAATATACGCACGCAGACAACATGCACAAGAATGCAGACAGGCGCACACACAAGAATGCAGACAGCATACACACACAAGAACACAGTCAGGCATGCACAAGATCGCAGACAGCATAAATACACACAAGAATGCAGACAGGCACATGCACTAGAATGCAGACAGCATACATACACACTAGAACGCAGACAGGCACATTCACGTACTAGAACGCTGACAGCACAGGCACTCATGAGAACGCAAATAGGCACACGCACGCACAAGAAAGCAGACAGGCAAACGCACTGGAATGCTGACAGAATACACATGCATGCACAACAACGATGACAGCATACGCAAGCACTAGAATGCTGACAGGCATGCACACAGTTGCAGCAGTGTCTGCAAATTATGTTTAGGCTGGGCCAGCACACGCACAATTGTATGTGCAGTGCAGCCCGGCTGATTTAGCAACCATCGGCCCCTGCTGCCTAGAGATCTGCGCTGGTGGAACAGGATCAAGGTTGTACATTATAATGAGGGCAATCTGACCATGGGCTCCG
Organism: Allobates femoralis; assembly: GCA_033576535.1. Lineage (NCBI taxonomy): Eukaryota > Metazoa > Chordata > Amphibia > Anura > Aromobatidae > Allobates > Allobates femoralis. Next base: position 434,646,062 of record JARQOC010000001.1, read on the forward strand.
CTAGCCCAGTTTTCCCTCATTATAATAAGCCCCTACACCCTGCACTGATAGGACCCTGACTCCTGGCTACAGGACTACATCACATGCTATATACAGTCATGGCCAAAAGTATTGACACCCCTTCAATTCTGTCAGATAATACTCAGTTTCTTCCTGAAAATGATTGCAATCACAAATTCTTTGGTATTATTATCTTCATTTAATTTGTCTTCAATGAAAAAACACAAAAGAGAATGAAGGAAAAAGCAAGACATTGATCATTTCACACAAAACTCCAAAATTGGGCCGGACAAAAGTATTGGCACCCTCAGCCTATATACTTGGTTGCACAACCTTTAGCCAAAATAACTGCGATCAACCGCTTCTGGTAACCATCAATGAGTTTCTTACAATGCTCTGCTGGAATTTTAGACCATTCTTCTTTGGCAAACTGCTCCAGGTCCCTGATATTTGAAGGGTGCCTTCTCCAAACTGCCATTTTTAGATCTCTCCACAGGTGTTCTATGGGATTCAAGTCTGGACTCATTGCTGGCCACCTTAGAAGTCTCCAGTGCTTTCTCTCAAACCATTTTCTAGTGCTTTTTGAAGTGTGCTTTGGGTCATTGTCCTGCTGGAAGACCCATGACCTCTGAGGGAGACCCAGCTTTCTCACACTGGGCCCTACATTATGCTGCAAAATGTGTTGGTAGTCTTCAGACTTCATAATGCCATGCACACAGTCAAGCAGTCCAGTGCCAGAGGCAGCAAAGCAACCCCAAAACATCAGGGAACCTCCGCCATGTTTGACTGTAGGGACCGTGTTCTTTTCTTTGAATGCCTCTTTTTTTCTTCTGTAAACTCTATGTTGATGTCTTTGCCCAAAAATCTCTACTTTTGTCTCATCTGACCAGAGAACATTCTTCCAAAACGTTTTAGGCTTTCTCAGGTAAGTTTTGGCAAACTCCAGCCTGGCTTTTTTATGTCTCGGGGTAAGATTTGGGGTCTTCCTGGGTATCCTACCATACAGTCCCTTTTCATTCAGACGCTGACGGATAGTACGGGTTGACACTGTTGTACCCTCGGACTGCAGGGCAGCTTGAACTTGTTTTTCAGGTCTTTGGAGATGGACTTTTAGCCTTGAGATTGCTCATGCTTCCTCACAATTTGGTTTCTCAAGTCCTCAGACAGTTCTTTGGTCTTCTTTCTTTTCTCCATGCTCAATGTGGTACACACAAGGACACAGGACAGAGAGGTTGAGTCAACTTTAAACCATGTCAACTGGCTGCAAGTGTGATTTAGTTATTGCCAACACCTGTTAGGTGCCACAGGTAAGTTACAGGTGCTGTTAATTACACAAATTAGAGAAGCATCACATGATTTTACTAAGGGTGCCAATACTTTTGTCCACCCCCTTTTTTTTATCTTTGGTGTGGAATGATATCCAATTTGGCTTCTGAATTCTTTTTGTGTTTTTTCATTGAAGACAAATTAAATAAAGATAATAATACCAAAGACTTTGTGATTGCAATCATTTTCAGGAAGAAAGTGAGTATTATCTGACAGAATTGCAGGGGTGTCAATACTTTTGGCCATGACTGTACAGTAGAAGAAGAGGGAAAGAGACAAATCTAATCTGTGGTGTCTGAAGCCAGGTCACATCCATCAGTGCAGGCACCATATTATGCAGTCATGTGTGTAGTTTCTGAGACTCCATGAGATTTATGGCAGCTCTGAAGTCTCATACAGATCGGGTGATACTCGGGCGACTCAGCAATGGTGACACCGATCTGTAATAAAATTCAAGCAGCTGCCAGAAATCTCCTGTGAAAGACTCAACATTACAATCTATGAAGGAGGAGAGCAGCGTCCTCCTCCCAGTGTGACACTCTCCAGGGGCTGCTCACCTCTCCCTGACTGGTCTCACATTCTGCTCCTCTTTGGCGGGTATGTGCTGATGCAGGGCGCACTGTATGAGGTCCCAGCTTGCACTGCAGACATGGCCACGCTCAGAGCCCTGTCTACTGGCAGTGACGTGGCCGGCCTGGCATATCAACAGGCTACAGTGCCTGCCAGCAGAAGAACAAGCGGAACAGCTGCTGGAGAATATACAGGCAGGGACCTGCCCATGCAATGTGACAGAGTGCCATCCTCTCATTGCGCCTGTCTCCAAAATCGCTCCGCTCCCGCGCTCACCTTCCAGGTGAGCATAACGTCAGCACGCATTGAATCAGGAGCCAGCCTGTAAAGGTAAATCACTCACTTACGTCCGCTGGGTGCATTATCAATGCTGTCAGGCTAGGGTCACACATAGCAATCTGTTTTTGGAAGTGATTTCCATGACCAATACATTTTTTTGGGTGCTTTTTGAGCCTCCTGTACCCCTGAACGTTTTTGGACTTAGTCATTTTTTGACAAAAATGCTAGAAAAAACGGATCAGTTTTTTAAGGCACCAAAAAAAAAAAAGCGGATCTGTTTTTCTATAGGGCCCATGTTAAATTTTTTTTTTTTTTTTTTTTTTTTTTTAAACGGCCCCCAAAAACGTTGCTAGCAATGTTTTTGTGTCAAAAACGTTCCTAGGAATGTTTTTAGGTGCAGGAACAAACGGATAGGGTATTTATTACATCTAATCCGTTTTACTATCAGTTTTTGGACTTAGAAAAAAAAAATCCAAAATCTGATGCCAAAAACGGACCAAAGGCTTATGTGTGACCCTAGCCTCAGCCTGTCTGAACAGTTAATCCTCCAGCAGCCGCATCCCAAACTATTAGAATAGCCACGGGTGCAGGAGAATTAACTTTTCAGTCTTGACAACTAGATGGGAGCCCGATGTGGGCGGTGACATCACGATTGGGGTGTCAGCCATCTCTCCTGTCTGCTGTTTTTTTCCCCCTAAGTCTCCGCCCCCCCACACCACTCCCCCGTGGTCAACGTCTATGAGGAACTGACGCAGATCCTTAATCGTTGGGATGTGGGGTGAATGGGTTGCAGACAGAGCGACCTGATGGGTGAGCGGGCCGAGTGATGAGTGTAGGCTGAAGTGAGGGGCCTGAGAGTGAGGGTGAGTGGGTGCTGAGAGGGGTAAGTGCAGTCTTAAGAGTCTGAGTGGGTGCAGAGCGGAGGGTGAGTGTGGCCTGGGGGGGGGAGGATTGTGGCCTGAGGGGGGTGGGATTGTGGCCTGAGGGGGGGGGAAGTGTGGCCTGAGGGGGGGAGAAGTGTGGCCTGAGGGGGGGAGAGTGTGGCCTGACGGGGGAAAGGAGTGTGGCCTGAGAGGGAAAAGGAGTGTAGCCGGAGGGGGGAAGGTGTGTGGCCTGAGGGGGGGGGGAAGGAGTGTGGCCTGAGGGGGGAGGAGGAGTGTGGCCTGAGGGGGGAGGAGGAGTGTGGCCTGTGGGGGGGAGGAGGAGTGTGGCCTGAGGGGAAGGAGTAGTGTGGCCTGAGGGGGGAGGAGTGTGGCCTGAGGGGGGAGGAGTGTGGCCTGAGGTGGGGAGGAGTGTGGTCTGAGGGGGAGGAGTGTGGCCTGAGGGGAGTAGGAGTGTGGCCTGAGGGGGGATGAGTGTGGCCTGAGGTGGGGATGAATGTATCCTGAGGGGGGGATGAGTGTAGCCTGAGGAGGGATGAGTGAAGCCTGAGGAGGGATGAGTGTAGCCTGAGGGGAATGAGTGTGGCCTGAGGGGGGATGAGTGTGGCCTGAGGGGGGATGAGTGGGTGCTGAGCAGGGGTGAGTGGGTGTTGGGTAGGGGTGAGTGTGCACTGAGTGAAGGTGAGTTGAGTTGAGTGGGGGGTGAGCATGGACATGAGTGTGTGTGCCAAATGGAGGTGAGCCAGTGCTGAGCAATAGTGAGTGTGGCCTGAGAGGGGTGAGTGGGTGCTGAGTGAGGGTGGATGGGTGCTAAGCTGGGGTGAGTGAGTGTGCTGATCAAGGGGTGAGTGGGTGCTGAGCGGGGGATGAGTGTGACCTGAGGGGGTCAGTGTGATTGAGTAGGGCATGTAGGTGAAGGGGGGTGAAAGGGGTAAGCAGGGGCAGTTTGGGGTGAGTGGGGGGAGAGGAGCAGTGTGGGTGCGTGGGTCCATGTGGGGCAGAGGAGTAAACAGGAGCAGTGCAGGTGAGTGGGGGCATATAGGTGAGTGGGGGGTGAGCAAGGTCAGTGTGGGTGAGTGGGGGCATATAGGTGAGTGGGGGATGAGCAGGGACAGTGTGGGTAAGTGGGGGCATGTGGGAGTGTGAGAGGGGTAAGCAGGGGCAGTGTGGGTGAGTGGGGACATGTGGGTGAGTGGCAGGGTGGGCAGGGGCAGTGTGGGTGAGTGGGGACATGTGGGTGGGTGGCGGGGTGGGCAGGGTAAGTGGGGGCATGTGGGGAGGTTAGAGGGGTAAGCAAGGGCAGTGTGGGGTGAGTGAGGCATGAGAAGGGCAGTAGGGGATGAGTAGCAGGATGGAGCAAGCTCCCATTCATCTGCCACTCTCCCTGGCATTCGTCTTCTTCTTGTAGCACTAGCAACCAAAATTCAATGGCTGCAGGGGGCGGAGTTAACATAGGGGTGTCATATTGGGCGTGACAGAGATCCACTGCCCTTACATGGTGGGCGTGTCCTCATTATGACGCCCTCTCTGGTAACTCCGCCCCCCATGGCCATTAAATTTCAGACGTTAATGCTGCAATAAGAATACCGGGGTGAGGAGCGGGTGAGCGGGAGCATGGAGCGGGGGAGCGGGAGGGCGAGCGTGGACCAGGCAGTGTGTGGGGGGTTCTGGTGTCAGCCTCTGTCAGCCATCACCATATTATTAACATACCCATCACTTGGGTGTGCTAACATGGCACTGGCGGAAGTGACATAGGCGGACATCCAGGAAGTGGAAAACTCGCAATTATATAGATTAGATAATGCGGCCGGCAGCACTGAACTGCTGATAAGTCACCAGCCCGGGGGGCAAGTGCCTCCCGGCCCCCCAGCCCAGTCCGCCCCTGCTTATATCTCACAGCAGTGCGGATCGTTCACACATAAGGTTCTACTTGTTTGTCACCACACATTACATGTGGTTTGTGAATCCTGCAGCAGCCGTTATATACGATGCAAGCTGTCACACAACCACCCCAGGTGAGCAGCGACATCTGCTTTGTACATAGTATATCATAAAGATAAGACCCTATTTTGCACTTTTGTATTCTCCACAATTAGTTCCTGCATATTACAGTAATGTAAAAATCAATAATGAAGCAGTGGTGAAGAAAGACAAGAAGACCTGGATTACGTTGGAGGCAGGTTTTTATTTTTTTAATAAAGATGGAGTCCCTAAATGTGTTGTGTTTTATTTCTAATAAAAACATTTTTTCTCCGTGTTGTGTTTTTTCTACTGTTTACTAGAAATTCTTGGTGGTTGGGTCTAACATTGCCTGACATGAATTTTGGGCTTAGTAGCAGCTGACAATACAAAGCTGGTACTAACCCCATTATTACCCAGCATGCCACCCCTCACCAGAACTGTGGAAAAGCGGGGTAAGGTGTCTGGAAATGGCACTACATGGAATGCACCATTTTTAGCAGCAGCTGTGGGCTGCGGTTTTCAGCATAGGGGGCACAGAATGTTTGTCCTTACCACACTGAAAATCCCAGCCCCCAGCTGACTGGTTTTATCTAGCTGGCGATCAAAATATAGTGGGAGCCCACATATTTTTTAAAATTATTTAAATAATTAAAAAAACATATTGGGCTTCCCTGTATTTTGATTGCCTGCCAAAGTAAATCCAGGCAGCTGGGGGTGGTAGCCTGTAGCTGTCTGTTTTAACTGCGCTGACAATCAAAAATACCGCAAAGTGCAACATCATTTTTTTAAATTATTTATTTTTACATTACTATGATGTCAGTCTATCTATGAAGGGCCCAACAGCCAATCACAGACACTGCCACAGAGAGTGGGCATCTGTGATTGGCTGCTGGAGTAACCTGAACTAAGTCATACATTCTAGCATTTAGAATATATGGGCAGATTCCAGGTTACTCCAACAGCCAATCACAGACACTCATTCTCTGTCACAACATCTGTGATTTGCTGTTGGGTCCATCAAACATAGTAGTGTAGAAATAAGTAAATAAATAAAAAAATGTGCACTACATGTTCAATCTTTTTATTAATTCTTTAAATAAATAAATAAAAAAACATGTGTGGGCTCCTGCCATATTTTGATCGCCAACCAGGTAAAATCAGGCAGCTGGGTGGTGGGATTCTCAGTGTAGTAAGACCCAAGGGTTCTGGGTTCTGCTGAAAAACGCAGCCCACAGCCGCCCCAGAAAATGGCGCATTCATCCCAGCACCATTTCAAGGTACTTTGCCTGTCTCTTCCCATGGCCCTGGTGGAGGATGGCATGCTGGGTAATAATGGAGTTAATACCAGCTTTGTATTGTCAGCAGGTACTAAGCCCAAATGAATGGTGTCAGGCCAAATTAGACTCACCCACGATGAATTTCTAGTCAACATTAGAAAAAAAAAACACAACACAGACATCTACAATATACAATATCTAGGTATACTCTTGATGAACCCCACCAAAAATTGGTACCATTAAACTTAATATCCCTACTAAACAATTTGCAACTAAAAAGAAAAAACATGTCAACTATCAAAGTCTTTCTCTGGCCAAAATGTCAACTAAGGAATGGGTCAATGTCTCACAGACCCACCAACATGCCTTTTGTAAGGTCCAGTGACATTGTCTCTTGCTATTTTCAGCCATGCCCTGGATGGATGTCGCACTTTATCATGGTACTCTGTTGCTGGAAGGTTTTGAGGGGGTCGCAGGTGCTACTCTTCTAGGCACATTCTCTGTCACCACGTGCTCCCCGAGCACACTCCATTATGGCCATTACTGGAGAGGATGATGGAGGTACTAGGCCACGACCACGCCCTCTAGGACAGACAGGACCAAGACCATCTTTGGGGAAATCGACATGCCTGTGGTTTGTGGTACGTGTAGCTGGCCAAACAAGAGACAATTTGGCCGCACCCGACGCCAACTTCTCTCCAGGTTGTCCTCCTCCCGCCACTTCTCAAATTGGGCGGCGGTGCCAACCCAACATATGCCAACCGCAAACCACCTCTTCATGCCCCACAATTTCATGAAAGTGACCTCATCCCCGACAAAGAAGGTACCACCAATGTTTAGTGCCATGTCTACTAGGAACCCATACCCCTTATCCTGTCAGAATGCCACCATCTTGCCTTGGGTGCATTGGTGAGGAAGTTATGAGCCTTACGTCCATGCTGCCAGTCCTGGCCGATGGCATCTGCATGTCAAATCTCCTCAACAAAGGACACAAGAGGTCGGGATGGTTGATGCCTTGTTTGATAGTTACTTGGAGGGGTCACCATATGATGTTGTCCCAGCTGAATGCCTCTGGAAGTGGTGAGGGTAGTCCACACAGCTGGGAAACAGTGCCTTCCAGATGCTTTTCTTCCTCAGGCTCTCTATAAAAGTCCTGGTCCTGCTGATATTGGGGAATGGGATGCTGTAGCACCTGTGACACCGGCTGCAGCTAGAATCTAGCCAGGCATGCTGCCAAATCATCTGCAGTCTGACATGTGGTGCATCCAGGTCAGCCATGCCTTGCAGAGGATCCATCAGCAAAGTTCCACGTAATGTAGATAGTGTACCTGCAAGCCACTGGGGAATGAACAGGTAAGATGGCGGGAGACACTGACAAAGTTACGCGGGTTTGGGTGTGTTTAATTTCCCTAAGGGGCCTGCCTCTTCCATTGAGTGACACAATTCAGATCCGAGCAATCAGTACTGTAGTTGAATGTTTGCAAACTATTGTAGCCTAATACCTGGCTCCTAATTAACCCCTCTATGTGATGCCATAAGGTATAACAACTAGATTGTGGTTACTTAGTTGCAGTCATTATTGAAGCGCAACATCTTTGTAGGAAACATAATGATGAAAATAAACATGTTTATTTAGGTCACAGTCACCACCAATTTACCTGGAATGCTAAATAAGGCTACTGGGCACTGCAGGAATGCCAGGACAACTGTAATATGAATTATATATGAAATGTGATGCAATGGGGACAGTGTTGCAAATGTATGTAAATTCCTACATAATTGAATACATAATATTAGTAGTATTATTAATATTTCATTAAAAAGTGATTGCACATTTTTAAGAAGCAGTAGCCATACTATGGGTTTCATTAGTGTGAACCAACCTATAAGATCATGGATGTGAAGCATAGTGGCCATATGCTATTTTTTTTTTTTTTTGAGTAAATTTGTTTATTAATGAATATAATGAACAAGTAGATCAATATACAATATATCATTTTTTCGCATAGGTTTTACATTTATATATAGTAACACAGTAGAGTACCGAACGTCCCATTACTTTCTTAACTCCGATATCATTAAAGATATCCTGTACTTTAGAGTCCGGACTTAAAGGGATCCTGTTACCTCCAAAACGCCTCCTAAGCTAGCAAAACATGTCCCTGCACCATCCTATCACTAATCTCACACTTCTTTTGTCTCCTAAAAGCATCCCGTGAAAGTGCATAAAAACGATTTAATACTTACTCATTAGGGATTATAATTAGCAGGGACCATATTCTTTAGTCACCAGGGTGGGCTGTTTTGCAGCTCCAGGATCCACCCTGTCTCTGTGTGTTTGCTCTGCTTGTGCAGGCATTGCCCTCCCCCCTCTCTATCACTCACAGAATGCAAATAATTAGCCCTGTCTTCAGTTTCAGTTTCACAGCAGCACAGAAAGAGAGAGGGCTGGATCCTGGAGCTGCAAAACAACACCCTGTGGTGACTAAAGAATATGGCCCCTGCTGATTATAATCTCTAATGAGTGAGTATTAAAACATTTTTCTCCACTTTCACAGGATGCTTTTAGGAGACAAAAGAAGTGTGAGATTAGTGATAGGATGCTGCAGGGACATGTTTTGATAGTTTAGAAGGCATTTTGGAGGTGTCAGGATCCCTTTAAAAACATGAAAAAGAACAATTCAACTTGAATAATCAATAATAATATGTCTGGCAAGCAAGCAAGGTGCCCCATAAGAAAATTATTAGTGGGCCAGAAAGAAATATGTCTCCTCAGTCATGCTGGAATAAAAAAAAACACAGACTATATGCTAGTAATAGAGCAAATGAGCATAATAATAAAGGTTTAGTAGAAAGAAAAAAGGAGAAGATAAGAAGAAAAAGGAAAAAAAAAAAGGAGAATGGGGAAAGGTAGAATAAAAGGGAGGTGTCTGGGGAGGGGAGGGTGTAAGGGAAGGTGGGCAAGGGGAAGGTCTTTAGTCAGAACAGCTGTTACAACATCTCCATTAGATCTACAGTCCCATTTTCTCATATAAATAAATCTTGGAATTTGGAGGAATCATGAAACATGATCCATTCAGACCAAATAAGGTTAAACCTATCCAGGGATTCCGTCTCTTCAGCATTCGGCTCTTCCATGCGGTAGATAATAGTCATCTCCACATATCACTCACAAATAGAGGGTTTTTCTGGCAATTTCAAAAGCCTCGAAATGACAGGAGTGCTATTTCAGGGGACCCAGCAACAACATAACCCGCAATTAGAGTATAGTTCCTGAAGACTTTGTCCCAAAAACTAGGTACCTTCACACAATCCCACCAGATCTGTAACATTGTATCGGTTGCCGCCTTACATCGCCAACATGTGTTGAAGACTAAGGGAAATCTTCTGTAGTTGGTCTGGGCAGAGATACCATCTGGTAAGAACTTTATAATTCCTTTCTTGTGCTAAGCACAGTGATGCCATCGCATGAGTATAGTGAAAACTTTTGCCATTCAACACTTGTAAGTTCCCTGCCGAAGTCCCGCTCCCAAGTCAATTGGAAAGAGTGTTTCCTTTTCTGTCTGTCCAACAGAACAACCCGGTAAACCTCAGATATAGCATGGTCAGGTGGGGTTTCGTTAAGAAACAGTTTTTCTATAGGGGCGGGAAGCGGACAAACTCTGCATGGTAGGGTTGCCAACGATAGGAAAGAGTGAAGTTGAGCATACTCAAGCCAATTCAATTGTGTTGCTGGAGTCCTCTCCTGGAGAGTCACAAAAGAGGGTATCACACCCTTTTCTACTATCTGTCCGAGCCTAACAACCTGCACACTCGTCCAACCCAGGAACGATCGCCTATGCAAGCCAGGAGGGAAAGTAGGATTAAAAAAAAAAGAGGAGTCAGAGGGATAAGCGTCCCTACATCAGTGGAAGACTTTCGCATGGCATGCCACATTCTCAATGTTGACTGGGTAAATTCTGAGTCTGAATCCAACAATTTAGTATCCAGTGGGTCTATCCAGGGTAAATAATGTAGAGGCACTGGTACACTCTCTTGTTCTATCGTCACCCATTTCTTAATGGTGGATTTATACTGCCTGTCTAAAAGCCGAACAAATATTGCGGCTTGGAAATATGCTTTGAAGTCAGGTAAACCCGTGCCTCCACATTCTCTCGGAGCCATCAAGACCCTCAGCCTCACTCTTGGACGAAGACCGCCCCAGATAAACCTTGTCATGACCATATGCTATTTTTATATGAATTGCTATCTCATAAGTCTAGAACAGATGCTGGTGCTGCTTGCATGCTGGTGACCCTCTGCAATAATAAAGGTTTGCTCTCTAAAAAAAATTAAAATAAAAAAATTCACAAAATATTTCCTCAAAAATGTAAAGCTCTCTTAAACTGATATTTTAAGGACATAGCAAGCTTCCTGGACTTCCCAGCTGCTGCCACATCTGGCACGGTTTACAAAATTTAGATCTTGCAGGTGTCAAAACGCCTGAAAACTCCAGGAAGCTTAAACAAAATTCAAAACAATTCCTCAAAATTCTACAGCTTAACACAAGCTGGTAGACCTGATGGTTGGGGACACTCCTAACCTTAGGTTAGGTGTAGTCCCCAGTCAACAGGTCTTCCGGTGAGTGTTTTGGCCCCAAATAAACAGGTAAAGTTTTAGAGCCATTTAAATTTTGAGCTTTTACCCGAAATTAGCCATGTTCACCGACTTTGGTGTTTCCAATCACTGAACCGAATCAGCCATGTACTTACTGATTTTGAAATTGGCGAACATGTTCAAGCAAAGTTCGCTCATCATTAATCTCAACTACTACTAAGATTTTTTTCTTTGAAGAGAAAGAGTGAAATCCCTGTTCACCATCACCACTTATCCTTTTGAAAAAGTACTGCAGCAACTGAAGTGTGAATTGTATTACCGTATATACTCGTGTATAAGCCGACCCGTGTATAAGCCGACCCCCCTACTTTTGCCCCCAAAACCTGGGAAAACCTATTGACTCGTGTAGAAGCCGAGGGTGGACCCCAGCACAGGTATACAGCCCCCAGCAGTGTGGTATACAGGCCCCCCCAGTGGTAGTATACAGCAGCCTCCCCAGTGGTAGTATACAACAGCCTCCCCAGTGGCATATACAGGCCCCAGCAGTATATACAGCAGCCCCAGTGGTATACAGGCCCCAGCAGTATATACAGCAGCCCCAGTGGTATACAGGCCCCAGCAGTATATACAGCAGCCCCAGTGGTATACAGGCCCCAGCAGTGTATATACAGCAGCCCCAGTGGTATACAGCAGCCTCCCCAGTGGTATATACAGACCCCAGCAGTATTACAGCAGCCCCCAGTGGTATATACAGGCCCCAGCAGTATATACAGCAGCCCCAGGGGTATATAACAGCCCCAGGGGTATATAGCAGCCCCAGGGGTATATAGCAGCCCCAGGGGTATACAGCAGCCCCAGGGGTATATACCAGCCCCAGGGGTATATATCAGCCCCAGGGATATATACAGCAGCCCCAGGGGTATATAGCAGCCCCAGGGGTGTGGTACACAGCAGCCTCAGGGGTATATAACAGCCCAAGGGGTATATAGCAGCCCCAATGGTGTGGTATACAGCAGCCCCAGGGGTATATAACAGCCCCAGGGGTATATAGCAGCCCCAGTGGTGTGGTATACAGCAGCCCCAGAGGTATATAGCAGCCCCAGGGGTATATAGCAGCCCCAGTGGTGTGGTATACAGCAGCTTCAGGGGTATATAGCAGCCCAGGGTATATAGCAGCCCCAGGGATATATAGCAGCCCCAGGGGTATATAGCAGCCCCAGTGGTGTGGTATACAGCAGCCCCAGGGGTATATAGCAGCCCCAGGGGTATATAGCAGCCCCAGTGGTGTGGTATACAGCAGCCCCAGGGGTATATAGCAGCCCCAGTGGTGTGGTATACAGCAGCCCCAGGGGTATATAACAGCCCCAGGGGTATATAGCAGCCCCAGGGGTATATAGCAGCCCCAGGGGTATATAGCAGTCTCTGGGGTATATAGCAGTCCCAGTGGTGTGGAATACAGCAGCCCCAGGGGTATATAGCATCCCCAGGGGTATATAGCAGCCCCAGGCGTATATAGCAGCCCCAGGGGTATACAGGCCCCCAAATGCTGGCACTCGCCCCCCCTCCTTGTAAGGCCCCCCCTGCTGCTTAACTTACCATCCCTGGTCTTCTGTACAGCGCTGGTCTTCTGTGCTCTGTCCTCCATGCTCCGTCCTCGCTGCATCCGGACTCCCCGGCCTTCGCACGATGACGTCATATGCCTGCGACGGCCGGGGATCCTGGATGCAGCTGGACGGGAGCATGGAGGACGGAGCACCGAGGACCGGCACTGTGCAGAAGACTGGGGATGGTAAGATAAGCAGCGGGGAAGCCCTTACACAGAGGGGGGGCGAGTGCCAGCATTTGGGGGCCAGATATGCACTGCTTCCCCTGCCGCTGAATGACAGGGGGAAGCAGTGCATATATAATGAGCGGCCCCACGTGACGGGGCCGCTCATACAGCAGCCTCCCCCGCCTCCTCCAGCCTCCCCAGCCCCGGACACAGCCCCCACCACCGTATTGACCCATGTATAAGCCGAGGGGGAGACCTTTCAGCCCAATTTTTGGGCTGAAAAACTCGGCTTATACACGAGTATATACGGTACTTTTAAGTAGCAGAGGCATGGAACAATGTAGTACATACTGCAGCTGCTGACAAACCTCTTTGTTAAATAGGGAGCACTATATGTTAGTCAATGACTGTTAGAAGAGACTACTTCCATAAGAGAAATAAAGTGCTTATATAGTGCCAGTCATCTGTATGGTATATTAAAACAAAAATTATTATTTACATACTTGTTAATGAATACAGTCTCCTGTTATTTTTCATATAAATAATGTATGATTTTATTAGTCTACAAAACTCAGAATATATAAAACTGCTTTAAATGTTCATTGCACAGCAATTTTATATTGACATACTAATATTCCATAATTATGCTACTTACACTTAAGAAGAGAAATAGTGTGCTGGCACTGATTGCAAAGGACAAAAAGCCAACCAATATGCAGACGATTAGATCTGACATAAGGATTTCTTTCTGTGGAGCAAAAAAAAAAAAGTTAATGTTTGATATTACTTTTTAGTGTTTATTGTGCCACAAGAATTTTATTTAGTTACTACATGGGACCCAATTATATAGCATCATGCAATTCTAGAACGTCGTTAATAATATATTAGTCCAACTAGTCCTGCTACTAATCGCAGCGCCACCGAGGAGCAGCCGTGTGCTGCATAGGGTGGCCATGGCTTGGAAGGCGCTGCTACTTGCAATCCCCGTGTGCTCTCTGTCCCCATGTGCTGTCTCTCCCCCTGTGCGCTCTCTCTCCTTGTGCTGTCTCTCCCCCCCACGTGCTCTCTCTCCCCTTGTGCTGTCTCTCCCCAATGTGCGCTCTCTTTCCCCTGTGTGCTCTTTTTCCCCTTGTGCTGTCTCTCCCCCATGTGATTTCTCCCTTTGTGCTGTCTCTCCCCCCTGTGTGCTCCCTCTCCTCTTGTGCATGCTTTCTTCCCTTGTTCTTTCTCTTCCCATATGCCCTCTCTCTTTCTCCTGTGCTCTCTCTCCCCTTGTGCTGCCTCTTCTTCTTTGTGCTTTTTGCCCCCCCCCCCCCCATTATGTGCTGTCTCACTCAACCCTGAGCGATGTCTCCTTCCCCCTGTACGCTAACGAGCCGTGGTAGCAGCAGGATAAGATGGAGCGAACCCAGGTGCAGGTGATAATGAATGCCTGCACTGTGGCCACTGTCCCAGATGGTGTGTAGGCCCCCGTCACAGATGGACTATAGGTGGCGCTGTTTTCTTTGATTGATCAACCACACTTGACTGTTTAACCAAACTTATGGACTTCTTCACATTCCAGTTTACCTGTAATTTTCCAGTTTAACTGTAAATTACACCATCTCCTATAGGTGGTGTTGTTTTCAGGGCATAATTACAGACACACAGAAAGACAGACTGGATATGGCTTTTATATAGTACATAAACATATGAACGCTAGTCATAATTGCAATTTTCAGAAATTACAGCTGCCAAACAGAGTGAGGATTCCAGAAGAGTGCGAGGAGGCAAATAGGGGCATAGTTTGAAGGAATCTCGTCAGCTTATCCCTGCTGTCTAAACCACACGCAGCAAGAAACAAAGCCTAACTGCAATTGTGTATGTATCTGAAATGCTCAAGCATTTTAGCGACTATATAGTTTAAAGAACTGGCCAAAAAGCGTAATCAGAGACGTAACCGGTGTAGTTTCTGGTTGGCTTTTCCCAGCACAGCTCCAGTTGATGAGCAAGTATCTTGATAAGTATAAATATAGGAGAGACCTGTCAGATGAGTGGATATTATCTCAGAACCTATGCCCACAGTAGATGGGTGGCATGGTGGCTCAGTGGTTAGCAATGCAGTCTTGCAACGAAGGACAACATCTACAAGGAGTTTGTATATTCTCCTCGTATCTCCGTGGGTTTTCTCTCACACTTAAAAGATATACTGATAGGGAATTTAGATCGCGAGTCCCAATGCGAACAGTATTACTGATGTACGTAAAGCGATGTGTAATTAATGGTGCTATATAAGTGAATAAACATATTATTATAGATGTCTTAGTTCTCTGACAATGGCCAAGAACTCTGTGTAAGTTTCCTGTGTGCACAGAGATGACGTCCTGCAAAACTGGTACTTAAAGGGAACAAACCAGTAGGTTTTAGGGCTAGAAAGTGAAGCCAGTGCCTTACAGGCAGTGGGATACTGAGAGCAATTCTACCTTTACTTCAATGATTACATATATGATTGCACAGAAAACTTATCACACACCGGAAAAAACATGCGGCAAATTAGCAAAAGTGCAGGACAGCGGCAATCTCTGGGGTTGGGTTTATTGTATTGCTCCACCATGGGCTCTAAGCCAATCCCTCCCCCCTATCTCCTTCCCCTCTCATTCCCTCCTTGTCAGTATGTGGCGACCCACTGGTCGGGACGCCAGGGAGGGGTACTGCACCCAAATAAGAGTGTGTGGTACTCCTGTGACTAAGGGAACTGGGATGGTAAACAAGGGATACTCAACAACCATTCATACACATTCTTGAGTAGGGGAACGTGGGTGAACCCGCTGGAGGGAAGACCCAGTCCCGTGGGAGAAGTTAGGTGGGTAGAAAAGTGTATGGGTGGTATGACAGTTAGACAGTTGGAGAGAGGAGTTGGTGAGAGGTCGATGCAGGAAAAAGTCGTCATGACAGGAAAGAGACCCTAGAGGCACCAGGAGCTAAGGTGCGCCCAAATCTGGACCCGGGTAATGCCGGCCAGAAGGGTCTGGATCCGGGCAGAGGACCGGCTCTGGACACAGTGCGGGAGTGCAACCCCGAGCCGTTAAACAGGAGGCCCCGAGCTTCTTCAGGAAGTCGCAGCCAAAGACGTGACGTACATCTCGAAAAGGCACACCAAACTAGAGTCAGGGAGACCTGAAGGGGAGTCGCCCACCAAAGACCCAGGAAAGCTGGCTCGAGGCTCTGCACGCGGAGGCGCTGCACGGTACTGAGGAAAAGGGACCAGCAGGCATAGCACCGAGACTCCTGAGTGAATCATCCTGGTTCCCTGGTGACTACCCAGGCCCCAAAAGACTATCACCTCCAAAAAATTATAGAATATATTTCTTCTTCAGGTATCCCTAAGTTGAATCCGACAGATGTAGCCACCTTGGAGAGCCCCTTCACTGACACAGAAGTGATCACGGCCATCGCTGCGACTAAAAATGGTAAAGCCCTGGCCCGGACGGATTCTCGGCAATGTACTACAAAAAACTCAAAGTCCAACTTGTGCCACATTTACTTTCCTTTTTTAATGACTTGAATAGATGTGGGCCTCCTCACGCTGACACACTGAGAGCCCACATCTCGGTTATACCTAAACCTGGTAAGGATGTGTCACAATGCGGCAGCTACCGCCCCATTTCTCTTCTTAATGAAGACATCAAGCTATTTGCCAGAATCCTCACCTCCAGGTTATGCCCTTTGCTTCCCAACATTATTCACCCGGACCAGGCAGGTTTTATGACAGGGAGAGAGGTCCGCGATAACACTACTAAAGCAATAAATCTGATTCACCAAGCAATCTCGGGCCCAGTCTCCTCCATGTTGTTATCCACAGATGCCGAAAAGGCATTTGACAGTGTCAACTGGAACTTCATGGGGGAGACTCTTCGATTCATAGGTCTCGGTGAGAATATGCTGCGCTGGATTTTAGCCCTCTATTCTGGACCAACTGCCAGGGTCCGGGTGAATGGAGTGCTCTCTGAACCATTCACTATACACAACGGCACGCGCCAGGGATGTCCTCTCTCCCCACTAATTTTTATCCTCACACTCGAGCCCTTTCTGAGACACGTAAGAGCCAATCCTAACATCACAGGGATCCCCATCCGGAAAACCTTCCATAAGGTAGCGGCATATGCAGATGACCTGTTGTTTTTTATATTGAATCCTGTCATCTCATTACCGAATCTAATGAGAGAGTTCCAGATTTATGCTACCCTTTCTAATTTTAAAATTAATTTAGACAAATCGGAAGCACTTAATATCAACCTGCCACTCCAATCTTTCGACAACCTACGATCCTCCTTTAGTTTCAAATGGTCGCATCAACATCTATCTTATTTGGGGATTAAATTATCGGCTAACCTGAAAGATTTATACCGGATCAATTTTCCCCCACTCCTGCAAACAATTGAGTCCGACTGCGTGAGATGGTCCAGATCATCTTTTTCATGGTTTGGCAGATGCCAGATTTTGAAAATGAATATCCTCCCTAGGGTCCTGTACTTGTTGCAGACTCTTCCAGTTAGAATTCCTCGGGACTTCTTCCGGAGGATTTTTTCCATTCAACGCCAATTTATTTGGAACGGCAGATCAGCCAGAATAGGAAGGGGCATTCTTACCAGACCAAAAGCGAGTGGGGGCATAGGCCTCCCCGATCTTAAACGTTATCACACTGCTACCCATCTGACCAGATTGGTAGACTGGTGCAGGAACAATAAGCATAAGGCCTGGGTGCAAATTGAACAAAGTTTCTGCCCATTCCCGCTGAATGGACTCCCATGGGCGATGACGTCCGCCCCTCCCCGGCTGCTTACTCATCCAACTATAGGCACCACATTGCATGTCTGCAACACATTGCCTCTGCGAGCCTCATTTATCCCGCCCTGCTCACCACTTACACCAATTATAAGTCACCCCGATTTTATTGCTGCAAGATCCGATAAGACTTTTGCATTGTGGATAGAGGCTGGGAGAGATAGAGCGGAGGCTATGGGTGGAGGAGATGATTGGCTGACCCTGGAAGCGTTGTCGTCTTGGGAAGAACTCGACCAAATTAGGTTGGTGGAGATGCTTTCAGCTACGACACTATCTGCACTCATTGCCTCCGAGGACTTGTTTTAATCGGTCCAGGACGCAATTTGAATCATTATGCACCGGCCAGGGACCAATCAGACACGCCTTGTCCCTGCTCTATTCTATGCTGAGCTCCCTTGAAGACCAGACTCCGCCCGCCTTTATTCACAGTGGGAAACTGAATTGAATATTAATTTTACAGATGACGAGATTGCGAGAATATTCCAACTTACTCACAGTACCTCCATTAGTTCAAAGTTCCAAGAGGCCAATTACAAATTGCTCTCGAGGTGGTACAGAACACCGGTCAAGCTCAATGCAATGTTCCCGGGGACGGGTATAGAATGCTGGAGATGCGGGAAGGAACGAGACTCATTCACGCATATCTTTTGGGATTGTGAAGTTATACGACCTTTCTGGTCTGCAGTAGAGAATGTGATACAACTGGTTTCTGATATTAAGCTACCCTTATCACCGGCTTTGATACTCTTGCATCACTGTGAGATCCCTGTGAAGATATATAGGAACTCTCTGTTCAAATTTCTAATAATAGCTGCCAGATCTTGTATCCCGGTCTTGTGGGGGAAAAACACCCTCCCACCATCTCCCACTGGATGAGACGGGTCAATGAACTGATGTATATGGAGGATCTGACATCTTCTCTACGAGATTCCCAGACTAATTTTGGTTCTACTTGGTTGGTCTGGATGGAATTCCAACAAACTGAGCGGTATCGCTCCCTGCTTGGAGGTGGGTTGCCCTCGGATCATCTTCCAATTTGAGTGGGTTGCCTGTCGTGGCGGGTCTGGGGTGGGATGCCCTACCCTGGATTACCCCTCCCCCCCTCCTACTCCCATCCTTCCCTCACTTTCCTCACTCTCCCAAGTCGATTGGTCTCCACCTTCCCCCCTCGCCTTTTCTTTCTACTCCTCCTTTGGCACAAGGCCATTGTTGCTGGACTGCTAAGGACCTATTTCTCAATTTCTTATTTCTCCATATTATGATGGTGCTGTACTGTTCTTATGAGCCCGACATACTTGTATCACTACATGGAACTGGTGATTTTTGAGGGCTTGCTCTGATTTTTCTGTTTATAGTAATATTTTCTCAAAATAAAGAATTATAAAAAAAAAAAAAAAAAAAAAGAAGATTATCACCTGTCTGCCTGCTTTAAGAACTTGCAATTAAACCTGATCAGAGTTAATGACTGGTGTGACATGCTTAATTCACGTCACCTGATGAGCCGCATACTGCTGCAGTGAAAGGACTAGTGACAAGGCCGTGTAGCAAGCTGCCTCCCTGTGTAAAAAATACTACAACTGGCTCGGGGATCCTGCTCCACCTATGGGGAGCGTAACCATCTGGCTGCCCTACCATCACCCCAGAGGTCTGACCTGCAGCCCCTGTATCCATACCAGAACCGTAGGTGGCGTCACAAACTACTTTTATTTTTATTATTATTTTTACTGACTCTTTTAGCGACCACCAGAGCCATGGAACTGGGCACAGGCCCCTGAGACATCCTCTGTGAATCAATGCCCGGAACTGAGTACCCCATGGCCCTGGGGTGGGTCAAGTATATACCAGGCAGTGGCACAGGACGTCTGACATAGTGCATGGTCTCTCCCTAACTCCCCCTGCCTAACAGCGGAGTTTTCACCTAAAAACCCGTATGGTGTCCCCGCTCCACAGCGGCTATCCCTTCTGGTCCTTACTTATTTGTGAATAAAGGTGACGTTCCTCCTTTTTGAAACCCCATATCAACAATATATCTAAGGGAACAAAAAACAGTGTGTGGATCTCCCTGATGTCCGGGTCTATCCCTTAGACAAGTGTGGTGGAAAAAATAACCACTATAGGAGACACTTTCCTAAAATATGGTAATGGTTACCTATTTATTATCTATAATCAAGGGGAGAAGTGAATGACACAATACTAATATTTTCGTTTGCTGGGTACTTTTTTCTCTTATAATGCTTAAACAACAATTAAGCATTTGTGCCCAATGCAAAACAAAATAGAGATATCCATTCCTCACCACCAAGGTACCACACCATGCACCAAAAAGTAAATGCTCTTTGTCAGCAACCCGTATATATTTCAGGTAATCCACACCCTTTTTAAAGATACAAATCACCACTTTCACAATAATGGACCAGTTGGACCATAAATTAAACAGGGGGCAGTTGCCCTTTAAGACACAAGTATTATGAATATACTCATCTTAGGGCCCTTTCACATCAGCGTTTTTCGTAATTCGCGGCAGATGCGGTGAAAAAACCGCATCTGCCGCGTTTGCCGCATAACCGTTCCACTTGCGGCGCGGTTGCGGTTTTTTCCCATAGAAAGTATAGGGGGACTTGCGACAGGTGCGGCAAGTGCGTTTTTGCACTTGCCGCAGGTGCGACCGCGAAAAAAACCGCGGCTGACCGCGGTTTTTTTTGCTGCCGCACCTGCCGCAAGTGCAAAACCGCACTTGCCGCACCTGCCGCAAGTCCCCCTATACTTTCTATGGGAAAAACCGCAACCGCGCCGCAAGTGGAACGGTTATGCGGCAAACGCGGCAGATGCGGTTTTTTCACCGCATCTGCCGCGAATTACGAAAAACGCTGATGTGAAAGGGCCCTTAATCATGTAGACCGGTCCGACGCGGCGTTTCTCCCACCCAATGGTGTTCTGGTGGGTTCATCAGGGACATCAGTCTATCCAGCAGGGCTCTTATTAGAGTCCCAGGGCGCCCAGGGTGGGTGTTCAATGCATTCCCTCACTCCTAAATCACAGTAGATGGCGGCCCCCACCCTACCCATCTACACCCTTTTATAACTGCTGCTCCATGCTGCCCAGGGAGGGGGGTGGTGACGGCGTGCGTACCACCGCGCGCTCACTTCCGCATGTCAAAGGGCGGAAGTGCGTCATAGGGGAGCGGTCACATGACCGCAGCGGTCCGTCGTGGATATTTGTTCTGCGACCGGAAGTGTGCACCTGCAAAAGACTTACCCCGGAAACAAGAACACTGTACCCGGGGTTCCGAATCGATAATCCGGTGACAATCTAGATAGTGGAGGCATTACATGACATGTAATATATAGAAATGCCCCCAATTGTAAAATTACAACAGTGCAACAACGCCCCTGTCAGTATATGTAGATGTTAATGCCCCAGATACCTCAAGAGCACATACCAGCCCCCATACACATATGACCCTCCACACCCACAGCGCTCTAGTCCCTCCACCAGGGAAGACACGTACAAGAAACAGGGTTACAATAAGTATCTTTAGATGAGGAGGATTTTTTGGGGACAGACAGACATAACAAGATCAGTACAAACCACTCACATAAAAGTATTACTGTATAGAAAAAATGAAAAGCAAGAGATAATGTGACAGCCTCTCAGTGGAAGCCAATTAGATATAGTATATTCCTAGATCCACTTTGGGATTGATAGACTTAAGCACAATACAGGTCTCGATATACTAGACCCCTGAAATGGGATACTAGAGTTAGGTGCGGTTACCAAAGATGTAGACTCGGAACCCTCAAACATATAGTGTCCTACAAAAAGGATGTATATATGAGCTTTCATTTAAGCCGCAGAATCCCGACGACTCCAACCTATAAATCCAGCTTGTCTCCTTTCTTAGGATCTGCTTATCCCAGTCCCCACCTCTAGTCGGTCTCTCCACAACCTCTATGATCCTAAAATCAAAGCACCTGAGGTCTCCCCCATGTATCTCTCGTACATGGCGTGATATAGGGGTGTCTCTCCCATTTCTAATATCTCCAAGATGGTCACCAATGCGTTTTTTAAAAGGTCGTTTTGTTTTACCAATGTAATCCATTGGACAGCTACATTGGAAGAGATAGACTACACCCTCCGTCCTGCAGTTACCAAACTGTCTCATTTCGAACCTCTCTCCGGTGGTGCTACTCTGAAAGGAGTTCGACCTTTTAACAAAATGGCAATAAATGCATTTTCCACACCTGTACGTACCATTTGTTCTCAGGTCCAACCAAGTACCCTGTTTTTTTGGGGCACTGTAGTGGCTGTGGACTAACTGATCTCTCAGTGATCTCCCCCGCCTATAAGTAATGGCTGGTCTCTTCGGGACAAAGGGGGCTACTTCTTTGTCAGCCAGTAGCACCCCCCAATGTTTCTCAAAGATGCTCCTTACATCTCCGGATCTATCGTCAAAGGTCCCTATCATCCTTAATGATGTCTTCTGGTGGTTGTTTTTCCTTAGGTCTCAAAAGAGCGTCCCGATTGCACTGTATAGCATTCTTAAATGCATCTTTTAGTACCACAGGGGGGTATCCTTTCTCAAGGAATCTCTTTTGCATCCCCCTTGCCTCTAGATGAAACTTACCAGTATCAGAGCAATTACGTCTTGCCCTCAGATACTGGCCTTTAGGGATACCCTTTTTTAGACCCTTTGGGTGGTGGCTATCCCACCTAAGTAGGTGTTAGCCACCGTCGGTTTTCGGTACATAGTTGTTTGTAAAGTACCTCCCTCATCCTTATAGATGGTAATGTCAAGGAAGTTGATTGACCTATCACGGATCTCACTGGTAAATCTCAACCCAATATCGTTTTCGTTCAGTTCACAGGTAAATCTTAAGAACGATTCACTATCTCCCCTCCAGAGCAGCAGAACGTCGTCGATGTATCTTCCCCAAAAAAGTATCTGGGGATTCCACCAGGCCGTGCTGTTGTCTGGAAAGATGACACAAAATAGTTAATAAATAACATTTTCCACATGTCTACTTCACATCAGCACAATTTTGGAAAAAAAAAATTTTGTTCGGAAATTATAAGGGTTCAAAGTTCATCAGCAATTTTTCATTTTTCCAGCAAAATTTACAAAACCATTTTTTTTAGTGACCACATCACATTTGAAGTTCCTTTGAGGGGTTTATATGACAGAAAACACCCAAAAGTGACACTATTCCAAAAACTGCACCCCTCAAGCTACTCAAAACTACATTCAAGAAGATTATTAACCCTTCAGGTGCCTCACAAAGCAAGGTGGAAGGAAAAAATGAGCATTTTAATTTTTCCAACAAAAATGTTCTTTTAGCCTCAATTCTTTATTTTCACATGGGCAACAGGATAAAATGGATCCTAAAAATTGTTGGGCGATTTCTCCTGAGTACATCGATATCTCATATGTGGTCATAAACCACTGTTTGGGCACACGACAGAGCTCAGAAGGGAAGGAGCACAATTTGACTTTTGGAGCTAATTTTCCATTCAAAAAGTCAGATGGTGCTCCTTCCCTTCTGAACCCTGCCATGTGCTCAAACAGTGGTTTATGACCATATATGAGGTATCGGTGTACTCAGGAGAAATTGCCCAACAATTTTTAGGATCCATTTTATCCTGTTCCCCATGTCAAAGTGAAAAAATTTAGGCTAAAAGAAAATTTTTGTTGAAAAAAAAGTACTTTTTCATTTTTACGGATGAATTTGTGAAGCACCTGGGGCTTCAAGATGCTCACCACCCATCTAGATAAGTTCCCTGGGGGCTCTAGTTTCCAAAATGGGGTCACTAGTGGGGGCGCTCCAATGTTTAGGCACACAGGGGCTCTCCAAATGCGACATGGTGTCCGCTAACAATTTGACTGAAAAATTAGCTCCAATTGTTAGCGGACACCATGTCGCGTTTGGAGAGCCCCTGTGTGCCTAAACATTGGAGCTCCCCCACAAGTGACTCCATTTTGGAAACTAGACCCCCCAGGGAACTTATCTAGATGGGTGGTGAGCATTTTGAATGCCCCAGTGCTTCACAAATTAATCTGTAAAAATGAAAAATGAAAATTTTTGTGGAAAAAAAAGTACTTATTCAATTTTACGGATGAATTTGTGAAGCACCTGGGGGTTCAAAATGCTCACTACCCATCTAGATAAGTTCCCTGGGGGCTTTTGTTTCCAAAATGGGGTCACTTGTAGGGGAGCTCCAATGTTTAGGCACACAGGGGCTCTCCATACCTAACATGGTGTCCGCTAACAATTGGAATTATTAGCGGACACCATGTCGCGTATGGAGAGCCCATGTGTGCCTAAACATTGGAGCTCCCCCACAAGTGACCCCATTTTGGAAACTAGACCCCCCAAGGAATGCATCTAGATGCATAGTGAGCACTTTGAATCCCCAGGTGCTTCACAAATTGATCCGTAAGAAGGAAAAAGTACTTTTTTTTTTCACACAAATTTTCTTTTTTCATTTTTACGGATCAATTTGTGAAGCACCTGGGGGTTCAAAATGCTCACTATGCATCTAGATATGTTCCTTGGGTGGTTTAATTTCCAAAATGGGGTCACTTGTGGGGGAGCTCCAATGTTTAGGCACACAGGGGCTCTCCATATGCGACATGGTGTCCGCTAATTATTGGAATTGTTAGCGCACACCATGTCGCGTATGGAGAGCCCATGTGTGCCTAAACATTGGAGCTCCCCCACAAGTGACCCCATTTTGGAAACTAGACCCCCCAAGGAATGCTTCTAGATGCATAGTGAGCATTTTGAACCCCAAGGTGCTTCACAAATTGATCCGTAAGAAGGAAAAAGTACTTTTTTTTTCACACAAATTTTCTTTTTTCATTTCTACGGATCAATTTGTGAAGCACCTGGGGGTTGAAAGTGTTCACTATACATCTAAACACAGCGAAGCCCATTTAAATTTTTTTTCTAGGACTAATTCTAGAAACAAAATGGCGTGGGGCTCCGCCATATTTTTGGTCCAGCCAGGTACAACTTGGCAGCTATGGACTGCCAGCAACCCCTAGCTGCCTCATTGTACCTGGCTGGCAACCAAAAATACAGCGAAGCCCATATTTATTTATTTTTTCTAGGACTAATTCTAGAAAAAAAATGGCGTGGGACTCCGCCATATTTTTGGTCCAGCCAGGTACAACTTGGCAGCTACAGATTGCCACCAACCCCCAGCTGCCTCGTTGTACCTGGCTGGCAACCAAAAATACAGCAAAGCCCTTTTTTTTTCTAGAACTAATTGTAGAAAAAAAATGACGTGGGGCTCCGCCATATTTTTGGTCCAGCCAGGTACAACTAGGCAGCTGGGAGCTGGAATTCGCAGCATGGAGAGGCCCAAGAGTTCTGGGCCCCCTATGCTGCGAATTGCAGCCCGCAGCCACCCCAGAAAATTGCGCATTCATTTAAGCACCATTTTCTGGCGCTGTACCCAGACTCTTCCAGTTGCCTTTGTGCCGGTGGCAAACTGGGTAATAAAGGGGTTAATGCCAGCTTTTTTATTGGCAGCTGGCACTAAGCCCGAGATTCATAATGTCGGGCCAATGTTAGACCCCGGCCATTAGGAATCTCTAGTGAATAGTCAAAAAAAATACACCAGAGAAAAATATTTTTATTTGGAAAAACAAAAAACAAAATTCGGACTCCATCTTTATTATAAAGATCCAACGTAGTCCACATCGAAGGTCCCACGACGCTCGATCGCCTCTGCTCAATCCAGAGACTGCAGCAAGGGATCAAGTGTCCTCTTCCTACAGTCTCTGGGGTCAGAGTTATGGTGCACTGTATGACAATGATCTGTCATACAGTGCACCATGACTATGATCCCAGAGACTACAATAAGAGGACACTTGATCCCTTGTTGCACCCACCCAGCCACCTATGCACCCATCATCCAAGCACGCACACATCCATCCACGCACGAATGCTGACATCCTCGCATGCACATCCACGCACATCCACACACACATCCACGCACGCACACATCCACGCACGCCCATCCACGCATGCTGACATCCACGCACGCTGACATCCACGCACGTTGACATCCACGCATGCTGACATTCACACACGCACGCTGACATTCACGCACATTGACATCCACGCACGCACGCTGACATCCACACACGCACATCCACATCAATGCACATCCACGCACACATCCACGCATGCACATCCACGCACGCTGACATCCACGCATGCTGACATCCACGCATGCTGACATCCACGCACGTCGACATCCACACACGCACGCTGACATTCACGCACGCACGCTGACATTGATGCACACTGATATCCACGCACGCACGCTGACATCCACGCACACTGACATCCACGCACGCATGCTGACATCCACGCACGCACGCTGACATCCACGCATGCACACATCCACGCACGCACGCTGGCATCCACGCACGCACATCCACACACACATCCACGCACACATCCATCCATGCACACATCCATGCACGCACACGTCTATGCACACACACGTCTATGCACGCACACATCCATGCACGCACATCTACGCACATCCACGCACACGTCCACGCACACATCCATCCATGCACACATCCACGTCTATGCACGCCCACGTCCACACACGCACGCTGACATCCACACACGCACATCCACATCAATGCACATCCACGCACACATCCATGCACGCACATCCACGCACGCTGACATCCACGCACGCTGACATCCACGCATGCTGACATCCACGCACGCCGACATCCACACACGCACGCTGACATTCACGCACGCTGACATCCATGCATGCTGACATCCACACACGCATGCTGACATCCACGCATGCACGCTGACTTCCACGCATGCACACATCCACGCACGCTGGCATCCACACACACATCCCGCATCGCGTCCACGCACACATCCATCCATGCATACATCCATGCACGCACACGTCTATGCACACACACGTCTATGCACGCACATATCCACGCACGTACGCTGACATCCACGCACGCACATCCACATCAGCGCACATCCACACACACATCCACACACGCACATCCACGCACGCGCACATCCACGCACGCTGACATCCACGCTGGCTGACATCCACGCACGCTGATATTCACATACGCACGCTGACATTCACGCACGCTGACATCCATGCACGCACGCTGACATCCACGCATGCACCTAACATCCACGCACGCTGACATTCACGCACGCTGACATCCACGCACGCACGCTGACATTCATGCACGCTGGTGTCTCACGGTCCGCACTGCTTCAGGGTTAAATAAACTCAAAGAGCCAAATCGATTTCCATCCTTTTATTCCTCCTCTCTCCTACGCGTTTTGGCGCCTATCCTGGCACCTTCATCAGGGATATTACCTGGTAATATCCCTGATGAAGGTGCCAGGATAAGCGCCGAAACGCGTAGGAGAGAGGAGGAATAAAAGGATGGAAATCGATTTGGCTCTTTGGTGAGTTTATTTAACCCTGAAGCAGTGCGGACCGTGAGACACCAGCACTCCCATCATTTCTTTGATACATAGCACTATCCAGTGGTTGGTGGTAGTCCTGCAGCAGCTGGAACATCGTTTCCAAAAACGCCTTCAAACCAGTTGTGGGGATCACAACTGGACCAGGTGAGCAGCTTCACAGCACCACCACTGTATATAAGTGTCACTAGTGATAGGGCACTATTGCGCCTCTTGTCCCCCTATTTTATCTTTACAGTATTCATGCACGCTGACACCCACGCACGCTGACATCCACGCATGTACACATCCACGCACACACGCTGACATTCATGTACCTGACATCCACGCACGCGACACACCACGCTACACCATTCACGCACTGACATCCACGCACGCTGATATCCACACATGCACACTAGCACCGACATCCACGCACGCTGACATCCACGCACGCAAACACACCCTGCACACATCCACCACTACATCCACGCACCTACATCCACGCACCGACATCCACCATGCACACATCACGCACCTGACATCCACACACCACATCCACCATCACACCATCAGCACAACGTCCCACGCACCACACCAAGCCAGACACATCTATGCACACACACTCACACTGCACAGTGTACGCATCATAGTCACGCACACGTCACCAAGCACACGTCACCACGTACACGCATGCACATCCCGCACACATCCCATCTCAACTCCATTGCACCCCCATCCATCTATCCATCACCCATCCATCCATCATCCATTCATCCATCAATTAATTCATACATACATAGATACATACATACATACTTACCTCCCTCTCGAGCCACTGATGATGATGAGGAGGCCGGGAGAGGAGGCGGGAGAGGAGGCGGGGAGAGGAGGCGGGGCCACCGACCAGCCAGGCAGAGAAGGCGCAGGGCGGGCGCAGCGGCGGGTGCACCGGCGTGTGCAGCCCACCAGAGGAGGTGAGGGGGGCCAGGACACAAGGCCTGGAGGTGGGGCTGCCTGGGGGCACTGCAGGAGGGGACCATGTAGTCTGACCGGCAGATACATAATAATAGATGGGGGCGGGCGGTTGTGGGGGGACAGGGTGGGGCCCTGTATAGTCATATAGCTGGAGGGGGCTGAGGAGGGGGGGACACTTGCCGATCCGCCCCTCCAGATCTGATTGGAGAACTCCAATCAAATCTGGAGGGGTGAATCCCTATGATTCGGTCCGATCGGTAGTTTCACTTTTACACTGCCGATCGGAGGGAACCTAGTCAACTACAGGCTGTCACAGAGCAGTAGCTACTGTGACACCTGAGTGACCCCCCTCACAGAAGCTGCAGAAGCTCAAACCTGCCAGGACGTGGTACAACGTCCTGTGTCGGGAACGACCAGAAACACAGGACATTGTACAACGTCCTATGTCGGCAAGGGGTTAAAGGCATCAGATCGGATTTGGCATAATTGCCATCCGATTTGTTTCCGATCCGATTCTCTCTGATTTTTTTCAGGAGCCAAAATCACAGCAGTCTACGATTTTTGCTCCTGCAAAAAATCTGACAAATCCGATCCGATCCAATCCCCATTGGATAACATGGGGGCTAATTCGGATCCGATGCTGTCCATCGGATTTAACTAAATCGCAATGTGAAACCAGCCTTACCGGGTAGTTCAAGAATATGAACGGGTCTTTAGTAAACATCCTTTAGACTTTGGGCAGGTAAAAGGGGTACAACATCATATCCCCACTGGAGACCATCCGCCCATTAAAGAGAGGTACCAGCCTGTACCACCAATGTGCCAAAGAGATGTTACGGGATGTTATGGGAAAAGAAGGAGTCTGGGGTGATCAGAGATCGTTGTAGCCCCTGGGCAGCTCCATTAGTCCTGGTAAAGAAAAAAGATGGTACAATGAGAGTGTGTGTTGACTACAGGCAGATTAATCGCATTACACATAAGGATGCTTACCTGTTACCCAGAATTGTAGAGTCATTAGCTGCACTGAGAACTGCTAACTATTTTTCCACCTTAGATCTCACCAGTGGGTATTGGCAGGTTTCTGTGTCAGAAGCAGACAGAGAAAAAACAGCGTTCACCACACCGATGGGCCTCTGTGAGTTTAACTGCATGCCGTTTGGACTCTGCAATGCAACGGAAACATTCCGGAGGTTGATAGAGTGTTGCCTGGGGCACAGAAACGTTGAAACCGTGTTACTGTACCTGGATGACGTCATCATCTACTCAAAGACGTACGAAGATCATTTGAAGATCCTGGATGAGGTATTCAAGGCATTATCTAATTTTGGCATGAAAGTGAAGACATCCAAGAGCCACTTACTGAAGCCCAAGGTACAGTACTTAGTTCAGGTGGTCAGCACTGAAGGTGTGGCATCAGACCCTGATAAAGTCACTGTAATCAGGGACTGGCCGAGGCCCACTACCAAAGAAGTACAACAGTTCCTGGGACTGGTAGGCTATTACCGGAGTTTTATCAAGGGCTTCACAAAGATATCAGGACCTTTGCAAGACCTCCTGGTAGGCCAGTCCAAGAAGATCAAGAACCCGAGTCCTCCGTTTAAATGGGATAGCAGAGTAGAAGACTCCTTCACCCAGTTAAAGTGGGCCCTTACGTAGAGATGAGATCCTGGCCTACCCTGACTATGGCCAACCGCTTGTGCTGTATACCAATGTGAGCAATGTGGGATTGGGAGCCGTGTTATCCCAGGTGCAGAGAGGCAGGGAGATAGTGATTGCCTATGCCAGCAGGAAGCTCCGTCCTACAGAAAGGAACCCCGACAACTATAGCTTCTTCAAGTTGCAGTTCCTTGCCATAGTCTGGGCTGTAACACAGAACACTTTAAACATTACCTGGCTTTAGCGAAGTTTACCATCTATACGGACAATAATCTGTAGAAACCGCGAAGTTAGGTGCACTGGAACAGCGATGGATGGCCCGGTTGTCCAATTACAACTTTACCATCAAGTACTGGGCAGGGCATAAGAATGCCAATAATGATGCACTGTCAAGGATGCACAACTTGCCAGCTGTGGTAGAAGACCCGGAGGAGCTAGAAGAGCTAGAGCTACCGGCTTTTCACCACAGCAGTGCATCCCAGTGTTCCCATGGTGTGAGAGAAAAGCGGCCTGTCATGCAAGAATTCACATTCAACCGGTTACCCCACCACGGTTGGGCAGAGACGCAAGATAGCGACCCAGCCATCTGCTTAGTCAAAGAGTTGTTAACACAAGCTAACTCACACCCTGGTCCAGATGCTCCGCAAGAGACACTACAGTTGTGGAGAGAAAATAGCAAGTTATTCATATATGCAAGTAAGCTGTACAAGTGGCACATCAGTACACGAACCCATGAACTGGTCTGGCAGATAGTGGTCCCGAAAAGAGATGACCAGATGATCCTGGAGGTGTACCACAATGGGGCAGGGCACTTCGGGTGGAGGAAGCTGGACGATCTGCTGCATAAATGATTCAACTGGGTTCGCATGAGGAAGGCCATTAAGAGCTGGTGCAAAGACTGTGGCCCATGAAACCTGCGGCTAGAGCCTTTCAAGCCCATTTCTGCAAATCCCGTGGCTATCCTGAACAGGTCCTTGTGGATTAAGATCCAGTGTTCGAGGCAGAGGTGTTGCACGAGTTTTGCAACTTGTACAGCTGCAAGAATATAAGAACGACGCCGTACCACCCACAGACCAATTGCATGTGTGAGAAAATGAACCATGTAGTGATAGACCTGTTGAAGACACTGCCACTGGAAGAAAGACGTATGTGGCCAGAGAACTTGCCAGATTTAGTGGACTTATACAATCATGTAACAAAAATTCTAAGAAAACGGTGCACTCAACCGTATCAGATTTTATGCAAGCAGACTTTTAATTAACAGTGGAAAGTTACATACATGCTGTCTGCGTGCATAAAGTCTGATACGGGTGAGTGCACCTTTTTCTTTGAATTTTTGATATATGATGTATCTTTATAGGTAGCACCCTGGGACTATGATTTGCACTTGAATGATATGCAATTTGATTATAGTGAGACTACAGAGCTATTAGCCCTTATTGTGTAATTGATGCCCGGCTTTCTTGTTTATAATTAGTTTATACAATCATATTACTGTGAATTCCACCAACTGTACTCCTGCCTACCTAATGAGGGCAAGACCTGGCAAGCTGCCCATTGACTCAGACATGGGAGTCCTGACACCTGAGACAAACCCGCCAGAAGCAGATTGGGATACAGAACGGCAACAACAGTACCGTAAAGTGCAAGAGTGCATTGAGAGAAACCTGTCTCAAGCAAGAAAAAGGTAAGAGAGAGCCTATGACAAACAAGCACCTGGAGTTCCCTTAACACCAGGAGAACAAGTCCTCAAGAGAAAGACGAACGAAAAAACTGGATGACCAGTGGGAGGCAGAGCCATACACTGTATTGCCTTCGGGTTTTGACAATGCCAAAGTCTGCTTAATCAGTAAAGACGGAAAAGAGACCTCAGCGGCAGTTTCGAGAGACCATTTAAAGATATGCCCTGATCAATTGAGAAGCATAAAAAAAGTCTAAGATGCACCTCAACCCGTAGAGAAAAGGAGGAGATGATTCACACAGTTCTTGGAGACTTTCCCAAAACGTGGACCCAAATAAATGGAGCAATCGTTGTGCCTGTATTGACTTGTCCCCAACGTGTCATACCTGAACCAGTTGAGACTCAATAAAGACCTGAAGAACCATCATCTCAAGCAACAGTCACCACACCTGTAGTGGAACAGGTGAATCAACCCTATGCTAGTGAAGCTGTGCTACGTAGGTCTACACGTAGAATAGTGGATAGTGCACCCAAAACACCAGCAGTAGACATTAGCAACCAGAACAGACCATCAGAGATACCTATACTGCGTAGATCCACCCGTAGTAACATAGGTCAGATCCCATCACGTTATAGGAATTGCTAGTAAAATAAAGCGGAAAGTACAACAAGTTTAAAAATGTAATTATGCTTTGTTTTCATGCAACTATGTAAATAAGCAACCACCAAGCGTGCCATGCCTACAGGACTTACTGTATGAACTTTTGCATATTCTTGAACATTTACTTTAAACATGGACCAATAGACCACAGGACTGGTTGTGGTAAAGACAATTTTGTAAAAAGTTCACCATCAGCCAACGGTGGAAGGATTTAGCGCTGTAGTGACTGTGTTTTTCAAATTTTTTTGGTTTTTGTAATTTTTCATTGTTAAGACTGTACATTTATCTACTGATATTGTCATTTCTCTAAAAAAAATGTTTCCTCAGTCCAGGAGTACTGAATTTAACTAGGGGGGAATGTGGCACCTCAGAGTCGAGTTGCTACAATGGCATTGCCTCCCTCGGGGGGTGATGTCATGCTTGGAAGCAAGGTGGGGTATCCACACCAGGTAAGCCCACAGCATGTAACACTTGCCTGACTCCAGACCAGAAGGGGGAGCTCTAAAACCCAGTTTTAGGGGAGCTCCCCTATAAATTCTGGCATGGGGTGGGGTTAGGCAGTTCAGTTCCTAGGTGTACTGTGAAGACACCCTGTGGACTGGAGCATTGTCAGGCTCGTCCCAGGCAGAGTAAAGAGCGAGAGTTCAGCAAGCGTGAGGGACCCGTCAGAGATGATCTGAGGAAGCAGAGAAGAGGGTCTGGGGAGTGGAGCCAGTTGCCAGCTCACCCCAGAGCAGAGCACCAGAAACGGACACTGGAGTCCGAGGTTGTGCGGGTACTCATGATGAAGGAGCAAGAACCAGAGGACAGCAGACTCCACGTCTTCTGGCCACAGCAAAGCACCTGGAGACACAGCAGCCCCCAAGAGCTCAGGGACAGCTGCTAGAGGAGTGGTACCAGAGAAGGGCTCGAGCTGCCTGCCACACGGGGGAGAGACTTACCAGCAGGAAGAGAGGTCGCAGCTTAGCTAGAGGGCAGCCAGGACCAGCAAAGAGGAGAGCAGTAGGAAGGCCTCAGAACTCACCAGGTGAGGAGATCACCAACTTGCTTCCAGGTCACCCAGATTCACAACATCACCTGTGGACAGTGTCTTAGTCTGAACCTGCAACTACCAGTAAAGGTAAAGGAGACTACATACTGTGTGTCTGTTGGTTATTCCACGCCCTCAGTCCTGCTCCTCAACAGTCTACCATCGCCATAGACTATTGCGGTTGCCCTGGGGAACTGCTCCACCCGTGGGGAACGTTACCACCTTAGCTGCGATTCCATCATCCCGCTGTGTCAGTCATCAATAGCCAAACATCACAGTTGGCGTCACAACTTCAATCCCCAAATCCTTAACCCCCAAATTTTTATTGACACTGCCAGGGTCACGGAATCGGGTCTCGACCCCTGGGACTCACCAACTGTACTGTAGTCCATCTTCGAGTATCCCACGGCCCTGAGGGACGCATCAATTGTATTCTTAGATGGTGACCCCGGAGATAGGGAAGAAACTCTTTTATAGCTTCCTTTACTGCCCATAGTTCCTGCAAATTTGAGGACATTCGAGACTGATGTGAATCCCATGCCTCCTGAATCGAGTGATCCCGAAGGTAAGCAGCCCACCTTCAGAAGCTTGCATCCGTAGTAATAAGGTCTGTTACAGGAGGCAGAGGTAAGTCTAATATGAAATCTAAAAATGTCTGACGTGTAGTGGGTACCAATCTTGACTTCTCTAGATTGATGATCCAGCCAAGGTCTGACAAGCTGGATCGTACTATCTGAAGTCGGGAGTTGCATTGTTCCCATGAGTTTCCCACAATCAGGTTGTCTAGGTTACAGTACAATCAGGATCTGTTGTTCCAACAGATGAGCCATCACCTCTGCCATTAATTTTATGAAGATTCGTGGGGCCATTGCCAGGCCGAACAAGAGGGCCTGAAACTGGTAATGTCTGAGGACTCTGTTCACGTACAGGGCAAACCGCAGGTATTTCTGATGACCCTGATAAATTGGAACATGGTACTGTAGCATGCATCCTTTAGATCCAATACTACCATGAAACAGTTCTTGAAGAGAATCTTCATTGCTGACATCAACGTCTCCATTTTTAAGTGCCTTTATATCAAAGAACTGTTTAATTGCTTCAGGTTTATAATGGTCCCGTAAGTTCTGTCTAGTTTTGAGACCAGGAAAAGAGGGGCGTAGAACCCCCTGCCCCTTTCTTCTTCCACCCGAACTTCGGAGACCACATTCTTCCTTACAAGGGATTCACTTCTTCTTTCAGGGCTATGTACTTCGCCGGGTTGCAGACAGATGTTATGAGGAACTCCATAGGAGTCGAAGTAAATTTCAGCCTTAAACTGTCCTCAATGATATTCAGAGCTTAACTGCAGGTGTTGATACGGGACAAGGCTAGGAGAAAGGAAAAGAGTCTTCCTCCCACCTGGGGTGACACGTAATTTTGAAGACTTCTTATTATCAAGGAAAGATCACTTGAACATGAACCCCGACTTCCTATTCTTCCTTTCATACCAGGAGTCTCCTGATCTCTTGGGAGACTTCTTCCTGAAAAATGTATTTTTGCGAAAGGAATGACTCCTGAAGATGGAAGCTAGAAAGGCCGGAACATTTTTTTCTTATCACTAGCTTTTTCTAGGATATCGTCCAGGGATTTGCCAAATAGGAAGTCACCTTCACAAGGGACTGCAGACAGCTTGGCCTTTGACTGCAAATCCCCTGGCCAATTCTTCAGCCATAGAGCCCGTCTAGCTGCATTATACAGGGAAGTAACCTTCACTGCTTTAGGGAGTCGGCAGACGCAAGGGAAGCCACAGCTGTTCGGACCACAGGAAAGTAAGACAATACCTCTTCCTTATGAACATCATTCTTCACCTGGGACTCTAATTGTTGGAGCCATATCATGAGGGACTGGGCAACACAGGTTCCTGAAATTGGTGGTCTGAAGATACCAGCTGTCGTTTCCCATGAACCCCTCAGGTAACTGTCAGCCTTCCGATCTACTTGATCTTTCATGTTATCCAGGTACTCGAAGGGCAAGATAGATTTCTGGGTGGCCTTTGCTACTGCCACGTTTATCTTAGGGCTCTTGTCCCAGGAAGTGGATGCCTCCTGGTCAAAAGGGTAATGTTTCCTTGCTACCGAATGGAGGGAACTCTTCTTGTCCAGTCTCTTCCACTGTTCTCTGATCTACTCCTGAATCTTTTTGGTTATAGGAAAAGTTTGCTTCTTTTTCTGTGATAACCCCTCAAACATTGAGATCTTCTACAGTTGAATGGTCTTTAGTGTCTGCTAGGCCCATAGTCCACCTAACCTGCCTTCATCAGAAAACTGGTGTCACCCTTCGGGAAACAAGGTCTACCCTCAGAGCTATCCTCTGAGGACGAAAAATCCAAGGAAAAGGAAGATGAAGAGCTAGGTCTTGGGGAGAGATTGTAATGTTTCACTGGTTCCTCCTCAGAATCTGAATCATAAAAATTGGGTCTTTTCATCTTTCTTTCACTTTTTTGAAGGGATCTAAATTCTGCCCTAACCAGGTCTCCTAGGCTTGAGACAAGGCTAGGGACTGCCCCCCACACAATCATCAGTGAACGATTTCTTACAAACAGCACATCCAGCCACCGGATCAGGCTAGGGAACCGCTTTCAGAGGTCTCCTACTTCCAAGACAGGAGACCAAAACTAAAGTATAGGAGAGGTACAGCTTTTTCATTTCATAAGTTTCCTGTCTTGGATGGGCAAGACGTCTCTCTCAGGTAGTGTTGTCATGGTGATGATGGAAAAAGCCGTTAAAGTTTTAGGCCCATTTTAAATTTCAAACTTTTTCCCCAACATAGCCAGGTTTGCCAACTTTTGGGGAAAGTGTTCGGGTTTCTGATCAGCGAACTGAATCAGCCATGTTCTTGCTGACTTTGAAATTGGCAAACATGTTCAGGGAAAGTTCGCTCACCACTAGTCTATACCTATCACTACTCCAAAACAGAATAAGATCTCTGCTCTTTGTAATGCCTTATCTTTTTCCTTTTATCCTTGTTTATATCACTAGAATTCAAAGAGTCCTGAGCATCACCTATTCTCAGCTACCTTAAGCAGTTACATAAACAACAATACTTAAAGGCATTTCATGGTGGAAAATATAAGACTGCTAAATAGCAGAATGTTAATAACATAAAGGAGCCATGCTTTGTATCTAAGTGGGCCCCTTTAAGGGAACCTGTCACCCCCTGGGCATTTTATACTGTGCCCCTGCGGACCGGTCGCCACTAGATGGCGCAGCAGCCGGGATTGGTAAGTCAGTCACCCCAAATACAGACCCAACACACTCCGATCCCATAACTAGGGACTCAATGCCCAGCAACGGGATGTTGGGAGGAGACAAGTGAAGGGTGGGAAATTAGAGCAGGACCTGGTTAGGGGAGGAAACAAAAGGACACAACACCAAGTTCATGTAAAACAAAAAGGAAAAGGGGCGCAAATGTGTAGGATCCCCTTATTAAAAACGTCTAAGTGGCGTGGGTAGGTGGCCACTCACCTTATCGGGTTGTGCAATTCCTGCACAACCCGGTTTAACAGCCTCCGCCGCCGGCGGTATATGCAATGCCTCTCCGCTCTCCTCTCTCCTGTTCAAGGCAGATTGTTTGTGCTGTTCCTGAGCTGCTCCAGCCGCCAGTCCCTCAAAAAGGGAGTAGTTTTCATGCAAAAATTAGTAATGGCGGTCTAATTAGGAGCGCTCTAAGGAACAAGCAGACATGTAAGATGTTTTCATAAATGTCAAACCTTTTATGAAAACATCTTACATGTCTGCTTGTTCCTTAGAGAGCTCCTAATTAGACCCCATTACTATTTTTTGCATGACAACACCAAGTTCAGAGAGAGCAGTCAGCCAAGAGACACCACAGAGTCAAGTTCAGTCAGAAGGAGAGGCGAGAACACCATCATACAGGACTGAGAGGACACGGACCCGGTGGCCTGTGCCACCTTGAGGCTTGTCCGGGTCCCGGGCTGTAGACCGTGGAGAGAGAAGGAAGGAGTCCAAGGTGTGCTCGAGTTAGCAGGGACACTGAAGGACTGCGCCAGAACCAGAGTGCCGGCTCTGCTAAAGTGGCCAGGAAACTCTATGCTCCAACCACAAACCCCGGCGGGGTGCGAGGTCTTTATGTCACGCAACCCAACCTCCAGGGCAGCGAAAGGAAGGTCGCCATATTAGGACTAGGGGACCTGGCAGGTGCCCTCTGAAAGCCCGTGGCTGCTGGACCGTAGCTAGCATTCGGACAGACCGAAAAGGCCCATGAAAGGAACATGGAAGGGGGTGATTATGATGAGCTGTCCCGGCTGATTAGACCACACCGGAGCCGCCACTGTACTGTCTGTAAACTAACCATCTGCTGAGAAAGAGTGTAAACCCGGTTAAAGCTCTATGCTGTGTGAGACTGTGATTACTGCGCCTGAAGACTGATTCCGTGAACCGGCAGTAGGAGACTGCCTGACTGTATTGTGAACCTACACCCCCGACGAGCCCTGCATTACAACAGACTATTCGGTTGCCCTAGGGACCTGCTCTTTCCGTGGAGAGCTCAACCATTCTCGCTGTTACTCTCATCATCCCCAGTGGTCCCGACTGCAGCAGCGGCTATACCAGACACATCCCACGGGTGGCATCATGACACTCTTTTATTTTTGCTTTATTTTTTTTTCCTCCATATTTTCAATAGCCCCTTTTAACTGCTCGTCCGACGAGGGGATCACGGACCGGGTCACGCCACCATGACATCCCGCAGTGATGATGATGAGAGGGCCCGATGCCGAGTACCCCATGGTCCCCGCCAGGGGTGAGCCATACACATGTAAATGGGGTTCCAGTAACCTCTGTATGTGCCCGACTGACCCCACATACCTGTGATATGAACTTATATTCTGTCCAGAGCTTGCTTCCTATTGAGTCACGGAGGCTGGTATATAGTCATGGTGGGTAAAAGTCTTGCCGCCCCTCCGTGCTGCAAGTCCCGCCCTGCATGGTTTTAATTTCTCACCCCTCCTCTGGCTAGCGCTTGATTGTCAGCGGCACTCGTGCCGGTGCAGTGGAGCGTGTGTCTGCAGTCCATAGAACAGTGCTGAAGTCTCGTGAGACTTCAGCACTGACAGCTGCACCCCCACTTGCGCAGTGGAGCGGGTGTCCATTCTATGGAGCTTAGACACCTGCTTCACTGCGCCGGCGCGAGTGCCGCTGTCCATACTAAAGTCTCGCGAGATTTGTGAAGTGTTCGCGAGACTTCAGCACTGTTCCATGGACCGCAGACACCTGCTCCACTGCACCAGTGCGAGTGCCGCTGTCACTCAAGCGCTGGCCAGAGGAGGGGCGGGAAATTTGAACCATGCAGAACAGGATTTGCAGCATGGAGACGCTGCAAGACGTTTATACCGCCTTCATACCGCGATTTTTCACGTGTCATGTGCTCTCCGGTGTTTTGCAGGATGCACTGGACAGAACCTGACAGCCACGGACGAGTAGTATGGAGGGCAAATCTGCACTCTGATCCTGCTTTTTGCCGGCTTCATTGCTCGCGCTGTCCAGTGCTGAAATTTCAGCACCACTACTGCAGGGGAGCTGGCCACGATGCTGAAATTTCAGCCGTGGAGCTCTCCAGGTGCTGCAATTCAGTGGTGGCTGCTTTTAACAGCTGCCGCTCTTTCAGCACCAGGCGTCCTGAACCCGGCATGAGTTTCTGCCGGCACCCATAGACTTCCATGCTATGGGCGCCGGATCAGGGACGATCCGATCTTATCCAATTTTTGCATCGGACACAAAAAAAGCTGCAGACTTAGGTTTTGTTTTCGATGCAAGAATCGGACAAAACTGGATCCTCCCGGAAAAGCCCCAAACTGGATAGCAAATAACAGCCGTCCGGTCCCATAGGGAGACATGGGGGGCAAATTCGGATCCGGACACTGGACAGGCCAGGACCCGAAAAAATCGTAGCGTGAAGCCACCATGACCAAATAGCAGCCTCCATGACTCAATAGGAGGCCAGCTTTGGTCAGAATTTAAGTTCATATCACAGATATGTGGGGTCAGTCTGGGCACATACAGGGGTTACTAGAATCCTATTTACATGATGTGTAACCTGGTGGGCACAGCATAAAATGCTCTGGGGGGTTGACATGTTCCCTTTAACCTTTGGGCGCCATAACTGTTGATACGAATGCTGCACTGAGTATTGGCATTGCAAATACTCAAATTGACTAATAAACACACATATTCAACATAAAAATTATTTACCATGGAGCTTTTCATCTTTTCCGGTAAAGGATCGTCACAATTTGCAGAACTTCTCAAGTTTTCATGAATTTGTTTGGGAAAACATTTGTACCTAATACAGGACCTAAAATACAAGAACAACATCTATTAAAAAGGAAAACTAGGGTATGTACACCATCTATAATCATGTTTTTATAGCTACAATTCTATGCACTAATTATCTATACATCTCACTATAGAATAAAAAGCTGGGCGGCACTCACCATAATTCAATGATCTTTTATTCAAATGTCATATGGAGGAACAGGACCCGTTGAAGCAGTACAGACCCACAAAACGGCAGCCGTCGTCTGCTGATCCTTACTCCCTCTCCCCATTTAATCTATAGCCTTGATATGACGTTTGAATAAAGGATTATTGAATTATGGTGAGTGCCGCCCGACTTTTTCTTCTATATTAACTTCTGTCTTGTATCTGGAAGGAGTGCAAGATCTGTCACCAAGGGGCTTATGTTTACTGCAGCAGTTAGCGATTACCTGAGTTGCTCCAGCCCAGCGGAAGGTACCCAGTACCTCTACATAACAATTACTTTATCTATATATCTGTTGAAGGTCCATATGACAAAAAAATGACATGTCTGCCTTTAGTTGCTTCTTCAGGGAACATGGAAACTTACAGCATATTGTATTCACTGTGTAACAGAATGCAGGAAGCTACTGAGCTACCTTTACTGGCAACTGCAGATGGGTAGCAGAATATCTTTTATTTAAAGCCAACCTGCCATGTCAAAAATTGCTAACAACCTGTAAAATGTATGGCTAAGGCTGGTTTCACGTTGTGATTTTTTGCAAACCGTGGCTGTCCGTTGTAAAACGGACAGCCACGGATCAGATTTGGCCCCCATGTATCCCTATGGGCAACAGATCTGCACGGATTTGCCCTTATTAGCATCCGATTTGTGACAGATCTGATTCTGTCCGATTTTTTGCTGTACCCAAAATTGGAGACTGCGCCGATTTTGGGTACAGCGGACCAAATCGGACACAATCGGATCAGACACAATCCGCTGCAATTTACATGGGGGCCTATGGAGCACGGGTCTGGGAAAACATCGGATCGTTTCACGGACTCATTTCAGTGTACTGAGCATGCTCAGTACACTAAACCTGTTCTGTTCCCCTGTAATTTCACTTCCGCAATGTATATATATACATTGCGGATGTGAAATTAACTAAAGCAAGGGTTAAAAATAAAATAAAAATCTCCTCACCTATCCGGGTGTCCCGCGATGCGTGCCGTCTAGCTCCCGGGGCTTAAGGAACTGGCGGGGCTACCCGATCAGCTGATCAGTCACATGATCGCTTCAGCTGAGCAGTTTAAATAGTCCGCGCGCCAAACCTGATCGGCAGGTGGGAGATTTAAATCACTCAGCTGATGCTGTCATGT
The DNA here is from genome assembly GCA_033576535.1 of Allobates femoralis. Taxonomy (NCBI): domain Eukaryota; kingdom Metazoa; phylum Chordata; class Amphibia; order Anura; family Aromobatidae; genus Allobates; species Allobates femoralis. Next base: position 434,686,706 of record JARQOC010000001.1, read on the forward strand.
GACAACCCGATCAGCTGATCGCTGCGGAATGGCCAGGACCATTTTTTGCTCGTTGGTCTCCCGCTGGGCAGCAGACATCAGCGTGTGTGATGCCTTTCTTACCCAATGTGTTCCCTGGTAACCAGGGTACACATCGGTTTCTAAGCACAGCGTGCTGGTAACCAGAGTACACATCGGGTTTCTAAGCACAGCGCGGTGTGGTGCTGCAACAGGCAGTGTGATTGGCAGGTCGTCATTTGGTTCTCAAGTGAACAATGCTGCTGGTGTTGAGCTCTCTCAGACATCGAGAGCACCACCTTTGGATGAAGGCGACATTACATCTTCGCCTGCACCTCCCTCACAGACCAGCAGTTTGACGGGGACACCCTACTCAACCCCGTCTCAGCACAGCAGTGAGCCCTCCGTCCCTCAGATGTTGACAAGTAAAAGACCATTTCCTCCTAGCCATGAGAAAGCTAAGCACTTGAATTTCACCATCTGCAAGCTGTTGGCTACAGAAATGCTGCCTTTCCACCTGGTGGACAGAGGATTTTCGAGACCTTATGTTCGTCGCAGTGCCCCAGTACCAGATGCCCAGTCGCCACTACTTCTCCAAGAAAGGTGTGCCTGCGCTACACCAGCAGGTTGCAGACAACATCACCGTTTCCTTGAGAAACTCTGTGTATGACAGGGTGCATTTCACCACAGACACATGGACCAGTAAGCATGGACAGGGGCATTACATGTCGCTGACTGGGCACTGGTTAACTATGGTGAGAGCTGGAGAAGGGTCTGCTGTCCAAGTCTTGCCGTCCCCACGAGTTGTGCGTCCATCCTCTGTAGGTAGAAGTTCCTCCACTGCTTGTGCCTCCTCAACCTCGTCTCGGTCCTCCACCTCTGCCAAAGCCTGTCTGGTAATGCCACCCGCGTTGGAACTGCACAGAAATAATCCTGCACACCTCCTTACTATGCTGGCAGCAGGGCTCAACACCATCAGGCGATCTTTACCTTGAAATTCCTGGGAAATGGGAGTCACACAGCTGAGGAGTTGTTGTCAGCTTTGGCGACCGAGTTTCAGCAATGGTTGTGTCCACTCAACCTGCAGCCAGGGAAGGCCGTGTATGACAATGCTGTCAACCTTGGTGCGGCCCTTCACCGGGGCAATATCATACAAGTGCCTTGTATGGCTCATGTGTTGAATCTGGTTGTCCAGCGATTTTTGACACACTATCCCGGCCTAGACGGGCTTTTGCAGAGGGCACGGTCGCTGTGTGCTCACTTACGGCATTCACAGCTCAACGACTTTCTTCACTCCAGAAGTCTTTCGGCTTGCCCGTTCACCGGCTGAAATGTGATGTGCCAACACGCTGGAATTCTACTCTGCACATGTTGCAGCGACTGTGGCAGCACTGCCAAGCCCTGGTGCAATACGTTGTGACGTATAGCCTGGGCCAACAAGATCCAGAGGTGGGGCAGATCACGCTGCAGGAGTGGTCTCAGATGAAGGACCTATGCACCCTTTTGCACAGTTTTGAGATGGCGACGAAGATGTTTAGTGCTGACGATGCCATTATCAGCATGACTATTCTGGTCATCTACATGCTGGAACACACTTTAAACAATATTCGGAGTCAGGTGGTGGGACAAGAGGAGGTGGAGGAAGTACAGGAGGAGTCCTATGCAGAAGGGATGACAACATCTTCAAGGTCCTCATGGTCGGCAGCACCAAGACGGTAGGCATGGGAGGGTAGTGGAGAGGGATTAACGAGGGTGCATGGTAGCAACGAAACTCTTGAGGAAGGTGCGGGAGCCCAGGAAGAAATGGAGGATGAACTGCCGAGGGGAATGGAAGTCAGCAGATGAGGGAGACCTTGATGACATTTCTGTTGTGCGAGGTTGGGGGTAGAGGGCAGAGGAAGGAAGCATGATTCTCACCTCCCAACCACCAACACAACAATCACTTGGTCCTCCTGGATGCGCAAGACACTTGAGTGCCTTCTTGCTGCACTACCTGCAACATGATCATCGGATAGTCCGAATTAGAAGTAATGCCGACTACTGGGTTGCCACACTATTAGACCCCCCGTACAAGACCAAATTTGCCGCAATAATTCCTGCCATACAAAGGGACACACGTATGCAGGAGTATTAGTAGAAGTTGATACATAATCTCAGATCGGCTTTTCCACAAAACACAAGTGGTGCACAGAGTGCAATCTCACAGTTCTAACTTGGAAACCGTGGGACTGTTGAGTCATCATCACTCACACTGTACCAGTAACACCGTATTTGGTGGTGGTAACAGCAATTTTGTGGCCTTGTTTCACAATTTTTTTTCAACCATCATTTGCAAGGCCTGAACACACGAGAAGTCTGACACATAGTCAACGCTTGGAGCGGATGGTACGCGAGTATCTTCAACTTACATCGATGCCATGACCGGGGAACTGGAGACTTGCTCATTTTGGGATTCCAATCTGGAAAAATGGCCTGATCTCGCCACTCACGCCTTGGATATCTTGTCGTGCCCCGCAGCCAGCGCTGACAGAAAAGTGCACGCGTCTGTCCACCCAGAATGTGGACAGACTAACGTTCATAAAGATGAACAAGACATGGATCCCAAGGACTTTTCTACCCCTGTGTCATCCTGGGGAGAATAAATCCTTGCCGATTTTTGACTAAAAGTCACCATTTTAAGTTTCCAACTGTGGGGCAATTGATGCCACTGAAGTGGTGTCTGTGCCCAAATTTTTGGAAAAAATGGAGACGCTTCTTGTAGTCCCCTAAATGTGACACAATACTCCTAGATCGCACGAGGCCTTACAGATACTGAGGAATAACATTACCAAATACTCCTCATCTGCACGAGGCCTTACAGATACTGAGGTAAAAATCCCACCAAATACTCATCGCATGCACAAGACCTTACAGATACTGAGGAATAACATCACCAAATACTCATCTTCTGAACGTGGTCTTACAGATACTGAAGTAAAATGCACCATATAATCATCGCCTGCACAAGGCCTTTCAGATACTGAAGTAAAACTCAACAAATACTCATCTTCTGAACGTGGCCTTACAGATACTGAAGTAATACGCACCAAATGATTATCGTCTGAACATGGCCTTACAGATACTGAAGTAAAACTCACCAAATAATCATCGTCTCAACATGGCCTTACAGATACTAAAGAAAAACGCACAAAATAATCATTGTCTGAACGTGGCCTTATCATATACTGAAGTGAAACTCATCAAATAATCATCGTCTGAACATGGCCTTACAGATACTGAAATAAAACTCACAAAATACTCATCTTCCGAACGTGGCCTTAGAGATACTGAAGTAAAACTCACCAAATAATTATCGTCTCAACATGGCCTTACAGATACTAAAGTAAAACACACAAAATAATTACCGTCTGAACGTGGCCTTACAGATACTGAAGTGAAACTCACCAAATACTCATTGTCTCCACGAGGGCTTACAGATAGTGAGGTAAAAACCTCACCAAATACTCATCGTATGCACCAGGCCTTACAAATACTGAAGTTAAACTCACCAAATACTCATTGTGTGCATGATGCCTTACAAATACTGGAGTATAAACTGATTTTGGAAGGGCATGACATGCCTATATTTGTGTCTCCTCCTCCTTTTACTTGTCTATCTCTTTTCTTTTCACATTTTTATATGTACTTCTCACTTTTCCATGTGTTTGTTGTATCTTCTGTGTAGTTTGACACCTCTTGGACACTTTAGAAGGTGTTTTCTATGTGTTTGTGTTTGCCTGCCATTGTTTTCAATGGTGTTCGACGAACATTCGACGAACAACCCCCCAATTTGACAAATCGAATCGAATTTGAACACTAGGGTGGTGGCTCATCTCTAAACGCTAGTTGAAATACAGGGCTCACTGTAGACTAGCGGTGTGGCTGTTTCAATTTGCACAATAAGGAGGCACTTGAAGAAAAATGGGCTGCATGGTCGAGTCGCCAGAATAAATATTACTATTACTGTGCAAATGTCACAAAGTATCACGCCTATAATACACCAAACAGCACAGAGACAAGCCTCCAAACTTCTGAGAAAAGGTAATTTAGAGTGATGAGACTAAAATCAAACTTTTTGGCCACAATCATAAATTTTACATTTGGTGAGGTGTCAACAAGTTCTATGATGAAAGCAGGGGCTGGCTGGCGACTCTAACTCCAGGTGGCAGTTTTGTTCTGCCAGCCCATAGGTGAGGACCGGGGGGAAAGTGCTGTTGGACTCACTGCCGTGTCTGCTGCTGTGACACAGCGCTGGCTGCAAGGCGCCGTGTCTGCTGTACTTTCACAGTGCCAGCCAAAGAGCACCGCCAGCCCATTTCTGTAGGGGGGCGGCCCTAGATGGGAGCTATACCACCAGCCCAGGGGGCACTTGCCCCCCTGCCACCTGGGCCAGTCTGCCCCTGGATGAAAGGAACACCATTCCTACTGTAAAGCACAGAGGTGGATCGCTGATAATGTGGGGATGTATGAGCTACAAAGGCACAGGAAACTTTGTCAAAATTGAAGAAAAGATGAATGCAGTACGTTATCAGCAAATACTGGAGGTAAATTTGCACTTATCAGCCTGGAAGCTCTGCATGGGACGTACTTGGAACAACGATCCAAAATACAAATGCAAGACGACCTGTAATTGGCTACAGAAGAACAAAGTGGAAGGTTCTTGGAGTGGCCATCTCAGTTTCCTGACCTCAATTTTAATTGAGCCACTCTGGGAAGAACTCAAGCACGCAATTCATGAAGAAAGCCAAGGAATTTACAAGAACTGGAGGCTTTTTGCCAAAAGACTTCAATCTGTCACTGATGTTAGAGGAGGCAATGCACGGTATTAAAAAATAGGGTATATGAACTTTTGATCAGGGTCATTTGGATATTTTTGGTTGTCATTATAATTTAAAAAGAGAAAACACAGTAGTTTGACAATAAATGGCCTCACCCAACCGCTAACCATGAGTGGAAAAAAAGTTTTGTGTTACCATTCATATTTTCTGAAAAAAGGCCAAAAAGCAAAAAATCTTCTGGGGTATGCAAACTTTTGAGCACAACTGTACATTGACGCACATTTTCTCTAATGTACCCTTCCTATGATGGCAGCCTGCTTTCCAATTTTTTTCTTGATTTTTCTTATATAACCTATTGTGTATCTAATTGTGTATTTAATGTACTATTGCTATATCTTGTTTCCGCAAGATAAGGGAGCCTCCCACCCCTCCCTTTGAGCTTTGCACATAAAAAGCTGTCTTCTGCAGCATGTCCATATCAGACATTGGACCTGTCTGAATCCTGCTCATATAGGTACCAATACACATGGTCAGGTTTTTAAATACATCAGTTAGGGACTGCTCTGATACGGGTTAGGCCGGCTTCGCACCACGGCTTAATCCAATCCGGGGCTGTCAGGATGAACCTGACAGCCCCGGACCAGATCAGCACACAGAACGGTGTGCAGCCGAATCCCCTTAACTGCAGCCGCAGCTGCTGATTTTTCAAGATCGCGGCTAGCAGGGAGCTAGCTGCGGTCCTGAAATTACAGCAGCGTGCAGACGCCGGTGTCCAGCAATCCGGCCCCATAGACTCCCATGGTAGGGAGTGTCGGATTGCCCCGGATCCAGGAGGATCCGTGAGAATCTGGGAGGATCAGATTTGGGGAGATTTTTCTCCCCGGACAAAAAATGCTGCATGCTCCAATTTTGTGTCCGGGAGAAAAATCAGATTCACCCGGACACATGGAAACCGGATGGCAGACAGCTGCCATCCAGCCCCATACGATACTATCTACACCGGACAGTCCCAGATCGGACTAAACCGTGGTGTGAAGCCGGCCTTACCTTGGCGTTGGTAGAGCGACTTTGTATAAATGTTTTGCAAAAAAACGTATCAGCTAAATACCCTGTTATTTACAACTTTTTTAGCAGAACTTGCTTTTTACTTTTTTTTTTATTACAACAGAGTATTTTTACACATTGTTTGACTGTGTTTTTGTGATTCAGTTTTTTATTTCTATATCATGTTAATTTAATAAAAATGTCTAATAAAAACATTTATTTTTTATATTTTTTGTGCTTATTCAAGACTCCATTCATTCATTTGGATCTTCATTTTCATATCTACATAATAACATACAATCTTTTGGCTACATTCACAAGGTGCATTTTTGGTCCTTTTTTTGCGGATCTGGTTTTCAGCTGCAAAACGGATTCACTTTTCAAAAAACGCATCACCCATTCACACAGTGTGTTTTTGCTGAGTTTTTTATGGATCAGATTTTGTTTTAGCACATTCAACAATGAGGGCAAATGAAAAAGCGCACCAGGAAAAATGCCAAAGAATTGACATGCTCATTCTTTTTGAGGATCTATTTTTCAGCCAAAAATGGATCCTCAAAAAACATTGCATCTGAATGCTCAATTTAGAAATGCATTGCCTTTGCTGGGATGCCCAACGTCACTGTATTTCCCTGCAAAAACGCATCCTCAAAAATATGCACCAAAAACGCACCGTGTGAATGTAGCCTTAAGGCCACGTCACACGCATCAATCTTATGAGCGATATCGCTTAAGCGATCTGCTTTTTTGATCGCTTAAGCGATATTGTCTGTGCGTCGCTGCGTGTAATCAAGCGATTTTACAATGTAAAATCGCTTGATTGATTGATCGCAGATTTGTGAGCAGGAGCTCAAATCAAGCGATAAACGCTTGATCAATCTGCTTCATCGTGGTGTGTGACACCACGATGAACGATCTCCCAGCGGCAGAGCCTATGCTGGGAGATGGTATCTATGGTAAACGTCGGGTTACTAAGCGCCGCGCGGCGTCTAGTAACCCGACGTTTACCATAGTTACCAGCGATCTCGCTGCTCAACATCGCTGGTGAGTCTGCCTGTGTGACAGCTCACCAGCGATGTGAGCGATATTGTTAGCGATCGCGCGTGCACGTGATCGCTAACAATATCGCTCATAAGATTGATGCGTGTGACGTGGCCTTTAGATTCCCATTTCAATCCACCTTAATGTCTGTGATGGGCTCCTGACATAATCTGTTGAAGGAATAAGGATCAGGTGGTTGAAAATTCAATTGCTAGTTTTTTGTTCGGCAGTTAGACTGCGTTCACACGTGGCGTATTTGCTGTGTTTTTCTGCAGTAGCGCTTTTTTGCACGCGTTTTGAGCAAAAAAGCGCTGCTTCATTCACACGATGCGCTTTTTCTGGCGTGCTTTTCCCAAGCCCATTTTATAATGTGACCTATGGTAAAAGCGTGCTCAAAAAGGCGCAAAGAATTGACATGGTCAAAAGCACAGCGTATGAACGCATTTCAGCAAAAGCCGTAGCTTTTGCTTGTATGCGTTTCTAGCATTGCATTTCATTGCATTTATGCTAGCGCTCATAAGAACTGCGTAAATGCGGGAATACATGGCAAATACGCGACGAGTGAATGCAGCCTTAGGTAAGCCATAGCACGATGATTCTAACAGTGGCTTATTCTTCTCTCCCCATAGAGAAAATATGCACTCTCAGCCCAGAGATACTTGTTGACTAAACTCTTGTTCATCTGTCAGTTGCACAAGGTTTTTGGACTCATTTAGAGAAGTCAGAGCACATGGACTGAGCTTTTAGATGCTGAAGTGAGGTTTTTATTATGGGCCTTTTTACATCTAAGGCTGAGCTGCGTTTGCCTGCGTTTGTATGTCTTTTGCATTGCACCTTATGGGTGCATTAACACATGCGTTTAGATAAATTTTTAGTGGTAAAAACGCATACAAACGCAAACGCAGGCAAACGCAACCAAGCCTTAGGGTATGGACACACATCCGAGTGCAAAAACGCTCCAATTCACAGATCCGAGAGTTGGACGAGTGTCATCTGACTTTTGGTCAGTGTGGCTTGCGAGTGCTGTCCGAGAGCAATTCGTTTTTTTCCTCAGCAGCTATTTACTGTATAATCATTTACAGGAACATTTTGTACTGTTGTCTGAGCTACAGAATGAGAATGTATCAATTACGGTAAAACTCGCATCAGACTCGGATGGTGCGAGTGCGGTCCAAGTGCAATTCGTTTTTTTTCCCGGACCCATAGACTTGCATTGGCGAGTCTTGTCCATGATTTGCATAGAATCGCAGCATGTTGCGATTGACTCACAATCCGAGAATCGGATGCGGAAAAAGCGTATCTGACTCAGAAATGTGCTCTCGGACATTAGTTAACATTGGTCCGAGAGCAATGCGATTTTTTCGCACAGTACACTCGGACGAGTTTCACTGATGTGTGTCCAAGCCCTTAAATGTGAACTAGGCCTATCTCAAGTGACTGCAATCATCCAGGAGTGTAGACAGATGCAGAAATACAATAGTGATACAATCCTAAATGTAAGCATTAAGATGTCTATTACTATAACATTTTGGATAGAATTTTCATTTTTTCTTATCCCTATAAACCCCCTTTAAAGAGGACCTATCAGTAGGACCTCCAACTAAAAGTATCAGTGTACAATCCCTTTGATGCCTATTGTACAGATCTGAACAAGAGCTAAAACCCTCAATAAATATCAGATTACACATTCTTTTGATTTATTTTATTTTACAGTTCAATTTTCATTTGAGCATATTAAAAGCATGAGAATTGTTGGGACACTGGATGGCTGAGCGTAATACAGTAGTTAATAATAGTTTATTACGGTACATAAAATGCACTTTTGAGATAAGTAAAGTAACACTAGTGTGCAATAATAGGATGCATCATTATTTTCTTAATATTAATAAAACTGTTTGATACCTTATTATAGTTGGATGAAGAAATTCTTGTTTTTAATAAGAGAAACAAAATAATTGCAACTACTATACCTTTTTAAGAGCTAACTTAAAAGGAACCGTCACCTTATTCACGATGCCCCAAGATTGGGCAGGGTAAATTAGAGCCTGGATGGATACATACCTGCATCCACATGTACTTTTCTCTTAAGGTACCGTCACAGGGGGTGACATCACCAGCGACGCAGGGGCGTGGCCTAATTGCGGCGACATTGCCGTAGAGTTGTGACAGGGCGATGTTACTGGCGACTTGAGCCATAGCCTCCCATTATAATCATCGCCGCCAGGGTGGATTTTAACCCTGGCAGCGATGTCGCCGGTAACATCGCTCTTGCATCACCGCCGGCATTGCAGCGTGTGACATCTCACCTGTGATGTCGGCGGGGATGCGCTCTACCGTGATTCCCCGTCAAGATCGCCGGCGCTGTCTCACCATGTGACGGTACCTTTAGGGTGCTTTCACACGCTACGTATTTGATGAGTATTTTTACGCGATTGATGTTGCAGTTTTTGTAGCCAAAACCAGGGGTGGAACAATCAGAGGAAAAGTCTAATAGAAACAAGTGCTCCACTTCTGTATTTAATCACCCACTGCTGGTTTGAATCAGCCACTCCTGGTTTTGGCTACAAAAACTGCAAGAGCACTCGCATAAAAATATGCAACGCGTGAACGCACCCTATGACTGGTATCACAATGCAGTTTTTTCCTGATCAGGGTTCATCAGGTTTTGTGTGCCAAAACCAGGAGTGAAACTTGCAAAGAAAAATTAAAATTGAAAGATTGACACCTGTTTTGGGTTTTGAGTCACTCCTGGTTTTGGCAAACAAAACCTGATGAAGCCTGATGCCAGGTTGCTAGCTTGAGAGGAGACTATTGTGTCATCACCACCAAATGGCTTCTCTCAGAACGGCTGCAGGTGATGGCAAGACCTCCTATAGTGAGAAACCTCTCAGTCACTCTCAGTGGTTCTGGGAGAAGCTGGACTAGTCTCTTCTCCGGCTATGGTCCTTGGCTAGATCTTTAAAGCGTAACCAGACTGTGATTTTTGCTGATTGCAGTGTGGGCAGTATAAATAAGGTGAATTTTTTTAAGCCAATATAAACTATAATGCACAGAGAGAAATTGCTTATCAGAACTCTATTACTCACATTATAATCGAAGGGTCACTACCTTGCCGACTCAAATGATATGAAAGTGCAACCAAAATGCCACAAAATGCAGAAAACACTGGAGGAATGTGTTGGCCCCATTTTTCCTAATAAAATAAGACAGAAAAATTCAATATTACACCAAAGATTTATATAGTGTTTGTACCATGCAATGAATGCTTCCCATCAGCAAGAGTCTATTTTCAGTTCACCCTCAATGTACTCTAAGAAAAATAAACTACTGTACACAAATATTATTCCACCTGTACATGTCCAATATAATACAGTCCAATATAATAAAGATACTGACAACTTAAAACAGAGGCGGGTGGGTATTGTTCAGTGCAGTATGTTCCATAGTGCACAGGAAAATGGAGATTCATACAAATGGCATTATAACTTTAATATCACTATCAATCTGTTACAATATTGTAGAGAATCTCTAGGTAATGTGAATACCTAGTGCATTTACGGTAAAATCCCTTACAATATGAAAAGTAAAAATCAAGCAATTGCTTAAAGCGACACTCAAGTGTTTTTTTGTTTTTTTTCCCCACTGGAGTGGTGCTGTAAAAGTAAATCCCCTGCCCCCTGTATTATACTCAACTGCCGCCATCTTCATCTTTATCCAATGATTCTGGTGATTTGTGACCTGCTGGCATCTCCAGTGTTTCATGGAGTGCGGTGGAGGTCACAAATCAATGTAACTCTATGAGAGACTCATTCTTGACTCGTTCTGGCTCTTAGAGGGAAGCACTGAGTGCTTGGGAAGTAACTTCTGACTTCCGGCCAATCAGAAGTTATGGCATAAGCTTGCGCTGCGTAACCAGAGCACAGGATGAAGACGGGGCAAGAGAGTTAAATAGGAGGGGCGGGGAACTTACATTTAAAGTACAACTCCAAGGCTGAAAAATAACTCGATGAAGTGGTGCACAAAAGAGGTTGTACATTCTAAAATTTTATTCCACTTTATTGTTGAAAAGGCTTAAAATAACCTCCTTTGATCAGATACAGCAATTTCATCATGTCTACTGTGCTTGTAGCTGCTGCAGAAATACTCTCTACAACAGAGCCGCCAAACAATGTAACTATGATGTCAGTGCTTCAGATATTCAAAATGACTAATGCACCATTGGAAAGGTGGCGCTAGACCCGGGGAGAGTAAGTACGGTAACAGCTGAATTTGTTTTTTTTAGATCTCTACAACCCTATAGTACAACATGTTAAAAGAGACAAGCCCTTTCTACTAGTTTACTATGGTAATTTTTGAAGAACACCAATTAAATCACAGTTACATAATATTTACAGCATACTAACCACCTTGAGACATGTCAATACTAGCCTGCACTTCATAATTTGAGGTTTGCTACAGAGAATGCATCAGTTCCCTATTGTTTGATGTTCGATAGGTACTGTAAATTACCCACATGTGGTTCAGCTATAATAATGTCTGAAATTAAGAAAAGCCTGTAATAATTAAAATTATAAAATGACAAATATCATTCATGAAGGTACCTTTACACGCCGCCACTGTTGCTAGCAACAGGTATCCACCGCACGTGCACGTTTTTAACGGTGGATACCGATCGCTAAAGCCGCATATACACGCCGCCATTGCGTGCTCCACTGAAGATATCTGTGTTCCCCAGAAGTGCCGACAGTTCCTGCGGCTTACTACGTGTTGAATACCTTCCCTCGTTTACACGCCGCTACCACAAAGGAATATGGGCGTACATCTTTCGCGCCGCAAGTACATAGGCGTGACAGAGTTGTGTATTCCGTGACGCTCGTACGCGGATTGGAAAACGCTATAGCATCATGATTGGCCAGCCTGTGCAGGAAGGCTGGCTAATACATGACACCATTGCAATTGTGTAGTGTGAATTGTCAGGCGCCCTGTGCAGGGACAGCCAATGGTAACACAGTAGCCCCCACCAATGATCGCTGATGGGACGTGGTATCCATGACGCTGTGGCACACCCCTGTGAAATCACTAGGCGACACAACATCCATGCCTGTGCCCCGTTTAGACGCCACTACCATGGCAATTGTGCCTTTGTGTTGCCTTCGTTTTCTGAGCACGGCTCAGCAACAGGTATCTGAGTCCACTACAGGACACAGGAGGGAACTTCCCTATTTACACGCCGCCATTTCGTAGCAATTTCATAGCAAAGGGCATGACTATCCCCAATGCCAGGCAGTTGCTACCTTTCAGTGGCGGTGTGTAAAGGTACCTTTAGAGTTGGGGGATACAAAATCAGCTACATATGATGATAGTAAACACATGAATAAAATTAGTATTGTTTGCAGTTTGTTAGCCAAACTTACAATCCTGACGAAGATTTGCAAAATGTGTTTGGGCAGCCTACACTGTTAGTAGTAGTAATCTGTTAACTTTCTCTAACGTTAGCACTATTTGGATGCTATAGGATTGCACTTATGGCTAACAAACTGCAGACAATATTCATTTAATTCATTTGTTTACTATTACAACATATGGCTGTTTTTGTGTCCCCATTCTTAAGGGTGATACCTTGTCATTTTACGGTATTACCTTAATTAATAAAGGTTATTATTGGGGATGAGCAAATCCAAGATATTAAGTTCGGGAAGTACATACTGGACACATCTATTTAACGGTGCTGAACCCTGCACATGAACATCCAACTGAATGTCCATGTTCCTGTTTGGGTTTGCCATCCGAACAAAGTGTGCTGAAAGGCTGCTGCGCAACCAATCAACAAGCTATGGGTACTTCCGCAGCCATCACAGCCATCATTGGCATGGCTGTGATTGGCCAGTGCACCATGTGCGTTGCCATTTTTTTTTAACCATTAAATTTGTTTTATTTAATGAAAAGTTAACCGTACAATACAGCAAATAACGCACAAGGTGCAATAAAGAGCAATTATTACGCAAACCAGGGTACAAACAAAGAGGGGGAGGATAGACTAGGATGAGGAGGGGGGGGAATCCTGCCATAATACCAAAGAGACGCGTTACGCAGTGACTGTTTTATAAGTAAATACAACTATGTAAGTGTAAAACTGATGACTATCTATATATAGGACTCTAGTGTTTATCTATCTCTGAGAAACCGGTTCGACCAGCGGGTGTGACGCCTAGACTTTCCAGCTTTCTACTGTTCTTGTTTTGCTGGGCTTGACTAGGGCTAAGAAGTATTCTTGTTGAAAGATCCAATTAGTCTTCTGAATCATTTCAGTCAGAGTAGGAGGATTGTGTTACTTCCATCTAGCCGCCAGACATAATCTAGCCGCTATCAGGACATAGGACACCGTGACCCCGAGTAATGGGGAGAATTTCTCTATGTCTATATTAAGAATTTCAAGTTGGGGGGACAAGGATTCTTTTAATCCTGAAATAGATCCAACTAGGCTGGAGAGCACTGTCCAATATGGGGTCAGCCTAGGGCAGAACCACCACATATGTGGCATTGTTCCCCGCTCCCCACATTGTCTCCAACACAAGGGAGACAAACTTATTTTAAACTTTGATATGCGAGTAGGGATGATGTACCATCATAGCTGTATCGTCTTTAAATTCTCTAAATGATTGATACACCTGGTGGCTTTCTGAACCTCCCCAACTGCCGAGTACCACTCATCTGAGGTTGCAGTGAAGCCCAAATCTAATTCCCATTGTCTCATGTAATTCAATTTTGGCAAGTTGTGGAGATCCACCAAATCCTTATAGATTCCTGACATACCTGTGGAATTTTTTTGGTCAGCAAGCAAAAATCTTTTCAGGTAGGAAGTAGTTGAGATCCCTCTACATCTTTCCAGATATGGACCCAATTTAATATGGTGGCTCACCCGTAAAAACTGCAAAAACGATGACCGACAGTTCAGGAATTTTGTGGTGTAGCATTCAAAGGAGGGAAATTTCCCCCCCTCTAAAATCTCCGCCAGGGAGCCAACTCCCGAGTCCACCCAGCTCATCAGATCCAGATTTGGGATGTGCTTCTGCAGTGCTTTTGTGGAAATATGTTGCAGGGGAAGACATCGCCCTCCAAGTAGCAATCAGAGTGTGAATGGTGTATAAAGGTGGTGACCAGCCTGTCAGGCCCAATGCTTGAGCAGCTAGACACGTTCTCAGTGAGCCTTGTGTGTATGTTTAGCTTCTATCTGAACCCACCTCAACCGGTCTGACGCGGTCCACCATGCTTTAGCTTTTTCTAATATTATTGCTCTATGATAATCTATTAGTTTGGGTACTCCAATGCCTCCTCTCTGAAGGGGTAAATACATAACATGGAGCGAGACCCGTGGCTTCCTATTAGCCCATATATACCGGTAATTATTCACCAAATTCTGCAATTTTCCTAGGAGACTCCGTGAGATCGTAACAGGGATGCACTGAAAACTATAAATTAGCTTGGGAAGAAGAAGTATCTTAAAGGCATTAAGCCTGGCCATCCAAGAAAGTTTAAGTAGGAGATGAGACGATATGTCCTTGGCAAGTTTAGCGTAGATATTATCAAAATTAGTTTGGGCTAATTTGTCCGATTTGAATAGAGTTATGCCCAGGTATGGAATACCCTCAGGGCACCATATAAAAGGGAGCTCAGAGCTAAACCGGTTTATTAATATCTGGGGTATATTTACAGGGAGAATTACTGACTTAGAGGCGTTACGTTTGTAATAAGAAATCAAAGAATACTCTGCTAATACTTTCATAATAACTGGAAGGGACTTGGTGATGTTCGAGCATGAGATGATCACATCATCAGCGTAAAGCCCAATAACATGCTGACTATGTCCCACCATTATACCCTCTATGTCCGGCTCAGCGCACATCTGCGTGGCTAGCGACTCAATGGCCAAGACAAAAATCACCGGGGACAATGGGCAACCCTGCCGGGTTCCATTGGTGATCTGAAACCTTGGCGAGAGGAAACCAGATGACAGAACCCTAGCATTAGAGTGGGAGTAGAGAGACATTACTGCCGAGAGGATAGGACGTTGTAGTCCAAATTTCCCCAAGACAGCTTTTAGGTAGCCACAGCTTACCCTGTCAAACACCTTCTCTGCGTCTAATGACAGGAATACACCGGGAGCACCCGACTGCTCAACCACCTGTATAAGGTCAATCATCCTTCTGGCTCCGTCTTTTGCCTACCTTCCAGCCATGAACCCTACGTGTTCTGGACCCACCAAGCTCGGCACCACCTCCATTAATCTGTTAGCTAACAGTTTTGAATAGATTTTAAGATCACAGTTAAGAAGTGATATGGGGCGATAATTTCCAGGTAAATCCGGGGACTTGCCTGGTTTAGGTATTGTTACTATGGTGGCCTCCAAGTGTTCAGGGGAAATAAAGGCCGATTTTTGCCAACAATCAAAGATTCTTAGGAAGTACAGAGCCAGCACATGTCGGAAAGCTCGATAATAGTCATTAGGTAGCCCATCCGTCCTGGAGCTGAGTGTATTTTAGTAGCCCTGATCACCAAATCCACCTCCTCAACCGTGACAGGCAGATTTAAACTTTGTAGCTGTGCATCCAACAGTTTTGGAAGGCTCAGATCCTCCAAGAATGCCTCAACCATCTCACTAGACGGTTGGGGAGTGTCCCGATCATCTCTGAAATTATAGAGTTTGGAATAAGAGCAAAAATTGCCGCAATGTCCGTCGGGTTCTTTGCTACCTTTCCTTCAGCATCTACCATTTTATTTATCATGCTTTTGGTTTCCCTCTTTTTTATCCTCCTAGCTAATATTGCCCCCACTTTATCTCCTGAATCGTAGAGGGAGGTCTTGAGCCGCTGTAGGCATTTCTCATGTTGAAGATGTGTCAGCGTTTTTAAAGGCTGGATCACGAGTTGCACTGCCATTTTGCTGAGAATAACGCAGGGTTAGGATGCTATTCAAGGGAGAGAAAGTGTTAGGTTACAGAGGGGGTACCTTTAAAAAGGCTCTGGGTGACTCAGCACAAGGCTCTGTGGGGTTAATCTTTAAAAAAAAAAAATCTTTAAAAAAGTCTGTGTGGCCATATGTACCAGTATCTGTGGGCTTATTCGAAAAAAAAAATATGTTGCCACTGTGCACCAGGATCTGTGGCCTTAATCTTAAATGTATATATATATACCCACTGTGTACCAAGATCTGTTGTCTTAATCTAATAAGAAAATATGCATAGCTACTGTGCACCAGGACCTGCGAGCTTACTTTTACAAAAATATATACCGTATTTTTCTGACTATAAGATGCACCGGACTATAAGACGCACACAGGTTTTAGAAGTGAAAAATAATTTTAAGCAAAAAATGTGGTAAAAGCTACAATGGGAAGATGGTGTCGCTGGACCTTAGAGGTGTTGGTAAAACATTGTATAAAAATGCCAGAAGGCGAGTATAAAATCCAGGGGAGGGAGCTTACATTTAAAGTGCCACTCCAGTGCTGAAGAGAAAACTGTTGTGAATTCTGCTTGTGGGCTCCCTTCTGTGGTTGTGGCTGGTAATGCAGTTGATCCTGTTCTGCGGTTTTGGTCAGGTGAATTGGATAATTGGAATTCAGACTGGGGTATTTAGGTTTGCAGGATTCCCTCAGTCCTTGCCAGTTGTCAATTGTTCCTGGAGGTGTTTCACCTCTGCCTGGTCTCTTCCTGCCCTGCTGCAAACTTCCAAGCTAAGTGAATGGTTTTGTTTTCTTGTGGCACACATGCTGTGTGCTTGTTTTGGAATTGTCTATTTTTGCTCAGAGTCGCGGGTTGATATTTAGTCTGCATGTCTGTTTTAACCTGCTCTTTGTTAGGAAGTTTTCTTCCTAGGATTTAAGTACTTTTCATTTGTTGTTGGCTTGTATAGCTTTTTGATTGTGTCAGCATAATTGGATTCAAGGAGTTCCGCAGATATAGAGGGCGCCGAGTCTTGAGTAGACTCAGGGGTATTTTTGTATTATCTGCTGTGGATATTTTTGAAAGGATTTTTATACTGACTGCAATAGTATTCTGTCCTGTCTTCACCTATCTAACTAGAGTGGCCTCATTTGCTAAATTCTGTATTCTGCCTGAGTATGTATTTTCCCCTCTTACTCACAGTCAATATTTGTAGGGGCTTTCTATCCTTTTTGGGTTCTGCTCTGAGGCAAGATAGAATTCCTGTTTCCATCTTTAGTGGTAGCTAGTTCTCCGGCCGTGTTGAGGTGCCTAGGGTATGATTAGTCACATCCCACGGCTACTTCTAGTTGCGGTGTTAGGTCAGGAACTGCGGTCAGTATAGGTACCACTTACTCCTGTGAAAAGATATTCATGCGGCTTCAAGGTCTCTGGATCATAACAGAAAACACTGTAGTGCTGTTTTAAGATGCTTGCAACATTTTCTGTGCACTTAGCAAAAGTGCACTCCGGGCAGCTTTGTGTGTGGCTGGTATATATGGAACACATCGGGTTACCAAGGGCAGCGTTCCTCCAGAAGCACATAGCATTAATGCTATGCGCTTTTGGAAAATTTTCTAAGTATTACGCACATGCCGTTAAAATCAGCAATTAACGGCAGTCTGACCCTAGGCTAAGCCTGTCTGCATTTTGCAGTGATAGGAATGTGTGCCTATCCGTTACGATTGCCTCGAGTCAACTAAAAACCTATAGGGACAACACACTAGCAGCAGGACAAGCCAGTTACACCACAGTTACACCCACAGATAGCCCTTGCTGATGTGACAGTTTGTTTAAATTGGCTCAGTTTTTCCTCATTTTACACCTGTCTGTGTTGCATCTGGTGTGCGTGTCACTACCCTGTAATACTTCGTTATGGAAAGAGGTGTTACTTCTGCCACCAGCGTTGTCTGAGGGTGACCTTTTCATCAACTGATCTACAATCGCCCTCTTGAATGATTCCATTGTATAAACCTTTTCTGATTCCAAAACGAGAGAAGGAAATCTCTCCTTGTACAATGAGTCAAGAAAGGTATAAAACCTGTATTTGTTTTTAGACAAAATGCCTATCATGCAAGGGTATTGGGAAACGCAGTTGAACATGAACTATGTCATGTGTGTCAAACTACAAAGAGCAAAAGGTTCAGTGTCACCTTTAGGACAAAAAATAACCATGCTCTCCTCCTCACGCCTACTCGCCTCCTCCTCCTCTTAAGGCCATCCATTCTGGACAGACATGAAGCTGGGAGTGGTAGTTCCCTCTGTAATCCAGATAAATATTACGTCCACAGGGTGTGATGAAGAGGAATGTACTCACTAGACCACTTATGGTACAGTGGTAGCTGTATACCTGATACTCAAGAGACATGAGAATGAGCTTCATGAAACCAAAGATATTTATTTAAAGGAAAGTTTAACAAAAGGGGAAAGGTATCTGAGGGAAGGACCTTCTGGATCATGACACTATACCATATAGTGGAGCACCGGGCAAGGTTAACCCATGTACAGAGATTCCTCCTGTCACAACACCAAGGCCTGAATGTCATCAATCCCAGACCAGAGGGGCAACCCGTACAGACCAGATAGGAGAGACTGTGGAATATTGACTTAGTTGGTGGAGAGAATCCCAGAAACTTTGTCTAATCCTTGAAAGGCAGAGCCAGCCAGTACTGGTCTTGGAAAGACTTGGCCAACCTGGAGTTGGATGCGGAGTGTCCTGAGAGATCCAGGGTAGAGAACAACCAACAGAGGATTCTGTTGAGACAGAGGTGTTAGTATAAAGCAAAGCAACAGACTTCCAATTGCAGAGCACAGCAGAGTGTGGCCTGAGCAGGAGGCAAGATCATACAGAATAAAGTTGTTGCCCCTAAAGGGGAGGGTGCCTTTTATGCACACAGCATCACAGCAGAGACAGCCCTAATAGAGAAAAGGTGCTCTGCTGCTTTAAGTATGTGCAGGAGGTGAGGCACGCCTTCTAAGAGCATTTCCAGGAGACCTGCCAAGGGGATGCAGGTTCCTAACAAAGAAAGGAGCCGCCGATCGTCTGGAGCTAAGGACAGAGTGAGCAGTACCATTAGAGCTGTGTGATAGGTGCCAATATCCCTGCACAGCGGAGACTGAACCCACAGCTGTGGGCATGACAATAAACAAGCCCTTTTCCTCCTTCCTCCTCCTCTGTTTCATCATAACCCAATGTGGGTTGAGAATATTGGCTAAGGCTGGGCTGGGTAGTATCACCCATTGGAAAATCTTGCTCCATAGTTCAGCAAGCATTTCAATGGACAGAGGCAGTGGGATGGTTACATTGATAATAGCATAATCTGTGTCTTGTATAGTTCAAAATTATTGTACTTGTCTATGTATGCCTCTTTTTCACAGGTACAGCACCATGGAAAAAATAGTGCTATATAATAAATAATACATGAAAAAAAATTCACCTCTCACGATCTTGGTGCTGTAATCAAAGTTTTCAAGAACCTTACAAATGTCAGTGATCTACACCCACTCGGCAATTGCTATGTGTGGTGACCGCTACTCTGATGGGCATATTGAAGCTGAAATTAAGCTACTGCCCTTTGCTGCTCATTTAAGCCTTGTGAACATATGAAATGTTAGGTCCAGCACGTGGGTAGGTTGCAAATCAGTCATTGACAATGCAAATTAAAGCACTGCTGTAACCTAGCAAGACAAGCGAAAGTGGCATATGACTTTCTGAAATGGGTGCTGACATTGCGTACCTCCCCAACCAAGTACGGTAAATCAGGGTATGTTTTTAGAAACCACTGTACAATTAAGTTCAGCACATGAGCCATGCATAGACTATGTACCAGCTTGCCAAGTTTAAAGGCATCACCAGGTTTCATCCACTATTGCTCATGACAGACCTGGTTGGAGGTTCAGCGGGGAGAGCCACTGATCGCAATTTATTTTCATCTCTTGCACCAGCTCTGCTGTAGTGTGTGGTTTATGACCTAAGCAGATGAGCTTCAGCAGAGAGTGTTGCTGTTTCGCTGAGGCTAGGCTGCAGAGCTCCCAGCTTGGGAATGATGGGGAGGGTAATTAAGCAGAGGATGACGAGCAGGAGAAGAACAGAGGGGACACAGGAAGTGGCATACAAGGAGATGGAAACCCTGATGGAAGTTGGGCCTGCTATGCTTGGCGTGGGTAGGATGTATCATGTCCTAAGCTGCAATTCTCTCCCACCCTCTACCAGATTCACCAGTGTACCAACAAAGAAATGTAATGCCCTTGTCCACAACTACCTATCCACACATCTAGTTACATGGATCTTCCCAGTTACGGCGTTAGTCAGAGCATGGTTGATATTGTTTATCGCATGGACGGCACACCGAGAAAAATAGTGGTGACAGGTAACTAAGTAACGTGGAGCAGCCACCTCCAAGAGGTCATGGAAAGACTCTGTTCCCGCAAGCCGACATGGCTACATTTCCAGATCTAGCAATCTGGCAAAGTGGGCGTTTAGTTTTGTGACAGTAGGTGCATGGCTGGGTATTTACGTTTCCTTTCCAACATCTGAGGCAGGGAAAACTGCACGCTTCGCTGCGACAATTAAGTGGACGTGGTTGCTGTTGATTGCTGTGTCTGTTCAACTGAAGGTTATTGGCAGAAGGTTTGAGGGCATGCTTCCTGGAAAGCAAATTCAGATGGATGTAGCACAGGTGAAGTGGCAGTGGTTTCACCTGGAGACACAGATTTTGTACCCAGGTGTTCCACCCACCTACAGTGGTGCTTGGCTGCCATGTGCTTGAGCATGCTGATGGTGCTCAGGTTGGCATTACTCTTGCCTCTGCTCATCTTGATGCTACAAATTACAGTATTTTTTCTGAAGGACTATCAGAAAAAAAATGCCATACAGTGGAAGAATGCACCCTTGGCCAGAGATCTGGCTGAGTGGGGTTGCTCTTGGGAACACTGACCCAATTCTTCCAGCCTGTTTTTGTACTACAGATCCATCCCCTCTGCACTGCTCTGCTCGCTATGCATGCTACTGGTCCAGATTGGATCAGTGTCCTCAATCTGATCCTCCTCCTGAGTTGAGATTTTAGGCTGACCTGATGGCAACTGTGTCTCATCATCATCATCCTCCACCCCTTAAGACAGTAATTAACGTTTGCCAATGTAGCTTTCTTCTGGCTGTGGGTGATCAAATATTTGTGTATCTCTGCACTCCACCTACTCATGTTCCTCTTGGGAAGAAAAGGACCAGGTTGAGGATTGGCTGGTCCTGCCTCTTGGCTACCGAGACTGGACTGTGTGGAAGATTTGGTGATGCTGTTTGTCAACAGACTGCAGGCATTACCAGCCATCCAATTCATAACCTGACGGTAATTAAGACTGTGATGTAGACCTGGAGGAGGAGGGGTGGCACAACTTATTGTAGCGGGTCCACTGTGGGCCCTGACAAATGAGTGAGGACTCTTCAATATGAGTCGAGGAGGGACCTCACAAATGTATAGAGGAGGGCCTTCCCAAATGTGTTGAGCATGACCCTCCCAAATAAATAGAGGAGGGACCTCCCAAATGTATAGAGGAAGGCCCTCCCAAATGTAAAGATGACTTTCATTGGCATCAACCATAGCTTTGCTTATGCCGTTATTCTTAACAGTGGGGCAAAGTAAAATAAGGCCATTGCCCAACTCTACAACTATGGAATTCCTGGACCCTCAAAAAGTAATGGTAGAAAGCTCACTGTGGGCCCTCCCAAATGTATAGAGGAGAGCCATTCGAAATGTATGGTAAAGGGCCACCTGAGGCCCCTCACAAAACAGGTCTCTTTACATCTGCTGACCCTCTGAAAATTTGAATTGAGAGCCGCAGAATGGTATGGAGGTAGTGTTGGAGGAAGAGGAGAGTAAAACCCAACATACCAACAGGCACATTGTAGCTGGCATTGTAAGGTGCTAGGGAATATGTTTTCCACCATTTCAATAACAATGAGAATGGCTCCAGGAAGCCATAAGACAAAAGCTGGCATCTTGTCAAGATTCAATTCCCTTCTCCCTCAGATCTATAAATTTCCCTCCCAAATGAGTGAGTCAGGGTCCTCCCAAATGTATAGAGGTATAGGAAAGGGCCACCTGAGGCCCCTCACAAAACTGAGGTTTGCTTATACCTGCTGGCTACCTGAAAACGTGAAGTGAGAGCTGCAGAATGACATGGAGGTGGTGTGGGAAAAGGAGGGGGAGGGTAAAGCCCAACACACCAACAGGCATGTTGTAGATGACATTGTAAAGTGCTGAGGAATATGTATACCACCATCTCAATAACAATTAGAATGGATCCAGGCATCCAGCAAGTCATAAGACAGAAGCTAGTATCTTGTTAAAATCCAATTCCCTTCCCTCCCAGATTTATGTTTCAGGTTATGCGGGCAGATAAATTGGCAAGTAATACTGTTGAGGAATTTTGTTTCTAAATTAATGGTAGAAGGCACACCCAAATGTATAGAGGAGGGCCCTGCCATATGAATACAGGAGGACTGTCACAAATGTATATATGACCTTCAATGGCATCAACCATAGCTTTGCTTATGACTTTATTCTTAAAAGTGGGGCATGGCAAAATAACGTCATTGGAATTCCTGGACCCGCCAAAAGTAATGGCTGTGAGAACTCCCAAATGAGTGAGTGAGGGCCCTCCCAAATGTAGAGGAGGGCCCTCCCAAATGTGGAGATGACCTTCAATGGCCCTCACAAATGTATAGAGGTATGGTAAAGGGCTAACTGAGGCCCGTCACAAACTCAGATTTCATGACACCTGCTGGCCCTCTGAAAAGTAAATTTAGAGTCTCAGAATGGCATGGCTGTGGTGTTGGAGGAGGAGGGTAAAGCCCAATATAACAAATGCCACTTAATTCAGAATAAACTGAAAACAACCGATGCAATTTTGTCAAATAAAAATTCCAATGTTTTATTTAGATTAGAGTAAAACATGAACAAGACAGGTAATCCTCAGAAAAGGAGGGCGGTGGGCAATAAGTAACCGGGGGAAGACACAAAATATACAACAGTCAATAAATACAGTGAACTGAGTTCTTGAAGAGAATACTTATTGGCTGATATATATGTCTACCAAAGATAACACTCTAAGTATATACAGTTAGGGCCAGAAATATTTGGACAGTGACACAATTTTCGCGAGTTGGGCTCTGCATGCCACCACATTAGATTTGAAATGAAACCTCTACAACAGAATTCAAGTGCAGATTGTAACGTTTAATTTGAAGGGTTGAACAAAAATATCTGATAGAAAATGTAGGAATTGTACACATTTCTTTACAAACACTTCCCATTTTAGGAGGTCAAAAGTAATTGGACAAATAAACATAACTCAAACAAAATATTTTTATTTTCAATATTTTGTTGCGAATCCTTTGGAGGCAATCACTGCCTTAAGTCTGGAACCCATGGACATCACCAAACGCTGGGTTTCCTCCTTCTTAATGCTTTGCCAGGCCTTTACAGCCGCAGCCTTCAGGTCTTGCTTGTTTGTGGGTCTTTCCGTCTTAAGTCTGGATTTCAGCAAGTGAAATGCATGCTCAATTGGGTTAAGATCTGGTGATTGACTTGGCCATTGCAGAATGTTCCACTTTTTTGCACTCATGAACTCCTGGGTAGCTTTGGCTGTATGCTTGGGGTCATTGTCCATCTGTACTATGAAGCGCCGTCCAATCAACTTTGCAGCATTTGGCTGAATCTGGGCTGAAAGTATATACCGGTACACTTCAGAATTCATCTGGCTACTCTTGTCTGCTGTTATGTCATCAATAAACACAAGTGACCCAGTGCCATTGAAAGCCATGCATGCCCATGCCATCACGTTGCCTCCACCATGTTTTACAGAGGATGTGGTGTGCCTTGGATCATGTGCCGTTCCCTTTCTTCTCCAAACTTTTTTCTTCCCATCATTCTGGTACAGGTTGATCTTTGTCTCATCTGTCCATAGAATACTTTTCCAGAACTGAGCTGGCTTCTTGAGGTGTTTTTCAGCAAATTTAACACTGGCCTGTCTATTTTTGGAATTGATGAATGGTTTGCATCTAGATGTGAACCCTTTGTATTTACTGTCATGGAGTCTTCTCTTTACTGTTGACTTAGAGACAGATACACCTACTTCACTGAGAGTGTTCTGGACTTCAGTTGATGTTGTGAACGGTTCTTCTTCACCAAATAAAGTATGCGGCGATCATCCACCACTGTTGTCATCCGTGGACGCCCAGGCCTTTTAGAGTTCCCAAGCTCACCAGTTAATTCCTTTTTTCTCAGAATGTACCCAACTGTTGATTTTGCTACTCCAAGCATGTCTGCTATCTCTCTTTTTTTTCAGCCTCAGGATGTTCTGCTTCACCTCAATTGAGAGTTCCTTTGACCGCATGTTGTCTGGTCACAGCAACAGCTTCCAAATGCAAAACCACACACCTGGAATCCACCCCTGACCTTTTAACTACTTCATTGATTACAGGTTAACGAGGGAGACGCCTTCAGAGTTAATTGCAGCCCTTAGAGTCCATTGTCCAATTACTTTTGGTCCCTTGAAAAAGAGGAGGCTATGCATTACAGAGCTATGATTCCTAAACCCTTTCTCCGATTTGGATGTGGAAACTCTCATATTGCAGCTGGGAGTGTGCACTTTCAGCCCATATTATATATATAATTGTATTTCTGAACATGTTTTTGTAAACAGCTAAAATAACAAAACTTGTGTCACTGTCCAAATATTTCTGGCCCTAACTGTAAGAACAAAGTTTTATACAGCTGTGCTTTAAAACACTAGAACTACTGCACTCGTGACACCTACATAGAAATACATAGTGCGAAGTAGTCAAAATGACTACCTCAGTAGTTCTAGTGTTAAGAGCAAAAGGAAGTACTTCAAGACTATATAATAGGTTAAAATATAATAGGCTAATTACTGGTCTTGAGAGCATAGAATAAAACAATCTGTATTACAGAGGTCTATTCTAATAAAAGATATTACATATGGACCAATTGAATTGACAGAATGAACGCTCATAAAAGAAAAGGGTGAGAAGTCCCTTTTTTATCTAATGCCCTAAGGCTAACCTAGACAAACCCAGCCACTAGAGGAAGTATATGTTATATTACAACCCTAAACCGGTTCACAATAGGTCTGTATCTGTAATATAAGGACCTTAGGGGTATCCCATAATGCTAAAAGTTGTATACACAACACTGATTAATACACTAATGTGAAGGGATACTTCAACAAATGGGGAAAATCCCAATTGTCATGCATTCAAAATAACAATGTGATGTTAGAAGTAAAGAGGAAAAAGTCCCATATACAAAATCAAGACAAGAAAAGTTATAAAAAGGGATAAAGAGTAGAAAAAGACGTCCTTGCAGCCACTTCTTATGCGGCAAAGTGCCAGGCTGGATGCAGCAGCTAATACTCTGAGGTGCCGAATTTCCAGTCCTAGGAGAGGTGCAGGCTCACTCTGACACGTTTCACCCGTAGCTTCTTCTAGAGGGTGCTGCTGTTGTGGGGTATCGGCTATTTATAATACCACATACCCCTGTGCTAATTAGTGGCACTCCGTTCCTTAGAACTGAAACCGGAAGTGCCCCCCTCGGCGTCTGACATCACTTCCCGAATCCTCCCTCCAGACGCGTCATAGAGGGTGGAGAGGGATCGCCGTTGTGACCACCGTTCACTGAAAACGCTGAGCAGTTGGTAAGGCAGCGCCCTGAGAACTCCGAGACCCTTTACCCCTATAGAGGGATCTGGAATTACAGCGGAGCCCAGGGGGTAACCACCTATAGGTGAGCAGCAGACCGGAGCAGGGAGGTCGCCAAAAAGGGACAAGACTAGGAGGTCAGTACAAAATCAGGACCTAAGAACGTAGTCAGCAGGCAGCATCAAAAACCAGGAGGGCAGCAAGGTACAAAAACATCAGGCGGTAAAAGGATCAAAATCCAGACAAAGGTCAGTCAATATAATAAGACAAAAAAGAGTAAAGAGAGCGCTCCCTGTGAAAGGACCTTCCAGGAATAAGAATTAAGGGGGTCATTCCCTGAGGAAGGAGCTGGGTGTTTAGCTCCGAAACGCGTCGGAAAATAAAACTGAAGATCTTTTATTCAAAGCACTCCAGTGGTTCTGGTACTTATCTGAGCAGCGGCGCGGACTGAAAGACACTTGGTCTCACCCCACGTATGTGGAAGTGCGGTCCCGGCTGCGGCTGCTGCGTTTGAGCAATCAAGCTGGTTGTGGGTTTCACAACCGTATCAGGTGAGCAGTTTTCCTACTGTAAGGGATTTGATTTCTATTAAGGATAAGACCCTATGTGCATTCTCATTTTTTAGATAAAAGTACTCTACTGTCTTCCTCAGGTGGTTTGACCACCTGAGGAAGACAGTAGAGTACTGTTGAAACATGTTGTGGCAGCACAAGGGGCCAATAAAGGTCTGATTTTAGTTGATGCTCTGCTTGTGATTCATTTAGCGCTCCACAAGCCGATAAAAAAAAACAAAAACCCTATTTTTTTCCTGTAGTCAATATAATAGAGCACAAACTAGATCACTGGGAAACCGAGAATATATCTGGCGGCTTGCAGGACAGGCCCTAAGGTATTTGAAGGGTGCGGTTCTCTCTCATAAGCCAGAGCTCACAACCTGATGACCTCAGCTGGACCGCCCCCACAACCAGGCCAGATGGTGATGTATGTTGCAATGATGATAAGCGGTCTTTATGGGAGCACTTAAATGACAGGCACCTACGGATTTTCTTATACCACCTGAGGAAGACTGTCAGAGTACAGTTGAAACATGTTGTGGAGCTAAGGGGAAATAAAGTTGCCTGTTAAAGAAAATCCGTAGGTGCCTGTCATTTAAGCACTCCCATAAAGACCGCTTATCATTGCAACATATATCTATACCCAGTATTGGGGGCGAGCGGCAGGAGCAGCAAAATAGAGGCACGGAGAGAAAGAAGCAAAAAGGACCTGGCGTTACTAGGTAACCAAAGAAAGCGTTGATGTAGTTCCGGAACTCGGGAGACCACGTGACCGGAAAGGTCCTGTCGGAGCGGCCGGGAACGAGTGAGGAAGGAGGAAGGAACGAACGGCCGCCGCTTCAAAGGGGACACCTAACGGAGGCTTACAAGCCGGGTTGTGCAGGCAGCACAACCCTGTCAGGTGAGTGGCCTTTTGCCCCACGCCACTAATAGGAGTCTGGAGGATTCTACCCATTGCGCCCCATATCTCTCTTTTGTTTTACAGATGGTGATGTACGACTGGTACCAACCACCCCACTTCTGACAGAAGAACGCAGCCGTCGCCCTCCAGATGCCTCTGCAGGGACCTCTCTCCTGTCACCAGCATCACCCACAGGAGAAGCACAGCGATGCCCAGCAGCAGAACCAGGAACCAAAGGAGCAGGTCCCGATGAGGACGTGGCCCCCCTAACAGCGGCACCCCTAGCCGAAGGAATCCGGCGCCGCCTAGTGGATGGGGCAGGGAGAACAGTCACTGAGCCTGATGGTGACGTGACAGCCGTGTGTGTGACACGTCGCCTGGGCAACCAGCAGACAGAGCGGGAGCTGGAGCGCACAGCACAGAGGGGTGGTTTCCACTCAGGCAGTGTTAGGCTAGTGCCATACATAAGCCCTGGATCCGTTATTGGCATTAATTTTTTAACTTTATTTTTCTAAGTCCAAAAACTGATACTAAAAACGGATCCTGGGATCAAGTGTGACTGCATCGTTAAAAAACGCTATTTGTTTTTTTACTGGACTCAAAAAATGCTGCAAGCAATGTTTTTCGGTGCAGTAAAAAACTGATCAGTTTTTTTAACATGGGGCCCTATGGGAAACGGATCTGTTAACAAATGGCACATATAGGCACCACCCGTTAACGGATCCGTTTTTGCTAGCATTTTTTGGCAAAAAATGGAAAAGTCAAAAAAACGCATAACTGCACAAGAGGCTCAAAAACCAGCCTTAAAATAACAGATCAGTTATTGAAACCAGTGGAAAAAACTGATTGGCATGTGTGACCCTAGCCTTACAGGGTTAATCATTATCATAGAACTTGGTATGTAAGCCTTGCCTTTGATTTGTCTGGCCAAAAATAGGTTTTACTAATCTTCTCGTATTTTTTAGTACATTCAATGCCCATAAGATGGATATGAGATCTAGAGATGATACATGGAAGACCGTATGGATACTATCGTTAATGATGAGATCACCATGATGAGAATGGGCAAATTGCTGAGATGAAGAATTCATTAAAACAACTTTCTAAGAAACGACTTGGTATATGGTGGAGTAAGGCATCTCTGGAAAATGACTTGGTGAAAAACCTTATTCCAAGGGGTCTCAGGGTGAAAATCCTTCCTTCATTTTCTGTTGAAGACAGCACATTCTGCAACAAATGGGAGGAAGCTTGTACCCAGTGTTCCAGATCACTGATACAACTTCTGAGGGAATCAGTATCCGGCACCAACTTGGATATGTTCAAATTAGATCTTGACAGACAATTTACAGTGTGGGAGAAAGAAGTAAAGGAAAAAAAAATGAATAAACTACAAAGGGATGTCCAAGATTATAAACTGAAGAGGGTTTACAGGTGGCCTACACCCAGACGGATGGTGGAATCTCTTGATAAATTTAACAAGGGAGACACATCTGCGTCATCTATATCATCCACTGTGGAGGAAGGTGAGACCTCAGACTACAGAATGGATGTCCATAAGAGACTGGGCAAACGTAAAGCTGCAAGACCTTATGCACAAGATAGAAAGAGGAAGAATACCTTCAAAATACAGATAATTAATTTATCTGAGGTAAAACTAACCACCGCACAAGAGGAGGTTTAAGTTTGGGTTTGACTTTTTCCCCTTCTACTCCTTTTGACCTTTTTTCAACAGTGAAAGATCTACATCTTTTTGTGCGGAAGATGGTTCTTAAGAAGATCCATGAAAACCAACGAGCTCTGATGTGGACATCATTCAAGAAGATACTGCCTGCAAAATACTAGAAGAACTGGGTCAGGAATCGGAACATACACCTGCACCGAGTAAGTTTGAGTTCTCTGAGGACAAGAAATTTCCTCAGATGAATTTATATCTCAACTTTGAACTGTTTGTGCAACTGGTGACCAAGGAATTAGGCAAGATACCTGGGGCTAAAGGGAGATACTTTAACTAAACCCCATAGACAGGCTCTGAGTGAATTGAAAAAAATGAAAAATGTGATTATAAAACCTTCAGATAAAGGTGGCAATGTAGTTCTTTGGCCGAGGAATTTGTACGAAAAAGAAGCCTTTAGACAGTTGAGGGAGGCTGAATGTTATAAAAAATTGACCTTTACCCTATCTCTATCTTTCAAGTAGAACTTCACAAGATTTTGGATATCGCATTTGAGAAATCTGTTATTGACAAGAGGACTAAAGAGGTACATCTAACAGAACAGCCTAGAACTGCATGCTTATACCTGCTTCCTAAAGGAATCACTTTACACCTCCATTAAGCGTTGTGATGGAATCAGGGAGTTAAATTTTTCCTCAACACCACGACCCTTGATCCCGACTTCATAACCTTTCTCCTCCAGCTTTTAGAGTTCGCTCTCACATATAATTTTTTCCTATTTAAAGGTACCCCCTACCTGCAGCATCAGGGAACAGCTATGGGGGCGGCTTTTGTGCCCTCATATGCTAATTTATTCCTGGGGCTGTGGGAGAGGGACATCTTTCAGAATATACCGATACCCATGAGTGACAATATATTATTATGGACAAGGTATATTAATGATGTATTTTTTATTTGGCAGTGGTCTGATTGTGACCTGTTCAAGTTTATTGACACCCTCAATAAGAATGAGATCAATATTAAGCTCACCTGTACTTAGAGTGAACTTATGGTGGACTTTCTGGATGTAAAAGTACAGAAAGATAGTAAAGGTTTTATTCAAACTGAGGTGTTTAGGAAGAACACTGCAGTGAATGCACTGTTGCATGCTTCCTCCTTTCACCCGAGACCCCTGAAAAATAGTATACCAATTGGGAAGTTCTTGAGAACAAAGCATACATGTTCATCAGAAACATCTTTTCATAGGCTCTAGAACTGGCAACGCAATTTGAAGACAGTGGCAGCAAAGAAAAGAGGAGTTCTTCTACACCCAAAACAAAGAAAAGAAACTGAGGATCAGGTGAGATTTATTTCAACTTACAACTGTAGATGGAATGAGGTCAATGAAGCAATGAACAAGTTTTGGCATGTAATTTGTGCAGACGAAACCCTGGCTAAATATACACAGGAAAAGCCAGCCATGACTTACAGGAGGGCGAGTAATTTGAAGGATCTACTCACACATAGTCAATATGAGGCACCAAAAGCGTCATATCAATTTTAATCTAAAGGCCCTAAATGGGGCTATTTTCCTTGCAGGGACTGTATAGCCTGTCCGAATATGGTTAAAGCATCAGATTTTACATCTGCAGATGGGAAACAGGAATTCAAAATAACAAGACATTACCTGCAATACGACACGTAGTGTATTACGCTACATGCCCATGCAATATGATTTATGTAGGATTGCCGACTAGACCCTTGAAGGTGCGAATCAGGAAACGTGTGAAATATCAATAATGCCCAGAATAAAGACCTTGCTGTTTTAAAGCCTCTAGCTAGGCATTTCAAACAGAAACACTCATGTATTGGGAATTTATTGAGAGCATTTGGGATAGACTGCGTCCTCATTGACCAACGCAGAGGGAATACGAAGAAGAGGTTGGCACAACTGGAGTCTCGATGGATATACAAAATAGGTAGCCTGCGACTACATGGATTAAATGACGTTCTCAGCTTTGTCCCATTTTTGTGAACATAGGTATAGCTTTTATTATTTTTATTGAATTGTTTTAACCCATTTTATATGTTTTATTTATTTTAGAACTATCCAAATGCGATTCAGAAGAATGAAGACGGATTGAATGCACATTTTTACTGAATGACGAAGGTTATTTTTTCTCATTTTGGCACGTAATTTTTATTATTATTTTTTTCTTTATACCACTACAATATAATTTTTATTATTCTATTTTATTATTTACTCTTTATTATTTGTTTATTATAATATTTTTTTTATTATTTTTATTATCTTTTCCATCACTTCATTTTGGAATTTTATTTTTTATTCTTTTTAAACTTTTTCTTTCATACAAACCCCCCTTTACTTTATTATATTATTATTATTTCATCATTGTTTATTTTATTTGAATATTATTATTATTATTATTCACCAACACTTTTTTGATAATATTTATATTCCGTTATTATCATTTTTATAACATTATTTTGTTTCTCATTTCTTTTTCTTTTTCTTTCACAGTCATCATTCATGAATATAATTACCTTTTTGACACATTTATTCATAA
This sequence comes from Allobates femoralis, assembly GCA_033576535.1. Classification (NCBI taxonomy): domain Eukaryota; kingdom Metazoa; phylum Chordata; class Amphibia; order Anura; family Aromobatidae; genus Allobates; species Allobates femoralis. The sequence goes on from JARQOC010000001.1 coordinate 434,717,994, forward strand.
TGTATGGTGAGAGGACATAATTCTGAATTACTTTTAATTATATTTTGTAGATTTATTTCTATTTTTATATTACTTTTTAATTTTTTATTCTTTATTTTTTTATATTATTTTTTGTATCTTACTATTTTTTTTTATGTTTATTATTATTTTTCAAATTATTAAAAAATAAATTTATAAAACATTATTTTAGAATTTATTATTTTTCAATTACTTTCATTTTTATTCTTAATTTTTGTTTTTTACTTTTATTTTTTATTTTTATATTGTATTTTTTTATTTAACTTTATTTCCTTTTTCATTATTTTATTTTTTTCTGCTTATATGCAATCCATATTCACAATTTCATTCATTATGATTGTTCCTTATCTTTCCCTTTCTGGATCCTTTATACTTACATATGCTCCTCCAATAATTTTACCTAATGTGACCTTGCAGTCCAAACATTTACCTATGTAACATATCATATTATCTATTATATAATCGCGAATCAGCTTTTTGCCCCGGCGTGGTCATGTGGATACGCGCGAAGCATTGGCCACGAAGCGCCATTGCGAGCAGCGGCGTCGTTCATGTGGATACGCGCGCGTAGCATTCGCCGCGAAGCGGCCATTGCGAGCAGTACTCGACGTTCTAGAATCCCGATGCATGTGCATCGGGCTCCCAGCTAGTCTATGATAACGATTAACCCTGTAACACTGCCTGGGTGGAAACCACCCCTCTGTGCTGTGTGCTCCTGCTCCCGCTCTGTCTGCTGGTTGCCTAGGCGACATGTCATACACACGCGCTTCCCTCTCCACCCTCTATGACGCATCTGGAGGGAGGAATGCGGAAGTGACGTCAGACGCCGAGGCTGCACTTCTGGTTTCAGTTCTAAGGAACAGAGCGCCGCTAATTAGCACAGGGGTGGGCGGCATTATAAATAGCTGAGACCCCACAACAGCAGCACCCTCTAGAAGAAGCTATGGGCAAAACACGTCAGGGTGAGCCTGCTTCCCTCCTAGGACCGGAAATTCTGGACCTCAGAGTATTAGCTGCTGCAGCCAGCCTGGCACTTTGCCGCAATAGAAGTGGCTGCAAGGACGTCTTTTTCTACTCTTTATCCCTTTTTATAACTTTCGTTGTCTTGATTGGTTTGTAAACTGTAAGCACCTGCTGTACAAGTGGTTATATCTGTTCAACAACATTACGTATCCCTCCTCACACCTATTTCACACATACAAATGCACATTTTATGATTTAGCATTTTCCCTTGCTTTTGGTGATGCATAAGGTTTTTTTTGTATACCTTCTCTGTATAATATGTCAGCTTTTAGGAAGCTCTTTCTTTAGGAGCTATACACTACATAGTTCTATATTAAATCATCCACTCATGGGATCTTATATTCCTCCTGACATTCACCTATTGTATATTATATTTGATGCACTTTTGCACTTTATATGAGATAGATTTTCTGTTTCAATTGATTCATGTATAACACTGTGTATGTAAAGGCATTATAGTCAACATTTCCCTTTGAGGGCTATTATATACCCTGTGTCCATTATACTACTGTATCAGTGCACGTTAGTGATTATCTTCATAGTCCTGTGTATTTTTTTTATCCTTTTTATTTTTTAATTTTTTGTGGTCACCACAAAGTTTTGTCTACGGTTTACAGTCACAGTTGCTTTTCTTCACAAATTTTGGAGCACATACCCACAGGTGTTTACAATCGTGTCCTGGAGAATCATGTAGTGCAATACATAGATATTTATCTCTACCATTGATTCACCTCCTTTTATTCATTCTTACTCTTGCCCTTTAGGATTTTTATGTCCTTCTTTTATATGAAATAGTAAGTGGGACTTGCTATGTAAGCTTATTGATATTAGTTGCATTGAGAACCACTCCTTTGTGTTCTAACAAACCACATATTAAGGCTTTCTTTCCCTTCCCTTTTCTAGAGAGTACTGTAAAGTTTTAACTTTTATCGTCCTATTCTACCTCTGTAGGTTTCGATTGCAGGTGGATGAATATTCATGGTTCAGATGGTACCTATGCCCTGTTGCCATGCACCGCGTGTTCCCCGAAATTTCAGACAGCTGTTGGCGTTGTGGGAAAGAGCTAGGGACGATGCTTCGTATTTGGTGGGGTTGCAGTGAAATCCAGCGGTTCTGGTCTAGGATGTTCGGCACTTATGCACGAATAACAGGTAAACAGGTTCAGTGTTGTCCGAGAGTAGCTCTACTGTCCATCTTTCCAGGACCTATTGGGCTTAATAAGAAGGACATCCTCCGCTTTTGTGTCTCAGCCGCCCGGGCCCTAATTCCGAGATTCTGGAGAACTCCTCAAGTACCCTCTCTACTTGACTGGTTCAAGGAGATGATGGATCTATTCCGAATGGAGGAATGGCGGCTGACGCATCAGATTCTCGGGACAAATTCTCTGTGACCTGGACTGAGTGGATACTATACCTAGACTATGCTGAATTTAGGAGAACCTTTTCTGAAGTCGATTTGGGGGTACGGTAAATGGTTGACACCGGGTCGGGGCATCCCCTACCCCCCATACCCCTTTCCCTCTTAGACCTACCCTCCTCTTATCCTGATCCCGTTTAATTTAGTTCAGTCCCTATTTTCCTTTCTAGTATCTATGTTTATTTCTCTTCCTCTCCCTCTATATCTACTATGTTATTCAAATGGTTTTAATCTTACAAATTAGCCATGCAGTATACCCCTTTATACGGTCTCAATACACCTGAAGGGAGACATGAGCCTGCTATCTTGGGGAATCCTGCTGAGGATAAGCCTACTCTGGTGGGACTGGATAGTAGGTCGGTCTTACGGGACTTGGTCTTCACTGGTTCTCCAGGGTCGGGAAGAGTTGATAAGTATTATCCCAATAGATATTCATTTATTTTTTATCTAATAGGCAAAGGGGAGTTTGATATTACGATACTTTTGGAAAAAATAAAAGAGTTTCCCAACATCCTTTATTGAGGTAAACCTCTTGACAATGATAGGGGTCTGTTACTCCCCTGCTTGTATTATTTGAACATGGAAATGAACTGCCCTATTTATGAAGCAGGTTTATAAACTGGTGATTATACATTGAACACTACTTTGGTATTAATATCTAAATGTGAATTCATAACTTGTATTTTCTGATTTATCTTTTCATGTATGACTTGTAATGCTTTTTCCTTGTTTCTTTTAAAAATTAATAAAAAGAGATTAACCATAATATTCATGGTGTCCCATTGTTATTTTAATATTTGGTAATCACTGTTTTTAAAGTTGTATTTGAACTAATAAAGAAGCTTTTTTTTTACCAAGATTTGGGCTACAAACTCTTTTAATTATTGGTACTCCTGCTCTAAGCAGCCTGTGCCATTCAAAGCTGGCCACGCCCCCCAAATGAAATTCAGTCTTGTCAAAATTTTGGAAATTGTTCTTGTATTCAGTGAGATATTGATTAAAATCTAACTTTTACCAAGGGCAGTAGGACGAAGAGTGCAATCTCTGGGGTATATAGGGATCTGTTGCATATGTACTTAAGCAATTACCCAATAAAAGCGAAGAAGAAATGGGAGACTGTACTAGGGGAGATAGTGGAGAGTAAGTGGGAAAGTGTTTTGGAGAATGTACCAAGGTTGTTCCTGAGCGAGCCCGTGAGATTGTCTCAACTGTATGTAATACACATGGTGTAAGGACCCCTAATATGCTATTCAAACCCAGGTTGAGGTCCAACTCTGAGTGTCCAATATGCTCTTCAGAAAAGGCCGACTTACTGCATATGTTGTGGCAGTGTCCTAGATTGTTTCCCTTCTGGACTACAGTACTTAATCAGATAGGAGTAGTCTATCAGTGCGAGATTCCTACTGATACATTGGTGTGTATTTTGGGATATGTCAAAGAGGTAAAAATAGACAACATACATAAGATAGCCATTGCAAGATTGTTGTTTATTGCTAGAAAATGTTTGACTTAGAGAGGAGTCTCCTTCCAGGGGAGAATATTTAAAACAAAAACAATACATCATTAATCTGGAGAAAAGAATTTATGTCAAGAGGAACAGGCAGAAATATTTTGATAAACTGTGGTACCATGCTTGGAAAGTGACTGAGAGCATAAGAGGGGAGAGTCAATGATTAATCGAAACGGCTACTGTAATAATGAGAATTATTTGGGGGAGAAGTTGTCATTCTTTAGAGGAATAGGTTTAAACTAGAATTTTTGGTAAATGAATAAGGGAGTTTTAATAAAACAAAGGGGCCTCCAGTACGAGGGGGAGGGGAGGGAGGGATAGGGGTTTAGTCTGGTAAGGTGTTAAAAAAGAAAAGCTGTTTTTTAAATTGTCTGTATCAATATATACTTAAGAGTCAATAAGGTAAAAAATGTTTGTATCGTGTTAACCAGTAGATAGAAAAATATTAGAATCTGTGAGTCCTTAGTGGTTGATACCTTTTAATGGCTAACTGAAAAGATGGTAAACATAGCAAGCTTTCGAGACACTGTGGCCCCTTCGTCAGGCAGATAATGACACAGATTCTGAAGACACATACATATATACATAAGCAAATTAAACAAAAAAACAAAAAACAAACAGTCTTAGATGCTGTAGTAAATGTGACAGGTGACGTAAAGCAGAGTCAGGGTAGGGAGGAAAAGAGGGGCTCGGGAATTGAAACTAAAAGTCTAAAGGCCCCGTCACACCTTACAACATCGGCTGCGATGACGGATGCGATGCCGTGGGTGTGTGCTCGCTTGCAGCATCACAGCTTAGAGTCACACGGCAAGACGTTGCCAGTGACGGCGTTGCGATGTTGGTGCCGTGATCGCTCGCTGGGCTGGGATCAACCGAGCGAGCGATCCGCTGCAATGCAGCGAATAGGCAGGATTGGCTGTGACATTGCTATTGCAGTGATGCCATTGCAATTGTGTAGTGTGTATGGACAGCTCTTTAAATATGACGCCCTGTGAAGGGACAGCCAATGGAAACACAGTAGCCCCCACAAATCATCGCTGATGGGGCGCAGTATCCAGCACGCTGTGGCACGCCTCTGGGAAAATCACTAGGCGACGCAGATTCCATCCCTATCGCCCGTTCACACGCCAAAACCAGGGCAATTCACCTTCAGGGTTGCCTCTGGTTTATGAACAATGCTCTGAAACCACAACTGGGAGCAACTTCGAAAATCACCATCACTTTCCCCAATTACACGCCGCAATTTCGTAGCAATTTCAAGGCAACCGTGACGGAAATCGCAATTGCCTCTCAGTTGCTACACCGTAGTTGCGGCGTGTAAAGGTACCTTAAGGTGGATGATATCAGAACTGAGGGATGATATAGCGGCGCTAGGAGAGCGGACCCATCACATTGAGTCCAAAATGGCAGAGTACGCCACAGCCCATAATGAGTTGGCTGAAGATTACGCCGTAATGAAGGATAACATAAAAGACTTGCAGCTAAAAATGTGGGACATGGAGGACAAAATGAGAAGCGGCAATCTAAGAATCCGGGGTTTACCTGAAAATGACGGAGATGAGGTCTTACAAGGTTCTATGTCAACATTCCTGCAGCAGGTTCTCCCAGATGCCCCTAGTGGAGACCTAGGCATTGCAAGAGCCTACAGGATCCCCAAACCGTCTCATATCAATAAGGCTCTTCCAAGAGACGTTTTAGTGTGCTTATCCACCCCAAAAATGAGAGACCAGATTTTACAAGCTATGAGGAAAAGCCCGACACTTCCTCCCCCATTTGTTGATTTGTCAGTCTATCAGGATCTTTCAGCAGGATCTCTCGCCAGAAGAAGAGAGTTCACCCCCCACTGCAAAGTGCTTTGTGATAAAGACATCATGTATAGCTGGGGTTCCCCGCTGAGAATTAAATTGCGATTCAAGGGGTTGAACCAAATATTCTATTCACCTAACTGGCTAGAAAAAGCCCTCAAATCCTGAAACCTTGTTTCGGATTCTGACAACACCCCTCACCGCTCTGGATGCCGCAATAATACCAAGACAGTGATGGCGGACTGGGAATAGGTTGGAGGACAATCTGCCTGATTTTACCCTGTTAGGTTGGAGCCTGGATCATTTTGCTGTTTCGTAGTTTTTCTACTGTGGACCTTTTCTGGACATGGGTCAGGAGGTCTGGGGTAATCTCCTACTTGACTTTTCTCCTGTCTGTCTGGGACTAAGATCTATACCACAGTGACCCTCTCTCACTTTGAGTGAAAGAGGAGACGGAACCCCCCAGACATTGGGCTTTGCCTTAAACTCAGTGTACATGCATGTTCATTGTTTGTGTCCTCTCCTCCCTATCTCTCCCATCTCCCATGCATTTCCTCCCCCCCTCCTGAATTGCCTATATCCTGCCTGCGATTTGATCTACGCATGCTGGCCTTACAATGGCATAACCCCACATGAGTGTGAAAATTGTATCTTTTAATGTAAGAAGTCTGAATTAACCAGTGAAAAGGTCGCTTTTCTGGAGGGAGGTGCTCAATTCTAAAGCGGACATTGTATGTGTTCAAGAGACCCACCTCCTCAAAGAGGACAATCTCAGGCTGAATCATTGTCTATTTTTTAATGTATATTTCACCAATTACACAAAAAAGAAAGCGGGAGTGTGTGTACTAGTGAAGAACACCGTGCCCTTCCATCTAGTCAACCTCACTGCTGACTCATCAGGTAGATATATTATTTTGATTTGCACCTTAGCTGGCAATATGGTGAGATAGCCAACATATATGCACCAAATGAAGCCCATGTGCAATTTCTCCGTCCTCTATTTGAAAAAGTTACAGAGCTAGCTCAGGGTTTACAAATCATTTGTGGGGATTTCAATTTTGTCCCAAACCACGCATTAGATTGCTCCCCCAGAACATCTGGGAGGAGACATGATCTGGGCCCAACTACACGTTACATGATATCTGGAGATATCTACACACAACAGAGAGAGATTACTTCTTCTCGCACAGACACAGGTCCTACTCCAGGATAGACTTTTTCCTGGTAGATGACAATTGTGTCTGTGCGGAGGTTTGACTGATCACGTGGTCCGATCACACCCCGTGTCCCTTAAACTAGTATTAAAAGGTAAGCCACAAGCTCCGAGCATTTGGAGATTAAACGCTGGGCTGCTGTCTGAACCAGGTGTCCCTGAGGAGATGGGAAAGTGTCTTGAGAATTTCTTCTTTTCAAATGATAACGGAGAAGTGTCAGATGAGGTCCTCTGGGCGTCACATAAGGCATTCATAAGAGGAATGTTCCTGCAAAAAGCGTCACAAATAAAACGTGTGGGAAATAAGCAGAGGTCGGACCTCCTTATCTGCTTCAGACAGCTGGAAGAGATAAATAAAGCTGACCCGTCTCCTCAGTGCAGCACCCTTATACTGGAGGCCAGATCTCAACTGAAATCATTCCTGCTTTTACAACATGAGAAATGCTTTCGGCAACTCAAAACCTCCTTCTATGACTCAGGAGATAAAGCGGGGGCAATACTGGCTAGAAGGATAAAGAAGAGGGAGGCCAAAAGTATAATAGAAAAAATGTTAGATTCTGAAGGAAAGGTGGCAAGGAACCTGGCGGATATTGCGGCAATATTTGCTCGCTACTACTCCAAACGTTATAATCTCAGAGATGATCGGGACAATCCCCAACAATCTAGAAAGGCGATAGAGGCATTCTTGGAGGATCTGAGCCTTCCACGGCTGATTGAAGCACAGTTACAGAGTTTAAATCTGCCCTTTACGATTAGAGAGGTGGATTTGGTGATTAAGTCTACTAAATTACACTCAGCTCCGGGCCCTGATGGGCTACCTAATGACTAATATCGAGCTTTCCAGCTAGTGCTGGCTCCGTTCCTCTTGAGAACCTTTAATCACTGGCAAGAAACGGGCTCAATTTTCCCTGAGCACTTGGAGGCCACCATAGTAACAATACCTAAACCAGGCAAGAGCCCGGACTTCCCTTGGAATTACCGCCCCATTTTACTTCTCAATTGTGATCTTAAGATTTACTCGAAGCTATTAGCTAACAGACTGATGGAGGTGGTCCCGAGTTTGGTGGGTCCGGACACGGTGGGGTTCATGGCTGGGAGGCAGGCAAAGGATGGGGCCAGGAGAATAGTAGACCTTATAAGGGTGGTCGAGCTGTCAGGAGTCCCTAGTGTATTCCTCTCATTAGATGCAGAGAAAGCGTTTGACAGGGTACACTGGGAATACCTAAAATCTGTCTTGGGAAATCTGGACTGCAGGGTCCCATCCTCTCGGCAGTTCTGTCTCTATACTTCCACCCTAACGCTAGGGTTCTGTCATCTGGCTTCCTCTCACCAAGACTTCAAATTAGCAATGAGACCCGGCAGGGTTAGCCTCTGTCCCCGGTGATCTTTGCCTTGACCATTGAGCCCCTTGCGGCACGGATCCACGCTGAACCGGACATTACGGGTATCACGGTGGGACACAGTCAGCATGTTATTGGACTCTATGCTGATGATGTGATCATCTCATGCTCGAATGTCACTAAATCCCTTGCAGGTGTTATGAAGGTACTGGGGGAGTATTCCTTAATCTCCTTTAACAAACTTAAAACCTCAAAGTCAGTAATTCTCCCTATAAACATAACCCAGGTTTTAAAGAACCAGTTTAGCTCCGAGCTTTCCTTTACATGGTGTCCGGAGGGTATCCCCTACCTGGGCATAACATTATGTACATCAGACAATTTGGCCCAAACTAACTTTGATAATATTTAAGCTAAACTTGTCAAGGACATAATGTCACACCCCCTACATAAACTCTCTTGGATGGCCAGGCTTCATGCCTTTAAGATGCTTCTCCTTCCAAAACTAATTTACAGTTACCGGTGTATCCCTTTTACAATCCCATGAAGACTCTTGGAGAAACTACAAAACCTGGTGAATAGTTATATCTGGGCTAATAGGAAGCCACGGATTTCTCGCTATGTTATGTATTTACCCCTTCATAGAGGAGGCATGGGGGTACCAAAACTAATAGATTATCATAGAGTAATAATAATGGAAGAGGCTAAGGCTTGTTGGACTACTTCGGACCACATGAGGTGGGTTCAGATAGAAACTAACTATGCGCTACAAGGCTCATTGAGAGTGAGTCTAGCTGCTGAATCATTAGGCCCGACAGACTAGACACCACCCTTAGACACTATGCAGACTCTGATTGCTGCTTGGAGGATGATGCCGAGATGGTGGACACGCCTCCCTCTGCAACACATTCCCACTAAAACACTACAGATGCACATTACAGACCTGAACCTGATGAAATGGGTGGACTCAGCTATTAGTTCTCTAGCGGAGATTTTGGAGGAGGGGAAATTTCCCTCCTTTGAATCCTTCACCGCAAAATTCCCCAAATGCCGTTCATCGTTCATGCAGTTTTTAAGGGTGAGCCACTGTATTAAATCGGTCCCTACCTAGGGAGTTCAGGCGAGCCCTCATCTACGTCCTACTTGAAAAAATTCTTGCTTTCTGATCCAAAAAACACCAAAGGTATGTAAGGAATCTGTAAGGAGTTGGTGGATCTTCACAGTTCACCAAAATTAGATTACATGAGGCGTTGGGAATTGGACTTGGGCTTCCATGCAACCACAGAAGAGTGGTACTCAGTGGTTAGGGAGGCACAGAGAGCCACCAGATGTATCAATCATTTGGAGAATCTAAAAAAGATACAGCTTTGCTGGTACATCACTCCCACTCGTTTATCAAAATTTAAAATAGGTTTGTTTCCCCTATGTTGGGAGACAATGTGAGGAGCGGGGAACAATGCCACACATGTGGTGGTCTTGCCCTAAGCTATCCTCATACTGGACAGTGATCTCCAGCCTAGTTGGATCTATCACAGGATTTGGGGAACCCCTGTGCCCCCAACTTGTAGTAGTTAACATAGGCATGGAGAAATTTCCTACACTGCTTAGAGGCACGGTGTCCTATGTCCTGATAGCGGCTAGACTGTGTCTGGTGGCTAGATGGAAGGCACACACTCCTCCTACCTTGGCTGAAGTGGTTCAGATAACTAATTGGATTTTCCAACAGGAATACTTCTTAGCCTTGGACAAACCCACTAAAACAAGAACTTTAGAAAGTTGGAAAGTGTGGGCGTCTCACCCGCTGGCCGAACCAGTTCCCAGAGATAGATTTTTGCTGGAGTCCTTAATATATTTATTTATATATAAGTCTTGCATATAAATCAGTACATGCGTATTATGTCTATTATTGTGGCAGGATGCCCTCCCCCCCCACCCCACCCACCCGTCTTTCCTTCCCTTTTCATTCCCTCATGATTGAACCCATGTTTGTTAAAAACTGTTCTCTATTGTACTTTTGTGCGTTAATTGCTGTATTGTACGGTTTCTTTTCTCTTTACATGAAAAAATGTAATGTTTAAAGAAAAAAAAAATTTGTATTCCCAAATTCTTCTCTTTCTCTGAGATTTGAAGTTGCTTTTTAAGATGAGCAGCCCCATATCGGTTTCACTGTGGTCAGGGCAGGAAAAATGTTTTGCTACAGGTAGGTCCATACGCTTTTCTTTTATTGAGTGGCGATGAGAATTCATTCTTGTCCTGAATTTTGCCCGGTCTCCCCTACATCAGGACTACCAGATCCCAGGTAGCTTCAGTTGCACCAGAAGCAATGTGGTGTATTTAATCATATGTACCAAATGTCCAACAGGTGACATGTACGTAGGGGAGACCGGGCAAAATTTCAGGACAAGAATGAATTCTCATCACCACTCAATAAAAGAAAAGTGTATGGACCTACCTGTAGCAAAACATTTTTCCAGCCCTGACCACAGTGAAACTGATATGGGGCTGCCCATCTAAAAAGCAACTTCAAATCTCAGAGAAAGAGAAGAATTTGGGAATACAAATTGATAACGACCTTTCACTCATTCAAAACAGGATTAAATGTATCACATGGATCCATGGCTTTTTATATAACATGAATGGACATTTGGCATTTGGAGTCATCACATATTCATGCGTTTTTATATAAATTGAAAAGACATTTGGGGACATCACATCTTCCAACAGACTCCATTTTGAGGACAATGAACTTCTGACACTTCTTATGTGAACACCCTCACCTCCTTTTATTGCTTTCCCCAACTTATTTAAGTATTTTCAGTTCTCCACAGACTACTACCATATAGCAATTATACAATTTGTTCCGCTTATCTTAGACTTTTAGTTTCAATTCCCCAGCCCCTCTTCCTCCCTACCCTGACTCTGCTTTACGTCACCTGTCACATTTACTACAGCATCTAAAGGTACAGTCACTCTGGAAATCGCCTCACCTACAGGGAACCAATCTTGTCTCATTCCATCACCGCTTCAAACGCCGCAATCTCAAAGGCAATGTGGGCGTACATGTTCTTCGCGGCGAGGAGATAGGCGTGCCACAATGATTTACACCGCGCCCCATACACGCTCATTGGACAACAAAATAACGTTACGATTGGTCAGCCTGCTCTGGAAGGCTGGCTAATACATGACGCAATTGTGTATCGTAATTGCATTGAGTTTGCGGACGGTTGTGTAGCAGAAGATGTGTGTGGTGCTGAATGGACAGCTCTTCAAATATGACATGGTGTCAACTGACAACCAATGGGAACACAGTAGCCAACACCAATCATCTCAGATGGGGCGCAGACTACAGCACGCTGAGGCACGCCTACGGGAAATCACAGAAAACGCTCTTTCCATCAGTATCGCCCTCTCACACGCCAAAACACGAAAATATTGCCTTACCGATTGCGCCTGATTACTGAGCACTGTTCAGAAATCAGCGACTGGCAATTTATCGCCACAAAATCGCCCAATCACACGCCGCAACCGTGAGGCATTTTCACGGCGATTTCACCGGGGCGACATATCGCCTTTCAAATTTCCAGGCAAGATTGCGGCGTGTGACGGTACCTTTAGACTGTTATTTTTTTTTGTTTCATTTGCTTATGTATATATGTACAGTGCCTACAAGTACTATTGAACCCCCTGCAGATTTAGGTGGTTTGATAAGATGCAAATAAGTTAGAGCCTTCAAACTGCAAACGAGAGCAGGATTTATTAACAGAAGCATAAATCTTACAAACCAAAAAGTTATGTTGCTCAGTTGAATTTTAATAAATTTTAAACATATAAGTGTGGGTCAATTATTATTCAACCCCTAGGTTTAATATTTTGTGGAATAACCCTTGTTTGCAATTACAGCTAATAATCGCCTTTTATAAGACCTGATCAGGCCGGCACAGGTCTCTGGAGTTATCTTGGCCCACTCCTCCATGCAGATCTTCTCCAAGTTATCTAGGTTCTTTGGGTGTCTCATGTGGACTTTAATGTTGAGCTCCTTCCACAAGTTTTCAACTGGGTTAAGGTCAGGAGACTGACTAGGCCACTCCATCACCTTGATTTTTTCCTTCTTGAACCAGGCCTTGGTTTTCTTGGCTGTGTGCTTTGGGTCGTTGTCTTGTTGGAAGATGAAATTACAACCCATCTTAAGATCCTTGATGGAGGAGCGGAGGTTCTTGGCCAAAATCTCCAGGTAGGCCGTGCTATCCATCTTCCCATGGATGCGGACCAGATGGCCAGGCCCCTTGGCTGAGAAACAGCCCCACAGCATGATGCTGCCACCACCATGCTTGACTGTAGGGATGGTATTCTTGGGGTCATATGCAGTGCTATCCAGTCTCCAAACGTCACGTGTGTGGTTGGCACCAAAGATCTCGATCTTGGTCTCATCAGACCATAGAACCTTGAACCAGTCTGTCTCAGAGTCCTCCAAGTGATCATGAGCAAACTGTAGACGAGGCTTGACATGACGCTTTGAAAGTAAAGGTACCTTACGGGCTCGTCTGGAACGGGGACCATTGCGGTGGAGTACGTTACTTATGGTATTGACTGAAACCAATGTCCCCACTGCCATGAGATCTTCCCAGAGCTCCTTCCTTGCTGTCCTTGGGTTAGCCTTGACTCTTCGGACAAGCCTGGCCTCGGCATGGGAGGAAACTTTCAAAGGCTGTCCAGGCCGTGGAAGGCTAACAGTAGTTCCATAAGCCTTCCACTTCCGGATGATGCTTCCAACAGTGGAGACAGGTAGGCCCAACTCCTTGGAAAGGGTTTTGTACCCCTTGCCAGCCTTGTGACCCTCCACGATCTTGTCTCTGATGGCCTTGGAATGCTCCTTTGTCTTTCCCATGTTGACCACGTATGAGTGCTGTTCACAAGTTTGGGGAGGGTCTTAAATAGTCAGAAAAGGCTGGCAAAAGAGATAATTAATCCACACATGTGAAGCTCATTGTTCTTTGTGCCTGAACTACTTCTTAATACTTTAGGGGGACCAAACAGAATGCTGGTGGTTTGAGGGGTTGAATAATAATTGACCCACACTTTTATATTTAAAATTTATTAAAATTCAACTGAGCAACATAACTTTTTGGTTCGTAAGATTTATGCTTCTGTTAATAAATCCTACTCTCGTTTGCAGTTTGAAGGCTCTAACTTATTTGCATCTTATCAAACCACCTAAATCTGCAGGGGGTTGAATACTACTTGTAGGCACTGTATGTGTCTTCAGAATCTGTGTCATTATCTGCCTGACGAAGGGGCCACAGTGTCCCAAAAGCGTGCTATGTTTACCATCTTTTCAGTTAGCCATTAAAAGGTATCAACCACTGAGGACTCTCAGATTCTAATATTTTTTGGACGATTCAATAAAAATGCATTTGATTTAAAAAAAAAAATTTTACTTTCACAAGGGCTATACTGGTTCAGGCTGAGCACTGTACATACAGGCATATAAAAATATCCAGGCAGATACACACACATACAGGAAGATACATGAATATACAGGTACATATATATAGCAAAACAGATACACACATACAAACATATATACAGGCACATAAACACATACAATCAGGCACATCCACACATACCATATATATAAACTAATACATGGATATTTACAGGCACATACACATACCATGCATACATAGGGGCACACACACATACAGTGCTCAGCAGAAATTACTATATTTTCTTGGAAATGTAAGATTATAATTAATATCTCATTGAACATAAGGACAATTTCCAAACTTTTGATGAGACAGAGTTTGTAACACATAACATTAAAATAAGGTTATAATATAACTTTAATTTCATAAGCTTCAGTCTGCATCAATCAGTTGATGCAAAACTGAATACAACCCAGATAAAAAACAAATACATCTAGTACCCGTATATACTCGTGTATAAGCCGAGTTTTTAAGCCCAAAAATTGGGCTGAAAAGTCCCCCCCCTCGGCTTATACACGAGTCACTCGGTATGCTGTGGGGGGGGCTGTGACCGGGGGCTGGAGGAGGCAGGAGGGGCGTGAGCGGCGCTGCGCCATTACGTGCAGCTGTCACTGGGCACGCCTCCTTAGTGCAATGAATAGCACGGCAACCCCCGTTATCAGGGCGGGGATGCCGTGCATATTGCAATACACAGCCCCCCTCCTTATTATGGTTCCCCCAGAGTAATAAACAGCCCCCCCTCCTTATCATGTCCCCCCCCAGGCTGCGGCAGCTGTCAAAATAACAAACACTTTCATACATCACCTTTCCGGCGCAGCTCCTCCGCTCCCGGCTTCTTCTTCTTGCTTCCGGTGTCATGTCACCGGGCGCAGGAGATGACGTCATTTCCTGCGCGCGGTCACAGAAGCCGGCTCCAGAAGGAAGAAGAAGCCGGGACCGGAGGAGCGGAGGAGCTGCGTCAGAAGGTGATGTATAAAGTGTTTGTTATTTTGACAGCTGCCGCAGCCTGGGGGGGGACATGATAAGGAGGGGGGGCTGTTTATTACTCTGGGGCTGTATATACCTCTGGGGGTGCTGTATACTACCACTGGGGCTGTATATACCTCTGGGGCTGCTGTATACTACCACTGGGGCTGTATATACCTCTGGGGCTGCTGTATACTACCACTGGGGCTGTATATACCTCTGGGGCTGCTGTATACTACCACTTTGGCTGTATATACCTCTGGGGCTGTATATACCTCTGGGGCTGCTGGATACTACCACTGGGGCTGTATATACCTCTGGGGCTGCTGGATACTACCACTGGGGCTGTATATACCTCTGGGGCTGCTGTATACTACCACTGGGGCTGTATACTACCTCTGGGGCTGCTGTATACTACCTCTAGGGCTGCTGTATAATGCCACTGGGGCTGCTGTATACTATCTCTGGGGCTGCTGTATACTACCTCTGGGGATGCTGTATACTACCACTGGGGCTGCTGTATATACCTTTGGGGCTGCTGTATACTATCTCTGGGGATGCTGTATACTACCACTGGGGCTGCTGTATATACCTCTGGGGCTGCTGTATACTAACTACTGGAGCTGCTGCTGTATATACCACTGGGGATGCTGCTGTATACTACCACTGGGGCTGCTGTATATACCTCTGGGGCTGCTGTATACCACACTGCTGGGGGCTGTATACCTGTGCTGGGGTCCACCCTCGGCTTATACACGAGTCAATAGGTTTTCCCAGGTTTTGGGGGCAAAAGTAGGGGGTCGGCTTATACACGGGTCGGCTTATACACGAGTATATACTGTATTTTGTATGAGCTCCATGATTTTTAAGGACATCACTAACTCTAAGCGTGAAATGAAGAACATCTACTTTTTTATTCTTTAAGAACAACCTCTTTTAGAATTGTGTGCTGGATAGAGGGTGATTCTCAACATGTCCCCTCAGGATTCCCCATAGTTTTTTATACTTGACCACTGGATCAATTTCACCCTGTTCTTCTTCAGAAATGCAACAGTTGTGTGTTGTGGATCACTGTCATGTTGGAAAATTGCACTTCTACCAAGGGAAATGAGTGATGGAAGCATCTTCTCTTTCAATATAGTGCAGTGAGTCAGGCTGGTTTCACATTTGCGTTTGTGAATGCAGCCAAACGCATGCGCACTGTGTTCCTATGTTTAACATGGGAACGCATGGTACCTGCATTTGGATGCAGTTGCGTTTGGATGCGCATCATTTGTGCGCCCTACGAATGCAACATGTTGCATTTTTTGTGCAGTCGCTTGTTTTATCAGCAAGCGACTGCAAGCGCACAAAAAAAATGCATGGAAGTCAATGGATCCGCAGTGTCTTCCGCATGACAGTGCAGGAGAACGCTGCATATCACATTGAAATCTCTCCCGGTGGCCGCCGCTGATCTCCTGGGAGATCAGCGGCGGCCACCTGGAGATCTACTGGAGCAGCTGGAGATCTCCTCCTCCCAGCCGCCGCTAATCTCCCAGCGGTGTCGGCGCAGGAGATTTGAAGAAACAGCTGATCATACAGCTGTTTAAATCTCCCGCGCCGACACCGAAGAGGTGATGGCACAAGAGATTTAAACAGCTGTCAGCCATCTGTTTCCTCAAATCTCCCGCACCGACACCATCGGGAGATCAGCGGTGGCCGGGAGGAGGAGATCTCCACCTCCCGGCCGCCGCCGAGATCGCTGATTGGCTGGCCGGGCACCATACTGATGTAAACGCATGTGGAGAATATCTGCTGCGTTTACATCAGTATGGCAGCTGAATTGTACTGCATTTGCATCTGCATGCCCGCCGCATGCAGACACAAACACAAATGTGTAGGCAGCCTTAGTGAATAAGGGCAGTGACACCACCATATTTCACTGTAAGAATAATGCATTTATAGTAGACTTTACATTACGAAGTTAGAAGCAAAAGTCCATCAAAAACCGGTGAGGATTCTAAAATAATTTTGGATATTTTTTCGTGGCCTACCAATAAAAGTGTGTACGGTAAGTGTTACAGTCAGTAACAAATCTTCCTTATCTAAAAACATGGAAGTCATTTTTCTTATTATATGATAATTTCTGTTGTAGTAATTGAAATTTACCTTTATGGAATAGCTGCATATGCTGAATAACATGACAACAGCTACAGTGCTTCGAAGTAAGCTACAAAGGGATGACCCAAAGCCAGCAGCAGCTGCAATATAAGAAACACAATCAATTTTATTTTCAATAACAGAAAAAAATAATATAAACCATTACAGCTACATCAAGATTTAAGAAAATGAAGTAATGCAACAAAAATAGAGAGGCATGATATCTTGTTGGTATGGAGCACAAACAGCATTTCAATTTGTAAGGAAATGTGAAAAATAGCACAGCAGCTAAACAGACAAATTTATCAATTGTTATAAAGTGACATCAATCAAAGAAGTTGTCCGACCCCGAAATGAAAACAATTTTTTAAGCTAATCTGAGCTGCATTGTAATATATAACACTCCTATAAAAAAAGTTTGTTTCTAACCTTGTTTTCTCCTGAATTCTCACTTGATTCCTAGAACACACTTTGTTTACTTGTGGCTGAATGTATGTCACTTGATCTTGGTTGCCTAATTCACAGCCAGAGCTGATCCCACCCAGCCTCAGTGTCCAGCACCACCCTCTGCACACTCATTGGCTGTCAGTAAGCTGATCTCTATCATCATTCCCCCATTGTACATAACACAAACAGTGATCCTGTGTCCTGCATTCACATTCTCTGAAGTCAGTGCTGCTTGCTCAATGCTGTGTTCCCTGACAATATTACAGATTCATCCCAGTGCTGCTAGCAGAAAATGCAGCAGCAGATGGGTTAATATCTCCTGACATCGCTGAAAGCACTGGGGAGGAGGAGAGGAACCAGCAGAAGTGAAAGTGCAGCGAAGTAGGCATTAGATGATAAGAGCCACAGCACACAGAGCACCCCTCCCCCAGATATCCAATTGTCCGGGAGCTGCTGGGTGTCCCTGCATACAGCCTCCAACAGCTCCTTGCTACTCAGAGTCAGCAGGCATGAGCTGAGTTAGTGGGAGGGGTCGGCTGCTGTCACTCACAGTGACTTCAGCTGTGATGCTGTGTACAGGGTGGGGGATAAGCTCCAGCTCTGGTGTTGGGACGTGACAACACAGGAAGCAGCAAAATCACTGCAGGAGAGGTCATGTGACCTCTCCTGTCATTACCTGGCTGAGAGAGAAGGGCTTTCATCAGATCAGGTAGGTAATTACTATCTACCTACTTGTATCTGTGTAGCCCAATAGTGTAAAGATAGATTTAAGCCGGATAACCCCTTTAAAAGACACATGAACAGTTCATTGATGTATACCTCTTTATGGCAGACTTTCTCCACAATAGGCAAATTAAACCCCTCATACAGGTATGTATGGGACTTAGCACCTATAAAAATCATACTTGTGGTATAGATATTAGTGACATATACTGGTCTGAAAAATTGTTTGCCCCCTTCTTGATTTCTTTTTCTTTTTCATATTCCTCACACTTAAATGTTTCAGATCACCAAACAAATATAAATATTAGACAAAGATAACACAAGTAAACACATAATGCAAAAATGCAGTTTGTAAATGAAGGTCTTTATTATTATTAAAGGGGTTGTCCTGGCTTTTATAAAATCTTTGTGTATACCTAGGCTGCAAAATGTTATTAACACCATGTCAGCATTTTGCATGGTTACCTAGATATGACAGGTTGCTCAACCCCAGTCTAGAGGTGTGTTTACTTTTGAGCCTGGCTGTAACATCACAACTGGTTGCCCCGCCAACCCTCCCCAGTCCCCAATATCACCACCCCATTCACCTATGTAAACTCTAATTGATCTACATTGCACTGAGTGGTCATCTCCTTCTCTAAAACAGTGTGCCAAATCCACAACTCTGTGAAGCAGATGACCGCTGTGTTCAGTACTATGGTGTATGCGCGCTCACCTCCTTCCCCTGTGTCTGCGCTGTCATCTTCCTCACAGAGCTACAGATTTGGCACATTTGTTGCAGAGAAGGAACTGACTGTTCAGTGCAATGCGATTCAATCATAATTTACATAGGTACATGGGGCTGGATATATTAGGGACTTTGGAGGGCCTACTGGGGACTGGGGCATGCTTGTTGGAGTCTGAGGCATGATTGTAGGAGTCTAGGTGTAAACGACCAGTAGTGACATTACAGTCCGATTCTAAAACAAACGCCTCTAAACGAGGGCTGAGCTGCTCCCTCACCCGGTATTATCTAGGTAACCATGCAAAATGCTAACAGGGTGTAAAATACAAACTGTTAGAATTTTACAGCCTAGATATACAAATAGATTTTATGAAAAGCCTGGACAACCCCTTTAAAGGGGAGGGACTTAAGGGAATAAGTTTGCTGCAACACTGAACACAATATGCTAGGGAATGAGCTTAATGGCTAATACCGTATTTTTCCTTTTCTAAAACGTACTTTTTTCCTCCAAATTTTGGAGGAAAGTGGGGGTGCGTCTTATAAAAGGAATATAACATTCTATCATCCTCAGTTGCTTGGGAGGGGGAGACAGCAGTGAAGTTGGGTCAGAAGGGCAGGGAATGGTCCCTGCTGAAGAATCAGGCGGCAGGAGCACCACGTGTCCCCGGCTCATTATCTACTTAGATATTCACTTCACTTGCTCCCAGTCCCCACCCACCTCTCTGCACTGAAGACAGCGCAGAAAGGTGAGAGCAGGGGGAACAGGAGAAGCTGCTTAGCCGGCACACATGGTCGCTCCCCAGCTTCCTGCAGCTGCTTTGGAGATTGTGTGCTGGAGATAGTGGGAGCGGAGGAGCAGGGAGAGGCGGGCAGCTACAGCAAGTGAATGAGCACTGAGCTCTGTGCTGCTGATTCACTGCCATGAAGACAGGGGCAGAGCAGTGCAGATCAGCACCTTATCACAGGTACCTTGTCAGTGTGTGCCTCACTCCCTCTGCTCTCTGTAATGTCTCCTCCTGCTGAGCCCTGACACTGTGCAGAAATGCAGTAAGGTCAGTCTGCAGTTCAGGAGCTTCAGTGTATGGAGAGCAGGGCTGGAGGTAGCATAACAGAGTGTACAGCTCCCCTGGCCCTGTATCTACAGGTCAAGCTGAAGCTCTGTTGTGAATTGTACTTAGGAGACAGGGCTGGAGCATCATATTTCAGCATGGTATACAGCCCCCCCTCCCTGGCCCTCCCTCTTACAGTACATCACATCAGAACTTGATCTGCAGACTATGGCCACTTCCTTGATTTTTGCAGGGTAACAGGGCAAAGCAGGACACATTAAAGTGAGTACACATGTATATGTAACATAACCACTAATAAAGTAAAGTTAACACTACCAATACTGTGCTTAGCTATAACTCCAAGCATGCTATATGATCTACAGTACATGCTGGGAGTGATAGTTCTTAAAGGGATTGCTACTACATGAACAAATCCCATCTCATTCACCTTGTTGGCCCTTGTAAAAGTAATAAAGACCATACTAAGGGTATGTGCTCACGGTCCGGAGGAGCTGCGTATTGGACGCAGCTCCTCCAGACCTGAGTGAAGCTGCGGGTGGCCACAGCCGCTCTGTACTCACCATGTGCGGCAGGTGCAGGGCGGCTTCTTCCTACAGTCACCTGATGGGAGCCGCTTCCTACTCCACAGCATGAAATAAACATGCTGCGGAGGAGCGGACTGCCGGCAACCCGCACCGCAGCTGTCAGATCGCTGCGCTCGTGTTAAGCATAGTGAGGATGGGATTTCTATAAATCCCATTCACTATGCTTGTACTGTACTACGCAGCATTTTGGACACAGCAGCAAGACACTGTGTCCAAAACGCTACATATACTGATCGTGTGCACACAACCTTACCCCTGATGCTGCAGCAGTTCCAACGTTGGTCAGCAGTTGCATAGTCATGTCCCATGTGACATTGATATGAGACTCAGCCCTCTGACCAGTCAGTGCTGGCGTCTGTCTCCCCGCCAACAGACACTGGAGCAGAAGTCATTGGTGTTGCTTACATGCTGCACCTGAGTGTCATATAAGTCATTTTTTGCTACAAATATTTTTTTTCCTACTTTCCACCTCTAAAATCTGGGTGCATCTTATAATCCGGTGCGTCTTATAAAGCGAAAAATACGGTATATGAAATGCAGGATTGTCTGTGCAGCTAAGAAATGCATATGTGATAAATGAACTCAGTAAATACTGTACTGGAATAAATGAATTGAGAGACTTAGCTTCATCACTGAAGTCACTGCGAAGAGCCCGGTAACTACGCCAAAATGCTCTCAAACTTACCGAGTCCTACTCTGACACTATATGCGGTATATACTGCTGGGATGAGGTTTATGTGCCTGTGTTCTGCAATTAAAAACCAGCTGGAAGTGGTATGTACAAGGACCAGGGCTACAACAAGATGGAGGTGTTGGCAAAGCTACAGGGCGGGGGAAGGGAGCACTGTCAAAAAAAGTCAAATTACAATTTAAAGGACTGGCATCACCTTAATGTGCAGGTGCAAGCAAAAAAATGTGTGTATGCACTTAAGGGAATGTTTGCTGCAACACTGAACACATTATGCTAGGGAATGAGCTTAATGGCTAATACATGAAATGCAGGATTGTCTGTGCAGCTAACAAATGCATATGTGATAAATGAACTCAGTAAATAATGTACTTTTAGTTTGAGAGCACTTTGACGTAGTTACCGGGCTCTTCGCAGTGATGGCAGTGATGAAGCTGAGTCTCAAAATTCATTTATTCCAGTACAGTATTTACTGTAAACTGGCTGTTTATGCTGCGGGACCATCAATGATGGTACCACCCATTTTGCTCACAGACAACTGGAGAAATTTTTCAAATAAATTGAAAGGTAGATTGTCATTCTAGCTATGTAGTATATCTTTTACAATGCATATGTGGGGTCCAATAAGTGGGCTGTATGGTGCAAAGAATGCATGCCAGACTGAACAAACACCGTTCTTATATTAAAAATGGCTATTTATTACATAGCGTTTTTAAACATGTATCTATGGTACATCAAAAGGATCCTAACTGTCTGAAATTAACAATAATCAATCAGATACCTGAGACAGCAAAAAAATCGATTTAGTAGCCTAATAAACAAGGAGAGTTACTGGATATTTAAACTACGGTAGGAACACTTAGTCCGGAGGGTCTGAATCTAACTATAGACAATGTTTGTAAATAAATAAATTTATGATGAATATCTGGATTATATTAATGACAATTTTATAGTAGGGAGTATAAATTTGCAATAAATGCTTAGATATTATTATTATTGTAATAGAGAGCATCATATGGAGGATGTTTTTTTAAAAAGAATTGTTTTCATATAGATGGAAATAAATTTTTCATAATTATGGGAATTACAGTAATTAATATAGTGTGATTATTATATTATCAGGGTATGATAAAAGAGTACCTATGTGACGTAAATTTATTGTTAGTTTAAGAAATTATTGTTATTTCATTTTTAATGATTTTATAAGAATGAATTTATTTTGATTATTTTTATAATTTTTTTAAAATGTGCATGTATATATTCATACATATTTTTATTGTTCTTATTATTTTTAATTGTCCTAATTAATTTTATAAACATTAAGGGTATATAGAAGTATTTTTTTAAATATATATAAAGGATTACAACGGTTTCTAAAATTTGATAAGGATATCACAGGGTTAAGTGACAACATGTAGAGTAACAATTTGATTGGTTTGTAGTAGTATTTAATATGCCATGAGGGTCATTAATCTGTAAATCCACCTGATGAAGACGGTGTTAACTGTTGAAACGCGTTGTGGTGTGCGATAAATAAAAGGTTTGATAACCTATAATCCTTACCCTAGTCCCTGTGTGCCCCAGTGCTTTAACTTAAATGACAAATATAATTCCCCTGTATGTACTGTATATACAACCCTTGGGTTGTGTGGTTGAAGCTGCAGGCGGCCACAGCGGTACGAACAAGCACATAACCTGCGTGACGTAGTGAGGAACAGAGTCCCGTGATCAGAAGGCGGCCCACGTTATCTGGAGACGGAAGTGAGCAGAGAAACATGCTGACCGAAGGAGCTCGTTCCTGCCGCTTGTCATCACAACCCGGACAGGTGAGAGCCTTCCCGGTGTGACCGGACTTAAATTCACTGAACCACCAGGTTCTTCAAAGAGCGCCTCTCTTTCTATTTTTCTTCCATTGCTCAAGAAGGCACATGTGCAGGCCCATCTGAAGTTTGTCAATGAACACCTTGGTGATTCTGAGAGTGATTGGGAGAAGTGTTGTAGTCACATGAGACAAAAATTGAGCTCTTTGGGTTTGGGTATGGTTCAGTTTGCCAAACAGACATATGTTCACCGACTAGATTGGCAAATAGTTCGCCAAACTACCAAACTCCTTTCAAATCAATGGCAGTCAAAATCAAGGACTCAAATTAGGGACAGATACCAGGAAAATTGCCATCTATTTCCTAGAGTTAAAACTTTAATTATTGTGCATTATAGATGAATAGGACAAGGCCTTTCCCAGTATTTCAAGCTTCAACATTAATCAGGAGCGCGGTCACACTCCCAATTTCTTTGGTCTTTTATGGTTTTAAGCTTCAACATTAATCAGGAACATGGAGATGAGTGACAAGTGTAGGCATGGTGCTCAGAGAGCCCTGCTAAATTCAGAAAACACACAACATAGACAACACAACAAGAGTCTCCACATTTCAATAAATTAAGTCCAGATACCACCAACGTCAATTAACCTAAAAAAAAATTGTATCAAGGCGCAGCCTGTGTGCATGGCACAGGTTCTAATTCGGCATGAACATTGCAGATTTTGTTCAGGATCAGAAACCTAAGCACTTTCCAAAGAAATCACCAAACGTGGCTTTGTTCGGGAAAAAAGTTTGAAATTTAAAATGGCGCACAAACACACACCCAACAAATTCCGGTCCCTGAGCAAGGGGCTCTATGCTAGGGAATAGCGGGAGAAGACAGGTGGAGGGTGGGAAGTTAGACAGGAAATGGTCAGGAAGGAGGGAGAATAAAAATCAGGAAACACCACAGGAAGTTAGCCAGTCGAGGAAAAGTTAGTTAGTCTGTGAACCAGCAGTCAGACAGTCAGCTCAAGAGACAGGAGAAGAGGAGAGAACACCATCATTACATGAGGCTGAAAAGAACACGGACCCGGCAGCCTGTACTATCATTAGGCTGTTCCAGGTCCCAGACTACAGATCATAGAGAGACAGAAGGAGTCATAGGGGCATGTATAGTGAGCAATCCACCCGTGCTCCCGAATTAGCTGGAAAGCTGAAGGACGGGGCAGGAACAAGGGTGCCGGCTCTAATGTGGCCAGGACGCTGCACGCCCCAACCACAAAATTGGTCAGGTGCAGGGTCTTTATGTCCCGCGACCCAAACCCCGGCAGAAACCCCAGAAAGGAACACAAAAGGGGGTGAACTGGATGAGCCATCCCGGCTGCTAAGAGACTACCGGAGTCGCCACTGTACTGGCCTATAACTTGAACACCTTGAAGAGACAAGTAAACTGGGTTGAAACTCAGCATTGTGTGTGACTGTTTACTCTGCGCTGAGGAGAGGTAGACTGAAACGCCGAGCCAGCAGCAGAAGCCTGCCTGAGACTGTCTCTGATCTTTGCCACACAGCCAGCTTGACCTCGTCGGCATCCCTGCTCCCCCACCGAATCCATCACTCCCATAGACTTTACAATTGCCCTGGGGACCCACTCTTCCCGTGGAGAGCTAAACCATCATTGCTGCTACTCCCATCATCCCCAGAGGTCCCGACTGCAGCAGCGGCTATACAGGCCGCATTCCACGGGTGACGTCACGACAAAAACGCTTTTATTTTAGTTTTATATTTTTCTTTTATTCCTTTTACAATTTTCCCTCTTTTAACCGATAGCCCGACAAGGGATCACGGACCGGTCATTCCACCGTGACATTCCGCAGTCAAGACGACATCGAGAGGGCCAGGGTTCCGAGTATCCCACAGTCCCCACCAGGGCGAGTCAGCTTTCTGGCGTCACAAACAGGATCTACCTACCCGGTAACACCAGGTCTTGCGCGCCTTGAAGACTGTAATAAAAAGCCTGTATTTTGGGCCTGAGTAATGGTGGCCTCAAGAGACTGAAAACAAGTGCTGGCAGAGGGGCGTGCCACAGTCCCCCATCGTGGGCCAGGCCAGCACGCCTGGGCAGTGTGGGCCAGGCACGAAAAATGGCGTACACCCCTTCCACCCTTCAAGAGTCGTGAAGGCAGACCCATGAACTGTATCACCCTGGCCAAGGTGTGTGGCCGCCGCTGATGAAAAATGGACACACCCACAAAGGGAGGGAGAAGAAGGAGACTTGGATGCGAGCTGCAAGGAAAGTGGCAGGAGGTTAGGGATCATGGAGTCATCCGACATGGCGGAGTCAGGCCTTTATGGCACGGAGTGGAAGAAATGGACTCCCCCGGCTACCCAGAGGCTCCCCAGATACTAGAGTGGGATCCCACCTTCTTGGCAGAAGAGGTTAGTGAGCTGAGTCGCCAGCTGGAGAAAGCCCACCTCGACACCATGGAGAAATGGCTACAGGCATTGGTGGAGAAGGCGACTGCAAGGTGGATAGTGTTGCGCCCTGCTTCCACGACCCAGGAGATAGAGGAGGATGAGTAAAAGCCTGGGACAGGTACAACGACTGCCCCACTGCTGGAGGAGAGCCCTCTAGTACCAATAGATTCCCTCGCCACCTAAGCCCCAACTTACACTAGCCAGGCGTGGGAGGACACCCCGAACCCTGAGACAAGTACGACCTTGGGAAGTGCTATATCCAGTGTGTGCCCCGCTCTGATATACTACCCTGAGGTGACGCCTAGCCTCCCAGCACCTGTGGCGACCGTCACACAGAACCTAGGAGATGGTCCCTCTGCATAACTAAGGGCTAGTCTCTGGGAGTTGAATAAAAGTGTGGCTGCGCTGACCAAAACCATGCAGTACCTGGAGGATACACCTCAAGAGGTTGAGATTCAACCAGCTTCCAGTTTCGGAGGTGACCCATGGCTGCGACAGAGAAGAACCGCCCGAAGAAGGAGAAGAGACACACATCGTTTTGATGCAACTGGTTAACCAATTTGTCGCTGCTTTGAAAGAGCAGGATACCTGGTCAGGTGTTGCCCTGTAATTGACCGAATCCTGGGATGGAGAGTCCACCCTCGGGAGCAGCAACAGTAATAGCCAGGACTGGCAGTGGACTCAGTAAATTCTGTGAACAGTTTATGTCCCTTGTTTTGCCCCCCCAGTTTTCCCTGTAGTGTGATCCCCCGTTTACCGTATATACTCGAGTATAAGCGGAGTTTTTCAGCAAAAAAAAATGTGCTGAAAAGTGCCCCCCTCGGCTTATACTCGAGACATACAGTTGCTGACTCTGGGGGGGGCGGTGACCGGGGGCTGGAGGAGGCAGGGGGAGGCTGCAGAATGAACGGCCAGTTACGTGGGGCCGCTCATTACTGTAATGAATATGCACTGCATCCCCCTGTCCATCTGGGGCAGGGGGAGCAGCGCATATTACATTACTGCCCCCTTCATCACAGTATATGGGCCCAGCATTGTCCCCCCCATCACAATATATGCCCCCCATGCTGCCGCTCACTTTAAAATAATAAACCGATCTCACCTATCCGACGCTTCTCTCCCGGCTCCGTGCGTCCTCCCTCCGACTTCCTGCTTCTAAAGTCATGTGATCAGCGCCGCGGTGACGTCATCGCTGTGAGTCCCGGTCACATGACTTTAGAAGCAGGAAGAGGACGCAGGGAGCCGGGAGAAGCGTCGGATAGGTGAGATCGGTTTATTATTTTAAAGTGGGCGGCAGCATGGGGGGCATATATTGTGATGGGGGGTGGATTTACACTACTGGGGGCATTGTATACCATTGCGTGGGTGTGCGCAATGATAGGGTGGGTGTGCAGTGGTAGGGGCGCTGTATTCAAGTGATTGGAGGGAGTATGTGCAATGATGGGGGTGCCATATACCAGGGATGGGGGAGGCTGTATACAAGGGATGGGGGTGTGTGTGAAATGATGGGGATTATATGCAATGATGGGGGCTATGCACCAGGGATGGGGTGTATGTACAATGATGTGAGGCTATGCGACAGGGATGGGGGGTGCAATGATGGGATCTATATTCCAGTAATGGGGTCTATATGCCAGTGATGCAGGCTATATACCTGTGATGCAGGCTATATACCATTGATGGGGACATATACCAGGATGGGGGTCTGCTGCACTTCCCACCCTAGGCTTATACTCGAGTCAATAGGTTTCTCCAGTTTTTGGGATACAATTAGGGGCCTCGGCTTATACTCGGGTCAGCTTATACTCGAGTATATACGGTAAATAATGAACATTAATCAATGGACGGTGCTTGATTGGGACTGAAATATATATAGTGTGGTGATGCGACCCCGATGTGTCCCCTGACCGAGACACAGCATATGGGAGATTGTATCTTCTGCTCAATAGCAGAACACACAGGGTTAGCTGCTGCTGGAGCTGAGTGATGATTGAAAGCACTGACGCCCAGGTGTGCTGGTGAATAGGAGATGATATGAGCTGCCCTGGGCTGGGGGGAGGGGGAGGAGTGTAAGAACAGCAGGAGCTGTTGGGTGAAGGGCTGCGTGAAGCTAACACAGCCCGTGAGCTCTCTCAGAGGGGATGTTCATGAAGCTAATGAGCGGGCGGTGAGGAGAGAAAGGTTGTGTGCTGACCTAACACAGCCGAGCTGTGAGGTTTTGGCCCTTGCCTGGGACCCGGCCGAGAGAGAACCCATGAGAAGGTACAGAGCTTCTATATCAGCTGTTGGGATTGTATGAGGTTGTACCCAGCTGCGCCCCAGAACCTGGAGGTCTGTAAATACCTGAACTGTGCCATTAAACTGTGTGTTGTGTGAACAAGTGCGGTACGCTTCCGTCGTGCCGATCCTAACCACTACCTTACATGTGGTGGAGAATACGGGCATAGCAACCTGGTTGCTAATGGCAACGACTTGGTGAAAGTACAAAAGGCATACTCAATACTCAGTTCACACATGTCAGTGGTTAAACCTGCCACGCTACAGTACAAAGCCGGAAGGCAGCATGGAGGACCTGATTAAGCACCTGGTGCAGGCGCAGCAGCAACAGCAGGTCACACAACAGGAGGCGAATCAGCTCTTGATCCGGGAAATGCAGCAGCAACAGGAGCATCAGCAGCGTCAGATGGATCTTCTGACTGAGGCAATCCGTGCAAGGCCAGCGGCTCCATCCCCGGGTCAAGGACATGACAGCAGCGTCCGGAAGGCGGTAAAGCGTTGTGAGGTAGTGACCCGAGGAACTCGCTTGCAGCATAACGACACCAACACGTGTTTATAATTTAACCAATGACTACCCGTTTATTTGCTCACATACATAACACAACCGGGGTAGCATGTTTGACACATTGTACATTGATTATAAGCACTTGGCATACTTTATGAACAGGGATACACTTCATTCACACGTCTGCCTCCCGTAGGGCTACATACACTTCAACGGGTCCCTTCACTGACTACTTAGTCCGACCCAATGGCGGCTATGCCCGCCTGGCACACTTTACGCACAGGGTACACAGTTCACTCTCGCATACGGGAAACTGCCTTCTTACCGGGCAAGGATCCGGGTCTCACTATCTGAGTCACAGGTACACCAAGCGTCCCCAATGGCTCCTTCCCGGACGTGTTTCACCCCACCTCCGGACCAGCGTCCACCTGGTTCAGCCACGGCTTCCCCACTCCAGGAGCTGTCACGACCCCGGTCCTGGCCACCGGTATGGAGCTAGCATGCTCCCCTCATGTCCGCACACCACAGAGCTCTGGACTGCTCTGCTCTCAGCGCCCCTCAGTCGGAGACTCAATCACTTGTCTCTCACACAGACTGGATCTCAATCTGTCTGAATCTCTCTGGGGCTCTCTGGCTGATCTCACTGATGATAATCCTGCTAATGATGATCTCCCAACTCAATCAACTGGCAGGCTCTTTATCTGCCTGCCACGCTCACACTGACAGATCCACCAGGGCTGCTATTACTCAGGACACACCCACCTGGGCTGCTACCAATTAGGACACACAGTTCCCATACAACTGCTCATCCAGCTCATCTATGTGTCAGATCTACAGCACTCACTCTCAGATTTAACTCATTATGTTCCGGGTAGGTTCACACAGCATCATCACAGTAAAACCGGCTAGTGTGGACAGTATCATACCCTTATCCTCCATGTGAATGCACCCCGGCCATGGGGACCATGCCGGCGGTGCCTCACAGCGTGCAATGCAAAAGATGACCCCGGGGGATGATGTGGAAGCTTTCCTGACAGTTTTCGAGAGGGTTGCAGAGCGTGAGAAACTGCTGCCAGAGCAGTCGGCGGAAATGTTAGCGCCTTACTTAACCAGAGAGCCCCAAAAAGCCTACCTGGACCACTGCACAGAGGACGCCATGAACTACTGGACTCTAAAAGGTGAGATCCTGGCCAGAATACGTATGTAAGGGCTCAACGGGTAAGCCAGTGGTCCCTTAAGGAGGGTAAACCCGTCCGGTCGCAGGCCTATGACTTGTTGCATCTGGTAAAGAAGCTGCAGCCTGAGAGCCTGAGCCCCGCGCAAGTGATAGAGAGAGCGGTAGTTGACCGGTTTGTGCGCAATCTGCCTGTCTCCATCCAACGGTGGGTGGGACACGGTGACCCGGGTACCCTTGATCAGTTAGTGAGTGTGGTGGAGCGGCATGTGGCTACGCAGGACATGATTCAGGACTCTGGGACACTGCATGCTTCCCGGCGGTCCACATCTACCAAACAGGAAGTTAGGGACCCCCAACCCAGTCCTGCACTGGGCTTGACGCCTCCACAGTCAGAGAATGTGCGCCAACCTAAACGGGGCGCCGTAAATAATTTTTTCCCAACGATAAGGTGTTGCGATGCCAGGAGTCAGGACATGCAATGGCGCAGTGTCCACTCAACACGGAGCCCATGGACTGTGGCTATACCCGCCGGATG
The DNA here is from genome assembly GCA_033576535.1 of Allobates femoralis. Taxonomy (NCBI): domain Eukaryota; kingdom Metazoa; phylum Chordata; class Amphibia; order Anura; family Aromobatidae; genus Allobates; species Allobates femoralis. The sequence goes on from JARQOC010000001.1 coordinate 434,747,911, forward strand.
TCCATGTTCGCCCAATCTGCAGCTGCAGGACGCTATGGAACTGGGGGGTAAAGGGAGTGCTTTGTGCCAGGTATGGCTCAATGGGCATGAGGCTACGGCCCTGTTGGACTCCGGGAGTAATGTGACCATTGTGTGTGTGCTTCCTTGGCCTCTGGATCCAAACCCACCAGCCGTATGGTGCGGGTGCTTGGTGTCCATGGAGACCACCATAGGTATCCGACAAGGAGGGTCACTATCACTACCCCGTCTGGACGGGTTTGACATAAAGTGGGGGTGGTGAAAACCCTGCCTTTCGATGTGATTTTTGGGAGGGATTTTACTTTGTTCTGGACTTTGTGTGAGAGGCAAACTAATCCTCAGGTAATGGATGGTCCGGGCCCTGAGCCCAAAGATCCCGACTCTGGACACCTGCCATAGGGGTCACCAATATAGGGACAGAGTGTAATCCCGATAGGTGTTCCCTAGAGGTAAAGGCAGGAGGTTACAGAGCGTCCGACCCCCGCATACAGGTGCGGAAGCGCCGACCATGACGTACTAAGATCTGTAGACTTACTCAAGGTACAGACGGTGACTCGACTGTGGATTTAGGGCTATGGGACTAATACGACCCACCCAATCGTGTAGCGGGTGCCATAGCGTCAGGACTCCACACAGTCAAAGGGATGGGTGGGCCTCGCTACCGCACTGGCCGTTGGGGGAGGGGGAGGCCTCCCACAGACATAAGGCGACCGGGTCCGATTGGTCTTGGTACACCAGAAAACAGTTGGTGATGGTACGGGACCATGTGTCAGATGCGGATGCCCCTGCTCGATTTGGTTAAGGTACCCCGATGGTGAGGAGGCCCTATCTCGAGGCCCCGGTTCATAGGCTTGTGTTCAGTCCCACGGGCTTGAACAGAGGGGAAGGTAATGGTGATGCGACCCCGATGTGTCCCCTGACCGGGACACAGCATACGGGAGAGTGCATCTCCTGCTCGGTAGCAGCACACACAGGGTTAGCTGCAGCTGGAGCTGAGTGCTGATTGAAAGCACTGACGCCCAGGTGTGCAGGTGAATAGGAGATAAGAGCTGCCCTGGGCTGAGGGGAGGGGGAGGACTGTCAGAACAGTAGGAGCTCTTTGGTGAAGGGCTGTGTGAAGCTAACACAGCGCTGTGAGATCTCTGAGGGAACGTTCTTGAAGCTAATGAGCGGATGGTGAGGAGAGAAAGGTTGTGTGCTGACCTAACACAGCCAAGCCATGAGGTTTTGGTCCTTTTCCTGGGACCCGGCCAAGAAAGAACCCGTGAGAAGGTACAGAGCTTCTATATCAGTTGTTGGGATTGTATGAGGTTGTACCCGGCTCCGCCCCGGAACCTGGTGGTCTGTAAATACCTGAACTGTGCCATTAAACTGTGTGTTGTGTGAACAAATGCCTGGGTCACTGCCTTCTGTCATGCCGATCCTAACCGCTACCTTACAATAGTTAGCTCATTCGGTGTGCTCTCTGTTGGTTTTATGCTATGCTTTTACTATGTGCATTTGAATTGTTTGAACATGACTAGACATTGCACTTATGACCACAACAAACAAAAACCCGAATAATCGGTCTCTTTTGTCCCTGTCGCCACACCCAGGGCATGTTCTGAGGTTTGTCTTGTGGTAGGGTTCCCCAAAGACTAAAAGACACCTGTGAAGGACTATTGCCGAACTGACATTTGCACTTTTTCTATTTCTATTTTTATACCCCTACTTTTTTATATAAGCATAGATAGCATGTTTTTGTTGAAGTAACGTTTAAGCCAAGTACTTCCCGTTCGGGAAGAAGCACTTTTGTCTTGTTTATTGTTGTTCTATGTTTATAAAAAAATAGTCCTGAGTTTCCTTGTACTATCTAACCTGGTCCTAGAACGAGGACATGCTAACCTTTGCCCCTGCAGTCCGGTCACCACTAGAAGTTTGCAACAACCGGGATCGGTAAGTCCAGTCACACAAATACACACCCAACACATCTTGGTCCCAGCTAGGGGATGGCGGGAGGAGACAGGTGGAGGAAAGTTAGACAGGAAATGGTCAGGAAGGAGAGAGAATAAAAATCACGAAACACCACAGGAAGATAGCCAGTCGAGGAAAAGTTAGTTAGTCCATGAGCAATCCACCCGTGCGCCCGAACTAGCTGGAAAGCTGAAGGACAGGGCAGGAACCCGGATGCCAGCTCTGAGGTGGCTAGGATACTCCACGCTCCAACCACAAAATCGGTCGGGTGCAGGGTCTTTATGTACCGTGACCCAAACCCCAGCGCAGTGAAGAGAAGGCCACTGTGCTAGGGCCCGGGGACCAGGCAAGGTCGCCCACCGAAGGCCCGTGGCCACTGGATCGTAGCTTTGCGCCCCCAATGAATCCATCACTCCCATAGACTTTATGGTTGCCCTGGGAACCCACTCTTCCTGTGGAGAGCTAAACCTGCTGCTACTCCCATCATCCCCAGAGGTCCCGACAGCAGCAGCGGCTATACCGGCCGCATTCCACGGGTGGCGTCACGACAAAAGCTTTTATTTTAGTCTATATTTTTCTTTTATCTCTTTTTTAATTTTTCCTCTTTTAAGCGATTGCCCGACGAGGAGATCAGGAATCGGGTCACGCCACCAGGACATCCCACGGGCCAGACGACGTCTAGAGGGCCCGGTTCCGAGTACCCCACGGGGCGAGTCATAGGCATCATATTGCAGATAATGCAGCAGGAAAGCGCTCATGTGTCTGATGCATCCATGAGGCCGAAATCCTTGTTGTGTGGTGGCGGCGTAAAAATTGAGCTTTCTGCCTTTGTCCTCTCCTGCCAACCTCGGACAACAGAAAGAGGAATAATTTCTTCCTCATCTGCTGACTGTTCTATGTCCATCACCTCTTCATTATTAATCCTCCTTCATTTTTTCCTCAGCTCCTGTACTTTCACCACCAGTTTGTCTGGTACCATGAGTTCCTCTCTGTTGCTTTACTCCACATTGCCTTGCCTCTCGGCTGTGTGTCGAGAGTCTGGATCTTGGAGATCTTGATATCCTTTCCGCATCGTCCTCTTCCTCTGGCACCATGAGCTCATCTTGCAGACTTTTCAAAGTTTCATTAAACATACTGATTTGGTTTTTGGAGAGTTTCTATACCAATGATTCAGAGGCACGATTCTAGCTGCTTTTTATAAAGATGCTTTTATTACGTAATTCATCAAGGAGATTAAAATTTGCAGGTACAAAGTGCTCAAAGATTATATAAGAATAAATTATGTATGGATCTGGATTAGGAGGACACTAAGGGGTTAGGGTCTCTGTGTCTCCCACTTCAGGACATATTCATGGTAGCTAAATCAAACAAAAGCCATTGTGCAGTTCTAGTATACATATGGTTGAGAGCTGCAGCTTATAGTGTATAGAGGGTTCAGTAATATCCCCCCCTCCCAATACAACAACACACTGATTATTATCTCAAATCCATTGTACATCATACTTAGCAGCATAGAGATTGTGCCCAAGCTTACCCATGTCAGATGCCAAAGTGTGGAGATGACCACTGGAGGACGCCCCAACGCGTTTCCCTGAATGCTTCTCAGGGGCATCAAAGTTTGCTCCAGCATTTAGATGACCAGAATAGTGATGCTGGTGACAGCATCATCAGCGTTAACAATCTTAGTAGCCATTTCAAAACTCTTCATAAGGGTACAGAGGTCCTTGAGCTGTACTCACTCTAGAAGCATCATTTGCACCACATTCAGCTCGCTTTCACTCACTGTATGCATCCTTACATATGGCGCCAGTGCTTGTGGCTGCTGCAACAGTCACTCTAACATGTGCAAAGTGGAATTCCACTGTGTTGGGACATCGCATATTAACCAGTTAACAGGTTGTCCGAAAGACTTCAGTAGCAATGCTAGTCAATGAGCCGTGGGGTGAGAACAGTGGAAGTGAGCATACCGCAACAATGCATTGTGCAGCAGCTCATCCAGGCCAGAATAGTGGAGTAGGAATTGGTTGACAACCAGGATGAGGACGTGAGCCAGCAAGGCATGTGTGTAAGTTTGCCCTGGCGTAGGGCCGCCACAAGGTTCGCACCTTTATTGCACACAGCCTTCCCTGGATCCAGGTTTAGTGGAGACAGCCATTGCTGAAACTCAGCCTGCATAGCTGTCCACAACTCTTCAGCTGTGTGACTTACATCTCCAAGGCATTTTAATTTAAACACTCCTTCATGGCGGAGACCCCTGGAATCGCAGTACTGAGGTGTGGTAGATTCTGTCTGAACATTAAAGGAGAGTTTGTGGGCACAGCTGGAGACCTTAGAGCAGGTGGAAAAGGCAGAAGATGTGGATGAAGAGATAGAAAGCCTTGAAGACTTGATTTGAAGACTGTAAGTAGCCCCTTCCTTACCCAGCCCTGCAGCCACCAGAGCCACCAAGTGGCCAGTGAGAAAATATAATGCCCCTGGCCATGTTTACTCATCCAGGTATTAGTAGTGACATGCATCCTGTCACACAGAGTTTCTCAAGGAATGGGTGATGTTGTCTGTGACATACTGGTGTAGTGTAGGCACAGCTTGCTTCAAGAAGTAGTGACAACCAGGCAACTGATACTGGGGGGATGCAACAGCATTTAGCTTGCAGAAACCATCTGTGTCCACCCGGCAGAAAGACAGCAATTCTGTGGTGAATGGAGATGATGAAGTTTAAGCTCTTTGCTTTGGGATGTGTAGGAGGTAATAATCTTTTCCATGACCACAACTGTGGGACTAAGGGCTGGCTGCAGTGATGAGGCAGGTTGGAGTAGGGTGTACCCGACAAACTGCTGCACTGTGAAGGAGGTGCTGGCCCAGATGTTATGGTGGGTTGAACAACAAGTGGTTTGCTCATTGTCTGACATCGGTCCAAACCATCAGGCTTGTCCACTTCTGTAACAGCTAAAGGTCTGTCAGTTGCCATGACAGTAGCAGGTAAAGAAGTGGATGTCCTGCAGCCAGACACCTGTGGACAACACTTGCCACTCTGACGGAGGAGGAAGAAGCAGCAGATGTGTATGATGCGGCAGATGGTGTTCGGTGAGGTTCACTAGGCACAGTTTACCGCAGTAATTTGTTCAGACTAACGTACAGTGCTGGGCCATGTGGCAGTTCATGCATGTTGTATTGAACTTGTGGGCTTTTTTGCCCCTACTTAATTTTTTACTACAAAATTGGCAAATAACATTAGATGGATGTGAAAAAAGGCCCAGCCTAAGCAACCTTTGCTGCCTCGTGCAACTGCATACCGGAGACCACTGCCGTCCAGAGCAAAAGTTGTGGCTGAGGATGCAGTGCTTTTTGCGCTTGCAGCCCTCAGTCTCTATGAGAGAACACACAACCTAACCTCCTCATCTTCTTTCTCCTCCTTCTCTGCTGGGCTACTCAGCTGCATGACTCTGGGTTCATTCCAAGTGGCATCTAGAATCTCATCATTATCAACCTCTTTGTTGTCCAACTCCTCACCATGAGAGTCACCCTTATCTGCTTCCTGCCTTGAATGCACAGTACAGTGTGGGGGGTTCTTCTGGTATCTGAGTCTCATCATCATCATCCCCTCCACTCCCAGGGGATAACATCTGGTGATGAGAGTCTGGATTCTGCTGGGACCATACAGTGAAGGAAATATTTATTTGATCCCTTCCTGTTTTTGTATGTTTTCCCACTGACAAAGACATGAACAGTCTATAATTTCAAGGGTAGATTAATTTTAACAGTGAGAGATAGAATATCAAAAATAAAATCCAGAAAATTACATTGTCTAAATTATATTAAGTTATTTGCATTTTGCAGAGAGAAATAAGGATTTCATTCCTCTGGCAAAGAAGACTTAATACTTGGTGGCAAAACCCTTGTTGGCAAGCACAGCAGTCAGACATTTTTTGTAGTCGATGATGAAGTTTGTGCACATGTCAGGAGGAGTCTTGGTCCACTCCTCTTTGCAAATCATTTCTAAATCATTAAGATTTTAAAGCTGTCCCTTGGCAACTCGAAGCTTCAGCTCCCTCCATAAGTTTTCTGTAGGATTAAAGTCAGGAGACTGGCTAGGCCACTCCATGACCTTAAGGTTCTTCTTTTTGAGCCACTCTTTTGTTGCCTTAGATGTATGTTTTGGGTCATTGTAGTCCTGGAAGACCCAGCCATGACCCATTTTTAATATCCTGGCAGAGGGAAGGAGGTTGTCATTTAAGATTTTACAGTCCATTTTTCAACTGATGCAGTGAAGCAGTCATGTGCCCTTAGCAGAGAAACACCCCCAAAAACATAATGTTTCCACCGTCATGCTTGACAGTGGCGATGGTGTTCTTTGGGCATAGGCAGCATTTCTCTTCATCCAAGGCGAATTGAGTTAATGCTAAAGAGCTACATTTTTGCCTTATCTGACCACAGCATCTTCTCTCAATCACTCTCAGAATCACCAAGGTGTTCATTGGCAAACTTCATATGGGCCTGCACATGTGCCTTCTTGAGCAGTGGAACTTTGCGGGCAATGCAGGATTTTACTCCATTACGGTGTAATGTGTTACCAATAGTTTACTTGGTGACAGTGGCCCCAGCTGCCTTGAGATCATTAACAAGGTCCCCATGTAGTTTTAGGCTGATCTCTCACCTTCCTCATGATCCTGGATACCCCACAAGGTGAGATTTTGCATGGAGCCCCCGATTGATGTTGATTGACACTCATTTTGTATTTCTTCCATTTTCTTATTATTGCACCTACAGTTGTCTCCTTCTGACCCAGCGTCTTACTTATGGTTTTGTAACCCATTCCAGCCTTGTGCAGGTCTAGGATCTTTTGCCTGACATCCTTAGGCTGGCTTCACACTGCAGTTTTTCACTGATCAGTGTCCATCTGGTTTGTGTGCCAAAACCAGGAGTGTGTCCAAAACCTAGAGCAGGTGTCAATCTTTCAATTATACCTTTTCTCTGCAAGTTCCTCTCCTGGACCCTCTCCGGGTTTTGGCACCCAAACACTGATCAGTGAAAAACTGCAGTGTGAAGCCAGCCTTATGGTGGGTTTACACACACCAATTTATCTGTTCAATCTCTGAACCAATCTCTGGTTGCAGTGAAATCATGGATACATTGCTCCATTTTGTGGCTGTGTACAACATGGAGCAATCTGTCCATGATTTCACTGCAACCAGAGATTGGTTCAGAGATTGAACAGATAAATTGGTGTGTGTAAACCCACCATTAGAAAGCTCTTTGGTCTTGCCTATGTTGTAGAGGTTAGAGTCTGACTGATTAATTGTGTGTGCACATCAGTCTTTTATACAGGTAACAATTTAAAACAGCTGTCTTTAATGCAGGTAACGATTTCATTAGGAGCATCTAACTGGTGTGGAGAAGCCAGAACTCCTAATGGTTAGTAGGGGATCAAACACGTATTTCTCTCTGAAAAATGCAAATATATTTATATAATTTAGACAATGTGATTTTCTGGATTTTATTTTTGATATTCTATCACTGTTAAAATTAATCTACCCTTAAAATTATGGATTGTTCATGTATTTGTCAGTGGGCAAACCTACAAAATCAGCAAAGGATCAAATAATTATTTCTTTCACTGTCCCTTGATCCAACTTCAAAAGATTTTTGGCATCGCTGCAGAAGCTTTCCTCTTGCGGAGTATGGGAATCTTTGCAGCAGACCTCTGATGCCAATGGAATAGGATGTGTGAACATCTCTGCAGAATAGCCAATCTGTGTTTCCTCACAATCAGTTGTACAGTTGGAGAGTTGTGACACAGGTTGACACATGAGTACTTGGGGCATCACCTATGAGAACTGCACCGTGTTTGTGATGTTGAGACGGATGAACAGGAGGACAGGCCACTTGATGCAGTGGTTTCCAAAAGCTGGGCCTTAATCATATCTCGTATCACTCAGCTGCTGGCAAACAAAAAGACTGGATGTAATGTACTGTAGGATTACTCAGGGGTTTATTAACAATTGGAAATACAAACAACTCTGGAACCAAATTTTAGGTAAACAAGTCTATATTTAACACATGTGGCAGATATGGCAGATATAATGTGATGTGCAGCAAAATGAGAAAGTTCATCAAACAAGTAATACTGAAAGTCTCTGAAAATCGTTCTAGCAAGGTAACAAACATGAAAGTCCCTACCAAGACTGACCACTATATTCTGCTTCACATCACCAGTCTCATTTACTGCATAATCCAACCCTATATATGTGTATATACTGTATGTGCATGTTCAGAAGTTGTCATTATTAAGCCTGATGAAGAGGCCATAGAGTTTCGAAAGCTTGCTATTTTTTTTACCCCTTTCTCAGTTAGCCATTAAAAGGTATTAACCACAGAGGACTCTCAGATTTTAATATTTTTTTATCTACTGGCTAACACGGTACAAACATTTTAAAGTTTACCCTAGTTTTAAACATGGTTACCTGGTTAGAGGCCCACTCAGACATTTTGTCCCAATTTAGCTGAATCCCTACCTATGCCTCTCAGTTTAAAGGGATCTTGTCACCTGCTAGAAGCCACCTAACCTATCAATACATGTCCTTGTACCTTCCTATTAGCATTATAACCATTCTTCTCTGTGCTAAATGCTTCCTTTCAAAGTTGAAATAAACACTTTGATACTTACTCATTAGGATGATTTTGAAGTAGGGGCTATATGCAACTAGGCCTTCCATATCACTGACCCACCTGTATAATTTTTATGGTAGTAGTTAAAGGGATCCTGTCACCTCCAAAACGCCTCCTAAGCTACCAAAACATGTCCCTGCAGCATATTATCACTAATCTCACACTCCGTTTGTCTCCTAAAATCATCCTGTGAAAGTGGATAAAAACGATTTTATACTCACTCATTAGTGATTATAATTAGCAGGGGCTATATTCTTTAGCCCTTATGGCCCCTTTACACGCAGCTACAGGTGATAGGTTTTCCACAGGTAACTTACTGGTTACAGTGAAATCATGGAGACATAGTTCTATCTTGGTGCTGTGTACAAATGGAACTATGTCTCCATGATTTCACTGCAACCAGTAAGTTACCTGTGGAAAACCTGTCACCTGTAGCTGCGTGTAAAGGGGCCATTAGGGCGTGTTGTTTTGCAGCCTGAATGATCCAGCCTCTCTCTGTCTGTGCTGCTGTGATGTGGAGCTGAAGGCAGGACTAATGATTTGCATTCTGTGAGTGACAGAGAGGGGAAGGGCAATGCCTGCACATCACAGCAGAACACACAGAGAGAGGGTGGATCCTGGAGCTGCAAAACAAACACGCTCTAAGGGCTAAAGAACATAGCCCCTACTAATTATAATGCCTAATGAGTAAGTATAAAATCGTTTTTATCTACTTTGACAGGATGCTTTTAGGAGACAAAAGGAGTGTGAGAATAGTGATAGGATGCTGCAGGGACATGTTTTTGTAGCTTAGGTGTGTGAGGTAGCGAGCCGGGGGACTCACTTGCTGCGTAATGACATCAACACATGTGTATAATTTTTCAAATGTCTACCCGTTTATTTCTTACCAGCATCAATAACCAGTGTAGTACATTAAACATTTAACATAAACGCATCACATAATACATTACCATGAACAAGTCACATAATACATTACGTTCCACAATACATTACATATAATATTGTACCTTTACCATTTAGTAACCCAGGACCGGTAACCACCTCTCTTTCCCCATTGGAGCTCTAACAACCGCTCCTGTGGTGGCTACGGCCTCTGGCCTATCTACCCATACCATACACATTTCATCATACATAAGTTATCTATCAGCCATGACACCTCTGGGTTCAGAAAAGGGATTGGCAAACCCTAGTAACCCGTGGAGCGAACCACACATTCCCCACTATGGGAGCCCTTCTAACCCCTGCTTCTGACCTCTCATACACTACATTCATTCAAGTTCATCAGGTCCTTTAACAGACTGCTTGAGTCGGACCCAAGAGCGGCTATGCCCGCCTGGCACAATACATACATTTCGCCTCCCAAAGGGCTACATACATTCATTCCGGTTCATCAGGTCCTTTAACTGACTACTTTGAGTCGAACCCAAGGGCGGCTATGCCCGCCTGGCACAATACATAAAATCGCTGGTCTATCACATAAGACATAAAATACATACACTTCAATAGGTCCTTTAACTGACTATTTAGTCGGACCTAATGGCGGCTCTGCCCACCTGGCACAATCTACGCACAGGGCATACAGTTCACTCAAGTCTACAGGAACTGTCTTCTTACCGGGCACGGATCCGGGTCTCGCTACCTGTGTCACAGGTCCACCAGGCATCCCCACGGGCCCCTTCCCGGGCGTATGGTTGAGATACGTCCGAACCAGCGTCCACTGGGTCAGCCATGGCTTCCCCCTCCAGGTGCTGCAACGACCCCGGTCCTGGCTACCGGCATGGAGCTAGCATGCTCCCATCATATTCATTCACACAGAGCCCTGGACTGCTCTGCACTCTGGCTGGTGATCAGGATCATAATGATCTCACAAGTCTCTGAACTCTCTCAATCACTCAGCTGGCAGGCTATTATCATTATCGTGCCTGCCACGCCCACATGGACACACCCACTTAGCTACCGTAACCAGCCTCCTCTAGTTCCTATACAGCTGCTCATCTATGTGCCTGATCTACACAGCTTGTTTAACTCCCTGTGTTCCGGGTAGGTTCACAGTACACACAATGCTCTCAGCCGCTCATTGGTCTCATGAATTTTTCAGACACTAACACACTAGGTGCCGGACATGATTACACATTCGCCTATGGTACAAACCCGGCTCATGTGAACAGGATCCTATACTGATCCTGCATGTGATGCGCCCCGGCCATGGGGACATGCCGGCGGTGCCTCACAGGTGTCTTTTTGGAGGTGACAGGATCCCTTTAATATAACCTGGTCACATCACATTTTGGCCCTAAATTTAATGTATATGCCAGTAATAGCTATAGCAAACATATCTAAATGGATCTATGTAAAGTAGTGTCCTTTTTCTAGTTTCATAAGGAAGGACTATGGATTCTAAAACAGTATAGCTGGTCCAAAAAGTGCTACATCCCTTTCTGCTTTGCTATGATCAGTGTCATACTTTTGGTAGGGTACTCAGTATTGCAACTTAGCCAAATTTAGTTGAACAAGGCTGAGCAGTAGTGAGATGTAACACCTGGCATAGTAACTTCAAAATACATAAAAATGAGCCTTCTAAACAATTACCGTATATACTCGTGTATAAGCCGACCCGTGTATAAGCCGACCCCCCTACTTTTGCCCCCAAAACCTGGGAAAATCTATTGACTCGCGTATAAGCCGAGGGTGGACTCCAGCACAGGTATACAACCCCCAGCAGTGAGGTATACAGCAGCCTCCCCAGTGGTAGTATACAGCAGCCTCCCCAGTGGTAGTATACAGCAGCAGCCCCAGTGGTAGTATACAGCAGCCCCAGAGGTATATGCAGCCCCAGAGGTATATGCAGCCCCAGAGGTGTATACAGCAGCCCCAATATACAGCCGCCCCAGTGGTATTGCAGCCCCAGTGGTATTGCAGCCCCTATATACAGCAGCCCCAGTGGTATTGCAGCCCCTATATACAGCAGCCCCAGTGGTATTGCAGCCCCAGTGGTGTATACAGCAGCCCCTATATACAGCAGCCCAGTGGTATTGCAGCCCCAGTGGTATTGCAGCCCCTATATACAGCAGCCCCAGTGGTATTGCAGCCCCAGTGGTATTGCAGCCCCTATATACAGCAGCCCCAGTGGTATTGCAGCCCCAGTAATGCAGGGCCCCTATATACAGCAACCCCAGTGGTATTGCAGCCCCAGTGGTATTGCAGCCCCTATATACAGCAGCCCCAGTGGTATTGCAGCCCCAGTAATGCAGGGCCCCTATATACAGCAACCCCAGTGGTATTGCAGCCCCAGTGGTATTGCAGCCCCTATAGACAGCAGCCCCAGTGGTATTGCAGCCCCAGTGGTATTGCAGCCCCTATATACAGCAGCCCCAGTGGTATTGCAGCCCCAGTGGTATTGCAGCCCTATATACAGCAGCCCCAGTGGTATTGCAGCCCCAGTGGTATTGCAGCCCCTATATACAGCAGCCCAGTGGTATTGCAGCCCCAGTAATGCAGGGCCCCATATACAGCAACCCCAGTGGTATTGCAGCCCCAGTGGTATTGCAGTCCCTATATACAGCAGCCCCAGTGGTATTGCAGCCCTATATACAGCAGCCCCAGTGGTATTGCAGCCCCAGTGGTACTGCAGCCCCTATATACAGCAGCCCCAGTGGTATTGCAGCCCCAGTGGTATTGCAGCCCCTATATACAGCAGCCCCAGTGGTATTGCAGCCCCAGTGGTATTGCAGCCCCTATATACAGCAGCCCCAGTGGTATTGCAGCCCCAGTAATGCAGGGCCCCTATATACAGCAGCCCCAGTGGTATTGCAGCCCCAGTGGTATTGCAGCCCCTATATACAGCAGCCCCAGTGGTATTGCAGCCCCAGTAATGCAGGGCCCCTATATACAGCAGCCCCAGTGGTATTGCAGCCCCAGTAATGCAGGGCCCCTATATACAGCAGCCCCAGTGGTAGTATACAGGCAGCCCCAGTAATGCAGGGCCCCCCCTTCATGCTCCGGTCTCCTGTAAAGCAAATTATACTTATCAGTGCCCGCTGCCGTCCGCGCCCGCATCTGCCGACATCCCGATCCTCCGTCTTCATTCATCTTCTTCCTGTTTCCTGTGCGCGTCGCCGGTAATGACGTCATTGCCTGCGACGCGCACAGAAGCAGGAAGAAGATGAATGAAGACGGAGGATCGCATGTCGGCAGCGGCGGGCGCGGACGGCAGCGGGCACTGATAAGTATAACTTGCTTTACAGGTGACCGGAGCATGAGGGGGGGGCCCTGCATTACTGGGGATGCGGGGGCTGCTGTATACCGCTGTATACAGCAGCCCCCGCACTGACTCGCGTATAAGCCGAGGGGGGTACTTTTCAGCCCAATTTTTGGGCTGAAAAACTCGGCTTATACGCGAGTATATACGGTATTTAGAAACCAAGCTCATTGCAGGTGCAGAACACATAATCAGCTGCTCAGTGGGGGTGGGAATCAGACCCCTAACGATATGAATATGATGGGCTCTTAATCATAACCCCTTTCGGCAATGTTTCAGCAAAGGTAATTATGTATAGTGTCTTTGTTGGTTGATGCCAAACTCACCTTTCAACTTCGAAACAGTGTTCAGTATTTAAACTACCGTAATAAATATTTTTTAAATAAATACTTGTTTATCAGATGTAATTTATTTTATATGCTGTTGCCTATGTGGTTAGATACTAGTGTTAGGGTCCTTACACATCAGCGTTTTTCGCTGATCACGGCAGTTGCGGTGGAAAAAACGCATCTGCCGCGATTACCGCATAGATCGCGGCACACTTGCGGCAAGCCCCATACAATGTCTATGGGGCTTGCGGTAAGTGTGCGGCAGGTATGGCAAGTGCGGTTTCGGCACTTGCGGCAGGTGCGGCGCGAAAAAAAACGCGGTCAGCCGCGTTTTTTTTCGCGGCCGCACCTGCCACAAGTGCAAAACCGCACTTGCCGCAAGTCCGCCTATACCTTGTATGGCGTTTACCGCAACTGCGCCGCAACCGTGCCGCAAGTGCAGCCGGTATGCAGTAATCGCGGCAGATGCGTTTTTTTCACTGCATCTGCCGCGATTTGAAAAAAACGCTGATGTGAAAGCACCCTTATACATATAATTTAACTTCAGGCAGTCATTCCATTTGAATTTATACAAGTTGTAAAAAGTAAGTAAAGTAGACTAATATATAAACTGTATTATACACTTACCTGTACCACCGAACATAAGAATATCAATCTGCTCCAGGAAATATACACAAAATGTATTCACTTGAGGAAAAAGGCCGAACAGTGATATGATGGGAAAACAACTTACGAACACTGAAAAACACAAAGGTAAAAATAACATCTTTTTCAATATTAATTGTCTTTAACAATAATGATAGTAAATGTAATAAAAAATAATTGTATCTGTATTTTTCTCATTCCCAGAGTTTTATTAATTCTAAGGTAGTACAGGAAAGGAATGTAAACATTTCAGTAATATGCATTGAATACATGTAATATAATCAAATTAATATGGGATATAGGATGGGTAGAGAAAAGGGGAAAATAAAGAGAAAGTTCATTTATTTAGGCAAACTTGAAAAGAGGTGGGAGGGAAGGGAAAAGGGAGGAGGAGGAAGAGGAGTTGAAACTTTTAAATACTTAAGACTACAGTTACTTTAATATAATGCAAAATACAGATTACAGCTTATTTTAGAAAATACAATGACATTCATTGACAGCGCGATCCAAACCCCCATGGCGGGGATTGCGCTGTTCCTGCCGTAATCAGAGATCCTGTGACATTATCACGGCATCTCGATCTGTCACCTGCAGAAACCAGGGTCCTGTGATAACCCCGGAAGCTCTCTGGGATCACTTCCTGTGGATGGCTGGTGAGTGCAATAATCCACGTGAAGTGATCATTTGTGCTATGTACTTAAGTGCTGCAGCTCATCAGTACATATCATAGGCAATCAGACTGTGCAGCACGGAGGCTCTCTAGTGGCCAGGGTAAAATAAAGAGAAAAAAAAAGTTTTTAAAAATATGAAAAATAACCCACAATAGTTCAAATCACCCTCCTTTAACTCCATTTAAAATAAAACTATTTCAAATTTTTTAAAAATACACATTTGGTATCGCCACATTTAGAAATGCCCGATCTATCAACATATAAAATCAATTAATCAGATCAGCAAACTCCATAACAGAAAAAAGTCCAAATGCCAAAATTATGTTTTTTTGGTAGGGGCAACATTGCAATAAAATGCAATAATGGACGATTAAAACAACGTACCTACCCAAAAATAGTATCATTGGAAACATCAGCTCAAGACGCAAAAAATAGGCCATCACACAACCCTAGATACCAAAAAATGAGAACGGGGTTGGCGCCTCCATGAGAGTGTCACATCGCCATCGGACTCGGTGGCCGGTGTTCCTGCCTCGGCCGCTGGGAGGAGCCGGATTCCTTCGTCTGGTGGTGCTGGTGATAGGAAGGCCTTGTCCTTATATGGACCTGCTCCAGCGACGTCTGCCTCTGTCGCTGAGCGCCGCTGTGTTTCCCCTCTGGGTGGTGTTGGTCGCAGAAGAGCGGGCCCTGCAGAGGTGTCCGTTAGGCGCAGCCTGCGTTCTTCTGTCAGAGGTGGGATGGGTGGAGCCAGTCGTGCATCTCCATCTGGCCTGGCTCTAGGGGCGGTTCGGATGAGGTCATCAGGCTGTGAGCTCCAGCCTATGGGAGGTAACCGCGCCCTTCAAATACATTGGAGCCTGTCTTGCAGGCCGCCAGATATAGTTTTGGTTCCCCAAGTGACATAGTGTGTGTTTGGTTTTGACTCTGACCTTTGCCTGGATTTTTGACTCTGTACCGCCTGACGATTTTGTACCTTCGCTGCCCTCTCGGTTTTGACTCGGACTCCTGACTACGTTCTTCGCTTCCTGATTTTTTCCCTTCCTAGAACGACCTCCCTGCTCTGCTGCTCCCATAGGCAGCTACCCCCTGGGCTCCGCTATAATTCCAGATCCCTGTATAGGGGTTAAGGGTCTCGGAGTTTCTCGGGGTGCTGCCTTACCAGCAGCTCAACCTTACAGCGGACGGTCATCACAGAGAGATGCCTAAACTGGTGGTTACCCTGCTCTTCCAGCTTCCGTAGAGTGGTGGCAGACTGGGTAATATAGGGGTTGATGTCAGATTTTTGGCAGCTGACATCAAGCCTTTTTGCTAATATCAGCCATCAGTATGACAGCCAGCTATTAACAATACTTTAAGTAAAGAGAAAAAAAAACTGAGAAAAATAATTTATTGCATACAAAATAGATAGACACCTTGCTATCCACTTTATTAGCGCCCACCAAGTTCCCCTCCAACGTAATCCTGTAATTACTGTAATCTTGCGGTGGAAGTGGTGGGATGGTGTGATGCGTCACAGTGATGTGATTAGTCATGTGCAACTGATCACATGACTGTAACATCACAGGTGCTGTATGCAATGTGAGGCACAGAGATGAGTCGGAGGCTTGTGATGGGAGGGGGGTGGCAGGGGTTTGTTTGTCACTTTCGCCCCAAGCAATCGCCATATTTGGAAACCCATGACTTGGGTGTCCAATATGGTGACTGGAACTTGTTCTTCTCTCTGTCCAGTCAGAGGATAGGAGGAAGTTGATTACGGACAAGACAGGGCAATTATATAAACAGGTAGTAATTATAATTAATACAATAATATTAATTTTAAACAGAATTTCAGCCTATTGATTTGGCCCTCCAAAAAATCATGGTCTCTCATGTGGCCCCTCAGGAAAATTAATCAGCCACTATTACTCTTTTACTGTAATGCCCTTATTTCTCCCAGAAAATAATTGAAATTACACATCTTCATTTCCTTTCTGTACTTATATTGGAGCAACACAAAAAAAAAAATCAAAAAAAGGCAAATTGAACATAATTTCATACAAAACCTCAAAAATGGGTCTGACAAAATTGTTGGCACCTTTTCAAAATTTTGTTTCAAGCTTGTAATGCTCATCCAAACTCACCTGTGACAAGTAACAGGTGTGGGCAATATGAAAATCACACATGAAACCATATAAAAGATGGAGACGTTGACTCATTCTTTGCATTGTGTCTTTGTGTGTGTCACACTAAGCATGGAGGACAGTTAGAGGAGACAAGAACTGTCTGAGGGCTTGAGAACTGCAAAAATAATAAAATTGAAAAATATCAACAATCTCAAGGTTACTGTTACGATACTGGAGGAACACTCACTGGATCTGAAGGGCACAAGCAGGGAACAGCAGACAGCAGTAGAAGTCCTAGGATGCAGGAGTGGATGTCTGGAGAAACAATCCAGATAAGGTGGCAACAGTCTGGGCAAGACTGCTCTGAGATGGAGACTGGAGCTAGACTAAACTAGACACAATATTCAAGCAATGAATGAAGTTCACAACATGTGGATAAGTAGGCCTAAACAGGAAACAAGTTGGCTTTCACAGGTTCAGCGGCATCCATTTTACTAAAGGGCAATTTGCCAAAACACAATAGCAGCCTCCGGTGGTAAGGAGTAGAACTGCAGCACAATTTAGCAAAGTGAATAATAGTAGCCACTAGTGGTCAGTCTACAAAAAGACAACAGAATCCTTACAACTAGGTTTAAGTCCTAGGTCATGGGTCTTCCAGCAGGAAAATGATCCCAAACATACTTCATAAAGCACACAGAAATGATTGTAAACAAAGTGCTGGAGAGTTCTGAAGTGGCTAGCAATAAGTTAAGATCTAAATTCCATTGAACACCTGTGGAGAGATCTTAAAATTGCTGTTGGGAGAAGGCGCCCTTCAAATATGAAAGACCTGGAGCAGTTTGTAAAAGAAGAGTCCAAAATTCCCATTAAGAGGAGTAAGAAGCTTGCTGATGATTATAGTAAGCAATTGACTGCAGTAATTTATTTCAAAGGTTATGAAACCAAATATTAAATTGAGAGTGCCATCAATTTTGTCCAGCCCACATTGAGGATTTTGTGTGTAATTATGTCCAATTTGCCTTTTTTCCTCTGTCTCAAAACAACCAAAGGAAATAAACGGGTATAACAAAACATGTGTACCGTAATTGTAATGATTTTGTAGGATAAATACTTCATTTTCTTGAAGAATTTCAAGGGTGCCAACACTTTTGGCCATGACTGTATATTAGACATTTAACTGCATACATAATTCAACAAATATCAAGTGGACTCAGGGTCTTTCATTATAAGTTTACAATCTTAAAATAGGGTTATTCAAATAATGCTGTATGAGCCACTCATCAGTAAGTATCTGTTATAAGTACAGATTCTATGTGCTGGATATGTAACCCGTGATGAAAAGGACCAGATTCTAAGTATTGACATAAAACGTTTCTCTATGTATCTTTGAGATACAGGTGAATAGGCCTATAATAACTTTGAAAGGTACTATGTGATTTTCAACTAGTATATATTAACTTTTCCCATACACAGACTAGCCGAGGGATAAAGAGGGAGAGCCATCGCTGAGCAAAGGCACTATAACGTATCTAATTCTATGTTGCCAACCTCCGTTATAGGCGGGGATATCATAGGGTGTAATAACCATTTCCCATCTCCCTTTCTATGAACTATAATTAGTTTTACTTTTTGATTGTCTATATATGTGGGTTGTTGTGGGAATTTCAATATAATATTGATACCGTATATACTCGAGTATAAACCAACCCGAGTATAAGCCGAGACCCCTAATTTTACCTCCAAAAACTGGGAAAACTTATTTACTCAAGTATAAGCCTAGGGTGGGAAATGCAGCAGACCCCCATCCAGGTATATCTGTCCCCATCCTGGTATACAGCCCCCCATCCTGGTATATCTGTCCCCATCTGGTAAATAGCCCCCATCATGGTATATAGCACCCATCACTGTTTATAGCCCTTATCATGGTATATAGCCCCCCATCACGGTACATAGCCCCCAACATGGTATATAGCCTCTCATCACAGTATATAGCTCCCCATCATGGTATATAGCCCCTAATCAATGTATATAGCCCCATTCTGTTATATAGTAACCCCATCATTGTACAGTATATAGACCATCCCATCCTGGTATATAGCCCCTCATCCCTGTATATGTTCCCCATCATAGTATATAGCCCCCATCATTTTATATAGCCCCCTCATCCTGGTACATATCCCCCATCATTGTATGCAGCCCCCTCATCCTGGTACATACCCATCATTGTATGCAGCTCCCTCATCCTGGTACATGGCCCTCGTCATTGTATGCAGCCCCCTCATCCTGCTACATGCCCCCCATCATTGTATATAGCCCCCTCATCCTGGTACATGCCCCCCATCATTGTATATAGCCCCCTTATCCTGGAACATGCCCTCCAACATTGTATATAGCCCCCATGTTGTCACATGCACCCATCATTGTATATAGCTCCTTATGCTGGCACATGGCCCCCATCATTGTACAGGGTGGGCCATTTATATGAATACACCTAAATAAAATGGGAATGATTGGTGATATCAACTTCCTCTTTGTGGTGACCATGGCAGCCATTTTGAAGTCGGCCATTTTGGATCCAACTTTATTTTTTCAAAGGGAAAAGGGTCATGTGACACATCAAACATACTGAGAATTTCTTAAGGAAAACAATGGTGTGCTTGGTTTTAACGTAACTTTATACTTTCATGAGTTATTTACAAGTTTATCACTTATAAAATATGTTCAAAGTGCTGCCCATTGTGGTGGATTGTCAATGCAACCCTCTTCTCCCACTCTTGACTCACTGATAGCAACACCGCAGAAGAAATAATAGCACAGGCTTCCAGTATCCATTGTTTCAGATGCTGCACATCTCGTATCTTCACAGCATAGACAATTGCCTTCAGATGAGTGATGAGGCAAACGTTTTTTTGAATAGTGAAGTTACCAAACAAAACCACTGCTATTGGTCTGACGCTAACCCACAGTAGATAGATCCCTCCAAGACTGTTGGACCACAAAAATTGATGGTATGGTGTGGTACATGGGGTACAAAGATAGTGGGACCATTCTTCATTAATGGAAACCTCAATGCCACTTGATATCTGAATCATGTAGCAATTTCAGATATCCAGTGGCATCGAGGTTTCCATTGAAGAATACTGTAACTCACGTCATAATAAAATCTTCAAACTTTATTTTTCAGAAGTTAAAATACATGGCATTGACTCGTTTCAACCCTTCCTTGGGTCTTAGTCATACTACAAATGAGAACAGATCCTAAACCTTAATAGCAGAAATTAAAAGCATGTTAAAAGAACACATAGATAAAACTAAATTGGTGCAATAATATGGCAGATGTTGAAAGAGAAATAGAGCACATATATACTGTAATAACCCCATTATCATACAAAAAGGAAAAAAAATACATTCATGTTAGATATAAATAAATTAGTCTGCTCATACATATAGAAAAATCAGAGGACAAAAAAATCAGAGCCAAAATATATAGTGGGATCCAGAAAACCCCCTTCTTATGCAGCAGGTACTTGGCATTACCGCCCCTCTTACCTACAGTCCACAACCAATTTTTGCTGTCACTTTTTTCTAACCTAGTTGTAATATCACTTCGTGGGATGACATTACCCACTGTTACACTGCGCTTAGAAACAAATCTGACCCCTTTATCCAAGGCAGCCTTAGTCTTATCGTCAGCAAATAGGATTGGAAGATATTTTTTGATAATACCCACAATCCTACTGTATTGACTACTGCAATTCGTGGAAAATACCACTTTTTTGTTATTGACCTTACACCTTTTCTTCTGTTGCAGGTAGTGATCTCTGGTCTTTGTGGCTTCATTCTGAGCACAACACCTCCTAGCCCTGATAAACTCTCCTGCAGGAATATTTTCTATTACGTGTGAAGGATGATTGCTTCTGGCATGCAAAACCATATTCCCTGATATTAATTTGCGATATAGAGCTGTTTCAACCACATTCCCATCTATGTTCCCATATAATTTGACGTCAAGGAACGAAATATCCATACTTGTGTTCATATGAAAAATAGATGCCACAAGGATTATTTTTCAAATATTCCACAAATCATATTACAGTATCCCCACCTTCCCTCTACACAATAAGGACAACATCTATGCACCTAAAATAATGAACAATATCATCCGAAAATGGATTTAAGAGATTGTAGATGTATTGCTCCTCCACCAGTTCATGAAAGTGTTTGCTAAAGAAGGGCTGAATTTAGCACCCATGGAATAACCTTGTTTTTGTAAAAAAAAAAAGTTTCCCATTGAACATAAAATAATTATTGATCAAAAGGAACTTAATCACTTCTACAATAAAGAGTTGTAAATCTGAGGAAAAATTGGAATATTTTGGTAGTTGTTCCTACACAGCCATTAACGCAACACTTTCATGAACTGGTGGGAAGAGCAATATATCTACAATCTCTTAAATACATTTTCGGATGATATTGTTCATTATTTTAGGTACATAGATGATGTCCTTATTGTGTGGAAGGGAGGTGGGTATACTGTAATATCGTTTGTGAAATATTTGAACAATAATCCCTTTAACATTTATTTTTCATATGAACACAAAAGTATGGATATTTCGTTCCTTGTCATCAAATTATATGGGAACATAGATCGGAATGCGGTTGAAACAGCTCTATATCGCAAATCAATATCAGGGAATATGATTTTGCATGCCAGATTCTCTTACAGGAATATTGGCTATCAGGGCTAGGAGGTGTTGCACTCAGAATGAAGCCTATGAGGCTGAGTGCAAATCCCTCAATCAGCAGTTTCTGAAAAGAGGCTATACACATGGGAGCTTGGTAAGGGCTAAAGGAATTGCGGACACTAAGACCAGACATCACTACCTGTAACAGAAGAAAAGGTGCGCGGACAATAACAAACAAGTGGTATTTTCCAAAAATTACAGTAGTCAATAGAGTAGGATTGTGGGTATTATCAAAAAAAATCTTCCAATCCTATTTGCTGAAGATAAGACTAAGGCTGTCTTGGATAAAGGGGTCAGATTTGTTTCTAAGCACGGTGTAACAGTGGGGAATGTCATCTCACCAAGTAATATTTCAACTAGGTTAGAAAAAAGTGACAGCAAAAATTGTTTGCGGAATGTAGGTTCTTACAGGTGCAACCAGACATCTTGCAATCTGTGTGATTACATATGGAACACTCAGAGTTTTTCACCTTCAAAAACTCAGAAAAATTATGAGATTCGCCATTTTATGAATTGTGGCACTGAAAATGTTGTACACAAGATTGAGTGTACTGTACGCAAAATAGATTATATTGGTTCCACCTCTACAAGGGTACACTGCAGAATTTCAGAACATATCTATAACTGCCAAAATAAAACCACACGCAGTCTTTCTGGTGCCTCTAAGCACTTTTTGAATTTCCAGCTGTGTCAACATTGCAGGTAACAGCATTGGATAAGGCAGTGTTCACACAGAGGGCGGTAATACCAAGTACCTGCTGCATAAGGAGGTTTTCTGGATCCTGAAACTGGGATCCAGAGCTCCTTCTGGCTTCAATCAGAGAAACAAATGTAGCACTGTTTTATTGATTATACTGCATTTTTGTATCATTGGAGATATACAGTATTCTTTTCCCACATTATACAGTTGTGGCCAAAAGTATTGACACCCCTGCAATTCTGTCAGATAATACTCAGTTTCTTCCTGAAAATGATTGCAATCACAAATTCTTTGGTATTATTATCTTCATTTAATTTGTCTTCAATGAAAAAAACACAAAAATAATTGTCCTAAAGCCAAATTGGATATAATTCCAACCAAACATAAAAAAGAGGGTGGACAAAAGTATTGGCACTGTTAGAAAAATCATGTGATGCTTCTCTAATTTGTGTAATTAACAGCACCTGTAACTTACCTGTGGCACCTAACAGGTGTTGGCAATAACTAAATCACACTTGCAGCCAATTGACATGGATTAAGGTTGACTCAACCTCTGTCCTGTGTCCTTGTATGTACCACATTGAGCAGGAGAAAAGAAAGAAGACCAAAGAACTGTCTGAGGACTTGAGAAACCAAATTGTGAGGAAGCATGAGCAAGCTCAAGGCTACAAGTCCATCTCCAAAGACCTGAATGTTCCTGTGTCTACCGTGCGCAGTGTCATCAAGAAGTTTAAAGCCCATGGCACTGTGGCTAACCTCCCTATATGTGGACGGAAAAGAAAAATTGACGAGAGATTTCAATGAAAGATTGTGTGGATGGTGGATAAAGAACCTCGACTAACATCCAAACAAGTTCAAGCTGCCCTGCAGTCTGAGGGTACAACAGTGTCAACCCGTACTATCCGTCGGCGTCTGAATGAAAAGGGACTGTATGGTAGGATATGCAGGAAGACCCCACTTCTTACCCCGAGACATAAAAAGCCAGCCTGGAATTTGTCAAAACGTACCTGAGAAAGCCTAAAACGTTTTGGAAGAATATTCTCTGGTCAGATGAGACAAAAGTAGAGCTTTTTGGGCAAAGGCATCAACATAGAGTTTAAAGGAGAAAAAAAAGAGTCATTCAAAGAAAAGAACATGGTCCCTACAGTCAAACATGGCAGAGGTTCCCTGATGTTTTGGGGTTGCTTTGCTGCCTCTGGCACTGGACTGCTTGACCGTGTGCATGGCATTATAAAGTCTGAAGACTACCAACAAATTTTGCAGCATAATGTAGGGCCCAGTGTGAGAAAGCTGGGTCTCCCTCAGAGGTCAGGGTCTTCCAGCAGGACAATGATCCAAATCACACTTCAAAAAGCACTAGAAAATGGTTTGAGAGAAAGCACTGGAGACTTCTAAGGTGGCCAGGAATGAGTCCAGACCTGAATCCCATAGAACACCTGTGGAGAGATCTAAACGTGGCAGTTTGGAGAAGGCACCCTTCAAATATCAGGGACATGGAGTAGTTTGCCAAAGAAGAATGAGAAATAAAGGATTTGTCCACAGCACCACATGGGAATGGAACTCACTGAGTTCCCAAAGAGAGACGCACGTCCAATAGCCAGGGAGTTCCACCGGGTCCAAAATATCACCAAAAAAAAGGAAGAACAGCGCCTCACAAGCTGGTATCTTAAATCTTCATAATGTTTATTCCGTCCACCAGAAGCACAACGTTTCGGTCATAGACCTTTATCAAGTGCATGCACTTGATAAAGGTCTATGACCGAAACGTTGTGCTTCTGGTGGACGGAATAAACATTATGAAGATTTAAAATACCAGCTTGTGAGGCGCTGTTCTTCCCTTTTTTTTTGCCAAAGAAGAATGGTCTAAAATTCTAGTAGAGAATTGTAAGAACCTCATTGATGGTTACCAGAAGCGGTTGATCGCAGTTATTTTGGCTTAAGGTTGTGCAACCAAGTATTAGGCTGAGGGTGCCAATACTTTTGTCTGGCCCATTTTTGGAGTTTTGTGTGAAATGATCAATGTTTTGCTTTTTGCTTCATTCTCTTTTGTGTTTTTTCATTGAAGACAAATTAAATGAAGATAATAATACCAAAGAATTTGTGTTTGAAATCATTTTCAGGAAGAAACTGAGCATTATCTGACAGAATTGCAGGGGTGTCAATACTTTTGGCCACAACTGTATTTTGGCTCTGATTTTTCTATATGTATGAGCAAATTAATTTATTTATATCTAACATGTTTGTATTTTTGTCTTTTTGTATGATAATGGGATTATTATATATGTTCTCTATTTCTCTTTCAACATGTGCCATATTATTGCATCAAAACAATTTCGTTTTTTTGTATTGTTTCAACTTGCTTTTAATTTCTGCTATTGACGTGTGTGACCAGCTAAGACTGATCTATCATTGTGTGTGGTAACGCCCAGAAGGGAATGCGGTTATATGGAGGTTTAGGATCTGTTCTCATTTGTAGTATGACTAAGACCCAAGGAAGGGTTGAAACGCGTCAATGCCATGTATTTTAACTTCTGAAAAATAAAGTTTGAAGATTTTATTGTGACGTGAGATGGACATTTTTCCTTGAAATTCTTTTATTTTTAAAGGTAGCATGTTGGAATATTCTGCAGAAGACCAAAGATTAAGTCTAATAGACAGGCTGTGGATGTGAAAAGTCATCATAATGTCTTGACAAGATGGGAAAAAAAAGAAAGATAATGACGCCAATCAGAGAACACATCACCTATAAGGTAACAAGATGAAAATATTTATTTGTGATACTGACCATGTGTCATCAGTACTTTGGTTCCTGTATGGCCCACAGACCATAGCTGTTAACAACAACTATCAGTATCACTTTACCATTGTACACATACACAGATTTAATGAAATTAAAACCTGTAATGTGAGTGTTTCATTTAAGAACAATAGCATATCAAAACCTAACAGTGTTTTTCACTGTGGCCAGGGTCACATTTGGGATCAAGCATCCTCTGAAAGGATGCTTTAAAAGATGCAGTTTTTTCCCTTGCCATTGTTATGGCATTTTTTTCTTTTTTAGCACTAGCGGCAACGCATGCATTAACGCATAGTACATACATGTACCATACATTAACGCAAGCGTTTCCCATAGACTCCCATGTTAAAAAAACGCTAGCATTTTTTCAAACACCCCCAAAAATGCTGCTTACCGCATTTTTTGGTGCTTTTGCAAAAACGCCTAGCGTCAGACGCATTGCACTTTTGCAATGCATTTTTTTACATGGGAGCCTATGGATGCGTTAACGCTAGCATTTTTTAACATTTCAACATGAAAAATGTGCTAGCTTTTAGCGCATCCATGGCGCTAATATGACCCTAGCCTGTCAGGATTCAGCTCTGCTTCCAGCAGTCATCACATGACCACCCTTACGTGATGTTCATACTTTTTTTTTTTTTTGTAACATATTTTTATTGAGTTTTCAGTATGGTAACAAATGAATAGACCAATAAACAAATAAACAATTAAACAATCCATCCCCCCTTCCCCCAACCTCAGCCACCCTTGATTTCAGCCGAAAGCGCTAGAGTCCAGTTGAAAACATACGGCGATAAACCATGTTCATGTACAGTACTGAGTATTGACCTTGGTCCCCAGTAGACTTAGGACCCCAAGAAAATAGGTTGTCACTCCTGGTCTGCTCCATCCGGGGTTGTAGATATCTGAAGCCCACCCAAAGACCCCTGCAACTCTCCCAACAGATACCATGGTGATTGCACGAATGGAAGAACCACCGCTCGAAGCTCAGTAGGAGAGAGCTTGGATAGTATAAACCCTCTCCATGTTTCAAAGAACTTCCCTGTCAGTGCGTTTTTATCTCTCGCAGCTTCTAAGCTTTCTATATGCATTACAGCCTTCAAATCCTTGAGTATGTCTGACATACTTGGGACGTGCTCTGAGAGCCAGTTGCGGAGAAGCAATCGTTTGGTGACCATTGCCAGTATATGAAGTATTCGGGCAGATTTGCCATTCCATACCCCAGACACCGGGAAATGGAGAAGCCGTGATGTTCATACTTATAATCATGTGCCAACTGGCTGCTCTTCCTGTTTTTTTCAATGTTGGAGGGACTGTATTCTATAGCGGAATATTCAGAGAATTAGGAAAAGCAGCTAGCCAGCTTGTGACTTTAAGGATACAAATACCATATGAATGGTCACATGAAAACTACTTAAAGCGCTTAAACTCTGTAAAGGAGGGGGAGCCATAGGCTAGGGTCACATTTGGGTAGGGTGCATCCTTTGCAAGGATGCGTTAAAGGAAGCAGTTTTTTTCCCTTACAATTTTTATGGCATTTTTACCCTTTTTAGGGCTAGCGTTAAAACATGCATTAACACATGGTACATATACTGGGGTTGGACAAAATAATGGAAAAACCTGGAAAAATCAACAAAATTTAGTTTAATATGGTGTAGGTCTACCTTTCGTGGCGATTACAGCCTCAATTCTCCGAGGTATTGATTCATACAAGGTGATATCACTGGCCCGGCGGATCTCCACGAAATAGCACCCCAGATCATCACAGAACCTCCGCCATGTTTTATGGTTGGGAGAAGGCAGTCCGGATGGAATGCTTCTTTCGGCTGTCTCCAACATACACTCGGCCAGAGGTCGGAAAATAGGGTAAACGATGATTCTTCTGAGAATATCACATGTTTCCACTGCTCGAGAGAGGTCTCTACACCACTCTAAATGATTGGAAACATTTGTCATTGAGAGCAACGGTTTTCTAATTGCAGCTCTTCTGTAGAATCCAGATTTGTGCAGCTCCCGAAGAACAGTTTTCCTGGAAACTGGGTTCTGTAGGTGGTCATTGAGCTCAGCAGTGATTTTCGGAGCCGTGGTCTTGCGATCCTCTCTCACAATTCGCTTTAGAGTCCGACGGTCTCTCTCAGTCAACTTCGACTTTCGTCCGGACCTGTGCTTTACTGCGGATGTTTTTCCTTGTCTTTCAAACGCAGTCATTACTTTGGAGAAAGAACCTCTTGACACGCCAAGCATTCGGGCACTTTCTGTTACACTAGCGCCTGCCATACGAGCACCAACAATTTGGCCTTTTTGAAAATCTGAAAGGTCTGCCATTGGTATCAGGTTCTCATCAATGTTCTTACAATTAATAGGTCTACGTATCTGTGTTGGTCACGACTTGATGGGGTGGGACTGGGTCAGGTGAGGGATAAGCTTGTGGGGCTCTCCAGCGTGCAGGGGTTACGGGGCCCTGGTCTTACGACACCACTGTCCTGGCTAGAGTTTCTGCAATTGCGAAGCTTTCTCTCCAGTGTGCCGATGGGGGCGCTGACGCCATTTGAGTCCCTGATGCTCCCTACCGAGGGTCCCTCTCACGTGGTTTCGGTGCTCTATGGCCTGGTCTTGAACTCACTTCCCCCTACCACACTTGGATTTATGGAGGCTTGGGGGAGGGACCTGGGGATCACCTTTTCTGAGGCGGATAGTTTGAAAATCTTTACTCTTGCACATAAGATGACAATGTCCAGTCAGGCGCAGGAGAGGAATTATAAATTACTTCTGGAACTCAGTTTTCGATGCCTTTCATTTGATGACTGGGGTCCGTCACAAACCTTCTCCCCAAATGGCCCTACTGTCCCTGATACCCAGTTCGATAGTTTCCGTCAAAAAGGGGATTCTGAGATTCTGCCTAATAGCTGCCAGAGCAGTTATTCCCCGGCATTGGAGGTCCACTGAGGTCCCCTCCACAGTGGAATGGACAGCTGAAATGGATAGATTACATCGTCTGGAGTCACTGGTGGCGGGTGATGGTGATGCCGCATATGAACAGGGAAGCACCTGGTTCCTCTGGCAGTCCTTCAAGGAGAGCACAGGGTTCCTTACTTGGCTGCATACATATTCGTAATTGTCAACTCGTGGGCGTTTAAATTGATGGGTCTCCCTTACCCCCCCCCCTCTCCTTCCTTACTCCCCTTCTCCCCTACCCCTTTTTTCTCTTTTTCTCTTTCTCTCCTCTTTTTTTATTTTCACAATTGCCTTTTCATAGGTTCTATATTCTTTATATAAGGTCCTTGTCCAGAGGTGATTCCTAAGATGGGAAACATGTACCCTTTAGGTGCTAGTGTCCTTATTGGACTACTCCTGTGCTGCGCTCTTCGGGAAGTAATGTATCTCTGTATTAAGCCCTGGACATTGTACTGGTTCTTTCTATTGTTTTTACTGTTGAAAATCTCAATAAATATATTTACTGAAAAAAAAAAATAAAAAAAATGTTCTTACAATTCGGTAAAAGAAACAGTTAATTTACATACACATATCACTCAACACAAATAATCAACTACAAAACATTAACATATGTCACGATTTGCATGTTTATAACATGTTCGAAGATTATAATGCCAAAACGTTAGCTGTTTCCATTATTTTGTCCAACCCCTGTATGTACCATGCATTAGCGTTAATGCATGCATTTTCCATAGACTCCCATGTTAAGAAAAACACTAGCGTTTTTGCAAATGCCCCCAAAAACACTGCTTACCGCATTTTCTGGTGCTTTTGCAAAAACGCCTAGCGTTTTTTACATGGGAGCCTACCAGAAGCATTACCGCTAGCGTTTTTTAACAGTTTCACATGAAAAAGACTCTAGTTTTAGCGCTTCCATGATGCTAATGTGCCCCTAGCCTAACTGAATTTTACCCTTGGTGCAAGAACACCTAGATTCGCCGCATGTCATACGTCTTTGGCTACCAAAGGTTAATAAATATTAGAAAGTTAACATTATATTTAGGAAGAAAATGAACAACAAAAACTTCTTTTGTGAAGGTGTATGTAAATTTGATCCTTCAATATGTACATCAAAACAGACTTACCAATAATAAGATCTCTTATTGTTTTAAGCAAATCTGGGGAGAATAATTGAAATCCATAAATTGTAGGAAATTGCATTTCAGTGAGTTTAGCTCCAGCATCCAGTAGCAGAATAAGTCCACAAAAAATACAAAAATAAACCGGTCTGCTATATGTTATTATTTGATTATAGCCCTGGTAAAAAGAATAATAAAGAAATGAAAAGCAGATAAAAAAATTACATATTATGTCCACTAATAATCACAGGATCTCACAGCAATATAGTCAAAAGATAAACAAGTTTTAGTACTATGTTAGCCAGCTGAAAATAGATTAATTATTCTTGGTAAGGCTCACTTGAGCCTTGGATCCGCTAAAACCATCAGTTTTTCAACTTAGAATTTTAGAAAAACTGATGGTTTTAACGGATCCATAGGCTCCCATGCAAAAAAACGCAGTGACAAGAGTGCACTGAAAAAATGCTATGCGTTTTTGAAACAGCAACAAAAAACGCTCTTAGCAGTGTTTTTGGGTGCAGTAAAAAAAACACATAGCGTTTTTTTAACATGGGCCCTATTGGGAAATATATCCGTTAACACCTGGTACACATAGGTGCCATGCATTAACGCATACGTTAACACTAGCATTAATTTTGCATCAAAATGACAACAGAAAAAAACGGCAAGCAGTAACAGAGGCTTCTAAAAAACTGACTTCCAAGTGTGACCCTAGCCTAAGGGCTCATGCATGTTATCGTATTTTTGTCCTAGTGAAACCAGACATTACATCAGATTGCACTCGGGTGCACAAACCCGATTTTATCCTCAAACCGAGTGAGTCTAAGAAAAAAATTGCAGCATGTCTGGGTTGCATCTGATTATCGGATCGCACTTGGCCATGTAAGTCAAAATATTCAGACCGCAGTCTGATGGCATCCAAATGCGGTCTGATTTACATGGACAGACGAAAATTTTTTTCTATCGTCTCCACATCCAAGAAAACCGGATTACACTATGACTATACTCTGATCAAACTCTGATGAAAGTATGATTAGAGTGTAATTATCATAATTGATCTTATTTTCTCAGATGATAAAAATGAATTAAAGATAATAAAAAGTCACATGGGAAGAAACTTGATCAGACCAACCAATGCATTACAGATGTAATCAATTTATCCATTAGACTATATGAAGAAAAGTAATGGTTATACAAATACATATCTATTATAATAAAACCCTAAGGCAACTTCCATCACGATGTAATGGCATGGTACGTCATATCCTGCTGAAGTTGCCTGTACACCCGCCCTGGGTGCTCCAATATGGCCACCCGTTGCCGGGAGCGGAGCTTCCAAAGCCCCACTCCCGCCGTCGGTATAAGCTGCGGCCCCACACACACTCCGGTCACACTCCGCACTCCTCCACACACCCTCCAACACTACACTTCTCATCACACCCTGAACCCTCAATTGCCACGTCCACACACACATCCCCCCCTTCCACTCTCCTTGCGCCCCCCTCCTCGCTCAGCACCTCCACACTCATACCCCCACTCATACCCCCATGCACTCTGCCTGCCGTACTTACCACCCGCCCATCGCCTTCCCCGCCGCCACCGCCTCCAGCCAATGATCTTCGCTCCTCCGCCGATCCCAGGAGATCCCAGATGCCGTCTGAAAAGTCTCGCGCGACTTCCCGGACGCCATCTTGGACGAAGTATGTCGCTGCCACAGAGGATTAGATCTAATATGGCGTCCGGGAAGTCTCGTGAGACTTCCCGGACGCGATCTTAAATGCCACGCGTTTTGAAAATTTACTTCAGCCCGCCGTTCGCCGACGTCTCCTGCTGCTGCTTCATAACTCCTCCTGCTCTCTTCACTTACTCCGTCTCCTCAGTTAATCTCTTCAGTGCCCTCACACCTGCTCAGTATATCTAAGACGCACCATCCTGCCCTCCTCCCGGCTCCATCCTGCCCCCCGCATCCATCCTGCCCCCCCCGGCTCCATCCTGCCCCCCGCATCCATCCTACCCCTCCGGCTCCATCCTGCCCCCCCCCCCATATCCATCCTGCATTCCTGCATCCCCGCATCCATCCTGCCCCCCTGCATCCATCTTGTCCCCCCCATCCATCCTGCCCCCCCATCCATCCTGCCCCCTCGGCTCCATCCTGCCCCCCCATCCATCCTGCCCCCTCGGCTCCAACCTGCCTCCCCCCATCCATCCTGCCCTCCCCCCCCCCTAGCATCCATCCAGCTCCCCTGGCTCCATCATGCCCCGCTCGCTCTATCCTGCCCCTCTCGTTCCATCCTGCCCCCAGCCTCCATCCTGCCCTCCCGCCTCCATCCTGCCCCCCCTCACCACCATTCTGCCCCGCTGCCTCCATCCTGCCCTGATCGCTACATCCTGCCCCCCCACCACCATCCGGTCCCCTGGCTCCATCCTGCCCCCACACTCGCTCCATGCTGGCCCGCTGGCTCCATGCTGCCCCGCTCGCTCCGTCCTGCCTCCCCGCCACCATCCTGCCTTCCCCCCCCCCTCGTCACCATCCTGCCCCCCTGCTCAATCCTTCCCCCTGCTCCATCCTGCCACCCTGGCTGTTAGCAGTCATGTAACCGATCAGCTGATTGGTTTCCCAGGCAACGACAGGTCCTAAAGGTCTGTAGGATCTATAGTGCTGCTATACATGTACTGTAATGTACCGCCATATCCTATAGCGTTGCTATACATGTGCTGTAATGTACTATATATACTATAGCGCTGCTATACTTGTACTGTACCACCATATACTATAGTGCTGCTCTACATGTACTGTAATGTACTGCCATATACCATAGCGCTGCTATACATGTACTGTAATGCACTGCCATATACTATAGTGCTGCTAACATGTGCTATACTGTACCGCCATATACCATAGTGTTACTTTACATGTACTGTAATGTACCGCCATATACCATAGTGCTGCTATGCATGTACTATAATGTACCGCCATATACTATAGTGCTGCTATACATGTACTGTAATGTATCGCCATATACCATAGTGCTGCTATACATGTACTATAATGTACCGCAATATACTATAGTGCTGCTATACAGGTACTGTAATGTGTACCGCCATATACCATAGTGCTGCTGCTATATATATATATAAAGACATATATATATATAAAAATAAAGGACTGCAGCACTCTTCTTTGTGAAACAACCGCCTTTATTCGGCCATCAGGTGGGGGGTGACAACGTTTCGGGATCCTGTCCCTTTCTCTAGCCTAATACTAATCTACTAAATATATATATATATATATATATATATATATATATATATAATATATATATATATATATATATATATATATATATATATATATATACACACAGTGTTGACCAAAAGTATTGACACCCCTGCAATTCTGTCAGATAATACTCAGTTTCTTCCTGAAAATGATTGCAATCACAAATTCTTTGGTATAATTATCTTCATTTAATTTGTCTTCAATGAAAAAAATACAAAAAGAATTGTCCTAAAGCCAAATTGGATATAATTCCACACCAAACATAAAAAGGCAGTGGACAAAAGTATTGGCACTGTTAGAAAAATCATGTAATGCTTCTCTAATTTGTGTAATTAACAGCACCTGTAACTTACCTGTGGCACCTAACAGGTGTTGGCAATAACTAAATCACACTTGCCGCCAGTTGACATGGATTAAAGTTGACTCAACCCCTGTCCTGTGTCCTTGTGTGTACCACATTGAGCATGGAGAAAAGAAAGAAGACCAAAGAACTGTCTGAGGACTTAAGAAACCAAATTGTGAAGAAGCATGAGCAATCCCAAGGCTACAAGTCCATCTCCAAAGACCTGAATGTTCCTGTGTCTACCGTGCGCAGTGTCATCAAGAAGTTTAAAGCCCATGGCACTGTGGCTAACTTCCCTAGATGTGGACGGAAAAGAAAAATTGACAAAAGATTTCAACGCAAGATTGTGCGGATGGTGGATAAAGAACCTCGACTAACATCCAAACAAGTTCAAGCTGCCCTGCAGTCTGAGGGTACAACAGTGTCAACCCGTACTATCCGTCGGCGTCTGAATGAAAAGGGACTGTATGGTAGGAGACTCAGGAAGACCCCACTTCTTACCCCGAGACATAAAAAAGCCAGGCTGGAGTTTGCCAAAAGTTACCTGAGAAAGCCTAAAACGTTTTGGAAGAATGTTCTCTCTTTTTGGGCAAAGGCATCAACATAGAGTTTACAGGAGAAAAAAAAGAGGCATTCAAAGAAAAGAACACGGTCCCTACAGTCAAACATGGCAGAGGTTCCCTGATGTTTTGGGGTTGCTTTGCTGCCTCTGGCACTGGACTGCTTGACCGTGTGCATGGCATTATGAAGCCTGAAGACTATCAATAAATTTTGCAGCATAATGTAGGGCCCAGTGTGAGAAAGCTGGGTCTCCCTCAGAGGTCATGGGTCTTCCAGCAGGACAATGACCCAAAACACACTTCAAAAAGCACTAGAAAATGGTTTGAGAGAAAGCACTGGAGACTTCTAAGGTGGCCAGCAATGAGTCCAGACCTGAATCCCATAGAACACCTGTGGAGAGATCTAAAAATGGCAGTTTGGAGAAGGCACCCTTCAAATATCAGGGACCTGGAGCAGTTTGCCAAAGAAGAATGGTCTAAAATTCCAGCAGAGCATTGTAAGAAACTCATTGATGGTTATCGGAAGCGGTTGATCGCAGTTATTTTGGCTAAAGGTTGTGCAACCAAGTATTAGGCTGAGGGTGCCAATACTTTTTTCTGGCCCATTTTTGGAGTTTTGTGTGAAATGATCAATGTTTTGCTTTTTGCTTCATTCTCTTTTATATTTTTTCATTTAAAACAAATTAAATGAAAATAATAATACCAAAGAATTTGTGATTGCAATCATTTTCAGGAAGAAACTGAGTATTATCTGACAGAATTGCAGGGGTGTCAATACTTTTGGCCAACACCGTAGATAGATAGATAGATAGATAGATAGATAGATAGATGTAGTTCACTCATGTTGACTGAACAAGTTCTGTCAATCACAGTATGTCAACTACATACATATTGTAGAATACCCGATGCGTTAGAATCGGGCCACCATCTAGTATACAATAATGGCCAAAAGTGTTGTCACCCTTGAAATTATTCCAGAGCATGAAGTATTTCTCCCAGAAAATTATTGCAATTACATGTTTTGTTATACACATGTTTATTTCATTTGTGTGTATTTGAAACAAGAAAAAAAAAATATAGAAAAAAAACGCAAATTGCACATAATTTCACACAAAACAAAAATGGTCCAGGCAAAATTGTTAGCACCCTCAACTTAATATTTGGTTGCACACCGCTTGAAATAAAGAACTGAAATTAGTCACTTCCAATAACCATCAACAAGTTTCTTACACATCTCAAGTGGAATACTGGACCTCTCTTCTTTTGCAAACTGCTCCAGGTTGCACATATTTGAAGGGGTGCCTTCTACCAATGGCAATTTTAAGATATCTCCTAGATGTTCAAAGGTATTTAGATCCAGACTCTTGCTGGCCACCTCAGAACATTCTAGCGCTTTGTTTCCATTCATTTCTGCGTGCTATTTGCAGTATGTTGGGGTCATTGTTCTGCTGGAAGACCCATGACCTAGGACATAAGCTCAGATTTCTGACACTAGATACTATATTACAATCCAAAGTCCTTCAGTAATCTTCAGATTTCATGATGCCTTGCACAAAATTAAGGCCCCAATGCCAGAAGCAGCAAAACGACCTCAAAACATTTTTGATCCTCCACCTTATTTGACTGTAGTTACTGGGTTGTTTTCTTTGAGGCCTCAATCTATTTTCTGTAAACAGTTGAATGATGTGCTTCATCAATAAGATCAGTACAAAAAAAGGCAGAATGTGACTAGCTTCCATGAAACAAGGAGGCTGGAAGTTATTTAAAATGAAAAGTCTTCATTAAGATCCATTAAAATAGAGTCGCTTAATAGTTTCGAGCGTATAGCCCTTAATCATAGCTCTCATTAAAGGCTATACGCTCTAAACGCATAAGCAACTCTTTTAATGGATCTCAATAAAGACTTTTAATTTAAATAAATTCCATCCCCCATTTTTCACGGAAGCTGATCACCTCCCCCCTTTTTTGTACTGATCTATTTACCTGGGAGTTGGCTCAGTATTCGGACAATGCATCGTGCTCTGCAGTATAGCCCTAATTTCTCTGGTGAGCTGATGAACTTTGGCCTTGTTCACACATACCATCTGTTTTTGCCTTAAATCCGTTTTTGGGAACATTTTGGACAATTTTTTTTTCAAAGTCCAAAAACGCATATGCGTTAACGCATGTGCATGTGTGTTTTGTTAAAACGCATGCATTTTTACGCAGCAGCGCAAAAACGCTGCTAGCGGCGTTTTTGGGGCGCGGTAAAAAACACATGCATTTTTTAAAAAGCTCATGTTTTTTTTTTAACATGGGGCCCTATGGGAAACACATGCGTTAATGCATGGCACATATAGGCACTGTGAGGCACCGCCGGCAAGGTCCCCATGGCCAGGGCGCATCACATGCAGGATCAGGGTATGATCCTGTTCACACTGGCCGGTTTTATAGTGGATGACGCTGTGAGAACCTATTCGGATCACAAGGAGTTAAATGGGATAGTGAGTGCTGTAACACTGACACATTCATGAGCCTAATGAGCGGCTGTGAGTGGCTCATGAAATCAATGAGGCCCTGAGGAATGTGATGGGTGCTGATTGCTGACAGCCCAGGTGGGTGTGTCCTGATTAATAGCAGCCCAGCTGGATGAGTCAGAGTGGGAGTGGCAGGCACGATAAGAGCCTGCCAGCTGAGTGATTGTGAAAACTCAGAGACCAGAGAGAGATTGCAGAGAGACTTGAGAGATCAGTATGATCCTGATCACTAGCCAGAGTGCAGAGCGGTCCGGGGCTCTGTGTGCATGAATAGGATGGGAGCATGCTAGCTCCATGCCGGTACCTAGGACCGAGGCCGTGACAGCTCCTGGAGTGGGGAAGCCGTGGCTGAACCCGGTGGATACTAGTCCGGGCGTGGGGTGAAACACGTCCAGAAAAGGAGCCCTTGGGGGACGCTTGGTGGACCCATGACCCAGGTAGCGAGACCCGAATCCATGCCCGGTAAGACAGCAGTCCTGTGTGACGGAGTGAGCTGTGTGTAAATCATGCCAGGTGAGCGTAGCCGCCATTAGGTCCGACTAGTTAGTCAGTGAAGGACCTGTTGAATCGTATATGTATTTTATGGCTTTTTAGAAGACCCAGCGAGTGGGTGTAGCCGTTCGGGAGGCGAATGTATGCAGCCCTTCGGGAGACGAATGTATGTAGCCCTTTGGGAGGCAATTTTATGAAGTGTGCCAGGCGAGCATAGACCGCCCTTGGATCTGAATCAAAGTAGTCAATTAAAGGAACTGATGAACCAGAATGTATGTAGCCCTTCGGGAGGCGATTTTAGGAAGTGTGCCAGGCGGGAATAGACCGCCTTTGGGTCCGATTCAGAGTAGTCAGTTAAAGGACCTGATGAACCGGAATGTATGTATGTACCAGAGGTCAGATGCAGGGGTTAATAGGGCTCCTATAGTAGGGTAAAGGATGGTTGTCCTGGGTACTAAGGTTTGCCAATCCCTGTTCTGAACCCAGATGTGCCACAGTCCATGAATGTCTATATGATGGGCTGTGAGCATGTGAAAGGACGTGTGTGGTCCATGTTGGCTTATAGGATGGATCACATACAGTGTGTAAGAACCCGGTCAGGCTGGAGTCCTGATTGCGGGGTAGTATGAAGCTGGGGAACTAAAGCCAGGCGGCTGGTTCCGCCATTGGGACCCATAGGGCCCATTGATATAGTAACTGATGTATTGTTAAATGCATGTGAAATGTAGATAGGCTGGAGGCCCTAGCCACCACGGGAGTGGTTGTTAGAGCTCCAATGAGGACAGAGAGGTGGTTAAAGGTCCCGGGTAACTATAAGATGCAATGTGCAATATAAGTGTTATGTTATAAGTAAATGTATGGTGTATTTATGTATGGTGTTTATAATCAATGTGATATGTGTCAAACATGCTACCCGGGTTATGTTATTATATGTGAAAAATAAACGGGTAGACATTGGTTAAATTATGAACACGTGTTTTTGTCGTTAAGCAAGCGGGTTCCCCGGGTGCTACCTCATAGCACCATGCGTTAACGCATATGCGTTTTTTATGAAAAAATGACTAAGTCCCAAAACTTGCCAAAAACGTCCAGGACCTCAGGGGACACTATTGGCACCCTTAAAAAAACGGATCCGTTTTTCTAAGGGCTTAAAAAACGCATTAGGATGTGTGAACAAGGCCTTTGCTTTTATATTTTATTTACCAAAAAGCTCTATCTTGGTCTCAAATGTACACAAGATGCTTTCCCAAAAGAATTTTGACTTACGCTAGAACATCTTGGCAAACTACACTATAGCTTTTCAAGGTCTCTGCGTCAGCATTGGGGTCCTCCTGGGTCCTGTCATAGTGTTTCATTTAATGCAAATGTCATGTGTAAATGATAGTTCGGGCTGATTTTGATACACCCTGAGTCTGCAGGAAATTTCTTTGGCACTTGAGTGGGGCTCCTTATCCACCATTTGGACCATCCTGCATTGCAACCTTATCAATTATCATCAATTTTTCTCTGTCATTCACTTCTAGGGAGATTAATTATATTTCCATGATTTGTAAACTTCTTAAATATGTTGCACACCATGGACAAAGGAACAGTAATGGCCACTTTACACGTCCCGATATCGTTCCGATATTGTATACAACGGCACGGGAGTGCGCACGTTCTTGGCACTAGTCCAAGATCGCATAGGAGATGTTTACACAGGGAGATATCGGCAGGCTACTCAACTGCGATGTATACGCCCCCTCGTATGAGCGACCCAGGGAACGACCATTTAACATGGCAGTGAATAGGGGAAGTTGTGCTCTAAATCGTTGTTGGGCTGTCACACAGCACGATCTCGCCAGATCGTCAAGCCAATATCGGCCAGTTGGAGAGCCTGCTCATTTCTCCCCCGATATCGTTTTGGCATCGCTCTTGCATCGCATTGCTCATTTACACCACACATTGCACGAACGATATCGGCGGCAACGCACGAACCACGTGACTTTTTATCGTTGTTGGACAACGATATCGTGCCGTGTAAAGCGGCCATAAGATCTCTGTAGATGGACTTGTAACCTTGAAATTCTTGATATTTTTCAATAATTTTGGTGAACTTTTCCGAACAAGGTTTGCCATCTTCAAATTTGGCACGTACATTGACGATTCGGTTGGAGATTGGAAACCCGAGCAATTTACTAAAAAAATTGGCGAACTTAGCTTTGTTCAGGAAAAAGTTTGAAATTTTAAAATGGCACTAAAACTTTCCTTGAAGGTTTAGGGCCAAAACGTTAAGGTTAGCAGAGTTCACAGCCATCAGGTCTACTAGTTTCTTTCAACATGGTGAATATAAGGGAACTTTAAAAGAAAATTCTTGAGTTTCCAGGTGTTGGGACACTGTAGGCTGTGAACCTTTGGAAGTGTGCCAGATGTACCAGCAGCTATTAAATATAGGAACTTTTAAGAGAGCTTTTAATTTTTTTATTTTTTTAAATGATATTTTTATTTTTTTTGAGAGAGTAAACCTTTATTATTGCAGAAGGTCAGCAGCGTGCGGGGCCACCTCTTCTTCACTTATCGTATTTTTCGCTTTATAAGACGCACCGAATTATAAAATGCACCCCTAAATTTGGTGAAGGAACAGAAAAAAAAAAGTTTAATCTTCGGATGGGGTCCGTTTTATAATGCCCGTGTCCATCTTACAAATCATAGATATGTCCCTCATGCTGATATATAATATATATATATATAAAAAAACACTCATCTTGGTATATAGCCCCCTCATCCTGGTACATGGTCCCCCATCTTGGGATATAGCCCCCCATCCTCAATATGCCCCCCTTATATTGGATATAACCCCCCTGTGCTGGAACATAGCCCCCCTGTGCTGGCACATATACCCCCCATGTTCTAGCACATATAGCTTCCCTGTGATTGCACACAGCCCCCCTGTGATGCACACAGCCCCCCTGTGATGGCACACATGCTCCAGTGCCAGTACATATAGCCCCCTGTGCTGTCACCCATCCCCCTGTGCTGGCACACATGCCCCCTGAACTGGCACACATGACCCTATACTGGCACACATGCCCCTGTGCTGGCACACACACATCCCCCTGTGATGGCAGATATTCCCCTGTGCTGGCACACATTCCCCTGTGCTGGCACACATTCCCCTGTGCTGGCACACATGCCCCTGTGCTGGCACACATGCCCCTGGGCTGGCACAAATCCCCCTGGGCTGGCACACATGCCCCTGGGCTGAATATGCCACCCTGCCATCCTGGATATAGTGCCCCCATCACTGTGTATAGCCCCCATGCTGCTGCCCACACTAAAATAACAAACCACTTTGAACTTACCTCTCCAGTGCTCTCCTACATTGCTCCCGGTTTGCTGCACTTCCTGAGCCCTCCTGCATCCCCAGGGATCCGGTCGTGATGACGTCACTCTGCTGTGCCAATCACATGACCAGTTCCATGGGACTCAGGAAGTGCGGCAAGCAGGGAGAGACGGAGGACAGCCCTGGA
The DNA here is from genome assembly GCA_033576535.1 of Allobates femoralis. Taxonomy (NCBI): domain Eukaryota; kingdom Metazoa; phylum Chordata; class Amphibia; order Anura; family Aromobatidae; genus Allobates; species Allobates femoralis. The sequence continues at coordinate 434,787,568 of JARQOC010000001.1, forward strand.
GAGGTAAGTTAAAGGCGGTTTGTTATTTTAGTGTGGGCAGCAGCATAGGGGGCATACACAGTGATGGGGGGCCATATCCAAGATGGGGGGTGACTGCAGGCAATGTAATATACCCTCTCCCTTGTCAATATCTCGGCGTGGCTTCAGCACCGAGGTGATGGACAGTGGGTGCAATGCAAATTACATGAGGCTAATAAGCAGGAGTACGTGACCTCCCACTGCCTCTGCAGCCAGCCCGCTCCAGCCCTCGGACACTGCTACAGAGCCGCCCCCTGCCTACAGTACAGAAAGTTAAGTTTCAGATTGTAGGACGCACCCACCACTTTCCCCCAAAATTTGGGGTAACAAAAGTGCATTTTATAATCCGAAAAATACGGCATTTGCTAGCAATTAAGATGAAAATATCATATGTCCTCTATATGCTTACCATACATGGTCTTCTAGGTGTGTTCACATTCATAAAACACTATAATATGAATATTGCTTCTTGAAAATGTGCAGTCCCTTTTTTCCTTTCGTTTCAAGCATTTACAATACAGATTTTTGGCATGTGCATAAGTGTGTTATATCATTAATCTTGGACCTGTCCATGCATTGTCCACTAGCCTTAATCAACATTCCAGATTAATTGGTGGAGAACTAAAAAACAATTTAAATTTTCTTGTTTTTCCTCTAAATATGTTGCTTCAATAATCAATACCACCAACCACAAGCCCAAGTACAGGGCCGGCCTTAGCCTAAATGGTGCCCTGTGCAAAACTGCCTTTTGGTGCCCCCATCCTATTGATTTTTGTACCCAGTTTCCCAGGACACAAAATGGGAACAGGACGCCATTTTTATATTCTAAAATAATTTATACACATATATTGTACAATAAACTCTTCCAAATTTGTGCCCAGGAATCTGCAACTCAAATTCATATTAATTCCACTATGTCTGAATTTACACTAAAAGGGATAATCTAATTGTGTATATTTATACTGTATCAATGGATATTACATAATGGGTGGTACATGTGGATCTCACCAATAGGGCAATGTGTATCTGAAGAATGAGGCGCAGATGCTCTATGTGGAGATTGATGGGACTGTTCTGTCATCTCTTGGCTGAGAGCGGCGCTGTTTCTGGCTCTATTGATGGGATCAGTATCTACTATACGTTTCTCCCAAATCTTGTACATCTGCCATAAATGTACAAAATTAGAAATAGGCCCGATGCTATTGCATCGGGAGTGCGGTGAAATGAACAGTTGCCGTAGAAATAGCCACTGAATAGTACAGTCCTCTCTCCAGAAAGTACACTGTTGTTGCAGGATTTATATGGTGTATACGGTGGCTCAGTGGTTAGCACTGTATACTGTGGCTCACTGGTTAGCATTGTATTTGGTGACTCAGTGGTTAGCATAGTATACGGTGGCTCAGTGGTTAGCACTGTATGGTGGCTCAGTGGATAGCACAGTATATGGTGGCTCAGTGGTTAGCATTGTATAATATGGCTGAGTGGTTATTATTTATTATTATTATTATTATTTATTATATAGCGCCATTGGTTCCATGGCGCTTTCCATAAGCAGTGGGGGTAACAAGGACAGGTACAGTACATATGAGCAGACAATGCTTGTACACGACGGGAGAGGTTCCTGTCCACGAGGGCTAGCACTGTATATGCTGGCTCAGTGATTAGCACTGTATATGCTGGCTCAGTGATTAGCTCTGTATGGTGGCTCAGTGGTTAGCATTGTATACGGGACTGCTCCTCTCACCTCCTCCAGTGCTATCTGCTCCACTCACCTCCCTCCAGGAACAGGCAGCACTGGAGGGAGGTGAGTATACATTGACAGATATCACCAAGATAGCACACGAATATATATAGCACATGGGCAGTGCATGCTCCGTTCACCTCCGCTCCGCTGGTTCTTGTCTCTGCACTGTCTGCACAGGGGGCAGACAGAGTGCACAGTGTGGAACAAAGAGAGCACACAGTGTGGGGCAAAGAGAGCACATGGCGCAGAGAGAGCGCACGGGGACAGAGAGAGCACACAGGGGCAGAAAGAGTGCAAGGGGGAAGAGAGAGCGCACAGGGCAGGACAGAGAGCGCACAGGGCAGGACAGAGAGAGCGCATAGGGTGGGACAGAGAGCGCACAGGGCGGGACAGAGAGCGCACAGGGCGGGACAGAGAGAGTGCACAGGGCGGGACAGAGAGAGTGCACAGGGCGGGACAGAGAGAACACACAGGGCAGGACAGAGAGAGCGCACAGGGCGGGACGGGACAGAGAGAGCGCACAGGGCGAGACAGAGAGAGAGCGCACAGGGTGGGACAGAGAAAGAGCGCACAGGGCGAGGCAGAGAGAGAGCGCACAGGGGGCAGACAGAGATCGCACAGGCAAAGAAGAGAGCACATGAGAGAAGACAGCGCACAGGGGAAGACAGGTTAATGTAGAGAGCACAGGGGGAAGAGACAGCACACGGGGGGGAGGATGGACAGGGGGGAGAGACAGCCGCCGTCCCCAATGCCACAGAGCCGCCACCATTTGTGATGTCGTCCGCATGAAAATCTTTACAGGACGATAATAGTACAGCATACAAAAAATGTATCCTTCACTGCAGGTATCAGTGTAATCAGCATCGCAGTGACAATATGCCCAGGGCTGTACTGTATAGGAATAACCGTGCTGACTGAATAATATTCCTATGCAGAGCAGCAGATATCCCAATACTTACTAAGATGGGACCAAACAATGACAGAAAGAAAGTAACAATGGAGGAGCGAAAGCCCTGATCACAGGAGCTGACAATCTGTGAAGACAGGAATGACAAACAGCCTCTATACTGATCACTATATACTATTTATACACTGTACTGGTGTATGAGGAGGAGGAGAGCCCTGATCACAGGAGCTGACAATCTGATCATACAGGAATGATAAAGAGCCTGTATACTGATCACTATATATATATTTTACCTTACAAAATATCGCCACAGATTAAACTGTGTTGATATTTTTATAGTGAATCAGCACATCCAATATTTTATGGCAAAAATTACTTTATTGTATTAAAATTAATTCATATAAAAATTGCACATGCACGCCCTGAGGAAAACATTGAAAGTTGAAACGTACGTCGGCTGTGGGATTGAGGCAGGAGCACTGTGGCAGTCAGGGTCCAAAGGAGTCTATTTTTGCACCAGGTAATTTGAACACTCTAGTATTCAATATATGATTATTTAATGACTGTTTTTATAAGTGTGATGGTGCTGTGAATATATTATTTCTGTTCCCCTGTTAGTAATTTGCTGCTACTTTTGGTGTTTTTTAGCCCACCCTAGTACTTTGTGCATGATAGGGACTGTGTTCCCGCTTAGGACATGTTGTGTATGATAAATCATTTTTATATGAATTAATTTTAATACAATAAAGTAATTTTTGCCATAAAATATTGGATGTGCTGATTCACTATAAAAATATCAACACAGTTTAATCTGTGGCGATATTTTGTAAGGTAAAACGTATTTGAGGTGAAGCACCTAATTTTAGGGGGACCTTTTTATGTGTACACTATATATATATATAGATAAACTATACAGCTGTATGATGAGGAGGAGGTGCCCATTACTAGCCCCCACTATGTATGATAGTCCCCCCCTTAGTAGCCCCCACTCCAGTACTTGGAAGAAGGAGATAAGGGGACAGTCCCAGGCAGCAGCCTGGACTCAGAAGTTCAGTAGTGACAGGAGATGAGGATCAGTGATCTGGATGCCTTCCTCTCACAGCTCGGTGCTGAGTTGGTGCTGGGTGTGACTGACAAACCTGATCCTGCACCAACCCAGCACAGAGCTCCCAGCACAGAGCTCCCAGCACTAAATGTTTCTTATCTCAGAGCCAGCACCTATTACTGCTGGGATGAAGATGGCAAACAGCAGTGACCTCCTCACCTCCATAGAAGAGTCCTCGGGTGAGGGGACGCTCCTCCGTTCTGCACTGGCTGGAGGCCAGGAGGAGACTTGACGGTTCTGGAGAGAGGAGGGGCTGTGTACTGCATGGATCATCCTCATTTTGCTGAGGTACACTGTGCTGTACACAGTACAACAGAATCAGGGCTTTGAATTTAAGATTTGGGCGCAGGAAGGAACAGCGAGGCCCCTGCAAATCAAAGTGACTACTGTCTCCCTGCAGCGCCCCCTGGAGCATGGCGCCCTGTGCGGCCGCACAACTCGCACATGCCTAAGGCCAGCCCTGCCCAAGTATTACTTGTGGCATAGGGAATTGGATTTGTAAATCAGGTGCCTTCTGCAGCTACCCAATTCAGGGATTAATGAGGAGCTTAAAGCGAACCTGTCACTCCCCCTGGACATCAAAAGCTATAATAGGGAAGGTGGCTATAGGCTTTTGATGCCCTATATACAGTTAAATATTCACTTATATAACTGCTTACAGTTTAGAAGACCCAAGACCGGGAGGCGGGGTTTTGCGCTCCTCCGACCCGCCCCCTCTTGTCAATCAGCCTGGTCGCCTGCTTCTGCCTTCCCTCACAGTCTAGCATGAACGCGCGCCTCCGTTCTCCTCTATGACGCCGCGCATGCGCTGTGCACCGGGTGTCCAGGAAGTCGTCGGGCTGCGCGCACAGCGCATGCGCGGTGCCATAGAGGAGAACGGAGGCGCGCATTCATGCTAGACTGTGAGGGGAGGCAGCAGGCGACCAGGCTGATTGACAAGAGGGGGCGGGTCGGAGGAGCGCGAAACCCCGCCTTCCGGTCTTAGGTCTTCTAAACTGTAAGCAGTTATATAAGTGAATATTTAACTGTATATAGGGCATCAAAAGCCTATAGCCACCTTCCCTGAATGCAGCCTTAGTGCTGCAGAAGGTGGCTATTATAGCTTTTGATGTCCAGGGGGGGTGACAGGTTCGCTTTAAGGCAACAAGACTGTGCAAACAATGATATACCCTAAGTGATTAGGCCCTGGAAGACTTGGGACCCTAGGCAAAGGAAAGAAGCATTACTGCGTAGTGCATGGGCATGGTTTGCAGCGTGGTCAGGAAGAAGTCCCACAGGAAAGGAGCTCAGTCAGGAGGAGGTGAGCTGTTCCATATGCCAGCTGGGACGTCCAGAGGTTGGAGGCAGGATCCTGCAGCATGCTTGGCCTTAGAAAACCTGCATTCAGTGTATTGGCAAATTGAGGAGGAGGATGACGATGAGGAGATAGCAGTGGCAGAACCCGTTTCCTTGCCTTCCATAGCGCCCCCACAAGAGGCCTAAACCAGGAGAATGCTATGTGGGGACACACCTACCCCCTGCAAGTATCCTTATAGGCATGAACCTACCTAAACCTAATTTCTGGAAGAGATGAGGCTCTCACATGCCCTCACCCAAGAGTGGCTGAAGGGGTTTAAGTGTAAACACTTTGAGGAGCAATATACCGGGCTGGGTGGTGACTTTCTTTCAGAAGAGGGTGTTTTAGTTCCTAGCCAAAGATGAGACTGGAGCCAGTGCTGTCTCAACAGGTCCATCCTGCGGCATGGCCATCTGCCTTCCTGACTTCGCACCCTCTATGTTGGTGATGACATTACATTCATGAAATTAAAGAACCGTAAGGAGTGGTATGCGGTATGGGGTAAGTAGGGTCCACCGCAAAGGATGTTGAATAGTGGAAGCAGGGGCCGACATGGAGAGAATGGAGCATCGGTGGTTGGCCAAGCCTTACCATGTTAGCCAGCCAGCTGGAATGAAACCCACAGGGGCCAGAGAGCTTGAAGGGCCTGTCGGGTATGCCAGTGTTCTTCCAGTGTATGCTGAACGGGGGCCATCCCCTAACTCCTCCGTTACCTTCTCCAGCGGTGGCCTTGATGGAGTGTGCTTTGGGGTAGAATGCCCCTGGAGCAGTAGCCCCGGTGACCCTCAAGACATGCTGGGAGCGGCTTACATGGTGAAACAGCCACATACATCCATGAAATGTGGATGGAGTTATTTCAGAAGTGCGAGGCTTCCAAAAATGCCTCAGATTGAAGAGAACTGCCATAAAAAAAGACCTGTTGTTGGGTTACTGACCCGCTAGAAGAAATGTCACTGCTGAGACCCTGCATCTTTCTGTTGGCTAGATGAAGACTGTTTGCAATTCTGAGAGGAGCGCGAGCTGTTTTTTTTTTTGCCTCGTGACTGAGTTGGCCTAATTTTATTTTTCCCGTTCCCCAGCTTAGTGCCGGTAGCGCTTCCTCCTGCTGGATTAGTGAGACTGCAGCCATTGGGCTACACCTCAAAGCACTAAATAGACTGTGCTCTAAATGGACTGTACCCTTAATGGACTGTGTCCCATTATATTGATGGTCTATGCTTTTTAATGGACCTTTCCGATCTTTATGGGACTTGCTGGGTCATATGGACTGTTGTGTGAAAAGGCGAAAAATTGGAGTTCATTATGTGCCAGTCAGGTCATTTGTTTGCAACATTCAAGAACTGTGAAGGACTCACTCATATGCTAATGCTCCCTGTGTTTTGCTACTGCCACAATGAGAGAATGGACTCCAATTCCTATGCGAGCCTCTGTAGACTTTGTGCTGCTGGTCCGTCTCTTTCCTCACACTCCCCTGGAGTGCTGGCTATGGATGAGCTTTCTCTCCATGGTTTCTGTGACTCTGTGGATTCTGTGTCTCCATCAGCCCCACTCCTCCAGGACGTGTGTCTCTGTCTTTGTTTCTCAGCCTACCTCGGCCTACTCTGGTCTTTTCAGCTCGACACCCTCGGCCTACTAACTCCTTCGTCCTCCTCTTCCTCTGTTTGTACCTTCTGTCACCTGACCTACATGCTTTCCCACCCACTGTCCTGTAAACCCACCACCCCTTGCCCGCCTAGAATTCCGGGCTCCGGGTTGGGTGCTGCCTCCTAGTGGTGTGTGGGATGTCTGTGAGGGTGTTTATTATATAAACTGTCTTTTCCTCCTACCTGGCTGCAGTTCCCTATATGGCCACCCTGGTCGCAGGGGCGCCACACAATCATCACCTGGGCAGGTGATAGAATTGCACAGATGGTAATTTAATGTCAATTCTGAAACACTCTTTTTAGCCCTTGAGAACTGGACCACCCCTGCTCTATCTATCTCTGTGTAGGTATCCAGGGGGCAAGAGGAATCCTCAAGCCCTTCCACAACTGCAGCTCTCAATGTACCCTCTTACAGAAAGCATCCCCTGTAATGCTGTGACAGCAGGCAAGCAGGCAATGGTGACAATGTAACAAGCGGTGCCGTACTATAGATTACTGCATTTCAGACTTGAGGGGTCACACAGGAGTTATCCCACATGATGGAACTGCACTGCACTCCCTGACATCACTGGTCCTCACAGGCACTGTCTCAAGACACTTAAAAGATACGGTACTATATACCCGCTAAATCTCACACAATATCGCAGCTCTCGCGAGACAGCAAGTGTTACGAGCGCTGACACTACTGAGGTTGTCTGAGGTCACATAGTGGGATTTCCTGCTGCATGATACTTGCTTTGTAACCTGAGATAAACTTCATGAAGCCATTGCATGTCACACTGCCAGAGGCCATGTAATTCCTGCTCTTCCAGCATATGGAGGATTCAGTCACTGACCTTGCCCTCCATATGCTGGGACTTCAGGATTTATTTGGGTTTGATTTTTGTTTGTTTTTTTTAATTTTTACATGCTTATTTTTGTTGTTGGGTGGAATGAGAAACTTTTAAAAAGCGGATTTTAGTGTAAAAAAAATTGGTGAATAAGGAATGTTTTAGGGAGGTTTTTTTTTTGATGCCTCAACATTACTAACCTCTAACATTACCCAGCTAGCATCAACTCCAATTATCTTTACTCCGTCTGCGAATGCACCAGAGCAGTGGGAGAGCCGGGGTGAAGTGCCAGGAGTGGTGTGGTGCCACTTCTAGGGTGGCTGTGGCCTGCTATTTTTTTAACAGATTTTAAAAATTTTTAAAGTTTTAAAGATTCCTTGAGGTTTCAGCTGTTCCATCGGATGGATGGAAGGATAGATAGATAGATAGATAGATAACAAAATATTAAACAACTGGTCTATGGGTGCAAATCAGTCCAGCAAACCTTATACTTGCTCTGTCAAATAGATGTGAAAATAGACTACAGTCATGGCCAAAAGTTGAGAATGACACCAAAATTATATTTTCACATGATCTGCTGCCCTCTGGTTTTTATTTGTGTTTGTCTGATGTTTATATCACATACAGAAATATAATTACAATCATATTATGAGTACCACAAGGTTATATTGACAGTTAGAATGAGTTAATGCAGCAAGTCAATATTTGCAGTGTTGACCCTTCTTCTTCAGGACCTCTGCAATTCTCCCAGGCATGCTCTAAATCAACTTCTGGACTAAATCCTGACTGATAGCAGTCCATTCTTGCATAATCAATGCTTGCATTTTGGCAGAATTTGTTGTTTTTGTTTGTCCACCCGTCTCTTGATGATTGACCACAAGTTCTCAATGGGATTAAGATCTGGGGAGTTTCCAGGCCATGGACCCAAAATCTCTATGTTTTGTTCCCTAAGCCATTTAGTTATCACCTTTGCTTTATGGCAAGGTGCTCCATCATGCTGGAAAAGGCATCGTTAGGCGCCAAACTGCTCTTGGACGGTTGGGAGAAGTTGCTCTTGGAGGACATTCTGGTACCATTCTTTATTCATGGCTGTGTTTTTAGGCAAGACTGTGAGTGAGCCGATTTCCTTGGCTGAGAAGCAACCCCACACATGAATGGTTTCAGGATGCTTTACAGTTGGCATGAGACAAGACTGGTGGTAGTGCTCACCTCTTCTTCTCCGAATAAGCTGTTTTCCAGATGTCCCAAACAATCGAAAAGGGGATTCATCAGAGAAAATAACTTTACCCCAGTCCTCAGCAGTCCACTCCTGTACCTTTTGCAGAATATCAGTCGGTCCCTGATGTTTTTTCTGGAGAGAAGTGGCTTCATTGCTGCCCTCCTTGAAACCAGGCCTTGCTCAAAGAGTCTCCGCCTCACAGTGCGTGCAGAAGCACTCACACAAGCCTGCTGCCATTCCTGAGCAAGCTCGGCACTGCTGGTAGTCTGATCCCGCAGCTGAAACAGTTTTAAGATACGGTCCTGGCGCTTGCTGGTCTTTCTTGGGCGCCCTGGACCCTTTTTGACAACAATGGAAGCTCTCTCCTTGAAATTCTTGATGATGCGATGGATTGTTGACTGAGGTGCAATCTTTCTAGCTGCGATACTCTTCCCTGTTAGGCCATTTTTGCGCAGTGCAATGATGGCTGCACATGTTTTTTTAGAGATAACCATGGTTAACTGAAGAGAAACAATGATACCAAGCACCAGCCTCCTTTTAAAGTGTCCAGTGGTGTGATTCTTACTTAATCATAACTGATTGTTCGCCAGCCCTGTCCTCATCAACACCCACACCTGTGTTAATGGAACAATCACTAAAACGATGTTAGCTGCTCCTTTTAAGACAGGACTGCAATGATGCTGAAATGTGTTTTGGGGGTTAAAATTCATTTTCTAGGCAAATATTGACTTAGCAAGTAATTGCTGTTAAGCTGATCACTCTTTATGACATTCTGGAGTGTATGCAAATTGCCATTAGAAAAACTGAAACAGTAGACTTTGTTAAAATTAATATTTGTATCATTCTCAAAACATTTGGCCATGACTGTACAGCACTCCAGAAATGAGGTAGTTGATGCCTTTTATTGGGCCTTCAGGACAACTCTGCGACGTTTCAGCCTCAACAGGCTTTTTTCTAGCAACTAGCCAGATCACAACTTGGTTCTTTTATACCTCATAATTTACATGTAATTAATTCATCATTTATCTTACATTATACATTTACATCCATTTACCACTGTATTCACAATATACCATACACCTGACATATTCACAGTATCTCTTATACCTCTCCATGATACATTAAAAGGTTATGGGGCATATGAAGTATCATATAATAGTGCATCTAACCTTATTAATTGGAGTCTCATCCCAGGTGGATGTTAATTAATCTGCATTACTGTTAATATCCGGACTTGTCCCCATTTTCCTATGTATCTGCATCTCCAGCGTAGTTTTCCACATACTGGAAATGACGTGTTAGCTGCACCTGCGCAGTAGGGCTGAGCGTCGTGCTGTTGCTAGGATACTACCAGATGTCGTCACAGGCGCCATATTGCTCCTTCGGCGCCTGCACACTTCACACCAGCGTCCAGCAACCGTACTACACCCAACTCCTCACGCTATTGCGGATTTATTACTCTTGTTTATCTTACTCAAACTATGTAAAACACACTATGGGTCATTCCATGTCAAGTGAACCAATGATTATTACCTCTATATTTTTAATTCTTTTGAGATTCTGTTATTTGATAATAGCATGTCAGACAATGCAAAATGTGAAGAGAAAAAATTTAAAAAAATTTTTTTTTTTTTAAATGATTTTCAAAGTTCGGAAAAAGTGCGAATTTCGCTGTTGCCTGCCTTTACGTTTCTCCTCATAACTAAGGCTAGGAATAAGATAGAGAGACAAAATAAACACCATACTACTCAGAACTATACAGGCTTTCACCAGTTATGTCACAAGAGGATCTTTGTTAATATTTTACCCATGTGATCGCAAGCGCAAAACTTTAAAACGCATTTCCAAAAAAATCGGCGCGCTTTAAATATTTCAAAAACTGCCCATGTGTCTGCTTTGCTCTTAGCCACATCTGTACCAAATTTCAAGTTGGGATCACGATGGGATCATATTTTAAAATATTTTAATATTAATAGCGTCAATGGGTCATTCCATATCAAGTGATCTAAATATGAATATTTTTTTTTACCTGACGTCTTTAGATTTTTTTAATTTTTTTTCCTTTATGAAGTACTACTTTAGTTGATTACAAATTAAAAGTTTAGAATTTTTTTCTTCATCAGTTAATTTTTTACAGATTTTTAAAGTTTAAAAAAAGTGTGAATTTTGGCCTGGTATGACTTTACATTTTTTTTATCTTGGGCTAGAAATAAGATAGAGAAACAAAATAAACACCATTCTACTCAGAACTGTCCAGGCTTTCACCAGATATGTCACAAGAGTATGTTTGTTAATTTTAATTTTTTACCCATGCGAACGCAAACGCAACATTTTGAAACGCATTTCCGAAAAAAACGTTTTAATAAAAATTTTCCAAAACTGCCCATTCAAGTTGGGATCGTGATGGGATCATATTTTAAAATATTTAACTATTATAGTGTCAATTCAAAAATCTTGAATTCAGATCTGTTCAACCTGTGGTCTAAAAGCGTGGGGTCTATATTTATCAAATCCATTATTTTTAGACATTACTGTATTATTTTGATATGTTACAGCTTAGAAGCAGGAGAGGACATATAGGAACAAGCTTTGTTAGGGCTCAACCTGAGAAAGCACAGGGATAGACAGTGAATGCAGAGCAGATGATAGGCCAGCAGCTCTGTCAATCATGTTAAGTGTCTACCCACTGCATTCAGGAAGTAAGACAGCTCGTTCAGACCTTTCATGTCCTGACATGTCTGGACATCTTCACTCCTGAACAAACAATAGTCTGTACAAAGCCATCAAGGCTGTGTACTAAAATATGGGTGAGTAAATATATTAATAGTTTAATGCTTTTATTATTAAGGGCCAATACACACAGTGCTATTCTTAGGGATCATCATTCAGAAAAACAGCCCCATTGATTTCTATGGGGTTCACCACATGCAGTGTTTTTGGAAACACTCAAGAGTGAGTAAATCACTGCTTGAACTACTTTTTAATCGCTGCAATAAACGCAGCATTTATCATTTATATAAAAAAAAGCTTCCATTTTTTTCACTAGCGATTAAAAAAACTAACGCATATGTGGTAAAAACTTGGTAGAAAAACAAGCTGCCAAAACTGCAGCGTGTATCTGCAGACAGAAAAAACTGTGCGCGCTAGCCCTAAAACTCACTTTATAGTAATACAGTTCTATCTCAAGTGTACTGTAAATCTTTACTTTTATTACCTATCTTCCTTACTTAATATTAACTGTATTTTTCCCACACAGCAATGGCTGCTACTTCTCAAGAAACAGCATTTTATCATAGACACTGTTGCAATCCTTTTGAAAAAATATGAATATGATTGGCGCTGGTGGCTGGCTACTGTACTCTCCAAAGATTGTGAAAATGAAGAAGTAGAATTGACTTTATTGTATCCTTCTGGTCCAGCGCCATCCTTTGTGTATCCAAGAAAGCCAGACATTTTAAAAGTGCACAAAAATCAGATATTAACTCAGGCGGAGCCTAACACCGTGACGGGCCGGACATACTCTTTGACACACAAGGAAATGGCGATTGCTAGTAAGCGTTTATGGACAAGATTACATTTCACCCACTAGAAGGGACAAATTGATAAAATGCCACTTTAAAAACATACTATTAATTGTTTGATTAGTTCATAATTTATAGAACGATGATTTAACTACTGTACTATTCTTATTAAACACTTCATAAATCACATGTTTAGTGATAGAATAGAAAACAAATTTATATGTATAAATAGGGGTTAACATTTTTGGTTCTTTTAATCTTGTTTAATCAAACTTGAGGATATGATCACCTTTCTTCTTTTGGTTTGTTCAATACATTCAAGTTGAAAATGCTGAGCGTTGTGTTCTGATGATTAAGATGTATTTATCCTGGCACTTACGGGATTTGTGTTTTGTGTTTCTTTTTTGTTGCATATAAATGTTTTATTCAATAAGTTGTGATAACTCATACAACCATAAAATAAAAAATATATAAATTTGACAGGTCCCAAGTTGAATCTCTGCACAAATATAACCAAGAACACAATCAGTCATTTTTTCACATTTGCCCGTCAATAGTTTGAATTTGATATAAAGAAACATAGTCTTGTAACATATCAAATGACAGCTGTTACCGTTCTGAGTAAAATGATGCCTCTCCCACTTCATTATCTTATTTCTAGCCTGAGATAAAAAAAATGTAAAGTCATACCAGGCCAAAATTCAACCTTTTTTTAAACTTTAAAAATCTGTAAAAAATTAACTGATGAAGAAAAAAATTCTAAACTTTTAATTTGTAATTAACTAAAGTTGTACTTCATAAAGAAAAATAATTAAAAAAATCTAAAGACATCAGGTAAAAAAAAAAATATTCATATTTAGATCACTTGATAAAGAATGACCCATTGACGCTATTAATATTAAAATATTTTAAAATATGATCCCATCGCGATCCCAACTTGAAATTTGGTACAGATGTGGCTAAGAGCATAGCAGACACATGGGCAGTTTTTGAAATATTTAAAGCGCGCCGATTTTTCGGAAATACGTTTTAAAATGTTGCGCTTGCGATCACATGGGTAAAATATTAACAAAGATCCTCTTGTGACATATCTGGTGAAAGCCTGCACAGTTCTGAGTAGATTGGTGTTTATTTTGTTTCTCTATCTTATTTCTAGCCCGAGATATGATAGAAAATGTAAAGCCATACCAGGCCAAAATTCGCACTTTTTTAAAACTTTAAAAATCTGTAAAAAATTAACTGATAAAGAAAAAAATTCAAAACTTTTTTTTTGTAATTAACTAAAGTTGTTCTTCATATAGAAAAAAAATTAAAAAAATCTGAGGACGTCAGGGAAAAAAAATATTCATTTTTGGATCACTTGACATGGAATGACCCTATATTAAAGTGCTCAATGTGCTATAGGCTGTAAGATTAATTTGTAATATAAAAATTCTTAAAATTAATACTTTAGCTTCTTATTTATCCCCATATCACACAAAACTTAGTATGAGAGATAGTGAAGTGTTCTTAGTGTGTACTTCTTGTTGCCTCTTATTATTTAATGTTTTCTCACCCTTTACCCTGGGTTTACCTGCATATCCCCTTTTCTGGGCACATATGCAGGATGACCTGTCAGCCCCGGTGGCAGTGTCTAGTGTATTGTAACCACAGTCACTCCCTCCTAGGCTAGTCTAGAGGTCTACAGGGTTCACAATTTCTAAGTCCACTCACATTGGTACAAACTCCTCTCCTTTTTACTCTCACCTACATTTGTTTTATCATACTTTCCTTATCATACTTTCAGCCCTACTGCGCAGACACTGCCACCCATTTATTAAGCCCAAACACTCCCTCCGACGATAATCCACAGCAATGTCCAGGCACAGTTACATGCAGTGAGCGGAGAGCATTATAGCGTACGCACACTACAGCAGCTCACGCTCACTAACAGCTGTGATGTCATACAGTTCATCCACGGTTACAGCTGAATTACTGTTTATCTTGATTGGTATCAAAATTGAGGGGGACCCCATGCCAAATATTTCAATTATTTATTTATTTTTACAGCAATCTGATGCTACTTTGTTTCCCATATTTGCAACTAATCACAAACACCAGCACAGAGGGTGGACAGGGCAAAGTCTGACTTTAACCAGTCACGGGGGGAATGGGGAGCAGTGAATACGTATGAGGTTAATAAGCAAGCCCGAAAGCAGGGAGACAGCAGCGCTGAAGCTTGGTAAGTATAAAAGTCTAGGAAGCTAATGGCTGTGCCAAAACAGCGGGACTGCACTGTAAAACAGTTTGAGATGTGTTTGTCAACTTTTCAGCCTCTTTGAAGGTGTTTTCTATGCCTTTGATTTTGCCTCCCATTGATTTGAATGGGATTTCGAGGTTCGGAGAACTGTGCACTATACCATTGTGCGAACTTCTGAAAGCTCAGCGAACCTAACTTGAAAAGTTTAGTTCATCTCAAATCCTCAGAGATTGTCTTCTCCTCTTTCTGTTCCCCATGCTTAATGTGGCACACACAGACACACAATGCAAAGATAAGTCAACTTCACCCCATTTTATATGGCTTCAGGTGTGATTTCCATATTGCCCACACCTGTTACTTGCCACAGGCGATAACCTATTCGAAAAAGAGTTTATAGCCCAAAATCTGGTATAAAAATATTAATTTTATTGGTATACAACTACATAATACACATACAATTTCAATATTTAAAATATATTACATGATGAAACAACCATGATCAATGCATCCAAATTATTACATTAGGAGCTATAAGAGGAGGAGGGAGCCATAAAATACCTTAAAAGATAATTTTTTTTAAAAAATGTATATTTTATAAATCAATATTTAATTTTGACACTGGTACCGCATCAGTAAGAAACAAAGAAGAAAGATTATATATTAAGTACAATACTGGATATGTGGGCTGGTTGGTGACACTCGTAATATATACTATGTAAACTAAAATTACTAAAAAATGTGCATATAATGATGTACTTCAAATGTGCAAAGTAGTACACGATCACACAATGTGTAAAAAATTAAACCAAAATAATACATAAAATTATATTGCTAGTGCATAAGGTGTTATACAAACAAAAAAATACAAAAAAAACAAAAATTGCATAATAAAGTGCTGAATACAGTGCTGAAAAAAGGGCTAAAACATTGCACATAACACTACACCACCCATATAAAAAAATAATTATTAAAAATATATTAAAAAAAGTGCAGGGTGATAGCACATCAAACTGCACTATACAAATATTATATGATATAATTGAAGTGCTGAAAAGGTGTAAACTACATACAATATACTATACCAACCATAAGAGTGTATTATAGATAAGGAAGATATAAATAAATACACATAACAAGGCACCAGCCTAAAAATAGATTATACAATGTGCCAAAAAAGAATTCACACCAGTATATGTAATATATTCTATACAATTCATTCACCACTAGATGTCATCAAGTAAATTAATTTCTATGCACCTTGGCAGGATGTCTAAGCCAAGGGCAAATCAGAATGTTAACTGTTAACTGCTGTACCAGATCAATCATAGATAATAGATTCCCCAAAGACTACATTATACAAGGACATTGTCCATACAAAATGTGCACCTCTATAAGCAGTATATTTACCTATCCTTAGTGGATGCCACCAACACCCTGACCGTTTCGCCAATGGGGCTTCTTCCTGAGGGTGTAGCTGCATGTATGAACCCTCTTTTTATATGGATGTCACCTAATGACGTGCGGGGTAATGGCGCTCGCTGTGCCTCGCCCAAGCCGCATCGCCTTGGTCGGCGTCTGACGTCACTTCCCTGGTAACTCCCTGGACGCGTCACAAAGGAGGAAGAGGGGAGCGACGCGAGTTAGACGCGTCTCCGTAGCAACCAGCCGGAGCGACGCTCACACGAGCGCACGCGCACAAGTTTCTCATCAAGGAGGCAGAGTCGCAGGGAACTGCGAATAGCAAAAGGGATCGCAGAAAACTGCGAGTCGCAAAGAGGACACAATTACCTATGCGATTAGCCTATATTAGATTTTAATTCGTCAG
Source organism: Allobates femoralis (assembly GCA_033576535.1). Lineage (NCBI taxonomy): Eukaryota > Metazoa > Chordata > Amphibia > Anura > Aromobatidae > Allobates > Allobates femoralis. The sequence goes on from JARQOC010000001.1 coordinate 434,803,955, forward strand.
TCCTAATTGCAGAATAAATGACTGAACAAAGAGCGACAGAAAGAAACAGTTTAAAATATATAGTGTGTAGCTAAAAATTAGTGATACAAGTGCCATGGAGAGTAGAAAATTCTATAAATATATGATAAATAGTGTTTGTGTAAATAATGAGTGTGAATGAAAGTAATTAATAAGAAAAATATATTAAATAATAAAAAATAATAAAGAAGATAAGGAAAAATAATAACCAATAAATAATAAAATATATATAATAAATAATAATAAATAAAAATAAAAATAATAAATAAATAAAGAATAAAAAATACAAAATAAAAATAAAAAATAAATGAAAAAATAATATCAAATAATGATAAAAAATATATTAATGAAAATAATAAAAATAAAAAAAGTGTAAAAAATATATTACAAGATCATAAAAATAATAATAAAAAATTAATATATAGAAAAATACAAAAACATATATGAATCAAAAATATATAAAAATTAAAAATAAAAAATGAAAAAAAATCACAAAAATATATTTTTTTTTCAAAAAAAGAAAAAAGAAAATTTATAAATATATATAAAAACAAAAAAACTAAAACATTTTTTTAATATCACTCTCCTACAAAACCTGTAATTAAGAAAGTACCTAGTGACACAAACCATTCATCATGATCATTATATTCAGATTTTTCACTCATAGCTCAATATCGCAACATTATATTACAATATCATAATTATACAAAAAAACAACAGAAGTAAAGAAATCTTCCGTTATGAAAAGCTCTTCATTCTTATTCTTTACTTTTTCACCATCTCTGAAGCCTAAAAACATAAAAATATAAAATCAATAAAAAACATCCAAGAAAAATAATAAAATTCATACCTATACTCAGAGGAATGCGGCAAAGCTGAATATTTCATTGAGTCCATGAGGTCGAAGGCATCCAATTTTGTGTATCCATTGTGTCTCTAGTTGTGCTAACCTTTTCCCCATATCACCTCCACGTAAACTAATGGGAATACAATCGATCCCAAAAGTTCTCAAAAGGCTCCCATTACATGAATGTTTTAACTTGAAATGTTTAGCCAGGGGTTTCATGAGTGTCAGATCATCCTCTTTGCTAGCATTATTTATGTTGAGGACATGTTCCCTAAACCTTACTTTTAAAGGCCTTGTCGTGAGTCCCACATATATTAAATTACACGGACATGTCGCGTAATATATTACGTGAGTGGTATTACACGTAATCCGTCTTGTAATTTTGAACTCCTCCTTTTGATTGGCGGATCGGAACTCAAAAGTCCTCACCATATTAGGACAGGCAATACAGTCCCTACATGGGAAAAAAAACCCCATTTAGGCCCTTTTGATCCAAAACCATGTCCTGGGTTCGGGGCATCATATTGGCTGTGGGTTAACATGTCTTTCAAATTCTGCGCTCTCCTATACGTCATAGCTGGTTTCTCTTGAACATATTTCGCTAACACATCATCTGCGCTTATAACATGCCAATATTTATTTAGCGCCTCTGTCACTTCTTTCCATCTACAGTTGAACGTAGAAATGAACCTCACCTGATGTTGTTGTTCCCTTTTGGATCTTGAAAAGACTAGATCTTCCCTCTTCTTCACTACTGCTTTCTTGTATCCCTTTTTAATGCTTCTCCTGGAGTATCCCCGTTCCACAAATCTTTCGGTTAATTCCTTGGCTTGTATCTGAAATAAATTATCAGATGAACAAATCCTTCTGTGCTTAGGAATTGCCCTGTCGGGATACTGTCAATCAACGGTTTTGGATGGAATGAGGATGCATGTAATAGTGCGTTAACGGCGGTGTCTTTTCTGAAGACTCCAGTCTGTACATAACCCCTGTTATCCTTTTGGAGTCTCACATCCAAGAAATCCACCATTTCCTTGCTGGATTTACACGTGAGCTTAATGTTCATATTGTTTTCGTTTAAAATTTCAATGAACTCCAAGAGGTCAGCATCAGGACCTTGCCAAACCATAAAAATGTCATCAATATACCTTGACCATGACAACACATTGTCACTAAACTGTACAGGGTTACTCTGGAATATTTCCCTCTCCCACAGCCCCAGGAATACATTCGCATATGAGGGCACGAAGGCTGCCCCCATAGCGGTACCCTGGAGCTGTAGGTAGGGTACCCCTTTAAAAAGAAAATAATTGTGGGTCAAGGCAAATTCCAACATCTCCAGTAAGAAGTTTACAAATTCCATATCAAAATTAGTGGAATTAAGAAAAAATCTTACTGCCCTCAATCCATCTTCATGTTTGATGGAAGTATAAAGAGATTCGACATCACACACTACCATCGTCATATCCTCTTCCAAATGCAAGTCAGATATCTTGCATAGGAAGTCATTGGTATCTTTGATATACGAGGGTAGCGTCTCCACTATAGGTTTTAAATGGAAGTCAAGATACTTACCAATGGCCTCACACATGTTGCCATTTCCAGAGACGATCGGTCTTCCAGGCGGTGTTGTCGAGTTCTTATGGATTTTTGGGAGAAGGTACAGGCAGGCAGTCCTTGGTTGTTCAATATACAGGCCGTCCCTTGTCTCTTTATCTATGGTTGATTTCTCGTATGCATTGTCCAAGATCTTAATTAGTACTAATTGAAAAGCAGAGGTAGGATTAAAGGTGAGTCTTTTGTAACATTTCCCGTCCCCCAGTTGCCTAAACGCCTCCCTCTCATATAGGCTCCTGGGCCAGAGGACTACATTGCCACCCTTATCCGATGGTTTAATAACCAAATTTTTCATTTTTTTCAATTCGCTAAGGGCCTGTCTTTGTGATCTATTTAAATTATCACCTCTGATCCCTTTTGGTATCTTATTTAGTTCTTCAGTTACGAGTTTAACAAACAACTCTACATTAGAATGGAGATTCATTTGTGGAAACCTCTTAGCTTTGGGGAATTTAAACTTACTCAGGCTCTTTCCATCCTCACATTCTTCTCCAAGCTCCTCAAGAATTCTACAGATGTCATCCTCTTTATTTATTTCCTCGATCGGTAAAGCTGGTCTATCATGTATTTTCTTTAAGACCAACTTGCGGGCGAAGAGGTGGAGGTCTTTTACTGTAGAAAAGAGATTAAATGAGGTGGTAGGTGAAAAGGTTAGACCCAAACTGAGCACTTCCTCTTGAGCTTGCGTTAAGGCAAACTCCGACAAATGATTACCTGCATCTTGTAAAATTCTCTTTTTCTTGTCCTGCCATACGGTCTGAAAAACTTGCGCTTTTCCAAGTCTTCTGTGTCGGAGTTTGCCTTAACGCAAGCTCAAGAGGAAGTGCTCAGTTTGGGTCTAACCTTTTCACCTACCACCTCATTTAATCTCTTTTCTACAGTAAAAGACCTCCACCTCTTCGCCCGCAAGTTGGTCTTAAAGAAAATACATGATAGACCAGCTTTACCGATCGAGGAAATAAATAAAGAGGATGACATCTGTAGAATTCTTGAGGAGCTTGGAGAAGAATGTGAGGATGGAAAGAGCCTGAGTAAGTTTAAATTCCCCAAAGCTAAGAGGTTTCCACAAATGAATCTCCATTCTAATGTAGAGTTGTTTGTTAAACTCGTAACTGAAGAACTAAATAAGATACCAAAAGGGATCAGAGGTGATAATTTAAATAGATCACAAAGACAGGCCCTTAGCGAATTGAAAAAAATGAAAAATTTGGTTATTAAACCATCGGATAAGGGTGGCAATGTAGTCCTCTGGCCCAGGAGCCTATATGAGAGGGAGGCGTTTAGGCAACTGGGGGACGGGAAATGTTACAAAAGACTCACCTTTAATCCTACCTCTGCTTTTCAATTAGTACTAATTAAGATCTTGGACAATGCATACGAGAAATCAACCATAGATAAAGAGACAAGGGACGGCCTGTATATTGAACAACCAAGGACTGCCTGCCTGTACCTTCTCCCAAAAATCCATAAGAACTCGACAACACCGCCTGGAAGACCGATCGTCTCTGGAAATGGCAACATGTGTGAGGCCATTGGTAAGTATCTTGACTTCCATTTAAAACCTATAGTGGAGACGCTACCCTCGTATATCAAAGATACCAATGACTTCCTATGCAAGATATCTGACTTGCATTTGGAAGAGGATATGACGATGGTAGTGTGTGATGTCGAATCTCTTTATACTTCCATCAAACATGAAGATGGATTGAGGGCAGTAAGATTTTTTCTTAATTCCACTAATTTTGATATGGAATTTGTAAACTTCTTACTGGAGATGTTGGAATTTGCCTTGACCCACAATTATTTTCTTTTTAAAGGGGTACCCTACCTACAGCTCCAGGGTACCGCTATGGGGGCAGCCTTCGCGCCCTCATATGCGAATGTATTCCTGGGGCTGTGGGAGAGGGAAATATTCCAGAGTAACCCTGTACAGTTTAGTGACAATGTGTTGTCATGGTCAAGGTATATTGACGACATTTTTATGGTTTGGCAAGGTGCTGATGCTGACCTCTTGGAGTTCATTGAAATTTTAAACAAAAACAATATGAACATTAAGCTCACGTGTAAATCCAGCAAGGAAATGGTGGATTTCTTGGATGTGAGACTCCAAAAGGATAACAGGGGTTATGTACAGACTGGAGTCTTCAGAAAAGACACCGCCGTTAACGCACTATTACATGCATCCTCATTCCATCCAAAACCGTTGATTGACAGTATCCCGACAGGGCAATTCCTAAGCACCAGAAGGATTTGTTCATCTGATAATTTATTTCAGATACAAGCCAAGGAATTAACCGAAAGATTTGTGGAACGGGGATACTCCAGGAGAAGCATTAAAAAGGGATACAAGAAAGCAGTAGTGAAGAAGAGGGAAGATCTAGTCTTTTCAAGATCCAAAAGGGAACAACAACATCAGGTGAGGTTCATTTCTACGTTCAACTGTAGATGGAAAGAAGTGACAGAGGCGCTAAATAAATATTGGCATGTTATACGCGCAGATGATGTGTTAGCGAAATATGTTCAAGAGAAACCAGCTATGACGTATAGGAGAGCGCAGAATTTGAAAGACATGTTAACCCACAGCCAATATGATGCCCCGAACCCAGGACATGGTTTTGGATCAAAAGGGCCTAAATGGGTTTTTTTCCCATGTAGGGACTGTATTGCCTGTCCTAATATGGTGAGGACTTTTGAGTTCCGATCCGCCAATCAAAAGGAGGAGTTCAAAATTACAAGACGGATTACGTGTAATACCACTCACGTAATATATTACGCGACATGTCCGTGTAATTTAATATATGTGGGACTCACGACAAGGCCTTTAAAAGTAAGGATTAGGGAACATGTCCTCAACATAAATAATGCTAGCAAAGAGGATGATCTGACACTCATGAAACCCCTGGCTAAACATTTCAAGTTAAAACATTCATGTAATGGGAGCCTTTTGAGAACTTTTGGGATCGATTGTATTCCCATTAGTTTACGTGGAGGTGATATGGGGAAAAGGTTAGCACAACTAGAGACACAATGGATACACAAAATTGGATGCCTTCGACCTCATGGACTCAATGAAATATTCAGCTTTGCCGCATTCCTCTGAGTATAGGTATGAATTTTATTATTTTCTTGGATGTTTTTTATTGATTTTATATTTTTATGTTTTTTAGGCTTCAGAGATGGTGAAAAAGTAAAGAATAAGAATGAAGAGCTTTTCATAACGGAAGATTTCTTTACTTCTGTTGTTTTTTTGTATAATTATGATATTGTAATATAATGTTGCGATATTGAGCTATGAGTGAAAAATCTGAATATAATGATCATGATGAATGGTTTGTGTCACTAGGTACTTTCTTAATTACAGGTTTTGTAGGAGAGTGATATTAAAAAAATTTTTTTAGTTTTTTTGTTTTTATATATATTTATAAATTTTCTTTTTTCTTTTTCTTTTTTTGAAAAAAAATATATATTTTTGTGATTTTTTTTTCATTTTTTAATTTTTAATTTTTATATTATTTTTGATTCATATATATTTTTGTATTTTTCTATATATTAATTTTTTATTATTATTTTTATGATCTTGTAATATATTTTTTACACTTTTTTTATTTTATTTTTTTATTTTTATTATTTTCATTAATATATTTTTTATCATTATTTGATATTATTTTTTCATTTATTTTTTATTTTTATTTTGTATTTTTTATTCTTTATTTATTTATTATTTTTATTTTTATTTATTATTATTTATTATATATATTTTATTATTTATTGGTTATTATTTTTCCTTATCTTCTTTATTATTTTTTATTATTTAATACATTTTTCTTATTAATTACTTTCATTCACACTCATTATTTACACAAACACTATTTATCATATATTTATAGAATTTTCTACTCTCCATGGCACTTGTATCACTAATTTTTAGCTACACACTATATATTTTAAACTCTGTTCTTTCTGTCGCTCTTTGTTCAGTCATTTATTCTGCAATTAGGACTGACGAATTAAAATATAATATAGGCTAATCGCATAGGTAATTGTGTCCTCTTTGCGACTCGCAGTTTTCTGCGATCCCTTTTGCTATTCGCAGTTCCCTGCGACTCTGCCTCCTTGATGAGAAACTTGTGCGCGTGCGCTCGTGTGAGCGTCGCTCCGGCTGGTTGCTACGGAGACGCGTCTAACTCGCGTCGCTCCCCTCTTCCTCCTTTGTGACGCGTCCAGGGAGTTACCAGGGAAGTGACGTCAGACGCCGACCAAGGCGATGCGGCTTGGGCGAGGCACAGCGAGCGCCATTACCCCGCACGTCATTAGGTGACATCCATATAAAAAGAGGGTTCATACATGCAGCTACACCCTCAGGAAGAAGCCCCATTGGCGAAACGTGTCAGGGTGTTGGTGGCATCCACTAAGGATAGGTAAATATACTGCTTATAGAGGTGCACATTTTGTATGGACAATGTCCTTGTATAATGTAGTCTTTGGGGGAATCTATTATCTATGATTGATCTGGTACAGCAGTTAACAGTTAACATTCTGATTTGGCCTTGGCTTAGACATCCTGCCAAGGTGCATAGAAATTCATTTACTTGATGACATCTAGTGGTGAATGAATTGTATAGAATATATTACATATACTGGTGTGAATTCTTTTTTGGCACATTGTATAATCTATTTTTAGGCTGGTGCCTTGTTATGTGTATTTATTTATATCTTCCTTATCTATAATACACTCTTATGGTTGGTATAGTATATTGTATGTACCGTATATACTCGTGTATAAGCCGACCCGTGTATAAGCCGACCCCCCTACTTTTGCCCCCAAAACCTGGGAAAATCTATTGACTCGTGTATAAGCCGAGGGTGGACCCTAGCACAAGTATACAGCCCCCAGCAGTGTGGTATACACCAGTCCCAGAGGTAGATACAGCAGCCCCAGTGGTAGTATACACGCAGCCCCAGTAGTATATACAGCCCCAGTGGTAGTATATACAGCCCCAGTGGTAGTATACAGGGCCCCAGAGGTATATAGCAGCCCCAGTGGTAGTATACAGTGCCCCAGAGGTATATAGCAGCCCCAGTGGTAGTATACAGGGCCCCAGAGGTATATAGCAGCCCCAGTGGTAGTATACAGTGCCCCAGAGGTATATAGCAGCCCCAGTGGTAGTATACAGGGCCCCAGAGGTATATAGCAGCCCCAGTGGTAGTATACAGTGCCCCAGAGGTATATAGCAGCCCCAGTGGTAGTATACAGGGCCCCAGAGGTATATAGCAGCCCCAGTGGTAGTATACAGTGCCCCAGAGGTATATAGCAGCCCCAGTGGTAGTATACAGGGCCCCAGAGGTATATAGCAGCCCCAGTGGTAGTATACAGTGCCCCAGAGGTATATAGCAGCCCCAGTGGTAGTATACAGGGCCCCAGAGGTATATAGCAGCCCCAGTGGTAGTATACAGTGCCCCAGAGGTATATAGCAGCCCCAGTGGTAGTATACAGGGCCCCAGAGGTATATAGCAGCCCCAGTGGTAGTATACAGTGCCCCAGAGGTATATAGCAGCCCCAGTGGTAGTATACAGGGCCCCAGAGGTATATAGCAGCCCCAGTGGTAGTATACAGTGCCCCAGAGGTATATAGCAGCCCCAGCGGTAGTATACAGGCAGCCCCAGTAATGCAGGCCCCCCCCAGCGTCTCTCCGGTCACCTGTAAAGCAAGCTATACTTATCAGTGTCCCGCTCGCACCCGCCGCTGCCGACATCCACGATCCTCCATCTTCATGCGACTCCTCTTCCTGTTTCCTGTGCGCGTCGCCGGGAATGACGTCATTGCCGGCGACGCGCACAGAAACAGGAAGAGGAGTCGCATGAAGATGGAGGATCGTGGATGTCGGCAGCGGCGGGTGCGAGCGGGACACTGATAAGTATAGCTTGCTTTACAGGTGACCGGAGAGACCCTGGGGGGGCCCTGCATTACTGGGGATGCGGGGGCTGCTGTATACCGATGTATACATCGGTATGTACCGATGTATACATCGGTATACAGCACTGACTCGCGTATAAGCCGAGGGGGGTACTTTTCAGCCCAATTTTTGGGCTGAAAAACTCGGCTTATACGCGAGTATATACGGTAGTTTTACACCTTTTCAGCACTTCAATTATATCATATAATATTTGTATAGTGCAGTTTGATGTGCTATCACCCTGCACTTTTTTCAATATATTTTTAATAATTATTTTTTTATATGGGTGGTGTAGTGTTTATGTGCAATGTTTTAGCCCTTTTTTCAGCACTGTATTCAGCACTTTATTATGCAATTTTTGTTTTTTTTGTATTTTTTTGTTTGTATAACACCTTATGCACTAGCAATATAATTTTTATTATTATTTTGGTTTTAATTTTTTACACATTGTGTGATCGTGTACTACTTTGCACATTTGAAGTACATCATTATATGCACATTTTTTAGTTTACATAGTATATATTACGAGTGTCACCAACCAGCCCACATATCCAGTATTGTACTTAATATATAATCTTTCTTCTTTGTTTCTTACTGATGCGGTACCAGTGTCAAAATTAAATATTGATTTATAAAATATACATTTTAAAAAAAAAAATTATCTTTTAAGGTATTTTATGGCTCCCTCCTCCTCTTATAGCTCCTAATGTAATAATTTGGATGCATTGATCATGGTTGTTTCATCATGTAATATATTTTAAATATTGAAATTGTATGTGTATTATGTAGTTGTATACCAATAAAATTAATATTTTTATACCAGATTTTGGGCTATAAACTCTTTTTCGAATAGGTTATTGTTGGTTTGAGTTTGCCTTTAGTGCATTATTGGCCTTTATCGGTTTTCTTTACTTGCCACAGGTGAGTCTGAATGAGCATCACATGCTGGAAATAAAAGTTGTTTACCCACAATTTTGGAAAGGTGGCAACACTTTTTCCTGGCCCATTTTGGGGATCTTTTCTGTGAAATTATGTCCATTTTGCCTTTTTTAGGCTAGGGTCACACATAGAAATCCGTTTTTGAAAGTGATTTCCATGACCAATCCGTTTTTTTTGGGGGTGCTTTTTGAGCCTCCTGTACCTCTGAACGTTTTTGGACTTAGTCATTTTTTGACCAAAATTCTTGAAAAAACTGATCCGTTTTTTTAAGGCACCCAAAAAAAAAACGGATCTGTTTTTCCATAGGGCCCATGTAAAAAATTTTTTTTAAAAATGGACTCCAAAAACGTTGCTAGCAATGTTTTTAAGTGCAGAAAAAAACGGACAGGGTTTTATTACATCTTAGGGCCCTTTCACATCAGCGTTTTTTCGTAATTCGCGGCAGATGCGGTGAAAAAACCGCATCTACCGCGTTTGCCGCATAACCGATACACTTGCGGCGCGGTTGCGATTTTTTCCATAGAAAGTATAGGGGGACTTGCGGCAGGTGCGGCAAGTGCGGCTTTGCACTTGCGGCAGGTGCGGCAGCGAAAAAAACCGCGGTCAGCCGCGGTTTTTTTTCGCTGCCGCACCTGCCGCAAGTACAAAACCGCACTTGCCGCACCTGCCGCAAGTCCCCCTATACTTTCTATGGAAAAAACCGCAACCGCGCCGCAAGTGTATCGGTTAGGGTGCTTTCACATCTGCGTTTTTCGTAATTCGCGGCAGATGCGGTGAAAAAACCGCATCTGCCGCGATTGCCGCATAACCATTCCACTTGCGGCGCGGTTGCGGTTTTTTCTATGCAATGTATAGGCATACTTGCGGCAGGTGCGGCAAGTGCGGTTTTGCACTTGCGGCAGGTGCGGCCGCGAAAAAAACCGCAGTAAGCCGCGGTTTTTTTTCGCGGCCGCACCTGCCGCAAGTGCAAAACCGCACTTGCCGCACCTGCCGCAAGTATGCCTATACATTGCATAGAAAAAACCGCAACCGCGCCGCAAGTGGAACGGTTATGCGGCAATCGCGGCAGATGCGTTTTTTCACCGCATCTGCCGCGAATTACGAAAAACGCAGATGTGAAAGCACCCTTATGCGGCAAACGCGGCAGATGCGGTTTTTTCACCGCATCTGCCGCGAATTACGAAAAACGCTGATGTGAAAGGGCCCTTATCCGTTTTTCTATCAGTTTTTGGACTTAGAAAAAAACAAACCAAAATCTGATGCCAAAAATGGACCAAGGGCTTATGTGTGACCCTAGCCTTACTCGGTTTTCTTTTTGTGAGAAATACTTAGTTTTCTGGAATAATTTCAAAGCTGACACTTATGGCCATGACTGTATGGGAGCAATAGAATGATTAGTGAATTTTAGTATAAACAATCGGCATAAGGAGACTGATAAGGAGACTTATAGACGCAATGCTCTGGGAAATATGCAAATTGTCACTTCAGTGAGTAAGTGAAAAACTCTAATGCAACCCAATAAAGGTAGCAATCCTCAAAGTCATAATCGACTCTTTAACAAGCCTTTTAATATGACTTAGGATTTGTGCCAGATAAGAACCCCAAACTGCAGACGCTGCGTTTCAGGGTGTCTGCCCCTCATCAGTGCAGAATGTGGGAATTCCGATCTGGCTGTATGAGAGGCTAAAATGTGGTCTGGGGGACTAGCTATTCTCTTTATAGAGAGGAATCTGCCTGCCGACATAAGGATAAACAATCAAAACACATAATGCCAAAATGCATAAGATTATGGAGTCATCCAAAACCCGATGTGCACTTTGCATACATACTTTGCTATGGCTGCGTGGTCCTGTGCAAAGCTTTTTAAAGAGTTCAATATCCATTCAGGTGTTTCATAACATATGGGAAATAATTGAATTATCCTCCATTGAATGTGATGACATTAATGATACACCCATAAATGATTTGGTAATTAATGCGTAGTGAGAGGAAGTTGTTCTGTTGATAATGCTAAGATTGGCATGCCAATGTCTCTATTTGTACTGTTTCATACTGTCATTTTATCACCTTGTTCCTGTGAGTATAAAATAATTCTTTCTTGGATATCTATTACCTGGCTGTGCTGCACTACATTCAATCTGCTTTTTGAGGTCAGCTGCCCCAAATGTTGGAAGATTGGAAGTGAAGGAGGATTCCATGCCTGCAATATTGTGTTGTTTTTTTTTTTTACAAAATGCTAGTTCAATCAAGGGTAAGCGAATCAAGCAATATCACATTACAAACAGTTCATTCATTATTCACGCTGGTCTTGATAAGTGGGCATTCTGGATGCTCCTGATTCATGTGCATTCCTCTTCATGAATCTGCCGCATCTGATGACTTAATGCTATCAAGAAAATGGAGGACGAGACCCTGGTGGACCTATCTAGGCTTGCACAAGATCAGTCTTCCAGAAGTTTGTTAAATAATAATAAATAATATTCTAGATGGACTATAAACTGGTAAAGTTATACTGTGTACCTCTGTGATTTTTCCTGATGAATGGGTCCTGTACGCCAAAACGCGTAAAAATAAAATCATGAACTAAAACAAATCTCTCCAGTAGATTTATTACAGTGTGATGGAAGCGCAGACCGACTTCCTTTTCCTTTTCTTCCCAGATCTTTTTGTCTCTGGAAGGATACTGCTGTAGACCGTCATAGTCAGGATATCAAGCAGATATCACAGGTCTTTAAAGTTGGTTGTAGACAGAAAAAAGACAAGAGAGCGCTCCCTGTGAAAGACCTTCAAGAAATAAGAATTAGAGGGGGGCCGCTAGGACGCTCACCTTGGGGGGTTGTGCGCCCCCGCACAACCCCGGGTAAAGCCTTCTATTGAACTTATGTCCTCTGGTCGCGGTGCCCGATTGGCAGTGTCCTCCTGTATCGGTCCTGCGGCTCCGCTGCGTCATGCTTCCTGGTTCCGTGTCACATGACCGCTACTGCCAGAATTACGTCACCGCAGGTCCTTGAATCCACCAGGCGGTAACCACAGAGACCAGAGGTCCTTCAGCTTGTTAGGTATTGCGATCCGCTAGAGCAGCTCCTGCCGAACTCCCAGAGGGAGTGATAGCATACAGGAAAAACGTTTTGTTTTTTATCGGCTTGTAGAGCGCTTAATGAATCACAAGCAGAGCATTAAATAAAATCAGACCTTTATTAGCCCCTTGTGCTGCCACAACATGTTTCAACAGTACTCTACTGTCTTCCTCAGGTGATACCACCTGAGGAAGAAAGTAAAGTACTGTTGAAACGTGCTGTGGCAGCACAAGGGGCTAATAAAGGTCTGATTATATTTGATGCTCTGCTTGTGATTCATTTAGCGCTCTACAAACTGATAAAAAAACAAAACTTTTTTCCTGTTTAAAGTTGGTTGTGACTTCCACAACCAAAAAAGGTGAGCAAACCATAACTCACAACTTAAAAACTGTTCCACACAGGTCTACCCTAAATTGCGCCTTTCTTTTCCAGTTCAATATACTAACCACATAGTCGCAGTAGCAGGGTACTTCAAATCCACCCTTATTTATTCAATTAGAGGTGGATAAGCATTGTATAATTGATGGAGATATGCGGTTCCACAAGACAGCTGATCACATCCAACTACCAACTGCACCTTGAACAGCTGATCGGTGAGGGTTTCCGGGTGTTGTGCCCTAACTCATCTGATATTAATAAGCTATCCTGAGACAATCTATTTTAATATTTTTGACCTGAAAAAGAAACACACATAAAAAGATGCAACTAACAACCTTGTTACTTGAATTTAAACTTGTGTACTACAACTTTTATGTGCACGCATATAAAGTAAGCAACATTAACTTTTTTAAGACAATAAACATTTATAGAAAGGGTTTTTCTGTAAGACTTATATGAGCTATATTTTCATACTGTGCAAGTTATAAAAGATGTTTGTAAATTTGATTCATGGAAATATCATTTACTTTTCATTTAAATTGGCTGTTCATTACTGGAAAACCCCTTTAACAAGATCATGCCAGGTACTGTATATTTAGTGAAGATGTCTCCAACTTACATGAACTGGTGATGCTGGATCTGGCTGCACACTCTAAGAATGAAAAGAAGGAAAACATTCCATCAGTCTTAAAGGGGTGAGACTATAACAAAACAGTTACTGTATCTCCTATATGAAATGTATGATCACTGGTTGAACAAACTTCGGCACCCTCATGATCAAGATCATTAGTCCTAGTTGTGCGTGGGTCAAGCATGTGCACCACAGCTCTGTTGAATGTCTATGGTATTGATGAAGAAAGCGAAGTTCAGCTTATTAAAACAGTTTCTAATAATTGATGTTGAGACCCCAGCAAGCTGTGTGGCCAAATATCTGTAAATTTATGATCAGTGTAGACATATACTATGATTATTTTGCTTCAATAAAGCATGTACTTTTGCATTTGCTGAAACTGACAATGGCAGTACAAAAGTATCCAGTTAGTCAGCAGAAGGGATTGGAGGACAGAGCTCCAGTTAGAGGATGAGATGCAGAGTCATGTGACTGCATATTGCAGACTTGCTAATTAACCTGGATTTATTTGCCCAATTTTAGGTGTGAGTCACTACCACTGTTACTATGCTCTGGGATTTTCCCTGAATCAGCAGTACAGCAATAAGTAAAGTGGGATTTCTCTGAACAGCAGCCAATTCCAGATACATTGTGCTGCTAATGTAAGAAGGAATGGCTTCCCAAATGATTGATATTAGAGGGAAATTAGAAGCATGCAGAACAAAAGTAGCCAATAGAAAGTGTCAGCATCTCTGCTCTGCCCCACTTCCTCCGCCCAGCAGAGACGCCGACGTACGCACTGCCGAGGCTGCCCAACCACTTCCCATCTGAACCAGTACCAGTATCCACACTGCCTGTGATCTTCATACAGTCCTGTTTGTTACCCTGGGTCATGTATCTGCTTCCCTGACCACTATGGTCAGCTGCTGCTGTCTAGGCACTGCCCTTAAGTAGTACTGGTGTCTACCGGCAGCCAAGTACAACTTCACCATCAGAGTCTCTGAAGAAATGGCACCTAGCATGCTCCTCCGGGGTACACCTGGCCCGTGGGGCAGTGGGTCCACACCCACAAGCATGACAGTATGCTCAGGCCCTGGACCTTATTGACTTCAATATTTCCTGCTTTTGGAGCTGTTCCAAGAGATGACCCAGCAACAAAAGAAGCAGGATCAAATCCTGACTTTCCTGTAGCCATTGAATGGCCATCTAAATGCCCTTACACCAACTGCTTTACATACACCTGTTCATGCTACTGTTTCCTTGGCAGCTCCTACCCAGTCTACAACTCTCGCACCAGGAGCTGGTCAATGCCTGTCTGCTCCACCTCGATTTGGAGATTATACTAACCAGGGCCATAGTTTTATCAATCCGTACAGGCTGATCAAAAACTGTTGGCCCACCAGATTCCCTTTGATCAGGCCAAAGTGGCATTTTTTATGTCCCATCTGGGAGATGAGGCTTTTCCATAGCTCAACCCCTATGAAAAAAAGGAGACCCTGTAACTCTTGATCAGCAGGTCTTTCTGGCAGTGTTCCATATAGTATTTGATGAGACGATTCATGTTACTTCTGCTGCACCCTCCTTTTTCAGGCTGCGACAGGGCAGTCTGACTGGCGATCCGGATCCACACCTTGTCTTCTGAACTTGGATGAAGCAACAAGGCTACTTTATATGACTAAATTTCCCAGGCTATCTGCATTGATCTTAGGTTCAGGAATGCTCCAGAGAATTGTCACGTGAGCAGAAACCTATGCATCTAGCTCTATTGCTCCAGCAACTGCTCATTTCCTAGCCTTCCACGTCTGTTGTCACTCCTGAACCTATGTAAGTCGACTGCTGAGCAGCGGCAGGAATACTGTTGTGTCTAAGGATTGTGCTACTATCGTGGCATCACAGATTATCTTATCCACTCCTTTCCTGAGAAGATGGGAAATTCCTAAACCTAGGGTCTTTGGGAGAAGCTACCCTGGGCAAGGGCAACTCCTCTCTTCCATTGATTCTGTCCATATTTGGGTCATTTGGCTGAGGGTGAAACCATCTATTCTGCCAGGTCTGCCATCCATTTACTGGTCGTACGCTGATGTCTTCCATAAGAAGGAAGTGGAGATGTTACTGCCACATAGGCTGTGCTATTGTCTCATTGACCTGCTTCAGGGATCTTAACCCTTTCAGAAAGTATCTACCCCGTGTCTCAGGCAGATCTTGCAAGGTGGTTCATCCAGAAGTCTTTCTCACCGGCATGAGCTGGTTTCCTCTTTGTTAAGAAAAAGGATGAAAATCTATGGCCTTGTAGAGACTATAGATGTCTAAACCAGATCATGATCAAAAACAAATATCCGTTTCCCCTAATTCCGGAAGTACACTGTGGGCCATTTATATGGATACACCTAAATAAAATGGGAATGGTTGGTGATATCAACTTCCTGTTTGTGACACATTAGTATATGGGAGGGGGAAAATTTTTCCAGATGGGTGGTGACCATGGTGGCCATTTTGAAGTCAGCCATTTTGGATCCAACTTAATTTTTTCCAATGGGAAGAGGGTCATGTGACACATCAAACGTGTTGAAAATGTCATAAGAAAAACAATGGTGTGCTTGGTTATTGGAAATAAAAAATTTTTAGAGACTCCATCTTTATTAGAACAAAACCCTCAGTCCAACGTAGTCCATAGACAGAGCAATATCAGCTCTGCTTCATCTCTCTGAACAGACAAGCATCTGTACAGAGAGACAAGCGGGCTGAGACTGACAGTGACAGTCAGAGTTCAACCGAGTTCATAGCTGAGACATGAACTCGGGTGAACTCTGATGTCACTGCGAACACAGCTGAAAACTGCCGAGTTCTCAGTGGTGCAGATAATATCCCCGTAAGTTAATGAGCGATCCTGTAAGTACTCTAAGTGGCTAGGACAGCAAGACGGCATGATGCGCCGCAGGGACCCGGTAAGTATAGCGATCATGTTTATTAATTATATGCTTTACTTTACAGCCCCCCCATCTGCCCCATCCCATAACTGTAAAGTCTAAGCTCCTGGTTCAGATGTAAGTTCATGTTATGTCCAGCCCCAAACTCGGACTTTACAAAAAGGTCCAGGTGAGTCTCCTGATCTCAAGCATCGGGGAGTTTGCCCATCACTAAAGGGATCCTGTCCCCTCCAGAACGCCTCCTAAGCTACCAAAACATGTCCCTGCAGCATATTGTCACTAATCTCACACTCCTTTTGTCTCCTAAAAGCATCCTGTGAAAGTGCATAAAAACATTTTAATACTCACTCATTAGTGATTATAATTAGCAGGGCTATATTCTTTAGCCCTTAGGGCGTGTTGTTTTGCAGCCTGAATGATCCACCCTCTCTCTGTCTGTTTGCTTTGCTTGTGCAGGCATTGCCCTCCACCCTCTTAGTCACTCACAGAATGCAAATCATTAGTCCTGCCTCCAGCTCCACATCACAGCAGCACAGACAGAGAGAGGGTGGATCATTCAGGCTGCAAAACAACACGCCCTAAGGGCTAAAGAATATAGCCCCTGCTAATTATAATCACTAATGAGTGAGTATAAAATCGTTTTTATGCACTTTCACAGGATGCTTTTAGGAGACAAAAGGAGCGTGAGATTAGTGATAATATGCTGCAGGGACATGTGTTGGTAGCTTAGGAGGTGTTTTGGAGGTGACAGGATCCCTTTAACTGCTACCATAAAAATAATACAGGTGGGTCAGTGATATGGAAGGCCTAGTGGGATGGGGGCCCCTCATACTTCATGCAACAGCTCTAATCAATGTTATGCTCCACCACACTCAGGTGCCACAAATATCAGTTTCTTTGAATATTACAGGAAGAATTATTCAGGTGGGTCAGTGACAGGTGCAGGCCTAGTGGCCTGGCGGCACTCATACCTCATGCGACAGCTTCAATAAATTTTACGCACAGACACACTCAGGTGCCACAAATATAAGATTCAATAATTACTACTGGAATAATTATACAGGTGGGTCAGTGACAGGTGTAGGCAAGGTGCTCAGGAAACATGGTGCTAAATTCAGGAAACAGACAAGAAGGAGACCCAAATAACAGTCTCCACATTTCAAAATATTAAGGCCAAGATACCATGAAAGTGGCATCAATTGACTCAGAATAAAAACTGGAGAATGGTGAGATCAATGCAGCACACTGAAATTACAAGCCTAGTCTACCCAGTCTGGGTGGAATCGTCCTTGCAGATCAATGACTTGCCAGGACACCACCACCAGCAGCACTGAAGACATGTTCTGAGAGAACACAGGCTGTTGGGCATTACAAAACCTCTAAGGGGTGACTGGTAAGCTCAGGCCATTCCTCCATTTTCAAAGCACAAAATGCAAAAAGTTCCAACTCCCCCCTTTGGCATGGATATTGAGCTCTAGCTACTCCTGCACCATCCTCTCCAGTCGTTTACTATGAGTCAGGCTTGTTCTCAGTTCTGCAGTGGATGGAATGATTTAAAAAATTGGTCAAATGACTACCAGAAATTACTTCTGATAGTTAAACTGATGTTGCAAATGTTTCTGCACTGACGGCTCAACGTTCCCCAGGTTAGAAGTGTAGATCTGCGATGTGTACTGTGTGTCTCACAGCTGTCTATGGCAAAATCAGTTCGAAGAATATCTACAAGTGTTGTTTGATATTCCAGCATGTGAGTGTCTCTGTCCAGGGTGGGAAGCTTCTAAATTTACTCTTGTACCATGGATCTAAAAATGTAACAATCCAGTAGTCACCGCTAATTTGAATTGTAACAAAATGGGCATCATGTTCCAGCAAAAAGGCGCTCATGTGTCTGAAGCATCCATGAGGCCCAAGGCGGGGTAACAATCAAGCTTAATAATTTCTCCATCTCCTGACTGTTGTATGCTATCACCTCTTCATGTTCATCCACCTCAATTAGTTCCTCTGCTCCTGCGCCTTCACTAACAGTTTGTCTGGTGCTACGAGCAACCCTCGGTTGCTCTACTCTACCCTCCCATGCTACCCGCCTGTGCGATGAGAGTTTCGATCTTAGAGATACTGGTATCTCTTCCACATCCTCCTCTCCTTCCTCCTCCTCTTCCTCTAGGATCATCGCCTCATCCTACAGACTTTTTAAAGTTTGCTCCAGCATGTATATGACTGGAATAGTGATGCTGTCGTCAGTGCTAACCATCTTAGTAGCCATTTCAAAACTGTGCAGAAGGGTGCAGAGATCCTTGTTCTGTGCCCACTCTGCAGGTGTCATTTGCACCACCTTCAGCTTGCTTTGACTTACTATATGCTTGATAGCATAGTGCACCAGGGCTCGTCGCTGCTGCCATACTCACTGCAATATGTACAGAGTGGAATTCCCTCATGTTGACATATCGCATATAAACCGTTTAATCAGTTGTCCGAATGACCTCTGTAGCAATGCCAGGTGATGAGTCACAGGGCGCTCCCTATTTATCCTTTTTTACAGGGTGAGAGTGGCAGAAGTGAGCACACAGTGACCGTGCCTTCTGCAGCAGCTCATCAAGGCCGGAATAGTGGTGTAGTAATTGCTGGATAACCAGGTGGAGGACGTGAGCCATGCAAGGCACATGAGTAAGTTTACCCCAGCATAGGACCTCCACCAGATTTGCAGTTATTGCACATGACCTTCCCTGGCTCTAGGTTTAGGGGAGACAGCCATTAGTCAAACTCGGCCTGCATATCGGTCCACAACTCTTCAGCGGTGTGACTGACATCTCCGAGGTAGTTTAATTTTAACACTGATGAATGGCGGAGAACCCTGGCAGCGCAGTACAGAGGGGGGAGGGTCACGCTGGACTGCTGGAACATTAAGAGAGAGGCCGATGGTGCAGCTGGAGGCCCTAGAGGAGCTGGAAGAGGCAGAAGCAGTAGATGAAGTGAGATATAATGTCCATGGCCATGTTTTCTCATCTAGGTGTCAGTGGAGATATGCACCCCCTGTCTCACACACAGAGTTTCTCAGGGAAAGGGTGATATTGCCTGCGACATGCTGGTGTACCTCCGACATAGTGCAGTGTTATGAACCGATGACTCAGGAGTAACATTCAGATTCTGTAGAAGTCGTTGGTAACTATACTGACCTCAATCCCTGACTACACACCGCAACTAGAAGTAGCTGTGGGATGTAACTAACCGGACCTAGACACCTCTGCACAGGCGAAAACTAACTGCTCCTAAAAATGGATGTAGGAAAAGCTATCTTGCCTCAGAGCAGAACCCCAAAAGAATAGCAAGCCCCCCCCCCGACAGATATTAACTGGGAAACAAGAGACAGAAAAACAAACACAGGCAGAGTAAAAGGTTTAGCAAATGAGACCACACTCGCTATATAGAAAAGACAGGATAAAATACTATTGCAGTCAGTAAAAAACATCGAGACTCGGCGACCTCTATATCAGCAGACGTCTATGAATCAAATGCCAGCAGAACTAGAAATAACAGATAATAGTGAAAGGAAGTTTTCTTTCTAGGAATTTTACCAATCTAAGAGCAGATAAACAAATATACAGACTAGATTGAAAACCCACATCTCAGAATTAAACAAAACATGAGCAGATCCTTAAGCACACAAAAGTGTGCCACAAAATATCAAAAAACCATACACTTATCTTGCAAAGATCTTTACAGAGCACAAGAAACCAGAGAGATGTGGACTCCTCCAGGGACAAAAGACAACTGGCAAGGAATGATCCACTTCCAACCATTATATGCTCCAAGAACCAGATTGCCAATCACCATCACCTGTGAAGCCCACACAGTCAGCTGCATCACCAGCAACAACCACCGGAGGGAGGTCCAATGAATTCACAACAGTGTAGCACCTACCCCACGTACACCTCAAACACCAAGCCTATTCACCCTTACATCACACCTAATCCCACCACGAGTTTGGGATTTCCCACACATATTTCATGCACACAGATTTGGAAAGCACTTGTTTGAAGCCCAAAAAAAAGTTATTTGACAACAGACAGGGATTTAGCAATCAGGTTTTATAGGCCAATAAAAGCTTGTTAGCGGAATCACAAAATTGGGCAATCACTAGTTTAAGGCCCAAAAAAAGTTATTTGACAATAGACAGAGTTTTAGCAATGAGTTTTTAAGGAAAACAAAAGTCTGTTAGGTAAACCAAAAATGTGGCAATCACTAGTTTGAGGCCCCGAAAAAGGTTATTTGACAACAGACAGAGATTTGCCAATGAGTTTTTTTAGGACAATAAAAGTCTGTTAGGGGAACCCAAAATCTGGAAATTACTTGTTTGAGACCTAATAAAAGCCTGTTTAGGGGAACCACAAACTTGGACAATCACTAGTTTGAGGCCCAAAAAAAGTTATTTGACTACAGACAGAAATTTGGCAATGAGTTTTTTTAGGCAAATAAAAGCTTTTTGGGGGGTAGCACTAAGATTCTGCAATCACTTGTTTGAGGTCAAAAAAAGCATTTTTAGGGGAACTACAAAGATTTGGCAATCACTTGTTTGAGGGAAAAAAAGCCATTTAGGGCAACCACAATGCTTGGCAATAACATGTTTGAGGCCATTAAAAACCTTTTTAGGGGAACTACAAAGATTTGGCAATTACTTGAGGCCAAAAGAAGCCTTTTAGGGTAACAACAAAGATTTGGTAATCACTTGTTTGCAAAGTATGAGGCTTTGGTAATGCACATAGATTTGTTAATCACACTTATTCTCAGCAATAAATGTCTATTTCCAGATGGACCCGCCCGCCCTCGTATTCTATCTAAAAAGTAAGCTAGCTATCTTTTCATGTAGTACAGATGGAGAAGGAGGGAGTGGCAGCAGCACTCTGTCACTAGCAGTTACACTCTGAAAATGCCAATGACAATAGGGATGAGCGAGTAGTGAAATATTCGGTCTCGTTATACTCTTAACGAGTAGGTTCCAATACTCGGGTACTCGTTACGAGTCCAATGTAAGTCAATGGGAAATGCGAGTAATGTCTCTGCTGGACCCTATACAGCGGTCTGGGGGCTGAGGAAAAGGCTGAAATGGGTGCATGATTGTTTAAAAGCCGGCTGTAAAAAGACGTCGGCTTTTAAACAATTATTTAGCCCAATCCTCCACCTCCCATCCCGATCCTCCGCTCCCCCCGCCGAGTCCCACCCCGATCCTGAGTTAGAACCGGGCGGGAAGCACAGCACAAGGGAGGGGGAGCAAAGGACCCGGGCGGAGAAGCCGTCGGTGAGAAGACTTCACCGCTGGCTTTCCCGTTCTCTGATGCCCCCTCCCAGCTCCCTGGTTCTGAACTACCCGCCCTGTCCTAACTTCATGTGAAGTAGCCGTGCGGTGCTGTCAGGGTTCATGTGAGTTCATGTTTGACAGCATGAACTCACATGAACTTTCCCACAGCCACCCAGTGCACAGCTCAGCTACATCTCTGGTAGAGGTTCTCTACCAGAGATGTAGCTGAGCTAAAGAACAAAATTGGACTACATTGGATGGAAGACAATTTTCTAAATAAAGATGGAGTCTCTAAGTGTTGTTTGGATTTTTTTTCTAATAAAACTTTTTTCTCTGTGTTGTGTTTTTTTTAATACTTTAATATAAATTCATGGTGGTCATGACTAATATTGGCGTGACCCCATGAATTTCGGGCATAGTAACATAGTAACATACATAGTAACATAGTTTTTAAGGTTGAAGGAAGACTTTAAGTCCATCTAGTTCAACCCATAGCCTAACATGTTGATCCAGAGGAAGGCAAACAAAAAACCCATGTGGCAACACTAGCTCCACATTGGGGGAAAAATTCCTTCCCGACTCCAGATATGACAATCAGACTAATTCCCTGGATCAACGCCCTATCAAAGAATCTAGTATGTATAACTGGTAATATTATAGTTTTCATGAAAGGCATCCAGGCCCTTCTTAAATGTTAGCAGTGAGTCAATCATTACAACATCATGTGGCAGAGAGTTCCATAGTCTCACTGCTCTTACGATAAAGAATCCACGTCTGTGATTATGATTAAACCTTCTTTCCTCCAGACGTAGAGGATGCCCCCTTGTCCCCGTCTCAGGCCTAAGAGTAAAGAGATCATTAGAAAGTTCCCCTCATATATTTATACATTATTATAAGATCACCCCATAGCCTTCGTTTTTCCAAAGTAAATAACCCCAAGTTTAATAACCTGTCTTGGTATTGCAGACCCCTCAGTCCTCTAATAACCTTGGTCGCTCTTTCTGGACCCGCTCTAGTTCAGCTATGTCTTTCTTATACACCGGAGACCAGAATTGTACACAGTATTCTAAGTGTGGTCGCACTAGTGACTTGAATAGAGGTAAAATTATGTTCTCCTCATGAGCATCTATGCCTCTTTTAATGCATCCCATTATTTTATTTGCCTTTGCAGCAGCTGCCTGACACTGGCCACTAAATGTGAGTTTGTCATCTACCCATACACCCAGGTCTTTTTCAGTGACAGTTTTGCCCAGTGTTTTACAATTAAGCACATAATTATACCTTTTGTTTCCTCTGCCCAAGTGCATGACCTTACATTTATCCCCATTAAAGCTCATTTCCCATTGATCAGCCCAAGCTTCTAGTTTACATAAATCCTCCTGTAATAAAATTGTCATCCTCTGTACTGATTACCCTGCAGAGTTTAGTGTCATCTGCAAATATTGAGATTCTACTCTGTATGCCCCCTACAAGGTCATTAATAAATATATTAAAAAGAAGAGGGCCCAACACTAACCCCTGTGGTACCCCAATGTTAACTGTGACCCATTCTGAGTGCCTTCCATTAATGACCACCCTTTGTTTCCTATCGCTAAGCCAGTTTTTAACCCACTTACACATATTTTCCCCTATCCCATTGTTCTCATTTTATGTATCAACCTTTGTGTGGCACCGTATCAAAAGCTTTTGAAAAGTCCATATACACCACGTCCACTGCATTTCTTTGGTCCAGTCCAGAACTTACTTCTTCATAGAAGCTTATCAGATTAGTTTGACAGGAACGGTCCCTCGTAAAACCATGTTGATATTGGGTCATGAGGTTATTTTTCTTCAGATACTCCAATATAGCATGTCTTAGAAAACCCTCTAGGATTTTACCCACAGTAGAGGTTAAGCTTACTGGCCTATAAATTCCAAGTTTAGTTTTTGTTCCCTTTTAGAATATTGGCACCACATTTGCTATACGCCAGTCCTGTGGTACAGACTCTGTTATTATGGAATCTTTAAAGATTAAAAATAATGGTCTATCTATGACAGTACTTAATTCCTGCAGCACTCTGGGGTGTATCCCGGGCCCGGGGATTTGTCAATTTTAGTGATTTTTAGACGATGCCGTACTTCCTGCTGGGTTAAGCAGGTGACATTTAATTGACAGTTTTTTTTATCACTGTCATATTGTCTTGTCTTTGGTAATTTAGCATATTGGCTTTTTCCTCATCCTCATTCACCATTTTACCCAGATATTTTTAAAGGGGCCAACGCAATCATTTTTTAGTTTCTTACTATCTTATGTAGTTAAAAAATATTTTGTGATTATTTTTACTTTCTCTGGCAATGAGTCTCTCTGTCTCAATCTTTGCTGCCTTGATTTGCTTTTTACAAATGTTAATTTAATTTTCTGTAATTATTTAATGCCTCATCACTACCTACTTGCTTTAATTCCCTAAATGCTTTCTTTTTGTCATTTATTGCGCCCCTTACAGCCTTATTTAGCCATAGTGGTTTCCTCCTATTTCTAGCATGCTTATTCCCATAGGGTATATATTGTGCACAGGTCCTATTCAGGATGCTAATAAACGTCTCCCACTTGCTTTGTGTACTGTTATGTCTCAGGATATCGTCCCAGTTTATTGCACTAAGATCATCTCTGAACTGTTGGAAATTTGCCTTCCTGAAGTTTAGTGTCCTTGTAGCCCCTCTACTACACATCGTATTAAAGAATACTTGAAAACTTATTATTTTATGATCACTATTACCCAAGTGATCTCCAACCCATATACCGTATATACTCACGTATAAGCCGAGTTTTTCAGCCCAAAAATTGGGCTGAAAAGTACCCCCCTCGGCTTATACGCGAGTCATACGCCCCAGTGGTACACAGGCGCCCCCCCATGAGTATACAGGCCCCCCCCCATCAGTATACAGGGCCCCCCCTTGCTGCGGTAAACATGTAAAGTAAAAGATGATTATACTTATCCCCGACGCCGCCGCTATCGCGCTCCTCCGGCTGCATCCGGCTTCATCCGTCTTCCTCCATCGGCGCACAGACAATGACGTCATTGCCTGCGCCCACACCGGAGGAGGAAGACGGATGAAGCTGGAGGATCGCGATGGCGGCTTAGGAGCGCGATGGCGGCGGCGGGACAGCGAAGGGGATAAGTATAATCATCTTTACTTCACAGGTTTACCGCAGCAAGGGGGGGGCCCTGTATACTGATGGGGGGGGCTGATACTACTACTATGGGGGGGCACCTGTGTACCACTGGGGCTGCTGCTGTATACACCACTGGGGCTGTTGCTGTATATACCACTGGGGCTGCTGCTGTATACACCTCTGAGGCTGCTGCTGTATACACCACTGGGCTGCTGCTGTATACACCACTGGGGCTGCTGCTGTATACACCACTGGGGCTGCTGCTGTATACACCACTGGGGCTGCTGCTGTATACACCACTGGGGCAGCTGCTGTATATACCACTGGGACTGTTCTGTATACACCACTGGGGCTGCTGCTGTATACACCGCTGGGGCCTGTATATACCACTGGGGAGGCTGCTGTATACACCACTGGGGAGGCTGCTGTATACACCACTGGGGCTGCTGCTGTATACACTGCTGGGGCTGCTGCTGTATACAGCGCTGGGGCTGCTGCTGTAACACTGCTGGGGCTTGTATATACCACTGGGGAGGCTGCTGTATACCACACTGCTGGGGGCTGTATACCTGTGCTGGGGTCCACCCTTGGCTTATACACGAGTCAATAGGTTTTCCCAGGTTTTGGGGGCAAAAGTAGGGGGGTCGGCTTATACACGGGTCGGCTTATACACAAGTATATACGGTTTTGATATGCGGTCTGGCCTGTTGGTTAATATTAGGTCCAGCAGTGCCCCCTTTCTTGTTGGGTCCTGAACCAGTTGTGAAAGGTAATTGTCTCTCATAGTTGTCAAAAACCTATTACCTTTGCTGGAACTGCAGGTTTCTGTTCCCCAATGTATTTCAGGGTAGTTGAAGTCCCTCATAATAATGACTTCTCCCTGAGTCGCTGCATCATCTATTTGCTTTATGAGGATATTCTCCTCCACTTCCATTATTGTTGGGGACTTATAACAAACTCCTATCAGTAATTTATTATTTTTCCCCCCTCCCCTTATCTCCACCCACAGAGACTTTACATTACCATTAGATTCACCTATATTATCACGCAGAATGGGTTTGAAGGATGATTTTACGTATAAACATACACCTCCCCCTCGCTTATTTGTACGGTCATTTCTGAACAGACTATAGCCCTGTAAATTACAGCCCAGTCATGGCTCTTATCCAGCCATGTCTCCGATATCCCCACCATGTCATAATTATTTTCCAACAAAATCAATTCTAATTCCTCAATTTTGTTGGTGAGGCTTCTGGCATTAGTGTACATGCACTTTATGCATCTCTCTTTACCTTTATTCCTTCTTACTATATTGACTGTTCTAACCCCACCCCCCATGCCACCCCCAATTTTATTACTTGTGCCTAGGTTACTATTTACACTATCATCCCCTCCTGTACAATGAATACCTCCCCCCAATCCCTAGTTTAAACACTCCTCCAACCTTCTAGCCATTATCTCCCCCAGCACAGCTGTACCCTCCCCATTGAGGTGCAGCCCGTCCCTAGCATAGAACCTGTAGCCAACAGAGAAGTCGGCCCAGTTCTCCAGGAACCCAAACCCCTCCTTCCTACACCAATTCCTGAGCCACATATTTATCTCCCTAATCTCCTGTTGCCTCTCTGGTGTGGCGCGTGGTACAGGCAGTATTTCCAAGAATACTACCTTGGAGGTCCTTGCCTTAAGCTTGCAGTCTAATTCCCTGAAATCATCTTTAAGGACCTTCCACCTACCTCAAACTTTGTCATTTGTGCCAATGTGCACCATGACCGCTAGGTCCTCACCAGCCCCTCCCAGTAATCTGTCAACCCGATCAGTGATGTGCCAAACTCGTGCGCCAGGTAGGCGGGCACACTGTTCGACGATCCCTGTCTTTGTGACAGATTGCCCTATCTGTTCCCCTAATAATTGAGTCCCCCACTACCAGCACCTGTCTGTCCTGCCCTGCTCTCCTGTTTTCTCCCTTACTGGAGCAGACACTCCTCTGGCTTTCAGAGGTCATGCCCCGCTGCAGCAGTGCTATCCCTGAACGCGCACCCCCCTCATCTTAGCAAATTTATTGGGGTGTGCCAGATCAGGACTAGCCTCCCTGGCACTCTTCCCTCTACCCCGCCCTCTAACTGTCACCCAGCTGGCTACCTCACTGTCCTGCAGCTCCATGCTACCATCCTCCCCCACATCTATCCCATTGAGCAACTGTTCAGTGAGCAGCAGACTCCTTTCCATATTGTAGTGACAGCTGATAATGCAAAGCTGACCCTAACCCCATTATTACCAAGTGAGCCAATGTACCAGGTCCCTGGATGAGTTAGGTACAGCTCCAGAAGATGGCGCTTCTATGAACGCGGACTGCAATATGCAGTGTGGGGGGGGGGGGTGCCAGGAAGCTTGGGCCTCCCAGCTCCCTAGTTGTACCTGGCTCGACACAGAAATAGCACGAAGCCCCACGTATTTTTTTTTTATTATTTAATGAAATTCATGAAATTATTAAAAAAAAAAAAAGGGCTTCCCTATATTGTTGTCTCCAGCCAGATACAAATAGGCAGCTGGGGGTTGGGGGCAGCCCGTTCCTGCTTGCTGTACCTGGCTGGCATACAAAAATACGGCGAAGCCCACATCAAAATTTTTTGGACAAATTCATTAAAAGAAAAAAAAAAAAAACTATATTAGGAACTGCATCTTCATCAACCCCTCAAGTTGAGGGGTTAATAAAGATGCAGTCCCTAAATGTGTTTTTTTTTTTTTTTTTTTTTTTTTTTTTTTTTATATTATGAATCTTTCCTAAAAATTTCGACGTGGACTTTGCCATATTTTTGTACACCAGCCAGGTACAGCAGGTGGGAACAGGTTGCCCCCAACCCTCAGCTGCCTATTTGTACCTGGCTGGAAACAGAAATATAGGAAGACCTTTTTTCATTTCATGAATTTAATGAAATAATAAAAAACAAATACATGAGGCTTCGTGCAGCTGGGGGCTGGAATCCACAGCGCAGGAAGGCCCAAGCTTTTTCTTGGCCCCCACCGCTGCGAATTGCAGTCCGCAGCCACCTCTGAAAATGGTGCGTTCATAGAAGTGCCATCTTCTGGCGCTGTACCCAACTCATCCAGGGCCCTGTTGCGTTGGCTCACTGGGTAATAAAGGGGTTAGGGCCAGCTTTGCATTATCAGCTGGCTCTAAGCTCAAAATTCATGGGGTTACGCCAATATTAGATATAACCGCCATGAATTTCTATTAAAGTGTTAAAACGTTTTTTCTCTGTGTTGTGTTTTTTTATTACCCAGTGAGCCAACGCACCAGGGCTCTGGAAGAGTTGGTTACAGTGCCAGAAGATGGCGCTTCTATGAACGTGCCATTTTCTGGGGTGGCTGCAGACTGCAATTCACAGCGGGAGGGGGGGGCAGAAAAAGCTTGGGCCTCCCTGCGCTGCGGAGTCCAGCCCCCAGCTGCCTAGTTGTACCTGGCTGGACACAGAAATAGCGCAAAGCCCAATGTATTTAAGGGCTTTCCACCACAATCAAACACGGAGCCAGATTAAAAAGGGTCCAGAACGAAAAAATGAATGAATTACTGACACAAATTCAACTTCTGGAGACTAGACATAAAACATCAAACACTCACGAACTGTTGATAGAGCTCACCAAACGGCTTGAATTAAAGAGCCTGTTGGACAGACAGTTACAGAGAGAAAGAGAGAAGACAGCAGGATTCTTCTATAAGAAGGTCAATGCTTGCGGCCGTCCATTGGCGAGACTGCTACACCCAAGAACGGGCCCGATCTTCATTTCTTCAATTAAGACAGGGGCAGGAAAAGTGGTTCACAACAATAAGGATATTTCTGGGGGTTTTCAAAAATTCTATAAGGACCTTGTGGTGATGTGGCCCCTGGCCGGATGCTTTACACGGGTTATCAATGCAGGTCTCTGTTCACATGGGCTGGTTTGCCCGCATTCTCCACCATATGTGAGGTAGCGCCCCAGGGGATGGTACAGCCAAGGGCTGTGGTGCAGTGGCACCTTGAATGGCACCTTATATGGACAGTAATGTTGGTGCACTACTATGGACTTGTGTGCTATGGACAATTATGTTGGTGCACTAAATATGGACTAGTTGCTATGGGCGACCGCACGACGCACCCCAGCATCTTGCCGGTGACCCGGCGAGGTCACGAAGCCGTCGCACTCAAAGCATCTGGAGGCCCTTGGAGTCCCGAAGACAAAGTCGGCGTGCTCAAGGTTCCGGTGGCCTAGGTGTCACGAAGTTGCCAAGTCAGCGCCACATCCGGATTTACTACAGACTGTCTATGACCTGTGTGTTGAGACTGTGCTCAACCCCTCCCCACGGGCTTGAACAGAGGGGGGAGGTATGTGGTGATGTGGCCCCTGGCCGGATGCTTTACACGGGTTATCAATGCAGGTCTCTGTTCACATGGGCCGGTTTTCCTGATTGTGTGTGCTGTGTGAAACCTGCCCGATGTACAGGGGGTTAACAGCTGAAGGGTTTTCATGCGCTGAGTGAACAGCTGAGTGTGAGTGCTGAAGAGCTGCGAGATTCATGAGCCTAATGAGCGGCAGTGTCTGAACCTGTGTATGAGTGCTTTGCTGGGCTAAACCTGAATGGTGCACAGGGGGTTAATCACATCTCATGTCTGTGTGTGAGTGAGATGTGCTGATTGACTCACTGGGTTGCAGCTGTGAGAGGCAGCCTGGATAAGAACCTGCCAGGTGTCTGAGTGAGGAGAGGACGATGGGAATCAGAGAAGTCCAGACCACTGCCATGTGAAGACGTGCTGGAAGTGATGGGAGCCTGCCAGCTCCATGCTAGTGCACCTGATGTGTGCATGCCAGCCAGTGTCCAGGACCGAGGACGGCTCAAGGGCCAGGTGGTCTTGTGTGTACTGAGTGACAGGGCTCCTGGTACTATTGTGGGCCCTGAGTGTGTAGCATATTGGTGTATGTAAAAATGCCAGGAATGCTGTGTCATGCATGAGTCATAATGGTTTATGAAAAAGTGCCATGTGTGATGACTCGTGTGCAATAGGATGGGGAATGATCCCTGTCAGGGTGAAAGACGGTGATAGCCGTCTTTAGAACCAGACTGAGGTCTGCAAGGGTCGGTGGGTGACGCCTTGAAGTTCTGGGGAAAACGTATGTGAATGTCCTGTAATGTAATGTCCTATGGGAATGTCATATAATGCAATGTAAGGACATGCATATTATATGTGAAAATGGAAATAGTGTTATGGTTTATGTGTTGAAAGCGGTTTATGACAGAAATTAATAAATCCGCTGCTTATGTTACGTTGAAATGTAGTCGCTGCTGTCATTTTCCCCATGCCAAGCGGGATCCCCTGGGGCGCTACCTCACAACCTGTATAATATAAAAGGGAAATTCTCGGACATCGATCCTTCCACACTGAGATCCAAAATTAAATATTATAACAAAAAGGTTAAGATCCTATCTTTGTCTGAGGCTGATTTAATAACTCTAGAGGAGAACATTACCGCAGAGGAGTTGTCGGAAGTGATCAAAGCCACCCCGACATCTAAATGCTCAGGACCTGACGGGTTCACACCCATCTTTTACAACACTCCTTACATTCAATGCAATCAAGGAGGGAAGAAGTTTCACACCCCAGGCGCTGGAGGCACATATATGTGTGATCCCGAAATCCAATAAGGACCCTTTGTTGGCGGGAAGCTATAGACCAATTTCATTAATAAACGTGGACGTCAAAATATTTGCAAAGATTTTTGCCGACAGACTATCCAACTTGCTGCCCTCAATTATTAATCTAGACCAGGTGGGCTTTGTCAAGGGCCGAGAGGTGCGGGACAACATCATTAGATCCCTTCTCATTGTAGACAGGGCTAAGGTGTGGAAGTCCCCTCTATGTCTGTTATCAGCAGATGCAGAAAAGGCCTTTGATAGAGTCCACTGGGGTTTCTTACAGGAAGCCTTAGAGCACATTGGGCTACGACAAAAATGTTTAGGTAATGTTATGTCCTTGTATTCTAAGCCCTCAGCTAGGGTAAGGATTAATGGGTCCTTATCTGACCAGTTCTATATCCAGAATGGAACGAGGCAAGGGTGTCCGTTATCCCCTTTGTTATATGTCATCATAATTGAAGATCTGGCTAAAGCCATTAGAGACAACGACAATATTAAGGGGATACAGGATGGGAATACCATTCAAAAGACGGCCTTTTTTGCTGATGACGTGCTCCTCTATGTCTCCCAACCTATTATTTCCTTTCCTGTTCTACTAAAGGAGATGTTAAGGTTAACTACTCAAAAATAGAGGCTCTAAACATTTCTTTGCCCCCGCTAGAAGTAGCCTCCCTAATGAAGGACTTACCTTTTCAGTGGAGACAGGGACAGATCTCCTACTTGGGTGTGAACCTCCCTACTGACCTACATAGACTCTTTTCCCTGAATCATCAAGTCATTTTAGACAAGGTAGAGACTCTTCTGGAGTCTTATAGACCACTAAAACTATCTTGGCTAGGCAAGATTCACGTCATTAAGATGGACGTCCTGCCAAGATTTCTGTATATATTCTAAGCAGTTCCTGTTTGGCCTCACAGATCTTTTTTTTCCCAAAATCCGCTCTTTGATCTCTGGTTTCATCTGGAAGGGGAAAAAGTCGAGAGTGGGTTATAAGACCCTGTCAGCACCTTGTCAAAACGGAGGAGTGGGTCTCCCAAATCTTCAGAAATATTGTCAGGCAGCCATTTTGGTTAGACTTCTGGACTTGAAATACAAAGGGGCCACCAAGAAATGGGTTCAGATTGAACAGGACGGGATAGAAATACCCCTGCAGTATCTTCAATGGACATCCAGACATTCCATCAAAAACTATGGGAACCTTACATTCCTCACCACGGAAACATTAAGGGCATGGCAAACTACAATAGACAGGACTACGGATGCACAGAGGGTGAGCTCTTTGTCTCCAATATTTTGAAATCCGGCTTTCCCCCGGGAATAAAAAAGCAGACATTTTTGGGCTGGAAGTTCAGTGACGATATTCGCATCCGTCACGTCCTACAATACGGGGAGCTTCCCACATTTAATGTTCTGCAAAACAATTCCATTGGCACGCCAATTTCGCTGGGGGGAATACCTACAATTACGATCTTTCCTGCAATCAGTGAAGTTGTCAGGGGGCCCACATATTCAGCTATCACCCATGGAAACAATTTTTACATGTGAAACCTCACCTCCCCGGGGGATAGCAGCCGTTAATCAAATTCTAGCAGTGGCAGAACAAAAGGATAAGCATAAATACCACATTACCTGGGAAAAAGAACAGGGGAGGTCTATCTCCAGTGAAGACTGGGAGAGATGCTTCCTAATGGCTCATAAGTTGTCTGGTTCATGCGACGTGCAGGAGAAGTGCTATAAACTGCAATTTAAATAGTATATCAACCCAGACAGGCTGCATAGGTGCTCTCCAACAACCTCCAAATTCTGATGGAGATGTGACTCCGAAGAGGGTACGCTGCTACATATTTGGTGGGACTGCTCCCTGATCAGAGAATTTTGGGAGAAAGTATTCCGTAACTACAGATTTGTAACCGGTTACCATGTAGTTGGAAATCCGGAGATGGCATTACTCTCTGTGTTGCAGGGTTCGGTGAGGGCCCAAAAGAGAGGCATCCTACGATTCTGCCTTTCTGCGACCAGAGCGGTGATTCCTCGCCACTGGAAAGACCAGAATCCACCAACTATTATGGAATGGTACTCAGAGTTGGAGTCCATGTATAGAATGGAAGAGATCTCTGCTGGGCTCCTTCAGACACTGAATGCCTTTACTATCACCTGGTCAGAGTGGATCCTATTTAAAGACGCCAATAATTATAATGAGTTGTTCTCCTAATTTGAACTAGGCGATACCTCTATAATCGTTCATACCCGACCATACAATTCCCATTCCTTGTTTCTCAATCGCATGTCACTGAGATCTGGCTTACACAATCTTTCTCTTCTTCCTTTTTCTTACCACACCCTTTCCTTATTTCCTTAGGTGACTAAAGGTTTAAGGTTTAAACAAAGGTCAGAAATTACCTTCTAAGAATATGCCATGATAATATCAGATAAAAATCGATTGCTTGATAAACTCCTCATTTTGAAGAGGATATTTGTAATATAATTACATAAACTTTGCATTTCTTATTTTTTTTCTTTTCTTTTTGTTTTTCTTTCTCTTCTGTTATTAATTGTCTCGTTATAAAGACAAAAGTCCAAAGAGTGCACAATTTTTTCTGTACGTTATACGCTTAATTGGAAAACACTGGGCAAAACTGTCGCTGAAAAAGACCTGGGTGTATGGGTAGATGACAAACTCACATTTAGTGGCCAGTGTCAGGCAGCTGCTGCAAAGGCAAATAAAATAATGGGATGCATTAAAAGAGGCATAGATGCTCATGAGGAGAACATAATTTTACCTCTATACAAGTCACTAGTGCGACCACACTTAGAATACTGTGCACAATTCTGGTCTCCGGTGTATAAGAAAGACATAGCTGAACTAGAGCGGGTCCAGAGAAGAGCGACAAAAGTCATTAGAGGACTAAGGGGTCAGCAATACCAAGACAGGTTATTAAACTTGGGGTTATTTAGCTTGGAAAAACGAAGGCTTAGGGGTGATCTTATAATAATGTATAAATATATGAGGGGACAGTACAGAGACCTTTCTAATGATCTCTTTACTCTTAGGCCTGAGACTGGGACAAGGGGGCATCCTCTACGTCTGGAGGAAAGAAGGTTTAATCATAATCACAGACGCGGATTCTTTACTGTAAGAGCAGTGAGACTATGGAACTCTCTGCCACATGATGTTGTAATGAGTGAGTCACTACTAACATTTAAGAAGGGCCTGGACGCCTTTATTGAAAACTATAATATTACCGGTTATACATACTAGATTCTTTGATAGGGCGTTGATCCAGGGAACTAGTCTGATTGCCGTACCTGGAGTCAGGAAGGAATTTTTTCCCCCAATGTGGAGCTTAGTGTTGCCACATGGGGTTTTTTTTGCCTTCCTCTGGATCAACATGTTAGGCTATGGGTTGAACTAGATGGACGTAAAGTCTTCCTTCAACCTTAAAAAACTATGTTACTATGTTACTAATGGAAAAAGTGTTATGTACTGAAAATTACCAATGTATTCAATATGAAAGTTGATGAAAGATTGATTGTTCAAAATGTATTCTTCTGTTGAATAAAAACATATTTGACAAAAAAAAAAGGGCTTCCCTATATTTCTGCTTCCATCCGGATACAAATAGGCAGCTGGGAGTTGGGGGCAGCCAGTTCCTACTGCTGTACCTGTCTGGCGTACAAAAATACGTCGAAGCCCACATCAAAATTTTTAGGAAAAATTCATAATTTAAAAAAAAAAAAAACACATTTAGGGACTGCATCTTTATTAACCCCTTCACTTGAGGGGTTAATAAATATGCAGTCCCTAATATAGTTTTGTTTTTTTTTAATGAATTTTTCAAAAATATTTGGACGTGGGCTTCACCGTATTTTTGTATGCCAGCCATGTACAGCATTCAGGAACGGGCTGCCCCCAACCCCCAGCTGCCTATTTGTACCCGGCCGGACACAACAATGTCCGGCGCGGCTACTTCAAATGAACAGTTGATAAGCATCAGCTGTTCATTTGAAATAACCGGTGGGAAAGCCGGCAGTGAGAAGATTTCACCGCCGGCTTTCCCGTTCTGTGCTGCGCTCCCCGTTCCTTGATGCCCACTCCCCGCTCCGCCTCACCGCCCGATCCTAAGTTAGGACCAGGCGGGGAGTGCACAACCAGGGAGCGGGTAGGGAGCATCAGGGAGCGGGGAGTGCAGCACAGAACGGGAAAGCCGGCGGTGAAGTCTTCTCACTGCCGGCTTTCCAGCCATTTATTTCAAATGAACAGCTGATGCTGATCAGCTGTTCATTTGAAGTAGCCGCGCCGTGCTGTCAGGGTTCATGTGAGTTCATGCTTGACAGCAAGAACTCACATGAACTTTCCCACAGCCACCCAGCGCACAGCTCAGTTACAAGCAGAACCAGGGAGCGGGGAGGGGCATCAGAGAACGGCAAAGCCGGCGGTGAAGTCTTCTCACCGCCGGCTTTCCCGCCCAGGTCCTTCTCTCCCCACTCCCTTGTGCCCTTGTGCTGCGCTCCCCGCCCGGTCCTAACTCAGGATTGGGGTGGGACTCGACGGGGGGAGCGGAGGATCGGGATGGGAGGCGGAGGATTGGGCTGAATGATTGTTTAAAAGCCGGTGGCTTTTTATAGCCGGCTTTTAAACAATCATGCACCCATTTCAGGCTTTTCCTCAGCCCCAGACCGCTGTATAGGGTCCAGCAGAGGCATTACTCGCATTTCCCATTGACTTACATTGTACTCGTTACTCCTAGCGAGTATTCACTAGGAA
Organism: Allobates femoralis; assembly: GCA_033576535.1. NCBI lineage: Eukaryota > Metazoa > Chordata > Amphibia > Anura > Aromobatidae > Allobates > Allobates femoralis. The sequence goes on from JARQOC010000001.1 coordinate 434,839,202, forward strand.
ACTCATGGAGTAACGAGCAGCCCAAATACTGCACTATTCGGCGAGTACCAAATAGTAACGAGTATACTCGCTCATCCCTAGATGACGACAAATGGCCACTTCTATTATCCCGAGGGACATGTGACTTAGACAGCCAATGATACAAGCCAGCCAATGACACAAGCCATTGTGTCTACAACTTGTGGATGTTTTTTGCGCCCTGATTGGCTGCCAGCCTGGAACATCCATACAGAAAGTGTTGACAATAGTAATGGAGTCCATCGCTCCTCTGACCTCTACCCATCCCCTCCCCTAAACACGTCCTGCCTGTTACCCTAGACAGTCATAAGGTACAAGAAAAGCATCACTGCAAATGCAGAAATGCTTTTTTTCATCCGGTCAGTTAGTGAAAAAAGCCAAGTTCGCCGACTTTTTAGCAAAGTGTTGGGTTTTCTATCCCAAACAGAAGTGGCAAGATTCATGCCGGATTTAAAATTGGTGTTCTGGTTCCTGATCTCAATTTTGAATCTTCAATGTTCGTGTCAAATTTTTTTTTTTTTTTTAAACAATACATTTTTATTGAAAGTTTTTTTTCAAATGAAAGCACAAACAAAATAAAGACCTCCCTCCACTCACAGGAGAAGGGAAGGCCAACAATAGAGAGAGAGAGAGAGAGAGAGACAGTAGTTCAGAAAGAGAAAAAAGAGAGGGAGGGGGATGGGGGGGAGTTTGGTAGGCAGAAAAGTACAACCTCCCAAGTCACGACGTCAAGCAGGTAAAGCTCTGCCCACTTCAAATAACGATATGGGAGGATGGTAAGTGGCTCTATCTCGAGGGTATCGGGGGTTGCCTGAGGATAAGACGCCCATACTTCCCACCTGCGCCGGACACTGGCCCTGGTATGTCTGTCCATAGCCTGGTAGTACTCCTGGTGGAAGATCCAATTAGTCTTTTGGATCACCTCTGATAGGGTAGGGGGGGGCGTGTGACTTCCATTTCGCGGCCAGACAAAGACGGGCCCAATCATGATGTACGAGGTCATCCCCCTAAGTGGCACCGGCAAGTCGTCAATCCCTATATTTAAAACTGCTAATTGTGGAGATAAATCCACCTGGGTTCCAGTTACTGAAGGATAAGGGCCAATACTAAGCACCAGTAAGGGGTTATTTTGGGGCATCTCCACCACATGTGAGCCATGTTTCCGCTCTCTCCGCATTGCCTCCAACAGAGAGGGGACTGACTCCCAGCGAAGTGAGAGATGCGCACGGGAGGGAGTGTACCACCTGAGGTGGACCTTTTTCAAGTTTTCAACATGGTTTACACATCTAGTCGCCTTCCCAATCTCTGAGGAGGCAACCCACCAATACCTGGGCGAGGAGGAAAAGGCCAGGTCCCTCTCCCAGATCTTCATGTATGTTAACTTGGTCTCCACGCATCGACCCACCAAGGAACGGTAGATTTTTGATAGCCCCTTAGTATTCGATGGGGCGGACATTACGAATTAGAGCAACGGGGACCTGAGCCGGGGGGCCCCCACCTGAACCGAGTAAGGTCCCGCTCGGATCAAGTGTGCAACTTGTAGGAATTGTAGGAAGGAGGGGCGGCATGTGGGGTAAGCGTCACACAATTTATCGAAAAGAGGGGACCCCCCCACCCAGGAGGAAGTCACCCAAGGACCCAATACCAGACTCTTCCCACCTCCTCAAATTTAGAGACGGGATCTGGAGTTGTAGAGAGTGAATGGGGATGTCACCCGGGAGGAACTCCGTCCAAGAGCGCGGCAGACCTCTCCAACACGCGAGGAGAGTCTGCGCTGACTCAAGCGGGTGGGTCCATGCACTCGACCGGAGAGACTCAGCAGCTAAAAAGTCGCAAAGAGAGCCCCGCGGCACTAGTGAGGACTCAATTTGAAGCCATCTAATGTCTTCAGGTGAGTGCCACCAGTACCTGGCCTCCTCCAGGACGACCGCCCTGTGGTAATCCACAAGTTTAGGTAGTCTCATGCCCCCCTGGTGGAGGGGGAGGTACATCACCTCCCGAGCCACCCAAGGCGTCTTGTTAGCCCATACATATCTATTTATTATATTTTGTAGCTTAAATAGAAGGTCGTTGGGGACTTTGAGCGGGACGCATCGAAAGTAGTATAAAATTTTCGGGAGGAGTAACATTTTCAGGGCATGTAGTCTTGCAATCCAAGACAGGGTTCTAACGGGGTGAGAGGTGACATCTTTGGAGATTTTAGACCATAAGTTACCATAATTTACTCTGGCAAGAGAAGATGGGGAGCACAGTGTTACACCAAGGGAAGGGATCGAGAGAGGGACACGATGGTCGAGTCTGGAATAATGAGGGGAAAAATCACTGATTTCGCTGCGTTTAACTTGTAGAATCTGAGAGTAGAATGATAAAGCGCGCATCACTGCCGGGAGAGATCGAGATACATCAGTGCAAGTAATTATCACGTCATCGGTTATCATTGAGGCGGAAAAATTCGAAGAGGCGGGACTCCACCTCCTCCTCGATATGTTTATCAGACAAAAGGCCCCGATTCAGTCTCCAGACGCCAGGGGGGAAAGACGGGCACCCAGGTTCACCTCAAGGGAGATCGGGGCATGGTCGGGCCACGTTATCAGACCCACTTCCGCACAGGCACAGGCCATCAGAGATTTATCATCAACTAGGAAATAATCCAGCCTAGAATATGACCTATGCCTGTGCGAAAAGAAAGAGTAGTTTTTCAGTTGTGTGGAAATATCGCCACACATCGTGTAGGCGAAGCTCACGACAAGTGGGACCAAACTCCTTGCCCCTTCCCGACGCCCCAGGGGAGCAGTCTAGGGCGCGATTAGAGACAATATTAAAATCACTGCATATAATTTTTTGCCCGTGCGTCATCTCCGACACCTTACTCATAAGTGGACGGAGAAACTGCAACGGCCCATCGTTTGGAGCATAGAGTGTGACCAACGTAATTGGAACCCCCGAGATAGAGCACATCAATATGATATATCTACCCGCTGGATCGGTATCACATCCAGCAGCTGAAACACAGTGGAATGTTTAATAAAAATGCAAACTCCCGCTTTCTTCTTTGTAGAGTTGGCAAAGAATGCGTGGGGATACAGTCTATGCGAGAGTCTGTGATTGTCCGCCTGGATAAGATGGGTCTCTTGCATGCATATTACGTCAGCCTGCAATTTACTCATATCTCTCCAGAAAAAAGAGCGCTTGACCGGGGAATTCAAACCCCTTACATTAAATGAAATCACCTTCATAAAGTATTATTTTACCAAAGAACTGTGAGCATCAGAAAAACATAATAACAAAGTAGTGCAACCTTAAAGGGAAAAGACAGGGCAAGGGGAGGCGGGGGTGAGAGTGAGAGCTAAAGGGAGAAAGAGAAAGAAGATGAACATACAACAGGTAACAAGCATGTAAACAGGGGTGGCCTCGGCAATGGGGGGGGGTCATCAGGGCAGCAAAACCCCGGCTCGCCAGCTCAGTCAAGAGGTGCCCCTCAGATGATGGATAGAGGGCGACATGAGCTGGGTAAAACCTCTCCAGGAGAGGGGGATCAAAAAAAAAAGAACCTTGAATGGAGGTCCCGGCCTCATCCCGAGACAGCCGTGAAGGTCCTGTGTTCAGCCAACCCTTTTCCACTTGGTGGGAGAGACGGAGCTTTTAGCCTTAGGGTTGGCCCGGGGGAAAGACCCTTGTAAATCAGGGATGAGGTTCCAGCTTTTGAGGGCCTTTCCCAGCTGGCTAGGAGATTGAAAAATCTGGGTGGCTCCTTTGTACCTGAACCTGACCCTCACAGGTGTGCCCCATGTGTAGGCAATGCCCCTGTCCCTCAGGACCTTGCAGTGGGGGGCAAATTCTCTCTTGCTCGCCAATGTCCCGGGCGAGAGGTCAGGGAAGACCAAGAGAGTCGAATAGGGGGCCGGAAGCTCGGATAATTTGCGTGTGGCCTGCATGAGGGCATCTCTGGTTTTCAGAGTGGAAAAGGACACCAGCACACCTTTGGGCAAGGATCTGTTAATGTGTGATGGTTTGGGTATGCGATACGCCTTCTCAAAGGAAAGTTCAGCAGGAGGAAAGTCAGGCGTAATCACTTGTAAAAATGGTAGGATTATAGCATGCAGATCCTCTCCCCCCTCAGCAAACCCTCTAAGTCTCAAGTTGTTTGCACGGGATTGGTCTTCAAGATCCCACACCTTTAAGCGGAGCTGTTTAAGCTTGTATCCATGGAGGAGTAGTCCTCAGCGAGCTCATTATGGGCATTGGCATACTCTGCCATCTTTTCCTCTATATGATGGGCCGGGGCCATGTCTGGATCCACTGCGGAGGGCTTCTCTGCAGTGAAGAAGTCTTTCAGCCTGGCAGGCTCTCCATGCTTGCGGGATGAATTCTGCGGCATCCCAGGGAGGACAGGGCAGGATCCAGGCAAGGAATGAGGTACAGGGAGGCAGAAAAACACCGCTTCTATGCCGCTAGTTCTCAGGGTGAAAGCAGGAGCTCAGCACAGTGTGACCGGTGCCATTAGCTCCCAGGTCACGCCCCTCGTTTGTGTCAAATTTGAAGTTGGCGAACATGTTCAGGGAAAGTTCGCTCATCTCTATTAGTAATGGTAGACACTATACAGCTTTTAAAAAAGGGCTGAATGCTTTAGAGCAAAAATAATTTAGTAATAACGAATGTATAACTTGTGGAGAAGGTCTGAACTTGATAGACCTTAGTTTTTTTTTTCTTTCTTTTGTTACTTTTTCTAACTTGCCCATACAAAAGGAGGTTTTAACCCAGGTAGAGGCAGAAATTGAAGGTTAGGGACCCAGTCCAAGAGACACGCCTTGATGTGGCGACTGGGCGGTTTAATGATATGGCCATATTTTTAAAGCTAAATGTCTCAATTTTTGTATTCTTGCTTAACTGAAATAATTATGTATATTTTTCTGGTCAGAGCAGAGTGCAGCTTTTCTTTTTTTTTTTAGTGCTACAATTGTTACTTGGCTTCGTACCTGTTCACAGTGATAGAATGAGTGTTGCAGTTTTTTCTTTCAAAAAGCCATATAGGAGACACAGCTAGCATGTGGAAGAAGGTACACTGGGCAGATGAGGCCAAAGTAGAACTTTTTTGGACTTAATCCTGCTGTTCTGATCGCATTTACTATACACTAGTACTGTTTAGGGTCAATATGACCCGACCTATAAAAATGTTGATTTTAGCTACTGTAAATGTTTTATTTGAATACCTATTTCATTATTAAACTGTATGTAAATATGGTTGATCATAAACAAATAAAAAATGAAATTAAAACTTAATTTTTTTTTCAGAAGAAGGTTACACGGGCTGTTTGCAATTATGTTCACTTTGTATCATTCTGCATACAATAACAAACATGCTTTAGATTTTTATTGCTATAATATGAAATCTAACTAAATATAACTTTGTGTTAACATCTATTATATAATTGCCGTAGCGACTTCCGTCACAAACGGCGCCACTTCCGTGGCTTTGTTTGTGGCTTTGTTCGTGGGCGCGGAGCGCCTACGCGACTCACTAACAATGGCCGCGCGAGTCTCCCGCCCCGGCGACCACTGACGAGAGCCGAGCACCGTGGCCGAAAATAGAACCAAGGGCCCGGCCATGCACAGCTCTAAAGACCGCTATGTATCTCAATGGGAAGTGAGGCGCTATGCTCATTGGTCGGCGCCAGCACACAGCAACCAATGAGCTTCGCGCCTCACTTACAGCGCTAAATTTGAAACTCAAAGTCCTCCATCTATCTCAATGGGAAGTGAGGCGCTATGCTCATTGGTCGGCGCCAGCACACAGCGACCAATGAGCTTCGCGCCTCACTTACAGCGGTAAATTTAGTTAAGTTAAGGCAGAAATGGTATATAAGGGGTTAACTTCTCAGTGGCAGTACAACTACACACTGTTATAGAAATTACAGATAAAACGGAATGTAAGGGGTTAATGTTGCTACTGTCATGAGTACAATGAGAGAAGCGCCTCACTGGCCATTGAGATACATGGAGGACTTTGAGTTTGACTTTGAGTAAATTTGAAACTCAAAGTCCTCCATGTATCTCAATGGGAAGTGAGGCGCTATTCTCATTGGTCGGCGCCAGCACACAGCGACCAATGAGAATAGCGCCTCACTTCCCATTGAGATACATGGAGGACTTTGAGTTTCAAATTCACCGCTGTAAGTGAGGCGCTATTCTCATTGGTCAGCGCCAGCACACAGCGACCAATGAGAATAGCGCTTCACTTCCCATTGAGATACATGGAGGACTTTGAGTTTCAAATTTACTCAAAGTCAAACTCAAAGTCCTCCATGTATCTCAATGGCCAGTGAGGCGCTTCTCTCATTGTACTCATGACAGTAGCAACATTAACCCCTTACATTCCGTTTTATCTGTAATTTCTATAACAGTGTGTAGTTGTACTGCCACTGAGAAGTTAACCCCTTATATACCATTTCTGCCTTAACTCCATACCTTGTAGTCTCTATTACTACTGCCAGTAGGAACATTAACCCCTTATATTCCATTATTGTTGTTATTTCTATTACACAGTGTATAGTTGTAATGACACTGTGAAATTAACCCATTATATACCAGTTCAGCATTAACTGCATATTTGGTAGTGTTTATAACTACTGCCACTGGTACATTAACCCCTTGAACACCATTTTGGATATAATTTACAGCGCACTCCTGCAATAACATTTTTGATATCATTATAAGTTCCTACTCTGTTATAAGGTAAAGAATATTTATACCGTGTTAGCCAGTAGATAGAAAAATATATTGCAATCTGAGAGTCCTCAGTGGTTGATACCTTTTAATGGCTAACTGAAAAGATGGTAAACATAGCAAGCTTTTGGGACGCTGAGTTCCCTTCTTCAGGCTGATTATGACACAAATTCTGAAGACACATACATTTATACATATGCAATAGAGAACAGAAAAAAAAAAGGCAAAACAGTGTTATATGCTCTGGTGGATATGACAGGTGACGCAAAGCAGAGTCGGGTAGGGAGGGGTGGAGGAGCAGGGACAGAGAAAGCAGATTTCTAAGATAAGCGGAACCAATTGTATTAGGTAGATGGTTAGTAACCCATGGAGACCTGAAAATACTGCATATTTGGTAGTCTTTATAACTACTGCCACTGGTACATTAACCCCTTGAACACCATTTGGGATATAATTTACAGCGCTGACTCTGTTGTGGGAGTGCCTGTGGGACATTAACTCCTTCAATAACATTTTTGATATCATTATAAGTTCCTACTCTGTTATAGTCCTGTTAGTCGTACATTAACTCTTTCTACACCTCCACTATATTGCTACCCTCACAGTTCTGCCTACATCGCCTACTTAGTCATATATCTGGTGTTTAAGTCTATTATTTAAAACTCTTAAAAAAATTATATACAGATTCTAGACTCCCGATTCTTTAGAATCGGGCTCACAGCTAGTGTTTTATAAAACAAATGAAAAAGAATGAAAACTTCAGTTTTTTTTTTTATCTCTAAAAAGGGTGAACGGGTTCATGCATTTTTACATTGAGCACAATAATAAAACACATGTCCTTTACATAGATATTTAGCACACCCAGCCTGTCAGATTTGTTTTATTGTCACAAGATGGACAGAAGCTCCATCTCTACATCTCTTTTTTGGCTGGTAGCTGTGCTGGGGAGGCTGTGGAGTCTCTTTCTTGAGCACTCTTCACAATGGCTGCTGCTCCTTCACATCTGGGGTTTACTTTTCTGGCTTCGATATTCGGCCTAACTAGGGATTTTCCTAATTCTTCAATAAAAATTCTCCTTGTATGCAGTTTATTTCCGTTCCAATTGGTGTTGATATCTCTCCATAAAACAAATGTGTTGTATGCCAAAACATTCAGCATGCTGTAAAATATTATCATTGGCCAACGATTAGTTTTGCGTTTGCATGTGTATGTAGATATTGCTTCATCTAGTGTATCAATTGCCCCTTTTGTGGCATTATAATGTAATATCATGTCCGGCTTTCTGTCTTCTCGATTACTTATTGCATTGTCATGGTGCATTGTGCTCATTAGAATTGTATGTTTATTTTTTTAGGAAAGTAAGACACAACTGTTGTACCTCCAGTAAAGTAAAAAGTAGAACTTTACACATCTCCTTTATAAGGATACCTTGCGGCAGTTCTGGCTTGTTTTCCTTATAGTACCCAGCATGGTAAGTTGTCTTTTTTGCAACATCTGGCCCAGTTGGTAGGATGTGAAAAAGTAGTCACATGTGACATTTTGTCCTTTTAGTCCATGAGTGTATGTGTATTCACAGCTCAGTGTCCTCTCACAGAATCCAGTGTCTTCTCTCTCAGGATTGAAACTGAAACTACTTGTGTCCTCTCTCACAGAATTGAAAGAGAAATGACTGCATGAGTACTTGCTCACTGATGAGAACAGTGAAACCTCCACCCTTTTGAATAATTAAATGAAGTACACAGGAAAACAAATAAATTGTGCAGGCAGAAATAATTAGTGACCTGCTGAAAAGTATAAAATGTTATCAGGTCGTATTGACCCAAACAGTACAAGTGTAACAATCAGCATGTAGCAAAAAGTAAACAAAAAAAAACAAAAAACACTCATAGTAAGAACCCCTCAAATGAGGAAAAGTCAATTAATCACAAGTTTCAGATCCACATAATAAATAATCTGCAGGGTCTCAAATTTAATTTCGGGTCATATGGACCCGAACACAGGGGTTAAAGCAAAACACTATGTATGGTGGAAAACTAACACGCATGTCACCCGGAAATCACCATCCACACCGTCATGGTGTTGGTCATTTTGTGGGTCAGAAACAGGGAAGTTGGGCAGAGTTGTTGGGAAGATGGATGGAGTTAAATATAGGACAATCCTGAAGGGAAAGCTTTTGAAGGCTGCAAAACACTTGCGATTAGGGCATAGGTTTACCGTAGGCAGGACAATAACCCTAAAAATACTGACAGAGCTACAATAGAGTTCTAGATGTGCAAAGCTGGTAGAGCTATACCCCAAAAGATGTGCAGCAGTAATTGCAGCAAAAGTTGGTCCTACAAGATATTGAACAAGGGGGCTCAACACAAATGCATGACATAATTTTTCAGACTTATATTTTTAAAATATTTGAAAAACCATTTATCATTTCTTTTAGACTTTACAAGTACCGTATTTTTCGCTTTTTAAGACGCACTTTTGTTCCCCCCAAACTTTGGGGGGGGAACGGGGGTGCGTCTTAAAAAGCGCATGCAAAAAAAAAAAAAACATTAAAAATTAAATATTACCAGATAAGGGGGGGGGTGAGGGGTGCAGCTGCCCAGTGTGGGTGCCGGAGGCAGGTTCCGGTGGGTGGGGGGAACCGCTGCAGGACCGGAGCAGCGGAGATTTACCGGCGGCAGCAAGCGGTGGGCGCCGCCATGTTTTTTGTGGCAGTCGGCCAGTAGAGTAGAGGCTTCAAAATGGCCGCGGGTCTCCATTATGGCCGCGGCCATTTTGTTGAAGCCTCTACCGCTGGCTGCAGTGTTAATGAACACAAAAACATGGCGGCGCCCACCGCTTACTACCGCCGGTACATCTCGCTGCCCTGGTCCTGCAGCTGTGTCCCCCACCCACGAGAACTTGCCTCCGGCACCCCCGCTGAGCAGTTGCACCCCTCCTCGGTGAGCCATGGGGGTCTGGGGGGAAGATGGGGGCTATATAACATAATCAAAGTGTGGATGGGGGCATATACACAGGATGGGGGGCATATATACAGCATGGGGGGTATATACACAGGATGGGGACATATATACAGGTCGGGGGCATATATACAGGATGGGGGTACATATACAGGATAGGAGCCATATATACAGAATGGGGGCATATATACAGGATGGGGGGCATATATACGAAGTTGGATGGGGGGCATGTATACAGGATGGGGGCATGTATACAGGATGGGGGGCATGTATACAGGATGGGGGACATATATATAGGATGGGGGTACATATACAGGATGGGGGCCATATATACATGATGGGCACATGTATACCAGGATGAGGGACATACCGTATGCCATGATGGGGGGCATATGTTCCAGGATGGGGGCATATATACCAGGATGAGCAATATACATACCAGGATGGGGGCATTTATATAGGATGGGGACATGTATACGAGGATGAGAGACATATATGCCAGGATGAGGGATATATACCAGGATTGGGGGGTTTATGTACCAGGATGAGGAACATATATACTGATTGTAAGATGGACACTGGCATCATAAGACGGACCCCATTTAACATTAAAAACTCTTTTTTTCTCATTTCCTTCACCAAATTTGGGGGTGCGTCTTATAATCCGGTGCGTCTTATAAAGCGAAAAATACGGTATTTGCTACTTTGTGTTGGTATAAAACAAAGTCCCAATAAAATACATTTAACTTTGTGGGTGTAATGTGAAAAAAAAATATGTAAAGCTTGAAGGGGTATGAATACTCTTGCAATACATCATACATTAATTATTACAGCCATTCTAAACATTTGAGTGGAGATTATAAAAATCCATGCATATGCTGCAGAAACAACCTAGTAATCAATATACACATACTCTTACCTTGAGAAGGCAAAACTGGCAGCTAGCAATGATAACGCAAAACTGGAATATCCAAATATCTCTAAAGACATCTTTTTGCAAAACTGAAAATCCAAAAAATGACACAAAGATGGCTAATAATATGGCTAGGATGTTCTCAACAGCATTTTCTGTTCTGCAAAACAAAAAATAAAAATGAAATATACTTATAGGAATATACCATTTATTAACTTTTGGACACTACAAAAGAAAATCAAGAAATTGTTGAGATTCTATTCAATGATTATAGCATTAAAACTGCTTACAGGTGAAATAAAAAATAGGGTCTCACTATTCATTTTGACTGCCACAGATCTGCATTTACCACACACCTCATCAGCCAATGCCTGTCTGTATTTCCATATGGTGTTTTATATCCTTGTATTCTTTATACCTTAATGTCGTTTATACATTTTTTACCAATAATTTTTTATCTCAATTTTCAATACATTTTTTATCTCTTCTTTTTCAGTAATGTGGTTTGATTTATTTATACACTTACTTAGTGTTGTGTGTAATTAGCTTCCGTCTTGATGTCCACAAATCCCAGAATCCACTACGCCTCCAGGAAGCTGCACAATATTAGCACACCCAAGTGATGGGTATGCTAATATGGCACTAGCTGACGACGACACAGACAACAGAAGCTGACACCCACATGCCTCCCACTGCACCTCTCTCGGCACCCGCACGCTTCCCGCCACCCCACCGATAATCTGCAATTTACCTAATGGGACAGGACCTTTGGTGATGTCACAGTAATGTTATCAGTCATGTGAAAGTCAATCACTGCAGCTTCGCCTCCAGTAGTCTTCAGTGCTTCCCAGCTAAGACACGGAGCCGTCATAGCTTGGAAGGTGGGAAGGAAGGGTAGAGATAGTCAGGGGGCAAGGGGAGCAAAGAGAGTGTACGGGTGCAAATAAAGGGCAAGGGGAAAACAGAGTGCAAAGGGCACTGAGAGTTCGAGGGAGGGGGCAAAGAAAGTGCTGGGGGTCAAATAGAGGGCAGGGGGAGAAAAGAAAAAGCCGGGGGGCAAATAGAGGGCAGGGGGAGCAAAGACAGTGGAGAGGGGGCAAATAGAGGGCAGGGTTAGCAAAGACAGAGCAGGTGGGCAATAGAGGGCAGGGGGAACAAAGACAGCGCAGGGGGCAAATAGACAGCAGAGGGAGTAAAGATAGTGCAAGGAGGCAAATAGAGGGCAAAGGGTAAACAGAGTGCAGGGACCACTGAGAGCGCAGGGGGGCAAAGAGAGTGCAGGGTGGGGCAAATAAAGATCAGGGAGAACAAAGACAGCGCAGGGGGCAAAGAGAGTGTGGGGGACATTGAGAGTGCAAAGGGGGCAACGAGAGAGCAGGGGCCACTGAGATCATGGGGGAGCAAAGATAGTGCAGGGGGGCAAACAGAGCGCAGGGGCAAAGAGAGCACGGGAGAAAAGAAAGCGCAGTGGGGGGGCAAATAATGCAGGGGGCCATGGAGAGCGCAGGGGGGAACAAAGAGCACATGGGGCAGTGAGTGCAGGGAGCCAAAAATAGAGGGCAAGGTGGGCAGAGAAAGGGCAGGGTGGACAAAGAGCACAGAGGGGTAGTGACAGTGCAGAGAGGACAGAGCAAAGGGTGGGCTAAGAGAGCACGGGACAGTGAGTGTGGAGGGAGCCAAAAAGAGAGGGCAGGGTGGACAAAGAGCACAGGGAGGCAAAAAAGTGCAGGGGACAGCGAAATTGCAGGGGGGTGAGCATGCAGGATGAGAAAAAAGAGGGCAGGTGTGGGCAAAGAGAGCACGGGGCAAAAAACGCAGGGGGGCAGTGAGAGCGCAAGGGGGCAAAGAGCGAAGGGGGTAGACAGAGTGCAGGGAGGCAGAGAGAGTGCAGGAGGGCAAAGAGAGAGCAGGGGGACCAAAAAGAGTGCAGGTGGGCAAAGAAAGCGCAGGGTGGGCAGAGAGCACAGGGGCAGGGGAGACAGTGAGAGTGCAGGGGGGGGCAAAGAGCGCAGGGGGGCAGAGAGAGTGTATGGTGCACAAAGATGGTGGCGGCATGATGCATCACGCTACCCCATAGCTTCCGCTGCAAGAGTACAGGATTAATCCAGAGGGGAACTTGGTGGGAGCTTATAGAGTGGATAACAAGGTGTTTTTCCAAGTAATTAAAGGGCTGGGCTACGGCTTTAAAAAAGGCAATTAATGTTTATTACGATAAAATTATTAAGAGAATAGTAACTAGTGATTAAATGATTCAAAAAAATGGATATAGTGTGATATTGCATACACTTTTGCATAATATAAATCACAAAGTTAAAGTAGTTAAATTACACACTACACAGAAATATAGATCACAAAGTTAGAATACTTAAGGCCCCATCACACGTGTCAATCTGGCCTGCGATTTCGGAAGCGATGCGTGGGTGCGCGTTCGCTTCCGACATCGCAGGCCAGCTGTAACACGGCAGGATGTTGCCGGTGATGCGGCGGCGATGTGGACGTAGCCATCACTCACTGGGCTGGAATCAACCCAGCGAGTGATCCGCAGCAAGCTGCAGTATAAGCTGGATCGCCGCCAACATCGCTATTGCGGTGTCAGACGGCGCAATCCAGCCTAATCGCTGGTTGCAGATTGACAGGTTTACGTTCACCCTCGTAAACTTGTCAATCTGCGACCAGTGATATATCGCAGTTGCGTCGTGCTGTCACACAGCACGACGCACTTGCGATATTGCTAGCGACGTCACTTTTCGGCGATGTCGCTAGCGATATTGACACGTGTGACGTCGGCTTTACAGTGCACACTATAAACAAAAAAACTCTTCACCAGGAGGGGCGCATCATCTGTCCAGAAAAATATCAGCTGTGAGAAGCAGAGCAGCAAAGACTGAGAACCATCCTGGGATCCACACTGTGGCGAACCCCCTTATAGCCCACAGGTTAACAGACTTCTGATCATGCTGTAATCTTCACCAGCTGATATATCATTTGTCCAATATAGTATCTGTATCTTCTGAGTGGACAGATCATCACATATAAATCTACACCGACAAATATGTCACCGGATACAAACATGTCAAAAGCTCCTGGGTACCAGGTGTTTTTCCCAAACTATAATCACAGCACATTCTCACTAAATATTGCCAAAAAGCTATGTGGGAATATAAACATGATAAGAGCTATGTGGTTCCCAAGAGAACTACGGACTATAAACATGATAAGAGCTATGTGGTTCCCAAGAGAACTATGTGTTATGGAAAATATGTTCCCACTAAATAGTTATAATCATATAAATATTGTAATAATATAAACATGATATTTTCAGTGTGGGGGGCCCATAACGCTTGGGCCTCACCACACTGAGAATTCCAGCCCCCCAACTGCCTGGGTTATCTTGGCTGGCAATAGAAAATATGGTGGCCCACTCCACTTTTTTTTCTTATTAAATTTATTTAAATAAGTTAAAAAAAAAGGGCTCCTCTTTATTTTTTATTGCCAGTGAAGGTAATGCCAGGCAGCGAGGTTTGGCAGACAGTAGCTGTTTGGTTTACCTGCGCTGGCAATAGAAAATACAGTAAAGCCCTATACATTTTTTACCAGGAAATACTTTATCATGAAAAAAAAAAAAACAGAAACCGATTTTAAGTCAAAATACATTTATTTGGACACATTAGGAGAGAGCACAGGGGGAAAAAGAGATGCCTGCCGACCCCACTGATGTCACCGCCCTTCCGATGCGATAGCATTGGGCTACCATCTAGTGATCTATATATGTACTGAGCATTCTATTATTCTTATTTGTTATGATCATTGATTTCCTAATACTGGATGATGTTATAAATATATATTCCTTAATTATATCTGATGCTATCATATATTATCTGTATTTTGAGTTTACATAGTATTTACATTATTAATTTTTCATACTATTGTATTTACTTATTTTCTCTCATCTGTCTGTATATATCTACTACCGTATTTCCCCGAAAGTAAGCCCCCCCCCCGATTGTAAGGCCGCCTAGGGTAAAGGGGGCCTGCTAATGTAAGGCCTCCCCCGAATATAAGGCCTTACAACCGGGGGGGGGCTAATGTAAGGCCCCCCTGCTGCTGCTCACATCTTACCCTCCAGGGTCTTCTTGCAGCAGCCAGCGCGTCGGTCCTCTGTTCCAGTCTTCAGCTGTCTCCCGGATCATGTGACCGGCCGGTCGCACTAGCGATGACGTCATGCGGTGCGACAGGTCACATGATCCGGGAGACAGCTGAAGACGGGAACGGAGGACCGACGCGCTGGCTGCTGCAAGAAGACCCTGGAGGGTAAGATGTGAGCAGCAGCGGGGGGGGCCCAGAACACTGTTCGGGGGCAGTGTGCCAGCAGAAGGGGCCTGTATGCCACACTGCTGGGGCTGTATCCACACTACTGGGGCCTGTATACCCTGTGTACCACACTGCTGGGCTGTATACCACACTGCTGGGCTGTATACCCTGTATACCACACTGCTGGGCTGTATACCCTGTATACCACACTGCTGGGCTGTATACCATGTATACCACACTGCTGGGCTGTATACCACACTGCTGGGCTGTGTACCCTGTATACCACACTGCTGGGCTGTATACCACACTGCTGGGCTGTATACCACACTGCTAGGCTGTATACCCTGTATACCACACTGCTGGGCTGTATACCCTGTATACCACACTGCTGGGCTGTATACCACACTGCTGGGCTGTATACCCTGTATACCACACTGCTGGGCTGTATACCCTGTATACCCACTGCTGGGCTGTATACCCTGTATACCACACTGCTGGGCTGTATACCCTGTATACCACACTGCTGGGCTGTATACCACACTGCTGGGCTGTATACCCTGTATACCACACTACTGGGCTGTATACCACACTGCTGGCTGTATACCACACTGCTGGGCTGTATACCCTGTATACCACACTGCTGGGCTGTATACCACACTGCTGGGCTATATACCACACTGCTGGGCTGTATACCCTGTATACCACACTGCTGGGCTGTATACCACACTGCTGGGCTGTATACCCTGTATACCACACTGCTGGGCTGTATACCCTGTATACCACACTGCTGGGCTGTATACCACACTGCTGGGCTGTATACCACACTGCTGGGCTGTATACCACACTGCTGGGCTGTATACCCTGTATACCACACTGCTGGGCTGTATACCACACTGCTGGGCTGTATACCACACTGCTGGGCTGTATACCACACTGCTGGTGACTGTTTACCTGTGCTGGGGGCTGTATACCGGGGTGGCCGTCTGCTGTATTTCCCACTCTCGGCTTATACATGAGTACATACGGTGTGTGTGTGTGTGTGTGTGTATGTGAGTAAGCTGGGGCTGCCAATATAACACCCCCCCCGAAAGTAAGGCAGGGGCCACTTTTGGCCCCCCAAAAAATGTAAGACAGGGTCTTACTTTCGGGGAAACACGGTATATAACTGTCTAAGGCGTCTGTCTGAAGCCGAAATTGTGCGCCAAACAGAGGCCGCTCATTGGTGAGCGCAGACTATGCAAATAGGCGCGCGCATTCAAGACCTGGCGACGGCCAGTGCTTTTTTTTGCGACGGTATGGTACCGGAAAATGTGAGCTGGTGGAGGCTGGGGGCGAGAGTTGGAGATCTCCTGCTCCCGCTCATATATGCATAGCCGTTTCTCCATCACCGTGGTGCTGAAACCGCACCACGGTGATGGGCTGGGGAGCGGCGCATATTATATGGTCCTGCGCCCCCCTGTGATGGCACATGCCCCCACCTATGTTAGATATGGCCCCCATGCTGCTGCCATACTAAAATAATAAACTGTATACTTACCTCCTGGCTCCTCCTCCAGCGCTGATCTCCCGGTGTCTCTCCGGTCTCCCGGCAGCTGCTGTGATCGCACGCAAAGATGATGTCACTCTCTGCTGTGACGATCACATGACCGCACAGAACCAGCAAGTGGAGGAGCTCTGCAGCATCATCTCTACCCAATCACAGCAGCACGGAGGGAGACCGGGAGATCAGCGCTGGAAAAGGGAAGAATAGAGCAGCATGGGGGCCACATCTAACACAGGGGGGCATGTGCCACACATAGGGGACGCGTGACATGCATAGGGGACGTGTGCCATGCAGAGGGAACATGTGCCATGCAGAGGGGACATGTGCCATGCAGAGGGGACATGTGCCATGCAGAGGGGACGTGTGCTATGCATAATGGACGTGTGCCATGCATAGGGGACATGTGCCATGCATAGGGGATGTGTGCCATGCATAATGGACATGTGCCATGCACAGGGGAAATTAATCTGAAATGCGTACCAGCAAATATGTTTTTTACAAAAAAAGCAGTGGCGACGCATCAGCGTCGCGGGATTGCCGTGGCAAGAGACAACAGCGCTACACTCACATAGCGGGTGGGAAAGCGGACTTCACTGTTGGCTTTCCCGTCCCGCTGTTTGAAATGAACAGCGATGTGAAAACGACGCACCAGCGATCTCGGCCAGGTCGTATCGGTATCGGTATCACTGGTGCGTCGTTATGTGTGACGGGGGCTCTATACTTACAGGACCTCTGATGCAATCATAGCTGGAGCAAGATCACATGGCCGTGACATCACCAGAGGTCCTTAAGCTAAACCACACAGCACCAGGAGCCAGGAACTGCAGACCACTTATACCCACACACCCTACACTCACCCTGTACTCACACTCACCCACCACTCACACTTGCCCTGCACTCACGTCACACTCACCATCTGCCCTGCACTCACGTCACACTCTGCCCTGCACTCACGTCACACTCTGCCCTGCACTCACGTCACACTCTGCCCTGCACTCACGTCCACTCTGTCCTGCACTCACGTCACACTCTGTCCTGCACTCACGTCACACTCTGCCCTGCACTCACGTCACACTCTGCCCTGCACTCACGTCACACTCTGCCCTGCACTAACGTCACACTCTGCCCTGCACTCACGTCACACTCTGCCCTGCACTCACGTCACACTCTGCCCTGCACTCACGTCACACTCTGCCCTGCACTCACGTCACACTCTGCCCTGCACTCACGTCACACTCACCTCACACTTAGCCCTACACTCACCTTGCACTGACCTCACACTTAGCCCTACACTCACCTTGCACTCACCTCACACTTAGCCCTGCACTCACCTTGCACTCACGTCACACTGTCTCTAACGCAAAACCCGCGTCACTGATGGTTCGCGGCTGGCTGGGCACGACCAATCAGCGACGCGGGATTTCCGTTACAGCGAAACAGGCACAGTTCGCCCGGTCTCCTGGCTCCCTTCCGCTCGGTCTCCTGCCCGCTGCTCACCCGCCCCACGCTACCTCCCAGCCGCCGCTCCATGCTCCATCTGCCCACCGCTCACACCGCCATTCTTCTTCTTTTCGTGGCATAGACATCAGAAATTCAAAGGCCGCGGGGAGTGGGGTGGAGCTACCAAAGGGGGCGTTGTAATGGCCATGAACAAGGGCACGCCCACCACATCAGGGGTATGTGCTTGGACACGCCTACTATGATGCCCCGTTTATCGTTATCCCGTTTACCGACCAGACTAATTTATTTTATAGTTTGATGGATCAGACTGTTACAAATGCAGCGATACAAAATATATGTGCATCGCCCACCAGGGCCATGGGTTACTTGGGACCGGTCCCTGCTTTTCTGGTCACAGGGGTATGTCACGGTAGTGGCCCTGGAGGGACTGCAATTATAAGGGGAAAAATGTAAAAAGGTGGGGAAAAGAAAATTAAATTAAAGTTTGTCAGTGACGCCACCCGTGGTATGCAGCCAGATGTGACCGGCGCTGCTTGTCTCAGCTACAGGGGATGGTGGTGTGGCGCAGCAAGGTGATGAGCCCCCCACGGGCAGATCTGGTTTATCTCCTGGGCCGGTGATTATAGTCTAGTGTGGGGTGGTTGTGAGGTGACTGTGGGGGTGCAACTTATTTCTCACAGCTGTGCTTTGGATCTCAGCTTTGCAACCTCTCAGATGCTGGTATCTGTAACCATGGATGCTCAAAAACTCACACAAGTTTCAAGTTCAACCAGGTATTTTACTACAGCTTTTGCTCTTGTTTTACACCGTCTCAGTTTTTCTGCATTGAGTGGTACTGGTAGCCTATCAGCAGCTGAGATGGATCACCAAAAGCAACCCCTTTCTTAATTCCTTTCGGGTCTCTCTTCAAGGCTGCTAATTACCTCAGGGCTAGCAGTCGCGTGCTCTCCTGGGCATCCTCCCTTTGGATCCCTAGTCCCACGTGAGGCCTTTCCTTTGATGTGACAGTCTTTTCGGTTTCGGGCATAAAGATCCTTCACCTCACCGGTTAATCTGTGGCCAGGGCGTATGGCAGCCAACCACTTTTGCAGGACCGGTACCCTGTCGGTCGACCCAGTCCCTCAGTGTGTCCGTAAAGCCGGTCTTCCACCTTGGACTCCTTCTCCACTACACCTGGTCAGTCTCTTCAGCTATGTCAGGGCTTTCAGCTAGGAGTCCGGTTCCTCCTCCTTCCCTTTACTTGCCAGGAACGTCGGACCTGTGCTCACCCTCGAAAGAAGACCAAAGAACTGTCTGAGGACTTGAGAAACCAAATTGTGAGGAAGCATGAGCAATCTCAAGGCTACAAGTCCATCTCCAAAGACATGAATGTTCCTGTGTCTACCGTGCGCAGTGTCATCAAGAAGTTTAAAGCCCATGGCACTGTGGCTAACCTCACTAGATGTGGACGGAAAAGAAAAATTGACAAGAGATATCAACGCAAGATTGTGCGGATGGTGGATAAAGAACCTCGACTAACATCCCAACAAGTTCAAGCTGCCCTGCAGTCCGAGGGTACAACAGTGTCAACCCGTACTATCCGTCGGCGTCTGAATAAAAAGGGACTGTATGGTAGGATACCCAGGAAGACCGCACTTCTTACCTCGAGACATAAAAAAGTGAGGCTGGAGTTTGCCAAAACTTACCTGAGAAAGCCTACAACGTTTTGGAAGAATGTTCTCTGGTCAGATGAGACAAAAGTAGAGCTTTTTGGGCAAAGGCATCAACATGGAGTTTACAGGAGAAAAAAAGAAGAGGCATTAAAAGAAAAGAACACGGTCCCTACAGTCAAACATGGCGGAGGTTCCCTGATGTCTTGGGGTTGCTTTGCTGCCTCTGGCACTGGACTGCTTGACCGTGTGCATGGCGTTATGAAGTCTGAAGACTACCAACAAATTTTGCAGCAGAATGTTGGGCCCAGTGTGAGAAAGCTGGGTCTCCCTCAGAGGTCATGGGTCTTCCAGCAGGACAATGACCCAAAACACACTTCAAAAAGCACTAGAAAATTATTTTAGAGAAAGCACTGGAGACTTCTAAGGTGGCCAGCAATGAGTCCAGACCTGAATCCCATAGAACACCTGTGGAGAGATCTAATAATGGCAGTTTGGAGAAGGCACTCTTCAAATGTCAGGGACCTGGAGCAGTTTGCCAAAGAAGAATGGTCTAAAATTCCAGCAGAGCATTGTAAGAAACTCATTGATGGTTATCGGAAGCGGTTGATCGCAGTTATTTTGGCTAAAGGTTGTGCAACCAAGTATTAGGCTGAGGGTGCCAATACTTTTGTCTGGCCCATTTTTGGAGTTTTGTGTGAAATGATCAATGTTTTGCTTTTTGCTTCATTCTGTTTTGTGTTTTTTCATTGAAGACAAATTAAATGAAGATAATAATACCAAAGAATTTGTGATTGCAATCATTTTCAGGAAGAAACTGAGTATTATCTGACAGAATTGCAGAGGTGTCAATACTTTTGGCCACAACTGTATACAGTACATGGGGATGAGATCGTGGTTGGAACCTTTCATGTGTGGTTACGGTTGCCGGGGACCTGATAACCATGCACCCGCTGTGGTGAGTGGGAAGCCTTTCCCAGCCGCACGCTTGGTGCAGCAGGATGTGGAGGAGCGGGATTAGGACTGGAATGACGCACTTCCGGTGTTTGGAATGCAAACCGGAAGTGCCCGGCCATGCTGGAGCACACGCCGAACACTCCCTCCTGATACCTCACTTCCTCTAGATACCCATAAAAGGGAGTGAGAAATGGAGACTGGTGACGCTGACACCAATGATAAGTTGGAGGTTTATATCAAGTCCCCTGGCACAGCACTCCCCTGGCAACTTTTTGGAGTACAGAACACAGCCACTGCTGATGACACCCACATGGAACCTGTGGGTAGAAATGCGTCGAGTTGGAATCTGTGCAGATAAGTGGCAGTAATGATATAACTTCTCTTACCTAACATACCTCACCTATCCTAATTGGATTTGTCATTGCCCTTAATGATTTTTTGAGGGGTGTAGATAGATTCATGTGTGAGTATCTGTAATAAGGGGTCGTGTACAAGCAAGGTCCAATATATATACCATAACGGTTGTACTGTATACATTGATAGATGTGGGTAATTGACCAGTTATTAGATAGAAACATTGGTCCGTAGTACTGTGACTTTGCAAATACACTTGAACCATTGTTATCCCACATTTGTCAAGGGCTCACATGTAGTGGTGTGGGATAGATATAACAATTTATGATATTCCCATTACGCTTATATTCCAGTACATCCTAAGTATATCCGAAGATAATAGACAAAAATTGTTGGACCTCCTTATTTGCAGAGCAGAATGTTTTGGATAAAAGGGATAGACCCGTATCCAAAGAAAGATCCATTTGGGTTTAGAGAGTGTGTGAAGGATGACAGAACCCTGAGTGAGTGACAGGGACACCAGGGTGAGTCATCGAGGAACGGGGACACCATACAAGCTAGGTGTTGAAAACTCCATTGATAGGTAGAGGAAGAGACAGGATATATGTGAGGGATATAGTCCCACTCGCTGTGTGACTGGTGTGCTATATGAACACTAGGTGTGAGGGTTACACACACAATTGGAATTTTAACGGATATTTATTAAAAGTTATGTTTCAAAAGTGCACTCTGTGGAGATTAAAGTTGTGGACTAGTTGGCCAACTCTTCCTGAACTGTGCAGATGGACTGATCGAGATGACAAAGTGAAAAAGTAAAGTTTGAGCAGAGTCAGAGAACAGTGTAGGAAGCTGGAGCTTGTTTTGTGTGTGAAAGGTCACACTACCTGGAAGCATCCATGGACTAAGGCTTTTGGAAGAGGCACGGTGCTGGCTGCGAAGTGACTGAGGGTCGGACAGTGAGAGAGCCCTGGTGACCACTGAGTAGTACCACGCTGAGAAGCTCCAGAGGTTGATGAATCTTAACAGAACCAGAGACTTTATCTACAGGATCCAAGGGACCCCAGAATCGTGAAGGAAGAAGAGAAGTTTACCCCACCTGCCCTGTGCAGAAGTGTGCACCACCGAGCAACACTGCATCGGGTTCTGGGACTGGACTTGTGTCCCCAACACCAATGTGAGTCTTTCCCAGTGTGTGCACACATTAGAGCATAGCATAGGCCTCAGTAGCCAGAGCACGGCAGCCGTGTGGCCCGACTGGCAGAAGCCAGGGAAATTGCAAGTGTAGCGTAGTTTTGAAGTTTTCTTGTTTTCTCAAAGTTGGCTTTCGTATATTTGTTTGTAATTGTTGGGGCGCCGTGCTGCTGAGGGGCCCAGCTAGAAACTGCTTTAACTGTTAAATGGATTTTTGCCACATAATCCTCTCTGTATACCTGCTGTACCCTTACCTATCTCCGCCTGTTAATAAATTTTTACCCTTGTTATTTGCAAAGCTCATCTTGTGTGCCCTACTTTGTACTCTGCACCGCGGTGGTCCCTCGGCCATCACTTCATCTGCATTTCTAAACGTTTGCTGTATCAAATTATAAAATAAACTAGTCCAACCAATAAAGAGTGTAATGAGAAAAAAAAATCAAAACACCAGAATTATGTTTTTTGTGCGTCACAACTTGCAATAAAACACAATATGAGGCAGGGCAGTCAAAAAAATTTTTTTATCTACCACAAAATGGTATCAGTAGAAATGTCAGTAAAAAATGCAAATGCAAAAAATAAGCCCTGACACAGCCCTAGATCCCAAAAATGTATAACATTATGGGTCTCAAAAAAAAAGCTCACAGGCAGGATGGACGAAGCAGGCTGGTAGGCAGGTGCAGGCAGGCAGGCTGATACCGACAGGGCAGAATGGCAGGTGCAAGCAGGTACTGACAGGCACAGCATATACAGATGGTGCAGAGGGCATGGCAGGTAGGAAAGCTATTGCTGTTTGTATGGCAGGCACGGCTGGTACAGCTCAAAAGGCAGGTGCAACTGGTATGGCAGGTATTTTACTTCACTTCGTGTATGCTGGACTATTTCTGCAAACAGGTGCTTTGCTACTGCCCTACAGAGACTGGTGAACGAGCCACAGGCCTCTGGCCTGACGGTCTGAGGTATGGAAATGCAACTACACACACTCCTGTATATCAGGGCTGGCCAAGTACAGTCCTCAAGGCCCACAAACAGTGCATGATTTCAGGATTTACTTAGCATTGCACAATGTGCTGGAACCATCACTTTTGTACCTGTGCCTAAAGAAATCCAGAAAACTTGCACTGTTTTCAGACCTTTAGGACTATAGTGGGTCACCTCTGCCCTAGACGTTTCTGAGGAAGTAGCCAGAGGGCAAGAGGAATCCTCCAGCCCTTTCACCACAAATGCGGCTCCTCCTGGACCCTCTTAGGCCCTATGACCACAGTGCATTGTTTGATGCTTTTTTGACACAGATTTTGAGAATCTGCATGTCTATCCTGAGGCCAGCAAACTAAATGACAGGTCAGAAAATCAGGTCTAAATCTGCAAGGAAAAAAAAACATTGTGGCACAGCACTTCTGAGCTCTCATAGACTTTGCTGGCTTCAGCATAGATGTGCAGATTTTGATTCAGATTCTCAACCCCTGCTTCAAAAGAAGTATTAAATAACTGCGGTTGTGGAGTCCACTAGGATGGGGTACTCGGTGCTGGACCGGGGTACTGCTGGGGGATGTCACGGCGGTCCTGGTCCGGACCGTGTCCCGGGCCCGCACAATAAAATGGGGGGTTATTTACAGGGGATTTGTCACTCGTGACGCCACCCACTATATGCGGCCAGTAATGGGGCCGCCGCTGCTGCAGAACCTCCAGGGATGATGGGATAGCAGCTTGGATAGAATAGTTCCTGTGGGCAGAACTGGGTTCCCCGGGGCAGTGGTAGTAAAGTCAGTGATGGTAATTGTAGGCTGTGCAGGAGAAAGGAGTGATGTGGAGATGGCTCCTGACGGGGCTAGATGGAGAACTGACAGCTTTTCATACCTGAAATCAGACACAGACAACGTAGCAGGGTTCACCCGGGTTTACTGTTCTTATCCTTCAGTCAAACAGGCACGGTACAATTCAATTCTTTACAGCTTTGCCATATTGAATCCGGTATACTGAACCCACTGCAGCCAGGTTATCTTTCCTAGACTCCTCTGTCTTTCTACGTGTCCTTTCAGGCTATTTCTCAGTGTTTTCTCTTCAAAGTGGACTGAGGAGCGGCAGCTCGGTCCCTTTTGGCAGCTTCCCCCTTTAATTCTTTAGGCGGTAAGCCGGGTCCTATCTATGCTGCTGTGCTCACCAATCTTATGGTGGGAATATAGATCTGGAATCTGTATTCCCCGTCAGGTTGTCTGGGGCACCGGGTAAATCGTCAGTCCCCTTCAGAGCTGACACTCTGCTTTCAGCCAAACCACAGGTATCCCTATTTCTCAAGAGATTACCGGGTCCCTTTCCTTTCTGTGTAACTTCTTGGTATAATCAGGGAAACTTTCTTGTCAGTCAGTTGCTGGTCTTCACAACTTTTCTGGACCTGATGGTACTGGTCTTGTCTTGACTGCTCGGCACCTGCCTACTGGCTAACCTCTTCCTGTCACTCCCTTATATACCCATCCGTTACCATGACTATGCTCCATCCACTCATATCTAGCCTATTACCCCTTGTCTGCCTAGAGTCCCAGACTCAGGGTTAGGTCCCCATGCAGTGAATATGTGTGCGAGGTGTTTGTTAAACAAACTGTCTACCCTCCTACCTGGCTGCAGTACTACCTGTGGCCACCCTGGACGCAGGGGCGCCACACTCCCCCGAAGTTAAACCGGCATGTCCTCACGCCGTCCGGCATGGATCCCCCTGAAAACATTTTTATCTTGCATAACATTAACATCAAACATTAAGCATATTTGTTTCTTCCTATTATGGAGGTACGAATCTTAAACGTTGCATTAAAATAAATATATATTATTTTTCTAAAAATTTTAAAAGTCTTCTTAAAAAGAAAGGTGCTAAAAATCTCAAAAAGTGCAAAAAGTTTTCAAAAAGTAAAAAGTGCAAAACTTCACAAGGCACTCAGCAGTTCAGTCTAAGTTCTATGCACCGTCATGTGACCCGATGATGCTCTGTGACATCTTCACAGGTCCTGTAAGCACGAGGACCTTGCTGGGAGGCAGCGGTGGATAGAGGATAGGTGAGCATAGTGATTTTTTATTTTTAACTCTTTCTTATATTTCACTTCTGCAATGTATATTATACATTGCAGAAGTGAAAGTGCCCCGCTGTGTCCGGGTCCGTGATAATCACGGACTCAGACACAGAAGAAGCATCTGGAGGTCACCTCCGATGCTTTCCTTTCCTGTCCGTGGGATCCTACAAAAAGTAGGATCCCACGGACAGGGAAAAAATTGTTATGTGAAAGCAGCCTAACCTGAGACAGCATCCCCTTGTTGCAGTAATGCCACATCTTGCACTAAAGCCCCATCTTGAACTAAAGTTCCATCTTGCACTAAAGCCTCATCTTGTAGTAATGCCCCATCATTATACCCTTTTTATAGTAATGCCTCATCTTGCAGTAATGCCCTATCTAATATATAATTCCCCTAACGCACTTCCGTAAGTTTCGGCGCTGTTTCCGTCGTTGGTCGGCGCCAGCACACAGCGACCAATGAGCTTCGCGCCTCACTTACAGCGGTAAATTTGAAACTCAAAGTCCTCCATGTATCTCAATGGGAAGTGAGGCGCTATACTCATTGGTCGCTGTGTGCTAGCGCCGACCAATGAGCATAGCGCCTCACTTCCCATTGAGATACATGGAGGACTTTGAGTTTCAAATTTACCGCTGTAAGTGAGGCGCGAAGCTCATTGGTCGCCGTGTGCTGGCGCCGACCAATGAGCATAGCGCCTCACTTCCCATTCAGATACATGGAGGACTTTGAGTTTCAAATTTACTCAAAGTCAAACTCAAAGTCCTCCATGTATCTCAATGGCCAGTGAGGCGCTTCTCTCATTGTACTCATGACAGTAGCAACATTAACCCCTTACATTCCGTTTTATCTGTAATTTCTATAACACAGTGTGTAGTTGTACTGCCACTGCGAAGTTAACCCCTTATATACCATTTCTGCCTTAACTCCATACCTTGTAGTCTCTATTACTACTGCCAGTAGGAACATTAACCCCTTATATTCCATTATTGTTGTTGTTTCTATTACACAGTGTATAGTTGTAATGACACTGCGAAATTAACCCATTATATACCAGTTCAGCATTAACTGCATATTTGGTAGTGTTTATAACTACTGCCACTGGTACATTAACCCCTTGAACACCATTTTGGATATAATTTACAGCGCACTCCTTCAATAACATTTTTGATATCATTATAAGTTCCTACTCTGTTATAAGGTAAAGAATATTTATACCGTGTTAGCCAGTAGATAGAAAAATATATTGCAATCTGAGAGTCCTCAGTGGTTGATACCTTTTAATGGCTAACTGAAAAGATGGCAAACATAGCAAGCTTTCGGGACGCTGAGTTCCCTTCTTCAGGCTGATAATGACACAAATTCTGAAGACACATACATTTATACATAAGCAATAGAGAAAAGAAAAAAAAAAAAGGGAAAGAAGAGAACAGAAAAAAAAAAGGCAAAACAGTGTTATATGCTTTGGTGGATATGACAGGTGACGCAAAGCAGAGTCGGGTAGGGAGGGGTGGAGGAGCAGGGACAGAGAAAGCAGATTTCTAAGATAAGTGGAACCAATTGTATTAGGTAGATGGTTAGTAACCCATGGAGACCTGAAAATACTTAGTTAAGTTGTGGAGAGCAGACTAAGTGACAGAGTTCACAGAAGTGTCAGGAGTTCATTGTCCTATGATTTCAGTGTGTAGCAAGCTATCTCCAAATGCCCTTTCATTTTATATAAAAAATGCATGAATCAGCTATCCCCAAATGTCCGTTCATTTTACATAAAATCCCATAAATCCATGTGAAATATTTAATCCGGTTTTGAGTGTGCTGAAGGTTGTTATCAATTTGTATTCCCAAATTCTTCTCTCTCTCTGAGATTTGAAGTTACTCTTTAAAATGAGCAGCCTCATATCGGATTCAGTGTTGTGCTCAGAGCTGCAAAAATGCTTTGCTACAGGTAGATCCATACGCTTTTCTTTTATTGAGTGGCGATGAGAATTCATTCTTGTTCTGAACTGTAATCCGGTCTCACCTACGTACATGCCACCTGAGCTGAGCTGATGGCCTTCTACCAGTAAGTCCAAGAACAGGCACATTCTACATGCTTCCCAAAATTCACAAACCAGGAAATCCAGGGAGACCAATCATTTCATGTGTGGGCACCCTCACCGAACAAATTTCTGGGTGGATAGAGGGTGTTCTCAAACCCCTGGTAAAAGAGACACCCAGCTACATTCAGAACACAACTGACCTATTGAATAAACTGCCAACAATAGGTCCTCTACCAGAAGGAACCATCCTCGCCACCATGGATGTGGAATCTCTGTACAGCAACATCCCACACCAGGATGGATTAAATGCCTGAAAAACCTTCCTGGAGAACACAGGGATTGATGCTGACTCTGAGGTAGAACTCACAAGATTCATCCTCACGCACAATTACTTTAGATTTGACGACAACATATATTTACAGGAGACTGGCACAGCAATAGGGAGCAAAATGGCACCACAATATGCAAACCTTTTCATGGCCAAGCTTGAAGTGACTTTTTATCCTCTTGCCCTATCAGGCCTCTGGCTTACTACCGTTATTTTGATGACATCTTGATCATCTGGACGGAGTCTGAGCAACAGCTGAAGACGTTCCACGAACACTTTAATCAATTTCACCCCACCATTAACTTAACACTCAACTACTCCTGCACTGAAGTCAGCTTTCTGGACACCATCATTAAGCTACAGAACAATGAAATAGAGACATCCTTGTACCGGAAACCAATTGACCGTCCAACATATCTCCGATGGGACAGCTTTCATCCAAAGCACATAAACTCTATTGTGTACAGCCAGGCCATCAGATACAATCGGATATGTTCCAACCCTACAGACAGACAATCACCTTGAGGACCTCAGAAACACCTTTTTGAACCAGGGCTACCATCCAAGAACAATCGAGAACCAGATTACAAGAGCCAGCAGAATATCAAGGAATCATCTCCTACATTACAAAACTAGAGAAGAAAACAACAGAGTTCCTCTAGTAGTCACCTACAATCCAAGTCTGGAGGTGCTAAGAGGAGCTGCACGGAAACTGCAACCACTCCTACAAAAAGATGCCCGACTAAAATCAATATTTCCGGATCCTCCACTCTTGTGTTTTAGAGAACCTCCGAATCTAAAAAACATCATTGTGAGAAGCGCCCTGTCCTCTCCAGCAACAACAGGAACCTTTCCCTGCAACCAGAACAGGTGCAAAACCTGTCCATCTATAATGACAACGGACAAGATAAAGATTCCTGGGACAGATCAGGACTACAAGATCCCAGGTAACTTCAGCTGCACCACAAGCAATGTGGTGTATTTAATCATATGTACCAAATGCCCAACAGGTGGCATGTACATAGGTGAGACCGGATTACAATTCAGAACAAGAATGAATTCTCATCGCCACTCAATAAAAGAAAAGCGTATGGACCTACCTGTAGCAAACCATTTTTGCAGCTCTGAGCACAACACTGAATCAGATATGAGGCTGCTCATTTTAAAGAGTAACTTCAAATCTCAGAGAGAGAGAAGAATTTGGGAATACAAATTGATAACCTTCAACACACTCAAAACCGGATTAAATATTTCACATGGATTTATGGGATTTTATGTAAAATGAACGGACATTTGGGGACAGCAGATTCATGCATTTTTTATATAAAATGAAAGGGCATTTGGAGACAGCTTGCTACACACTGAAATCATAGGACAATGAACTCCTGACACTTCTGTGAACTCTGTCACTTAGTCTGCTCTCCACAACTTAACTTTTCAGGTCTCCATGGGTTACTAACCATCTACCTAATACAATTGGTTCTGCTTATCTTAGAAATCTGCTTTCTCTGTCCCTGCTCCTCCACCCCTCCCTACCCGACTCTGCTTTGCGTCACCTGTCATATCCACCAGAGCATATAACACTGTTTTGCCTTTTTTTTTTCTGTTCTCTTCTTTCCCTTTTTTTTTTTTTTTTTTTCCCCTCTATTGCTTATGTATAAATGTATGTGTCTTCAGAATTTGTGTCATTATCAGCCTGAAGAAGGGAACTCAGCGTCCCGAAAGCTTACTCTGTTATAGTCCTGTTAGTCGGACATTAACTCTTTCTACACCTCCACTATATTGCTACCCTCACAGTTCTGCCTACATCGGCTACTTAGTCATATATCTGGTGTTTAAGTCTATTATTTAAAACTCTTAAAAAAAATTATATACAGATTCTAGACTCCCGATTCTTTATAATCGGGCTCACAGCTAGTCTTGCAATAATGCCCCATCTTGAGGTAATGCTCCATCTTACAGTATTGCCCCCATCATTATCCTCTTATTGTAGTAATGCCCTCATTGCAATAATGACCTCATCATTACCGCCTTCCTATAGTAACAAAAGGAATGAACTCTAGTGATTAGATGTTTCAAAAATTAAAATGTCCACTTTATTGCTTACATTAAAAAAGATTCACAATTCAGGGCATCCATTGTCACAAAATGATGCGTTTCAACACTTAAGTCTTACTCATTGTCTCATTCCCTTTCTGTAGTAATGCCCCATCTTGCAGTAATTGCCCCCTCATTATTTCCTTCTTGTAGATTACTACATTAGCCCCATCATTATCCCCTTTCCTGTAGTAATGCCCATTTTACAGTATTGTCCCCATCATTATCCCCTTCCTTTGGTAATGCCCCTTCTTGTAGTAATGCCATGTCATTATCTCCTTCCTGTAATAATGCCCATAGTATAGTAACAACATCATCATTATTGCCTACCTGTAGTACCGTAATGGCCCATCTTATAATTATGCCCTCATCATTGTCCTCTTCTTGTAATAATGTCCCATCTTGTAGTAATGCCCCCATCTTGCTTTATCACACACACACACACACCGATTATTGTCACCTGTTCTCCATTCCCTTAGCATCCTGCACTTGCATCCCATAGATACAGCAGATCCCTTAGTGATCGTGACATGGTCTATAGTGGCACCGACGTCCGTGCTTTACTTCAGATGCACGTTTGCTGGCACCGCTGAGATCAAGCTCTTCACAGCTACACCAATGAGAGCTGCTAACCAATCAGAGGCTGGCAACTGACATCAGCTGCTGGCCTCTGATTGGCCAGTGCTTCTCATAGGAATAACTGAGTAGAGCTTAATTCTGGCGGCGTTTTCATACCCCACATTCCACAATGTTTTTACTATGTTCCCTTTATGGTAAAACTGTCATGTCAGTATGATGCATCAGAATGGAATGAGTTCATAGATACCAAACATGTATACTTTTAAGTTCAAAGTCCAGCTCACTCAATGTCGATTTCTTATTAGTGTGTAGCTCGGAAACTAGCCTCATCACAGCCAAGAAATCCAAATAAACAAGTAGAACTAGCTTAGACACACAAGTTCTTCTTTATTTTATGGCTGTGTGCTCACGGTCAGTATACACAGCGTTTTGGACGCAGCGTCTTGCCGCTGCGTCCAAAACGCTGCGTAGTACAGTATAAGCATAGTGGATGGGATTGTAAGAAATCCCATCCTCACTATGCTTAACCCACCCGCAGCGTGTTTGAGCTGCAGTGCTGTTTGCCGGCAGTCCGCTCCATGAAATTAACATGCTGCGGAGTCGGAAGCGGCTGCCATTAGGTGAATGCAGGGAGAAGCCGCCCTGCACCCGTCGCACACGGTGAGTACAGGGCAGCTGCGGTCTCCCTGCGGCCACCCGCAGATTCACTCAGGTCTGGAGGAGCTGCGTCCAACACACAGCTCCTCCGGACCGTGAGCACACAACCTAATTGTACAAGTGCATTACAACAAAGGCAGAATCCACATGACTAGCACAATCAATGCGTTTCAGGTGTGGCACCCTTAATCATGACTATTTTGGTCTTTTGACCTTTTTTTACTGATCAGATTAAGGGTATGTGCACACAGGGTGTTTTTGCTGCGGCCAAAAATACAGCAAAAACAGTACAGGTGTCTAGGATCTCTACATTCCTTGGCAGGAGATTTTCTGCATATTTGGCAGCATTTTTTGAGTGTTTTTGTTGCGTTTTTGCTGCATTTTGGTTGCTGCGTTTTTTTCTGTATTTTTGCAATTGAATGCAGGGAAGAATTGATATACTAATTCTTTACAAAATGCAACAAAACCTGTACAGGTTTCAGTTTCTGCAAAGAAACTAAACCAATGTGTGTGCACAGCTTTTCCCTAAAACACATAGTTTTTGCTAGAAAGTAAAAACACAACTATAGATTAGCATACATTAGCATAAAAGTATAGTAAAAATGCAGGTGAAACATACAGAAAAAAAATGCATGAAAACTGCACTGTGTGCACATAGCCTAATTGATTTTTAGATTTTGATAGATCAGGCGTTTATGAACATGGCAAATACCAAATATATGTTTTGGTTTTTAATAGTCTTATTTTTAGTGGGGCAAAAGGGGGTGATATGAATGTTTTTTTTATTTTTTTTCATATTTTTAAATCATTTGGTTTCACTTTTTCTTTGCTTTACTTTGCCCCTTTTGGGGCCTCTACACTGAAGTGTCTGATCGCTCCTGCAGTAAAGAGCCGTGCTGATACACGTCTCTGCACTGCAGAAATGATCACCTCCTGTAAATACAGGCACTTGGGGTGCATCCACAGGAAGTGAATTATGACAGTGACAAGGATCCTCATCTGACACCTCACTGTCATGGCAACACATCGACACCCCATGATCACATGATGGAGTCGCCGATGGAGGCAGGGAATAGCGCAATTCCACTGCAGTGCTTTATATCACACTGTCAGTGTTTGACATTGCAATCTCAGGAGTTAACAGCTGCGGGAGGATCGCTGGCATATGCAGGGATTGATGCGAGCTCAGCGCATGAGCTTGCATCAAAAGAGGGAGGCAACCAAGAATGTACCAATACGTCATTGGTCATGAAAAGGTTAATATTAGAAAGAGTTAGGTACTGTCCCGAAATAGGTATATCTGGCTGCGATGGGATGGCATTATGATTTTTAATCAAAAATGTGTTTACTAAGTACCATATGTTATTTATATGCTTCTTACTTTTTACTTGCAGCAGGGTATTTGTTCATATATTTTTCACCGTAGATTTGTCTGATAAGTGGCCAGTGTGAACATGCCCTCATATTTTGCACGGATCAGGTTTTTTTTTTCAGTCTCCTGTATTTAGTACCAGAATAGGATGTGTCCCACTTCATTTTGCTTGTCACTTCAGTTATAGAGCTTCCCATGGTTGTGTCTACATTTTGGGACATAGGTTACTCTTCACCCTTATTCATATTGAGGTGTGTTTCTGACACATGGTAAGGTTTTTAATATTAGAAAGAGTTAGGTACTATCCTGAAATGTGTACACCTTGTTATGTTGAGATTGCTTAAGCTTTTTTGATCAAAAATGTGTTTACTAAGTAACCTATGCACTTGCTTTTTATTTATTTTTGTCATAGGTTTTGTCCCTGGGAGCAGTGAGACTATGTCCCTCTCTCCCTCATTTTGTGCATGACATTTGAGAGGGATGTAGTGTACTTGAGAATTCTGAGCCTTTCCAAGCCTTCTCCATACTTTCTTCTTCCTTTTATTCTGGTACAGGTTAATCTTAGTTTTATCAGTCCAAAAAATGCTATTCCGGAACTAGGTTGGTGTTACAGGCAGAATGGCAATAACTGATCCAGTTGAGACAGGGAAGGTAGATCCACTGAACCATGGATTATGGACTTAATCTGGAGGGGTATGACTAAATGCATCCCGGGTAATCACCAGAGCCATTGATGGTGAGGTTGGACTTGGCTGCAAGTAGACTAGACATCAGGTACCAATCCCAGCAGTCCGCAGATTGGCACAACCTGAAACTAATGGAAACAGGCAAGACAAAGTACAGCATCTGCAGGGACAGGATCAGGATAACCAGCAGGGGGGTAGCTGTTTCAGGTACAGGTGGGACAAGATCAGGTATGGGTTCAGGTTGAGGCAGGAACACTGATACAGGAACACGGGCAGAAACTGGTACATAGGAGCAGACTCAAGAATGCAGGCTGGTATCGGGGCACAGGAACAAATTCAGGAGCACAGGGTGGTACTAGGACACAGGAAGAGATAAAGCAACACGGCCTGGTACCGGGATACAGGAACAAATACAGGAACACAGACTGGTACCATGATACAGTAATGGAAATAGAAACACAGGCTGGTATTGGGACACATGAACGGATACAGGAACACAGGCACAAGCACCTCTAACTGAAGATCTGAGATTGTGTGTTGTATCAATCCCTTAGGCAGGTTAACGATGCAACAACTTTGTATTCTTTTTTCCAGAGTCTTACAGCAAATTCAAGTAGATGGCCACGATGCAATGCCCCATACCAGGCAATACCCACTGTCTCCTAACTTTTGGTTGGCACACAACTTTTGTATCGCCTGCTGGTATGGTCAGCAGTCACAATCAATGCTCTTTGAAACTATAGATATCATGACTGTAGCGAGTGTATCCTGCTCCAGCTGGCAACAATAGTCCTTATGTTCCTCCTAATGATGGATTTCACAACTGTAGTACGTGTATTCAGCTCCAACCAGAAACAACAGTAATTAGGATAGTCCTCAAGTACACATGATGGATATCACAACCGTAACATGTATTAGCGGCGCCCTTGCGGCTAGGCTCCACAGGGTAGTATTGCACTCTAATATTAAATGTGTTTTCCCCTGTAAAGTTGCCAGTTCAGGGTTAAACCTGTGGAGTCTGTAAGTGCACACACCTAGGATTAGACCACTAGAATAGGGGACACCGATAATTTAGTAGGACGTAACAGGGGGTGGAGCCTAGGGGTAGATACAGAAGAGAGTGATAGTTTTTAGTCAGGCGGTGCTGTGAAGGCAGGCAGGAAGGACAGGCCTGACAGCCCAGTTGACAGGAGGGAGCCCCATCTTTAAGTGGGGGCCCAGAACAGCAGGCAACAGACCAGAACTGTTTGAAGCCGGCTGGTCGGTTGAGGGAACACCGGCAACGTAGAAAGCTGAGGCAGATAGCAGTTCAGCTCTATCTGCAAACTGACGAGCTGCAGGTCTATAGACACCGGGCTGCTGACAGCGCCACCAAGTATCTCGCCCCTCAGGACCGAGAACCGGTTCAAGACACTACAGGAGAAGGACCATAAATTGCGGTGCTGGAGGGAGGCTTTCTAGCTCTCGGGCTTCTTATCTGGAGTGTGGGGCACAAACCTTGCCTGATAGATACAGACTGTGGACTTGCGGGAGAGCTCTGCGATAGTGGTAGAAGTGAGGAAGAAAGGAGACCCTGAAAGAAAAAACAGAGAACATCTAGAGACTCCATAAGGGGGACCCTGAGCTGGCAACATCACACTGTAAACCAAACTGTACCGTGTCTCGTTTTGCCATCTACCGGTACCTAGAAAAGTGGAGTTAAACTTGAACTGGTTTCCGTTATTCATCCCGCCGGTGCCCGGAGGGCTCAGCACCACCAGCAGCTCAGCAGAGGGGTAAGAACTGCAGCACCAACCATCATCTCCATCACTGCCCTCCCTCACCATCTTCCCTCACCGCTGCCTGAGGTAATAGCTCCACCTATAGGGAGCTGTCCCACACTCTGCTGCACCCACCATCACCTCAGCGGCCGGCTTGCAGTGCCGGTACCTATATTACCGGGAAGTACAGGTGGTGTCATGATGCTATGTAAATAATCCCTTCTCCCCCACTGCCATCTAATTCAAATGATAACCAGGGCACGGAACCGGGATCCCGACCACCCGTGATCTCCCCATCCAAGCAGCCATCAGTCCCAGTGTCTGAGTACCCCCTAGCCCTGGCAGCATCATTTTCTGGCGTCTGCGAACAGGATAGAACCAGCCTGGTGAAACCAGGTGAAGTGTGCCTCAAGACTTTATTCTATTGACTGTTACTGTGGATTATAAAATAGAGCCGCCATTACATCTCCTCACAATTTAAGCTGCGTCACTACAGCAAGAGAAAAGAGCGGGAAATAGGCCCTGCCCCTTCGTTCTGCTGAGGAGTGAAGAGAGCAATGGCGGGCTCACAAATGTAAGGGACTATGTGCTGGCCAAGGGGCGAGCCTCGGCCCCTCAGCATCCATGGGCCATTCAAGAGGTGCCAAAAAGTCTCCCCGCCCCCCTTGCTCTCAATCAACCAAGGGGGCGGGTTGAGCACCAGCCCACACCGGTTCGGGACTATAAAAACTAAGCAGTGTGCGGCCGGAAGCAATCCTAAAAAGATTGTCCTCATACTCCTCACCTATTTTTTCAGCATGGCATGTGCTGGACTCCTCTCTCCTGGCATCCACTGTCATCTGAACTGGGGCAGGTGTGGTACTTCTACATGCACACCCAGATATTTGCTTACCACTGCCCCCACTATATCTTCGTAGCCCACTCTCCAAATGCTTCCAGTATCTGCCTCAACTCAGTCGGTCGATCCTTCGCCTTCTGAATGACAGCCTGGACTGTGGTCTCTGCACAGAGCTGCCCTCCTCCTATGGGTGTTCTTGGTCCCGCTACATTTGTAGATGAAGTCTGTCATCTGTCCTGCCAAGTCCCCACTCAATAACTTTCCCTGGTAAGCTGTCCAGAGATACAATAGGTGATTCCACTGCTGCTACCACTTGTGAAGATGTGAGGTTGTGAGTTGTATTAATCACCTAGGCAGGTTAATGATGCAATAATTTTTAATTCCACAGTCTTACAAAAACTTTAGGTAGATTGCCACAATGTGATGCCCCTGTACCAGGCTATACCTATTGTCTCCCATCTTTTGGTTGGCCCACAACGTTTGTATCTCCCTCCAGTATACTCTGTAATCATAGCCTATGTTCCTTCAAACGA
The DNA here is from genome assembly GCA_033576535.1 of Allobates femoralis. NCBI lineage: Eukaryota > Metazoa > Chordata > Amphibia > Anura > Aromobatidae > Allobates > Allobates femoralis. The sequence goes on from JARQOC010000001.1 coordinate 434,875,225, forward strand.
TAGATATCATGACCACAGCACATGTATCCAGCTTCAGCAAGGGGTAATAGTCATTGTGTTCCTCCAGATGACAAATATCGTGAACACAGTGTGTATATCCAGCTCCAACCAGCACAATTGTCCTTATGTTTCTCCAGACAACTGATATCACAACCAGAGCAAATGTATCCAGCTCCAGTCAGCAATAACAGTCCTTAGGATAGCTTTTCAAATTCAGATGGCAGATATCATGATTATATGCATGTATTTATTTCCAATCTCTATAGTCCATCTATTAGCACTAGGATCTGGCCTCAGCAACAGAGCCTCTACTTTCCAAGTCACCGCACCAACTAACCACTCCCAAACATATGTCTCCTTCTTTTTTACCTTCTTCTAGGGATTAGCGCCTGGTTGTGCAAAGATAAGTAGAGATGAGCCACCACCCTAGTGTTCGAATTCGATTTGGTTCGCCGAATTGGGCGTTTGTTCGTCGAATGTTCGTCGAACACCATCGAATCCCATTGAAAACTATGGCAGCCAAACACAAACACATAGAAAACACCTAGAAAACACCTTCTAAAGTGTCCAAAAGGTGACAAACTACTCAGAAGATACAACAAACACATGGAAAAGTGAAAACTACATATAAAAATGCAGAAAGAAGAGAGATAGATGAGTAAAAGGAGGAGGAGACACAGATATAGGCATGTCATACCCTTCCAAAATCAGTTTTTACTACAGTAGTTGTAAGGCATCATGCACACGATGAGTAGTTGTTGCGTTTTACTTCAGTATCTGTAAGGCCACGTCAAGAAGATGAGTATTTGGTGCGTTTTACTTCAGTATCTGTAAGGCTATGTGCAGATGATGATTATTTGGTGTGTTTCACTTCAGTATCTTTAAGGCCATGTGCAGATGATGTTTATTTGGTGTGTTTTAACTTCAGTATCTGTAAGGCAATGTGCAGATGATGATTATTGGTGTGTTTTACTTCAGCATCTGTAAGGCCACATCCAGAAGATGAGTATTTGTTGAGTTTCACTTCAGTATCTGTAAGGCCATGTGCAGATTATGATTATTTACTGCGTTTCACTTCAGTAACTGTAAGGCCATGTGCAGATGATGAGTATTTGGTGCGGTTTTTAACACAGCATCTGGAAAGCCTCGTGCACACGCTGAGCATTGTGTCACATTTAGGGGACTACAACAAGAGTCTCCATTTTTCCCAAAAATTTGGGCCCAGACACCACTTCAGTGGCATCAATTACCCCACAGTTGCAAGCTGAAAATGGTTGATGAGGTGACTTTCATGCAGCACATTCCAAAATCCACAAGCCTTTAGTCTCCCCATGTTATCTGTAAGATTTGTCACCAAAATGTAAGTAGTGGCCAAAAAATCTGGGTAACTATGAAGACAGCAGGAGAAGGGGCTGCTGTCCAAGTCTTGCCATCCCCACGAGTTGTGCGTCAATCCTCTGTATGTAGAAGTTCCTCCACTGCTTCTGCCTCCTCAACCTAGTCTTGGTCCTCCAATTGCACCCAAAGCCTGTCTGGTAATGCCACCCACATTCTAACTGCGCACAAAGAATCCTGCACACCTCCTTACTATGATGGCAGCAGGGCTCAACGGCATCAGGCGGTCTTTACCTTGAAATGTATGGGAAATGTGAGTCACACAGCTGAGGAATTGTGGTCTGCTGTGGAGACTGAGTTACATCAATGCTTGTGTCCACTGGACCTGCAGCCAGGGAAGGCCGTGTGTGACAATGCTGCAATGCTGGGTGCAGCCCTCCGCCGGGGCAATGTGACACACATGCCTTGCATGGCTCACGTCTTAAACCTGGTTGTCCAGCAAATTTTTGCACACTATCCGGCCCTAGATGGTCTTCAGCAGAGGGCACGGTCACTATGTGCTCACCTCCGCCGTTCGCATCCCGTAGCTCAACGCCTTGCATCTCTACAGAAGTCGTTCGGCCTGCCAGTTCACCGGCTGAAATGTGATGTGCCGACACGATGGAATGCAACTCTGCACATGTTGCAGCAACTGTGGCAGCACCGACGAGCCCTGGTGCAATACGTCATGACGTATAACCTGGGCCTACAAGGTCCAGAGGTGGGGCAAATCACACTGCTGGAGTGGTCTGAAATGAAGGACCTATGTTATGATCCGGTGACCTTGGAGCTGCATGAATAAAATTCACAGGAGAAGTGGCACCTGTACTGACCGCAGTTCCTGATCTAACTCCGCAACTAGAAGTAGCCGTGGGATGTGACTAACCATACCCTAGACACCTCAACATGGCCGGAGATCTAGCTACCCCTAAAGAGGGAAACAGGAATGCTATCTTGCCTCAGAGCAGAACCCCAAAAGGATAGAAAGCCCCCCACAAATATTGAAGACTGTGAGTAAGAGGAAAAGACACACTCAGGCAGAAAACAGAATCAAGCAAAGATGAGGCCACTTCTAGCTAGATAGATAAAGACAGGACAGGATACTATTGCAGTCAGTATAAAATCCCTTCAAAAATCTCCACTGCAGATAATACAAAAATGCCCTGAGTCTACTCAAGACTCGGCGCCCTCTAGATCTGCAAACCTCCTGTGAATCCTACAATTCTCAATATATGTATACTGACACAAAAAGCTGAACAAGCCCATAACAAATGAATAGTACAAAAATCCTAGGAAGAAAACTTCCTAACAGAGAGCAAGTTAACACAGCATGCACTCTGAGCAAATATAGACCATTTCAGAAAACAAGCACACAGCATGTGTACCACAAAAAGACTAAACCACACACTTAGCTTGGAAGTCTTGCAGCAGGGCAGGAGAGACCAGACAGAGGTGAAACACCTACAGGAACATTGACAACTGGCAAGGACTGAGGAAATCCTGCAACCTTAAATACCCCAGTCAGAATTGCAATTATCCAATTCACCTGATCAAGAGTGCAAAACAGGATCAACTGCATTACCAGCCACAACCACAGGAGGGAGCCCACAAGCAGAATTCACAACAGACCTATGCACCATTCTGTACAGTATTGAAATGCCGACGAAGATGTTTAGTGATGATTATGCCATTATCAGCATGACTATTCCCATCATTTACATGCTGGAGCACACTTTAAACAGTATTCGGAGTCAGGTGGAGGCACTAGAGGTGGGGGAGGAAGTACAGGAGGAGTCGCATGCGGAAGCGCTCACAAGATCTCCAAGGTGCAGTTGACACTTTATGAATGAAGGTCTACATTATGCTTGCTCAGAACCTTCTTTATCTGGGCCTGGATTCGACTCCAAAAGCTTCTGAACATCAGTGCAGATCATTACCTCGTCTTGACTCACAAAAGCTTTTGAGCAGACCTCTGATTCCCAGGCTATAGTATGAGTGAAGAACGATGCATTGTCAACCATCTGTCTTACCCCATACTCAGATGGGTGGCTGGAGACTTGGGAGCTGTGCGGAAGCAAGTGGGATTGTGGTGACACCTCTGAGGACTGGTGTATTTGTGAAGTAGAAGTTGAGGTGGAGGAGAGCCCACTTGCTGAAGCACTTGCTATCCATTCAAGCGCCTGCTCTTTTTGTGCCTCATCTAGAATTGGTATTGATCATCGTCTGAGTCGTGTCCGTACAAAAGGGATCATTTCAGAATCTCCAAGAAAAGAAGTAGACATCTTAGGGCCCTTTCACATCAGCGTTTTTTGAAATTTGCGGCAGATGCGGTGAAAAAACCGCATCTGCCGCAATTACCGCATACCGGATGCACTTGCGGCACGGTTGCGGTAAACGCCATGCAAAGTATAGGCGTACTTGCGGCAGGTGCGGCAAGTGCAGTTTTGCACTTGCGGCAGGTGCGGCAGCGAAAAAAACGCGGCTGACCGCGTTTTTTTTTCGCTGCCGCACCTGCCGCAAGTGCAAAACCGCACTTGCCGCACCTGCCGCAAGTACGCCTATACTTTGCATGGCGTTTACCGCAACCGTGCCGCAAGTGCATCCGGTATGCGGTAATTGCGGCAGATGCTGTTTTTTCACCGTATCTGCCGCAAATTTCAAAAAACGCTGATGTGAAAGGGCCCTTACTTTGGCTGGAAGATGCTCTTTCTCCAGCAGATGTTACTCTTGCTTTCCCACGTACCTCACGGACACAAACTGTTTTTCCCTTTCTACCACGCCTATTCCCCTTTCCACCAGCAGCAGGCCTTTTGACACTCATTTTGCATGTGAACAAATTGGCAACTCTGCAGTTGTTGGAAAAAATATTCTGATGAAAATGAACACAGCTGATTGGTCAGACAGTGGTACTAGGCAAAAATAATTACGTTTGCTTGTTCCAGTAAAAAATTATTAGAATAAACGACTCTCAAGGTGTATTTGATTGTATTAAACGTGGCCTACAGTGAAGGTTTGGTGAACACTGCTTTTAAGCAAAAACAGACAGGATTGCTTGTTGCAGTATAAAAAGTAGTAGAATGAACTACACTCAAGGTGTATTTGGTTCTATTAAACGTTAGTAAACACTGCTTTTAAGCAAAAACTAACAGGTTTGCTTGTTGCAGTAAAAAAGTAGTAGAATGAACTACACTAAAGGTGTTTAGTTGTATTAAACGTGGCCTACAGTAAAGGTTTAGTGAACATTGCTTTTAAGCAAAACTGACAGTGCTGTGCAGAAAGTATAAGAACTACACTCCGTTGTATTGTTGTATTAAACATGCCTACAGTAAGGTTAGTTGCTTGTGCAGTAAAAAATTAGTAAATCAACTACACTGAAGGTGTAGCTTCTCTCACAAGTGGGCTACACCACTGTGGGACACTGCTAGTCTGCTACTAGCCCAACAAAGTGCCTGGACTAGCTGCAGCAAAAAAAAAAGCCTAATTAAGACAGGTGGTTAGCTTTCTTCACAGCAGTGCTACACTACCTGCCCAATGGATTCAATGAGCTATATTACTGTGGCCAGATGCTGTGAGAAAGACTTGCACAGCACTGGCACACACCTGCCTGGCAAAAACTAATAGAGACTGCTCTAACCTAGCCCTGATAAGGGCTGCAATTAAAACTAGTCCCTGCTTCTATGAAGTAGGCCTGAAAAGGGCTGATAACTACTACCTAGTCCTTCTTAATCGCTACTCCTATGGCAGCTAAAAGCTGTATATCCTACTCCTAAACTTATCTATTACTTTGTATTCGCTCACTAACTGACTGAGAGAACACAATTTAGTTTGCACTGTTTAGCGGTCGCACATGTCGAGCCCACTGGGACGATGTACTTGGTACCGGACCGGGTTGTTACTGGGGATATCACGGAGGTCCTGGTCCGGACTGTGTCCTGGGCCCTGGCAAGTAAAAGGGTAATATTTACAGGGGATTAATGTCAGTCGTGACGCCACCCACGGCTTGTGGCCAATAGTGGGACCACCGCTGCTGCAGAACCTTCGGGGATGATGTTAAGCAGCTGAAATGGAATAGTTCTCCGCGGGTAGAACTTAGTTCCCTGGGGCAGTGATGATTTAGATGATAGTGTATTGTGTAGGCTTGTAGTAGGTGCAATACACCTACTGTCCTGCTGCCGCAGCCTTCCTTTCCTCAGGGTTCAGAGCTGACAGGCTGTGGCTCTCCAGGCTGGGATCTCTCTGCAATCCTGTTGGAGGGAATTATGCACAGGCAATGGAGAATCATGCAAGGGAGTCAGAGGCAGGGTTCACCGTGTTTACTAGCAGTTTGTTCAGCATAACAGCTCAGTTACAGGTCAAGGTACAGGTCTTTACACTGGTGACAACTTTCCCCTCTGGGTTCCTCTGTACCCTCTACAGCCAGGTTGTTCCTCTCTGTGACCCCTCACTCTTTCTCTGTCCTTTCCAGGCTTTTCTCTCTCTTTCGTTCACTGTGTGCGTATCCGGACAGTATGGCAGTGGCTCGGACCCTGTGGGTCCTCGTGGTCGCCACTGAGCTGCCTGCCTTTGGGGTAGGAACTCTAACATGGAGTTAGAGCTCCCCGTCGGTAGTCTGTGGAAACCGGTAAATCGTACGTCCCCTTCAGAGCCGACACTCTGCTACTGGCCTAGCCTCCAATAGTCCTGCTGTGCTAGGCTCTATCAGGCTCCTTCTACCGTGTGACGCAGGTTCCATAAAGAAGGCTACTCTGCCTGCAGTCGGTCGTCTCAGCTGTGTTACTAGGACCCAGTGCTGCTGGTCCTCTCTTCCCTCACACTCCTGGGGTGCTGGCTCCGGATAGGCTTTCTCTCTGTGGCTGCACTGGCTCTTCAGATTCTGCGCTCTTACACCCCTATTCCTCCAGGATGTGTGCTTCTTGTCTTTACAACTCAGCCTATCTCGGCCTACTGACTCCTTCCTCCTCCCCTTCTCTATTTCTACCATCTATCACCTGACCTGCTTGCTATCCCACCCACTGTTCTCTAAACCCACCACCCCTTGCCCGCCTAGAGTCCCGGGCTCTGGGTTGGGTGCTGCCCTCTAGTGGTATGTGGGTGTCTGTGAGGGTGTTGTGGTGCAACTGTCTTCCTATCTTACCTGGCTGCAGTTCCCTATGTGGCCTCCTGGTCGCAGGGGCGCCACATACACAGCAGCAGCCGCAGGTGCCGTCTAACACCTGCAGCAGCTATCAGCAAAATGGTGGCTATCTTTAAGATGGCCCGGGTTTTATAGGGCTAGGACATGTGACAGACACAGCCAATTATGACATTAGTTGTGTGAAAAAACCCACTTTGCAGTGTGGCACTGTGATTGGCTAGCAGCATGAACCACCCCACTGTACATACTTTAGGAGAAAAAAAAAAAAAAAAAGAGCGCGAAATTTATTGCTGCAGCTCTGATACAAGCCCCCCATGCACAATATACACACAAACTGGATATTAACATTCATGTGCAGTATTAGCGCTAGGTTTAAGGTTAGGAAGATTAAGCTTTTGTGGATCGAAGCGTTATCAAACATATACTAGAACTGCCGAATTTCAAGCAAATTGTTCTAATTCGGTGAATGACTTGAACACCGCCAAAAATAGCTTGAATTGGAGATTGGCGAACAATTCGAATCGAATATCGCTCATCTCTAAAGATAAGCACACCCCACCCCCTTAACCATCAGGCACACATATTTCAAAGAGTAAAAGAAGTTCAATGAATTGTCCAGACAGTCTGCAAAGTTGTTTATCCAGAAATCCCCCTGAAAAGAGGAACAAAAGACTCACAATCCTCCACCAGATGACGTGCTATGAATCCTACTGCAGGCCTAATTACATTAGATTCCAGGGAGGCCAACTAGGATGACACATTGTTACATACCCTTCCCCCTTAAAATTCTGTACCTTATACTGATGACCAAGCATTCTCTAGTAAAACACAACAATATCGACATAACTGGTGCTTCGCGCTCTAAAAAGTATGCTCTACGTCCATTCGTCCAATATTGTTAAGTTCATGGTCAGCTCCTCACACTTCCTATACAGGAGGGTGTCTTAAATACCTGGTACTCCTCAACAATAAGCTGTAAACACATCAGGTATAAGCTGGTACTCCCCAGCAATAGGCTGTAAACACATCAGTTGTGTGTGCGCTGCCCCTATAAAAAGTGGGGAGCGTGTGCGCGACCTTAGCATGCAGCCAAGAAACCCACATGGCATGCACAGGCCCTGGAAGCCAGTAGCTGTGGTGAACAAAAAACTGGAGGAACAGCGGAGTGGTAAGAAGAGCAGTGGGTATAATGGCTTCCCTGTTGGTTAGTGCAGGGAATGCCAGCATTAAATTTGGTTTCTAAAAGTTTTTTGGGAAAAGTCTAATCCTACTTTGTTATTTCTGAGACTGATTAATGGTTGCACCTTGTGGTGAACCCTCTGTATTTGCTCTCATGAAGCCTTATCTCTATAGTAGACTTAGGTATTGAAACATCTATTTCCTGTAGAGTGTTCTTCACTTGGGAGGATGTTGTGAAGGAAATTTTCTTCACCATGGAAAGGACCATACAATCATCCATCATCATTGTCTATTGTGGACATCCAGGCCTTTTGGAGCTCTCAAGTTCAACAGCTTGCTGTATTTTTGAAGTATGTACCAAGCTGTTGAATAGGCCATCCATAACATGTCTGCCATATGTCTCATTATTTTCTCTTTTTTTTCTTCAGCCTAATGATGATCTGTTTCTTTTCCATTAAGACCTCATTTGAACGCATGTTGTGGATTCTCAGCAACAGCTTCTGAATGCATATGCCACACCAGGAATCAGCTCCAGATCTTTAAACCTCTTTATTGATTTTACATTAATGAAGGAATAGCCTATGCAGCCCATTAAAGAGCTTTTGAGATAACTGTCCAATTACTTTTGAATATAGGCTCAAGTTTAAGCTGAGAGTCTGTACTTTTTGCCAAGTTAATAATATAACTATGTTTTGAATATGTTTTGGTAACCAGCTAAAATGCCAAAACTTGTGTCACTATTGAAATATTTCTGGACCTAAAAGTAGGACCCTTCATACATGTCACAACAAACAGTATTTTCAGTGTTTTCTGATTTGCCTAACACTTTTCACAAAACATTTTGGAAAAGACAAAAAAGACACTTCGAAGAATGGAATTGTAATATTCAAAAACCAGTACTTACTTGTCCAGCAGTGCCAATAATGTCAATCTGTCACACCAAATTTTGATCCATTTACCAGGAAAAATGTGAAACTTATAAAACGCCTTTTTCTGAAAACTTGTTATTGATTTGACATTAGTTGATTTTTCTGATTCATTACTTAAGGACTGCAAGACAGACAATAATTATTAGAAGAATTCACAGTTGATGAGTAACTATTTTTCTTATTTTTTTCAACTTTTAGAAAATAAGTAAAAACCCCACCCAATGACATTTCAATTGTATTAGGTTAAAGTGGTAACATTAGGCAAATTTATTTGGAATGATGTCACTGATGCAAAGTACAGTTTTAATACTATAGTAGGACCATCCCAATGGGTACACCTTGTCGCAGAGTGATGGCTTTTATGCTTTTTGATCAAACAATGTTAACCAAGTACCTTATGCAATTTAAATGAACTACTATTATTTACTTACTAGGCTGGTTTCACACTGGCGTTCGGGACGCATCAGGATGTGTGTAGAGACGCAGACGGAAAGCCGAACGCATACCAATGCATGTCAGCGCTGCGTATTTACTACAGACCCAGTTGCTGAAAAAACACCATAGAGAGAGAGAAAGAAAGAGAGAGAGAGAGTGAGAAACCAACACTAACAGAAACCAACAAGTACACCTATCTGGGCCTAGAACTCAGCCAATCAGGGAGCTTCAAGCAAGCCATAGAGTTACTGAAAGACAAGGCATCCAAAGCCTTCTATGCCATCAGAAGTCGTCTGTATCATCTCAATGTACCAGTAACCGTCTGGCTAAAAATCTTTGACTCCATCATTGCCCCAATCCATCTGTACGGCAGTGAGGTCTGGGGCCCAGTCTCATACCCAAACTGGTCAAAGTGGAACACCGATTCCAGGACGAAGTGCCTAAACGTTCGGGATGCTGCCCAAAAGAAACACCAGACTCACCGGGATATCTGGGATAGTTAAGCTTTATTCCACCAACGCATTTCGGAGCCCCTTTTGGCTCCTTCCTCATGGTATATCCGAAACACGTTGGTGGACTAAAGCTTAACTATCCCAGATATCCCGGTGAGTCTGGTGTTTCTTTTGGGCAGCAGCGCGTACGGTTAGGCACTTCGTCCTGGAATCTGATTTACCCCACAATGAACTGTGGAAGTGCGGTCCCTGCGGCAGCTGCATCATTCTAAGCGAATATACCGGCCGTGGGTCACACAACCTGACCAGGTGAGCAGTTTTCATACTATCTATCACCACGTATCTCTGTTGGGAGATAAGACCCTATTGCGCATTCTCATTTTACAGAAAGTGGAACACTGGACCCACTGAAATATGCCACCTAGAGTTCTGCAAGCATCTTCTCCAAGTCCATAGGAGCACATCATACAGCGCCTTCCGAGCAAAGCTGGGCAGATTTCCTCTACACCTCGCAATCCAGAAAAAGGCATTGTCATTCAAGGCTCATCTACAAAGTAGTAATCCCAGCTACTACCATCACAAAACCTTCCTATACCAGGAAGCCCCAGGAAGCCTCCCAACACAAAGTACCCAAAGCCAGCCTGACCAAGCCACCAACCTACATGGCCTGACAAAAGGCAAAATCTGGAAGATGGTACACAATGGCAAAGAGGAATATCTCAGCATCTGGGGAACGACAAACAAATCACAGAAACCGACGATATACCAGAACCTACAGAGGGAGTACAAAATGGCCCAATATCTAGAGAAACTAGAAAACCCCAAAGAGTGACAGATCCTGAGCCGATATAGCCTGAGCACCCGCTGCCCACTCATCAAATCCGGACAGCACCAACAGAACTACAAGAGAGCAGACTGTGTAAGCAGTACCTCCAGGAGGCCATGGAGGATGAGGCCCACTTCCTGCTGAGGTGCCCCAAATACTACACAGTGAGGGACATTCACTTCAAGAGACTGTCTGATCTCCTCCCAGATATCACCTTCATGGAGGAGGAAGAGAAACCGACGATAATACTGGTGGAAAAGGAAAGTGCAGCGGCCATAGCAGCGCAATATGTCAGTGCCTGCCACAGACTAAGAGGAGACTGATATATCCTGGACATCTATACCCCACCCTGGACATGCCCCCATTCCCTGTTTAAAGAGCCTAATATGTCATGGTCTTCTATATCCCACCCTGGACATGACCCTATCCCCCAACTAAGAGCCTGATGTGTCATGCACTCCTATACCCCGCCTTGAACAAGTCCCTATCCTATCCTCTAAAAGGAGCCCAATATATCCAGGACCTCTATATGCCCCCCTACCCCGTCCCCTTATTTTTACCATTAGTCCTGCCAATACAGCTTATTAGAATTTGAATTTGAAAGTGAGAAAGAGACTGAGATTTTTACATGTTGAGGTGTCCAGCACAGTGCGCTGCCATCAGGATGACTGTGTGGCACCAATGAACTCCATTTGTGCTTTGCCCGCTTCAGGATCCATGTGGTGATTTCATGTGCCCTGATGCGGGCCAAAATCGCAAAAAGTTGCGTTTTACAGAGACATGAAAAATGTGCAGTGGGACGCAGACGGATGCAAACTGATGCCAGTGCAGTCACCCTGCATACACATGTTAAAGATAGGAAGCCAGTGCGGATCCGTAGGTGGCCACACTGGGACGCATGCAGACGCAACGCATGCAGACGCAACGCATGCAAACGCTAGTGTGAAACCACCTTTACTTAGCTATAGTTTATATGCTATTTTTTCTTTTTTCTACCGGGTTTTCTGTGAATGGGCATGGCGCGAACGTGCTCCTATTGCACATATACCAACTTATACTCTGACTCTTTTTTTCAGGATCTTTTTGTACTTTGTACAAATGGGGGTGTGGCCTCTCCTCTGTGCCAGACAATTAATTTAGATAGCTTCCTATGTACAGATTGCTATAGTTGGATTACTGTGCTTCTCTGCCCTTATTCACATTGATGTCACTGAGACAAGGTAAGGGTTTAATATCAGAATACCCAGATGGGTACATCTTGTCATGGTGGGATAGCTTTTTCACTTATAGGTAAAACAGTGTTAAACAGGTACTGTACCCTAAATAATTTGTATACAGTATACTACTATTCATTACTCATTTGCTATATTATAGGGTGTATGCTCAGTTTGTGTTTTTCTCTTGTTTTTTTTCTGTGAAATGGGCATGGTGTGAATGTGCTCCTATTGCACATATACCAACTTATTCTCTGGTTCTTTTTTTTCTGTATCTTTTTGTATTTTGTACAAATAGGGGTGTGGTCCCTCCTCTGTGCTAGGCAATTGATTTAGATAGCTTCCCATGGACAGGTTGCTATAGTTGGAGTACTGTGTTTCTCTGCCCTAATTCACCCTTATTCGGATTAATGTCACTGGCGCAAGGTAAGGTTTTAATTCTAGAGTAGGTCCATCCAGATGGGTACACTTGTCGTGGTGGGATAGCTTTTATGCTTTTTGATCAAAAAGTGTTAATCAAGTAATTTAAATGTACTATTATTTACTTATTTACTTTCCAATTCCAATGTCATCCATTCAGTTGTGTCCACTGGATACCACGTGAACCATTTTCCTCTATGCTTCTCTGTTTATCACAGAATCTTTTAGTTCTCTGTTGCTCATTACCATGTCTGCCATGATGATGTCCAGCCAACGGGTCTTAGTTCTTACACGATTTCTACTGCCACTTACCATACCAAGCATCATGTCCTCCTCAAGGGAATTTGCGTTTATCGCATGGTCGAAGCAAGACAGTTTCTGTTTTATGACTTTTCCTACCAGGGATATCTGTGAATTATGCCCCTTCTTACATTATACACCCCTGCTTACACTATACATTCCTATATTACAACAATATACACTACATTATATGCCATACCTAAAATATATTCTTCATCATTATACTTATTACATTCTATATGACACAACACATTATGCTGTAAAATAACAAGGTTGCTGTTTCCAAGTGCAGGAACTTGATCACCATTTATATGTTATACATAAAACATTTGAGAAGTTAATTGATATACATACTTACATGTGGTGTGCCACACCGGCTTCTTTTTGCAGTCATTACAGAAGCTAGTGACGCTTCTTCTGGTTCAGAAAATAGCATATGATTTCCTGATGTTTCTGGATCTGAATTCAACTCTGTGTCACTGTAACAATGTATAAATTAGCTTCACTATGTTAAAAATATATAGATAATTAATTTACAGTGCTATTCTTTTTGTTTTGGGATGTGATAATTCAGAAAACCAGTAAATTTGTTTCTAACATTGTATACTCTTGTAAAATTTCACAATTGTAAATTGTAAATTAAGTGGGACTGTCTTTATTTGTGAGTCAGGGTGTGTTCCAATTTCCACTCACTCTCTCCGTGCGATGTCTTGATCACTTTGTGGTTCCTATGGGGGTGGGACCAGCATCTTTGATCTGCAAACACTTAAGGTACTGTCACACGTGGCGATGTCGCCCGCGACATCGCCGAAAAGTGACGTAACAGCGATGTCGCGGGTGATATCACAAGTGCGTCACGCTGTGTGACAGCGCGACGCAACTGCAAATTATCGCTGGTTGCAGGTTGACAGGTTTATGAACATGTGCATAAACCTGTCAACCTGTGACCAGCGATTAGGCTGGATCGTGCCGTCTGACACTGTTGGCGGCTCGATCCAGCCTATATCGCAGCGTTGCTGAGGATCGCTCGCTGGGCTGTGCCCAGCCCAGCGAGCGACGGCTCCGCCCGCATCGCCGCCGCGTCACCGGCAACGTCGTGCCGTGTGACAGCTGACCTGCGATGTCGGAAGCGAGCGTGCACCTGCACATCGCTTCCGACATCGCAGGCCAGAATCGCCACGTGAGACACCACCTTTAGAGATCACTCACATTAGCGTTTAAAACAGACGAATGCAATGCAAGAAAATCTTGTAAAGTGGAAACCACCGGTGCTTGTCTTCATAAAATTTTGTTCTTTATTGTTAAATGAAATTTATAAAATCATTCAGCGTGCTAGCTGGGCGCTAGACGCGTTTCGGAAGACACAACTTCCTTAATCATTAGCAATACAAAATACAAAAGTTTATACATTTATAAAAAAGAAACCTCCACCCACAGCTGAACCTAATTAACAATGGTGATAATAAAGAAACTAAAATTTAACTCTTTCACATGTTATGGAGTTGAAATTTGCACAAGAGGGAGCATTGCACTATTTTCTGACACACCAAAATATTACAATACATATATATTTAATAACTTCATGGATCTCCACCTTTAATGTTTTTATTTTTATTTCCTTTTCCTTCTCCTTATATGATGGAAAACCAATACATTGTAATACAAAGAAAATTTCAGTGCGTTCCAATATATTTATGATGATTATCACATATTAATAGATTTCATTATTACACTCCTAATGTGCGGTTGTTTTATTGTTCAAGCAGATCCTGAATTTAATCATCCCGGTAACTTTATAGCTAGACTTGTTTTTTATTTTTTATTTTCATATATAAATACATTACTTCATTACCTCAATTTAATTATATTATGGGAGGGGGGGGGGGAAAGAGAGGAAAAGAAAAAAGAAAAAAGAAAAAAAAAAAAAAACTTTTTAAAATTTCCAAACCTTTTTTTGGGCATTAATTTCACTGATTTATTTTTTAAGATTCAATATTGCAATCTTTGCTAAAACAAATGTCAAAGCAAAAGAATCTGTGTTAGAACTTCTATTTTGATCTATTTCATAGACATGCACATTTTCTGTGTCTAAACTTGTAAGCTTATTTCGGTCCTTATTGTCAACAGTTTTTTACATATATGTTGTTTTCCTAATTTTAGCCTACAATGCAGGTATAGAATGGTCTAGCTCTGCCATGTTTGATGCCCATTACATGATCCGCTTTTGGAAATCTTATAACCCAAAAAAAAAAAAAAAAAAAAAAATTTTTTATTATTAATAGGAAAAGAAAGAAAGGAAAAGGAAAAAAAAGGGGGTCCCAACCCATTGAATATTTATTTATTTCCTAATAGAAGTAACATAAATCATTTCTGTAATTTAGACCGTTGGGGCTACGGGCATCCAACTGGAGGATCCAATAAAGTTCCCGATTATGGAGCACCCGCTCCCAATCTCCACCCCTATAAGGACGATGAACCCGTTCTATACCCATGATGGTTAATGATGTTAAAACCCCACCATGGACCTCACAAAAATGTCTTGATAGACCTGACATTCCAGTTTTTAAGGATTTTGAGTTTGGATTGGATGCTGTGATGTGCTCGGATATACGCTTTTTTAAAGATCTAGTGGTACAGCCTACATAGCTTAAGTTGCAGATTCCACAAGTGGCTAAATAAACCACATGTGTGGTGTTACAATTGATATATGTGTCCACTAGAAAGGTTTTATTAGTTTTGTTGTTGCGGAAGATGTTGCTGATATTAATGTATTGGCAAATGTTACATCTATTTCCTCCGCACCTAAATGACCCTTTATATGTTAACCATGTGGGTTGTCCCTGTTTCTTATTTATGTAGGTGCTAGGTGATACCATATTACCAATACTCCTCGCTCTACTTGCTACTACTCTCCAGCCATCCGATAGTATTTTGCGCAGGATGTCATCCTGATATAAGATAGGAACATTTCGATTTAGCAGTTTTTTTATGTTGTTAAAATCCTTACTGAATTGAGTGACAAAAGTGGGAGGATATGTAGTAGAGTCCCTATTATAGTTTGTTTTACAGATAGACACATTTTCTGAGTGTAAATTTTCAAACTTATTTTTATTTTTACTCTTATGTCCAATGTTTTTTTGGTGCTGATTTTCTGCCCTATCCTGCAATAGGAATTTGCGGTCTTTTAACTCCACAATGTTTGATGCCCGTTGTATGGTCCATTCCCTATAACCTCTATCCTTTAATCTCTGATGGATCACTTTTGTCTCCATTTGATAATCACTGTTCTCAGAGCAATTTCTTCTTGCTCTGATGAACTCTCCTATAGGAAGATTTTTGGTAACATGTTGTGGGTGACAACTGTCTGCCCTCAACAAAGTGTTTCCACTAATTTCCTTGCGGAAAAGTTTGGTGCTGATTTCTCCAGTTTCTTTGTCCCCCTGTAGTATCACATCCAAAAACGGGGTGCAATCACCATGTACCTCAAAGGTAAATGACAGATTATAATCGTTCTCACTGAAGTACCTCACCAAATCTTCAGGGGTGGGTGCGGGAGACACAATAGACGACACAGTCCAAATCAGGACCATATCGTCTATGTATCTCCCGCACCACCTTATGTTACTCAGAAATGGGTTATTCGGAGTATAGAGGAACTCACTCTCCCAGCTCATCATATAAAGATTTGCTAGGGAGGGCGAGAACCTCGCTCCCATAGGGCAACCACAACATTGCAGGTAGAATTTATCATTAAACTTGAAAAAGTTGCTTTTCAACAGATGGTCCACACAAAGTATAAGGAATTCTTTTTCTGCATCATTATATACTTCAGTGTGGTGCAAGATGTTGTTCAGGACCCATAGAGCTTTAGTATGGACAATTGAGGAATACAGTTGTGCTACATCACAAGTAATCCAAATGGATTCTCGATCCCACCGTATCTTAGATATGCCTTGTAATAGATGTTTGGTATCTTTTATCCTACCCACCATGCCCTCCACCAAGACCTGTAAACGGACATCGATCCACTCCGATAAATTTTCATGGAGGGACCCGATGCCCGCTACAATGGGCCTTAATGGAGGTGGAAAAAGACCCTTGTGAGTATTGGGGAGGGCATGGAAGACAGGACAAACCGGATTCTCAACAAAGAGACAATCCTTTGTTTTTTGATCAATCACACCAAGTGCAATACCATCATTCAACAATTTGTTTAGTTCTGATTTGAAAATTCTTGTGGGATCCTCGGACAAGGGCCTGTATGTGGTATGATCTTCTAACATCTGTAAAACTTCTTTTTCATATAAGCCAGAGTCTAATATAACCACTGAAACACCCTTGTCCGAGGATCTCACAACAATGCTCCCATTGTCCTTGATCTCTTTCAATGATTCCTTTTCCTGAGCTGTCAAATTTTCCTCATAGAAATTGTCTGAGGAAAGTAACATTTTAAGTTCCGTTTCCATAAGATGCTGAAAAGCATCCATGGCAGGAACGCGAGATGATATTGGGTAAAAGTGAAGATTTGAAGGTTTATATGATGACGTTATTTTTTTATTTATTGTACAATTTTCTATTTTTGTGTGCATACTCTCCAAATTATTTTCCTTTATACCCATAATATCCCTTATTTCCAATTCTAGAGGAAAAACATCATTACCACCTGTTAGTGAACAACAAGGGTCAGAAATCTCATCAATGTTACAGTCCTGAAAAAAAGTGTCTCTTGATGGTTAGAAGACGAATAAATTTATTCAAGTCCTTTAAAGTTTGAAATAAATTAGCCCTTGTTGAAGGTACAAAGTTCAAGCCTTTAGCTAATAAAGATTCTTGTGCCCCAGTGAGAATGTTAGCTGATAAATTAATCACGGAAAAGAAAGTTACCGGGATGATTAAATTCAGAATCTGCTTGAACAATAAAACAACCGCACATTAGGAGTGTAATAATGAAATCTATTAATATGTGATAATCATCATAAATATATTGGAACGCACTGAAATTTTCTTTGTATTACAATGTATTGGTTTTCCATCATATAAGGAGAAGGAAAAGGAAATAAAAATAAAAACATTAAAGGTGGAGATCCATGAAGTTATTAAATATATATGTATTGTAATATTTTGGTGTGTCAGAAAATAGTGCAATGCTCCCTCTTGTGCAAATTTCAACTCCATAACATGTGAAACAGTTAAATTTTAGTTTCTTTATTATCACCATTGTTAATTAGGTTCAGCTGTGGGTGGAGGTTTCTTTTTTATAAATGTATAAACTTTTGTATTTTGTATTGCTAATAATTAAGGAAGTTGTCTTCCGAAACGCGTCTAGCGCCCAGCTAGCACGCTGAATGATTTTATAAATTTCATTTAACAATAAAGAACAAAATTTTATGAAGACAAGCACCGGTGGTTTCCACTTTACATTGTTTCCTGGGCAGTTGCCAAAGCTGCCACACCAGGTGCAGGAATCCAGGAGGATATGGGCGGTGGAGCGGCCTTTTCCCTTTCCCTTTCCCAGTGAATGCAAGAAAATCTTGCATTCCCTTCAGACCATTGTTAGGCTAGGGTCACACTTGGAAGGCACAATCCAGTAACTGGATCCATTACTGGATTCAGTATTGGACTGTGTCTTCATACTTATTTTAATCTGTAAACTTGCAACCCTCATTCCGGATCTGAATGCATTAATGCATCTGGTTGTGGAATGAGGATTTTTGCAATTTTACAAACCGCATCCGGATCCGGTTCCCATAGGGTCCCATGTTAAAAAAATGGATCCAGTCTTGCAACCGGTCTAAAAATGCAGCCTGCGTTGATCTGATGTCACAGAGGAGGAGGAAGAATCCTGGTTCATTCTCCCCTCTGTGACATGTGACGGCCCCATTTGATTTCGCAGTGTTTTAATATACTCTGCAAAATCAAAATTAAAGAAAGTCAGAGATCTTAAAATAAAGAATTAATACTTAGCTCTCCGCCGGGTTGTTCGTGCTATCCGGAGCCAGGCACCGATCTGACAGGACCTTGCGTGACATCATGGGCGCTGATTGGCCGCTTGCAGTCATGCCCTATGTGACACGCACATCACATGACCACGAGCGGCCAATCACAGCGCCCTATGTCATTATGACATCATGCAAGGCCCTGGCAGGTTGATGCCTGCTGATGCTCCCGGCTCCGGAGCATCCGGCGGAGGTTAAGTATAAAAATCTTTATTTTTAATACATTTGACTTAATTTTTCATTGGCTTAATTTTACATTTGATTTCGCAGTGCATAATACACTGCAAAATCAAATGGGGCTGTGACGATGTCACAGAGGGGAGTAGGAACAGGATTCTCCCTCCCATTTGTGACATCAAGTTGCCCCGTAAAAACACGCGGTGTGTGAATGCACCGCATTTTTTTTAGGGGGCTTTTTTGCGCGGGCGCAAAACACTTAAAAAAGCGCCCACGCAAAAAAGCGCTAACAAAGCGCTAACAATGTGTAAACACAGCCTAACTGTCCAAGAAAATCAGATGTGAATTTATGGAAACAACTACACACTGTGTGTCTAAACAGGCTGATGAACTGTGCAGTTTTTGCTCTTTCTTTCTTTATAGGTTTATAAAACAGAGGCTTTTCACTGTAATGGAGTTTTCTTTCATATTTCTTTCAGATGTTATAATCATGATTATTGGTGGACGAATGTTTACAGGTCAAATTTCTAGTACGAGACAGATTTCAGATTAGGTGGCCATATACACACAAAACAGACAGACAAAATTGCTCTAATTGGGCAGAAATTGGTCAAATATCTTCCCTTTGTCCAGCAGCCCAGTGACTTTCAATTCCAAGGTAAAGGTTGAATTAAAAAAAACTAAACTCATACTATCTAGAGTTTCTTTTTGTTTGCTAGTGTCTTGCACATTTAAAGAAGATGACATTTTAAAAATTCTCTGTTAAGGCCCTGTCACACATAACGAGATTGCTAACGAGATCGCTGTTGCGTCACAGATTTTGTGACGCAACAGCGATCCCGTTAGCAATCTCATTATGTGTGACACGCACCAACGATCTGGCCCCTGCTGTGAGATCGTTGATCATAACACACTGCTCTGGATCATTTGTATGTCGTTGCGCTCCCGCTGGGAGCGCTACATCGTTGTGACAATTCCCAACGACTTCGGTATAATTCTGGATCGCTAGTGTGTCATTTTCCACATTGCTGGTGAGATACCTGTTTGACATCTTCCAGCAATGTGAAAAACGACGCACCTGATGAAGGTGCCAGGAGGGCACTGAAATGCGTCGGAGAATAAAGAAGGATTTGATTGAGCAACTACTGATTGTGCATTTATTGAAGTGAGTGATCCTGGCAGCGCGGACTGTAGTACACTTTTCTTCCCCAAGCATCTTGTTACAGGGAGATATCGGCAGGCAACACAACTGCGATGTATACGCCCCCTCGTACGAGTGACCCAGGGAACGACCATTTATCATGGGAGTGAATAGAGGAAGTTGCTCTCCAAATCGTAGTTGAGCTGTCACACAGCACAATCCTGCCAGATCGCCACCAATATTGCACGGTTGAAAAGCATGCACAATTCAAAAACGATATCGTAGTTACATTGTTTTTGAGTTGCGTTGCCCATTTCCATGACACAACGCACGAACGATATCGGCGGCAACGCCCGAACCACGTGACTTTTTATCGTACTTGGGTTACGATATCGAGCTGTGTAAAGCGGCCTTAACTCAATAGAATTGGATTAAATCTAGAGCAGAATTTAAAGATTACCAATCAGAAAGAAGATTTTGACTCTATAAATACCACATATTTTTACTCTATAAATACCACAAATATTAATGATTTAATTACAAAAAAAGAAGATATTACAATTCACATACAAAATATTTATTCCTAACTAATGACAATATTTCATTATACATATTAAACATACAAAAATTCATACAAAACATATGCATATTTTCATTAATGTAAAATGGGAACAGATTTTATTAATAAAGTATATGTGAAAGTTGACTTATATGCACTTGCTCTAAATTACTACTAAATAAAAATTTAAATGACGGTAAAACTTGTTTTGCATTCTGTGCCTTAGCTATTGAATAAGGACCTTGTTTAGGTCAGAACGTGTTGCCATGTCTGATAATTTAATCCACCTTATGCCCCTATTTGCTTGTGCGTGCTGTAGTCCACCCTTTTTTTTTTTTTTTTTTTTTTTTTAATAGATCAATAAATTTATCTTTGAATTACGTTGCAGTTCCTGTGCTGGACTATATTATTTCTTTTCTGGCCTGTGGAGCCTTGGGCCATGCACGTTTTCCAGGTGAGCTGACAAATTATCTTTGTACTTTTCTCAAAATTAGTGTTGTTGACTCTTTTTATAATCTAAATGTTATAAATGGTTTTTGTGTTATTATCAAATGTACACTGAAGAACAAATAGTTTTTTTATACTTAAAACAGAAAGTCACAATTTTAAAAACTACACATTCTTCGAACTATAGGAGGACATTAACATGGAATAACATAGGAATACATGGATAAATAGGAATAGGGTATTAATCCTGTGCTGCTGTCAAAAGAAAAGGATGGATGATCCAATATCATGTCAGCTCTCTATCTGAAGCTCAACCTTTCCAAAACTGAAACTTCTTCTGCTCCCACCCTCCACTAACCTCCCTAAATCTGACTTATCTCTCTCAGTGTGCGGCACCACGATAAGGCCTAGTCAGCAGGCTCGCTGTCTGGGTGTTATGTTTGACACTGATCTCTCCTTCACCCCATATATACAGTCTCTCACCCACTCTTGCCACTTGCACCTGAAGAACATCTCTAGAATCCACCCCTTTCTTACCTTGGAAACCACAAAACCCTCGCTGTGGTCCTGATTCACTCCCGCATTGACTATTGCAATTCTCTTTTAATTCGCCTCCCCCGCACTAGACTCTCCTCTCTCTAGTCCATCCTTAATGAAGCAGCCAGGATCACCTATCTGGCTAACCGTTATTGGACGCTTCCGCTCTATGCCAGTCATTGCACTGGCTGCCTATACATTATCGGATCCAATTCAAACTGCTTGTTCTCACCCACAAAGCTCTTCATAGTGCAGCCCCTCCCTACCTCTCCAACCTTATCTCTGTCTATCACCCCACCCCTTCTCTTGGCTCTGCAAGTGACCTTCTCCAGTAATCTGAACCTCCCACTCCCGGCTCTAAGTATTCTCCCGAGCTGCACCGATTTTCTGGATTGCTCTACCCCAAGAAATTAAGTCTATCCACAACTTATATAGTTTCATTTCCTGAAGTTGACTATACCGTCATTGTAAATAAGCACCTGTACTTTGTGTCACCCCAACCTCATTATTAGATTGTAAGCTCTTATGAGTAGGGCTGTCATTATTTTGCTTTAATAATTGTATTTGTATTGTATTATATTCTGTATTGTATTGCATATTGTATTGTATTGTATTTTCTGATACTGTCTCTTATGATTGTTTGAATATGAACCTCTGAATTGTTAAGCACTGAAGAATACGTTGGCGCTATATAAATAAAGATTATTATTATTATTATTTCTTAAATCTATTTTCTGATAGGATGTTTAGATTGTGAGCATCTTAGGGGACAGTATTAGTGATGTATGTAAAGTGCAATGGAATAAATAGAGCTATATAAATTAATAAATATTGTGATATATATATGTATATATCTTCAGCACAAATCATAATAAAATCCATACAAATTTGGATGAGGAAAACTGGCATTGCAGAAACTGCTTCGGGATACACAATGAAAAATTGAGATTCTTATTTGATGCCTTGGCCATTGCATGTAAAAGCCCGATAACCTGTGTCAAGGTGCTCTCATATTTATCGGGAAGCTTGACTACAACAAGATGGTGAACTAAACATGGTAAACTAGACAAGGCTTCTTTAGCCAATATGTCATTTGTAATGTTTAGTGTGCAGTGGATAACTATTAATTGTATATTGTCTTTTTCCTGCTAGCACCTTCACATACAGGTGTGCCAGTCGTCTTTACTTTAATATAGTCAGGGCCGGCGTTAGGGGGGGCAGACTGGGCAGTTGCCTAGGGCCCCCACTCTCTTAGGGGCCCCCAAAGGAGCTGAACTGAAAATAGCAATAAAACAGTGAAAAAAATGTAAAAATACACATATTTGGTATCGCTGCGTTCGTAAGAATCTAAGCTATCAATATATGAAGTAAATTAATCCAATTGGTAAATGGCGTAATGGGAAAAAAATAAAAACGGCAGAATTATGTTTTTTAGGCCACCACGTTGTTACAATAAAATGCAATAAAAGGCGATCAAAATGTTGTATCTGACTCAAAATGGTATCAGTAAAAATGTCAGCTCAGGGCACATAAAGTAAGCCCTCACATATCCATGTATCTTCAAAAATTAAAACATCATGGGTCTCGGAAAATAAAAAAAAAATATTTTTTTTTTTTTACAAATTTCTGTTTTGTTTTTTTATGATTGAAATAAAAATGATGTTCAGCATGTTCTTATTCTGACCTAGATAATCAACTTATGAAGTCACTCTTACCATATAACTACGGCCTGTTCCACATCTAAGGTTGGTGTGCGTTTTGCTAAATTTGCCTTTCTAGCCGTTTTTACCGCTAAAAACGCATTAAAAACGCTAGCGTTTTTTCCCCCATTGATTTAAATGGGAACGCATGTAAAAACGCATGCAAAACGCATGTGCGTTTTCAAAAACGCAAAACACATGCATTTTTGCGAACGCAGCACAAAACGTCTTCCCCGATGTTTTGGGCAGCGTTGGCAAAAACGCATGCGTTTTCTGTTTTTGAAAACGCACATGCGTTTTTACATGCGTTTTTGCATGTGTTTCCATTAAAATCAATGGGAACAAAAACGCATGCGTTTTGATGCGTTTTTGCGGTAAAAACGCATGGAAATGCAAATTGAGCAAAATGCAGCAAAGCGTTAGATGTGAAAGTGGCCTGAGCATTTAGGGCCCACTAAACTTTTGCCTAGGGCCCCACTTTGCCTAAAACCGGCCCTGAATATAGTTACAGTTTTCTGACTGAGCACCCTTCCCCCGATAGCCTTGTCTAGTTTACCATGTTTAGTTCACCGTCTTGTTGTAGTTAAGCTTCCTACCACACCCATGCATGTAGGTTTTAATTGCACTCAGAGGCACATATCCTCAAATGCATTGGTATCGCAGATACAGGGAGATAGAGACCCGACAGACATGGCCAATGCAACAACTAAGATTCTCAATTTTTCATTGTGTATCCTGAAGCAGTTTCTGCAATGCCAATTTTCCTCATCCAAATTTACATTAGCTTCCTATATGCTAGTCATTCATTCTTTAGCCAATATGTCATTAGTAATGTTTAGTGTGCAGCGGATAACTATTTATTGTATATTGTCTTTTTCCTGCTAGCACCTTCACATACGGGTGTGCCAGTCATCTTTACTTTAATATAGTGTGCAGCGGATAACTATTTATTGTGGATTTTATATGATTTGTCCTCATGGTGGTTTTGACATTCTTCGACTAATAAATTATTCTCCATATTATCTGGATCATCCATTGACACATATATATCTGCTCTTGACTGGAAGCCTGATGCAGACATGTCTGCCAGTGGACCTTTAAGATTATACATTGGGGAAAAATAGTATTTAGTCAGCCACCAATTGTGCAAGTTCCCCCACTTAAAAAAGAGAGAGACCTGTATTGACATCATAGGTAGACCTCAACTATGATAGACAAAATGAGAAAACAAATCCTGAAAATCACATTGTCTGATTTGGAAATATTTTTTATTTTATTTTAGGTGGAAAATAAATATTTGGTCACCTACAAACAAGCAAGATTTCTTGCTCTCACAGACCTGTAACTTCTTTAAGAGGATCCTCTGTCCTCTACTCATTACCTGTAGTACTGGCACCTATGTGAACTTGTTATCAGTATAAAAGACACCTGTCCGCAACCTCAAACAGTCACACTCCAAACTCCACTATGATGAAGACCAAAGAGCTGTTGAAGGACACCAGAAGCAAAATTGTAGCCTTGCACCAGGCTGGGAAGACTGAATCAGCAATAGGCAAGCAGCTTGGTGTGAAGACATGAACTGTGGGAGCCATAATTAAAAAATGGAAGACATGCAAGACCACTGATAATCTCACTCGATCTAGGGCTCCACGCAAGATCTCACCCAGTAGGGTCAAAATTACCTCAAGAATGTTGAGCAAAAATCCCAGAACCGCAAGGAAGGACCTAGTGAATGACCTGCAGAGAGCTGGGACCAATGTTATACAGGCTACCATCAGTAACTCAGATCCTGCAGTGCCAGACATGTCCCCCTGCTTAAGCCATTACATGTCTGGGCCTATCTGAGGTTTGCTAGATAGCATTTGGAGGATCCAGAAGAGTATTGGGAGAATGTCATATGGTCAGATGAAACCAAAGTAGAACTGTTTAGTAGAAGCACAATGCGTCATGCTTTGAGCAGGGCTGTGGAGTCGGTAAGACACAGTTGCGACTCCGACTCCGACTCCTGGATTTTATCAAGTTCCGACTCCGACTCCGACTCCTTCATAAATGGCCACTTCGTAACAATAAATTTACTGTTGTAAAATATTAACATGGAGCTTATTCAGTTTCTCACCATCATATAAATAATCAGACCACTTAGAGCAAACACTATATTTATTAGATACAATTAGAATATACCAAATAACTTTTATAAACTTTTCAAAACTGTAAGTAAATTTCAATAAACCCTGTTATTCTGTTAATAAGAAATCTATACATTTGTCCTCAGAAAAAGTATAGCCTCTGTCAGATCCTCCTTCATGGATGCCCTCAAGTCTGATCTAATTATTTTGAGAGCAGAGAACAACCTCTCTACACTAACTTGGGTTGGTGGCAAAGCAGTAACCACTCGGGCAACATCTCTGACAATGTCAGGATACAGGGGAATCGCTTGTTGCACTGTTATTTTTGATGAACGATCAAATTTCTCAATCTCTTTTAGTGCACATGAAAAATTCTGCTGAAATGTACTGGCTGTGTTCTTTGATGGGGATGACTCTTCCATGCGGGAACGCTTTGCACGGTCCTTGTGATCCAAATATTTTTCAATATTAAATTCTTCATCAGTTGATGATGAGGGTGAAGATGTGGCAGGACGATCAAATTCTTCTTGTTCCTCCTGACTGTTTTGCAATCCTTTCATCCTTACTGCTATTTCAAACAGAGCTTCTTTTCCTTTACTCAGCTGTTGATCATCTAGAAGAATCCGATGCATTGGGTCTACATAAACAGCTGCCAAAAGAATGTTATTTTGTAATAGTAGCTCCTCTCTCCGTTTCATTGATGTAGCAATGCCACTTGCAATTAACCCTCCTCTTTGGGACAGGCGAAGCATCAGGTTCCTCCACTCCTTTAAGAAAATACCTGGAGTTAAGTCCTCTGCTTGTAATTTTTTAGTCACTGTAAATGGGTGCTCTAGCAATTTTTCCAGCTCAGTCACCTGATTCCACTGACTTTCATTTAGCGTCAGTTGAGGGTTAGCCATGTCTACAAGAAAGGTTTTCAGTTCAACCAAGCGCTGAATCATTAAGTAAGTACTGCCCCATCGTGTGGCTTGATCAATAATTGCCCCTTTTCCAGCACGTCTCTTCAAAATTGAGTCAACTTTAGGGGTTCTGGCAACAGTAGCCAATTTTCTCACCTTGCCAATCAGTGCAGCAGCATGTCCTTCTTGCAGACTGTCTCTTATAGCCAGCTGTAGCGTATGCACAACACAGCGCATGTGATGAATGAAAGATCGCATTGACACAGTTTCAACAAGATTATCTAAACTATCATGTAGCAGTTCATCTGAAGCAACTTCAGTTTGCTCCTCAGTTATACTGTGTTCCTCTATTTCAAACATTTCTGTGTCCGTGGACCCAGAATGTTCTTCTAGCTGCTGGTCACCATCATTACTCTCATTCATTAGCTTAATAGTACTTATCATATTTGAAGCATTGTCAGTTACGACAGAAAGAACTTGCTCTTTTTTAAGTTCATAGTCTTGCAGAACCTTTTCCACCAAGGCCTGGAGAAACTCACTGGTGTGATGAGCTTTGGTGTCTTTTACTGCCAATGTTTTGGTAATTATTTCATTTTTGTCACAAACAAACCAGACATTGATGGCAAAATAGTTCACTCTGTGACGTGTGCAGGCATCCATTTTAAGAAACACAAAGCGTCCCTTGAGAGTTTTTTTAAGTTCTTCCTTTTGTTTAAAAGCTTCTTCGATTACTAATTTTCTAATACTCTCTCTCTCCAGAGAAACACCAAGCTTGCGGGCCATTTCTCCATTCAAACACATAAAAGCTGGTCGTGAAAATAATGAAATAGGCACACTATCCTTTACAACAAGCTCTATGATCTGTTTTTTAAATGTATCTACTGTCATTGTCACAGTAACTTTGTCACTGACAAAATATCTTGGAACTGATGGCTGCAAAGTTCTCTGCTCCTTTGCTTGACCGGAAGAGCTGGGCACTGGTTCTTTGGTTTGGATGCAGTCTTTCTCATCCACTGCTTTCAGTACTTCTGGATGGAAGCGCTGTAAATGTCTCTTTAGATTAGAAGCTCTGGTAGGAGCATTTTTATCTTTGCCTGAAAATGCACTTATCTTCGCTTCACAGCTTTTGTTTTCGTCTGGATCATTTGTCATACACTGACAGACATAATGTTTTCTATCTTGAGTGATGGTGAAATGTTCAAATACAGCTGATTTAATGTGATGCTTCTTTGACATTCTCAGGTTTTTAATTCTGCATTCACAATCCAAATGACAATTGTTTTTCCTAAAAACAATTGTACAAAATTATTGCCAGGTCGTACAACTGATATACTGGTCAGTAATACTGTTATTATTCCTCATGTACTCACAGTTAACTGATGCAAAGTTTGTGGATAATACTTCTTACAGTCTTCCTCTTCTTCTGAGTAGCAGGCAGCTGTGAGATGCTTGGAAGATGCACACCGGCTAGTATGATCTAGTCTAGACGAGGAGGAGCCAAGTTACTACTAAGAATTTGCAACACATTTTCACTTTCAGTTTCATACATTGTAAGTAGGGGGGTTGGGGCAGCATGAAGTTAACCAAGTATAAGAATAGATAAGGCAGTGGAGAACAGTGACACACAAGAAGTAAGAAATGTCTCTATCTCCAGCAGAACTGCTTATCACTGTTGTTCATAGTTTGATAGAACATAAATATTTGAGTAACATTTATAAAATTAATATGAAAGTTCAATTATGAAATATTAATACATTTTTTTAAAGCTGGAGTCGGAGTCGGTACATTTCTACCGACTCCGACTCCGACTCCGGCCAAAACTAGCTCCGACTCCGACTCCGACTCCACGACTCCGACTCCACAGCCCTGGCTTTGAGGAGAAAGAATGCTGAGTTGCATCCAAAGAACACTATACCTACTGTGAAGCATGGGGGTGGCAACATCATGCTTTGGGGCTGTTTCTCTGCCAAGAGATCATGACAACTGAACAATGTACATGAAAGAATGAATCAGCAAGGGCATTGAAGATGAAACATGACTGGAGCTTTCAGCATGACAATGATCCCAAGCACACCGCCAGGGCAACACGTAAAAAGCATTTCAGGGTCCTGAAGTGGCACAGCCAGTCTCCAGATCTAAACCCTATAGAAAACCTTTGGAGGGAGTTGAAAGTCCGTGTTGCCCAGCAACAGCCCCAAAACCTCACTGCACTAGAGGAGATCTGCATAGAGGAATGGGCCAACATACCAGCAACAATGTGTGCCAACCTTGTGAAGACTTATAGAAAACATTTGACCTCTGTTATTGATGAGCCCAGGGCAAGGGGTACTCGAATACCGGGCCTGGGTTTGATGGATTTAACTGGGGAATCATGGGTGGTCGGGTTCCCGGTTCTGTGCCCTGGCTGTCATTTGATAGATGGGGGAAATATTTACAGGGATAAAGAGTACGTGACGGCACCTATGGATCACGGTAATTTGGATACTGGTACTGCAGGCCAGCTGCTGAGGTGATGATGGGGGCAGCTCAGTGCGGTCCAGCTCCCCACAGGTGGAGCTTTTACCTCAGGGCAGCGGGGATGGAGGATGAGGGGAGTAGTTGTTCTTATCCCTCCGGTGAGATGCTGGTGATGCTGAAGCCCTCCAGGCGCCGGCGGGAAGAAAGACAGAGACCGATTCAACTTCAACTCCACTTTACTGGTACCGGCAGATGTTATTGGGAACACCGTACAGTCTGGTTTAATGGGAACATGGCCACAGGTTTCAGGTTGCCTTATAGAATCTGTTGGTGTACCTTCCTTTTGGCTTTTGCGGTCTCAGTCTTTCTTTCACCTGCTTAACCACCTTTGCAGAGATCCCTCGCCAGTCCCCTGGTCTGTTACTAGTAGATACGGTTTGTTCCTTACCAGTACGGACGGGAGCGACACCCAGCAAATCCTCCCACGACCGGAATTTAGCCCGTTATCTAGAGTGTCCTGGACCTGTTTTGGGACTGAGGTGGAGGTGTCTCTTTGTGGCACTACGGCTCCCTTATTCCAGTCCCGCAGTCATACGGTTTGCAGTGAGGGATAGACCACTAACTGCCTCGGCTCCGGTATGCCGGTTGCTGTCCCCAGACGTTTCCAGCCGGCTTCAACTGGTCCTGGATCGTCTCCTTCTGTCCTGGGTCCCCTCTTGAAGAGAGGTGCCCTCATGGCGCAGAGCTGTCAGGCGCGTCCTCACTGACTGCCTTCCCGGTACTAACTGACTAACTGTCACTCAAGTCTTCCTGCACTAACCTAGGCTCCACCCCCTTTTGGAACTACTGAATAATCAGTCCATCTATACTAAGGTGGCATAGGTGTGTGTGTGTCTGTGTGTGTGTGTGTGTGTGTGTGTGTGTAAAAACAGACTCCATAGGTTAAACCCTAAGCCCACAACTACAGAGATACTACATATGTTCTCAAAGTGTAATGCCTCCCTGTGGCGCCTAGCGATAGGGGCGCCACAGAGTTGCCAACAAAGGATATATAACAAAGTATTGAGATTAACTTAATATTATTGACCAACTACTTATTTTAAATCAAAATTTGAAAAAAACCTTTCTTTCCAAATCAGACAATGTGATTTTCAGGATTTGTTTTCTCATTTTGTCTTTCATAGTTGAGGTCTACCTATGATGTCAATTACAGGCCTCTCTCATCTTTTTAAGTGGGAAAATGTGCACAATTGGTGGCTGACTAAATATTTATTTCCCCACGGTATACCCAAGCAAAAGCAATATTTTTCTCATGCAGAATTTCAAGAAGTGGTCCGAGAGCTCTTCTTTTGACAAGTGTTGTGCGTGAGAGATCTGTTTGGAGGTGTACCAAACTCCTATTATAGTCTACAGTGCCTTTTTCTCAAGTCTTGTGCATGATGGCCTTGGTTAGTTGGAAAAACTGAATCCAGCAGATAATGTAACGTAGTCTTGCTAGGTCCACACTCCTGGGACATAGCGCACTATGAACCCTGTCCATTCAATATGTGTTCCATTAGGGCACTCAAGCAAGGAATTAAAGATATTTTGGAGCATAGGTATTAGAGCTTATGTTCTAATAGTCTCTGGCAGGCCATGAAGTATATTATTAATTCTCCGGTTTCTGCTATCAGCATCATCTACCATATCAAACAATAGAATATGTTGAGAATATGGTCAATCAGTTGTTGCTGGGTATGTAAGTGTGAGGATTACTTCCTGAATAAAAAGGTGGGGCCCGTCAGCTGAGGTGGTTGTTGTAGAGACAGGGAGAAATTATGACAGTTTGTGCTAAGGTAAAAAAGTGTCCTGAGGGTTGTGAGGAGGAGGGCAGCTGTGGAGAAGTCTGTGCCAGATAAAGCGGAGACCGGACACTGATCCACTGGACAGCCGGGCCCCTGGAGGGGACTGAATACTTATTCCCTGATAGGAAGCGCGTATACTACTGCCAGGAGAGGAGTGCTTTGGAGGAGACGGTTCGGCCATACTGTGAGAGGAAAATACTGAATCTCTGCTGTGAGACTGCGGGTCTTGGTGTGATGTCTCCAGGTGAACATTCTTGGCCTCCCAAAAGCTACAAAGACTAAAGCCCCAGTCACACATAACGAGATTGTTAGCTAGATCGTTATAACGTCACAGGTTTTGTGACGTTACAACGACCTCTCCAACGATGTCGCTATGTGTGACATCTAGCAGCGATCAGGCCCCTGCTGTGAGATCGCTGATCGCTGCAAAGGGCTCAGGACCATTTTTTGGTTGTTGGTCTCCCGCTGGTCAGCACGCATCGCTGCGTGTGACAGCGAAAGACCAGCAATCAGCGATCTCACAGGCTGGTAACCATGGTAAACACCGGGTATCTAGGCAGCACACGCTGCCTAGATACCCGGTGTTTGTCATAGTTACCAGCTTCCTCCTTGCTTAGCACAGCCTGTAAGCAGGGAGGAAGCTGGTAACTATGATAAACAGCGGGTATCTAAGCAGCGCGCACTGCCTAGATACCCGGTGTTTATCATAGTTACCAGCTTCCCCCCAGCTTACAGTCTGAGCTAAGCAGGGATGACGCTAGCAACATCGCTTCCAGCGATGTGGGAGGTGGCTCCCTGATCCCTGGGGAGATCTGCCTGTTTGACAGCTCCCCAGCGATCAGGTAGCGACGCTCCAATAATGCCAGCAGTCATTATCGCTGTTGGGATCGCTGGAGCATTGTTGTGTGTGACGGGACCTTTAGGACCCCCTTCAGACAAGACAGCACAATATTCCTGTTTACTCCGGTTGTGTTTTATCTATTTTAATTTTTCGTTTTTGGTGCTGAAGACCATTGGAAGTGACTGCAATCAGCAATCAGTACTTCCCCAGGCCTGGTACAGACTGCAACTGGACTAAACGGTACCATTAGATAAGATACCCGGGTATCCAACAGATCAAATATATAAATATATGTACATATATGTATACTGGGTTTATATGTATTGTGTGTACAGAGGTGATAGGATTGTAAATCGGTGTGTTATTTCAGTGATCCTCACTACACTGCATCCATCTGATTTACACCTGTCCTGCTGCTGTGAGTAGTTAATCATTTATTTTTCTGTGTAGATTTTAGGTAAATTTAGGCTGCGTTCACACATTTGCGTATTTTGCTGCGCTTTTTTGCACGCGCTTTTTCCCACGTTTTTCGGCCGCGCAAAAAAGCGCAACAAAATACGCAGGGGCTTTCACACACTGCGCTTTCTTTACTCCAGAAAGCGCAGTGATGTCACAGAGGGGAGGAAGAATCCTGCTTCCTCCTCCCCTCTGTGACAGCCCCATTAGATTTCACAGTGTATTAATATACACTGTGAAATCTAAATTAAACAGAGGCAAATGTATGTAAAATAAAAAAGAATGAATACTTCACCTCTCCGACGCCTTCTCCCGCTGTCTGGTGCCTTCTGCCGCTCTCCGGTTCCAAGTGAGAGGTGTACTGAGAAGACCTGTGGTGACGTCAGAGGGGGGGCGTTCCCGGGGCGTTCCCAGCGCTGATTGGCTGTTCGCGGTCATGTGATATGTATCACATGACCACGAGTGCCCGGGAACGCCCCTCTGACATCACCACAGGTCCTGTCAGTACACCTCTCACTTGGAATCGGAGACCAGACAGTGGGAGAAGGCACCGGACAGGTGAAGTATTGATTCTTTTTTATTTTACATACATTTGCCTCTGTTTAATTTAGATTTCACAGTGTATATTAATACACTGTGAAATCTAATGGGCGGCCACAGCTGTCAAAGAGGGGAGGAGGAAGCAGGATTCTTCCTCCCCTCTGGGAGAATACGCAGAAGTAGCTGCGTAAACAATTGACATATCAATTGTTTACGGAGCTGCGCTTTCTCCCGGAAAACGCAGTGCGTATTTTTACGCAATGTCTGCACTGCAAAGTGAATTTCCCATTCACTTTGCAGGCAGACAAAAGGCACATTGCGTATTTTGAAAAGCGCGCGTAAAAAAACGCGGCAAAATACGCAATGTGTGAACGTAGCCTTACTCTTGGCATTGTCTCCTCACACTGAGGAGGAACATTAAGGTAACACACCGACCCTAGCTTGATGCTGGGTGTATGTAAATAATTTAGCTATTTCTGGGGAAATAATTAATCTATCCATCTTGCTCTAAATTTTCCATTTGTTTCCCCCAAGTAAAAGGAAGTATTTTATGTTGCTTCTGCCTCCGTCTCTGTTTCTGTGACTCGCTGGATCTTGTACGGACCTCTGGTCATTACATTTTGGGTATGTTGCTGAGAGTACAGGTCCTGTGTAGAGGACTTCAGAGCCTGAGCTGTGTTATTGAGCAGACTTAGGGTATGTGCCCAAGGACGTTTTTGCTGAGTTTTTCCTGCGGTTTCTGTAGCAGAAAACCATTGGTTTTATGGTGATTTAGGCTGCGTTCACACATTGCGTATTTTGCCGCGTTTTTTTACGCGCGCTTTTCAAAATACGCAATGTGCCTTTTGTCTGCCTGCAAAGTGAAAGGGAAATTCACTTTGCAGTGCAGACATTGCGTAAAAATACGCAGTGCGTTTTCCAGGAGAAAACGCAGCTCCGTAAACAATTGATATGTCAATTGTTTACGCAGCTACTACTGCGTATTCTCCCAGAGGGGAGGAAGAATCCAGCTTCCTCCTCCCCTCTGTGACAGCTGTGGCCGCCCATTAGACTTCACAGTGTTAATACACACTGTGAAGTCTAAATTAAACAAAAGCAAGTGTGTGAAAAATAAAAAAGAATGAATACATCACCTTCCGACGCCTTCTCCCGCTGTCTGGTGGCTTCTGCCGCTCTCCGGTGTCCAATTCTAAGTCAGATCTATTCTGACAAGACCTGTGGTGACGTCAGAGGGGGGGCGTTCCCGGGCACTCGCGGTCATGTGATACCACATGACCGCGAGCAGCCAATCAGCGATGGGACCGCCCCGGGAACGCCCCCTCTGACATCACCACAGGTCCTGTGAGAAGACATCTCACTTAGAATCGGACACCGGAGAGCGGCAGAAGGCACCAGACACCGGGAGAAGGCGTCGGAGAGGTGAAGTATTGATTCTTTTTTATTTTTCACACACTTGCTTTTGTTTAATTTAGATTTCACAGTGTGTATAAACACTGTGAAGTCTAATGGGGCGGTCACACATGTCACAGAGGGGAGGAGGAAGCTGGATTCTTCCTCCCCTCTGTGACATCACTGCGCTTTCTGGGGGAAAGAAAGCACAGTGTGTGAAAGCCCCTGCGTATTTTGCTGCGCTTTTTTGCGCGGCCGAAAGACGCGGCAAAAAGCGCGCGCAAAAAAGCGCAGCAAAATACGCAAATGTGTGAACGTAGCCTTATGCTAATTTGTTCCTGCAGTTTTGATCCCCAGCAAAACCAATGTATTTCACAGAAACGCTGTGCAAACACATTGGTTTTGCAAGTGTCAAGAACTGTCAAATACCTGCGTTTTTGGTGCGGATGGGAAAGAATTGACTTGATTATTTTCCTGCGTTTTTGCTAAAGTCAATGGAAAAAGCACAGGAAAAACGCAGCGTTTCTGTAAAATACATTAGTTTTGCTGGGAATCAAAACCGCAGGAACAAATTAGCATAAATTACCATAAAACCAATGGTAAACCGCATGCTTCTGCATGGAAAAACACACAAAACCACAGGGAAAACGCAGCAAAAACATCCTGTGGGCACATACCCGACTTAAGTCCTCCTTGAGAAATCTGATCTATGTTTTGAAAACTGCCTCCAGGCACATCTGTCCATATCAGATTTTGTAGGAATGGCACCAATTTGCTGATGTAAGCTTGAGAATTTGTGATTAGGACTTTTAGCATCTAAGGTCTCCTCTTGAGAGCTGCTGGCTGCCGTTGTCTGCTGCACTTGTGGCTCTGATCAATGGTGTGCAGTGGACGGGGGAGGGGAGGCTCCATGTCCCAATATTTGTCTTCTCTCTATAGATCCCCCACCTGCAATGTTAGCATAGGTGGCTCATCCAGGGGAGAGCAGTAATCCCCTTTGCTGTATATTGGAGTCAGACTGGCGGATTAATGGTGATCCCCTGCCCTGCGGTGTTGTTGTACAAAAAGGGGAGGAATGCTCCCTGCAGGTGTTAGGCTACGGTCACACATAGAAATCCGTTTTTGGAAGTGTTTTCCATGACCAATCCTTTTTTTTTTTTTTTTTGGGGTGCTTTTTGAGCCTACTGTACCTCTGAACGTTTTTGGACTCAGTCATTTTTTGACCAAATTTCTTGAAAAAACAGATCCGTTTTTCCATAGGGCCCATGTTAAATTTTTTTTTTTTTGAAAAGCGGACCCCAAAAACGTTGCTAGCAATGTTTTTAGGTGCAGAAAAAAAAAACGGATACTGTGTTTATTACATCTAATCCGTTTTTCTATCAGTTTTTGGACTTAGAAAAAACAAATCCAAAATCTGAGGCCAAAAACGGACCAAAGGCTTATGAGTGACCTTAGCCTTACCTGCTGCAGGCTCTCTGCAGTGTCTCTCATCCTAGGGCTTCCATCATGTCCAACCGATACTGTATAAGAGCACACTGGTCTGTGCAAGGGCCCACCTGAACAACGACCTGGTGAGTGCCATCCCTCAGGTGTGCGGGGAAGGGGGGAGCAGAGCACTTCTTACCTGAGTCCCTTCATTCTGGAAATGCTCCCGTGCAGCTATGACAGGGTGTGTGGAGTGTCTAAGGGCCGGAGCAGGGCTTTTATGGTACCTTTACACGCCGCCACAACAGGGCAGCAACAGGCAGGCACCGCACGTGCACGTTTTCAACAGTTTGCTAACGGTGCCTGATGCCGCATATACATGCCGCTACAAGGTGCTCCACAGAAGGTATTTTCGTTCCCCGGAAGTGCCGACGGGTGCCACAGGTTAACTTCTTGTGGAGCACTGCACACCCGGACCGGAGGGCATAATAGCCCCCCAGTCCTGTGTGCTGATCCGGTCCGCAGCTGTCAAGGTCCTCCCGGACAGACCCGGACCGGATCACGCCGCAGTGTGAAGCGGCCCTAACAGTGCCATTTCCAGGGCACACACCCCAAGGACTTTTTCATTTACAATTTTTATTGTGGATAATACCCTATCATGCGCTTATCTGTTTTTTACGGTTTATATCTATATGGAATAACTTACTCAGAAATGGAGGCACGTTTTGGTGTAATTTTCCCACTAAATTCTGCACACTGATTTCCATCCATCAACAACGATGATTTTTTATTTCTGCGAAAGAATAGCAAACGCATATTTATATCATATGAATTCAATTTATTTTTTATACATATACAAATATTAAAAGTCAATATTCAACACAATATAAACTGCTTTGATTTTATAATTTATATTACAAAATACAAGCAATTGAAAGTTTAAACTACCTTTCCAAAACTAACATAAACCTTTATTCACTTGAAATATTTTTAAACCAGTATACACATTAGATGACTGACCATCCGACAGCCATCTCAGACGGCTCTTCCACATCACAGGAGCACTGAAACATGGGTCAGCGGCTAATCTCCAGGAGAACAAAGTGATCTGCAGACCGAAATTGGACATGCCCGATTAACATCTACCCCGACAACAAGTAAATCAGTGTCATCAATTAACACATAGGACTGCCAACTGAACCAATTAGTATCGGTGGGTTTAACCAACATTAGTTAAAAGTGTATGTGCGCCTTTCCTGCTAGTTCAGTTTGTCTAGTCTCTTTAGGTACCGTCACACGTAGCAATATTGCTAGGCAATTTCACTGGCAGTTTACTGGTTGCAGTGAAATCAAGGACACATTGTTCTATTTTGTTGCTGTGTACAAATGGAACAATGTGTCCATGATTTCACTGCAACCAGCAAATTGCCAGTGAAATTGCATGCAATATTGCTGCGTGTGACGGTACCTTTAGACTACTACCAATTACCAGAATGGGATCCCATGTCCCTAATTTTTAAGAGATACTGTTGTCCTATTTAATGTCAAAAGAACTGCAGGAGAGAGATGAGCACATTTCTATCAGTAAATAGAGCGACAATACCGACTCAAACAGGGCACATGGGAACTCATTCTGGCCATTCGTGGGAGCACAAGCAGTCAAATTTACAAAACACATATATGATAATTTCCTATTACCTGAGTAACCCTTTAATCCAGGACTGGAAGTTATTGTCTGTGTAGCAGCTGAGCATGCACATTGTCAGTTTATACAACTAAATAGAAGGCACAGAGAAAGGCATATACTTTAGGCACATTCTTGGGATACTCTGGTGAAAATAATTTAGCCTGTGGTTAAAAGAACCCACAACAAAGTCGCTTAAAATGGTTCTTGCAGCACTTAAATGATACAGGTACAGTAAGGGCAGAGGATCCTGTCCACAAGGGCTCACAGTCTATAGTGAATATAGTTATATATACAAGCTTCTGAGATCAAGTACCATATTTTTTAGACTATAAGATAACCCTTTTCCCAAAAAGTGTTTTATAACAAAGTGGGGTGTGTGTTTTATAGTCCAGATGTACATGGATGTGGTTGTGGGGGGAGGGGCGGAATTATGGGTTCACAGAGGCAAAAGCAGGGTCACAGGAGGAAGGAGCCGACACTGGGACTAACATGATTAAAAATATAAATATTCACTACTCTCCATGCCCACCGAGAGTTGGCAAGAATTATGGATGTGTGGAAGAGTGATAATGCATTGTGCATCTGCGGTCTGACTGCCGGCAATTAAATGGCACTGGGGAGGCACATGCATAGACTGTGATCTCTTGCACATTTTATTGAACACTGCTTGTAGAATCCTCGGGTCACTAGCAAAATGGCGCCAGTGGCAGCACATGCGCGGTCGCATCTTAAAGTCTAGTCAAGTTATAGTCTAGACAAGTCTGGAGATTGAAGTCTATATATGCACTCCCCTCGGTGCGATATAATTGAAGACAGTCAGATTGCAGAAGCACAGTCCAAATTAATTGCTCCCCATGCCCATAATCCCATTTGAGGAGCTTGGAAATTCTCAACAGCTTACGTTGGTGTAAGTGGGTGCTCATGTGGAGACATTATTGCTACCCTGCTTACACGCTGAAGTCAGTTGCCAGCATAAGAGGAGGACACCATGCACCAAGGGAGTGGATTAGAGGTGAGTAAAATTATTATTTTTTGTATGTCTGAGCCATATACATCAGGTTGGGCTCACGATGGGGGCCATATATACCAGGATGGGATCCATACATACCAGAACGGGGACATATATACCAGGATGGGGACCAACTATGCCAGAATCGGCCCAGATGTGGCCATATATAAAAGGATGGGACAAGTATGAGGACTATATACACCAGCATGGACTCAGGGAGAGAGCTATATATACCAGTATGGGGATCATATATACCAGGATGGGACAAGGATGGCAGACAAATATACTAGTATGGGAGACATACATACCTGGAAGTGGGGGAAATTAGTACCGAATTGTGAAATATTACCCTCACAACAGTGTCAGCAGCAGATCCCCTTTCCATAAGGCTGGTTTCACATCACGTTTTTCTGCAATCCGCTGCTGTCCGTTGTAAATTGGACAACAACAGATCCGATTTTAGCCCCATGTTATCCTATGGGACTGATCGGATCGGATTTGCCCTTAATGGCATCCGATTTGCCTCCGATCTGATCCTGTCCGATTTTTTTGCAGCAGCCAAAATCGTAGACTGCTATGATTTTGGACTCCGCCGCAAAAATCGGATCAAATCGGATCTGATGCGATCCGATTAAAATAATATGGGAGTCTATGGGGATCAAATCAGATGGAAAATCGTATCCGATTTTCCGTATTGAGCATTTTGCTAATTATTCACAGAGTCATGAGGCAGCAGGAGGAGTGGCATCAGACGAGTTCCAGGTTCGTCGGCGTCTTAAAGGTCGTGGTAGGGCCCGTGTAAGTACAGTTTTTCTTTTCATGTACAAAAGCAATTACATAAATTAGATGCTCATGTGTCTTTATATTCCAGGGTTCCAAGAGGGGTACCGGTGCGGATGGGGAGTTTACCATTGACAGTGAGCTCCTCATCCAGCTGGTAGAAGTCAGGTCAGCTCTCTGGGACCAACGGGACCCACAACACGCAAATATCGTAAACACCCAATGACTCTGGGACCAGGTCTGCGCAGGGGTGCTCAGAGGTAACATAGTAACATAGTTTTTAAGGTTGAAGGAAGACTTTAAGTCCATCTAGTTCAACCCATAGCCTAACATGTTGATCCAGAGGAAGGCAAAAAAAAAACATGTGGCAACACTAAGCTTCACATTGGGGGAAAAAATTCCTTCCTGACTCCAGATACGGCAATCAGACTAATTCCCTGGATCAACGCCCTATCAAAGAATCTAGTATGTATAACTGGTAATATTATAATTTTCAAGAAAGGCATCCAGGCCCTTCTTAAATGTTAGTAGTGACTCACTCATTACAACAGCATGTGGCAGAGAGTTCCATAGTCTCACTGCTCTTACAGTAAAGAATCCGCGTCTGTGATTATGATTAAACCTTCTTTCCTCCAGACGTAGAGGATGCCCCCTTGTCCCAGTCTCAGGCCTAAGAGTAAAGTGATCATTAGAAAGGTCTCTGTACTGTCCCCTCATATATTTATACATTATTATAAGATCACCCCTAAGCCTTCGTTTTTCCAAGCTAAATAACCCCAAGTTTAATAACCTGTCTTGGTATTGCAGACCCGCTCTAGTTCAGCTATGTCTTTCTTATACACCGGAGACCAGAATTGTACACAGTATTCTAAGTGTGGTCGCACTAGTGACTTGTATAGAGGTAAAATTATGTTCTCCTCATGAGCATCTATGCCTCTTTTAATGCATCCCATTATTTTATTTGCCTTTGCAGCAGCTGCCTGACACTGGCCACTAAATGTGAGTTTGTCATCTACCCATACCCAGGTCTTTTTCAGTGACAGTTTTGCCCAGTGTTTTACAATTAAGCACATAATTATACCTTTTGTTTCCTTTGCCCAAGTGCATGACTTTACATTTATCCCCATTAAAGCGCATTTGCCATTTAGCAGCCCAAGCTTCTAGTTTACATAAATCCTCCTGTAATATAAAATTGTCCTCCTCTGTATTGATTACCCTGCAGAGTTTAGTGTCATCTGCAAATATTGAGATTCTACTCCGTATGCCCACTACAAGGTCATTAATAAATATATTAAATAGAAGCGGGCCCAACACTGACCCCTGTGGTACCCCACTGTTAGCTGTGACCCATTCTGAGTGTGTTCCATTAATAACCACCCTTTGTTTCCTATCACTAAGCCAGTTCTTAACCCACTTACACATATTTTCCCCTATCCCCATTGCCCTCATTTTATGTATCAACCTTTTGTGTGGCACCGTATCAAAAGCTTTTGAAAAGTCCATATACACCACATCCACTGCATTTCCTTGGTCCAGTCCAGAACTTACTTCTTCATAGAAGCTTATCAGATTAGTTTGACAGGAACGGTCCCTCGTAAAACCATGTTGATAATGGGTCATGAGGTTATTT
This sequence comes from Allobates femoralis, assembly GCA_033576535.1. NCBI lineage: Eukaryota > Metazoa > Chordata > Amphibia > Anura > Aromobatidae > Allobates > Allobates femoralis. The sequence continues at coordinate 434,915,131 of JARQOC010000001.1, forward strand.
TTCTTCAGATACTCCAGTATAGCATCTCTTAGAAAACCCTCTAGGATTTTACCCACAGTAGAGGTTAAGCTTACTGGCCTATAATTTCCAAGTTCAGTTTTTGTCCCCTTTTTGAATATTGGCACCACATTTGCTATACGCCAGTCCTGTGGTACAGACCCTGTTATTATGGAATCTTTAAATATTAAAAATGATAGTCTATCTATGACAGTACTTAATTCCTGCAGCACTCTGGGGTGTATCCCATCCGGGCCCGGGGATTTGTCAATTTTAGTGATTTTTAGACGATGCCGTACTTCCTCTTGGGTTAAGCAGGTGACATTTAATTGAGACTTTTTGTTATCACTGATCATATTGTCTGTCATGGGATTTTCTTGTGTAAATACTGTTGAAAAAAAGTCATTTAGCATATTGGCTTTTACCTCATCCTCATCCACCATTTCACCCAGACTATTTTTAAAGGGGCCAACACCATCATTTTTTAGTTTCTTACTATTTATGTAGTTAAAAAATATTTTGGGATTCTTTTTACTTTCTCTGGCAATGAGTCTCTCTGTCTCAATCTTTGCTGCCTTGATTTGCTTTTTACAAATGTTATTTAATTTTCTGTATTTATTTAATAATGCTTCATCACTACCTACTTGCTTTAATTCCCTAAATGCTTTCTTTTTGTCACATATTGCACTTCTTACCGCTTTATTTAGCCATAGTGGTTTCCTCCTATTTCTAGCATGCTTATTCCCATAGGGTATATATTGTGCACAGGTCCTATTCAGGATGTTAATAAACATCTCCCATTTGTGTTGTGTACTTTTATGTCTCAGGACATCGTCCCAATTTATTGCACTAAGATCATCTCTCAACCGTTGGAAATTTGCCTTCCTGAAGTTTAGTGTCCTTGTAGCCCCTCTACTACACGTCTTAGTAAAGGATACTTGAAAGCTTATTAAGTTATGATCACTATTACCCAGGTGACCTCCAACCCGTATATTTGATATGCGGTCCGGTCTGTTGGTTAATATTAGGTCCAGCAGTGCCCCCCTTCTTGTTGGGTCCTGAACCAGTTGTGAAAGGTAATTGTCTCTCATAGTTTTCAAAAACTTATTACCTTTGCTGGAACTGCAGGTTTCTGATCCCCAATGTATTTCAGGGTAGTTGAAGTCCCCCATAATAATGACTTCTCCCTGAGTCGCTGCTTCATCTATTTGCTTTATGAGGATATTCTCCTCCACTTCCATTATTGTTGGGGACTTATAACAAACCCCTATCAGTAATTTATTATTTTTTCCCCCTCCCCTTATCTCCACCCACAGGGACTCTACATTTCCATTAGATTCACCTATATTATCACGCAGGATGGGTTTTAAGGATGATTTTACGTATAAACATACACCTCCTCCTCGCCTATTTGTACGGTCATTTCTGAACAGACAATAGCCCTGTAAATTAACAGCCCAGTCATGGCTCTCGTCCAGCCAAGTCTCCGAAATCCCCACCATGTCATAATTATTTTCCAACAAAATCAATTCTAATTCCTCCATTTTGTTGGGGAGGCTTCTGGCATTAGTGTACATGCACTTTATGCATCTCTCTTTACCTCTATTCCTTCCTACTAGATTGACTGTTCTAACCCCACCCCCCCATGCCACCCCCAATTTTATTACTTGTGCCCAGGTTACTATTTACACTATCTTCCCCTCCTATACAATGAATACCCTTGGGAGACTCTGAACATCTGCTGCAAAGATTGTCACCGTAAGTATATATTTTTTTTTTTTTTAGAGTAAAGAAATATGTTACAGCTGTAATGTAAATATAAAAGAAATTCTTGGGTTAAAAATCAAAATTACCGTAGTTCCACCTACAATTTTTATTAGCTATGTATTTTTCTGATCTTCTTTTGGGGGGATGGCTAGTTGAAAGTCTCAACTTTATCTTCAATACAGGTTGTGGCAAACAATATCTTGTTTATTTTTGAGCAGAAAGGGTTGATTTTTTTTCTTTTGACATCCTGAAAATGAACTTTTGTAAATGGATCTTGGTATAAAACAAGAATAGATCATCAATATGCAAACATAACTGTTATTTATTATTTATTAATTTTATTTCCTTTTTGTTTGTTTTACAGGTTACCTAGTGACCAAGAAGTGGAGGTCCTTGAGGGACAACTATAGGAGTCAGTTCAGTGAAGACTAGCGGGCTCCCAGTGGGTCAGGCTCACGGAAAACACCTTGTTACTCCTGTGTGTTAGATTTCTTGCGGCCCAGCATGCTTGCAAGAGAGTAAGTATAAATTTTTTTAATCTGCAAATGTTTTATGGCAGGAGGAATAAGTGTACAATAAATTAAATTTTTTTTTTTTTTTGTAGAACGCACGGGAGTACACTGGAGCCCGCAACACCCACATCCGAACAGCCTCCTATAGTTGTCCCTAGGGTTGACACCGGTGACATCTTGGCTGCATCCATTGGCCCATCTGCACAACATCAAGGCTGTGCAGCTTCTGTTTCCTTCGAGGCTCCAGGTACTGCTGAAGACACTGTGACCGGTTTTCCCCTATCTCAGCCCTCTGACGCTGCCGAGACAACTCCACCGGATCATCGCCCTGCTCGACAGCGCCAGAGGGGGGAGATAGGAACGTTCTCCCTGAATTTTTGAATTGTTCGCAGCTCCAGCAGATGTGGAGACAACTGTCCCAAAGAGTGACAGATGGGTTTGAGCGTGTCCATATCGACCTGATGGAGCTGAAGGGAGATTTGAAGGATAACACCACCCTCTATTTTAGGTTGGTTGTCAGGGAGATGGGAAAACATGTCCAGTGATCAGCAGTTGCATATATTATGGGGCTGCCAGGAACTGGTGCAGCGTGCCAGGCAGATGGGCCCAAATATAGAGACATCAGAACCACCTCTAGCCCCCCAACGTCATCCAGACTATCATCCTCCTGATGCTGGCCATGCTCCATTTCCCCCACATGGCGACAGAACGCAGGACACTATACAGCAACATGTACCCACTCAGGCTGCCTATGCAACCACTCGGCACATGCCCAATTTGGATCACACCAACTATGTTCATCCTTCCCACCACCGTATACCCTGCATCCAGCCTACACCATCATTCCAGCCTCTTGTCTACACCCAACGTCCTTCCTACCCTTCTTTCACCTCTGTATCACAACCTTCATACCCCTCTTCAGCTTCCTGCACCCATCCTCATCATTCATCCTCTCTCCAACCCCATTCCTCCACATTTTGGCCTCCCAGCACTCACCTGTCAGCCCAACGCGATTCTGTAAATGTCACCACCGCTTCCTCCGTCCATGTTCACTCCACTTTCTCGTGCTCCTCTACTCCCTACTCCCCTGTACACCTTCCCACCACCCCCATTGTAGTTTGTAGTCCCCAAGATACAACCCTTGATCTGCACATCCCTTCTTTGTCATCTCTATCTTCCCCTCTTTCCCCCCTCCAGGGATGGTACTCTGCACACACCCCCGCCCCACGGTAGTGTACCCCCTGAACAACATACAGCAAACTTTAACCCCACCCCCTCTCTTTTGCTATTTTTTTGTTAAAAAATAAAATTTTGTTGTACCATTAACTTGTGTTTTTTATTATTAATGTTATTTGGGGTAGGGTATCCGGTAATAATTAAACCCTTGAAATGCTAATGTGTACATGTATGAATATTCATTTTGACATATACATTACATGGTTTTGATAAGTTAAAATTGACAACATATATCTGTTTTTGTGCACAACTCAACATGTTGTGTGTATTTGTTGACTTGTGTGCCTAAACATGTATATGTATATCTGTGGTTATGTAGGGGTTTGTTTGTGGCAAGACCCAACAGGTAAAGACACAGGGGGAGAGACAAAGGGGTCCACAGTTGGATAGATGGCACACAGGGGGGAAAAGGCATGGGGGGAGGAAGGGGCACAGTACACAGGGGGGCAATAGGAGTAGAGACGGCCCAGAGTAAAAAGCACATAGGGGGAAAGACGCCACTGAACCTTTAGGGCCAGGACTATCTGAGATGTGTACATTATCGGTCTACATCAGAGTTCACATCTATGGTGATATCAGTACACAAAGTGTGATAATACATATACTACATGAATTAAAACAAGACTAGTTTTGTTAGGAATATTTTTTATTGTAAACATTGGAAACTAAACAATGTTTAACAATATTAAATGCAAAAATATCCATATAACAACTATATATATGAATGTCAAAAAATAAAAGGGACTTATTAAATGTAAAACCAAAGGCAAGCTATATCATCTGCTCTTGCCATGGGACTCATCCAGCATCTGAAACGAAATAATTTGCAAATCGATCCCTCATTTGTGACACAGCGACGGTTGACCGCAAAGAAGGGAGACTTACATTGTCTAAAGGGCTATTGACGATCTTCTCCAGGTCAAAAACTGGTCTCTCCCGTTTCAATATAAAATTGTGAAGGGCGACACATGATTTGACTACCTCGTCAATAGTCTCTGTCTTGAGGATGATCGCTGTGCCCAGGACTCGCCACTTTGCAGCTAGGAGACCGAAAGCACACTCGACCATTCTTCTGGCCCGAGTTAGTTTATAGTTGTAAATCCTTTTCGTATTACTTAAACCCCGACTTCCATATGGCTTAATTAAATTCTGACACATCTGGAATACGTTGTCAGCCACTATAATGTATGGCATTGGAGGGTCCAGAGTGCCAGGAAGCGGTGTTGGAGTGGGGAAGTCGAAGTCGTTGTTGTATACACGCCGACCCATGCTGGACTGCTTGAAGTTTTGTGAGTCGTTTCCTCGTCCAAAGGCACCAACATCCACAGCCACAAAGTTATATTCCGCATCGACTATTGCCGTTAATATGATGGACAAATATTTTTTGTAGTTGAAAAATTCAGAGCCAGTTCCAGCCGGCTTCATAATGCGCGCATGTTTTCCATCGAGCGCTCCGCTACAATGTGGAAATTGGCACAGTTCTTCAAATCTGGAGTCTATTTGTAGCCATTGTTGTGTTGTGGGATGGGGGATAAACTCGGCATGTAAAACTTCCCACAGTGCCCAGCAAGCTTCTTCATTAATTCCAGATATTGTTGATATTCCCATCCTGAATTGGTAATGGAGCAACATTAGGCTTTAACCTGTTGCCAGGTATCTGCACAAAAAAAATATTAAAAATAAAATTGATTAGAATTAACAAGCCTTCAAAACTGTTGCAGCATGAGGTGGCATTATTGAAATATCTTAAAACATTGGGTACATTAATGCCTGGACGTGAGTGCTACAATGGTTAATAAACGGGAACAGTATGGCTAGATAAAAGGCATGAGGATGGTTGGCATTACCACAACAACAAATGGACCGTGAGGAGTCCAATACTGCATGGACTTGACTATGAGGACTACATTGTTTAAAAAATGGGAACAGCACATTTCCACAATAACAAGACATCAATATATTAAAAAAGGTGATGAAGATGTCACACAACACTACCTAGAACGTAGCTAAAAATGACAAAATAAAATTTCTGGCAGATTAAAAGACGGTCAAACCATAGATATACACATACCGAAGGGTTACCATCAGTCGCTCTTCCGTAGTAATTACACGCCGGAAATCGCTGTCCCGTCTATAGATGTAGCATCATACTCCATCCACCAACTCGTCAAAGCTGGAAGATGTCATCCGCATATACTGTAGTTATAGAACTTTTGTGGATCTTGACGCAGTTCGGGGTATAATAGGGCAAAAACTCCAGTAGTCTCCATATGAAAAGTAATTGGGTGTTGCCAGAAAAGACGACGTTGACATCTTTGCCTGTGATGCCTACGAAGAAGACAATCGCAAAAGCAGGGGCAGCGTCATATGCGAGATCCAGGTACCTGGAAAACTCCTCATGTGAAGATGCCATTTCCACAACAAAAAGGTTGAAGGAATGAAGTGGACACTCTACAAATATATATATAGACCCTCATTGGGCGGAGTGCCATTTAAATCGGATCTGTTACAAAATTGGTTCGTAATGGATACCATCAGATGCCATCAGTCCGATTTTTTTATCGGATCCGATAAATGGATCTGATAAAAAAATTGGACCGATGGCATCCAATTTTGAACATCCTTTGCTGTCCAATTTACAACTGACATCGTCGGATTGCGGGAAAACGTGATGTGAAAGCAGCATAACAGTGCATCATGACCACATTTTTCTTTTTTTTGCAGTGGAGCTACATAGAAAAACATACCACTGACAGTATCCCATCCAAAGAGGCAGGGTTCATGCCGGGTGAATGATCCGAGACTTGTGCAAGTAACTCGCATGTCACTCGGACAGTGTGCTTCCAGCCTTAGGGGTGTACTAGGAAGCTGCAGGGACAGGTATTGATAGGTTGGGGGCATAAAGTAGGTGACAGATTCCTCTAAGTATTTTCAGCTTCCATTTCACAGGCAGCCAGGGTGAAACATTGTTTCAATATAGCAGATCTCATTGAGCTGCAAAAATATGTTTGCAAGAAATCAAATTTCAGTTCTCCTCTTCTGCAGCTTTCACACTGCACAATTTTCACATCTCTGCGGTACCTTGAATTTCAAGGACCACACAAACAGGCACGGATCTGTGCCAATAGATACAAACTGATGCCCACGGGCCGGTTTTTTAACGGATCCGTCATCAGTTAGCAGAAATAGGGGTGGACAGAAACGTACCTTGCTTCTGAGCATGCTGAGAACAGCAAAACGGATCGGTTTCACGGATCCATTTTTTTACAGATCCGTATGGATCCGTCTCCATAGAGCTCCATGTTGGCTCCATGTTGTTTTTTGCACGGACAGATACGGATCTGTGTCTGTCCATTGGTGTCAGTGATGTTCAAGGCAGCCCAAAATCGAAATAGTCTCCGATTCTGGGTGCATGAAAAAAACTGACCGCAATGGATCTGTGACAAAACTGACACACACAGATGGCCACTTAGGACCAATCCTTGCCCATAGGTATACATGGGAGACCAAAACTGATCCGTGGCTATCTGATTTAAAATGGATAGACACGGATCACAAATTATGCAGTTTGAAAGCAACCTTACTTGTGTCACACTGGTAACTCCCCCTTTTATTTAAAAAAAGCTCTGGAGGCGGAGTTATATTCCAGGCAGCATCTGCCCCATGGTTTCGAACAGCTTATTTATATAAAGTGTTACATGATGATTTCTACACAACAAGACATCTGATAAGTTAGACAGGTAGGATTCTTTTCAGCATCTTATAACATGTATTTCATATTAATAGTTTAGAAAGGTCAAATTAGTTAAAGATTCCCTTTAATGAGGTTATGCAACATAGCAAAAAGAGAAAGATAAAAAAAAATTAATAAGAATCAGTTGGCACAGTACCCATTTACAGTAGTTTTTCATTCAGTTGATCCAGCATTGCCCCCAGTCTTTGTTAGAGATGAAAGAACACCTGAGTGTTTGGATTAGGTTCGGCGAATGGTGGGTTGTTCACCGACTTATTCACCAAACCCCATGAAACCCTCTGAAATCAATGCCAGGCAACATCAAACGCATAGAAAGGGGCACAAAAGCTGCCAAACACAGCTCAAACCATTTTACAGTGTAACCCCGCTGTTTTGGCACAGACATTAGCTTCCTGGACTATTTGTCAGGACTTCAGATATTGTGACCACGTTTTGGGTATTCTTATCCTCTTCCACCATGGCGTCCTTTGCTTCAGTCCTCTTCATTTACCTGCCTTTATAAACTCCAGTCTGGCCTCTAGTTTTCTTCTTGACTATTCTGCCTGGTTTTCTGCTCCTTGTGTCTTCTCAAGTTTCTTCGTCTACTCCTGCAAACCCTGTGAGAGTTTTCTGCTGCTACTCATTTGAGGTTTTGTTTACCTACACCTGTTATTAGTGTGCCCTCTGTTCGTAGCTGCTCATGTTACGCCCTCTGCTGCGGCTCTTGTCTCACTTGCCTTTACTGACATGTAATCTGGTTTGCTTTTTAAAAGGGAACCTCTCAGATCGGTTATGCCTCCCAAGCTATCACTATCTGTACCTGCAACTTCATAGTCCTTACCTAAGCAACCCTGTCTTAGCTAATAGTGAAATGCTAAAGTTGAAAAAAAGCAGTTATAAACTAACATTTTCTTAAGTAAATTAGCCTTAGGCCCATGCACATGGGCGATGGCATCCGAGAGACAAATCTCCTCAACAAATGCCACAGGATGGGGTGGTCGATGCCTTATCAGATAGTTGCTTAGAAGGAGTAGGGTGGTGAGGGTGAGCCACATGGCTGGGAAACAGTGCCTTCTAGGTGCTCATCTTCTTTGGTCTCCTCATAATGGTCCTGGTCCTCGTGGTAATGAGGAATGGGATCTAGTAGCTGTGACACCGGCTGCAGCTGGAATCTAGCCAAACATGCTGCCAGATCAGGTCCAGTGTAACATGTGGTGTTTCCGGTCCCATAGGGTAAGTCTCACCTGTCTGCTGTGACTCGCTCCTCAGACCCCTGTGTCTTGCATCGGAGCCCAGGATTGAATCCGCACTTCATTGCAGAAGAGGCCCAAACTGGCAATTGTGGTTGAGCTCCAGCTGACATATGTCTCCATCTCCTTTGCAGGATGTGAGTCTGGTTCTGCCGACGCACCTTCTGTCCTGGAGTGGTTAGGAAGTTGACATCCTTCGAGTCCAGGTCAGCCATGCCATTGCCTTGTAGGGGATCCATTTGGAAATCACTGTGTAAGTGCCGTCATGGTACTAAGTTAAACGATAGTTGCAGACAGTGTACCTGCATGCTACTGGAAACGCACAGGTAAGATAGCGGGGAAATGCTGACATATTTCCTCAGGTATGGCTGTGTTTTTCTTCCCCAAGGGGCCTGCCTATTCTGTTGTGTGACACAACTCAGACCCAAGCACTCAGTACCAGATTTGACTGTTTGCACACTATTGTTACCTAATGCCTAGCTACTAATTAACCCCTCTATGTGATGCCACAAGGTATAACAACTGGGTTGCTGTATGTGGTTAGGTGCGGTCATCATTGAAGCATGACATCTTTATAGGAAACATAATGATGAAAATAAATAAGCTTATTCAGGTCACCATTCACCACCAATTCATCTGGAATGCTGAATAAAGCTAGTGGGTACTTCGCACAGCAGGAATGACAGGACAACTGTAATATGAATTATAGATATAACACAGTTGTGCACTTGTATGGCATGAAATGTGAGACCAAATGGGGACAGTGTTGCAAATGTATATAAAGCGCTATGGAATTAATAGTGCTATGACTATACATTATTATTAGTATTATTATGACATTAAAGAGTAATTGCACATTTTCAAGAAGCAATAGCCATACTATGGGGTTTCATCAGTGTGAACAGACCTATAAAATCATGGATGTGAAGCATATAATGGCCATAGGCTATTTTTATAAGAATTACTATCACATAAGTGTACAATGGATGGCCTCGCATATTGCTGAGCTTCTGTAATAATAGTGGTTTGCTCTCAAAATAATTTTTTTTTTAAATTCCATTAAAAACATAAAGCTCTCTTAAACAGATGTTTTAAGGACATTTAACCTTCCTGGACATCACAGCTGCTGCCACATCTGGCACTTTTTCAAAAATTCAGACCCTGCAGGTGTCAAAACACCTGCACACTCAGGAAGCTTAAAAAACATTCCCAAAAATTCTACAGCTTAACACAAGTCAGTAGACCTATTGGCTGGGGACACTCCTACCCATAGGTTAGGTGTAGTCCGCAGCCAATGGGTCTTTTGGCAGTGCGTTTTGACCCCAAATAAACAAGTAAAGTTTTAGAGCCATTTTACATTTCTGTTTGTCGAATAAAGCTGCGTTCACCGACTTTTGGGGAAAGTGTTTTGGTTTCCGATCACCGAACTGAATCAAACATGTTCTTGCCGAATTTGAATTTGTTCGGCAAAAATTTGCTCATCCCTAGTATTTGTTAATATGATGCTGTTAACGTGGCTGTGTATAAGTAGTTGCAGTAGTCACATGCTTGTAGTAGAGCAAGTGCTCATATGGCGCAGTGCCGGCTCCAGGTTTTTGTGGGCCCCGGGTGAAAGAGACTTAGTGGGCCCCTTTAACACATACTGCTTGGATATATATATAATGTAAAGGCTGGGAACTATATTATATATCTCTATATATAATACCCATAAATATAATCCCTCTTGTACGCTGTCTCTTCCCCCCATTTGATGCCTCTCCCCTCTCTGTGCACATCTCTCTTCTCTCTGTGCCTGTCTCCACTATGTGCTGTCTCTTCCACCTTGTGCACTGTGTCTCCCACACTGTGTGCTGTCTGTGTCTTCCACCCTGTGCACTCTCTTCCACCCTGTTTGTTGTCTCTCTTCAACCCTGTGCACTGTCAATTCCACACTGTGAACTGTCTCTTCTACTCTGTGCACTCTCTCTCCCACCTTGTGCGCTGTCTCTCCTACCCTGTGTGCTGTCTCTCCCACCCTGTGTGCTGTCTATCTACACCCTGTTTGTTGTCTTCCCTGCACCTGTCTCTCCTGTACGCTGCCTCAACCTTTCACCTATCACCCCCTGTACGCTATCTCTCCTGCACCTGTCTCCCTTCTATACGCTGTCTGCTCCCTGTATAGTGTCTGCTCCCTGTATAGTGTCTCCCCCCTGTATAGTGACTGCCCCCTGTACGCTGTCTTCCCCATGCGGCTGTCTCCCCCCTGTATGCTATTCCACCCCTGTATGCTGTCTCCCCCTGTATGCTGTCCCACCTTTGTATGCTGTCTCCCCCCTGTATGCTGTCTCCCCCTGTATGCTGTCTCTCCCCCTGTATGCTCTCTCCATGTGGCTGTCTCTCCCCCCTGTATACTGTCTCCTCCTGTGCGCTGTCACTTCCCTTCGCCTGTCTAACCCTGTGCGCTGTCTCCCCCTGTATGCTGTCTCCTCCTGTGCACTGTCTCTCCCCTGTGCATTGTCTCCCCGTGCATGCTGTTTCCCCCTGTATGCTGTTTTCCTGCGGTATGCTGTCTCTCCCCTGTATGCTGCCTCACCTCTGTGCACTGTGTCTCCCCTCTCTGTGCCTGTGCCTCCCCTGTAGGCTGTCTCTCCGTATCCCTGGCTGCCTCCCATCCCCTATGACCGTCCGAGTGCTGCACATAAGAGTGATGGTCGAGGCTTCATACTCAGGATCTCTAGAGTGTGGATCTAAAACTCCCAGAAAGTCACCACAAAGTTATATAGTATATTCAGAGACAAAACTGCAAATCCCAGAAAGCTCGGCATTATAAGAAGTCACTCCACAAGTTCTAGTGAGTCAGTGAGTCTATCTGAGCTCAGTGGAGGTGGCACTACAAGTCCCAGGAAGCCAGAACTACCCAAGAAAAGAGAATTAAGGTAACTCTGTCTCCAGGTCACCTTAGTCATACAATGCACAGTCACCACACCGCAATTACCTGCTCCCCCAGGATCCTGAGAAGCATCAGCACCGCGGCCTTCACCAGTATCTTCACAGGTGAAATTGCATGTGACAGGTCTCCACCTCCCCCCCTCCTTCCTAACAACCAGAACAGTGATCAATCATGTGGAAAGGTTTAGTGGCTCCTAAAACAGATGTAAATCTCCTGCACCGTGGGATACCGGAGGTGCAGGAGATGGAGATCTGCTGCCAACTCACTACAGTCTGACATTGCTCTTGGCGCCGGCTGCACAGGTTAGGAGGGGGAGCAGGCGGGCGACAGCGCAAAGGGGGCCCTGACTGGGGCAAATACAAACAGACTTCAGGGGCCCATAGCCATCAGGTACACGAAAAGGGAGGAAGCAGTGTAGGCACAGGGCAGGGGAATGGGCCCCCCAGCAATCCAGGGCCCAGGCACTTGCCCGGGTGCGCCAGGTGCTGACGCCGGCCCTGATGTGGCGGCTGCATGTAATCAAAGATTTTGAGCACCACCAGATCACTGTAGGAAAGACTTGGTAAGTACTCTGTCATTTGATATTTTACTACATTGGCAGCTGTTTAAAAAAATTATATCTTAGATAACAATCTTAAGATGTCAGAATTGTCAATGGGTGAGATAGGAGGGCTACTTCGGGGAGTGCACTATTGTAGTCCCCATTCTATTGTAACATGGATTCATAGCAAATGTTACTCATTTGTCTCAATTCCAGCACAGAGTGCTGCATCACTGTCTTTCCTGGTTCCCTTTCATCAGTGTGTAGGGTCGAAACTGTGGCAAACCACAATGTCTGATTATGCCATTCTACGTGGCCGAAAAAACTGCAAATGGCGTTCTTTCACTATTCTAACTCTGCTACTGTACATACGCTACTCCAGTTCTGTTGCTCAGGTATACTACATACATAGTCAGCTACTCTAATTTTACTACAGTAAGAAAAACAAAAGGACACAACCAGGACACCATCATAGTTACAGGGGAAACCTACTCATTATATACATTTGGAAACAAAAAGAAGCGAGTGTACTACTGCCCATATAATTGCACCAAAAGGTGCACAAGAATGAGGATTTAAGGCCGGCTTCACACGTTTGTAATGCAGCATATGCAAATGCAGCAAACCCCATGCATACTGTGTCCATATGTTTATCATGGGGACACATGGAACCTGCGTTTGGCTGCGTTTGCATGCGTTGCATTCGGATGCGCATATTGTCAGCGTCCTCCGAACGCAACATGCTGCATTTTTTCTGTGTATCAGAAGGGTTGCTTTTTACGCAAGCGTCCTGATGCGCGGAAACAATGCATGGCAGTGAATGTAGACACACTGCCATCTGCAGGGAAACGCAGCATCAGCAGCGCTTGTATTTTTCTTAATTTTTTACATATGACGAAAGCCAGCTCCTCCCATGGATTTCCCATTCTGGTCTCTCTCTCTCTTTCTCTGTTCCTGGCCACTTCATTATAGGTTTCAATAGGTGCCAATGCTTTATGGGCAAAATTCGGTGAACGCATGCAGATTAATGCTGCGTTCGCAGAATTATGTCTGTGTTTTGGCATGGGTGGCTGCATGCGTATGAAATGCTGCATGCACAAACGCAAATTTGAAGGTAGCGTAAGAGAAGAAGAAATAAACATATCAGAGTATGCAAAGAGAGCTCAAGCATATAACATATAGTGAGACAAGACTGCTAAACAGTTATTCATCACAGTGCATATACAATACACAGTAAGATCAGGGATTCTAGTATAAGGCTTGTTGATGCAGGAGCTCTTCAAGCTACTAGATCCCCATCCAGAACCATCCAAATACTCCATCACTAGGCAGACCAGAAACATATATATTTCCCAAACTGAATGGGTGAATTGAAAAAAATCAAATGTGAAAATACACAAATTAAAGACTGGCACAAAAAGCAATCAGAATGTGATGCCAAACAGAATGTTGGCTTACATGACGCACAGTAAGGCTAGGGTCACATTTATTACTGAAATTGCGTTTACCGCATCCAGATCCGGATGCGGTGAACGCAATTGGCTTCAGACAAGCCGCAAGCCGGTAACCGGATTGCTGAAGCCGCAATCCGGTAACCGGATTGCTCCAAATGTGTAATCCGGAGCAATCCGGTTACCGGATAGTTTGCTCATCCCTGCTGCCGCAGGGATGAGCAAACTGTAAAATCTATGAATAAAGCTTTATTAATGATAATAATTATGCCCTTCATGTCTCTAAGGGGTTCCCACTCCCCCTAGAGACATGCTACCTTAGGTTGGCATGTAGTAGGTTAATATATTATGTACAGTAAAGCCGACTCCTGTCAGCTCTGTACATTTTCATGAATGAAGCCGCCGGCTCCCCTGTGAGCAGCGCTCATACTAAAGCTATTGTGCGTATAGTATGTGCGCTGTCCAGCGTCCTGAAGGCTTACGCAGTAGATCTATTGTATAATTTATCATTAATAAAGCTTTATTTTACAGTTAAGCATTTTGCTTATCCCGGCAGCAGCCGGGATAAGCAAAGTATATACAGTTACCGCATTGCTCAGGATTACACATCCTGAGCAATGGGGTTACCGCATTGCTGGGCTTAGAACCACTCCGAAAACTGCAGCCTGCATGATTTTTCACGCAGGCTGCAGAGCAGGAGGCGGTAACCGGATTGCTTGTAATTTAATCCGTTTTTTATAATAGGCTCCTATGAGGAGCGTTTCCTGCTCCGGTTTTGAGCTTTTTAAAAGCTCAAAACCGGATCAGGTTTTTAAAAAAAAAACAAAAAAAACGAAGTGTGACCCTAGCCAAAGGTAGGAAAAATTAGGAGGTTTTGGAGTTTAAGTGCCAAGTCATATACTCAGCTAGTTGATATATGTATACAGTATTGGTCAAAAGTATTGACACCCCTGCAATTCTGTCAGATAATATATTCAGTTTCTTCCTGAAAATGACAGTTGTTTGGTCTTCTTTCTTTTCTCCATGCTCAATGTGGTACACACAAGGACACAAGACAGAGGTTGACATAGGTTGAGTCAACTTTAATCCATGTCAACTGGCTGCAAGTGTGATTTAGTTATTACCAACACCTGTTAGGTTCCACAGGTAAGTTACAGGTGCTGTTAATTACACAAATTCCTGAAAATGACAGTTGTTTGGTCTTCTTTCTTTTCTCCATGCTCAATGTGGTACACACAAGGACACAGGACAGAGGTTGAGTCAACTTTAATCCATGTCAACTGGCTGCAAGTGTTATTTAGTTATTGCCAACACCTGTTAGGTGCCACAGGTACTGTTAATTACTGTTAATTACACAAATTAGAGAAGCATCACATTTTTCTAACAGTGCCGATACTTTTGTCCACCCCCTTTTTTATGTTTGGTGTGGAATTATATCCAATTTGGCTTTAGGACAATTCTTTTTGTGTTTTTTTCATTGAAGACAAATTAAATGAAGAAAATATTACCAAAGAATTTGTGATGGCAATCATTTTCAGGAAGAAACTGAGTATTATCTGACAGAATTGCAGGGGTGTCAATACTTTTGGCCAACACTGTGTGTGTGTATATATATATATATATATATATATATATATATATATATATATATACCGTATATACTCGTGTATAAGCCGAGTTTTTCAGCCCAAAATTTGGGCTGAAAAGTCTCCCCCTCGGCTTATACACGAGTCAATACGGTAGTCGGGACAGGGGAGGCTGGAGGAGGCGGGGGGAGGCTGCTGTATGAGCGGCCCCGTCACGTGGGGCCGCTCATTATATATGCACTGCTTCCCCCTGTCAATCAGCGGCAGGGGGAAGCAGTGCATATGCCCCCAAATGCTGGCACTCACCCCCCCTTGCAAGGGCCCCCCCTGGGCGCTTCTCTTACCATCCCGGTCTTCTGATCCGCGCCGCTCCTCGGTGCTGCGTCCTCGGTGCTCCGTCCTGCTACATCCGGGATCTCCGGCCGTCGCGCGATGACGTCATCGTGCGACGGCCGGGGATCCGGATGTACCAGGACGGGAGCTGCGAGGACGCAGCACCGAGGAGCGGCGCGGATCAGAAGACCGGGATGGTAAGAGAAGCGCCCGGGGGGGGGCCCTTGCAAGGGGGGGTGAGTGCCAGCATTTGGGGTTGCTGGTTACCCCCAGGGGGCTGCTGGGTACCCCCTGGGGGCTGCTGGGTACCCCCAGGGGGCTGCTGGGTACCCCCTGGGGGCTGCTGGGTACCCCCTGGGGGCTGCTGGGTACCCCCAGGGGGCTGCTGTATAGCCCCTGGGGCTGCTGTATACCCCCTGGGGCTGCTGTATTACCGCTGGGGCTGCTGTATAGCCCCTGGGGCTGCTGTATTACCCCTTGGGCTGCTGTATTACCACTGGGGCTGCTGTATTACCACTGGGGCTGCTGTATAGCCCCTGGGGCTGCTGTATTACCCCTGGGGCTGCTGTATAGCCCTTGGGGCTGCTGTATACCCCCTGGGGCTGCTGTATTACCCCTGGGGCTGCTGTATAGCCCCTGGGGCTGCTGTATACCCCCTGGGGCTGCTGTATTACCCCTGGGGCTGCTGTATAGCCCCTGGGCTGCTGTTATAGCCCCTGGGGCTGCTGTATTACCACTGGGGCTGCTGTATTACCACTGGGGTCTGTATATACCACTGGGGAGGCTGCTGTATACCACACTGCTGGGGGCTGTATACCTGTGCTGGGGTCCACCCTCGGCTTATACACGAGTCAATAGGTTTTCC
Organism: Allobates femoralis; assembly: GCA_033576535.1. Classification (NCBI taxonomy): domain Eukaryota; kingdom Metazoa; phylum Chordata; class Amphibia; order Anura; family Aromobatidae; genus Allobates; species Allobates femoralis. The sequence goes on from JARQOC010000001.1 coordinate 434,931,331, forward strand.
CAGGTTTTGGGGGCAAAGGTAGGGGGGTCGGCTTATACACGGGTCGGCTTATACACGAGTATATACGGTATATATATATATAACCTACCACCCCACAAACCGGCACCTCCAGAGGTAGAATACATTACTTCTGGAATAACACCTATATGTGTGGTTGCCAGAAAAACCACAGAGCTACTAGGGATAAACACACTTTAATGGTATACAGTGTAGCCTAGAACATTCTGGCAATAAGCAAAACCCTAAACAAAAAGACTACACACTATGAAATATAAGCAATATTTTTTATTAATGATATATGAAAATGTAATAATAAATCCAAGATGTGTAAAAATGTATTTAAAAAAAGTCGCCCTTAATAAAACCCTGGCGAAATGCACATTGGGAGCTGCTGTGGTAACTAAGCGCCTTATTTAAATAACTTTTTACTAATCTCCATGTTTTTATCGGCTATGCATATAGAGATAATATCCTTGTAATACAGTCTACTGGGAAACTTCTGTGTATTTTTCTTTGTAATTTATATATTTTGTCACATTTTGTGTTTCCACACCATTGTATTCTTACTTTTTTATTACATGTTCCTTAGTGCCTTGGTACACATTATTTTTCACACCCTTATTAATACTTACCACATCACCTTCACAAAGAAATAATTTTTTTTTTTCAGAGATCACATTTTTATGATAACCCAGCCGTTAACTTGTATTTCCAGAACATAGCCTTTGACTTATTTATGGATAATTATATTGTAACTAGATGGTGGCCCGATTCTAACGCATCGGGTATTCTAGAATATGTATGTAGTTGACATACTGTGACTGACAGAACTTCAGAACAGTCAACGTGAGTGAACTACATATATATATATATATATATATATATATACAAAATAAAGGACTGCAGGACTCTTCTTTGTGAAACAACCGCCTTTATTCGGCCATCAGGTGGGTGGTGACAACGTTTTGGGATCCTGTCCCTTTCTCTAGTCTATATATATAGCAGCACTATGGTATATGGCGGTACATTACAGCACATGTATAGCAGCACTATAGTACATTACAATACATACAGTGTTGGCCAAAAGTATTGACACCCCTGCAATTCTGTCAGATAATACTCAGTTTTATTCCTGAAAATGATTTTAATCACAAATTCTTTGGTATTATTATCTTCATGTAATTTGAATATTTCAATGAAAAAAACACAAAAAGAATTGTCCTAAAGCCAAATTGGATATAGTTCCACACCAAACATAAAAAAGGGGGTGGACAAAAGTATTGGCACTGTTAGAAAAATCATGTGATGCTTCTCTAATTTGTGTAATTAACAGCACCTGTAACTTACCTGTGGCCCCTAACAGATGTTGGCAATAACTAAATCACACTTGCAGCCAGTTGACATGGATTAAAGTTGACTCAACCTCTGTCCTGTGTCCTTGTGTGTACCACATTGAGCATGGAGAAAAGAAAGAAGACCAAAGAACTGTCTGAGGACTTGAGAAACCAAATTGAGAGGAAGCATGAGCAATCTCAAGGCTACAAGTCCATCTCCAAAGACCAGAATGTTCCTGTGTCTACCGTGCGCAGTGTCATCAAGAAGTTTAAAGCCCATGGCACTGTGGCTAATCTCCCTAGATGTGGCCGGAAAAGAAAAATTGACAAGAGATTTCAACGCAAGATTGTGCAGATGGTGGATAAAGAACCTCGACTAACATCCAAACAAGTTCAAGCTGCCCTGCAGTCCGAGGGTGCAACAGTGTCAACCCGTACTATCCATCGGCGTCTGAATGAAAAGGGACTGTATGGTAGTAGACCCAGGAAGACCCCACTTCTTACCCCTATAAATACAAGAGGGGTGGGGGACAAGAGGCGCAATAGTGCCCTATCACTAGAGACACTACAAGATGTTGAGGTGGTGCTGTGGACCCACTCACCTGATACAGTTGTGATCCCCACAACTGGTTAAAGAGCATCAGTACTCCAGCTGCCGCAGGACCTCCACCGACCACTTACACGTGGTGATATCCAGAAAGATAATGGGAAAAAAAGGTGTGTCACGGTCCGCGCTGCTCAAGTCCAAGAAAACTCACATGAGAGTCAGAGTTTCATAAAGCAGATTCTTATTCTTTATTCTTCTACTCCAACGCGTTTCAGTGCCCCACCTGGCACCTTCCTCAGGGATATTACATTCATTACTGCAGTGGGGTTTTTATAGCCCCAAGCATTACAAAAAAAGGGGAGTCGTTTGTTTATCTATGATGTCATAATCATCATCAAAATGGGAGGATCTCCACTTTTTGGCGCAATTTTTATAAAAGTTGTTAAAAAGACTCAAATTGCAACATGCAGTGCACAATTCATGTAATAGGATACCGTATATACTCGTGTATAAGCCGACCCGTGTATAAGCCGACCCCCCTACTTTTGCCCCCAAAAACTGGGAAAACTTATTGACTCGCGTATAAGCCGAGGGTGGACTCCAGCACAGGTATACAACCCCCAGCAGTGAGGTATACAGCAGCCTCCCCAGTGGTAGTATACAGCAGCAGCCCCAGTGGTAGTATACAGCAGCCCCAGAGGTATATGCAGCCCCATAGGTATATGCAGCCCCAGAGGTATATGCAGCCCCATATGCAGCCCCAGAGGTATATGCAGCCCCAGAGGTATATGCAGCCCCAGAGGTATATGCAGGCCCAGAGGTATATACAGCCCCAGAGGTATATGCAGCCCCAGAGGTATATGCAGCCCCAGAGGTATATGCAGCCCCATATGCAGCCCCGTATGCAGCCCCATAGGTATATACAGCAGCCCTTAGGTAGTATACAGCAGCAGCAGCCCCAGGGCTGTATACAGCCGCAGCCCCAGGGCTGTATACAGCCGCAGCCCCGGGCTGTATACAGCCGCAGCCCCGGAGGTATACAGGTCCCCCATCAAGTTCCAGGGCCCCCCGGGCCCTTGCGTGCCAGCCTGTAAAGTAAAATCATACTTGCCAGTGTCCTGTCGCGCCGTCCGTAGCTGCCGACACGCGATCCCGGGCTTCAATCCGCGTCTTCCGGCTTCCGACTTCCTGTGGTCGCGGGCAATGACGTCATTGCCCGCGACTACAGGAAATGCGGAAGACGCGGAATGAAGCCGGAGATCGCGTGTCGGCAGCTGCGGACGGCGCGACAGGACACTGGCAAGTATGATTTTCCTTTACAGGCTGGCGCGCAAGGGGGGGGGGGGGCCCTGGAACTTGATGGGGGGTCTGTATACCTCCGGGGCTGCTGCGGTATTTTTTATATACTCACGTATAAGCCGAGGGGGGACTTTTCAGCCCAAATTTTGGGCTGAAAAACTCGGCTTATACGCGAGTATATACGGTAATTACTTTTGCCCCCATGCTCAAATTTTTCAAAAAATAAAGCAGATAAAGGAAAAAATGATAAATGATAAACAGATAACCCCATTAAAATTTATCATGTTAAAAATTCCCTCATTTCTTTATATATATGGGATTAGAACCTGGGACTGCCAGTTGGTATATATATCACTTAGTCTTGGTATTTAGTAGTAAGCACCACTCCACATTTTGGTGATGATAGGGCTATAAATCAAATTAAATCTGATTGATACGGGTTTAATAATTAGTGGATTTACCCAATACAAGATTACTACTAAATAATTAATTATAAATAAATATTAATAAAACATTATATACCCTTAAGATATGCCAAAGATGATGACAAGATAAAAAATCATTGGAGTTTAAAGATCAATATATTATTAAAAATGATTAAAAATGTGTGCTTCAGAATTCATTTTAAAAAGATTAAATTTATTTATTAAGACGTGTAAGAACAAAATTATATGTGATAAAAGACTATAAAAATATATATAAAAATGTTGTATATAGATTACGTGAAATTTCATTCAAATAATACTAACTGAGAGGTGGCTCATTAGTTAAAAATGTTGGGACAACCATACACAAGTCCCCTGGTTCTATTCCCATTTAAAATCACCTGATTAGAAACATAGGAAAAATTGCATATCTAAATTAAAACGTATATAAAAGATTTTGTGACATATATATTCAATTTCATAATATATTAAATATAACACAAGACAGGACTAATGCATTTATAAAGTTCCCTTTGTAACCATTGAAAGTTTAAAAAAACTGCATTCTACAAAAATACCACAAGATGGCGAAAAATGTAATGCCCTGAATGAGCTCCGGAGGCTGTTGCCATAGAAATGGGTACCAAGAATCAGTATACCCTATATTTCCGCCACTAGAGGCAGCAGGGAGCCCTTGGTGAGATATAGTATGCAAAAGAAAAAGTATTATAAGGTGAAGAAAGTTGCAAACCAGTATGCAGTATCGAGTTTTAAAATATATATATATAAGTGGTTTGTGAAGATAATAACTTAGTGCAGTGTATATTAATAAATCTACTATATTTCAATATATTAATGCTAGTGATTTCAATAGTGAAATAAAATGAGGTGTCATTTAAAATAGTATGAGGTAAAGAAGTGTAGATAAAAGTGATTATATCAATTCAGTTATCTGATTCATCCCTTTGGGTTTCAGGGTATCAAGGGTAAACATCCAATATTTCTCTTTCCTTTTTAAAGTTTCAAGCCTATTACTCACATCAGCAGGTACATGGTCAATCGGTGTTATTTTAATCATTGTTGGGTCCCTGTTGTGGCATATGTCATAATGGTAAGATACCCCATGTAACCTGTATCCATTTTTTATGTTGGATCTATGTTTATTTAGCCTCTCATGGAGTGGTCTGATCGTTCTTCCAACATATTGAAGCGCACAGGGGCATTCTAGAAGATAGATGGTATAATCTGTGGTACAGTCCATATCATATTTTATTGGGAAGGAATTTTTTGTGGATGTCGAGCTGAAAGATGTCACTCTCTGTATGGTTTTGCAGCACAAGCATCTATTTTTGCCACATCTAGATGTGTTTTTTTGTGCTTTATCAACATGTTTTGCGACTGTTTCTATTTAGTCGGCTGGGAGCTATTATGCTCTTGATATTGGGAGCTCTTCTAAATGTGATACTTGGTTTTTCAGGAATAATTGCTTTTAATATGGGGTCTCTTTTTAATACATGCCAATGCATGTTTAAACATCTTTTAATTGCTTCATGGCTCTTAATGTATGTGGTTATAAAATTGAACATGTGTTCTTTCTTTGTTGTTTTCTTTAGTTTAGGAGCCAATAATAATAATCTTGGCTAATTTCCCCACTATTTTTCAGAGCGTTTTTGACTAATTTCTTGGGATATCCAGGATTCTTTCACTTAGGATTCTGGATTGAGTTATATAGTCCTCAGGTTTAGAACAATTCCTTCTTACACGTCTAAATTGACCAGCTGGATTATTTTTTAGCCATTTGGTGTGATGGCCACTATTGAAATCGATGTAAGAATTCTTGTCTGTTGATTTAAAGTATGTTTGGTACATATTTTGGAATTTTCCACAAAAATTGTTAAGTCAAGGAAGTTTATAGTTTTTCCATGTACCGTCGGTTCAAAGCCCAGCCCCCATTGATTGTGGGTGATAGGTGACAAAAAAATATTTATGTCACATAGGTCCGTATCCCAAATTAAAAAGATGTCATCAATAAACCTTTTATAGACAATGATACCCTTTTTAAAATCATCCTTTAGCATATGTAGATCTTCGAATAAACCCATAAATAGGTTGGCATACGAGCATGCAACTTTGGACCCCATTGCTGTACCATGCTACTGGTGATACATTTCACCGTTAAAGGTGAAAAAATTATTATGAAGGATGAATTTTAGGCCATCCAATATGAATCCTATAGTTGAAAAATCCATTTGTAGATCCTTTTTAAGGAAGTACTCAACACATAGCATTCCTGTCTCATGTCTAATGTTGGTCTACAGTGAAGTAACGTCTAGGGTGGCGAAGATATATGACTCTTTCCATATTACATTTAGGAGTAATTTGATTATGTCAGTGGAATCTTTGATGAAGCTATCTAATCGGACTACATATTTTTGTAACATCTTGTCAATATACATAGCAAGATTGCTAGTTAATGACCCTATTCCCGAAATAATCGGTCTGCCGGGCGGATTGGTCAGAATCTTGTGTACTTTCGGTAGATGGTATAGAAAAGGTACCGTGGGTTGGCTAGCTGTGACGAATTTTTTCAAATTGTCTGTAATTATCCCTCGTTCAAATGCCTCTTTTATCTTTTGATTATACATTTTTGTTAGTACAGGGTAGGGGTCAGTTTGAATTGTTTTGGAATCTGCTAATAGTCTTCCAGCTTCCTTCATATAGTCACTGGTGTCCTGTAACACTATACCTCCTCCTTTATTCGCTGCACGTATTACAATGTCCTTATTATTCTTAAAGCGAACCTGTCACCCCCCCCCGGCCATCAAAAGCTCTAATAGCCACCTTCTGCAGCACTAAGGCTGCATTCTGAGAAGGTGCCTATAGGCTTTTGATGCCCTTTCTAGTATGAAATATTAAGTTAGGTAAATGCTCACTCTTCAGAAGATCGAAGACCGGGAGGCGGGGTTTCACGCTCCTCCGGCCCGCCCCCTCTTGTCAATCATTGTGCGCGCCTGCTGCTGTCTCCCCTCAGTGTGGAAAATGAACGCGCGTCTCCGTTCTCCTGCACGGAGCCGCGCATGCGCTGTGCGCCCGGTGTCGACTTCCTGGACACCGGGCGCACAGAGCATGCGCGGCTCCATACAGGAGAATGGAGACGCGCGTTCATTTTCCACACTGAGGGGAGACAGCAGCAGGCGCGCACAATGATTGACAAGAGGGGGCGGGCCGGAGGAGCGTGAAACCCCGCCTCCCGGTCTCCGATCTTCAGAAGAGTGAGCATTTACCTAACTTAATATTTCATACTAGAAAGGGCATCAAAAGCCTATAGGCACCTTCTCAGAATGCAGCCTTAGTGCTGCAGAAGGTGGCTATTAGAGCTTTTGATGCCCGGGGGGGTGACAGGTTCGCTTTAAGGTTTTTAGGGCTTCTTTCTCTTTTCTTGTTAAATTATTTTTATTTGTAATACCTGTTTGTGACAGTGTCTCCCTTTTTAAATAATTCAATAAAAGATCTTGGAATGTCTCCAATATATGGCCTCTGCTTTCAAGTGGATAAAATCTTGATTTTACTTTAAATAATTGTTCAAATTTGTCACTATTATTAGGTTCAATAGATTCCATGTCTTTTTCATCTGGTTTTAGTGCAAAGTGTCTCTTCAAAGTTAATCTCCGTATGAATTGATGTATGTCTATAAATAAATTGAAGTTGTCCGGCTCATGTGTGGGGCAGAAAAGCAATCCTTTGTTCAATAATTTAATTTAATCTTGCGAGGGTATATAATTTGACAAATTTATGATGTTGTTCTCAGTATTATTTGGAGTTTTTAATCTACAAATAAGTTTTCTTGGACTTGAGCAGCGCGGACCATGACACACCTTTTTTTCCCATCATCTTTCCCACTTCTTACCCCGAGACATAAAAAAGCCAGGCTGGAGTTTGCCAAAACTTACCTGAGAAAGCCTAAAATGTTTTGGAAGAATGTTCTTTCTTTTTGGGCAAAGGCATCAACAGAGAGTTTACAGGAGAATAAAAGAGGCATTCAAAGAAAAGAACACGGTCCCTACAGTCAAACATGGCGGAGGTTCCCTGATGTTTTGGGGTTGCTCTGCTGCCTCTGGTACTGGACTGCTTGACCGTGTGCATGGCATTATAAAGTCTGAAGACTACCAACAAATTTTGAAGCATAATGTAAGGCCTAGTGTGAGAAAGCTGGGTCTCTCTCAGAGGTCATGAGTCTTCCAGCAGGACAATGACCCAAAACACACTTCAAAAAGCACTAGGAAATGGTTTGAGAGAAAGCACTGGAGACTTCTAAGGTGGCCAGCAATGAGTCCAGACCTGAATCCCATAGAACACCTGTGGAGAGATCTAAAAATGGCAGTTTGGAGAAGGCATCCTTCAAATATCAGGGACCTGGAGAAGTTTACCAAGGAAGAATGGTCTAAAATTCCAGCAGAACATTGTAAGAAACTCACTGATGATTACCGGAAGTGGTTGATCGCAATTATTTTGGCTAAAGGTTGTGCAACCAAGTATTAGGCTGAGGGTGCCAATACTTTTGTCTAGCCCATTTTTGGAGTTTTGTGTGAAATGATCAATGTTCTGCTTTTTGCTTCATTCTCTTTTGTGTTTTTTCATTGAAGACAAATTAAATGAAGATAATAATACCAAAGAATTTGTGACTGCAATCATTTTCAGGAAGAAACTGAGTATTATCTGACAGAATTGCAGGGGTGTCAATACTTTTGGCCAACACTGTATATAGCAACGCTATAGTATATGGCGGTACATTATAGTACATGTATAGCAGCACTATGGTATATGGCGGTACATTACAGTACATGTATAGCAGCACTATAGTAAATGGTGGTACATTACAGCACATGTATAGCAGCACTATAGTATATGGTGGTACATTACAGTACATGTATAGCAGCGCCATGGTATATGGCAGTACATTACAGTACATGTATAGCAGCACTATAGTATATGGCGGTACATTACAGTACATGTATAGCAGCACTATAGTATATGGCGGTACATTACAGTACATGTATAGCAGCGCCATGGTATATGGCAGTACATTACAGTACATGTATAGCAGCACTATAGTATATGGCGGTACATTACAGTACATGTATAGCAGCACTATAGTATATGGTGGTACATTACAGTACATGTATAGCAGCGCCATGGTATATGGCAGTACATTACAGTACATGTATAGCAGCACTATAGTATATGGCGGTACATTACAGTACATGTATAGCAGCACTATAGTATATGGTGGTACATTACAGTACATGTATAGCAGCGCCATGGTATATGGCAGTACATTACAGTACATGTATAGCAGCACTATAGTATATGGCGGTACATTACAGTACATGTATAGCAGCACTATAGTATATGGCGGTACATTACAGTACATGTATAGCAGCACTATAGTATATTGCGGTACATTACAGTACATGTATAGCAGCACTATGGTATATGGCGGTACATTACAGTACATGTACAGCAGCACTATAGTATATGGCGATACATTACAGTACATGTATAGCAGCACTATGGTATATGGTGATGCTCCGCTCCCTGCGGCCCCCCGCTCCTCCACAGTAAAAGTAAAAGAATCCTCAGTGAGGATACTCACCTGTCCACCGTCCCGCTCCACCTCCGTCTTCTAGGTCCTACAGGCCTTTAGGACATGTCGTTGCCTGGGAAACCGATCAGCTGATCGGTCACATGACCGCTAACTGCCAGGGGACAGGATGGTGACGGAGGGGGAAGGGGGGCATGATTGTGTTGGGGGCGCAGGATGGAGGTGGTGGGGGGGCAGGATGGAGGCGGCGGGGGCAGGATGGAGGCGGAGGGGGGCAGGATGGAGGCGGAGTGGGGGCAGGATGGAAGCGGAGGGGGGGCCAGGATGGAAGCGAGGGGGCAGGATGGAGGCGGGGGCAAGAACATAGGGGACAGGATGGAGGGAGCGGGGCAGGATGGAGGGAGCAGGGCAGGATGGAGCCGGAGGAGCAGGATGGTGCGAGCGGGGCAGGATGGAGGGAGCGGGGCAGCATGGAGCCAGAGGAGTGGGATGGAGCCGGAGGAACAGGATGGAGTCGGAGGAGCAGGATGGAGCCAGAGGAGCAGGATGGTGGCGGGGGGGGGGGGGGCAGGATGGTGGCGAGCGGGGCAGGATGGAGCCGGGGGGTGCAGGATGGAGCCGGGGGGGCAGGATGGAGCCGGGGGGGAACAGGATGGAGGCAGGGGGGCAGGATGAAGCCGGCGGGGCATGACGGAGGCTCGGTGGTCAGCGCAGGACAGAGGCTCGGTGGTCAGCGCAGGACGAAGGCTCGGTGGTCAGCGCAGGACGGAGGCTCGGTGGTCAGCAGAGGACGGCGGCTCGGTGGTCAGCACAGTGCGGTGGCTCGGTGATGAGCGCTGTGCGGTGGCTCAGTGGTCAGCGCTGTGCGGTGGTTGGTGGTCAGCGCTGTGCGGTGGCTCGGTGGTCAGAGCTGTGCGGTGGCTCGGTGGTCAGTGCAGGACAGAGGCTTGGTGGTAAGCGCAGGACGGATGCTCGATGGTTAGCGCAGGACGGAGGCTCAGTGGTCAGCAGAGGATGGCAGCTCGGCAGTCAGCACAGTGCGGCGGCTCAGTGGTCAGCAAAGTGCGGCGGCTCGGTGGTCAGTGCTGTGCGGCGGCTCGGTGTTCAGCGCTGTGCGGCGGCTCAGTGGTTAGCGCTGTGCGGTGGCTCGGTGGTCAGCACTGTGCCTCCGCCGCCGACCACACTCCTCAGTTCCGGCGACATGTTTATTCCAACATGGCGTCCGGGAACTCTCGGCGTCCGAAAAGTCTTGCGAGACTTCCTGGACACCACATTGGATCCAGTCCTCTGGGGGCGGCGACATACTTTTTCCAAGATGGCGTCCGGGAAGTCTTGCGAGACTTTTCGGACGGCGAGAGTTCCCGGACGCCATGCTGGAATAAACATGTCGCTGGAACGGAGGATCGTGCGGTTGGCGGCGGAGGCAAGAGGATCATCTGGCGGCCGCAGCTTGTACCGATGGCGGTAGTGGGGCTTTGGAAGCCCCGCTCCCGCCAACGGGCGGCCATATTGGAACACCCAGAGTGGGTGTAGAGGCTACTTCAGCCAGGATGTCACGTAGCATACCGTTACATCCTGACGGAAGTAGCCTTAGGGTACCTTTACACGCCGCTACGGCAGGATGGATGCATCCCGCTACAGGCTACAAATGTAGCTTGTAGCGCCAATATAGCCCGTCGTAGCGGCGTCTGAAGACGTGACGATACAGCCGGCAACAGATACATCTGTTTACGACCTCTGCTCGAAAACAGAGAGCTACAAAGCTGATGGTAGCAAGATGCATCGGCGTGTAAAGAAGTTACGGAAGGGAACTCTGGACACCCTGCGATGTAGCTGCAATGTAGCTAAGGCGTGACCCAGGCTCCGTGTTACCGCGCCCCATCTGCGATCATTGGTGGAAGATGCTGCGTTACTATTGGTAGTCGCTGCATAGGGTGGCATATTTAAGGAGCTGACCAGTCACACTACACAATCGCTCGAACGTCATGTATTAATCAGCCTCCTGCGATGCCTGCCCAATCATGATGTTATTGCGTTGTCCTATCAGCGTACGGACGTCTCGTAATCCACAATTGTGGCACGCCTATGTGCTGTCCCTGTTGCACCAGGTCCGCCCATATTAGCTGGTTGTAGCGGTGTGTAAATGAGGTACGATGAGCTACAGATGGCTACTTGAGACACCCGGCGATGCAGCTAGTTACAGATGTCACGTAGCGTAGCGCACCTTATGGCGGTGTGTAAAGGTGATGCGTTGAGCGTTTGTAACCGTTTGAACGTGCTCGTGCACGTGAAGTAGCGGGTTGCATCCATCCTGCCGTAGCGGCGTGTAAAGGTACCCTTATGGTACCTTTACACGCCGCTATGACAGGATGGATACAACCAGCTACAGGCTACAAATGTAGCTTGTAGCGGCAAAATACCCCGTAGTAGCGGCGTGTGAAGATGGGACGAGACAGGCGGCAACAGATACATCTGTTTCCGAGCACTGCCCATAAACAGATGGCAACATCGCCGATTGTAGCGAGCTGTATCGGCGTGTAAAGAAGCTACAGAAGGGATGTCTATACACCAGGCAATGTACCTGGTATGTAGCTGGGGCGTGACACAGGCTCCGGGTTACCGCGCCCCTTCAGCGATCATTGGAGGAAGCTCCTGCGTTACGATTGGTTGTCGCCGCACAGGGCGGCATATTTAAGGAGCTGCCCAGTCACACTACACAATCGCTCGAGCGTCATGTATTAATCAGCCTCCTGCGATGCCTGTCCAATCATGATGTTATGGCTTTGTCCTATCAGCGTACGGACGTCTCGTAATCCACAATTGTGGCACGCCTATGTGCTGTCCCTGCTGCACCAGGTACGCCCATAGTAGCTGGTTGTAGCGGTGTGTAAATGAGGTACGGTGAGCTACAGATGGCTACTTTAGACACCCGGCGATGTATCTAGCTGTAGATGTAGCGTAGCGTAGCGCACCTTGTGGCGGCGTGTAAAGGAGGTGCGTTTCCCGTTTGTAACCGTTTGGCCGTGCTCGTGCACGTGAAGTAGCGGGTTGTATCCATCCTGTCGTAGCGGCGTGTAAAGGTACCCATAAGGGTACCTTTACACACGGCTACATTTGTAGCTTGTCACCAGGCAACTTACAGGTTGCAGTGAAATCATGGATACATGATTCCATTTGTACACAGCAACAAGATAGAACCATGTATCCATGATTTCACTGCAACCTGTAAGTTGCCTGGTGACAAGCTACAAATGTAGCCGTGTGTAAAGGTACCCTTAGGGTTTTATTATAATAGATAACATTGTATTGGTGCTTTATCATGTTATAATTTTGTCCTATTCTGTGCAATCTTTATATAACTTTTTACATATCTAGGATTTATTAATACATTTTGATATATCATTAATAAAAAATATTGCTTATATTTCATAGTGTGTAGTCTTTTTGTTTAGGTTTTATTTCCTCCGGAACGTACGACCACAGAAATAAAAATAAAAAATGACTTCCGGTTCCGGCTCTGATGGGTGTGCAGGGACGCGACTGAGCTCCCAGCACCCTTGGCTACAAACCCGCCACATCAACACATATACCGGCGCAACCGCTATCATAATGAACGCCAAGAAAGTGGCTACACCGGCAGCGCAGGATGGCTGCATGGACAGATGGCTGAGGAGCACTGAAGTCGGGCACGGGTCCTCCCCATTACAATCCCGGCAGCAGAAGGTAACCGTCAAGATGGCGGCGGGCGGGAGGCAGACAGAGGGAAGCCGCAAACAGCTTAAAGGCGGATAGATGTTAATACAGGCACAGAAGAGAGGAAGGAGCCAGAGACCAGAGAGGGGGAAGTTAGTGGAGAGAGAGAAGAAGGAATACCTGTTGATAATGATGTGCCCCCACTAGATTATAAGAGACTGGCTAGGGAAGCGTCCCAATTCCTAGTGGAAGAACTCAGGGAGACAATAAGAGAGGTGATGAGAGAGGCACTGCTGGGGCTGCAAGCTGCCTCTGACCAGAATGAGACCAGGATCAACTCCTTGGAGCCGAGGCTGTCTGATGCAGAAGACAGGGTGTCACAGCTGGAGAAACAGGTCTCTGATCTTTTACAGCATTCAGATTATACTAAGGACAAGCTGGAGGATTTGGAAAATCGCTCTAAGCGCAATAATCTGAAGACTGTGGGACTGCCGGAGTCAATACCCTATGGGGCACTCAGTGAGATCTGTGAAATTGAAATTCCTTGCGCCCTTGGGGATCACACAGAAATTTAAGGTGGAAAGGGCGCATAGGGTCGGTATGCCTCCGGCGGTGAGAGAGGACCCTGGTAGCGTCCATACTTCAGGATCGCAGGCACGTCTTAAGGGCAACAGCTCCTACGTCTATAAACCAAGACAGGTGATAACACGCTATCTCGATTATAAGGATAAAGAAAATATTTTGCGCACCTTTAAGAGCATGAGGCGCCCAGTGCTGATAAGGGGTCACAAAATCCTGATTTTTGGAGACTTCTCGGTGGTGGTGACCAAACAAAGTAAGGCGTTTAGCCCAGCATGTAGCATCTTATACAAAAGAAACGTTCAATTCCAACTTTTATATCCAGCGGTACTCAAATAAAGAAGCCCTGATGGTGAGCTCAAGGTGCAGCGGGACCCTCAGGAGGCTTTACAACAGCTTACGCAGAGGAGACCAACTGAGAGAGGTAGCAGCAGATCCCCTGGGTCAGACAGGAGTGAGACACCAAGGTCACATGGATCTTATCAAGAGGCGGATTCTAGGATGCCCCAGACTCCACATAATGGGATCTTGCCTCAGATGCCAAGAAGGGGCGACTCAGATCTGCGCCAGAAAGAACAGAGGCCTACAATCCACGTTGAGGTTGGGATAGAACGAAGCCCGCCTATGCAGGCTGACGAATCACGTCAAGACACTGAGGATCCGTGTTGAATCTGTCCTGTAGCTATATAACTGGGATGTGTTTTTCTCTTTTTCTACGCTGGCTCCTTCTTCGGACCATAATAGACAAGTCGCCTGTTTGTTTGTTTTTCTTCTCTTCTAAGTGACCTATTGTGGAGAATGAAAACAGATGAGAAGGGTAAAGAGGGATGCCGTACTTCATTCACAGCCGGTTTATGCAATGCATTTTATATTATTGTTCTTAAGCCGTTGGGTGGGAGAGAGGAGGTGTTTTCCATCAGAATATGGAAGTCTATACATCTCAAGTGTTTAGAGGGAAAAGTATGGGGAGAGGGGGGAGAGAAGTATTAAGGGTAGAGAAAGTGAGAAGGATAAAGGTGTCGATATCTAAAGGGTTTGATGAATGCGGTTCATATATTGTGTCATCACTAGGATTGCAAACACGTTCTTTTACCACCTGTTACGGCTGTCGAGCAAGAGAGTACCAAGTTCCAATCTCACTTTATAGCAAGGATTATGGTTAGAGATATAACTTGGAATGTTAAGGGTCTGAGATCCCCTGAAAAAAGATTGATGGTTCTAAGACACCTGAAACGCCTTAATACTGATTGGAGGTTATATCACCCTTTGGATTGTGAATTCACACATTATTCTCACCCTCATGATTCATGGTCACACATAGACATGTTTTTACTTGGTGGGTCACTATTAGACAGAGTAGATGACGTGACCATAGAGGACATGGTTATTTCGGATCATAACCCAGTAACTCTGCAACTGAGGGACTCATCGCCAAGGGGAACAGACTACAAGTCAGATCCACGGTTGTTTTGGGAGACAAGTAAAGTTGTGATGAGGGGGAAGATCCTGGCGTACACTAGAAAGAAGAAACGTACAGCAAGTGAACAGTTTAAAATGACCAGTGAGAATGTCAGGACGACGTATACTCAATTTAAAACCAACCAAACGGCAGAATTAAAAGCTAAGTGGGTGATGGCCAAACAAAAATTTGATACATGGGCTAGGGAAAAGGAGCTATTTTTGAAAGCTCAATGGTAAGTCGATCTGTATATACAGTTAGGGCCAGAAATATTTGGACAGTGACACAATTTTTGCGAGTTGGGCTCTGCATGCCACCACATTGGATTTGAAATGAAACCTCTACAACAGAATTCAAGTGCAGATTGTAACGTTTAATTTGAAGGGTTGAACAAAAATATCTGATAGAAAATGTAGGAATTGTACACATTTCATAACAAACACTCCACATTTTAGGAGGTCAAAAGTAATTGGACAAATAAACATAACCCAAACAAAATATTTTTATTTTCAATATTTTGTTGCGAATCCTTTGGAGGCAATCACTGCCTTAAGTCTGGAACCCATGGACATCACCAAACGCTGGGTTTCCTCCTTCTTAATGCTTTGCCAGGCCTTTACAGCCGCAGCCTTCAGGTCTTGCTTGTTTGTGGGTCTTTCCGTCTTAAGTCTGGATTTGAGCAAGTGAAATGCATGCTCAATTGGGTTAAGATCTGGTGATTGACTTGGCCATTGCAGAATGTTCCACTTTTTTGCACTCATGAACTCCTGGGTAGCTTTGGCTGTATGCTTGGGGTCATTGTCCATCTGTACTATGAAGCGCCGTCCAATCAACTTTGCAGCATTTGGCTGAATCTGGGCTGAAAGTATATCCCGGTACACTTCAGAATTCATCCGGCTACTCTTGTCTGCTGTTATGTCATCAATAAACACAAGTGACCCAGTGCCATTGAAAGCCATGCATGCCCATGCCATCACGTTGCCTCCACCATGTTTTACAGAGGATGTGGTGTGCCTTGGATCATGTGCCGTTCCCTTTCTTCTCCAAACTTTTTTCTTCCCATCATTCTGGTACAGGTTGATCTTTGTCTCATCTGTCCATAGAATACTTTTCCAGAACTGAGCTGGCTTCTTGAGGTGTTTTTCAGCAAATTTAACTCTGGCCTGTCTATTTATGGAATTGATGAATGGTTTGTATCTAGATGTGAACCCTTTGTATTTACTGTCACGGAGTCTTCTCTTTACTGTTGACTTAGAGACAGATACACCTACTTCACTGAGAGTGTTCTGGACTTCAGTTGATGTTGTGAATGGGTTCTTCTTCACCAAATAAAGTATGCGGCGATCATCCACCACTGTTGTCATCCGTGGACGCCCAGGCCTTTTAGAGTTCCCAAGCTCACCAGTCAATTCCTTTTTTCTCAGAATGTACCCAACTGTTGATTTTGCTACTCCAAGCATGTCTGCTATCTCTCTGATGGATTTTTTATTTTTTTTCAGCCTCAGGATGTTCTGCTTCACCTCAATTGAGAGTTCCTTTGACCGCATGTTGTCTGGTCACAGCAACAGCTTCCAAATGCAAAACCACACACCTGGAATCCACCCCTGACCTTTTAACTACTTCATTGATTACAGGTTAACGAGGGAGACGCCTTCAGAGTTAATTGCAGCCCTTAGAGTCCATTGTCCAACTACTTTTGGTCCCTTGAAAAAGAGGAGGCTATGCATTACAGAGCTATGATTCCTAAACCCTTTCTACGATTTGGATGTGGAAACTCTCATATTGCAGCTGGGAGTGTGCACTTTCAGCCCATATTATATATATAATTGTATTTCTGAACATGTTTTTGTAAACAGCTAAAATAACAAAACTTGTCTCACTGTCCAAATATTTCTGGCCCTAACTGTATTTGGAGATAAAGCAGGGAAGATCCTAGCCAATCTAGCCAAGGGGAAAAAACCAACCACGGCAATTACAGCTTTAAAGGGAATCCGTCAGGTGGTTTATGCCCCCCCAGCTATCACTGTCTGTAGCTGCAGCTTTACAATACCAGTCTAATCATCCCTGTCTGAGCTCATAGTGTAATGTGAAAGGTGGAAAAAAAGCATTTATACACTAACATTTCAGTCCCCACCTTGGAGGAGGGGGACTGTCTGGCAGGAAAATAGTTAACTCACTTTTAACTTGGATAGCTAAAGGACCTGTGTGATGTAACGATCATGTGACCATAGTGGGCGGAGCTAAGCCAGCAAACGTATTATCTTCTATGAGAATTTAGCTACGCCTATTGTAGTCACATGGTTGTGACATCACATCAGGTCTCCCAACATGTTCTAGCACAAGGCTGAAATGTTAACTATTAACCTGCCAAACAGTCTCCGTCCTCTAAGCTGGGGACTGACTGCCTCATTTATAAATGCTTTTCTTTCACCTTTCACATTACATTCTGAGCTCAGACAGGGATGATTATAATAGTATTATAGAGCTGCAGGGACAGACAGTGATAGCTGGGGAGGCATAAACTAGCTGACTGGTTCCAGGGCCGTATTTACCCTTAGGCACTTGTAGGCACGTGCCTAGGGATGGGCCATTCGGGGGGCGGCATCTAAGTGTCTTTTTTTTTTTTTTTCAATTTTTTTTTCTGTGCTCCTGGCCGGCTGGGAGCAAGCCCCACTTCCGTTATCATTAGGTCCGCCCACCCACCTCACCCTGCAGGCAGTCACAAGCCCCGCCCCCCGTCATCATTAGGCCCGCCCACCCACCTCACCTCAGCCTGCAGGCAGTCGCAGCAGACCCGGAAAAAGAGACAAGGAGAGGTTCCACTTCCGCGGAGGCGGCAGCACATCGCTGGCAGGCAGCGGCTGAGCTCTGAGTCAGCGCTGGAGTCCGGATGCCATCGCCGGTATGTGTGCACTGCTGGTGCATGGGCTCCATGCACCAGGGCTGTATCTATGAGGGGACTGGCTGGTAATTTGCCTGTGCAGCACCAGGCAGGGAGGGCGCTGCCAGCCTTATGCTGCAGTGCCCGAGGCCGGGTCTCTCTGCCAGCCGCATGTTTTGCCCCACCACGTTCATTTCCACCTGCTGAGCAGAACAGTACATCTATGGCTGCTCTGTGCTTACAGGACCTGTGATGATGTCACATGGAGGGGCGGAGTCAGGGGGGTCACATGATCAGCTCCTATATAGGACTCTGCCGTTCTGGTTGTCATGGTGCTGGATGAGGTGAAATTAATGTGTGAGATCGGATCAGGAGGGATTTACAGTGTGGATATAGCAGCCATGTGTGTATGAGATGTACGGAGCGGAGCCGCGTGTGTGCGAGGTGTACGGAGCGGAGCCGCGTGTGTGCGAGGTGTACGGAGCGCAGCTGCGTGTGTGCGAGGTGTACGGAGCGGAGCCGCGTGTGTACGAGGTGTGCGGAGCCGCTTGTGTACGAGGTGTACGGAGCGGAGCCGCGTGTGTACGAGGTGTACGGAGCGGAGCCGCGTGTGTACGAGGTGTACGGAGCGGAGCCGAGTGTGCGGGTGACGGAGCGGAGCCGGGTGGTGCGAGGTGTACGGAGCGGAGCCGCGTGTGTCGAGGTGTACGGAGCGGAGCCGCGTGTGTACGAGGTGTACGGAGCGGAGCCGAGTGTGCACGAGATGTACGGAGCGGAGCCGCGTGTGGAGTTACGAGCGGGCGGTGCAGGTGTACGGAGCGCAGCTGCGTGTGTGCAAGGTGTACGGAGCGGAGCCGCGTGTGTACGGGGTGTACGGAGCGGAGCCGAGTGTGTACGAGGTGTACGGAGCGGAGCCGAGTGTGTGCGAGGTGTACGGAGCGGAGCCGCGTGTGTGCGAGGTGTACGGAGCGGAGCCGCGTGTGTGCGAGGTGTGCGGAGCGGAGCCGCGTGTGTGCGAGGTGTGCGGAGCGCGGCCACGTGTGTACGAGGTGTGCAGAGCTGCGTGTGTACGAGGTGTACGGAGCGCAGCCGCGTGTGTGCGAGGTGTACGGAGCGCAGCCGCGTGTATGCGAGGTGTACGAGCGGAGCTGCGTGTGTGCGAGGTGTGCGGAGCTGCGTGTGTGCGGAGCAGAGCCGCGTGTGTATACAAGGTGTACGGAGTGGAACCGCGTGTACGAGGAGTATGAAGTGGAGCCGCGTGTACAGTGTACGAGGTGTATGGAGCGGAGCCGCGTGCATATGAGGTGTGTGTCCCACTGGTAGCCCCTCGTGGATGCCGCTTCTGCTCCTATAGTCCCGGCTGTCTTTGCCAGCAGCATTCTCCTCCAGAGTCCCAGCTGCCGTTGTCTGCCCTGTACAGCTCAGCACGGCGGAGCATGATGATGTCATCACTGAGTGCCGCTGTACTGAGATGTGCAGAGCGGCAGAGCAGATGTTGAGGAGACCGGAGCAGCGAGAAGAAAGGTGAGGAGAGAGAGATCCGGACGGCCAGACACTCCGCTTGGCTGCGGTGCCACCCATATGGCAGTGCGGCTCCATTGAGCTGCTTGCATTATTTGTGCACTCCAGGACACTTGGGTATATACCAAGAATCCTCAGACGCACAAAAATGCAACATGTTGCGTTTGCAGGGTACTTTTAAAAAAAGCAAGGGAATGCGAAAGCATCTCAGCCCGCTCCTAACAACATGTAATATACTCACTGTCAGAAACAGTTCTTGCTGGTTTCAGCAGTCACTGTTCCTGTATGTGTAAAAATCGCGTATGGATGATTGGTCACATGCTGTCTACTCAGACCGCGGGGGGCGCCAAACTGAACTCTTACCCTGGGTCCCAGAAAACCTAGATACACCTGTGGCATGGGGGCATCAATCATCATGAATCTGATGATGATGATGATCATTGATGGCGGGGGACAGGCGGGATACATGTGATGATGATCCCCTCACAGACAGTCACAGAGGAGCTGGGGAGGCTGTGTGTATACAGTGCTGCACTGTATATAGGGGGGTTTATCGGTCACTCTTTTTCTCTCTTTCTCTGTTTCTTCCTCTCTTTTTCACTTTCTTTTTTCTCTATCTCTCATTCTCACTTTCTCTCTCCCTCTTTCTCTACCTGTTTTTCTCTCTTTCGCCCTCCCTCTTACAGTCTTTCTCTCCTCTTTCTCCCCTCTCTCTTTCTGTCACTTTCCCTCTTGCTTTCTTTCTCTCACTCTCCTCTTTCTAGCTTTCATTCCTTTATTTTCTCCTCTTTTTTTTTTCTCTTGCCCTCTTGTTCTTTCTTTTTTTCTCCTTCTTTTCCTTTCTCTAATCTGCACATTGTGTCTCATTGATTCATTCAACCATTCATCTATATCATATCAATCAGTTCTGTAAAGTTAGTGTTTTCTTTCTCTATTTTTCTGTCTTTTTTCTCTCCCTGTAATCAACACATTTTATCCATTTTCCCGTGTCCTCACCCATCTTTCCCAGGCTCCTGAATGACAAGTGACTCCTGTTTCCTCCATACTAGGCTTTAATACCTTTCAGGACTCTA
The DNA here is from genome assembly GCA_033576535.1 of Allobates femoralis. Lineage (NCBI taxonomy): Eukaryota > Metazoa > Chordata > Amphibia > Anura > Aromobatidae > Allobates > Allobates femoralis. The sequence goes on from JARQOC010000001.1 coordinate 434,951,744, forward strand.
GGAAAGCTGAGTGGCGGCTGCAGGGGGCTGTACTGGTGGCCTTATTGTTGGTGGATAGTCCTGTGTATACACAGGGCCGTATTTGCACACACTGTGAGGGACTGGTCAGCTCTCTCCTTTCTATCCCTGGCCGGCGTTCCTGTATTTCTTGTACTGTATAATGTATTGTTTTGCATTCTTCTGTATTTTTTTTTTTTGGCCACAGAATTTGTAGACTGCATAGGTGAATGCATAGTATACCGTAATCTAATATTCATCAAAGGAGTTTTAACACAATTCTGGCATATATTGCTTTGAAAAGTTGCAAAATTTTGGTGTCCGTGTGCAATCTGTTTTGTTTCTCAGCAGCTATTACTGTAGAATAATTTACAGGAATATTTTACAGTTATCTCAGCTACAGAATGATAATGTATCAGTGAAAAAAACAGATGCCTCTCGGATGGTCCGACTGCGGTCCGTGATTTTTGTCGGACCCATAGACTTGCATTGGTGAGTCTCGCGCGTGAATCTCATACTGTCGCAGCATGCTGCGACTTCCATCCAGGATCTGGGTGAGAAAAAAGCGTCCGACACTCGCCAATGTGCTCTCAGACCTTTGAATAACATTGGTCCAACTGCAATGCAATAAAAATCACACATTGCCTTCGTCTGAGTTTCACCCCAGTGTGTCCGTACCCTAAAGGCCGCTTTACACGTCGCAGTATCGTTCCAATATTGCATACTATTTCACGGGAGCGCGCACTTTTTGACTCTTGTCCCAGATCGCATAGTAGATGTCACACAGGGAGATATCGGCAGGCAACGCAACTACGATGTGTACGCCCCTCCTTAGCGCAGTGTACGAGCGACCCAGGGAACGAGTATTTAACATTGGAGTGAATGGGGGAAGTTGCGCTCCAAATCGTAGTTGCGCTGTCACACAGCACGATCATGGCAGATCGCATATACAATATTGTACGGTTGCAGAGCATGCACAATTTCAAAACGATATCGTAATTGCGTTGTACGCCTGTACCACGTGACTTTTTATCGTAGTTACGATATTGCGACGTGTAAAGCGGCCTTAATACTAAAATCCATATAGTAATCCTACAATGTCTGCTGGACATAATATGGGGAGGGTTTATGGCTCAGTTAGTACACACTCCATACTTCTTGTTATTAACCAGTTAATGCTCTCTTGTCCACCGCACTGCAGTGTCAAAAGAGGAAGACAGCGAGGCAGACAGCAACATGACATCAGAGAGCCCCTGACCTCGAAATAGAAGATCCTCAGATCCCAGTATTGTGACGACATATGAAGAAATATTTTTTTACATTTATGTTACACTATGAACTCCACAGCACTTTACATACATCATCAACATTGTCCCCATTGGGTAAACATCCTATCAGTATGTCTCTGTAGTGTGGTTGGAAACCCATGCAAACACTTGGAGAACATACTACATGAACATACAGAATTTCCGCGGCGAGGGGGGGCGAGGCACGACAGGGGCAGGGCGCGACAGGGGGGGGGAGCCGACCGCTGACAGTGCCTAGGGCAGCAGGAACTCCAAATACGGGCCTGACTGGTTCCCTTTAAAGAAGAAGGACGGAACTCTGGAATGCACCCCAAGGGGATTAATGAGATTCTGGGTAATTATTACTCTGAGCTATATAAAGGTAATCTGGGATCAGGAGAAGGAGGGAGAGAATGGTTGAAAGATGTGAAATTACCAAACATAGAAGAGGAGGAATTAGCAAACTTAAATAGGGAAATTACCAGAGAAGAGGTCCTCGAAACAATACGGACATTAGGCTCCCATAAGGCGCCAGGCCCTGACTGGTTCACTGGGGAATATTATAAGGCGCTATGTGACAGGGTTGTCACTTCTATGGTCCCTTTCTTTAATGGAATCTTGGGGGAGAACACCTGTCTGACCAGATCAACACAGCCTATATTAAATTATTACCAAAAGGAGAAAAGAATGTGGCCGATCCTTCCAGTTATAGACCCATATCTCTGATCAATCAGGATCTCAAGATTTTGTCCAAGATTATGGCGGATCGATTGGCACAGATTATGCCACGATTAATTGGCTGCCAAAAATCGGGGTTTACAAAGGGAAGGTCGGCAGTAGGTAATATTAGGAAGGTAATCATGGTCCTAGATGAGGTGGGAAAGGGAAAACCATGTCGGGATGATCCTCTGGTTCTGCTATTGTTAGACGCCGAAAAGGCGTTTGACAATGTCAATTGCGCATGGCTAGAAGTGGTTTTAGACACCTTTAGCTTCCATGGTCCTTTTAGAACTTTCCTAAAAATATTATTTCTTAATCCAAGAGCGAGGGTGAGCACTCCAGGATTTTTATCTGCCACCTTTCCCTTGAAGAAGGGAACACGTCAGGGATGCCCTCTGTCACCTCTGCTTTTTAACTTGGCAATCGAGCCCCTTTCACAGTTTCTAAATGACGGGAATATGTTCGAGGGGATTAAAGTGGGGCAAAAAAACAGTTTGTTCCGCCTTGTTTGCGGATGATATCATCTTATTTCTAAACAAACCTGGGAGGGACTTGGAAAATGTACTTAAACAGCTAGAAACGTATGGCTCCTTCTCAGGCTTTAAACTGAATATATCAAAATGTGAGTTGTTAAGTTTAGGAAATCAGGGTGGAAGGGACCCAATGGGGAGGTGGTGAACCAGTTAGGTGGCATCAAGCTACAGCGAGATCATATAAAATATGTGGGGGTCTATTTGGGAAGATCGGCAGGCTCAGTGTACTCTCTAAACTATGGCCCGTTGATTACAAAGATAGAGAAAGATTTGGAGGGCTAGAAAAATTTACCACTATCCCTGATGGGGAGATGTCATCTGATCAAGATGATCAGTTTTGCGAGGATGTTGTATCCATTACAGACAATACCCCTATTGCTTAAGCACGCAGACATTAAGAGATTAAACACAGCGTTTTTAAAGTTCATATGGAGAGGAAAAAGGGCAAGAATAAAATGGGATACACTGACATTTCCCAAAGATAGAGGTGGGATAGGGTTCCCGGACATTAGGGGATATAATTTGGCTTGTCTTCTACATCTTGCATTGGATTGGCTAAAGAAATCCAGTAAACACTCCAATTTTGAAGACGAGGCTGAGTTGTGTAGGCCATGGGATCCGATTAGCTTCTCCACGCCTCTTGGGTATAACATTCCGCGATCTTTAAAACATTTGTTGATATATCGAGATACAGCAATGTGCTGAAAAGCGGTCCAAAAGAAATTTCAACTAGCGTGGCGAATATCGAAGCATCTAAACCCTTGGGCCCATGTAAGATTTAAAATGGGAAGAGAGAATATCCTATTTAAAGAATGGCGAGATAAGGGCATTCTGAAGTTGGGTGACTTACTGCATGTGACTGAAAGACGATGGTTGTGTGGGTCGGAAGTAATAGAGACATACGGTCTGTAGGCGGTGCAGATGATACAATACGGACAACTACAATTTCAAAGTTAAATATGTGTAACCTCGGCACACCAATGAATAGAAGACCATGAATTAGTGCAAAAAAGAGATGAATTTTTTTGGACACACACCAGCAATATCCAACGTTTCGGCCAAACCGGCCTTTCTCAAGGATTTATCTATACAATATGAACATAAAAATGGCAATAAGTACAAAATTAACAGAACAAAGCAGGTTTATGTCACAACAACATACATCATGTACTGAGATTTACATCATATTTAAGGACCAAACACAAAAGAAGAACAATGTATAACCTGTATAACAAAAAGGAAAAGCACCACATCTGGTGACATGAACAATTGTAAATAAATATCAGCACTTTTATAAGAGGAAAAATGTATTTATTACCTAAGCGCTGGGTGTCCGTGCCTGAGAGCTTGAGAACGGTAGTTGTTCAGCGTATCGTGCGGGGTGACGTGACTAGGTCATGTGGCATGTAGTAAAAAAACGGAAATATTAGAACATTTCAAGCTAAGGAACAGATGTCTATAAAAGTATAAATGAACTAGGGAGGGGTTCATATCCCTAAAAAAGAAAAGTCCAGAGAAAGGATAAGGAGAAAGAGAAAGAAGAAGTGATGTGTTTGTAGATATAAAGATATAAATACATTAAGTCCGTGAATTGGATCTCATACTGGGAGTGATTATTATTAACTTCAATAAATTTTTATTATAATGTGAATTAGTATACAAGTGGTAGTGTTACAAATAGTCAAATCATCAAGTATCATTGCAAAATCAAACATTTTTATGGGTAATAACATAGGGGGTGGGGGGGGTAAATTTAATTAGATGATTGGGGGGTGGGGGAAAGGGGGGGGGGTGGGAGAGAGGGGGGAGAAACTTAGAGATAGTTAGAGAGAAAGAGAAGATTGAGAGAAAAGAAGAATGTCAGATGTAGAAGTTCAGATCAAAACGTAGTGCCATTGCACTCCATATTTGAATGTTGCGACTTACGGTGGCTGCATGGCCGCCGGATAGTTTGCCCACGTCTGCCATGCCTCCGCAATATACCTATGTCTCGGTGCGTTTAATGCTAAGTGGTATTCATGACAATAAATGAGGTTCAGTTTTCTGATGACCTCTCCCATAGACGGGGGGGACACATTCTTCCAAGCTGCCGCAACACACAGTCTGGCTGCGATTAGGATGTACGTTATCACGTGGCGAAGGACGGGTGGGAAGATTTCTGCTCCTATATGTAGGATTGCAAGTTGTGGTGATAGGGGGATAGAGGTGTCAGTGACCGAGCCCATCAGGCCAGCCACAAGCGTCCAGAATTGGGCTATCTTGGGGCACGACCACCACATGTGTGCCAAGTCTCCCTTCTGCCCACATTGCCTCCAGCACAACGGAGAGCCTCCTGATCCGAATCTAGCTAGCCTGGATGGGGTGGTATACCAACGCAAGTGAACCTTTTTGAGGGACTCCAAGTGGTTAATGCATTTCGTGGTTTGTATTACACAACTAGTCGCGCTCTCCCACTCCTCTGCATCCGCTGTGAAACCCAAATAATTTTCCCACCTAGTCATTGAGGGCAGTTTTCCTGTTACGTTCTGGGTTAGTATACTTTCGTAAATGAGAGATATCCCCTTCGGGAGCGGGTTCTCAGACAAGAGGTATCGTTGAAGTGGTGATGGCAAAGGTTGTTTCAGGTCCTGTAAACATTTTAAAGATCTGAGAAAGTGTCGTACCTGGGAGTACTGTAAGAATGTATTGAGTAGTTCCTTTCTTCCATCACTAAACTGCTGAAAGGTGAGTAGCTTACCGTCCCTTAAGAAATCGCCAAGAGTCTCAATTCCCAGGTCACCTCATGCGGATATATTCAAGGCAGGAATATGCATTTGGAGGGCTCTCAGCGGGATCCTCTCGAGGGGAAACCTGGACCAGGCAACCGGTATTTTTTCCCACACCGACTTCAATGAGCGGATGGTGGTCAGCGGATGAACTACCCCGACCTTACCAAGACCCGCTCCCGCTAGAAGCTCTCCAGGCACCACTCCAGGAAGAATCTCCGACTCAATTTGAACCCATCCTAAATTGGACTGCCGTCTCAACAATTCTCTAGATGCTTCAAGTATCGTGGCTCTAAGGTATGCTGTAACGTCTGGGACTCCCATGCCTCCTCCTTTAAGTCTCTGGTACATCGTGTGTCTCGGGACTCTCGGTCTCCCCCTTGCCCAGATGAAATTGTTTATCAGTCTCTGTAGCTGAGAAAGTAATTTAGTCGGGTAGGCCAACGGGAGGCAGCGAAAAAGATATAGTATTTTAGGCATCCAAATCATTTTGAAGGCCTGGATGCGTGCCATCCAGGATAAGGGGGGGAAGTGGTCCGGAGTCTAGAGATCCCCTCAGTGAGCTTAGTAATGTTTGTATGTTGACTCGAGCTATATGTTGAGAAGCACACAGACGCGGATTCTTTACTGTAAGAGCAGTGAGACTATGGAACTCTCTGCCACATGATGTTGTAATGAGTGAGTCACTACTAACATTTAAGAGGGGCCTGGATGCCTTTCTTGAAAACTATAATATTACCAGTTATATATACTAGATTCTTTGATAGGGCGTTGATCCAGGGAATTAGTCTGATTGCCGTATCTGGAGTCAGGAAGGAATTTTTTCCCCCAATGTGGAGATTAGTGTTGCCACATGGGGTTTTTTTTGCCTTCCTCTGGATCAACATGTTAGGCTATGGGTTGAACTAGATGGACTTAAAGTCTTCCTTCAACCTTAAAAACTATGTTACTATGTTACTATGTTACTATGTTACTATGTTACGATGCCCAGGTAGGGAATGCCGTCTGGTGCCCATGTACATGTGAATTTCGTTGTCAGATCTCCCAATTCCTTCTCTGATATGTTAACCGGGAGCGCCATGGATTTTCCTAAGTTCAGCTTATAATAGGATATTTCTGAGAATGTTTCCAGTTCCCTCACCACCGCTGGGATGGATTTGGTAGGGTCCGTGCATGAGATAATAACGTCGTCAGCGTACAGCCCTATGACGTGGCGTTTATTTCCAACCTGTATACCTGAGATTTGTAAGTTGGACCTGATCGATGCGGCAAGGGGTTCCATCACGAGGGCGAAAATCAGGGGAGACAGGGGGCATCCCTGTCTCGTCCCATTGGTAATGGTAATAGGTTGTGATAAATAGCCCGACATGGAGACACGTGCTCTAGGATTGGAATAGAGACTTAGGATCGCTTTCAAGATCGGCCCAGAAAAGCCAAATCTCTCAAGGACCCCTTGTAGGTATCCCCAGTGCACCCTGTCAAAGGCCTTCTCAGCGTCCAATGACAGGAATACACTGGGGGCCCCCCTTGTCTCCACCACTTCGATCAAGTCCAACATACGTCTAGTGCCGTCTCTAGCTTGTCGCCCCGTCACGAACCCCACCTGATCCGCGTCCACCAAACGCGGCATCACTCTCATTAAGCGGGAGGCCAAGATTCTGGCAAATATCTTCACATCCGTGTTTAACAGCGAGATGGGACGATAGTTGCCCGGCTGATCTGGGGCTTCCCTGGCTTCTGGATGGTGGCAATTGTGGCCTCCAAAGCCTCGGCCGGGAGCTCTCCCTCAGATTGCCAATGTTGGAAGAGGCGGAGCAGGTAGGGCGCCAGGCGGGACGAGAGCGACTTATAGTATTCGTTGGCAAATCCGTCTGGACCCGGAGCGGAATTCAACTTGAGACTTTGAATGGTGTTAGTTACTTCTAAGAGTGTAATAGGTTCATTTAGGTCTGCCAATACGTCTGGGGGGACTACTGGTAAGTCGATCTGTGATAAATAGTGTCTTATGGAGTGCATTGAAGGCTGCGGAGTCTGGGGGTCGTCAGCTAGATTATACAGACTAGAATAGTATTCTGCCATGACCCTTACTATCCCGGTTGGGTCTCTAATCTGTTTACCTTCCGCTGAGGTCATGGAGGTCACCATAGTTTGTACCACTCGTTTCTTGAGTCTTTTGGCTAAAATTTTACCAGCTCTATCCCTTGAAGAGTAGAATTGAGTATGAAGTTTCCTCAAGTGGAGTTCATGGTAAAAAAGCAGTTGGGCTCTGAGTTTCATACGTAAATCTAGTATTTGAGAGGCCAGAAGGGGCGTGGGTTTAATTTTGTTTATCTTTTCTAGTTCTATGATTTGTTCAGACCATTCCCTCCAAAATTTCTCTCTTGTCCTCTTCTGTTGGGATGCTTTCTGTATGAGGAGGCCCCGGAGAACAGCTTTATGCGTACTCCATAGGGTTCCGTCTGACACTTCCCCATTGTCATTAAGACAAAAAAATTCGTCTAGTTCGTCGTCTATTGAGTCGAGGACCTGTTGGTCTGACAGGAGAGCTACATTCATTCTCCATCTACGTGAGGCGCCACCCGAATGTCCCAGTTTGATACCAAGGGTAACAGGGGCATGGTCTGACCATGAGATCAGACCTATTGTAGCCGCATTGCAGCGGGCCAGAATATCATCTCCCACCAGGAAAAAGTCAATCCTGGAGTAGGATTTATGACTATTAGAGAAAAAGGTGTAGTCCCTTTCCTCCACATTCAGGTAGCGCCACACATCATGGAGTCTGAATTCCCTACATAGCTCCACTATTCCTCCTCCCCTTCTTCCCGACGGCGCAGAAGAGTCCAGTCTCGCCTCCATGACTTGGTTAAAATCACCGCATATAATCAAAGAGCCCACAGTGGTTCCTCTTAGCTTTTTAAACAGGGACTTAAGGAATCTCTTTTGGCCAAAATTTGGGGCATATAGAGTTACAATGGTGTACCTTTCCCCGGAAATAAGACACCCCATAATTAGGTATCTTCCCTGGGGGTCAGCCTCTAGCGTCTGCAGCTGGAACTGGACTCTGCCGCTCACCATAATACAGACTCCCGCCTTTTTAACTAAGTTGTTAGCAAAGAATATATGCGGATAAGAGGAATGTCTTACCCTATGATTATCTTCCTGCAGTAAGTGTGTTTCTTGGATGCAGAGTATGTCCGCCCGCAGCCTCTTAGTCTCCCTCCATAAGAAGGATCGCTTGATTGGGGAGTTCAGTCCTTTTACGTTTAGTGTCGCCACCTGTAGGTTGGAAGCAGAACCTGACATGACAGACGTGGTCAAATAGCGAACCACAGTCACCACTTGCAAGAGTTGAGAAAGGGCTTGAGAAGCCAATAGGTAGATAGAAAGAAAGTGGAAAGAAAGAGGGGGGGGAGGTGAGGTAGGTAGGTGGAAGGGTAGAGAAAGAAGAGTGGGTCCGGGTTAAATGTGGGTGGGCAGATAATTGTGGAAAGAAAATCAAAATACATCAACAGCCGCAAGAAACAATTGGGGAATACACAAACACAAATGTAAACGTAACTCTGGCCAGACTAAATTGTCTGTAGCCTTGGGGGGGGGATTTAATAAATCCACAAGGTCCTTCTCCTTCAGCCCGGGGGTACTCTTGTGGACCCCAAGACCTGGGGGGGAAATATTCCCGAACAAAGGCACTCCCGAAGTTCTTACAGAAGAACAGGGAACAGGGTATGGCAGACAGCCAAACTGGAGACTTCGCCAACCAGACCAACAGTTCGTTCTCCCAAGCTAAGATGGTATCAGTTATGGTCCCGATGATGTGATTCCTGAGGTTCGTCTCGGGGGGAGCGAGGTGAATTTGGGTTTGATGAAGCTAAGTTCCATGTCTTTAGTGCCTTTCTGAGTTGGGTGGGGGAGCCAAACGAGTGTCTGGATCCTTTGTATCGGACGTTTACAGCTGTAGGTGTCCCCCAGGCATACTGGATCCCCTTCTCTCTAAGAATGCGACAGCTGGAGGTAAACTCGCGCCTCCTGGCCAACGTTCCCGGGGATAAGTCTGGGTAGGTTGCAACCGCTTCAAATGGGGGTGGTAGTGAGGGGTTATCCCTCATGGCACGTAAGAGAAGATCCCTCGAACCTGGTCTCAGGAAAGAAACCAGTATGTCCCTGGGGGTCTCTTTTGGTAGCGAGGCGGGTTTTGGAAGTCTGTAAAGTTTGACCACTTCAAGCATGTCTGGAGGGGCTTTTGGCAGAGCTGCTGCCAGGAATGTTGTCACTATTGCTGTTAAATCCTCTGTGTCCTGGGCTTCTGCAACTCCTCTTAGTTTAATGTTATTAATCCGTAAACCGTCTTCCAAATGGCATAGTTTCGCTTGTACTGTTCCCATGTCTCTGTCTAATGTATCATAGCTGTCTGCTAAGTTATTGTGTGCAGACGCAAAGTCAGTCATTTTGGATTCCAGCTTTGTGGTTCTCTCCCCCATGGCCGCCATGTCTGCTCTCATCTCCTCCCTCATGCTCCGCATTTCACTTATCATGGAGTCTCTTATGTCTCCCAGCATTTCCCTCAAGTAACGCTTGGTGACCGGGGAATCCTCATTACTCACTGCGTCCTGCTCTGCGGACCTCCGGGGCGAGCGAGGTGAACGTGGCGAGTCCCGAGACTGAGCCGAGTCCCGGGAGCTGGACGCACATACAGTCTCCTTCGCGGGCGCCATCTTGGAGTATCTCTGACTCTCCGGCGGGAAGAAGCTGGTGAGTTTGCTGTCGGTGTCTCGGCGGCGGGAATTCGCCCTCGGCATGACCGGAGGCAGCTGATGATCGGAGCGGACCTCTGGGGAGTTATTCAGGCTTGGTTGTCGCCGTTTAGAGCCGTTTTAGCTGGTCTAGGTTGCGGAGAGCTCTCACCACGCGTCCGTCGCCATCAGCTGCAGGACACGCCCCCCCTGGGAGTGATTATTATTGAAGAGTGTCCCCCCTCATTACCACTAGAGAGACTGAGTAATAAGCAGAATTATATATAGGGGTGTATACCTTAGTACAGAAGGAGCGTCTTATCATGGGTATTGCCGTGTAGAGGAAGTTAGTCTATAATATAGCATCTAATTTCCCAAAGCTCCCTATCTATGAGAGAATAGTGTTCTATATAAGTATATCTGGGTGGATAACATGATTAGGATTGATATCTCCGAAGAAGGGGTTAGCTAGAGAGCTTGAGAAATTGTGTCCTGCTTGGGATAAATGTGTCCAAAGTGGAATAATGGGCAAAGGCGCTGGTTCTAGTAACTAATAGGGTATTGGGAGAAAGTATACAAAAAACATTATGGAGGTATATTTATAATGGCAAAATTAACTCCCCCTCCTAAAACAGGTATGATATACTTGTTTATGTTACTTACTCCTGTCATCCAGGAAAAGGTTGGTGGGTGAATGGGACAAAGTCCTAAAGAAACAGAGGAAGATCCTGTCAAAGCATGGGATCGTTCTATGTGGAGCACCAGACTGGTCATAAGTATGCCCCCAGTTACCTGGTAGATGAGATGTGGCCGTGAAGAGCGTCTCCCGCGATTATCTCAGTACTGGCTAGAAGGTAGGAAGCTGGGGAAAACTATAATTACAATCAGGGAAAATATTCAATATGCAAAATACAAAGGATGTAATAGCACCATAAGTTTCATAGGATATAGTACTGAGATAATACTTTGAATAATATTGTATAATCTTAGCATCACTTTATTGTAATGGCTTTCTCCTTTTCTTTTGACAGAGAACGTGACACTCTTGAATAGAATGCCTCTAATCACGTCCCTGCACCATGGTATAGGTATGCACCGCTGTTCCTAGCGTCACCGCACTGTTAGAAACACTTAGACACACAGCGCATGCTCATCTTCATTTCACGCATGCGCACATTCATGCGTTCCACTACGTGCGTTCCAGATGCCGGATACGCTCCCGCGCACCCAGAAGTGCATCACTATAGTCCCGCCCGCAGCCCACATAACACGAGGCTCCGGCTTAATACACCGCACAACGCGGGAGACGCTCTTCACGGCCACATCTCATCTACCAGGTAACTGGGGGCATACTTATGACCAGTCTGGTGCTCCACATAAAACGATCCCACACTTTGACAGGATCTTCCTCTGTTTCTTTAGGACTTTGTCCCATTCACCCACCAACCTTTTCCTGGATGACAGGAGTAAGTAACATAAACAAGTATATCATACCTGTTTTAGGAGGGGGAGTTAATTTTGCCATTATAAATATACCTCCATAAAGTTTTTTGTATACTTTCTCCCAATACCCTATTAGTTACTAGAACCAGCGCCTTTGCCCATTATTCCACTTTGGACACATTTATCCCAAGCAGGACACAATTTCTCAAGCTCTCTAGGTAACCCCTTCTTCGGAGATATCAATCCTAATCACGTTATCCACCCAGATATACTTATATAGAACACTATTCTCTCATAGATAGGAAGCTTTGGGAAATTAGATGCTATATTATAGACTAACTTCCTCTACACGGCAATACCCATGATAAGACGCTCCTTCTGTACTAAGGTATACACCCCTATATATAATTCTGCTTATTACTCAGTCTCTCTAGTGGTAATGATGGGGGACACTCTTCAATAATAATCACTCCCAGTATGAGATCCAATTCACGGACTTAATGTCTTTATATCTTTATATCTACAAACACATCACTTCTTCTTTCTCTTTCTCCTTATCCTTTCTCTGGACTTTTCTTTTTTAGGGATATGAACCCCTCCCCTAGTTCATTTATACTTTTATAGACGTCTGTTCCTTAGCTTGAAATGTTCTAATATTTCCGTTTTTTTCACTACATGCCACATGACCTAGTCACGTCACCCCGCACGATACGCTGAACAACCACCGTTCTCAAGCTCTCAGGCGCGGACACCCAGCGCTTAGGTAATAAATACATTTTTCCTCTTATAAAAGTGCTGATATTTATTTACAATTGTTCATGTCACCAGATGTGGTGCTTTTCCTTTTTGTTATACAGGTTATACATTGTTCTTCTTTTGTGTTTGGTCCTTAAATATGATGTAAATCTCAGTACATGATGTATGTTGTTGTGACATAAACCTGCTTTGTTCTGTTAACTTTGTACTTATTGCCATTTTTATGTTCATATTGTATAGATAAATCCTTGAGAAAGGCCGGTTTGGCCGAAACGTTGGATTTTGCTGGTGTGTGTCCAATAAAAACTCATCTCTTTTTTGCACTAATTCATGGTCTTCTATTCATTGGTGTGCCGAGGTTACACATATTTATCTCAGTCTTATTTTTTTGCCTCTGAGCACCCTACAAGGGGTTGAGCACAGACATCTCTTACTAGAACTACAATTTCAAGTCTTGAACCAGCTAAAAAATGTCTCAAATGAATGTATCAACAATGTGTGGGATAGTTTAGTGGAGACAGATATTGATACCATAAACATCTCCTATCTATATAGGAGAATGAAAGACATAACATCATTTGAGAATGGGGAAAAAAGATACAGGGGTTGGGAGAGGTTGCTCCAAGTAGGAGATTTGGAAGACAAAATCCTGCAAGGTTGGGATTTGGTAAGAAAGCACATACCCAATGAAAAATGGAGGGACATGCAATTTCGTATTATGCATAGAGCGATATATGGCTTTACCATCCCACCAGCAGCACGGGCTCCAGACAGATCACAAAGTTGTCCTAAATGTGGGACCCCAAAAACCGACATGATACATGGCCTATGGACTTATTCAGTCGTCCAGGGGTTTTGGGGTCAGGTGATTAATATGGCTCGGCATATATACAAGGATAATCTAAACCATGAGCCTTTGACAGGGATATTTAATTTCCTGGTGGGGAAAATTTTGGGGGGGAAATCAGCCAGACTATTACATATCATGGCGATGTCAGCAAAGAAATTATTAGTGAGAGAGTGGTTGAATAAAATGTGTCCCACTTCCTCTGACATGCTATCTATATTGAAATCTACTATGATAACGGAGAGGTTGGGAGCCGTAAGGAATAAAGATCTACTGACGGAGAAGTTTGTCAATACATGGGGAGCTTTTATTTAATTAAATCTGTCTCCAGAGGAGTTGAGGAATGCGATCTCCCCATTTGTAAACTCTCCCTGGTATTTGCTAGAGGACTTGAAAGGCACTTTGAGTAAATTAAAGATCTAAAGATGGTATTACTGTGTTTGACTAAAATAGAGTCATGATTTGATTTGCTGTTAGAAACGGGAAAAGGTTTATGGGCATTTTCTGTGACGACACTATGTTTTTATTTCGTTTCATTATGTTATATTGAAAAATGTTAATAAAAATGATTTTGACAAAAATAAAAAACAACACATTAAAAGGACCAAGGTCCCCATAGGGGAAGAACCCAAGGCAGCGAGCTGAGAGCATGGGACACGGAGGCTAGAGGAAGAGGGAGAAACTCAGCCTTTCATTAAACCCTGCTAGACTCATCGTGCCAAAGTTGGTAATCCAAGGGCATTCCAGTTTAGATAGGGCTTTCTGCAGGTCCCTCCCCCACCCCGTATACCCAGATTAACCTTGTCGATCCCATAGACCTGAAGGCTCTCTGGGTCACAATTGTGATGTTGTTTAAAATGACGGGGGTGGTCCTGAGTGTCTCTACCCAGGAAGAGAGAAAAAGTGGACCGGTTTTGACCATGTTAAGGGCAGACTACTCTGAATGCATTATAGAAGAAGGAGGAGAAAGAGAGTTCTAATGCCCAAGTAATTTCACCACGTATTTACTGTCCACACCAGTGTATATTGCAAATATAAAGTTTTATTAAATGCAGTGGATACAATAAATAAACGTGTAACAAAATAAGGAATGACAAGGATTAAGGACAAAAAGAGGGAGACAAATGACAAGTGGGCATGACAGGCAGGGAAAGTATACAACAAGGTTCAGAGGGGTAGTAAAAGTGCAAAGTGCTAAGAGTGCATAGATCAGGGTAATAAGGTGCAATTTAGCTAAGTCGGTTCTAACAGAACCCTGATCTAACTTGTAATAAAGTGCACATGAAGTCACTTACCCATGAACCTAGTAAAGGGTCCCCGCACGCTCTGCCCACTGGTCCAATAGCCCCTACGTGGTGAAATTACTTGGTCATTAGAACTCTCTTTCTACCCAGGAAGAGGTTGCATTTGACGGGGTGCACGCTGACCCCATCGCAGTGCCACGCAGCTGGCGGTAGAAACGATCCCCAAAGACAAAGAAGTTATGAGTTAAAACAAACTCCAGGAGTTCCAAAATCAGGGAGCATAGATGAACATCTCAATTAATTGGACATCTCCAAATAATGACCAACTGCCTCCAGACCATGGCTGTTTCTGATATTGATATATAGAGCCTCCACATTGATCATCACCAGTGACATCTCCTTCTCAAGATATAGACCATCCACACGCCTCAGGACATCCGACATGTTCCTAACATAGGAGAGCAGCGCCTCCACCGTGGGATGCAAATAATGCTCTATAAATTTGCATGTTGCATCGCATAGCCCCACAATTCCAGAGACAATCAGATGACGCTGGGGGGTCTCTGGGTTTTCGTGAAGTTTAGGAAACAAATAGAAGGTGGGCGTCACTATTGAGTTGACGAGCAGGCCCTCCAGTATTTTTTTAGGTATAATGCCACAGTCGACTGCTTTCCGGGATAGTTTGGAGTTCCACAGAGAACTTGTTCATGGGGTTATATGGGAGCAACTCATAGTATTCCCTAATGCTTAGTTGCCTAAGGGCTTCTTTCTGATACATCACCATACAACTTCTGAATAAATTATGGGTAAGCAGCAACTCTAATAATTGAGACCCCATTAACACTTTATTTAATGACTAGGGAAACTTTCCCCTGAGATATAGAGCTGGTACCTATAGTATTCTATTCCTGTTTACTCTGTGGGTGTCTTGCCTGTCACTTTATGCTGCGTCCCCTCTAGTATCTCAGGTGCATACCCCCTTCTTGTTGTCTGAGTGCCTTTTCTCCCCATTTTTGTCTTTCTCATCTGGTCCATGGTTATTCTTCTGTTATGCTGTCACCAAGTTGTAATATATTTTTGTCCTCAATGTAATTGTTTAAGTAAACCTCTTTTACATTTTGCACACCTCTTGGTGCAATTATCGCAGTAGTACACTCGCTTTTCTTTGTTTCCAAATCTAATTTTACTACACTATTAGTACTACACTACTAAATCACTTGTAGCGCTGTATTTCTGACTTATAATGGAAACTGCACAAGTGACATCAATCTGTGCAGAATAATATAACAGACGTTTATTTCGGTAGAAAAGCGGCACTCACGGATCTTGGTTCCAAACTATTTATTTATCCGATTGTGGGATGCATCCCCAAACTATTTATTTATCCGATAAATAGTTTGGAACCAAGATCCGTGAGTGCCGCTTTTCTACCGAAATAATCTTGCACATTGAACTCTAATAGCTGTAGCACCAGGATTACAACCACCATCATTCAGTGGAACGGACAACTGCAGTTACCACAGGTCAGTGCCCTCTTCAAACTCCTAGATAACAGACGTTTATCTAAGGCGTATGCAGACTTCCGTGTAACACGGTCTGAGCATAGACCTCAATGCATGTGATGCGCCCCAGGGCCATGGGGTACTCGGAAGCAGGCTTTGATGCTTCCAGGGAGTCACAAGGGTCGATACCCGGCTCCATGACCCTGGGGATCAACTTGAAAGTTCTGGGTGTAGTGTTTTAGGGATAGTTGTCGTGATGCCACCCGTGGTGTTTGGCTATTAATGGCTGACACTGCGGTGCAGGACCTCTGGGGATGATGGAATTGCAGCGACGGTGATATTGCTCCCCACAGCTGGAGCGGTTCCCCAGGGCAACCGGTAAAGTCTATGGTGGGGGTAGGCCGTTGAGGTGCAGGACTGAGGGCGTGGAATAACCAACAGACACACAGTACATAGTCTCTGTTACCTTTACTGAAACCAGGATACTGTCCACAGGTGATGTTGTGAGTCTGGGTAGCCTGGAAGCAAGTTGGGGATCTCCTCACCCGGTGAGTTCTGAGGCCTCCCTGCTGCGCTACTCCTCGCAGGTCCTGGCTGCCTGTAGCTGGGTTGCGACCCTCTCTTCCTGCTCTTAAGTCTCTCATCCATATGGCAGGCAGCTTAAGCCCTTCCCGGGCACCACTCCTCTGGCAACTGTCCCTGATCTCTCCCGTGCTGCTGTGCCTCCAGGTGTTTTGTTGTGGCCGGGAGAATTGGAGTCTACCGTCCATCGGTTTTGGCTGCTGGGTCTGGATCACCCTCACAACCTCGAACACCGGTGTCCGCTTCTGGCGCTCTGCACTGGGGTGAGCCCGATAACTGGCTCCACTCCCCAGGCCTGCTTCTCTCCTTCCTCAGACCGTCTCCTATGGTTCCCTCACACTTGCTGTTCCTCACTCTTGAATCTACCTGGTACGAGCTTAGCACTCCTTCAGTCCACAGGTCATCTTCACAGTCCTACTTGGAACTGAACTGACTAACCGCGCTTCCAGGACAGGATTTATAGGGGAACTCCCCTGAACTCGGGTTTCAGAGCTTCTACTTCTGGTCAGGAGTCAGGAAAAGTGTTGCATGTTGTGGATGTACCTGGTGTTGATACCCCTCTTTGCTTCCAAGCATGACATCACCCCCCAAGGGAGGCAATGTCATTGTGGCATCCAGACTCTGGGGTGCCACATTCCCCCCTAGTTAAATTCAGTACTCCTGGACTGAGGAAACATTTTAAAATAAATAACAATAACAGTAGATAAATGTACAGAGTCTCAAAAATGAAAAATTACAAAAACCAAGAACAATTTGAAAAACCACAGTCATTACGGCGCATAGTCCTTCCACCGTTGGCTGATGATGAACTTTTTACAAAATTGTCTTTACCAAAACTAGTCCTGTGGTTTATTGGTCTATATTTAAATTAAATGTTCAAGAAGGTGCAAAAGTTCATACAGTAAGTCCTGTAGGCATGGTACGCTTGGTGGTTGCTTATTTACATAGTTGCATAGAAACAAAACATATTTACATTTTTAAACTGGTTGACTATCTACTTAGCTTTACTAACAATTTCTATAACGGGCTGGGATCTGACCTCTGTTACTACGAGTGGATCTATGCAGTACAGGTATTTCTGATTATCTGTCCTGGTTGCTAGTGTCTACTGCTGATGTTATGGGTGTACTTTCCACTATTCTACATGTAGACCTACATAGCACAGGTAAACCAGAGTGTTGTCTTAGACTCACCATGGGACTGACAGATTCACAGCTAGCAGGGGGTTTGTTCTACTGCAGCTGGTGGTTCTTCAGGTGGTTCTGGAGTCTCAACTAATTCAGGCACGACTACTTGGGGAAATGTCAATACAGGGACTACAATTACTCCATTTATCTAGGTCCACGTTTTGGCAAAGTCTTCAAGAACTGTATGTATCATCTCTTTTTTTGCTCTATGGGTTGAGGTATATTTGTGACTTCTTTTTTGCTTCTTTTTTTTTTTTTTTTTTTTTTTTTTTTTTTTCCAACTTTGATTTTTATTAATTTTTTAAGTCATGTCAACAATCAGAACAATACCAAATGTGATTTCATAATAATAAGTCCACATTACATTTTCCAATATCAAAATTCAAGAACATCAACATATATCCTCCATATATTACAATTGTTGTGAGTCCATGGAGAGATCCCATATCTGCCAAGTCTGGGTAAATTTGTCCATTGTGTTATGAAGCGTGGCGGTCAGTTGTTCCATTGATCGGAGGTCCTTTATCCGTATAAGCCAGTCGGACAACGAAGGTGGAGCCCTCTTCCTCCAATTGAGAGATATCAGGCATTTTGCTGCCGTAAGAAGAAGCATTAGGAGTTTGCTGTTGGGTTTATTCAAGCTTAAAGGGAACAGATTTAAGAGGTATAGAGCCGGGTCTACTGGTAGAATATGACCCATAACCCGTGTCAACACTGTTGCTATTGACCCCCAAAAGCCTCGGATTATCGGGCAGGACCAAAATAGATGGTATAATGAGGCATTTCTCTGGTCACATCGCCAACAATTATCAGGTATTGCCGGGTTGAACTTATGAAGCATCTCGGGGGTGTTATACCACGTCATCAAAATTTTCATCTGATTCTCTTTGTATAGAGTATTAATTGACGTTCTGAAGGTTCTCTCCCATATCACCTTCCACATCGAATCAGAGATTTCCCGTCCTAGCCATGTTTCCCATCGTGCCATATAGGCATGTTTGAGGGGACCTTGGATACTTCGAGAGTTCAAAATAGCATATATATCTGATATTAGACCCTTTGTAGAGGGTCCCCGAGAGCAAAGGGTTTCAAATTGGGTTGGTTTAGTATATTTATTAACTCCCATGATCGACGCGTGGTAGTGAATTATTTGTCGGTACGAAAAGCCAAGGGTTACCGGTAATTTATAAAGCGAGCATAGTTCGGTAAAAGAGCGTATTTTGTGGGTAAGTGGGTTTAGTATATCACGGAAACAAAAGAGGCCTGCTTCTGCCCATTTTCGCATAGTAGCAGAGTCCATGGCTCCCGAAATGTGTGGGCTATACAAGAAAGGGGTCAGAGAAGAGGTGTGTGTCGCCATCTGAAATTTAATCCTGCATCTATCCCAAATGCCTCTGGTGAAAGACATTGGTCCCAACAACATTTTGGAGGGAATCTCCGAGGGTTTGCCCCATATCAATGAAGCAGGGTGGTATGGAGCTAGCCATAATTGTTCTACCTCTGACCATCTGGTACAAGCTGACAATGTCGTCCAGTGAGACAAATGGCGTAGGTGCGTAGCGTAGTAGTATAGTAAAATATCTGGGCATGCAACACCTCCCTGTCGTCTTGGCGCACAAAGGACCGAGGCTGGTATTCGATGTCTCCCCGAATGCCAGATAAACTTCATTAAAAATGACTGGATTCTTTTTAGAATTACTACGGGTACTTTTACTGATAATGTTTCAAATAGGTATAAAAACCGGGGTATAATGGACATTTTCACAGCTGCTATTCTCCCCAAGAGCGAAATTTGTAGGGATGACCATTTTTTAAGCTGAGCTTCTACTTTCTGAATGAGGGGTGGGAAATTAGCTTGGAATATTGTTTTGTAGCTAGAGGTCATATTGATCCCCAGGTATCGGATGGATGTTGTGCGCCATGTATATTTATATAAACTTTTAAGGAGATGAAGTTTAGGTTCCGGGATATTTATGGGCAGTGCTTCAGTTTTTGTAGAGTTGATTTTATAGCCTGATAGTTTAGCATAAGATGCGATAGTGGCCTGTAGGTTAGGGAGGGAGGTTATAGGGTTTGTCAAGGAGAGTATAACATCATCTGCGAACAGGGCGATTTTGAATTGTTTACCTTTAAGCTGGATTCCCAATATATCCGGGTTCAGTCTAATTTGCGCAGCTAATGGTTCAATACTGAGGACATACAACAGAGGAGAAAGGGGGCACCCCTGTCGCGTTCCATTTTTTATGGGCAGGTCTCTGGAATGTGCGTGAGGAAGGCGCACCAGAGCAGTGGGTGATGAATATAGACCTTTCAGAGCCGTTACAAAAGGTCCCGACAGGCCAAAGTGGTGAAGAGAGTGGAACATGAATGTCCAATCTAGCCTGTCGAAGGCCTTCTCAGCATCTAAACTTAGCAAAAGGGCCTCCCCTGCTCCTCTGTTGGTCACCTCGACCAAGTCTAGGATACGTCTAGTATTATCCCCCGCCTGTCGGAAACGTATAAATCCTACCTGATCCTTGTGTATTAAATGTGGAAGCAAGGACCCCAGCCTCTCTGCCAAAAGCTTAGTGAAGATTTTCAAATCAGAGTTTAACAGACTGATGGGGCGATAGCTTGCACATTCCATCGGGTCTTTGCCCTCCTTTGGGATTACAGTAATATATGAACGAAGAAGTGAGTCGGGTATCATCCCCCCCTCCATGAAATGATTAAACAGATTTACCATATGTGGGGATAGCATATCTATGTAGGTTTTATAGTAGAGATAGGGCAACCCGTCTGGACCCGGTGCTTTACGATTCGGTAGATTTTTCACTATTGCCGCAATTTCGTCCGACGTAATTTTCTGGTTTAGTTCGTCTAAAGCAGACTGGGATAGTTTAGGTAGGTGGCATGATGAGAGGTAATCGTCCAGAGATCGGTTTTGTTCACCTGGGGGTTGATGTGATGGGGGGGGAAGAGAGTAGAGGGAAGAATAATAATCATGGAAAATTTGAGCTACTTTAACCGGGTCATAATGGATCACACCTGTCGGATCCTTAATACCGTATGGGGAATTATTAGTGGCCTGATCCCTCAATCTCTTAGCCAACATCGTGTGTGCCTTATTGCTGTATTCATAGAATTTCTGCCTAGAATATCTAAGAAGGGTCTCCACCTTACTATGGGAGATGGCTTTCAGTTGGCTTCTCAGGTCCACTATTTCTTTAAGAAGCGATCTGGTTGGGTGTGTCAGTAGTCGTGCCTCTGCTTTCCTTAATTCCCCTTCTATTTGCAGGTATCGGGATTTTGCATCCTTTTTAATCCTAGATGATAGTGCAATGCACTCACCCCTGAAAACCGCCTTATGGGCTTCCCATATGACAGACAATGACGGAGAAGTGGGGGTGTTTTCTGTAAAGTAGTTTACAAGGGATTCCCGCAGTTTGTCTCGTGTAATTTTATTAGTGAGAAGGGACTCATTCAGTCTCCAATGATTCAACTTAGGTGGAACTGGCATCAATTTGAGATCTATTATCAAAGGGGCATGGTCCGTCCATGTTATAGTGCCAATGGAAGCTGATAACAATGAGCGAACTGAAATCACGTCCCCAAAGAAATAGTCTATACGGCTGTGAGAGCCATGCGGGTGTGAGTAGAACGTGTATCTCCTATCCGTCGGGTTGTCAATGCGCCATAGGTCATATAGTGTGTATCTACGAATAAGTTTCCGAAAGTCAGTGGAGACCCGTTCTGTCAATTTTGCATTACTGGAAGGTTTATGGACCAACCTGTCTCCAGTCTTGGAAAATGCCATATTAAAATCCCCCCCAATTATTTGGGCCATTCCCCGATCAGGGTGTAAACGGGCTAATACTGAGGTTACAAACTTTACCTGGTTTGTGTTAGGGGTATATAGGTTGCACAACATAATTGGTGTTCCTCCTATGCTCCCATATACAATGACAAATCTGCCTTGAGGATCTATATCAGTTTTTGTTACCTGGAGTGTGCAATGACGGGAGATCAAGATCGCCACTCCAGCCGTTTTGTTCTTAGCCGTGGCTGAGAAAGTAGTAGGAAACCAATGGTGTGCAAATCTAAGGGAACCCGAAGTCGTAAGATGTGTCTCCTGTAAAAATACGATATCCGCTTTGGACTCCCGCATTTCCCGTAGCGTCAGCCTTCTTTTTAGGTCTGAGTTTAGACCTTTTACATTAAGAGAGAGTAACTTAACCATTGTAAAATATGGGTTTTCTCAAAGCTTTTAAAAGGAGATATATATAATGTCTTGGTGGGATTGTAGACTCCGTGAGCGTTGTCGTGTGGGCTTGGCTGGTATGGAAACATTAGGCATGTACTGTATATCAAAACAATAATAGTATAACCAAACTTTGAAAGAGTGAGAAAGACAAAAAGAAAAAACAACAACCTCTTCATATTGTAGGACAATAACATGTAGTCCCAAAATGAGAGTCGGACACAGTATGGCATCAGTCGCCAAAGTCAGCTACCTAGAGCTACTGTACCACTTAATAAGTCATAGGACCTATAATACAACTCTCATCTGTGGGGGTACACGTGAGAACCTCAAGAACAGTTACCATAAAAAGTCCCCCCCCAAGAGCTGTCTATTCTCGCCCAGAGGCCCAGATGGGTATATATAGATTCCCACAACTAATACAGATATGAAAGAAAATATAAGCATAATAGCCAGGCATTAGATAATACAGTCACCAATCACGCCGGGTCTCGTCTCCTGGGGAGCCTCCTTGTCGTTTGACGAGGTGTGGATTGTTGCCATGTTTGTTGTAGTGGGGGCAGTCCCTGCGATACGGACCAGTCGGGTAGGTCTGGCCTTTCGATGGTCAGTGTACGGCAGAAAGACACCAGGTCATCTGGGCTTCTCAGAGTGGCCACCCTTTCTCCCCTCTTAGCTGAGAGGCTAAAAGGGAAGCCCCACCGATAGGGAATATGATTGTCTTGTAGGATGCTTAACAGTGGTCTCAGTGCTCTGCGTTGCTGTAAAGTAATCCACGAAAGATCCTGATATAGTTGTATTTTCACATTATTGTGGGTGATCTGCTTGAGCTGTCTTGCCTTTGCCATGATGTCTTCTTTCAGGGAAAAGTCAGTAATCCGGCAGATGATATCTCTAGGATTGCCCGTCATGGTCTTTGGTTTCAGGGCTCTATGAGCTCTATCCATTTTAATTGGATGGTCAGCTGGGCGGCGTAGCACTGTGTTGAAAACTTTTTGTAGGGTACCCGCTACGTCTTCCACCTCTCTCGTCTCTGGGATCCCTCTGACCCTGATGTTATTTCGGCGTCCCCTATTGTCCAGATCCTCTATGTGTCGCTGGAGATCTCTTATAATTGAGGCTTGAGCAGCCGTCTGGGATTGGAGGTGCCGAATGACCGCCCTGGCCTGGTTATGGTCTTCCTCAAGTTGGTGAACCCTTTGGGTCAGAGCCACCACCTCCCGCCTTGTTGCTGCTAGTTCTGAACGACAGGTCTCTTTGATCTCGGCTACCATCTGTTTGAAGTCGTGCTTGGTTGGCAGCAGTTGCACGTATCGCCACCAGTCAGAAGGGGGCGGAGGAGGGTATGGGTATTCCCGGGTGAGGTGTGGTGGGCCAGGTTTCTGATTCATATGATCTCCTCCTGAGTCAGTTGACAGGGACCCAGAACCTCCAATCAATTCTCTGTGCTCCAAGGGGGCACCAAGGGCCTGGCGTGGTGATCGAGACGATCTCTGCGGGCGACTGGGTTCCTCCAAGGCCTGAGTCGCCCAGTTGTCACCTGCCCAGGTAGAGCTCCATCTGTCCCCATCTGAGAGATCAGCAAAGTCTCTCCGGAAGCTCTCAGCATCTGAGGGTCCCTCATATTGGGCAGAATCGTCTAGGTTCCTCGTGCCCCTTTCTGACAGGGTATCCGGCTTCTCACTAGGCTCCACTGTCATCTCAGGTGGGAGGAGGGGTGTGCTGGGGTACATATCCTCTTCTCCCTCTCTATCATCTGCATTGGAGCTTCCTTCACTTATAGGGTCATAGTGTAGCTTTATTGGGATCAGTACCGGAGTACAGTCTTGCTGGTTATCAGGGAAAGGGTCCTTATGACTAGATCCTGGCCAGGGCAGAGTGTCAGGTAGAAGGATCTGCGAGTCATTAGTTGTCTGGGGCCCTGCCCCCTCCACTGGAGAGATGTACATCAGGCTGTGCTCCTCTTCACTCCCCCTCCCCTCCAGATCAGCCAGCACAGGAAAGCCCTGGGATGAAGAAGGGGCTGTACTACCTGGTGCCATTTTGTGTTCACTGCAGGCTCCTGAGATCTGCTTCCTCTCTTCCAGCCCTGTGTCTCCTGTAGCAGCTGTGGGCCTGTGTAGACTGTCTTGTGATAGCATCTCTGACTCACCACTGATATGAAGTGCTGGTGTCGGGTGCTGTGCAGTCTGCAAGCCGGTGGCTCCCTGACTCCTCGGCTGTCCTGCAGCATGATCAGGGGTTACTCCACTCCTGGCCAGGTATTTATCCAGGGCACCTGGTGCCTGTACTCCTGGCTCTTTGGGTGTCTTGTGGGTCCTCTTCTTACCCATCTCTGGGCCTCTGGAGCTGTTTTATTGCTGATTTCCTTTTTTGCTTCTTAATTGTTCAGGGCATATTTTTAGATGGTCTCTTGAAACAGCCGCTGAGGTCTCTCCGTCTTTACTGATTAAGCAGACTTTGGTGTTGCCGAAATTTGAAGGCAATACCGTGTATGTCTGCCTCCCACTGGTCATCCAGTTTGTTGGTTTGTCGTTTTCTCTTCAAAACTTGTTCTCCTGGTGTTAAGGGAACTGCAGGTGCATGTCTGTTGTAGGCTTTCTCTTGCCTTTCTTTTACTTGAGACAGGTTTCTTTTAACGCACTCTTGCACTTGATGGTACCTCTTTTGATGTTCTGTATCCCAATCTGCATCTGGTAGGTTTGTTTCAGGTGTTAGAACTCCCATGTCTAAGTCTATAGGCAGCTTGCCAAGTCTTACTCTCATCAGGTAGGCAGGAGTACAGTTGGTGGGATTCACAGGAATATGATTGTATAAGTCCACTAAATCTATTAACGTTTCTGGCCACATATTTCTTTCTTCCAGTGGCAGTGTCTTAAACAGGTCTATCACTACCTGATTCATCTTCTCGCACATGCCACTGATCTGTAGATGGTATAGTGTAGTTCTTATTTTCTTGCACCCGTACAAGTTGCAAAACTCCTGGAACACCTCTGCCTCAAACGCTGGGCATTGATCTGTAAGGAACTGTTCAGGATAGCCATGGGGTCTGCAGAAATGGGTTTGAAAGGCTCTAGCCGCTGTCCTCGCTGTTAGGTCTTTTACTGGCACAGCTACCAAGAAACAGCAATAGTGATCTAAATGGTGAGGGCATAGACATATCCTGACCGGCTCAGGGTCAGCTTCACAGGATCCAAGACTACAAGTTCAAGTGCTTGCCTGGTCACAATAGGCTGTAGAGGAGCTCTCTGACTGTCACGATCCTTCCTCCACAGGTTGTACGGGCCACAATCTCTGCACCAATTCTCGATGGCCTTCCTCATGCCAACACAGTAGAATCTTTCATATAACAGAACCTCCAGCTTCTTCCACCCGAAGTGCCCTGCCCCATCGTGGTACTCCTCCCGGACCATCGGGACATCTCTCTTCAGGACTACTATTTGCCAAACCAATTCAAGGGTTTGTGCATTGATGTGCCGCCTGCACAGCTTACCCGCAAAGATGAATAACTTACTCTTCTTTTTCCACAGCTGTTTCAGCAATTCTTTGACTAGGCAGACAGCTGGGTCACTATCTTGTGTCTCAGCTCAACCATGGTGGGGTAACTGATTGAACGTAGATTCTTGCATAACAGTACGCTTGTTTCTCACCTAATGGGAATACTGGGACACACTGCTGTGGTGAAAAGCTGGTAGCTCTACCTCTTCCATCTCTTCCGGGTCTTCTCCCACATCTGGCAGGTCGGACATCCTTGACAGGGCATCAGCGTTGGCGTTCTTATGTCCTGCCCGGTACTTTATGGTAAAATTGTAATTGGACAACTGGGCCATCCATCACTGTTCCAGTGCTCCTAACTTCGCGGTTTCTAGATGGGTTAGCACAGGGGCGGGGAACCATTTTTCTGCCGAGGGCCATTTGGAAATTTCTACAATTCTTCGGGGGCCATACAAAATTATCAATTTCTAAATGACCCGCTATATTTGGTTAGCCAATCAACTCACCCCTACTGTGGTGGCTGGAGCTGGTTCTCTTTGGCGCAGGTGATATTGGTCATGTTGCTTCTTAACTGCTTTTCCAGGTTTGCTAGAGCCCTAGACATCACAAAAGAGTCTGGGAGCGTATACCTCACTGGGGAGGCCAAGGCTGGGGCATAGAGATCACTGGAGAGCTGGATTTAAAGGGCAGACAGTCGACAAAACACGTTTGCCAGCCTGAGCGCTGCGGTCCCCAGGAATCTGCTCAGGGCCGCAAGAAAGTCATCGAGGGTCGCATTTGGCCCTGGGGCCTGAGGTTCCCCACCCCTGGGTTAGCGGACTATTGTCCGTATAGATGGTGAACTTTGCTGAAGCCAGGTAGTGTTTAAAGCAGTCAGTTACAGCCCAGACTATGGCAAGGGACTCTAGCTTGAATAAGCTATTGTTGTTGGGGTTCCTTTCTGTAGGATGGAGCTTCCTGCTGGCACAGGCAATCACTCTCTCTTTGCCTCTCTACACCTGGGATAACACGGCTCCCAATCCCACGTTGCTTTCATCTGTGTAGAGCACAAACGGCTGGAAATAGGGTAAGCCAGGATCTCATCCCTGTCAGGGGCGACTTCAACTGCATGAAGGAGTCTTCTACTCTGCTGTCTCATTCAAACGGAGGACTCGGGTTCTTGGCCTTCTTGGACTGTCCCATCAGGAGGTCTTGCAATGGTGCTGCTATCTTCGTGAAGCCCTTGATAAACCTACGTAGTAACCTACCAGTCCCAGGAACTGTTGTACTTCTTTGATGGACGTGGGCCTCGGCCAGTCCCTAATTACTGTGACTTTATTAGGGTCTGGTGCCACACCTTCAGCACTGACCATGTGTCCTATGTACTGTACTTTGGGCTTCAGTAAGTGGCACTTGGATGGCTTCACTTTCATGCCAAACTTGGATAATCCCTCAAATATCTCAGCCAGGCACTTCAAATGATCTTCATAAGTCTTCGAGTAGACTATGACATCATCCAGGTACAGTAACACGGTTTCAAAGTTTCTACGCTCCAGGCAACACTCCATCAACTTCTGGAACGTCCCCGATGCACTGCAGAGTCCAAATGGCATGCAGTTAAACTCACAGAGGCCCATCAGTGTTGTGAACGTGTTCTTTTGTCTGTCCGCCTCTGCCACGAGAACCTGCCAATACCCACTGGTGAGATCTAAGGTGGAAAAATAGTTAGCAGTTCTCAGTGCAGCTAATGACTCTTCAATTCTGGGTAACAGGTAAGCATTCTTATGTGTAATGCAATTAATCTGCCTGTAGTCAACACACATTCTCACTGTACCATCTTTCTTCTTAATCAGGACAAGTGAACTGCCCAGGGGCTACAACTATCTCTGATCCCCCCCGCCTCCTTCATTTTCCGTAACATCTCTTTGGCACATTGAGCTGGTGGTACAGGCCGGTACCTCTATTTAATGGGTGGATGGTCTTCAGTGGGTATGTGATGTTGTACCCTTTTTACCTGCCCAGAGTCTAAAGGATGTTTACTAAAGGCCCGTTCATATTCTTGAACTACCTGGTAAACTCCATGCTTTTGGTGCGAAGGGGTAGAGTTAGTGCTTACGTGTAGCTTCTGACACCAGTCCTCCAGCTACCCCTCAGACTTGTTGTCCTCTGCCTATTTAGATGGATTCAAAGGTTCCACTGCCTTGATGGCATTGTTACTGACAGTGAACAGCTTAGCAATGGTAGCATACTGAGACAGTTTGACCTCTTCCTCCCCACAGTTCAAGATACCTACAGGTACCTTCCCCTTGCGGACATTAACAACACCCCTGGCCACTCAGGACAGTGGGCCTACTGTCTGAGTACACAGGCTCTACCAGGGCTTGGAAATCATGATGCCAAACCCTTATTGCTGCACTACAACAGATTAACATTTCACTTTTCAGGGTATTGAAATGGGGACCGAATCACTTACTCTTACACTGCCAACTTCTCCACCAGACAGCTCCACCTGCTGCCTCTGCATCAGGGCCTTTATCTCTTTCTGCAGGACTCACTGCTGCCCAAGGTTTGCAGTTTCGGCAACCTGTTGTAACAAAACAATAATTTCCCCTAGACAACTCTCAATAACAATAGTGCCTAAAGTAAGCATTGGGTTACATTCTCGTCAGTCTGCATCAACAATTACCATACCCTGGGTGCTTAGGTCTACATGCCCCACCTTAGTGGTTACTTCTTTGAATCCCACCTGTGGCAGAGGTTGGCTATTTGCAGCATATATCGTAAAGCTACCATCTGGGCAGCAGATGATGTCAGAGTCGGGCCAGTACTGTTTGTAAAGGATATAAGGCATTGTTGTTACTTGTGAACCAGTGTCCAATAAAGCATTCATGGGGATGCCATCAAGCACAACAGGCAGGATCAGCCATCCTCCCACGTACCTGTCACGCCAGTTCTATGGGCCAGGCTGTCTCATTCCTGGGAGGTGGCCCACTTCCCAGGGGTTGCTCGTTTAAAGTACAAAACCTTGTGATGTGGCCCGCCTCGTTGCAGTGGCGGCAAATGGGTTATCCTGAAGCATCATAGCAATCACTGGCTCGTCCTCTGGTCGATGGATACCTCCTCTGGAATAGCCATGGGACGTCGTCAGGGCTGGAGGCCAACCGTTGATTTGGGCAGCGGCCAAGGAAGAGGGTGCCACCTCCGAGTGGTACGTTAGAACAAGTCGCTGGGAGGGTGCTGCGCTTCTGGCTGTTGGTTCTCGCAACACACGAATGACCAGGTCTTTAAATTGCACAAAGTCCAGGTCAGGGTTTTGCAGGGCCAATATACAATACATAGCTCTGTCCAGTGGGCATGGAATCGGAGCCTCTCAATAAACTGCTCAGTCAACAGCTTGCTTTCATCTCTTGCACTGTCAGGGTATACCTGCTTCATGGCCCTCAGCGCCTCTGAGAGATTTAATGCATAGTCCGGCATACTGTTATGCACCCCTTGTTTGCACCCATAAAACCTCATTTTAATTTCCGCTGCAGTAGAGGTGTCAAAGGCTTCTTTCAACTTGGTCAAGACTCGTTTAACAGTTCTTTTGTCAGCATCCAGTCAGGACTTTACCTGTCTTTGGGCCGCACCCATCAACTGTCCTATTAACATGGTCACTCTCTGTTCCTCAGTTATGGAATACACTCCAAACAAACTTTTCAGTCTCTCCTAAAAATCGTTCAGGGTATCTGATTGCCCTGAATACTGCAGTAGCCAGGCCACTCCCGGAATATATAGCATCGAGAATGGCATGACGGGTGCTGTGGTGGGTGCTACTGCTGCGACCAGGGGCTCCCACAGGGCTACGTTGGTGGCTGGGGCCTTGGCCTGGTTTGCGGCCTCGGCTTGGGCAGTGGCCGGGCCCACCTCGGGCTCTCTTTCTGCCGGATCAAACATCCTTCTCACCCTAGTGAACCGCAGCCAGGTTCTCAGTGTCTGCTGGCTGATCATGCTTCCGCAGGCGGAGAGTTGAGCGCACAGAGGATTTCTGCTTCAGAGCTTCCTGTGTCCCGCCAACTGACGTCAGAGCGTGGGGCAGAATGTCACGCTGGGTGTAGGGAGACACCCAGTGCTAGATGATGGCAGCGGGGAAGGAAGGAGTCCCTGATGCTAAGGGCAAAAGAGGAGATGGTGACCCCTAGATAAAATAGCGCTGGCACCTAGCTCCCAATACAGTTTCCACAACTGTCGCCGGCAGGATAGTTATTCCCTGACTGACCCTGAACTACTACTAAATAAGGATCAGAGCGGGTTAACACTAGTCAGCCCGGCTACCAACTAAAGATACACTCAAGGGAAACAAACAAGGAGGGAAAGGAAGAAACACTTAGCTTGAGAAGATCCACACAGCAATCCAACAGAAACTTCAGGAAACACTGCAAGAGACACCTGACAAGCTATAACCAGCAGTGCATCCTGGAAGTCAAGGGAAATATATACACAGCTCAAGGTAAGGGATCAGCTGGGTCCTAGTGACCTCCATCTTTCACTAAAAGGGAAATGCCTCTTTAAGAGACAGAGACTTTTTTTTTACTGTAAAGCGCTGCGGAATATGTTGGCGCTATACAAATAAAGTTGTATTATTATTATTATTTAGGATTTTGACTGTTTGGCCAAACACTGGGACCTTCTGTGAGTGGCCTCTACAGTCTCATCCGTGCCTCCTGACACATCCGTGACACAGGGTTTCTCTTCATGCCCTTTCTATTGTTCCGCCAACGACAGCATACCCCTTCGGCTTCAGTTCAATAAAGGCAATGGCACACAGTACCCATTGCCAATGGGCACAAAATCCTGTTCGTGACGCCAGAAAATTGATGCAACCAAGGGCCGTGGGGTACTCAGAACCGGGCTTTGATGCTTCCGGGGAGTCACAGGGGTCGAAACCCGGCTCCGTGACCCTGGGGATGAACTTGAAAGTTCTGGGGGTAGTGTTTTAGGGATAGTTATCATGAAGCCACCCGTGGTGTTCGGCTATTAATTACCGACGCTGCGGTGCAGGAACTCTGGGGATGATGGAATTGCAGCTACAGTGATATCGCTCCCCATAGAGCAGGTTCCCCGGTGAGTTCTGAGGCCTCCCTGCTGCACTACTCACTGGTCCTGGCTACGTGTAGCTGGGTTGCGACCCTCTTTTCCTGCTCTTAAGTCTCTAACCTGTATGGCAGGCACTTTGAACCCTTTCTGAGCACCACTCCATTGGCAACTGTCCCTGAGATCTCCCATGCTGCTGTGCCTCCAGGTGTTTTGCTGTGGCTAGGAGACTTGGAATCTCCCATCCTCCGGTTTTGGCTGATGGGTCTAGAATACCATCACAACCTCGGACTCTTGTGTCCGCTTCTGGCGCTCTGCACTGGGGTGAGACCAATAACTGGCTCCACTCCCCAGGCCTGCTTCTCTCCTTCTTCAGACCCTGTCCTACAGGTCCCTTACACTTGCTGTTCCTCACTCAACTCTCATTGGGACAAGCTTAGCACTCTTTCAGTCCACAGGCTGTTTTCACAGTCCTCTTAGGAACTTAACTGACTAATCCCGCCCCCAGGACCAGAATTTATAGGGGGGCTCCTCTGAACTTGGGTTTCAGAGCTCCCTCTTCGGGTCTGAAGTCAGGAAAAGAGTTGCATGTTTTGTGCTTACCTGGTGTGGATACCCCTCCTTGCTTCCAAGCATGACATCACCTCCTGAGGGAGGCAATGCCATTGTGGCAACCAGACTCTGTGGTGCCACAAATGAACCAGCTGGCATTCTCTCGAGAAGATATCAAAGCTTTATATATTTCAATGAGGAATTTATGCTCAGGTCAGGCTGTTGTTGGTCGGACCATGTTGCACAGACTTTTGCATGAGCCCTAACATACAGTATATGGATAGTCAGCTAGCTACTTTTGTCATACTTTTCTTGAACTACATATGTCATGGAAAATATCATGCAAAAGAAATAAAAATAGGGAAATAAACTTTTCATAAAATGTGAATTTAATATAATCTTCTCTTTGCAGCAGGTATGAGTTCCCCCTTTTGGGAAAAAAAATGAACTGTAGTTTTTTTGGTTTAAAGGAAACCAACCAACTAAAAATACCTATCTAACTTATCAATATCTTTCCCTGGAGCCTGAAATTACTATTCTAACCATCCCTTACTGACTAAATCTACCTAACTAGATGCACAATAAATCACTTTTTATACTTACCAAATCCTTGTTTGATGGGCGTTCCTCCAGGGTCTTTGAGCGGGTCACGTGCTGCAGGCCTCGCGTCACTTTCGCCCGCCACGTCGCTGGGTCTATGATGCGCCCAGGCCGGCATCAGCATGCCATCTGCGCATGCTCTGAAGCCGGCCTGGGTGTACAGTGACGCGGCGGGTGGAAGTGACGTGGGGCCTGCAGCATGTGACCCGCTCATTGCGAGGATGCGATGGGCGGGTAATTTGAATCCTCCTGGAAGAAGATGCCGCCCTGGAAAGAAGATGGACAGCAGCGAGGCGGGTGTGAGCGCGGCGAGGAGACTGGGCTATCTGTCCAAGACCCTGGAGGAACGCCCATCAGACAAGGATTTGGTAAGTATAAAAAGTGATTTATTGTGCATGTAGTTAGGTAGATTTAGTCAGTCAGGGATGGTTAGAATAGTAATTTTAGGCTCCAAGGACAGATATTTATAGGTTAGATAGGTATTTTAGGTGGTTGGTTCCCTTTAATGTTTGTTTAACGACTCTTATCTATTTTAATTTGAGCTTATATGCAATAATATTTAGGGAATCTCACACTCACCTTCGCTTGACTGTGTGTCATCTTGTAAGGAGGAAGTGGTTCCACAGAGGACTTGTAAAACAGTACTTTCTTGCTGTGATGTATGAACACATGTCACTTCATAGATGATTTTTCTGGTGGTCTGTATACTTTACAAATGGACATATGTTTCAGTCAGAATAGTAAAATACTACAAGCTAATTATCAAAAGTTTAGGTGTAGACAGTTTCCATATGTGTTTTTTCAGATTTAATAATGCATTCCAGAGGAACTTTAAAAGCCTGAGTTTTTGTAGAGTCAGCAATGTTGAAATGTATCTTATTAAGCAACATTCAGACACACAGTTTTTTTGGGATCCGTTTTTCAGCTGCAAAACTGATCCACTTTTCAAAAAATGAATCACCTATTCACACACTGCATTTTGATCCGTTTTTCTAAATTTTGGGTGCTGCGTTTTTTTCTATTTATAATGGTACCCTATGGAAAAAGCGGATGAGAAAAATGCCACAGAAACTAACATGCCCTTTTCTTTGACATCACTTTTGCAGGTAAAAAACAGGACACTCAACAAATTCCCTTTCTGAATGGGTAAAAGTGAAAACCCATTGACTTTGATGGGATTCCATTTGAGTGATCTGTTTTCTGCAGTGCACTGCAAAAAACGGATTCGAAAAAACGGATCAACAAAGGTAGGTGTGAATGTAGCCTAAACATACTGTACTTCACTAATATCAGTAAAAGTTACCCTTTTTACTCTAAATATCATGTAATCCCAGAATACTAGTCATCCTACATGGAAGCCTCAGATCTGGCTCTTAATTTCATATATTTCGTATATCTTATAGCGATATAATTCTCTCGGTTGCAGTTTGTGATAGGCACAGAGAGAGTTTCAGTAATATGTTCGAGATGGTTTATTAAGATTTCATAAACCATTCAGGATAACAAAAAATAAAACAGCCTTTTCTGGAAAGTGAATATATAAAGCAAATAGTCCATACAACAGTGTGGGTTTGCTCACTCAGGTTAATGTTCAGCACTCAAAAGCCTACACTGGAGATCTGCACATCACCACACACAGACACCTAATGAATTCTCCTGGACATTCTAATGTTCACCATACCATGCCCTATGGTGGGGATATGTGAGCAGTCAGTCCCACCCTTCTTTATGGCTGCTCCCAAACGTGGCCCAGACATGCCTTACTAACCCTTTCAGCACTACAAGTACTGGAACAAACTTTCAGGCTTACATCACAGAGAATAACCAAATCTGTGTCACATATTTCCCCTCCATGACATGTCCGGCTACCATCTTAGAATCTGTATTTAAATATCTTAATTTTCTATTTTTCCAAATAATACACAATGTCACCCTGATTATTTAATCCCTTTACAACCAATTTTCAATTTTTGTGGCTTCATTTTTATTTTCCCTTCTTCTAAGAGCCATTACCTTTTCATTATTCCCTTGTAATATCTGTATAATGGCTTGTTTTTTTGGGGACCAATTATACTTTTGAATGACACTATTTTACATATCAAGACTTTGTGGATGGAATGTGAGTAAAGTGTCAGTCTTTTTGATGGCAACAAACTATGTAGGATATTATAAACTGATCTTAACAGTATAATAGTACGAAACAATCTGCATAAGATGTTTGAATGGGCAACTACGTGAGCGCTAAACGCTGAGCAGAGTCTGCAGCAGCGGATAGCGTTACCAGCAAGTGCTGACAGGTAACACTGTTGCATAGTAACCTGCCGTTTACCTTAGATGCGGCCACACAGGAAGCCCCAGTAAGTGCGCTTTAGCAGAGCGCACAGGAAAATTATGTCTGCAATGATAATTACCTCAGTACACATAACATTGTGGGTTATAGATAAATTAGTGAAAAAAATGTATAATGGTGGAGAAAGGTTGAACTTGATGGACCTAGGTCTTTTTTCAACCTATGTAACTATGTAACTAGCTATGCACTGATAAATAGGAAAAAATTCAAAGTGGGATGAAATTGTTTAAATAAATGCAATTCCACCATTGTTTATCAGGTTTTTTTATGGCATGAATTTTGCAGTAAAAATTAACTGCCAAAATGATTCTTCCTGTCAGTGTGATAATGGTGATACCACACATGTATATTTTTTTTTACATTTTGGTAGTGAAAACAATCTAATATTTGGAGAAAAAAATAGCTTGTCACCATTTTCTGAGTCCTATAACACACATACTTTTCTGTTTACGGAGCTTTTATTTTTGCACCATGATACCATTTTATGTTTAATATTATTTAATTATTATAAAATTGTGGAATGCGGATGAGTTAAACTTTTGAATTGTTTTCTTTTTAAATTAAAATTTATTAAAACATTTTAATTTTTTTACATTATTGTTAGGCCCACTACAGGATTTTAACTAATGATGAGTGAACTTTACTGATCAAGGTTCACCAATTTCAAATTCACGAGAAACCTGGTCGATTTGGATTTGGATCCGTAACCAGAACACTTTGCTAAAAAGTAGGCAAACTTGGCTTTGTTTGGTAACTGTTTGGAACCTTATAAGTCCCTAAAACATTTCTTGAAAGCATAACCGCCGTTTAAATTTTTATCTAATAGTAATGTAGAGCAAGTGATTATAATAAATTTCAAATATACTTTATCAATGAAATCTGGAAGAAAAGATTTAAAAAATCTTCTAGAAGATGTCCCCCCTAGGCTGTTTCTGAACCACACCTATGCTTGTAGTCAGAGAAATCCATATTCAGCTCCGCAAATACAATATGGCATTATAAGGGTGGGGGGCAGGGCCTACACAGTGTGCCTGCATAGCATGGCTACAGCTGGTCTGTCTTATCCGCTGATGACCCCCACACAATTCCTCAGCTGATTTCATGGAGCAGAGTCGACCCAGAAAACAAGTACATATATCTAATCTGCTTCATCTGCTCTATACTGTCCGGAAGAACAGAAAGCATTTTCAACATGACAGTTTCCCTTTATTTGTTGTATATACATGTCACATATTAGCCTAGTTTATAAAGCATTAAAATACATTGTTTTGTCCAGTTCTACTTATCAGGTTGCAATGTGGTTCAGACCAAGGGAATACCCCAACGTGGCAAAAAACTATTTTCTCAATTGTAGAGGAAACATTCCTTCCCAACTACAAATATTCCAGTCAGAAAAAATCCAGAAATCAACACCCATCTCAAGTAATTCAGCAATCATAAATTGTAATATATTACACTTACAAAAGTAATACAGCATCCCAACCCCCATTTAATCTATTCTAATGACTTCACAAAGACAATGTCCTCTGCCAGACAGTTGCATAGTATGTTACTGTGAATAATCTCCTTCTCTGTGTGATTAGAAACATACCATAAGGCCCTGTCACACATAAAGAGATCGCTAATGAGATCGCTATTGGGATCGCTGTTGCATCAAGAAATTCGTGATGCAACAGCGATGTCATTCTGTCTGACACGCACCAACGATCTGGCCCCTGCTGTGAGATCGTTGATCGTTACACACTGCTCTGGGTCATTCCTGCGTCGTTGTGCTCCCGCTGGGAACGCTACATCGTTGTGTTTGACAAAGATAATGACCAACGATCTCAATGCTACGCTATGGAGAGAAAATTCACAACGACCTCGGTATAATTCTGGATCGCTAGTGCGTCGTTTTTCACATCGCTGGTAAGATACCTGTTTGACATCTTACCAGCGATGTGTAAATGACGCACCAGCGATCTCTGCACGTCGTTATCGGGATCTCTGATGCGTCGTTATGTGAGACT
The DNA here is from genome assembly GCA_033576535.1 of Allobates femoralis. NCBI lineage: Eukaryota > Metazoa > Chordata > Amphibia > Anura > Aromobatidae > Allobates > Allobates femoralis. Next base: position 434,987,634 of record JARQOC010000001.1, read on the forward strand.
GGGCCTTAACTCGTGTGAATTATTGCTCCACTCATTAGATTTTGGGACCCCCTAGTCTCTTAATTGATTTTGGTCCCAATGTATGGATCCTGCTGATCAGTCACTTATCACCTATCTTATGAATGGATGATAGGTTTTGTTCATTGGAAAACCCATTCAATCAAACTCTTTTGCTGACATATGTGCTTTGTTTTTAAATACATTCATTTTTTTTAACATTATTTATTATTAGCAAAAAGCATACTGGCGTGCTAAAAAATATTGTTGCATTACTTACTCTGATAACTGATCTGTAGATGGACGATTGTTTTGGTCAACAGCGTCAAATTCAATTTCCAAACCGGAGTTTAGTTTATCTGACTGATTCTCACAACACGCAGCATTTCTATTCACATTTCCTGTTGTACCATTTTCTACATATTATGAAAATAAAATGAAAATGTATTACATGACAACAAATGTTATACTTGTATTTGTTCACAACTAACCTGAGCAGAATTCGTTAAAAATAGTTCTATGGATTACTATTTCATACATTAAAGGAAACAGCACAGTGCAGGGAGGGGTGCAAGAGTGCCGGACTACGGCTTGCCGTTATGTGCTGTAAGCACTTCCACAGGTCTTGTACAGGACCCGTGGAAGTGCATACAGCACAAAACAGCAAGCCATAGTCCGGCACTCTTGCACCCCCTCTCTGCACTGTTGTAACCCCGAAGTTCAATAAAATCTACACAAGAAGAGCTGGTGAATGCTGTTTCCCTTTGATCTATGAAATTGTCATCTGACATTTTTCTTTGAAGAGCACCTCAGTTGTTCAAATGTCTCCTTGGGGTTTATATTGAGAGACCTGGGATAGGTTGTCAGCCGGTTTTCTGAGTGGTGACTGGCACGCCTGGTTTTGTCAGATAAAAGTGCTAAGGATTAACTAAGCAATTTGTATTTATCATTGACATGTTGTACTTTTCCCTTCACCAAACACCATTAAAATAATCATTTGCTAGGTGTGAAAGCAAAAATCAAGAATGCTAGATACCGGCAAGTACTGTATGCACATACTTAGGTCATGATATTGGTGGAGATTTACTGTACATTCAGATATCTCTGACATAAGGACCACGCTAAATGTTACTGATAGATATGAAGCAATAACTAAAGAATGGTAAGATAAGTTGGCTTACTTAAAGGACAGTTGATGTAACTATGTTTGCAACATAGTAGAAAATACAATACTTGGGGCATCGGGAAGCACAACTATATTGATTGTCACTTCTAAATTCTCATCACCTACTGTACTAATAGAAACCTGTTCTTTGATGCTGCATTTTCCATGGACAGTACATGTCACATAGATCCATGCAGACATCCAGTTTAGGACTTGTTCAGACAATTGTATTAGGGTACCTTCACACGCGGCAATATTGCTAGACAATTTCACTGGCAGTTTGCTGGTTGCAGTGAAATCATGGACACATTGTTACATTTGTACACGGCCACAAAATGGAACAATGAGTCCATGATTTCACTGCAACCAGCAAATTGCCAATGAAATTGTCTAGCAATATTGCCACGTGTGAAGGTACCCTTAAACAAACAACTGTTGCTAGTGTTGAAATTGTATAGCACAAAGACAGCACAATGACCAATGCAACTGTATGGTTTACGAGTCCTAATAATTGCAGCGTTCACTAGTCTTTTCGCTCTATGTCCAAAAATTACTAAAGTATTCTAGGAATTATACCTACTGTATACACAAAAATATCAGGTCCCATATAAATCATCATCTGATTTTTATAGATATAGTTGAAACCAGAACTTTACATACAACATATAAAAAGACACATATTCATGTTTTTCTCGCTATCTGACATTAAATCAGAATAAACCTTTCCAGTTTTAAGTCACTAAGGTACCTTTACACGCCACAACCGCGGTGAGAATGGTTGACAGCGATATTGTGACGTGGAAATATCGCTGCCACATTTCCACCCAATCACCACCTTATTGCGGCGTGTAAATAGGGAATTTGGTGGCGATATGTCGCCTCGCCATGGTCGCCTGGATACTGAGCAGTGCTCTGTAACCAGGCGACTGTGGCGAGGCAACATATCGCCGCCAAATTCCCTATTTTCACGAAGCAATAAGAAGGCGATTTGGTGGCGATAATTACAGCGAGAAATATCACCGCCAAAAATGTCTCCTGTGGTAAAGGTACCCTTAGGATCACCATAATTATTTACATTTTCCAAATACCAGAATCATGATAGAGAGAATGTTTTAAGGCATTTTTATTTCTTTATGCAAAGTCACAAGTTTACATATACTAATATTACTATGCCTTTAAACAATTTGAGACAGTCCCTATGATGATGTCATGTGTTTGGAAGCTTCTCTTAGGTTTATTGGCAACATCTGAGTTAATTAAAGACACAACGTGTATGTATTTTATTGCACACCTGCAACACACTGCTTCTTTGTGTAGCATCATGGGAAACTCTAAAGAAATATGTGCAGTTGATAACTAGTACATATGTTGTGCTGATGCTTATTGAGGCGAGCATGCATAGTTTGTATTGTGCGGCCTTCATACTGCAGTATAAAGGCCGCACGATACAAATGATGCATGCTCGCCTCATAAGCATCAGCACAACATATGTACTGGTTATCAACTGCACAGTACTACAAAATATTTCAGGCTTTCCATCAAAAAGATCCAATTTTTTAGGCTGACCATAATAGATCAGTTGGCGGATACTGCAGTCTCCTTAATAAAGAATGGTTTTGGATTTTTAAGCTTGGCAAATTAATGACTGAAGGATTGAATTTACCTATAGAGAAAGTGGTCAAGTAGGCTCAGGCATTGGAGATCCCGCGATAATATCGTGGGATCTCCAGCGGTCATGTGACAGCTGTCAGAAAGCACTTCCGGGTTGTGGATGGCATGCGCTGCCAACCACAACACATCCGCAATTCTGGGAGATACTGATGAGCTGCAGATCATCGGTATCTCCCAGAAGCGATCGGACTGTGCAGCAAGGTGCCTCTTACAGGGGCAGTGTAAAAATAAGAATTAATAAAAAATAAAATTTTTAAAAACCTGTAAAGAAAAAAAAACATAAAAGTTCAAATCACCCCCCTTTTCCCCCATTCTCAATAAAAGTATTAAAAAAATTAAAAAATACATGTTTGGTATCGCCACGTTCAGAATCGCCCAATCTATCAACATATAAAATCAATTAATGAGAGCCCTAAACTGCGTAAACGGAAAAAATGGTCCAAACGCCAAAATTACATTTTTTTTAGTCGCCGCAACATTGCTATAAGATGCGATAATGGGTGATCAAAACAGAGCATCCACCCAAAAATTGTATCATTAGAATGGTCAGTTCAAGATGCAAAAAATAAGTCATCACACGGCCCCAGATACCGAAAAATTAGAACAAAATACGGCGCAAAAAGTGTGTTTTGTTTTTTTTTCCAAACTTCTGAATTTTTTTTCACCACTTAGATACCAGTAAAGGTATACATGTTTGGTATCTACAACTCGTACCAACCTGAGGCGTCACACTGTCAAGTCGGTTTTACCATATAGTGAACAGGGCGGCTAAAAACGCAAAAAACAAACGTGTGATTGCACTTTTTTTGCAATTTTACCTCACTTGGAATTTATTTTTGCAATTTCCTTGTACACTATATGGTAAAATAAATTATTTCATCTGAAAGTACAACTGTCCCGCAAAAAACAAGCCGTCATATATCTATATTGACGGAAAAATAAAAACGTTATGGTTTCTTGGAAACAGGGGAGCAAAAAACGAAAATGAAAAACGAAAAATTCCCGGGTCATGAAAGGGGTTAAGGATAACAAAGTCGATGTTTTGGAGTCACCATCACAAAGCCTTGATCTCAGTCCAATTGAAAATGTTATGTGCAAAGCTGAAAAGGGAGGTAAGCAATGCGACCTAGAACATGACTCAGTTACACCAATTTTGTCAGGAGGTATGGGCCCAAATTCCTATCACCTAATGTGATAAGCTTGTGGAAGAATATTGAAAATGCTTGACCCAAGTCATACAGTTTAAGGGTAATGGTACCAAATACTAATGAAATGTATGTAAAATTGTGACATTGCAGAAAGTAATAAAAATGTCTTAAAACACTGTTTCTCATTATTCTGGCATTTGACAAATATTAATAATTATCATAATCTTCATTGACCTAAAACAGGAAAGGTTTATTCAGAATTTATGTCAGGTAGTGAGAAAAAGAGGTATATGTGTCTTTTTATATAGTGTACTTAAACTTCTGGTTTCAACTGTATAGATGTGCCATCCGGGTATATACGTCTTCCATCCTGGTATATATGATCCTTTTCCTGGTGCATATGGTCCTCCTCCTGGTTTATATGGTCAGCATCCAGGTATATATTTCTCTATTCTGCTATATATGGTCTTCCTCCTGGTATATATGTCTCCATCCTGGTATATGTGTCATCCATCCTGGTATATATTGGCCCATCATGGTATATATGTCCCCATCCTGGTATACATGGTCTCCACACTAGTATATATGGGGGCTTACTGGTATATATGTCTCCCATTCTGCTATATATGTCCCCCTCCTGGAATATATGTCTCCATCCTGGTATATATGGGCCCATCTTGGAATATATTTCCCCATCCTGGTATATATGATCCCCTTCCTGATACATATGGTCCTCCTCCTGGTATATCTAGGGGCAACCGGGTATGCAGTTTATGATCCTCTTTCTGGTATATATATCCCAATTCTGGAATATATAGTCCTCATCCTGGTATATATGTTTCTACCTTTTTATATATGTCCCCGTACTGTCTCTAACACATAATTAAAAACAAAAACATTCTATTCACCTTTCCCACCACTCTCACATCACGCAGTGTCCTCTGGAGCCAGCACACAGCCCAGCCGCTGACATCGGAGTGCCAGCCAAGGCAGATGCCAGCATTGCTACCTGTAATGGCACATCTGATGTCAGCTCCCAGATGATGTGCTGGCAGTGTGTGTTGCTTGCAGGGACCAAACAGGTATCTGCACTGCGATGCATTTCAGCTGGATCTTCGGACACAGATTGAGCTAAAGCAAGCACTGCAGTCGGCAGAACCTGTGCCCTCTGGCCTGGTCCATGGACCGCTGATGGTTACTTTTTTGCTTTACTTGAACCAGCTCTCGTCCCATTCAGCACAGGCCTTTGTAATAAGCCTGAGCTAGCAAGAGGGGTTCCGACTATTTTTGTCATCCGTTTAGAGTCTGAGAACTTGTTGAAAGTGAGTTTTCAGCTCTTTTTACTTGGTGTTGGAGCTGTGATTTTGTGCCTGTGGGGTGGTGTGGCCTGGAGTCATAGGAACTCAGCCTTGTAGCTAAGAAGCCCATATCACCCACCCTGATTGTGCAATGTTGCTGCAGCAGTGATGGGCATACGTTGCTGCACCTTATAGTCTACAAAGAATTAGGGACCAATAAAGAAATTGCAGTGAGGTGACAGTGGGCTTCATACAATGTCATCAGAATGTTACACTGAAAATTTCATGTTCAGTTTTGCCTAACGACATTAGACCAATGCGTGATCTTACCATGTAGAGTCCATGTCCTTCTCTACAAATATGGTAAGAACATTAGGTATGTCAGAAATTAAATTGGGCAAACATTCATAACTCCATTGATAGCAAGCCATGTATTTGTGTTTGGCCCTCATGCTCCAAGTTGAATACATTGAGATCATTTACCCTTATACAGTAAGTCATTCTTGTAATGTAATACATTGTATGTGTGTGTTGCAATTATTAAAAATATAATCAACATAAACACCTTTTAACTCTGTGTGGTTGTCCAGCATCTGTATCATCTAAAATGTAGAAAAAAAAATTATCTCATTGATACAGCAGCATATAGTATATTACAATAAAACGTGCATAAGGAAATATTAACAACTGACATATCTTTAGCAAAGATTTTTTTCAAGTTAAAGTTGGTTCCATACATGTGAGTTGAGTTGTTTCTTCTGCTTTGTAATAAAACTGCTCAGTAGTATGTACGGTACAGTAGGAACCTTGATTTACAGCATAAGCCGTTCTGGGAGTGTGCTTGTAAGTCAAATCGCTTATATATCAAAACTAATTTTCCGATAAGAAATAATTGAAACACAGACAATTTGTTCCACAACCCAAAAATATCTACTGTATTCATATATATGTACTTGCAGAACTGTAAAACTATTACATCCCCTGCAGCCCCATCATCCTACTGCAGCCTCCAATATCACCATCATTCTCCTGCAGCCCACATCATCCCCATGCAGTCCCCATCATCCACCTGCAGCCCCATCACCCCCTGTAGCGCTAAATATCCCCATCATCTCCCTGAAGCCCCCATAATCTCCATGCAGCCCCCAATATTCCCATCATCTCCTTGCAGCTACCAATATCCCCTTGCAGCTCCCATCATTCCCCTGCAGCCACCAATATCCACATTAAAACACACTCACTCACCCTCTCACCGATCCGCCACTGCACCACTGTGTCCCATGCTGCACTAAGCTCTCTCAGCTGCCATACATGCATGAGAAGTTGCCAGCCAATCAGACGTGAGCATCTGGCAACTGGTCAAGTCTGGTTGGCTGGCGCCTCCCATACTTGTACGGCGGCTCCTGTACATGTACGAGAAGTTGCCGGACAATCGGAAGTGAACAACCGGTGGCTACTCGCGTATGATTGGCTGGCGGCTCCCGTACTTGTATGGTGGCTGAGAGAGCTCAGAGCAGCGGGCGGACAGCAGCGCTCTGATCTCGCTCTGCTACCAGCGGCTTGCCATACTTGTACTGCAACTGAGAGAGCTCAGAGCGGTGGCTGACAGTGGCAGGCGGACAGCATCGCTCTGAGCTCTCTCTGCTGCCGTACAAGTACAGATAGCTGCCGGCAGCTGAGAGAGCTCATAGCACCGCCAGACCACTGTAAATACAGTGGTGGACAACAGCGGGTGGGCGTCCAGATACTGTACCTCAGTATAATCAGTACAGTATACAGTAATAAGCATCACACATGCACAGTATATGTGCTCGTAATCCAAATTATTGGTCGTTGAGCAAATTTTAATTTTCAGAAATGGTAGCTCGTCTTTAAAAATGCTTGCAAATAAAGTTATTCGCAAATCAGGGTACCACTGCACTTGAAAACACACTGAAGGAGGTCCAGGCAGGTGTTTATTAAGCATCCATAACCAGAACGCAGGTGAGATCAGAAGCATCATCAGTGTGTGACGCCATGGAGGAGGCTGATTGTGCCATGGGTAAGGTGCGCCATGATTGGCTGTGAGTCTGTACAATCATCGATGCACCTGCGTCATGTGTGTTCCCAGCGCACACACTGTGGAGTATGTATGGCCACAACGTCACACTTCTGTAGCACCATCTAGCAGGAGTAATGACTGGCATTATGTATTTCTGAGCTGTTGCGTTGTGAAACATAGCATAATTGAGTGCCCTAGCTTTGTTTAACGCACATGCGCTTAGTAACGCAGCACATTGTGATTTTAGCTAATGTATTGACAAAGTTTCTGGGTCCTGTTCACAGTGCAAATACACTGACCAGACACTGTTGCCTTCAGCAGAGGAGGGGTTGTTGTCCACAGTCGTGCCATCAACAAATCACCATACACGAGCCAGTATGTATACATGTGCTGCAGTTTACTGAGCATCTCAAGTTTGCGTTTCAGGGGATGAGGGCTTTCCACTTCAGGCCAACCTCCTACAGCCATATCCCTGGGGGAATATACCCCTGACCAACGCCTTTTCAATTACCAGCTATCCCGGGCCTGTCGTGTGGTTGAAAACGCGTTGGGGATCATGGCCAATAGAGTCAGTGTGTTTCATACTGCTTTAAATATGAAACAGGAATCTATCCAATTGGTAGTGATGGCATGTTGTGTGTGGCATAACTTCTTGCATCGTAGGGATACTCAATCATACATGCTGGAGTTTTTGTGGATTCCGTGGACCCTGCAACTGGGGAACTCAGGCCGGGTGAGTGGCGTGCTGACGAACCAGGACTATCGTCACTCAGCCGGTGCTCCAGGGCCGCTCACAGCAGGATGCCAGAAGCAACAGTGACAGCTACTGCTCCTACTTTAATGGGCCTGGGGCAGTGTCATGGCTGGCATCACATAGTGTAGCCTCAATGGACTCAACATTGAAGAGATGATGTGGATGGGATCTGGATATATCTCCATGAAAACACAGGATTTCTTATTTTAAGAGATTCGTATTTTGAGTTTGGATTTTGCATCAGCGAGTCCCAATAATAAGTGTAGATCGGTCTGTGATTGAGTGTGCGTTTCGTCATTAACGAAAAAACCCAAGGGACCTATATTAACCGTATTACTTGATATCTTAGACGTTTTTTGTGTGTTATCATATTCTAATACATTTTTTTGGTTTTCAAAATGCTTGTGCAGGTACAATTTACGTGTACATTTAAAGAGATCGGATCTAAATTCAGCATAATTAAATTTTTCTGCCACACAAAAGTTCAACCCCTTGCGCAAGACCTCCAACATGTCATCTGACAGTACGCGGTCAGATAAATTATACACTCTCAAGGGCTGTGGTTTTAATCTCTCCAAGAGACTTGTTTCCTCTTGTGGGGAGGTGGTAAAATGGAGTCCTCTTCCTCTCCTTCTATTCCGTCCTCCTCTCCTAGTTCTTTTTTTTTTTTTTTGAACCATAATTTTTATTGAAATTTTGTTTCAAAACATAGTATATAATACAGTGAAAAATTAATTATGCAAAGATATAAAGAAATAAGGATATGATCATGTATAATAATGATAATGCATATTAATCATGCCATGAGGTTAAGGTGGACATTTTAAAGATGTATTTAATATACATAAATATGGCCTCATATGTAGTGATAATCTTAACCGTATGTTGGAACACTTGTGTTCCAAAACACAAAAATACAAAAATAAGCTTTCACTTCATAAAAAAGAAAAGAAATCCAAACATATAGTAAAACATTAAAGAACTTAATCCCTCCCCCCCAAATCCCCTTACACACTACCTTTCCTCTACTACTATAATCCAACCTATTCAGTCTATCTACACATCATCTCGTCTATATATTAATTTTCAATCTTCCTAACGTGCCTCCTAAGTCCTCTAAAGCATACCATTCTGTATTCACATAGGGTGTCATGAATAATTCGATCTCAGAGACCGAAAAGTTCTTTTCTATGTATGCTCTCCATCTGAGAAAGAATTTTTTGGTCAATTTACTCGGATTTCTGAGCGTCTCCCTTGACTCTAATGTTAGAAATTTTATGAGGGAGTCTCGGACCGACTCAAGCCTTGGCACGAAATCATCAAGCCAGTGCTGGAGTAGCAGTTTCTTCGCAATCACAGCTATCGTATGTAACAGAACATGGGGCTGCCCCATCCCTTCAGCTTCGTTTGAATAGTGAAACAACCACATCATTGGGTCCATACTTCTTTCTGCTGGATACAGACCCGCAGCCAATCCCCCCACTCTAATCCAGAACCTCTGTGTCTCTTGGCAAGACCAAATCCCATGTTCTAAGTCCGTCATGTGATGTTTGCATTTGGGACAGTATAATTTTCTTTCTCGATTGGTCGGAGAGGGTGGAATATTGAAACCTCGTATCGTACTATGCATGAGCCTGTATTGCGAGTCTCTCAATTTTTCATTAATAATGAATTTTCTAACCGTCACCCAACCATCTAATAGTTTCTGTGTTAAATTAGGGTCGTTAAAGTGTTTCTTCCAATTAGAGAATAGTTTGTGCACGGGAGCTGGTCTGAGTATACGTTGAAGTTTACCATACAGGTAGGAAATGGACATGTCCTCCACCCTCGTCCCCACCAAATCTTCCCATACCACATTGTCTATTTCATTAGAGATGTCGCACAGTCGGGACAAAAGGTGATGGTACAGTTGCAAATACTGCAACATATGCACCTCAGGAAGATTATATTTGATCATTATTTCTCTTCCAGTCAGCCACCTCCTTTCCTGCATGTGCATGAGATCCCCCAATGATACAATTCCCCCTGCCCTCCACACACGAAACAGCGCATTGTCTCGTCCCTGCAGAAATGCCGCACATGCCCAAGGATTTAGTCTGTTAGAGATTTTCCACGAGAGATTCATTTTCTTCCTGACTGCTTTCCACGTCATTATTGTGTCTCTACATATAGATGTTTGTTTAATGTCGGTAGGTAGCTCTGATAGTGAAGAATGCAAGAGAGCAGATAGTTCCCAAGGCCTTGCCCACTCTTTCTCCAGACCTACCGTATATCTGAGAATTTGGTTGTATTGTTTAACCAATCTAAAACGTTTCTCATGACGCACGCTAGGTTATAACCTCTGATATCTGGGAGTCTAAGTCCTCCATCTTCCTTTGATTAGATCAGGGTGGGGATAGCTATCCTAGCCCTCTTTTCCCCCCCATAGGAACCACGAGAAAGCAGCATTTAGTTTCTTAATATCTGTGTGCTTTAACAACATAGGAATAGTTTGAAGAGGGTAGAGCAGTCTCGCAAAGCTAATCATCTTGATAAGATGACAGCGACCTGACAACGACAGAGGCAGATTTCTCCATCCCTTCAGTTCTCTTTCAATTTTGTCTATAATCGGAGTGTAATTAAGCTTGTATATCAAACCGGGTGATCTAGCCAATTGAATGCCCAAATATTTTAGACTTTCCCTAGCCATAGGTATCCCAAAGATTGCCTCCCCTCTGGAATTGTTGTTCCAGAGAAGGTCCCCAGTTTCTCTATGTCTTCCAGAATAGCCTGAAGATCCCTTTGAGGATTTTATACAAAGCGGATAATGTCATCGGCAAATAGGGATAACTTAAAGGAAACCTGTCAGGTGGTTTATGCCTTCCCAGCTATCATTCTCTGTACCTGCAGCTTCATAATTCTATTCTAACCATCCCTGTTTGAGCTCATAGTGTAATGTGAAAGGTGAAAAAAAGCATTTATACACTTACATTACCTTATGTAGTGAGGCAGTCAGTCCCCAGCTTGGAGGACGAGGACTGTTTGGCAGGTTAATAGTTAACATTTCAGACTTGTGCTAGAACATGTTGGGAGACCTGATGTGATGTCACAACCATGTGACTACAATAGGCGGAGCTAAATTCTCATAGAACATAATACATTTGCTGGCTTAGCTCCGCCCACTATGGTCACATGTGTGTTACATCACACAGGTCCTTTAGCTATCCAAGTTAATAGTGAGTTAACTATTATCCTGCCAGACAGTCCCCCTCCTCCAAGGTGGGGACTGAAATGTAAGTGTATAAATGCTTTTCTTTCACCTTTCACATTACACTCTGAACTCAGACAGGGATGATTAGACTGGTATTATAAAGCTGCAGGTACAGATAGTGATAGCTGGGGGGGCATAAACCACCTGACAGGTTCCCTTTAACTTCTTTCTCCCCCACTCTAAGACCCTCAAAAGAGCTCCGTAATGCCAGATATCTCGCTAAAGGCTCAATTGCAAGATTAAAAAGGACGGGTGAAGGTGGGCAGCCCTGTCGCGTGCCCTTTTCCAATTTAAATGTGTTTGACAAAAAACCTGGTACATTAATACAAGCTTTGGGGTTATTATATAATGCTTTCAGATATTGTCGAAAGGGGCCCACCAATCCAACACGATCAAGGACTAGATCCAACCACGACCACCTCACATTATCGAATGCCTTTTCGGCGTCCAAGGTGACCATGGCAGGACTATCCCCCCTTCCAACTTCTCGACACCTCACAGCATCTAAAAGGAGCATTGCTCTTCTGACATTCGTCACCGTAGAGCGTCCTCTGACAAACCCCACTTGAAGCGGCGAGATCATCTTAGGAAGAATCGTGGCTAGCCTATCCGCCAGGATTTTTGATTAAAGCTTAAGATCTTGATTAATAAGCGAGATAGGTCTATAGCTAGCTGCGTCTGATGGTGGTTTGTTAGCTTTTGGGATCAGCTTTACATATGCCATGTTCATCCTTTCTGGTATTGGTGCACCCTGTAAGAAGCCATTATATAGTTCTTTTAACACTGGTGCAATCTGGTCTTTTAAAGATTTGAAGAAGGGGGGCGTGGCCGGATGCTGTGCTGAGCGGTCGCAAGCTTGTGGGGCTCCCGCCGACCGCCGCTATAATCCGCATCTATCGGCACACACAGCCTAAGCCTCAGGGATAATATGGGTCCCAAGAGGACCCGCAGCGGTCAGGCGCCGGGCGCTCCGCTCCCTAAGACTGCTCTAGATGCCTTTTTGGAGCAGGAGCAGGGGCGCGGCCTGGACCAGGCGCCATCATTGAGGCAGCGCGCGCACAGCAGGACCCTACCAGGAGGACTCGGATCCTGAGCAGGCAAGCAGTGGAGGGGAGCTGCTGGCGGACCCCAGGATGGAGGCAGAGGAGTCAGGCACACAGGAGGAGTTGGGAGAGGTGGAGGAAGCCGATAGCCAACAACAGCAGCACCATGAGGTACCTGAGGAGGGGGGCCCGGATCCCAGGCAGGGAGCTCAGCACAATACTCCCTACAATACCAGGGCTGCATCCAGGCTGGGGTATGGGGATTTCATGAGACCTCAAGGTCCCACACTTCCCAGTGGCTTTCAGGGGAACTACTACTCCGATCCCTCCTCCCCAAATATTCCAGCCTCAACATGGCCCTCAGGCAGGCTACGTGCTGGGAGGGAACATCTCCATGCCTCCCTCAGATTGGCAAACTCTATTAGCCTCCTTACCATCTAAAGATGACTTTAAGAATCTAATAAATGAAGTGAAAGAGGCATGTAGAGCCGAAATTCAGGTCGTCAAACAGGATTTACATTATCTCCGTACTAGAATGGAGAATCTAGAAGAGGAACATGATAATACCAGAAAACACCTGGCTGAGCTTCACCAGGTGGTGAATTCGCAGCAAGCCATTATTGAAGAAATGCAGGCACACATGGAGGATCTGGACAATAGGGGACGCAGATGTAACATAAGGGTGCGGGGGATCCCGGAATCGGCTGAAACAGAATCTCCGGACGCCATCTTGCAAACCATTTTTAACGACCTTCTGGGGACCCCCTCAATCCAATAACATCAAATTGGACAGAGCTCACAGGGCCTTACAGCCAAAGTCTATGACAGGGCAGCCACGCGATATCATCTGCTGTGTGCATGATTTTACGATCAAGGAAAGCATAATGGCCAAAGCCAGAAAAAATGAGAAAGACATGGCCTTCCGGGGAACTAAAATACAGCTATATCCGGATATCTCTCGCATCACCCTGCAAAAGAGAAAACATCTGAGGCCTCTGTTGGCGGCCCTTCGGGATCATCAAATCCCATATAGGTGGGGTTTCCCTTTTCTTTTAACAGCAAGGAGAGAGGGGCGCTCGGCCTCACTCCGTACCCCAGCTGACATCCCAACGTTTTGTGCTGCTTTGGGACATCCCTCCGGTTCACATCCTGCACTGGACCCTATATATTGCTGGGGCCCCTCCGCCTCCTGTATGGTTGAGGGTTGTGAAGACAGGGAGAGGAGAGAGTGGAGGCCGTAGACAGCGAGGCAGAGGGGGTAGAGCTCCTACGTCCCCCCGCTAGAAGATGACGTGAACTTATTTGGGTTTTCTTTTTTTTTCACCTGCTTGACTTTTTGTTCCTCTTGCCAAACATAGAATGGCTTGTGACTGACAGCATCATACGAGGTGGTTGGCGGGCGCCTCATAACGTACAATATATACAGCATAAGAAATTGTGGTCCGTTACCACGTTTCCCCATTTTCCTGGTGACCCCGGGGAGCTTTACCTTGTCCTGAACTGTTGGGAGGGGACTTGGTTTTCCTTTTCCTTATCCTTGGTTTCCCCAGAGGGGGTCTCTTGACCGGAGAGGGGAGGGGGGATGGAGGACTATTTTATTTTTTTTTCCTCCCTTCCTCCCTGGCTGGTTTCTTTTTATAAATTTTTCTTTTCATGTTATTCTACTTTCCTATTTTTACATAATTTAACAGTGATGATTCATTATTCATGGTTCTTCATATACAGTTAGGGCCAGAAATATTTGGACAGTGACAAAATTTTTGCGAGTTGGGCTCTGCATGCCACCACATTGGATTTGAAATGAAACCTCTACAACAGAATTCAAGTGCAGATTGTAACGTTTAATTTGAAGGGTTGAACAAAAATATCTAATAGAAAATGTAGGAATTGTACACATTTCTTTACAAACACTCCACATTTTAGGAGGTCAAAAGTAATTGGACAAATAAACATAACCCAAACAAAATATTTTTATTTTCAATATTTTGTTGCGAATCCTTTGGAGGCAATCACTGCCTTAAGTCTGGAACCCATGGACATCACCAAACGCTGGGTTTCCTCCTTCTTAATGCTTTGCCAGGCCTTTACAGCTGCAGCCTTCAGGTCTTGCTTGTTTGTGGGTCTTTCCCTCTTAAGTCTGGATTTGAGTAAGTGAAATGCATGCTCAATTGGGTTAAGATCTGGTGATTGACTTGGCCATTGCAGAATGTTGCACTTTTTTGCACTCATGAACTCCTGGGTAGCTTTGGCTGTATGCTTGGGGTCATTGTCCATCTGTACTATGAAGCGCCGTCCAATCAACTTTGCAGCATTTGGCTGAATCTGGGCTGAAAGTATATCCCGGTACACTTCAGAATTCATCCGGCTACTCTTGTCTGCTGTTATGTCATCAATAAACACAAGTGACCCAGTGCCATTGAAAGCCATGCATGCCCATGTCATCACGTTGCCTCCACCATGTTTTACAGAGGATGTGGTGTGCCTTGGATCATGTGCCGTTCCCTTTCTTCTCCAAACTTTTTTCTTCCCATCATTCTGGTACAGGTTGATCTTTGTCTCATCTGTCCATAGAATACTTTTCCAGAACTGAGCTGGCTTCTTGAGGTGTTTTTCAGCAAATTTAACTCTGACCTGTCTATTTTTGGAATTGATGAATGGTTTGCATCTAGATGTGAACCCTTTGTATTTACTGTCATGGAGTCTTCTCTTTACTGTTGACTTAGAGACAGATACACCTACTTCACTGAGAGTGTTCTGGACTTCAGTTGATGTTGTGAACGGGTTCTTCTTCACCAAATAAAGTATGCGGCGATCATCCACCACTGTTGTCATCCGCGGACGCCCAGGCCTTTTAGAGTTCCCAAGCTCACCAGTCAATTCCTTTTTTCTCAGAATGTACCCAACTGTTGATTTTGCTACTCCAAGCATGTCTGCTATCTCTCTGATGGATTTTTTCTTTTTTTTTCAGCCTCAGGATGTTCTGCTTCACCTCAATTGAGAGTTCCTTTGACCGCATGTTGTCTGGTCACAGCAACAGCTTCCAAATGCATAACCACACACCTGGAATCCACCCCTGACCTTTTAACTACTTCATTGATTACAGGTTAACGAGGGAGACGCCTTCAGAGTTAATTGCAGCCCTTAGAGTCCATTGTCCAATTACTTTTGATCCCTTGAAAAAGAGGAGGCTATGCATTACAGAGCTATAATTCCTAAACCCTTTCTCCAATTTGGATATGAAAACTCTCATATTGCAGCTGGGAGTGTGCACTTTCAGCCCATATTATATATATAATTGTATTTCTGAACATGTTTTTGTAAACAGCTAAAATAACAAAACTTGTGTCACTGTCCAAATATTTCTGGCCCTAACTGTATGTATGTACATGTCTCCCCCTCCCCTTCGTGTCTCTCCCTTTTGTGTTATCTCAGATCCTATTCCCTACACCGAGACTCGCCGAGATGAAAGATGAAATCCTTATACTATTCACCACCTGGAGACAACTTGGGAGCCACCTCTGCCTCAGGTATTACGCTTATAATGCAGAAGAGAGCCCATCTCCTAGGCTAAAATGACACGAATACTTTCTCTTAACGTACGGGGCCTCAATTCTCCCCGTAAAAGAGCCTTATTACTTAAAGAACTTCGCTCTTCTGGGGCAGATATCGTGTTCCTACAGGAGACTCATTTTGACTCCACTGGGTCGTTCAAATTTGCAGCTCATATATATCCACATCAATTTTCAGCTTTTTCTGACTCTAAGAGGGGCGGGGTAGCTATTTTGCTATCTGCCGCAAATCCAGTGCAAATCACCTCATCTCACGTTGACTCGGGAGGAAGATATATTATCTTGGACCTGACTCTGAACGGTCGATCCCTGCGCCTGGCCAATCTATATGCACCTAATGACGGGCAGCTGGGATTTCTGAAAGGGGTGTTTAATAGGCTAGCAGAACTTTTAGATGCTCCATCCATTGTAGGCGGAGACTTCAATGTCCCCTTCTCTGAGGTGTCTGATAGGTTCTCTTTGGGGGACAGCGGCTATCTGAGGCCCTGCAGAGGCTCTCTTTGGGCCTACGTAGACTGATCCGTGGGGAGGCGCTACTTGATGCCTGAATGGTAGCACATCCTGGCGAGAGAACATTTTCCTTCTTTTCTCACCCACACCAAACCCACTCCAGAATTGACTATCTATTTGTAAATTCACAGGTCCTGAGAGCAATGGAGAGGGTAGACCTTGGTGCAATATCGTGGTCAGATCATGCCCCTTTATCTATGGACTTTCAGTTCTCCCCATCTCGCTCTCATAGGAGCCTGTGGTGTTTGAACGAGTCTTTACTGAAAAACATGACAATTAGGGCATCTTTGCAGAGTCATCTTGAGGAATATTTTTCACTAAATGAGGGGTCGGTTTCCTCCCCTGGGATATTATGGGAAGCCCACAAACCAGTGATCCGGGGGCATTGTATTAAGGAGGGAGCTAGGGCCAAAAAGAATGAAAATACATTAAAAGAATCCCTTACGGCTAGTTTGGCCCAACAGGAAAAGAGACTGCTTTCCAACCCTTCGCTCCCTACCTTGAGAGGGTTGGTGAAATTGAGGGAGCAGCTGAAAGATTTAGCGGGGGGCTGAGAGGCTGCTAACCTTCACAAAACAAAAATTCTATGAAAGGGTAACAAAGCCCACACTATGTTGGCTAGACAACTTAAGGAGCGTCTGGCAACCTCGGGACCTCAGGCTTTACGTGATCCCGATGGGATTATACAGTACCATCCGGACGCTATAGCTGACATCTTCTATAACTATCACAGCAAGCTCTATAGTTTACATTCAAGTGGGGGTGGTGATTTTGGGAATCCCGAGGAGATAGATTCATACCTTTCCAAATTGAAGCTTCCTCCCCTGCCCCAAGGGTCTGCAGAAGCCCTCAGTGCTGTGGTGACCACTGATGAGGTGGGAGAAATATTGAACTCGCTACCTCAGGGTAAGTCTCCTGGCCCTGATGGTCTGACTTATCTTTATTACAAAACCTTTACTAAAATATTAATTCCTCACATCTCACATCACAGCTCTGTTTAATGCCTTTATGACAGGTCATCCTATCCCGGCCACGATGTTGCATTCCCACCTTATTCTCCTCCCCAAGCCACCCAGGAAAACATTGGACTGTGCTAACTATAGGCCGATTGCTTTGCTGAACTCTGATTTGAAGGTTGTCACCAAACTCCTGGCTGTGAGACTTAATAACTGGACACCTCATCTGGTTCATAAAAATCAGGTGGGGTTTATTCCCCATAGACAGGGAGGAGATAACACTAGGAGAATTGTTGATTTGGTGGACGTTCTGAATTGGAGGCGACAGCAGGCCTTGGTCTTAAGCTTAGATGCAGAAAAGGCCTTCGATCGCCTTTCCTGGCCCTTCCTATTTGGAACCATGCGCTCCCTGGGGATTTCGGGGGGGATTTATGATGGCTTTACAGGCGCTGTATAGTTGCCCTTCGGCTTCCATAAAGCTTCCTTTTAGTATATCCAAACCGTTTGCTATTTTAAATGGCACCAGGCAGGGGTGCCCACTCTCGCCTTTATTGTTTGCATTATGCATAGAACCCCTGGCTGTGGCCATCAGACTAGATCCTAACATCTCGGAAGTGACGTTAGGGAGCAAGCAATTTAAAATTGCATTATTACCGTTCCAGAACGGTTGTACTGTTTGTTTCTTTATGTCTTGTTTATGAAAATTTAATAAACACAGATTTACAAAAAAAAAAAAAAAATTGCATTATTCGCGGACGATGTTCTGCTGACCCTCACTAATGTTCATGTCTCCCTCCCAAACCTACTTAAAGTGTTGGGATCCTACGGGGCTCTTTCAGGCTATAAACTGAATTCTAATAAGACGGAAGCTATGCCTATTGGACTCCCTCCCGAGATGTGGGATCATCTGAGATTAAACTACAAATTCAGATGGAAGTCGGAAGCGGTTAAATATTTGGGAGTGCAGATAACATCCTCTTATGATACCTTATACAAACATAATTTCCCGCCTCTCTTCAAGGACATAAGGGCAAAACTCTCCAAATGGTTGTCTCTTCCCATGTCATGGATGGGCCGAATGACGGCAGTCAAGATGTCCATTCTCCCCCAAACTTATATATGCCTTTGAGACTCTGCCGGTGAGAGTTCCCTTGTCGGAACTGAAGTCACTTCAGGCTGCGATAATGGACTTTATATGGCTTCGGAAGAGACATAGAGTGGCTAGAGAGGTGCTTCTGACACACAAACTCAGAGGTGGGCTCTCGGTCCCTGACGTATTGAAATACTATTGGGTTACACATCTACGGAGAATCCCGTGCTGGACTTCCCTTTGGGGTTACAATAGGTGGACTGAAATAGAGAAACTATGGATAGCTTCAGTACATCCAAATTCATTTCTTTGGCCGCCTGCCCAGGCACATCCTTACTCTCCTCTGTTGGGCCCAATGCAGTTCACCCGGGAGCTATTGAACTCTTGCACGAAGAGATTCACCTTGATGTCGCCCTGCTCTCCTTTGGTGTCATTTATATATCAGCCACAACTCCCGAATAGTCTCGAATCAGATAGGGTTCATCCTTGGCTAAGGGCAGACCTCTTTAGATTTGCAGATATAATAGACGGAAAGACTATGGAGATATATACCTTTGAATATCTTAAAAAAACCTTTTCATTGCCAAATAGTTTTTTTTTACCAATATCTTCAAGTCAGGGATCTGGCCAGGTCTCTCTTTGGTAGGGCAGGGGTTTCAGTACCTACGGATTTTGAAAGGCTATGTAGGACATTCACGGGTACCAGGGGTCTGATATCTGCAATCTACTCTTTGTTATCTGACCCGGGCGTAAGCCAGGGAGGAGGGCTCAGTTACATGTCGAGGTGGGAGATGAGTCTGGGGAGGAAAATCTCTGACCAGGAATGGTCATATATATGGAGCAACGCTGCCAAATATTCCATCTGCACTATATACAAGGAGAATATATATAAAATCTTGACTATGTGGTATTATACACCGGAGGTGCTCCACAAAATGGACCCTTCTGTTCCCTCGACATGTTGGAGGTGCGGGAGTGGAGTGGGCTCGCTATATCACATCTTTTGGACTTGCCCCGGGATTCATCCTTTTTGGAGTCAGGTAAAGAATTTAATAGATAACGTGTTACACGATGACATCCCATTAGACCCCCTAGTTTTCCTCTTGGGCGCTAGAGTCAGAGGGCTGAATAAACTGTCGTCCAGACTTTTCCTCCACATGATCACTGCGGCTGGATGCTTAATAGCCAAAAACTGGAAGCAGACCTCTACCCCATCCCTTATGAGTCTTAAGAACAGGATTCTTGATGTTAAACGTGTGGAACATCTAACGGCGATGATGCACGACTCAGTGGATAAATTTTGAAGATCTGGTCTCTATGGGAGTTCTATGATGCAGCTAATGAGAGTATATCTTCTTGAGGTTGGTCTCAAGGGAAATGGACACCCCTTTATTTCTTTCCTAACCCCCACTACCCTTTCCAGTCTGTCTTGTCTATGTATGATCTGTTTGTTTTTCCCTGAGTTATGGTTCTTGTATAGATTCAAATGCTTTGGGTGTTTTATACATAATTGTAAAGGGGTGATTGAGTTATGAACATTTGCTATCTTTGGACTTTTAAGGAGGATCCTCTCTCGCAAGACCCGCCCGCTTAGCGGGGTGCAGGAATCAAGTCCGGGAGAGAGAAATCCTTTTTCATAACGACTGCTATGTCCATAAGAGATTGTTATTTTAATGACTACTATACCCTATTTTTATGACCTATTTGAAGTGGGTTTACAGTATCTTTGTCATCTGCTAATTGTAAAGTCTATACTATAGATTTTGTTTACATGCTGTTTATTTTTTGTTGAAAACTAATAAAAATTTATAGTTAAAAAAGATTTGAAGAAGGCCCCATTGAAGCCGTCCGGACCGGGCGCTTTTCCCTGGTTCAAAGTCTTAATTGCTGAGATAATTTCATCTATCGAAATGGGCCTATTTAAGAATTGGTTATCGTCTTCTGTCATACCGGTCATATTCATAGAATTGAGCCATGTCTCTCCTCCTTGTTCCTCGCCGTCTCTCTCTTTATATAAGGAAGCGTAGTATTTTCCCAATATTTGCACTATCTTTCCAGGGTCAGAAATAAGCTCACCTTGTTTGTCCCTAATCGCCCGAATGGGGGTGATGGGTTTTCTACCCTTCGGTAATCGTGCCAACAGGCGTCCAGCTTTATCTCCGAATCTATTTAATTCAATTTCCATATGGCCTCTGTAAATGTCTTCTCTTTTATTGGCCCATAAATCAAATGCTTTTTTGGACTTCAACCACTCCTCCCTATCTGCATCTGCCATCGTCAGTTTATATTGGAGGTATGCATCTCTCACATTAGTACTAGCTTTTAAATATTGCTCTTTTACCCGTCTTTTCAGTCTAATGCTGTAAGCCATGATATGCCCTCGGAGAACTGTTTTTGCTGTTTCCCAGAACAAGCCTGGATTTGACCGGTGTTCAGCATTATTCATGGAATAGTCAGACCACCATTCCCCAAGAAGTGTAACGAAATTTTCTTCTCTAACGAGAGTATCAGGGAATCTCCATAAATACCGTATATACTCGTGTATAAGCCGAGTTTTTCAGCCCAAAAATTGGGCTGAAAAGTCCCCCCCTCGGCTTATACACGGGTCATACGGTATGCTGTGGGGGGGGGCTGTGACCGGGGGCTGGAGGAGGCAGGAGGGGGCCGCGGTGACCGCATGCGGTCACGTGGGGCCGCCTCATTAGTGCAATGAATATGCATGGCATCTCCCCGTCCATCAGCGGCGGGGGGATGCCGTGCATATTGCACTGCACAGCCCCCCTCCTTAATATGGGTCCCCAGGTAGTAATAAACAGCCCCCCCTCCTTATCACGTCCCCCCCAGGCTGCGGCAGCTGTGAAAATAACAAACACTTTATACATCACCTTCCGACGCAGCTCTCCGCTCCTCCGGTCCTCTGCCTTCCGCTCGCCGGCTTCTTCTTCCTTGTTGTGCCGGTGTCATGTGACCGGGCGCAGGAGATGACGTCATTTCCTGCGCGCGGTCACAGAAGTCGGCACATCAAGGAAGAAGAAGCCGGCGAGCGGAGGGCAGAGGACCGGAGGAGCGGAGAGCTGCGTCGGAAGGTGATGTATAAAGTGTTTGTTATTTTCACAGCTGCCGCAGCCTGGGGGGGACGTGATAAGGAGGGGGGGCTGTTTATTACTACTGGGGCTGCTGGATACTACACTGGGGCTGTATACTACCACTGGGGCTGCAATACCACTGGGGCTGCTGTATATAGGGGCTGCAGTACCACTGGGGCTGCAATACCACTGGGGCTGCTGTATACAGGGGCTGTATACTACCACTGGGGCTGCAATACCACTGGGGCTGCTGTATATAGGGGCTGCAATACCACTGGGGCTGCAATACCACTGGGGCTGCTGTATATAGGGGCTGCAATACCACTGGGGCTGCAATACCACTGGGGCTGCTGTATATAGAGGCTGCTGTATACACCACTGGGGCTGCAATACCACTGGGGCTGCTGTATACAGGGGCTGCAATACCACTGGGGCTGCAATACCACTGGGGCTGCTGTATATAGGGGCTGCTGTATACACCACTGGGGCTGCAATACCACTGGGGCTGCTGTATATAGGGGGCTGCAATACCACTGGGGCTGCAATACCACTGGGGCTGGTGTATATAGGGGCTGCAATACCACTGGGGCTGCTGTATATAGGGGCTGCTGTATACACCACTGGGGCTGCAATACCACTGGGGCTGCTGTATATAGGGGCTGCAATACCACTGGGGCTGCAATACCACTGGGGCTGCTGTATATAGGGGCTGCAATACCACTGGGGCTGCAATACCACTGGGGCTGCTGTATATAGGGGCTGCAATACCACTGGGGCTGCAATACCACTGGGGCTGCTGTATATAGGGGCTGCTGTATACACCACTGGGGCTGCAATACCACTGGGGCTGCTGTATACAGGGGCTGCAATACCACTGGGGCTGCAATACCACTGGGGCTGCTGTATATAGGGGCTGCTGTATACACCACTGGGGCTGCAATACCACTGGGGCTGCTGTATATAGGGGGCTGCAATACCACTGGGGCTGCAATACCACTGGGGCTGG
This sequence comes from Allobates femoralis, assembly GCA_033576535.1. Classification (NCBI taxonomy): domain Eukaryota; kingdom Metazoa; phylum Chordata; class Amphibia; order Anura; family Aromobatidae; genus Allobates; species Allobates femoralis. Next base: position 435,010,218 of record JARQOC010000001.1, read on the forward strand.
TGTATATAGGGGCTGCAATACCACTGGGGCTGCTGTATATAGGGGCTGCTGTATACACCACTGGGGCTGCAATACCACTGGGGCTGCTGTATATAGGGGCTGCAATACCACTGGGGCTGCAATACCACTGGGGCTGCTGTATATAGGGGCTGCAATACCACTGGGGCTGCAATACCACTGGGGCTGCTGTATATAGGGGCTGCTGTATACACCACTGGGGCTGCTGTATATAGGGGCTGCAATACCACTGGGGCTGCTGTATATACCACTGGGGGCTGCTGTATATCATACTGCTGGGGCCTGTATACCACTGCTGGGGGCTGTATACCTGTGCTGGGGTCCACCCTCGGCTTATACGCGAGTCAATAGATTTTCCCAGGTTTTGGGGGCAAAAGTAGGGGGGTCAGCTTATACACGGGTCGGCTTATACACGGGTATATACGGTAATCTTTTCCCTTTTGGTATATGTCTTTAGTTTCTAACGTCAAGGGACTGTGGTCAGATATCACCATATCCTCGACCTTTGATTCCAGAATTTTATGGAACAACTGTTGGGAGACAAAGAACATATCTAGTCTCGACCAGGATTCATGTGCATGAGAAAAGTGGGTATACTCCTGTTCCAAAGGGTGTAGCATGCGCCATGCATCGGTCAAGCTGCAGTCAGTGAGAAAGTCTTCGAATGGGCTTGATCTGGCAGGGAGAGATGTCGTCAACCCCCACGGCTCCTGTCCTCTCTTTCATTAACTACCAGATTGAAGTCCCCTCCAACTAGCCTATTACAGTCTTGATCTATTAATAGTTTGCTCTGTAGTTTCAGTAGGAAAGATTTTTGCATTGTATTTGGGGCATAAACACTGTAAATGCTATATGTAGTGTTCTGTATCTGGATGTTCATGTGTAGTAGTCTGCCTTCGTCGTCTGATGTTGTGGTCAAGACCGTGTATGATAGTGATTTATTTAACAATATTAATACCCCAGCTTTCTTGTTTACTGCACTAGAGCCATAAACCTCCCCCATCCACATTTTCTTGAGCCTAAAATAATCTTCTGACGTCAGATGGGTCTCCTGGAGCAAGGCCACATCTGTCTTCAGCCTTTTCAGATGACGAAGTACCATCATGCGTTTCGCAGGGGTGCGTAGCCCCTTAACATTCCACGAGACCCATCTAACCATCGCAGTAGCTCCTCTCTGATTTTCTCAAACAGATATCATGCCTCAAACGGTAATGCGTGCCCAATCGGGAATTAGGCTTCAATTCCAGATCCTTATCAGAGATGACGTGAAATCAACAAGTACAATAAAAGTAGCAAGGTAGTTGTGTAGTCCTCCCTATTTCCCATCCCAAATGTAATCCCCTCAACTTTTCTCACCCTCCTCACATCAAACATTTTGTGACTTCTCTTTTTTCCTTCCTGGTAATGGTGAACACATACCAACACCCGTCTCAACACCCACCTCTATTATGTTTTTAGAAAAAGAAATAATGATAACATATATTCCCAAACCCTGTGTATAAACTTAACAATTATTAAACTTTCCAAGGCATCGCAAAAATTCTCCCATATCATTCCGTTAGGAGAAACAGTCTCACAGATTTAAGAATTGATGATATAGTAAACGACTGTGGTAGCTTTTAAATATGATTCCACCTCCCCCACCCTCCCCCAGATGCACCAAGAGTCACAAGATGCTATGGTTTCCCCTTCCACTTAAAAATCTAAACCCCTCCTTAGTAACTTCCAAAGTCCCCGTGTGTGACTGACACCTATTTCGCCCATTGCTCGGCTGAAGATGATAGTCACAGAGAGGAGAAAAAAAAAAAAAACAGAAAAAAAAGAAAAAGAAGGGGGGGGGAGGTAAAGGAAAGGGGAGCACCACAGGAGGTTAAATCAGATGTTACGGGACAGCCGGAAATCCAAAGCCGTCACTTCTTCCCTGCTTTCCTCTTTCTCAAGAGTCTACTTTTTTAAGCAGATCAAATCTCCATTCAGATGTTAAATTGATTCTACTTCTTCTTAGACCATCTAGGCATGGTGTAGAGACTCAGAACGAAGTCTATAAGTTCTGGTAGGTTCGTGATCTTTTTCCTGTACAGATTCTCGATCCTGCTGCAAGCCTGGTTCTGTAGGACTATTGGAGTTTGATCGTAGTCTGTTAGGAGATTTTTGTCCCTTTGTAATCACCGCCAATGCTTCCTCTGGGTTGGTGAAGGACAACATAGTACCCTCTTGGGATCTGAACCTCAGGGTAGCTGGGTAGTTCAACTGGAAGCGAACGTTCTTCTTAAACAGGGAAGTGCAAACTTCGTTGAAGGCCCTTCTGCGTCTGGAGACCTCTATGGAATAATCTGCAAAGATTTGAGTTTTATAGCCCAGAATCATGAGGGTTGCCTTTTAGCTTTATAAGCCCGCAGAATTTCCTCTTTGTCCCTGTGGTTCAGGTATTTGGCAATGGCATGGTGGGGTTTATCTGTTGTTTTGTCACGTCCCGACCCGTTGTTACCACCACTCCCAGGAGGGTCACGAGGGGGACCGATTCTGTGGGTCCGTTCTGTTCTACATTTATGTGTCAGTCCCAGTGCCTTTGGCAGTTCGACTTCAAATATCTCTTCTAACTGGATCATGGAGACGGACTCAGGGAGACCTACGATTTTTAAGTTACTTCTGCGATTTCTATTTTCCAGGTCATCTAACTTGTTCAGAGCAAATGTAGATTGTTTCTGGAGGGATTGAACTTGCTGCTCCAGCTCCATCACTCTATCTTCTGCAGCTGCTACTCTGGATTCGGCCTCATGCAGCTGTTTCTCATGCTGCCCTAATTTAGTATGTAATTCTTGGGCACTAGCAGCCACTAGGTCAGAGACTGCCTGCTTAAAATCCTCAGCTAGGTGGGCTGCCAGCTCTTTGGCCAGCAATTTGTAATCCAATTTGTGTGCAGCAGTTGTCATAGTGCTTTCCGCCATAGATGTAGGTTCTCCCACACAGTGATCCATCCGTCCCTCCGCCTCCAAGCCCTGGGTGCTCGTCCCCGCTGCCCCTCCGATCATCCCCGCTGGCTCGCGCCTCTCCTGCGCTTCTGTTACCTTTGTGCATACATACAGGGGCTGCTCCTGGCCCTCCCCTATCTCCGCGGCCGCCATTACTGCTTTGGAGCCTTTTTCTCCACCGCCGCCGTCGGCTCCAGAGGACCCGCCATCCGTGCCTCTAGTGACGTAGCAGTCCATCGTGGACGCCGTTCCGGACCTTCCTCCCAACATAGTTGTTCCGAGGCTTGGGGAGCTGGGTGATAGTGAGACGGTGATCGGAGCCCGCTCAGCAGCCTCCGACCATGAAGGTGCTGGAACCGGAAGTCCGTCAGGTTCCCATTGATATCTTGGGTTTCTTCCTCAGCCTGCGCTTTTCTCCAGCCCTCTCCTAGTTCTTCGTCTAAAGGGATATCCTCTTTAATGGGATTCCTGCCGCAGTTGTGCTCTGACAGGTCATGCGTCAGCTGTCAGCCAAGTGCTGGCAGCTGGGACAGGGCCTCCGGAAAGTCGGCTGACAAGGGCAGGGATGGTGGTCGATGGCTTACCCCCTTTACCGATGGTGACGACTGGCTTCCTCACCTCTGGTCTCTGGATGGCCTCATAGGCGTCTGCGATCTGCGCTGCTTTGTTTGCATCTGGTGGCTCCCGATCTATCACGAACTGTCGAATCTCAGCTGGACAAAGATGCAGGAACTGGTCTTTCACCATCAGGTTCTTTAGGTTATCAAAGGTGGTCACTGACAGTCCTTGAATCCACTGCTCAAAGGTGGTTCTGAGCCCATGCACCACATCACTGTAACTGTCGTGTGGTCCACGCTGGAGGTTCTGGAACTTTCTACGGTACACCTCAGGAGTCAGCTGGAACCTCTGTATTAGGGCTTGCTTAATAGCATCATAGTTCCCGTCTTGCTCTCGAGGAAGATCCAGAAACGCTGCCAGAGCTTTGTCTCTCAGGACTGCAATGAGGTACCGGGCCCACTGGTTGGGCGGCAGCTGGTACTGTAAACAAATCTTTTCAAAACCCCTCAGAAAGGTGTCCAGGTCTCCGTCGTCTTCCAGCACAGGAAAATGCCCTGGACGGGGTTTAAACATGGCCGAATGGTTAGGCTCACCGTTCCGTGTAGTGAATGGTGATCTCCCCATTTGGGCCATCTGCAGTTCCTAGGCTCTCTGAGCTTGGGCCTCCCGCTCGGCTCTCTCAGCCTCTCGGTCGGCTCTCTCAGCCTCTCGTTGAGCTTGGGCTTGCCGCTCAGCAGCCTCTCATTCAGCTTGGGCTTGCGGCTCTGCAGCCTCTCGGTCGTCTCTCAGGTTCTCGCTGAGCTTGGGCCTGTCGCTCTGCAGCCTCTCTGTCAGCTTGGGCCTGTTGCTCGGCTCTCTCAGCCTCTCGCTCGGCTCTCTCAGTGTCTCACTGAGCTTGGGCTTGCCGCTCTGCAGCCTCTCGGTCGGCTCACTTGGCTTGGGTCTCAGCCTGCCGCTCGGCAGCCTCTCGCTCGGCTTGGGCCCGTAGCTCGGCAGCCTCTTGCTTGGCTTGGGCCCGCTGCTCAGCAGCCTCCTGGTGTTGCTGAATTAGGTTCAGCCATCCTTTATGATTCTCTGCAGGAAGTTGCTGTAGAGCCATTTGCAGATAGGAGTTCATACTTTGGCTGACCCCTGCTTCTGCTGAGCTCTGGTGAAGGGCTTGCTCTGCTTCAAGTTGCACCAGTGCAGCCAACAGTTGTTCTTTGTTTTTGCCAGAGGGACTGATGCCTTTGGTCGTACATATTCCAGCAAGAATGTCATTTTTCTGCTGGCTGTACCAGAACTCTCCAACCAAGACCATTATTTCCAAACAAAAACAAAAAGGTTAGAAAAATGAAGAGGAGGGTAGGGGTAACTGCTACACATACAATATTGTCTCAGATCTAATAAACACTGAGTTCGATCTTCAAAACTTTTGTGCAGAGTTCTCATAAGAACTGTGCCAGTTTTTAGTGAGAGGAATGATTGCTCAAACCAGATCACTAATGTTCTATGATCCCACCATTGCCACCAATTGACACGTAGACTTAGTCAAGACCTGCAGCTCTCTGGCGCCCCCGTATCCTGCTGGTCAAACCTGGTATTGCCAGAGGATAAGAAAGGAGCCCAGCTGTTCTAATTTATGTTGTATACTGCGGCACATGATGTGACAGGATGTATATATACAACCAGTTCCTGCTAGAAACGTATATATACCTCGATCCAGTCACCCTCAGGCCCACAATATTACATAAATACAAAACATTATGCTGCCACCACTGATGTCTTTCAGGTGGATCGGTCATCTGTCTAGTAACGTGAAAAGTGGGGTTGCGTGTCAGCACGTCATAGAACAAGAAGAACGATACTAAGTAAATTGATAAAGTTTACTCCAGAAGTTGGCAGCATTCACAAAAAGATATACAAGATATTACAAAAGAGACATTTTACAGATATGCATAAGACAGTTATTAAGATAAAAGGAATTAAAGTAAGAAAGACTACAACCTGTTCCGTGCGATGGAGGTTCAGTGGGGGAAGGAAACCCGGAGATGGGTTAGGATTCCGGCCTCTTAGCAAAGAGTGTTACTACGTCCTTCTCTTAAGCTGGAATGAAGCCAAAATGGACGCTTTGGTTTTAAGTAAAAACCCAGAAAATCAAGCCACCCCTCCTTGTGTTCACCTCCCTGGGGGCTGACTTTCTGAGATCCTCCTCTTTCACAATTCTCAAAACCCCTCCATGTTTCATATTCCTGGGTGGGATGCTTCCACATTCAAAATATGTACATCATGTTTACTCTCGTGTAATTTCATGAAGATGGATATCAAATATGATATATCTATGATGTACAGAAGGCTAAAACTCATTTCCTAGGTTTCTGATGGTTTCTCGGATCTCTAATCGGTACCATTGGACAAGCAAAAATGTAAATAATCTGATCATATTATTTATGTGTGTGAGGCATGAATGGGTCTTATTAACTGTGACATTAACAAAACTACATTTTAAGACAAAGAACTTTGGAGGGAAAAAACAAAAGTTTTAGCTTCGCTTTAGGTTTTTATGACTCTGCAACCATAAATACCGGATGGGGAGGGGGAGAGAGAGAGGGTTGCCGGAAGAAACTGATCTACAGAAACACGTTATGAGGGAAAATGTTATGTCAGTTTTGGATGACTTTTCCAACATCTTAAAATAATGAGAAAAATTCATACTTTCATGACACAAGCGTTTATTTATGTTAATGTTGATGATTATGGCTTACAGCCGATGAAAACCCAAAGGTCATTATCTCAGAAAATTAAAGTAGGGATGATGAAATGTTAAAAACCGGGCTGCCATATTCCCCAAGACATCAAAGGGTGAATATAATATTGATTTATTAGTCAACGCATATCAGGGCTTCCTGAAACGCCCTGAAACATGGCAACATATTTGTCCTGAGGAAAGGGCCAGGGAGCCCTGAAACGCATTGACTATTAAATTGATATTATATTCACCCTTTAATGTCTCATGGAATACAGCAGTGTGGTTTTTAACTCTTCATCCTCCCTACCCTATATGCACTACGCTGGGGACTGCAGCAGCCATGATATGCTTTTATAGTGGTTGTGAGTCTCACAACCTCACAAGGTGAGCCTCTGAAACCTATTTAGGTAATATTTTATCTCTCAGACCCTTCATCCTCCCTACTTTAATTTTTTGAGATAATGACCTTAAAGATGACCTTTCACCAAACCAGGCATGGTGATCTAATTATAGCACTGGATGCAGCATGTCTGCTGCATCCAGGCAAGGGGTCCCCAAGCACTTGAGCCGTCCTGTACCCCGAGTAAATACACTTAGAAAACTTACATCGTGCAGCCATAAAAGCGGTGGCTAGAGGCTGCAGCCAAAGGGCAGATTCACACCCCCTGCATGTGTAATCTGCCCACCGCTGCCAATCATTGTCTCCCTCTTCTGCAGTATAACACAGAGTTTTTGTTTTTTTTCCCCCAGAAATGGCCGTTTAGCCCAGCCCCCCTGCGGTGACACCACTGCTTATACCCGCCGGGTATAAGCGGTGATGTCACTGCAGGAAGCGGGGCGGCCGGCCTCCTGCTCTGACATCACCACCTTTCCCTGCCCTGATCTATGTTAACCATAGAGCAGGGCAGGTATAAGCGGTGACGTCACCGCAGGGGGGCGGGGCTAAACGGCCATTTCTGGGGGGAAAAAAACTGTGTTATACTGCAGAAGAGGGAGACAATGATTGGCAGCTGTGGGCAGATAACACATGCAGGGGGTGTGAATCTGCCCTTTGGCTGCAGCCTCTAGCCACCTCCTTTATGGCTGCACCATGTAAGTTTTCTAAGTGTATTTACTCGGGGTACAGGGCGGCTCAAGTGCTGGGGGACCCTTTGCCTGGATGCAGCAGACATGCTGCATCCTGTGCTGTAATTAGATCACCATGCTTGGTTTGGTGACAGGTCCTCTTTAATATAGCTGTTTCACTTTATGCATTGAATTACTGAATTTTGCTTTTTGATGATATTCTAATTAATTGAGATGCACCTGTAACTCAAAGACTTTAGAAAACTTTTATAAAACTAAATTAAATTTATGAAAAAAATATTTATACATAAACGTGCCTACATTTTTCACATGATTTCTCACCAGAAAGCTCATAAAAAAAGGTTTTTAGGTTTTTCCAACATATTTTCCACTGCAGCCTGTTCCTAGGTCTCCCGATGGAGCTGCAGTTAAAGGAAGAGGACGCCAGCAGAGTTGAATTGGGTGTGCAGATAGGACTCGGCAGCTCTGCTCTGCCAGGCAGGGGACCATACGATTTCTGGATGCTTGTGTCATGTCACTGACCAAATGCTGTGCCTGCAAAAGAGGAGAAAACCATGTCTTCTCCATCAGGGTCTCCATGGGCCTGCAGCAGACACAGCAGTGAGAAGAAAACACACCTAAACTCAGAAGAGCAGCCATAAGGAGCACAAAAGTACTGCTAATGGGATTTTTTTTGCAGTGGCTGCTAAAATTACCTTAATCCAGGAGAACATACAGGTATAATATGGTGAGCACTCTCTTCATGATGAGAAGAGGGGGAGAAGCCTGGGGCAAAGGCTGAACAGGAGGAAGCATGGCCTGATACAAGAGGGGGAAAACTGAAACAGGAGGAGGCATGTCCCAATACAAAATGCGGTGAACGCTGAAACAGGAGGGGGCATTGCCTGATGCAAGTGAGGGTGAAGCCTGTAATAGGAGGAGGCATGGCATGATACAAGAGGGTGAAAACCCCGGAATAAGGAAGTGGCATGGCCTGATACAAGAGGGGGCATAGCCTGAAGCAGGATGAGACAAGGACTAATGCAAGAGGAGGCATGGCAGCTGCAGCTCACTGCAGTGTGGGAGTCTTAAGTTAACGGCCAGGACGTCCGGTGCAGAGTTTTAAAATCAGGACTGTCCGCTGTGTCCTGGACATTTGAGAGCTATGGATTTTGATATCTTTGACAATTAATCTTTATTCTGTTCATTTAAAAAAACAAGGCATACAAAACAAAAATGTAGAACATAATAAAACATTCAGAAATATATAAAATATACATACCAGTGAATCTGAAGAAATATTTTTATCAATATCCTGTGGGCATTGCTTTCTATCTTGGATTTTTAGTTCTATGTCAGCCTCTTTTTTCATATTACAGCTGAAAAAGAAAGCATTGTAAATGTAAATTATTGTCTACATTGCACCTTTTTAGACATATTACATACCAGTGAATTCTAATTGTGAAAGTCTTCCCATAGTTTTTTGTCTTTATGATAAGGCATTTACAGTATCTGTTCCCAGCGCAACAAATCATGGGAACTTGGCTTAAATGAGAGGTTCTACAGTAACAGCCAATGTCAGTCCCATAATTGATTTTCACTCTTTCACCTACTAGATACAGCGATCAATAGGGTCAGCAGGATTTAAATGGTTGTGAGAAAGAGGGGCCCCATGTTTCACCACATTAATCCTCCTTGAACCGAAGAAGGATGATGATGGTTACTTTTGTAACCAGAGACCAACCATTTGCTTCTAGGTCTGCCAGCTAGAGTGGCCTGTTTAACTGGCCAAACATATTAAATGGCCGCAGGTCGCAAAATGTTTCAGATATTTTTCAGTCAGCAGCCATCTCACTCAACTTACCTATACACAGAAGCGCTATTTCAGCTGGGAGCTCCTGTGTTCTCTATGAGAAAAGCCACCAGCTGAGTAGCTATCTTCAGGAGAACATTGCCAACAGCATTCCGAAACAAGACATGCAAGATCAACATCTCCTCTAAAGATTATTTGGCCAGTTAGACCTAGAGATGAGCGAATCTTCCCCAAACATGTTTGTCAATTTCAAATTTGGCACAAGCATTGCAGATTTGGTTCGCAATTAGAAACTCAAGCTTTTTTCAAAATCAAAAATCGCCAAATGCGGCTTTGTTTAAGAAAAAAGTTCAATATTTAAAATGACCCCTAAAACTTTCCCTGTCGGTTTGGGGCCAAAACACTCACCAGAAGACCCTTGGCTGGGAACAACACCTAACCTTACGATTAGGAGTGTTCCCAGCATTAGGTCAACCAGCTTGTATCAATCTGTAGAATGTTTTGGAGCTTTAAGTGAATTTTTATAAGCTTACTGGAGTTTGCCAGTGTTTTGACACCTGCTTGATATGAATTTTGGAAACCGTGCCAGATGTGGGAGCAGCTGTGAAGTCCAGGAAGCTTACAATATCCTTAAAACTTTTGTTTAAGAGAGCTTAATATTTTGGGTGGATTTTTTTTTCAAATATTTATTTTTGTATTTTTTATTTATTTTTTTAATGTTTTTTTTAACGTGATAGCAATTCATATAAAATAGCATATGGCCATTATATACTTCACATACATGGTCTTATAGCTCTGTTCACACTCCTGAAACACCATACTATGGATATTGCCTCTTGAAAATGTGCAATCACAATGCCATTTCATTCCATATGTTTACAATACAATACAAGACCCCTTTAAATTTTTCACTCTTTGTTTCATTGCCACCATTTGGTAAATTAAAAAAGTTACTTTTTTTTCTCATTAATGTACACTCTGCACCTCATCTTGACAAAAGAAAGAAATGAAGATATTTTTACAAATTTATAAAAAAAGAAAAACTGAAATATCACTTGGTCATAAGTATTCAGACCCTTTGCTCAGTACTGAGTATTTGCACCTTTTGAGCTAGTTTAGTCATGACTCTTCTTGGGAATGATGCAACATGTTTTTCACACCTGGATTTGGGGATCCCCTGCCATCCTTCCTTGCAGATCCTCTTCAGTTCCGTCAGGTTGAATGCTGAACTTTGGTGCACAGCCATTTTCAGGTCTCACCAGAGATGCTCAATTGGGTTTAGGTCAGGGCTTTGGCTGGGCCAGTCAGGAATGGTCACTGAGTTGTTCTGAAGCCACTCTTTTCTTATTTTAGATGTGTGCTTAGGGTCATTGACTTGTTGGAAGGTGAGCCTTCGGCCAAGTCTGAGGCCCAGAGCATTCTGGAAGAGGTTTTCATCCAGGATATCTCTGTACTTGGCTGCATTCATGTTTCCTTCAATTACAACCAGTCATCCTGTCCCTGCAGCTGACAAACACCCCCATAGCATGATGCTGCCACCACCATGTTCCACTTTTGGGATTGTAGGTGATGAGCAGTGTCTGGTTTTCTCCACATATACCGCTTAGAATTATCACCAAAAAGCTCTATCTTCATCTCATCAGACCAGAGAATCTTATTTCTCATAGTCTGGGAGTTTTTCATGGGTTTTTTTTTTTTTGCAAACTCTGCAGGCTTTCATATATCTTGCACTGAGAAGAAGCTTTCGTCGGGCCACTATACTATAAAGGCCCAACTGGTGGAGGGCTGCAGTGATAGTTGACTTTGTGGAGCTTTTTCCCATCTCCCTACTACATCTCTGGAGCTCAGCCACAGTGATCTTGGAGTTCTCCTTTACCTCTCTCACCGGAGCTCTTCTCCCACGATTGCTCAGTTTGTCTGGACGGCCAGGTCTTGGAAGATTTCTGGTGGTCCCAAACCTCTGCCATTTAAGGATTGTGGAGGCCACTGTGCTCTTAAGAACCTTGAATACTGCAGAAATTGTTTTGTAACCATGGCCAGATGTGTGTCTTGCCACAATTCTGTCTATGAGCTCCTTGGGCAGGTCCTTTAACCTCATGACTCATTTGGTCTGACATGCACTATGAGCTGTGAGGTCTTATATAGACAGGTGTGTGCCTTTCCAAAGCAAGTCCTCTCAGTTTAATTAAACACAGCTGGACTCCAATGAAGAAGTAGAACCATCTCAAGGAGGATCACAAGGAAATGGACAGCTTTTGACTTAAATATGAGTGTCTAAGCAAAGGGTATAAATACTTAAGACCATGTGATATTTCAGTTTTTCTTTTTTAATAAATGTGCACAAAAATCTACATTACTGGTTTTTTTCAGTCAAGATAGGGTACAGAGTATACATTAATGAGAAAAAAAATGAACTTTTTTGAATTTACCAAATGGCTGCAATGAAACAAAGAATGAAAAATTTAAAGGGGTCTGAATACTTTCCATACCTACTATATAATTCATTTGAAGCTGTCTTTACATTGCTGCAGTCCCCAATAGCCTTATTCAGCATTCCAATTGTATTGGTGAATTGGTTACCTGAATAAAGTTATTTGTTTTCATCATATTTTCTCCTACAAATATGTCAGGCTTCAATAATCACTGCGCCTAACCACAACCCAGTGGTTACCTTGTGGCATGGGAAACTGGATTTGTGAGTGATGTTACTTCTGCAGCCCAGTGCATGGAATGGTTAATAATGGGAGCTAGACAACAAGATTGTGCAAACAGTAATATCCTGTAGTGATTACTACTACTACTACACTACTATTACACTACTGTAGGATATTGTCTCATTTAGTCCTGGCACTGGAAGAGGTGGACCCCTAGGCAAACCAAACAGACGTTACTGCGGAGTTCAGAGCCATATTAGCAGTGCAGTCCAAAACCAGCTACACTCTGCTACACTGTGCTTCACTTGCTAACATGTGCCTCCATTGCGCAGTTTGGCAATAGATCCCCCGCAAGACATGCCTGATCTGGAGGAGGTCATCTTCATTACCACCCCAGGGGAAGAGGATACTTCAGCATCGGCAGCATCAGAACTGGATCGGCATGCAGAGGAGATGGTCACATATATGACCTGGAGCTCCACTGTGTGACCCACGTTGGGCTTCATCTCGAGCAAGGTGTGGATACAGTCCTGCTAGAGAAGAACCCGAAGAGCTCACAGTCAGAAGATGACCCTTTCCCTAAGCCATCCGGGTCTGGGAGTACTAGATGTCAGACTGCAGAGGATCTTGCAGCATGCCTGGCATTCTTTCACCTGCACCCGGTGCTACAGCTACAAGATGACAAATTCCATCAGGATCAGGAGCATGAAGCAGAGGATAAAAAGGAGGTAGAAGAGAAAAAAGACCCTGTTCCCCAGCTATGTGTACCACCCCTGCCAGCGGCTTTCGATTGGGAGAATGGCATGTGGGGACCCCTACCCCCTCCAAGTAACTATCCGACATGGCATGAACCACTGTGTCCTGTATCCTTAATTGATGATATTCGGTTTGTGGTTTGCCATCGCCCGGGAGAGGTTACATGGTTCTAAGACCATTCACTTCCATGACTAGTGTACCCAAGGCTAGGTGGTGGCATTCTTGCAGGATAGGGGGTTTGGGTTCCTAGTGGAACAAGGTACTGGGCATTGGTGCTACGTCAACCGGTCAACTCTGCTGCATGACTATCTTCTCAGAAGACTATGCACTATCTTTTATAAATATACAAAATCACTATACACCTTATATCCATAAAAATTCTCATGATTAAGGATACATCATTCCTATAAGGTGTATATATAACTGGAAATAAGTAACACTCCTCTCAATTATTAATTAAGTGGACACCACTATGGAGTTTAGGTTACATAAAATATAACTTTTATTATTGGTATAAAAGCAGACACATAAACGTTATGAAACGAAGCACAAGGAAATTCCAAAACAACTGCAGTAGGGTAGTAACCCCCTGGGTTAAACCGTGCACCGTGAGGCACAATTCACAATAATGTTAAGTTACACAAGTAAGGAGTGTGTTAGCAGACAATTTATGGAGTAATACCATTACATCAGTCACTCACCCATAGTGCACTCTTGTGATGGACCTGGCGGTTCCCCGGGGGGCCCTGTCCTGCAGCACGCCCCTAACAGCTGTTTCGCCGCTGCTTGGTCGCAGGGGCACCTGCGACCAAGCAGCGGCGAAACAGCTGTTAGGGGCGTGCTGCAGGACAGGGCCCCCCGGGGAACCGCCAGGTCCATCACAAGAGTGCACTATGGGTGAGTGACTGATGTAATGGTATTACTCCATAAATTGTCTGCTAACACACTCCTTACTTGTGTAACTTAACATTATTGTGAATTGTGCCTCACGGTGCACGGTTTAACCCAGGGGTTACTACCCTACTGCAGTTGTTTTGGAATTTCCTTGTGCTTCGTTTCATAACGTTTATGTGTCTGCTTTTATACCAATAATAAAAGTTATATTTTATGTAACCTAAACTCCATAGTGGTGTCCACTTAATTAATATGCACTATCTTTGTTGGGGAGAAGGTCACCTTCATGGTTCTCGGTTGACATAAGTCATGTTGCCACTTCCAACGAATTTGAAAAGTTGCAGGAGGAGCCTGAGCAGGAAAAACTGTGGCACTGAGCAGAAGACATGCTTCTCTTGGTTAGCCAGCCAGATTCACCCAAACCTACAGGGCCTGTTGGTGCTCCACAAGTTGCTCCTGTCTCTCCTTGAGGGGGTGGTCATCACCTAGCTCCTCGATCATCTTCTCTTGCGGTGGCCATGATTGAATGGGCTGGGGGGCAGGTGGTGGCAGATAATGCCCCTGCAGGAGTACCCACTACGACCCCACCAGACCATCAGGCAACAGAGTACCATCACCAATGGCGACCTTCAGCTTGTGCAACACTGAGAATGCTGACAGACAGTATTAACTGCAAGTACAGTGGGCTTTCCTAAAAAAGGCATCTTGTTTGGTCAGTCCCTTGGGTCAGGTCCCTTTGTTGGCATTTTGTCCAGAGAAGATCTTTTAAGTTGGTTTTCAGTTCTTCCTTCACCAAAACCTGTGTTTTTGTTATTGTTATTTTTGCCCTTACCACGTATTGCGTAGTTTGGACTACCCCTACTAGATAAGCGGGCATGCATGCAGCCTCTAGGGTACAACTCAAAGCCCTTAATGGATTCTGCCCTTCATGGACTTTCCACCATCTTAAGAGTCTGTGTGCTGATCCCTGTGGAACTTTCATTATATATATATATATATATATATATATATATATATATATACAGTTAGGGCCAGAAATATTTGGACAGTGACACAAGTTTTGTTATTTTAGCTGTTTACAAAAACATGTTCAGAAATACAATTATATATAGAATATGGGCTGAAAGTGCACACTCCCAGCTGCAACATGAGCGTTTCCACATCCAAATCGGAGAAAGGGTTTAGGAATTATAGCTCTGTAATGCATAGCCTCCTCTTTTTCAAGGGACCAAAAGTATTTGGACAATGGACTCTAAGGGCTGCAATTAACTCTGAAGGCGTCTCCTTCGTTAAGCTGTAATCAATGAAGTAGTTAAAAGGTCAGGGGTGGATTCCAGGTGTGTGGTTTTGCATTTGGAAGCTGTTGCTGTGACCAGACAACATGCGGTCAAAGGAATTCTCAATTGAGGTGAAGCAGAACATCCTGAGGCTGAAAAAAAAGAAAAAATCCATCAGAGAGATAGCAGACATGCTTGGAGTAGCAAAATCAACAGTTGGGTACATTCTGAGAAAAAAGGAATTGACTGGTGAGCTTGGGAACTCTAAAAGGCCTGGGCGTCCGCGGATGACAACAGTGGTGGATGATCGCCGCATACTTTATTTGGTGAAGAAGAACCCGTTCACAACATCAACTGAAGTCCAGAACACTCTCAGTTAAGTAGGTGTATCTGTCTCTAAGTCAACAGTAAAGAGAAGACTCCATGACAGTAAATACAAAGGGTTCACATCTAGATGCAAACCATTCATCAATTCCAAAAATAGACAGGCCAGAGTTAAATTTGCTGAAAAACACCTCAAGAAGCCAGCTCCGTTCTGGAAAAGTATTCTATGGACAGATGAGACAAAGATCAACCTGTACCAGAATGATGGGAAGAAAAAAGTTTGGAGAAGAAAGGGAACGGCACATGATCCAAGGCACACCACATCCTCTGTAAAACATGGTGGAGGCAACGTGATGGCATGGGCATGCATGGCTTTCAATGGCACTGGATCACTTGTGTTTATTGATGACATAACAGCAGACAAGAGTAGCCGGATGAATTCTGAAGTGTACCGGTATATACTTTCAGCCCAGATTCAGCCAAATGCTGCAAAGTTGATTGGACGGCGCTTCATAGTACAGATGGACAATGACCCCAAGCATACAGCCAAAGCTACCCAGGACTTCATGAGTGCAAAAAAGTGGAACATTCTGCAATGGCCAAGTCAATCACCAGATCTTAACCCAATTGAGCATGCATTTCACTTGCTCAAATCCAGACTTAAGACGGAAAGACCCACAAACAAGCAAGACCTGAAGGCTGCGGCTGTAAAGGCCTGGCAAAGCATTAAGAAGGAGGAAACCCAGCGTTTGGTGATGTCCATGGTTTCCAGACTTAAGGCAGTGATTGCCTCCATAGGATTCGCAACAAAATATTGAAAATAAAAATATTTTGTTTGGGTTATGTTTATTTGTCCAATTACTTTTGACCTCCTAAAATGTGGAGTGTTTGTAAAGAAATGTGTACAATTCCTACATTTTCTATCAGATATTTTTGTTCAACCCTTCAAATTAAACGTTACAATCTGCACTTGAATTCTGTTGTAGAGGTTTCATTTCAAATCCAATGTGGTGGCATGCAGAGCCCAACTCGCGAAAATTGTGTCACTGTCCAAATATTTCTGGCCCTAACTGTAGTCTACAGGGCAGGAGAATACTCTACATTTATAGGGGAGTTGCTCTGCAGAGTAGAATATGGTATGCAGTCAGAGGTGAGATCTTCTGCAGGGCAGGAGAATAGTATAGCTTTGTGGGTGAGATACTCTGCAGGCAGAGAATAATATAGATATAGGTGAGATGCTCTGCAGAACTGGAAAACAGTATAAAGTTATATGTGTGATGCTTTGCAGGGCAGGAGAATAGTATAGAGTTATACGTGTGATGCACTGCAGGACAGAAAAATAGTATACAGTTTAAGTGAGATGCTTTGCAGGAGAGAGAATAGTATAGAATTATAGGTAAGATGGTCTGCAGAACAGAGGATGGTATACAGTTATAGGTGAGATACTTTGCAGGACAATAGAATAGTATAGTATAGAGTTATAGATGAGATGTTCTGCTGGACAGGAGAATAGTATAGAGTTAATGATGAAATGCTCTGCAGGGTAGGAGAATAGTATGTAATTATAGTTTAGATGCTCTGCAGAATAGGGGAATAGTATAAAGTTATAGATGAGATCCTCCACAGGACAGGAGAATAGTATGTCAGCGCGTGCACAGATTGAGCTCTTGGCCCAATGACGAGCTGGGATCTTATCTGCACATACACCACCTCCAATTCATCTACCAACAACAGACCTAAGGAAAATGGCACCCAGTGGTGGCATGGGCACACATGAGATCCCGGCTCGTGATTGAGCCAAGAGCTCAATCTTTGCACACAACAACTCCAGGTGCTATTTCTTTGAAGCCCTTACCGCCGACATTTTCTCACATACAATCACTGCTTCACACTGATGGCTCCTGCCTCACAGTGGCACAGCACAGCCAGGACTGGAGATGAGTGAACCTTTTGAAGTTCAGATTCGGTTCAGTTTGCTGAAAAGTCATATGTTCGGCGAACTATTCGCTGAACTTCTGAACCCCATTTAAAACAATGGGAGGCAAAATCAAGAGCCTAGAAAACTCCTTAGAAGGGGACCAAAAGCTGCCAAACACAACCCAAGCCGTTTGACAGTGGAGCCCCACTGTTTTGGCACAGACACGATCTTCCTACACTATTACTTAGCAAGCTTCAGTGTCACTGTCAACGCTCACCAAGCTTCTGGGCCCACTCATGAACGTCAGACATCCTCATGACTTCCATGAGATTGTCTGAAGTTACACAGCTGGTACCACGCAGTAAGAAATCCCACTGTGTGACCTGAGATAACCTCAGTGGCGTCAGCACTCGTAACACTAGTTGCCTCGTGAGAGCTGCGATATCACATGACGCATAGAGGATACATCTCGCTAGTATTGTGAAACAGCGCGTGTGAGGAGTGGTGCTCATTTGTGCCCTGTGTGACCATTCGAGTCTGAACTGCAGTACTGTTTGTGATGGCACCACTTGTCACATTCTCACCAGTGCCTAGGTTCCTGCTCTAAGAGCATATGGGAGATGCTTTCTGTGAACGTGACCCACCATATTGCTGTAAGGCCCCGTGCCCATAGTCTGTTGTTTGATACTTCCTTTGAAGCAGATTTTAAGAATCTGCATCAAAATATGCATGTCTATCCTCAAGCCAGCAAAGTCGATTGGGAGGTCATAAGTGTTATGCCAAAGTGTTTTCTTCCCTTGCAGATTTGGTGAAGATTTTGGGGCAGAAACAAGAAATGTGAACCACATGTGCAAGAAAAAAAAAGCAACATGAGCAATGCACTTTTGACCTGTCATAGATTTTGCAGATTTGGATGCAGATTCTCAAAAGCTGTGTAAAAAAAAGCATCAAACATACCGTGGTCATATGGTCTAAGAGGGTCAAGGGAGAGCCGCAGTTGTGGTGAATCGGCTTGAGGATTACTCTTGCCCCCCTGGCTACTTCCATAGAGTCGTCTAGGGCAGGGGTGGCCCACTACAGTCCTCAAGGTCTATAAACAGTGCAAGTTTTCAGGATTTCCTTAGCATTGCACAGGTGCCGATTTCATCACCTGCATGCACTGTTTGCGGCCCTTTAGTACTGCTTTTGGCCAGCCCAGCTCTACAGGAGTGTGTGTAGTGTTTTGCTTTTCCATACTTCAGACTATCAGACCAGAGGCCTGCAGCTTGTTCACCAGGCTTTCTAGGGCAGTATCAAAGCACTTACTTGCAGAAACAGTCCAGCACACAAGTTGTGAAGTTGAAAAAACTTTACTGTAACACAGACAATAAATCTCAAACACATATATTTAAATCTACATAGTATACAGTTAGGGCCAGAAATATTTGGACAGTGACACAATTTTCGCGAGTTGGGCTCTGCATGCCACCACATTGGATTTGAAATGAAACCTCTACAACAGAATTCAAGTGCAGATTGTAACGTTTAATTTGAAGGGTTGAACAAAAATATCTGAAAGAAAATGTAGGAATTGTACACATTTCTTTACAAACACTCTACATTTTAGGTCAAAAGTAATTGGACAAATAAACATAACCCAAACAAAATATTTCTATTTTCAATATTTTGTTGCGAATCCTTTGGAGGCAATCACTGCCTTAAGTCTGGAACCCATGGACATCACCAAACGCTGGGTTTCCTCCTTCTTAATGCTTTGCCAGGCCTTTACAGCCGCAGCCTTCAGGTCTTGCTTGTTTGTGGGTCTTTCCGTCTTAAGTCTGGATTTGAGCAAGTGAAATGCATGCTCAATTGGGTTAAGATCTGGTGATTGACTTGGCCATTGCAGAATGTTCCACTTTTTTGCACTCATGAAGTCCTGGGTAGCTTTGGCTGTATGCTTGGGGTCATTGTCCATCTGTACTAAGAAGCGTCGTCCAATCAACTTTGCAGCATTTGGCTGAATCTGGGCTGAAAGTATATACCGGTACACTTCAGAATTCATCCGGCTACTCTTGTCTGCTGTTATGTCATCAATAAACATAAGTGACCCAGTGCCATTGAAAGCCATGCATGCCCATGCCATCACGTTGCCTCCACCATGTTTTACAGAGGATGTGGTGTGCCTTGGATCATGTGCCGTTCCCTTTCTTCTCCAAACTTTTTTCTTCCCATCATTCTGGTACAGGTTGATCTTTGTCTCATCTGTCCATAGAATACTTTTCCAGAACGGAGCTGGCTTCTTGAGGTGTTTTTCAGCAAATTTAACTCTGGCCTGTCTATTTTTGGAATTGATGAATGGTTTGCATCTAGATGTGAACCCTTTGTATTTACTGTCATGGAGTCTTCTCTTTACTGTTGACTTAGAGACAGATACACCTACTTCACTGAGAGTGTTCTGGACTTCAGTTGATGTTGTGAACGGGTTCTTCTTCACCAAATAAAGTATGCGGCGATCATCCACCACTGTTGTCATCCGTGGACGCCCAGCCCTTTTAGAGTTCCCAAGCTCACCAGTCAATTCCTTTTTTCTCAGAATGTACCCAACTGTTGATTTTGCTACTCCAAGCATGTCTGCTATCTCTCTGATGGATTTTTTCTTTTTTTTCAGCCTCAGGATGTTCTGCTGCACCTCAATTGAGAGTTCCTTTGACCGCATGTTGTCTGGTCACAGCAACAGCTTCCAAATGCAAAACCACACACCTGGAATCCACCCCTGACCTTTTAACTACTTCATTGATTACAGCTTAACGAGGGAGACGCCTTCAGAGTTAATTGCAGCCCTTAGAGTCCATTGTCCAATTACTTTTGGTCCCTTGAAAAAGAGGAGGCTATGCATTACAGAGCTATGATTCCTAAACCCTTTCTCCGATTTGGATGTGGAAACTCTCATATTGCAGCTGGGAGTGTGCACTTTCAGCCCATATTATATATATAATTGTATTTCTGAACATGTTTTGTAAACAGCTAAAATAACAAAACTTGTGTCACTGTCCAAATATTTCTGGCCCTAACTGTATATCACTTATTCACCTATATTATTCCCATCATACTTGTCATTATACCCATTATACTCATTATACTTGTCATTGAGCCAAGATTTCATCTGTGCATGCGTCACCTGCTGCCCATTGATCTCTCCGCCCAGGACCTCAGACACCAACCTCGGGGAGACGATATAAGGCAATGAAATGGCAGGAAGATCTTCTGAGACAGACGTCACCTCTAGAAGGACACCAGGATCCAGGTCGGACATCAGGACACAGGTGGAACATCAGGGCATAGGCTAGACATGGACAGGACTGGTCCAGGATCACCAATAGGTCAGTTTAGGGCACAGGCTGGTCAGATCCAGGAAAATCAGTCAGGGTACCTTTACACGCCGCTACTGGCGGGTGGATACAACCAGCTACATGCTACAAATGTACCCCGTAGTAGCGGCGTGTGAAGACGGTAGGAGGCACCCGGCAGTAGATGCATCTGTTTCCGAGCACTGCCCTGAAACAGGTGGCTACCCAGGCGATTGTAGCGAGCTGTATCGGCGTGTAAAGAAGCAACAGAAGGGATGTGTCGACACCAGGCTATGTACCTGGTATGTAGCTGGGGCGTGACACAGGCTCCGGGTTACCGCGCCCCATCAGCGATCATTGGAGGAAGCTCCTGCATGACGATTGGTAGTCGCTGCATAGGGAGGCATATTTAAGAAGCTGACCAGTCACACTACACAATTGCTCGAGCGTCATGTATTAAACAGCCTCCTGCGATGCCTGCCCAATCATGATGTTCTGGCTTTGTCCTATCAGCGTACGGACGTCTCGTAATCCGCAATTGTGGCACGCCTATGTGTTGTCCCTGCTGCACCAGGGCCGCCCATATTAGCTTGTTGTAGCGGTGTGTAAATGAGGTAAGGTGAGCTACAGAAGGTGACTTATGGCACCCGGCGGTGTATCCGGGGATAGATGTCACGTAGCGTAGCGCACCTTGTGGCGGCGTGTAAAGGTGGTGCGTTTACCGTTTGTAACCGTTTGTGCGTGCTCGTGCACGTGAAGTAGCTGGTTGTATCCACCCGCCAGTAGCTGCGTGTAAAGGTACCCTAAGGGTTAGTACTCAAGTACAAGGTTGGATATTTCCAAGAACACAGGCAGGACTGACTCTGGAACACGGGCTGGAACTCTAAACTTAGGCAGGACATCAAGATACAGGCAGGACATCTGGACACAGGTAGGACATCAGATACCCAACATCGGACACGACTCCATGCAGCTGGCAGAGGTCATCAGATACCGGACATCAACACGGCTCCAGGCACCAGGCAGAGGTAATCAAATACTGGACATTGGACACAGCTCCAGGTACAGGGCAAAGATTATCAGATAACAGACTTTGGATGTTAACTGGAATGGCATCACGCAGAATGGTGAAGGCACAGTAGGAGCGGACCGGAGCTGGATGGAATAATCTCTACAGGAAAGGACCGGAGCTGAGTAGTATGAGCCAACAGAAAAGTGCAAACACAGCAGGCACAGACCACAGCTGAGTTACACATGCACTGCAGGAGCGGACCAGAGCCAAGTGGTGCAAGCACAGCAGAATAGTATGGGTACAGCAGGCTCAGACGTGAGCTAAGTGACACCTGCGCAGCAGGAGCAGACCGGAGCTAAGTGGTGCTCGCTCAGCAGAATAGTGCAAGCCCAGCAGGCACAGACCGAGACTGAGCGAAAAAAGCACAGCAGGAAAGAACCCGAGCTGGGTGTTTCAAGCACAGCAGAATAGTACAAGCACAACAGGAACACTGGACTCCGAGTTCAAGAGACGAACAAAGGTTTAATCTCAGGACTCAGTATACAGGAAACTCATAGACTTCAAGTACAAAGTACAAGGCACAGCAGAACTTCAAGTATATGACACAGCAAGATTCCAGAAACAAGACAAGGAGGCTGGTACCAGGGGAGACATATGGACAGGACGGGAACGGGTACAAAGACAGGTGGATATTAGCTATCACAGGACTGGTTGCAGACAGGACTGAAGCTGGAAACAAAGGTGGACCAGAAGCACGAAGCTGGGACAACACACATGGTTAGGTTGCAAACCAATGCAAAGTTTGGGCAATGCCAACAGGAAGAGAACTTTAAATAGGAGATGCCCCACAGCAATAGGCTGGAGACACCAGCATCTGAAACAATGGATACTGGAAGCATGTGCTAGCATGTCTTCTGTGGTGTTGCTATCAGTGCATCAAGAGTGAGAGAAGAGAGTTGAATTGACAATCCAACACAATGGGCAGCACTTAAAACCTGCGCGGTCACATGATCGCATTTAAACAGGAAGAGCGGGGAGGACGCCGGTATTAGAAGCCGCGGGGCACGCAGACGCAGCAGCTGGAGGACCCGAGTGCCTGAAGACCGAGGGGTGAGATGGATCACTGCTGGGGGGGGGGCTCTGTATACATGGGGGGGCCTCTTTATACATGGGGGGGCCTCTGTATACATGGGGGGGCGCCTCAGTATATATGGGGGAGCCTCTGTATACATGGGGGGGCCTCTTTATACATGGGGGGCCTCTGTATACATGGGGGGACCTCTGTATACATGGGGGGGTCTCTGTATACATGGGGGCAGTGAGGCAGCAGGGGAGCTGTATACCACTGCTGGGCCTGTATACCACTGCTGGGGCTGTATACCACTGCTGGGGCTGTATAGCACTGCCGAGGGGCCTATATACCACTGCTGGGACGTATACCACTGCTGGGACTGTATACCACTGCTGGGGCTGTATACCACTGCTGGGGCTGTATACCACTGCTGGGTCTGTATAGCACTGCCGAGGGGCCTGTATACCACTGCTGGGTCTGTATACCACTGCTGGGTCGGTATACCACTGCTGGGCCTGTATACCCGTTCTGGGGGCTGTATACCACAGATGAGGGGCCTCTATACCACTGATGAGGGGCCTGTATACCACTGCTGGGGACTGTATATCACTGATGAGGGGCCTGTATACCACTGATGAGGGGCCTGTATACCACTGCTGGGAACTGTATATCAGTGATGGCGGCAACTGTATACTAGTTATGGCCACTATATACCAGTGATGGCTGCTATATACAGGGATGGTGGGCTATATACCAGTGATAGGGGGCTTTATAACAGGACGGTGGTCTGCTGCATTGGTAGTTTACTGTTTCTATTTAAAATACAAGTTCAACATTTTTTCGTATCTATTTTCATTTTTAAAATTTTTCAGTACCGGTAGCTGCTGCATTGTCCACCCTAGGCTTATACGCGAGTCAATAGGTTTTCCCAGTTTTTGGGGGCAAAAGTAGGGGGGTCGGCTTATACACGGGTCGGCTTATACATGAGTATATACGGTATGAGCAAAGCTTTACCACCCAGCAATCCAGATGGTTCCTTACAATGAAGTAAAAAAAGTAAAAACAGCACCAAAAAAACTGAAAAAGTGGACTTTATTGCCCAATGCGTGGCCATGCCATTGGGCAATAAAGTCCACTTTTTCCTATATTTTTGTGCTGTTTTTACTTTTTTTTTACACTCTTTCTCTCTCTGTTATATATTACACACACACGTGAGACTGCTGTGGGCTGAATGCACAATAGCTCTATATACAATAGAGAATACACAATAGAGATGGCTGCTAGCTGTATACACAATACAGATAGCTGCAGGCCGTATATACAATAGAGACTGCTGCTGGCTGTACACAATATGGAATATGCAATAGAGATGGCTGCGGGCCATATAGACAATGGAGACAGCAGCAGGCCTGGCCGTATAGACAATGGAGACAGGTGCTGGCTATACACACTTTAGAGAATACACAATAGAGACTGCTGCTGGCTGAACGCAATAGAGAATACACAATAGAGACTGCTGCTGGCTGTATACACAATGGAGATGGCTGCGGGGCAAATACAAAATGGAGATGGATGCGGGACAAATGCACAATGGAGACGACTGAGGGACCCATGCTCAATGGAGACTGCTGCGGGACGTATGCACATTAGAGACTGCTGCGGGTCATATGCACATATACTGTGGGATATATACACATTGGAGACTGTGCAGGACATATACACAGAGACTGATGGCCGTATGCAGAGACTGCCGGCTGTATATCTTGTATACACAGACAGCACTCTACTGTATATACAGTTCCCCTCTATATACATACAATATACAGTCATATGAAAAAGTTTGGGCACCCCTCTTAATCTTACTCTTTTTTTTTGTTTTGTTTTTTTGCAACAGCTATTTCAGTGTGATATATGTAATAACTGATGGACACACAGTAATATTTCAGGATTGAAATGAGGTTTATTGTACTATTCGAAAATGTGAAATATGCATTATTTCAAAAATTGACAGGTGCAAAAGTATGGGCACCCTTCTGATTTTCATGATTTGAATACTCCTAACTACTTTTTACTGAGTTACTGAATCACTAAATTGGTTTGGTAACCTCATTGAGCTTTGTACTTCATAGCCCGGTGTATCCAATCATGAGAAAAGCTATTTCAGGTGTCCACTTGCAAGTTGTTCTCCTAGTTGCATCTTCTCTGAGGAGTGGCATCATGGGCTCCTCCAAACAGCTCTCAAATGATCTGAAAAAAAAAAGATTGTTCAACATAGTTGTTCAGGGGAAGGATACAACAAGTTGTCTCAGAGATTTAATCTGTCAGTTTCCACTGTGAGGAACATAGAAAATGGAAGACCACAGGGACAGTTCTTGTAAAAGCCAAAGGTGGCAGGCCAACAAAAATATCAGAAAGGCAGAGAAGAAGAATGGTGAGAACATTCAAGAACAATCCACAGACCACCTCCAAAGACCTGCAGCATCATCTTGCTGCAGATGGTGTCACTGTGCATCGGTCAACAATACAGCGCACACTGCACAAGGAGAAGCTGTATGGGAGAGTGATGTGAAAGAAGCTGTTTCTGCATGCACGCCACAAACAGAGTGGCCTGAGGTATGCAAAAGCACATTTGGACAAGCCAGTTTCATTTTGGAAGAAAGTCCTGTGGACTGATGAAACAAAGATTGAGTTGTTTGGTCATACAACAAGGCGTTATGCATGGCGCCACAAAAACACAGCGTTCCAAGAAAAATACTTGCTACCCACTGTCAAATTTGGGGGAGGGTCCATCATGCTTTGGGGCTGTGTGGCCAATGACGGAATCGGGAATCTTGTTAAAGTTGAGGGTCGCATGGATTCCACTCAGTATCAGCAGATTCTTGAGAATAATGTTCAAGAATTAGTGTCAAAGTTGAAGTTACGCCGGGGATGGATCTGTCAGCAAGACAATGATCCAAAACACCGCTCCAAATCTACTCAGGCATTCATGCAGAGGAACAATTACAATGTTCTGGAATGGCCATCCCAGTCCCCAGACCTGAATATCATTGAACATCTGTGGGATGTTTTGAAGCGGGCTGTCCATGCTCGGCGACCATCAAACGTAACTGAACTGGAATTGTTCTGTAAAGAGGAATGGTCAAAAATACCTTCATCCAGGATCCAGGAACTCATTAAGGGCCCTTTACACACGGCTACATTTGTAGCTTGTCACCAGGTAACTTACTGGTTGCAGTGAAATCATGGATACATGGTTCTATCTTGTTGCTGTGTACAAATGGAATCATGTATCCATGATTTCACTGCAACCTGTAAGTTACCTGGTGACAAGCTACAAATGTAGCCGTGTGTAAAGGGGCCCTCACAGCTACAGGAAGCGACTAGAGGCTGTTATTTTTGCTAAAGGTGGATCTACTAAATATTAATGTCACTTTTCTGTTGAGGTGCCCGTACTTTTGCACCTGTCAATTTTTGAAATAAAGCATATTTCACATTTTCGGTTAGTACAATAAACCTCATTTCAATCCTGAAGTATTACTGTGTCCATCAGTTATTAAATATATCACACTGAAATAGCTGTTGCAAAAAAACAATTTAAAAAAAAAAAAAAAAAAAAAGAGTAAGATTTAAGGTACCTTTACACGCCGCTACGGAAGGTTGGAAACAACCGGGTTTCGGAGACAAATGTATCTTGCCCCGTCAAATCAACCCGAGGTAGCGGCGTGTAAACTAGGTTGTGGCCACCCGTCACTTTCGGCACCTGTTTCAGAGCAGTGCTCTAAAACAGGTTGGTTTCAACCCGATGGTAGCGGCGTCTAAATAAGGTACGGTAAGGTTTTTTCGCCACCTAGTTAAATCCCTGGGGCGTGACACAGCCTCGGGAAAACGCCCCCCTTCAGCGATCATTGGTGGAAGCTCCTGCGTTACGATTGGTTGTCGCTGCATAGGGCGGCATATTTAAGGAGCTGACCAGTCACACTACACATTTGCTATAGCGTCATGTATAAGCCAGCCTTCCAGCACTGGCTGGCCAATCATGAAGCTATTGCATTGTCCAATCATCGTATGAGCGTCTCGTAATCCACAATTCTGGCACGCCTATGTGTTGTCCCTGCTGCACCAGGTCCTCCCATATTGCCTTCTGTAGCGGCGTGTAAATGAGGGACGGTGCTCTACAGAAGGTAACTTGTGGCACCCGGCGGTGCCTCCAGGGATAGATTAAACCTTCTGTAGAGCACCTTGTAGCGGCGTGTAAAGGCAGTATCGGGTACCGTTGGAACGTGCTCGTGCACGTGAGACACCCGATTGTTTCCAACCTTCCGTAGCGGCATGTAAAGGTACCTTAAGAGGGGTGCCCAAACTTTTTCATATGACTGTATACACTGTGTGCAGAATTATTAGGCAAGTTGTATTTTAGAGGATTATTTTTATTATTGCTCAACAACCATGTTCTCAATCAACCCAAAAGACTCATAAATATCAAAGCTTAATATTTTTGGAAGTTGGAGTGTTTTTTTTTTAGATTTGGCTATCTTAGGAGGATATCTGTTTGTGCAGGTAACTAATACTGTGCAGAATTATTAGGCAACTTAATAAAAACCAAATATATTCCCATGTCACTCGTTTATTTTATTTTCACCAGGTAAACTAATATAACGGCACAAATTTTAGAAAAAAGCATTTCTAACATGCAAAAACAAAACCAAAAAAAATTAGTGACCAATATAGCCACCTTTCTTTATGATGACACTCAACAGCCTTCCATCCATAGAATCTGTCAGTTGCTTGATCTGTTTACAATCAGCATTGCATGCAGCAGCCTCCACGACACTGTTCCGAGAGGTGTACTGGTTTCCCTCCCTGTAGATCTCACATTTTAGGAGGGACCACAGGTTCTTTATGGGGTTCATCTCAGGTGAACAAGGGGTCATTATTTTTTCTTCTTTTAGACCTTTACTGGCCAGCCACGCTGTGGAGTAGTTGGATGCATGTGATGGAGCATTGTCCTGCATGAAAATCATGTTTTTCTTGAACGATACCGACTTCTTCCTGTACCACTGCTTGAAGAAGTTGTTCTTCCAGAACTGGCAATAGGTCCGGGAGTTGAGCTTCACTCCATCCTCAACCCAAAAAGGTCCCACAAGTTCATCTTTGATGATAATTATTATTATAGCAGGATATTAGCCTTAATTCCTCGCGGATGTCTATATATCCTAGTGAAGGTTCTGGCAAAAATAATATATATAGCGAAAAATTGTCAAGAAGGTAAAACTTAACATTTATTTGTATCTTTAAAAGACTAGAATGTCCATAAAACTACACAAGTAGTAACCACACCGTGCATATGTGTCACACCAGTGATATAAAAAATCCCCTATTTCTCTTTAGAGGTTTAAATCTGGCTGAGACTATGACCAATGAGATTAATCTCTCTCCTTCAACGGCCACAATCAACCTTTATATGTCCAGATTCTAGAAACGCGAAGACCACATCACTTATCCTTGGTACCAGATCTAGCATATATGTGTGTATCAGGAAATAATAAACTCACTTTCCCCTCAAAAATGGAAAGCTCTCCCGACGCGTTTCAGTTATCATTCCTTATCAGGGGATTTGCGGTTTAGTTGTCAGAGGGGTCCTGGTCACAGGTTCCCCCTATGATGTCATTTTGATGTCTCTAGGAATAAGACATAGTATGTATTATGTTTCTGGGTCCCACATGGTGCATAGCACCAGTATTCCCCTTGTAAAGTATTTTGTCCAACTGGTATATATTGCCCCCAGGGTCACTTACCCAGCACTGCTCAGTTTAGCATCTATGTGCCAGAGCACACCGCCGCAGAGAGAGAGACAGACAGAAAGAGAGAGAAAGACACTCATTGCACCCTGTCAGTTATTACTACAAAAAATAAGGTGATGCAACTTCATGAGTAAAATGTTTTTTTTTTATAGTAGATATAAATTTCCCATGCCCATGGACCATCAAAAAAGTTCAAAACAAATCAATTTCCGTGAAAAAATTCCATATTATGACAAGTTTAACGTGTTTTTATGCGGGTGTTCACCAAGGCTATGGAGTCGGAGTCGTGAAGTCGGTGTCCATTTTGGTGCAGTCGGAAGAAAATGGACCAACTCTGACTCCTAAAATATATCATAAAGTGGGTACAGTAGTTCAATGTGGTGTACACACACCAGAAACGCGTTGATTGTGCCATAATATGGAATTTTGTTTTGGAAATTGATTGGTTTTAACTCTTGTGATCTTTCCTGGACTTTGGAAATTTATATCTACAATAAAGAAACATTTTACCCGTGAAGCTGGACTGGATCACCTTATTTTTTGCATTGGAACAAAGACAATTTCGAGCTTCAAAAATCCTGGATGAAGATTGCACTGATCTGGATCTTTCTGTCATCATTTTCCCCATTCCATTCATCATTTTCACTATGCTAGTCAATGTTAGCACCCTACAAGACACATTTACATTATGCCAGTCATTCTTTTGCACCTGTTTTGCCTTCATGCTCCATCCACAAAGCCCCCCCAAAAAAAAATTTTTTGCACCATGCCAGTCACTATATGTGGCATGCCTGTTCCCAAAAGCCACACTTTAATAATCAGTCGTTATCTGCACTCTCACACCACAAGTTGCACCTGCCTGCCCTCACTTGCTGTTAGCACCATGTTTACCATGTTATCCACAATTTGCACCTAGTCATTGTTTGCATTTTAGCCTCTCACAATTTGCACTCTGCTGCTTCTTTCACTCCACCTGCAACTGTTTGCACCACCAGGTTTTGTGTTGTTTTTTACCCCATGCAAAATTATTATTTGCACCATGCCTGTCCTTCTTCAGTTACGTTCTGCAACATACCTACCCCTCTTCAGCCATGTTTTGCTCTATTCCAGTTATTTGCACCATGCCTGCCCCCACCAGATACTAACTGCACCATGCCAGTTATTTGCACCAGGCCTGCCCCTCCCCAGCCACTTTAAGCACCATGCCAGTTCTTTGCACCATGCCTGCCCCTCTCCAGTCACTTCTTGCTCTGCAGCGTTCACTTCTCATTTCTCCGCACTCCCTATCCTCCTCTCTCTCTCTCCTCTCTTCTCCCCGGGTTTTCTCTCTTCCTTTCTTCCAGAATGGTTTGTTTCTTCCCTTCACTGTATGTGTAGATGACACTAGCACCAAACCTGCGCGCAAAACAAAAATGACAGCGCCGGCGGCAGCAGCCCCCCTGGGTGGTGAGGGGGTGGGGCCCGGAGGTGATCGGGGCCACACCCCCTCATGTCTTGCACGGCCCCAGGAAATCAGCGTCAGTGTGTGTTGGCCGGGGAGCCGGCCCTCCCTGCTCCAAACAGCCACACCCCTTCTATCACAGCCAGGCCCCCCTGCCCCTGATCCAATGGCCATGCCCCCTGCAGCCAAGCCCAGGAACCTTGACTCCTGGCAGAGATGTATCCCCCTAGTGGCGGCCCTGCTGAAACTCAATGTTGCCCAGCGAAAGCCATGAAATATCAGAGATGTGGGCTAGATCTGTATAGGTAGTTGTGCCAAACTCCCTGATGCTGTGTGTGCAAACTTAGTCAAGAACTACATGAAACATTTGACCTCTGTAACTGCAAACAAAAGTTTCTATATCAGATATTAAGTTCTGTTTTTCTATTGTATCAAATAGTTATTTCATGCAATAATATATAATTAATTATACAAAAATCATGCAATGTGACTGTCTGGATTTTTTTAGATTATGTCTTTCACAGTTTTAGTGTAGCTATGATTAAAATTACAGACCTCTCAATACTTTGTAGGTTGAAAAATATGCAAAATCGGCAGTGTATCAAATACTTATTTTCCCCACTGTACGTGGCTGAAATCATAAAATCAGCATCTGATACATGCTGCCCGTGGATAGGGCAGTATGAATTACTTTTTTTCTTTTTTTGTCTTTATAAAGTTCATCAATCTAACAAGGGGACATGAATATATATGATGCTTTAGATGCCATATGTCTGTTAGATGTAAACTGCTTTATAGATACGCTATTTCTTTCAGTAAGGAAGGATCACCTTTGACTTTCAAAGCTTTTTCTGGATGAGTTTTCAAACAAATTTTTGACAGTCTTCAAACTACCAGTACAGAGAAAAGCGAAAAAAAGTGATTTTATAAATCATACTGCTTTTAAATTATTAATCTATGGGTAAGATAAGAAAAAAAAGTTTTGTTTTACATTATATTATCATTTCAATCTATTAAATGATGGCTCATATGAGCTGCTGTTCACATCTTGCCATTCTCAGAGTGACTATGTTAAAAAATCACAAAAAAGTGTTAAATAAATACCGTATATACTCGTGTATAAGCCGAGTTTTTCAGCACAAAAAATGTGCTGAAAAGTCCCCCCTCGGCTTATACACGAGTATATACGGTAATAAAAAAAAAAAAAAAAAAATATACCCGGCTGTATACAGCCCCCCCGTGGTATACCGGGCCCCCCCTGTGGCAACCTGTAAAGGAAGCGATGATTATACTTATCGGATCGCTGTCGCCGACGCCGCCGCTCTGTCACCGTCCGTCACCGCGCTCCTCCTGGTCTTCATGCTTCCTTCACCGTCGCACAGGAAATGACGTCATTTTCTGTGCGCCGGTGAAGGAAGCATGAAGACGGGAAGGAGCGCGGTGACGGACGGTGACAGAGCGTCGGCGTCGGCGACAGCGACCCGATAAGTATAATCATCGCTTCCTTTACAGGTTGCCACAGGGGGGGCCCGGTATACCACGGGGGGGCTGTATACAGCCGGGTACCGCTGTATACAGCGGGGGCTGCTGTATACAGCGGCGGCTGCTGTATACCCCTCTGGGGCTGCTAAATACCCCTCTGGGGCTGCTGTATACCCCTCTGGGGCTGCTGTATACCCCTCTGGGGCTGCTATATACCCCTCTGGGGCTGCTATATACCCCTCTGGGGCTGCTGTATACAGCTCTGGGGCTGCTGTATACAGCTCTGGGGCTGCTGTATACCCCTCTGGGGCTGCTGTATACCCCTCTGGGGCTGCTATATACCCTCTGGGGCTGCTGTATACCCCTCTGGGGCTGCTGTATACCCCTCTGGGGCTGCTGTATACAGCTCTGGGGCTGCTGTATACAGCTCTGGGGCTGCTGTATACCCCTCTGGGGCTGCTATATACCCCTCTGGGGCTGCTGTATACCCCTCTGGGGCTGCTATATACCCCTCTGGGGCTGCTGTATACAGCTCTGGGGCTGCTGTATACAGCTCTGGGGCTGCTGTATACCCCTCTGGGGCTGCTATATACCCTCTGGGGCTGCTGTATACCCCTCTGGGGCTGCTATATACCCCTCTGGGGCTGCTGTATACAGCTCTGGGGCTGCTGTATACAGCTCTGGGGCTGCTGTATACCCCTCTGGGGCTGCTATATACCCCTCTGGGGCTGCTGTATACCCCTCTGGGGCTGCTGTATACCCCTCTGGGTCTGCTATATACCCCTCTGGGGCTGCTGTATACCCCTCTGGGGCTGCTGTATACAGCTCTGGGGCTGCTGTATACAGCTCTGGGGCTGCTGTATACCCCTCTGGGGCTGCTGTATATACCACTGGGGAGGCTACTGTATACTACCACTGTGGAGGCTGCTGTATACTACCACTGGGGAGGCTGCTGTATACCACTGAGGGGGGCCTGTATACCACACTGCTGGGGGCTGTATACCTGTGCTGGGGTCCACCCTCGGCTTATACACGAGTCAATAGGTTTTCCCAGGTTTTGGGGGCAAAAGTAGGGGGGTCGGCTTATACACGGGTCGGCTTATACACGAGTATATACGGGTACTATTTGAGGGCACAAGAGATAGCAATGGACAAATGAAGTACAAATTTATTTATGTTTGACCAACTTCATGAAAGGTATTCATTAGAAATGAACAAACGTCATTATTTCAAAAATATATACAGTGGAACCTTGGATTACAAGTAACTTGGTTTGAGAGTGTTTTGCAAGACAATGTAACATTATTAAATATTGTAACTTGGTATAAGAGCAAGATTTGGAATAAGAGCACAATGTGAGCTCTCCCCACCCCTCTACGGTATTGTACCTTCCTCCCTGCACAGATACAGTACAGTACTAGTAATACTCATTGCTTCTAGTGCATGCATATAAGCCATTAATCGTGGTCTTTTCATCACTTCCGGGTTTTGGCATTTAAGTGTTCATCGCGCGCTGAACATGAAGCCCTCCATACTTAATACTGTACGTGTGTGACACCGTTACTAAACCAACTTTAGGTACTGTAACTGATTAAATTCCTGTACATATGTATTCTGTATATACTATACAACTGCAATTGCAGAACTGTCATAATTTTATATGAATACAGTAGATATTTTTGAGTTGTGGAATGAATCATCCGCATTTCAATTATATTTTATGGGAAAATTTGCTTTTATATACAAGTGATTTGGATCACAAACACATTCCCTGCACGTATTAAGCTCGTTATCCAAGGTTCTACTGAATATGTATTTTATTTAATAAATGTTTTCACTATTGAGCTACTTAATCATATGAAAAGGCTTTTTTACTTTAGCTGCCATTTTTTTTAAATTAAAAGTTTAACATTTCAAAAGTGCATAGCTGAGTTATTTTTGTTCAACACTGACAAATTTGGTATACAATAAAATTCAGCTGAATCTCATTTTACCAGGATTCATCTTGAAGATTATATTTTTCTTTAATCTAGGGCAGGGTTGCGTGATTCATATTCCCAATGGGGCAAAATGAAAGACTCACTGTTGTGTAGGGCCAATCCCAGAGCCTAGACTTATGTCACATTTTGTGAACCCACTGCGCCACACCCCAAGCTCACTTTGGAGGGGCGTGACTAAGTGCCTACCGGGAGTTCATCAGAGCCTCTGATGGTGAGGTCGTGTGAGAGAGTGGCTCAGGCGGTTGTTTGTTGCAACCCCTTAAGACACTAAACGCGTTTATACATCAGAATGTGAAGTATGTCATGCACCTTTGTATATAATGTATTATGTAACTGTACGTGTTTTATATAGGAATAATGTAGGGTAATGTGTCTCGGAACTGTATGATAAGATGCATAGTGTTATCTATATAGGAATGTAACTAAAGGAAGACTGCAGAGAAAGCAATTGTGAAGTGTGGGATCAGCCGACAATGACTGAAGTTACTTCAAAGACTTAAGTGACCGTTTTCTGTTAGAAGTTATGGTTTGACTGGAGCTTAGGCTGCTTTCACATAACGATTTTATCAGTTCCGATGCTGTCCAATAAAAATCGGACAGCATCGGACCGATTTTGGGCCCCATGCAGCCCTATGGGCATCGGACCGAATCGGATGTGCACTAAATGCCATCCGATTTGGTCCGATCCGATTCTGTCCGATTTTATTATCGGTGCTAAAATCGGAGCCTGCTCCGATTTTAGCACCGAAAATAAAATCGGACAAACTCGGGTCGGACCAAATCGGATGCCATTTAGTGCACATCCGATCTGACCCAATCAATTTGACATGGGGCCCTATGGAGCAGGGTCCGAGGAAACATCTGATGTCTCCTCGGACCGATTTTAGTGTACTGAGCATGCTCAGTACACTAAAATAGCTCCTAAAAGTGAAACAAAGGGTTAAAAAAATAAAAAAAATCTATACTCACCTGTCCACGAGGCCCCCGGCGTCTCCGGTGTCTCCCGGTATCTTGCTGTTATGTCTTCTGTGCTGCCAGGACCTGCCGTGATGTCACAATCACATGACTGCCAGCTATTGGTTACTCGCAGTCATGTGATTGTGACATCACGAGAGGTCCTAGCAGCACAGAAGACAGAACAGCAAGATACCGGGAGACGCGCGGGACCGTGCAGGAGTCGTGGACAGGTGAGAAAAGATTGGAGAGGGGGAGGACACATGGGGGGACCCGGAGGACACATGGGGGGACCCAGAGGACACATGGGGGGAACCGGAGGACACATGGGGGGAACCGGAGGACACATGGGGGGAACCGGAGGACACATAGGAGGACCGGGGGCCAAGAGGGGAGGACCGGGGGCCAAGAGGGGAGGACCGGGGGCCAAGAGGGGAGGACCGGGGGTCAAGAGGGGAGGACCGGGGGCCAAGAGGGGAGGACCGGGGGTGCAGAGAGGAGGACCGGGGGCCAAGAGGAGAGGACCGGGGGAGAGACAGTGACAGCTAGGGAGCGATCTGACAGGAGGGCGGGCATCCCATTTTCTGTCGGAATCGGATGCCTATTTGGCATCCGATTCCAGGCATCAGAGGAATCCGATGCTGTCCGATTTATATCGGACAGCATCGGATTTTAAAAAATCGTAGTGTGAAAGTAGCCTTAGTTCAGACGTAGAGGCCATTAAATACATAAAATCTCTTACTTTTCTCAAAGGTAACGAGAAAAAAAGGACCCCATAATTTGTTATGCAATTTCTCCTAAATATACAAATAAGCAAACTATGGTCAAAAACTACTGTTTGGACAAATGAGAAGGAGCACGTTTTGATATTTGGAGCACAATTTTTGCTTGAATAGATTGCGGATGTCATGCCGCATTTGCTGAGCCCCTGACGTGCAAAGCATTACAAAACCCCCACATGTGACCAAGTAACGGAAACTATATTTCTCAAGATATCCATCTAGGGATGTAGTGAGCATTTGAAACCACAAGTGATTCACATAATTGTTTAACATTGTGCTGAAAATTAAATATTTTTTATTTTAAAAGATCTCATAGGAAAAAATGGACCACATAATTTGGACATAGTTTTACACAAAACCCTAAAAATTGTCTGGCCAAAATTGTTGCCACTTTTAACTTAATATTTGGTTGCACACCCTGTGAAAAAAATAACTGCAATCACTTCTTATTAGTATCATTAAGCTTCTTATACCTCTCAAATGGAATTTTGGATCATTCTTCTTTTGCAATCTGCTCCAGGTCTCTCATAGTTGAAAGGTTCTTTCTGCCAACAATAATTTTAAATCTGGACCAGACCTATGTTTGGGGTCATTGTCCTGCTGGAACACTCATGACTTAGGACGCAAACTCAGTTTTCTTACCCTGGACAACCCCAAAACATTTTTAAACCTCCACCATAGGACTGTAGGTATTGTATTCTTTTTGTTGTAGTTTTCTTTGTAGTTTCTTTGTTTTTTTTCCAGTAAACAGAAGCATGATGTGCTTTACCAAAAACCTATATCTTGGTCTCATCTGTCCACAAGACGCTTTCCCAGAAGAATTTTGGCTTACTCATGTACATCTTGGCAAACTGCAGTCTAGCTTTTTTATGTTTCTGTGTTAGCAGTGGGGCCCTCTGAGGTCTCCTGCCATAGCATTTTATTTAATTCAAATGTTAACAGATAGTTTGTGTTGATACTTATGTACCCTGAGCCTTCAATACAGCTTGAATTTCTTTGGAACTTGATTGGGACTGCTTACCACCATCTGGACTATCATGTGTAGCAACATTACATCATTTTTCTCTCTGCTGTCAAGGTCCAGAGAGATTAGCTACAGTACCACGGGTTGTAAACTTCTTGCTTATTTGTGCATCGTAGAGTTCTCTGGAAATTAACTTGTAACCTTGAGATTGTTGATTTTTTTTTAATAATTATGGTTCTCAAGTCCTCAGATAGTTTTCTTTTCCTTGGCTAGGGTCACAGGTTTTTTGTAATGGCTCCAATAACGGATCCGTTATTTTAAGGCTGTTTTTTGAGCCTCCAGTACTGCTATGCGTATTTTAAAGGGAACCTGACCCCACAAACTGACCCCCCCGCATCTTTAGACCTGTCCCTGCACCCCCTCTTATCATTTCTAGCCATCCCTTTTGCAGAAAAAAATCGATTTTGTAAAGTAGTGAAGAGGTTATATTTACCTCCGTCCTGTGTGGCTTCTCTGTTTCTGAATTAGTCTCAATAGGCGGGCCTGTCTGCTGCTCCCTTGTAATTATGCACGCCCCTCTCAGGTTGCTGCCTTGCTAAGAGCCTGGCCGTGTCATGAAAGGGGGCGGGGCTAATGGCATGACACGATTTAGCCTCGCCCCCCTTTCATGACGCGGCCAGGCTCGTAGTAAGCAGAGAGGGGCGTGCATAATTACAAGGCTGCAGCAGATAGGCCTGCCTTTGAGACTAATTCAGAAACAGAGAACCCACACAGGACGGAGGTAAATATAACCTCTTCACTACTTTACAAAATCGATTTTTTTCTGCAAAAGGGATGGCTAGAAATGATAAGAGGGGTTGCAGGGACAGGTCTAAAGATGCGGGGGGGGGGGGTCAGTTTGTGGGGTCAGGATCACTTTAACTTTGCCATGTTTATGGCTAAAAACGCTAGCATTAACGGATCCGTTAACGGATGGTACCTATATGTACCATGCGTTAACGGATCCGTTTCCTATGGTTCCCATGTTAAAAAAATGATGTTTTTTTTCCTGCAGCCAAAATATACTTCTTGCAGCATTTTTTGGATCTGTTACAAAAATGCATAGTCTAGGGCAGTGATGGCGAACCTATGGCACGCGTGCCAGGGATGGCACGCAGAGCCGTTTTCCCTGGCACGCAGCGTCGCCTGTCACTGCAGCTTTGAACTGCCGGCATGATGGCGCCGGCAGTTCAAAGCCGTGTCGGATCGGAGGATTCTCCTTCCTCCGCATCTCCGACACTCTCTCCAAGCTCCGCCCTGCCGGCGTCACATGACCGCGGTCATGTGACGCTGGGACGGGAGACGCGAGGAGAAGAGGAGCGGTGAAGGCGGGAGTTCTAGGTGAGTATGATTTTTTTTTTATTTCAAGCCACGGTATAATGAGGGGCAGGATGGACACAGACATGAGGCTGACAAGGGGCAGGATGGACACAGACATGAGGCTGACAAGGGGCAGGATGGACACCGACATGAGGCTGACAAGGGGCAGGATGGACACAGACATGAGGCTGACAAGGGGCAGGATGGACACAGACATGAGGCTGACAAGGGGCAGGATGGACACAGACATGAGGCTGACAAGGGGCAGGATGCACACAGACATGAGGCTGACAAGGGGCAGGATGGACACACAGACATGAGGCTGACAAGGGGCAGGATGGACACACAAACATGAGGCTGACAAGGGGCAGGATGGACACACAAACATGAGGCTGACAAGGGGCAGGATGGACACAGATATGAGGCTGACAAGGGGCAGGATGGACACACAGACATGAGGCTGACAAGGGGCAGGATGGACACAGACATGAGGCTGACAAGGGGCAGGATGGACACAGACATGAGGCTGACAAGGGGCAGGATGGACACACAGACATGAGGCTGACAAGGGGCAGGATGGACACAGACATGAGGCTGACAAGGGGCAGGATGGACACAGACATGAGGCTGACAAGGGGCAGGATGGACACACAGACATGAGGCTGACAAGGGGCAGGATGGACACAGACATGA
This sequence comes from Allobates femoralis, assembly GCA_033576535.1. NCBI lineage: Eukaryota > Metazoa > Chordata > Amphibia > Anura > Aromobatidae > Allobates > Allobates femoralis. Next base: position 435,048,081 of record JARQOC010000001.1, read on the forward strand.
GGCTGACAAGGGGCAGGGCAGGATGGACACAGACATGAGGCTGACAAGGGCAGGATGGACACAGACATGAGGCTGACAAGGGGCAGGATGGACACAGACATGAGGCTGACAAGGGGCAGGATGGACACAGACATGAGGCTGACAAGGGGCAGGATGGACACACAGACATGAAGCTGACAAGGGGCAGGATGGACACAGACATGAGGCTGACAAGGGGCAGGATGGACACAGAGACATGAGGCTGACAAGGGGCAGGATGAACACAGAGACATGAGGCTGACAAGGGGCAGGATGGAGACAAGAGGGGCATGAGGGTGACTAGGGGCAGGATGGAGACAAGAGGGGCATGAGGGTGACAAGGGGCAGGATCGTGACAAGAGGGACATGAGGGTGACAATGGGCATGATGGTGACAAGAGGGGCATGATGGTGACAAGAGGGGCAGGATGGTGACAAATAAGAGGGGCATGATGGTGACATTAGGAGGAGGCATGATGGTGACATTAGAAGGGGGCATGATGGGGACATTAGGAGGGGGCATGATGGTTACATTATTACAAGAAGGGGGATGATGTTGGCTTTATTACAAGGAGGGGGCATATTACTTCAGGATGGGGGCATTACTACATGATGGGGGCAGGATGGGGACATTACCACAAGGGGACAGGGATCGAGCATACTACAAGGGGATAAGGCTGGAGACATTACTACAAGAAGGGAGTTAGGATAGGGACATTACTGCCAGGAGAGGGTCAGGATGGAGCAAATAACTACAAGGAGAGGGTCGGGATGGAGCACATAACTACATGGAGAGGGTCAGGATGGAGCCCATAACTACAAGGAAAGGGTCAAGATGGAGCGCATTACTACAAGGGGAATGTCAGGATGGAGCACATTACTTCAAGGAGAAGGTCAGGATGGAGCACACTACAACAAGGAGAAGGTCAGGATGGAGCACATTACTACAAGGAGAAGGTCAGGATGGAGCACATTACTTCAAGGAGAAGGTCAGGATGGAGCCCATTACTTCAAGGAGAGGGTTAGGATTAAGCACATTACTACAAGGAGAGGGTCAGGATGGAGCACATTACTACAAGGAGAGGGTCAGGATGGAGCACATTACTACAAGGAGAGGGTCAGGATGGAGCACATTACTACAAGGAGAGGGTCAGGATGGAGCTGATAGCTACAAGAATAGGGTCAGGATGGAGCACATTACTACAAGGAGAGGGTCAGGATGGAGCACATAGCTACAAGGAGAGGGTCAGGATGGAGCACATAGCTACAAGGAGAGGGTCAGGATGGAGCACATAGCTACAAGGAGAGGGTCAGGATGGAGCACATAGCTACAAGTAGAGGGTCAGGATGCAGATACTACTACAAAATAGGGACCAGGATTTCAGTATGAAATTTGCTTGCTCTGTCTAATATTCTGCGTTTTTCCATACAGATCAATGCACCTGCTGTTTCTAGAAAGGGCAGTGGCAGCGGCTCAGCTTCAATGTCCAGTACACATGAGCTGTCTGACCACTGCTGAAGAGAAGAGAAGACTGCAAAGGTAAGTTTAAAATCAATTAATTGTTAAAATAATTGAATTGATCATCAGTGTTTCAGGACTACATGCCCTGTACAGGGAAGAGAGTTAGCATCTGCTGGCTCTCCCCCCTGTGAGGCGCTTGTGATAGATAACCACTGCTGTAATTTAGGTTAAATTACAGTGTTGGCACTTCGCCATAAATAATTTTGTTTTGGGTTGCAGTTTGGGCACTCGGCCTCAGAAAGGTTCGCCATCACTGGTCTAGGGTCACACTTGAGTCCTGGATCCGTTAAAAGCATCAGTTTTTCAACTTAGAATTCGAAAGTTGAAAAAACGATGCTTTTAACGGATCCAGGGCTCAAATGTGATCCTAGGCTTTCTGTTCTACATGCTTAGGGTAGAACACACAGGCACAATACAAATATCGTCACCTTCTCACATCATAAAGTGTAAGGGTTCCCTAGTTTAGGCTGCTTTCACATAACGATTTTAGCATTTCCGATGCTGTCCGATGAAAATCGGACAGCATCGGACCGATTTTCGGACCCCATGTATGCCTATGGGCATCGGACCGAATCGGATGTGCACTAAATGCCATCCGATCTGGTCCGATCCGAATCTGTCCGATTTTTTTATCGGTGCAAAAATCGGAGCTTGCTCCGATTTTTGCACCGAAAATAAAATCGGACAGATTCGGATCGGACCAGATCGGATGGCATTTAGTGCACATCCGATCCGACCCGATCAACTTAACATGGGGCCCTATGGAGCAATGTCCGAGGAAACATCTCATGTCTCCTCGGACCGATTTTAGTGTACTGAGCATGCTCAGTACACTAAAATCGCTCCAAAAGTGAATGAATGGGTTAATTAAAAATAAAAAAATCTATGCTCACCTGTCCACGAGGCCCCCGACGTCTTCCGGCATCTCCGGTGTCTCCAGGTATCTTGCCGTCTGTGCTGATAAGACCTGCCGTGATGTCACAATCACATGACTGCCAGGAACCAATAGCCGGCAGTCATGTGATTGTGACATCACGAGAGGTCCTGGCAGCACTGAGACAGAACAGCAAGATACCGGAGACGCGCGGGACCGTGCAGGAGTCGTGGACAGGTGAGAAAGGAGAGGAGGAGAGGAGGAGGAGGAGGACAAGAGGAGAGGAGGAGGACGCATAGGAGGACCGGGGGCCAAGAGGAGAGACACAGGGGATGAGAGGACCGGGGGCCAAGAGGGGAGACACAGGGGATGAGAGGACCGGGGGCCAAGAGGTGAGACACAAGACCGGGGGCCAAGAGGGGAGACACAGGACCGGGGGCCAAGAGGGGAGACACAGGGGATGAGAGGACCGGGGGCCAAGAGGTGAGACACAAGACCGGGGGCCAAGAGGGGAGACACAGGACCGGGGGCCAAAGGGGAGACACAGGGAATAAGAGGAAAGGACCGGGGGCCAAGAGGGGAGGACCGGGCGATAAGAGGAGAGGACAGGGGGCCAAGAGGGGAGACACAGGGGATAAAGAAGAGGACCGGGGGAGAGACTGACAGCTCTCAGGGAGCGATCTGACAGGAGGGCGGGCATCCTATTTTCTGTCGGAATCGGATGCCTATTTGGCACCCGATTCCAGGCATTAGAAGAATCCGATGCTGTCCGATTTATATCGGACAGCATCGGATTTTACAAAAATCGTAGTGTGAAAGTAGCCTTAGCTGGAATGGTTTACGGGTGCCATTTCCCATTAGCAGAGCACCTAATAAAGGGTGTACCATCCAAAGTAGCAGAAAACATGGCCACTATGGGGTTTGCAAGCCTAGTGCTGAGTAATTTTAATAGTAGCCTGTCGAGCAAAACAGTAATTATATTTCAATTTCAGACTCCATATCTGACTCCATATCTGACCATCCATTACATCTCTGAACATGAGACCACCTTCATTTTATAGACAGTTATCTTGGCTAGATTCATATAAATTTGACTTGCAACTACTTAACATATGATTAGTTATATAGATTATTGTTCTGTTACTGTATTGTTACTATTTTGCTCCTAAAAACCTAAGTTTAAATTTTTATTATTTTGTCAATATTTCATAAGTCTAACTTTGTCTTATGGATAGTGATGGGTGAATCCAAAATGTGAAGATCGAGGTCTGTACTGGATACCTAGTGTCCATGCGCAGAACCCGAACACGGTCTTTTAACTCTACGTCCGTGTTACTGTTCAGAATGAGCCGCCAAGATAAAGGGCTAGGGGCTGTAAAAGTAAGCAAAATGGGGATTACAGCAATTAAATCATATTTACCAAGAACCAGGCACCTGTCACACTGCTCCTTAGTCCGCTCATTAAGCCTTATCCATATTCACTGCTTTGTCCACCCACCCACATGTGACAGCATCTGTGATTGATTGCTTTGCCCACCCACCCACATGTGACAGCATCTGTGATTGGCTGCAGTTAAACTGCGTCCCCACCCTCATTGTGGATGGAGTGGAGTGTAAAAATAAATAAATACATGACTGAAAAAAATGGCATGGGGTCCTTTGTATTTTTGTGCCGAGCACAGATAAAGCTGCAGCCCTCGGTGTGCGCTCTATTTTGGCTGAGTATCAACATGCTGGAGACCCCACATATTTTTTTTTATTTATTTTTTTTAATTTTTAAGTAAATTATTTAATAAAACAGTGAGGGGTTCCCCCTAATTTTGGTATCCAACTAAGATAAACCAGACACCTAGTGGCTGGTATTCTCAGCCTTGGGAGGCCAATGATTATTGGGTCCTCCCCAGCCTAAAAAGAGCAGACCGCAGCCACCTCAGATTTTAAACATAGATGCGCCAAATCCTGGCACTTTATTCGACTCAAACTAATTGCCCTGGTGCGTGGAAATTGGGTTAATATAAGGGGTTATGACAGCTGTGTTTTATCTAAAAATCACAGCTGCCATGACGCCCTGGATTAGTAACGGATGGGGGTCTATTAGACTCGCCCATTACTAATCGTGGAAATGAAAATAAATAAATACAAAACATAGAGAAGAATTAATTATTTAAAAAAAAAAAACCTTCTTTCTCCAGTTTATTAATCCCCAAAACATCACTACAAGTACAAAGTAATCTAAAGACACAACGTCCCACGATGATACTGGTGCTGCTACATCCTGAGGTGGCAGTGCGCGTTCATATTAAAAAATGTGACCAATCACTGCGGGCTCAGGAGCACACTGACAGAGCTACAGCTGTGAGAGAGGTGACATCAGTGAGTTCACCTGAGGTCACAGCTGTGCGGTTCCCACGGTAACCTGGCTGTGACCTCAAGTGAACTCATTGAACTGAAAGAACTCACCTCAGGCTATACCTGACATACCATGGACTCATTTATCTATGGATTTTATGACTGACTTTTTTGTCCACTGGAAAGACTGATTTTAGTGGCGGTGGATAGGTTTAGTAAAATGATGCACTTCTTTGCCTTACCAGCTCCTCCTTATGCTAAAACATTGGCTCAAGGGCTTGTCTCTGAGATTGTGACCCAGTTTGTATATAAACAATGGAAGGCATTCTATTTTCATCTGAGGGTAAATCTATCCATGTCCTCGGTGTTCCATCTTCAATCTAATGGTCAGACTGCATGCCTGAACCAAAGCCTGGAGACATACTTTGTATCACCCGAGTTTAATCCTTAGCATTGAGCTGGCTATTGGTTTGCCTAGCCAAAGATTTTTTGCACGAACTGTCGGAAACCATCTCTTAGATGCTCATCTGCATGCTCATCCACCTCACTGGGGTCTCCACCTGACTGTAGTTCATCGTCTTAACTGAATTGAGTGGACAAATGCTTACATTCGAAGACGTCTGGCATGTAAGGAGATGTTCTCTTCATGGATGAATACCAGTTTTCATTGTAGAGGGCAGATAGAAGACTTCCAGATACTGACTGGTATAATGACCCCCTGGACATCTGCGTACTCTAAAGCTGCACATTTAAGAGTGAACCTTTTAATGTCGGCAGCCTGAGGAACACCTATAAAGTAATCATGCTAATTAATCAGCAACTTGATATGCCACACCCGTGTGGTGGATGGATTATCTTGGCAAAGAAGAAGTGTTCACTAAGGCGGCCGTCACACGCTGAGATATCGTGCAAGATATCGCTTGAAAGCGGCAGATTAAACATCGCGCAAGCGATGTCTGTGCGTGTGACGGCCAGATACGACGAGCGATATCTGATCAAATCTCTAAATCGTGATCTGAGGTTCGGTTCTCAGATCTGACGATATCGCCCAATTAAATACGCACAATCGACACGTGTAAATTCCCGACATCAGACGAAACGTGTGATTTCAGCGATGGCAAAATCCATCACGTAGGCGTGTCAGGAGTTTCCTATTGCCTGACCCCCTCAGTGGTGATTCGTGCAACGAAATGGTTTCGGATTGGCTGCTTCACCACTAGCTCGCATTGGTGGAAGATGATGCGTTGCCATTGGCTGCCCTCACAGGGCGCCATTTTGAAAGCGCTGTCTTCAGCACCACACATAGGCGTCGGCTGCACAATATCTCCGAACTGTACACCCAATCGCGTCGACTTCATAATCGAATCTGCGTGGTCCCCGACCCTGCTATATAGTGTCCACCTTGTCATAAACCCACACAATGTTGGCGGGCGCGGCACACCTAACGCGGCGTTACGCCACGGCCATGGGATCTTGTTTCTTAGGTCACACCAAAAATGATGATTGGGCTGTTAACGCCGCGTAGGTCGCCTTTAAGTGTTGTAATGTGACGCAAGGGGCGGTCCAGACGGAATGAAGTTGGTTTCAGTTTCATTCCGCCTGCAAGTTGCTAGCTCCTCCCATGCACATTGCTGCTCAGTTATGGCCGCAACACGCCGCGCTGCCACGTGGGGGATGGCGGAACTAATGATTTTGATCGATCATTGCGATCGATTAGATTATTGGGGCCGCCACCCCACCAGCATCCCAGGCTGCGGAACCGCAGCACAGTGCTGAAAATTCAGAGAGCCCTGCGGCGCCAGCTGTGTGTGGAGAGGGATGTGAAGGCGATCCAACACAAGATCGCCGATCTCAAATATAAGACCCCGGGCAGAATTGTGGACATCCGTGCCCGGATTGCCAGGATGCGTGGTGAGTAAATGTTGGGGCCCCACACACACCTGCACATGTACATGTCTCAAAATACACAGCAATGTCTCCAAACATATTCCAAGGATAGTGTGGTCCCCGCCTGCCCCCACCAATGTTTGTGCATACATCAAGCGTAAATTTGGACACAGGACTCTGGCCAAAATCACTATTGTATTGGATCACGCTACTCTCACAGTTCAATACCGCAATCAATGAGGCTGGCCAATGTCAAAAAGCCAGCATTTTAAAAAAATGATCACTGGCGTTGGCTAAAAAACATCCATCACAAACAACATTCAGCAGGATCATTTAATGTGACTTTCAAAGATGTTCTCCCCTTGTGCATCCCCTGCACACCCCTTTGTTGGCCCCTACTGACACCTCTTGGCCACCCATGTTCAACCTTGTGTGTCATCCCCTCAAGTCCCCTGTGTTAATCCCTCTTCTTCCGTGTGTGTGCACCTAATGTCCCCCCATAACTAGGCAGGCTAGTCCCTGTTGGCCCACTTTGCTAATTCAAAATGGTGCCCTCTCACATGTTCAACAAACACCTGCCGTTTGCTGGGGCATCATGTATTTGCCATAGGTGTGGATCCTCTGCCCAGGACCTGCGTTCATGTCCCAGTCACATATGCGCAGTTGGAAATATATAAACTATCTAAACTATATCTACTATATACTATAAACTATATATATATATAGAAACTGCAGTGGGCGACCTGTACTCAAACCGTGAGGCCCTGCAAATGGGGGGAGCTCGGGCACAGTACTTTGAACCTTTGCCGAATTGTACTAACCCTGACCTTCCAGTTTTTTCAAGTGGGAACGTAATGACCATGCTTTTGACATCAAAATCGGGTCCAAGGAGAACCACAACGGCTTCTCCCAAGGTGGCCAATAGGGCCCCATGTCATGCATATTGGCCAATCCAAATTATGGCCAAGCCGATGGTGTGCCCTTCCCAGCAAATACACTTGTCTCCAAATATGGCCACATGCTCTAGTAAGGCCAGAAAAACATATAGCCACTCAATCAATGGCAGCCATTAGGGATCCGGCAATGTGACATGCTGCTTTAGGGATTAGTAAATTCGAGACCATCCTCCGAATCGAGGCTGCATTTTAAACTGATAGACATTTTGAGTGGGGACAGTTGTCTGATATTTAGTGGCCCTCCAAGTTAGGACTATTGCAATAGGGATGGATGTGTTGCTATAGGCAAGGCCGGCATTTGCTCTGTTTTGAGGGACAAATTTCCGCCTTCAACAAGCGTGTCTTCAAAATGCTAACACAACTCATCATATTAAACGACCATCAGACACAAAATAGGTAGCTTATAAAGGCCACACAAGCCACAAAGTCCCACAGATGTTGCAACCTACACATGTGTAATTGAACTCCCAGCCTGCGGTAGCACACATAAATACAATATTCATTCAAAGGTCGTTAAAAGCAGGCATGCAACAAGCCACATTGGCTAATGTGGCCCCTAGGCATAACCAAACCATACATCGCACATGCGTTGTTTTGTAAAACCCATGGCCACATATGTGGCCAGTGTACTGGCCCTCGTGTAACTAATAGTTTGGTGTACCACACACATTACATGCTTACAACATTAGTGTATGGCTAAAACATGAGGTGGAGTCATTCATTAAAATGGACTTAAGACACCAGGCACACAATGCAACTTTCAAAACACCATGTGGGAACCCTGTCTTTTCTAAACCTTTACCTTCTGCTTTCAAACAGATGCCGAGGAATCGTCTTCTGACGAGGAACCACACCCTGGACCATCAGGAGTTGCCCCACAGAACCCACCCCCACAGCAGCCAGCAGGGACACCCTCGGCCAGCAGCAATGAAGATGGGGAGGAGGCACATGTAGCATCATGTGAGGAGTGGCTGCACTCCGAGAGCGAGCTCCCATCAACACCCTCAACGCAGGATGGTGCGCAGGACGAGGAATTGGCTGGGAGGGATGATGGGCCACCGTCCAGCCCGGGCCCTCTGTTGCCAACAGGCCACATCATCTGGCCACAGAGCCCCAGCCCACCCGTCACACCTCCCCCAAGCGTGTCAAGCTCGCTTCCGAGCCCAGGGGTGGACATGTCCCCAGAGCCAGCCGGGGATGATGTTCGGCACCAACCTGGACCTGTGGAGGTGGCGAGGGCAGAGGAGGATATGGCCCCACAACTTACCCGACTATGGTGGTAAGTGTGTATTGATGCATTCTACACCCAGCATAGTGGAGTTATGATTGTGTTAAGCAACAGAGTTTTGTTGACAAGGGTGTAACTGATCTGTTCTCCTCAATGTTTGTGCAGATGGTGAACGTGCAGGCTCAGCTGGATGGAGTCTCAGTCCATCCCCTTCCACCCCTGATAGTGGTGAGGATGAGGAGCAAGACCGTAAGTACCATACATTGATTTTCTCTTTGTACCAAAAACACTGTATGTTCCCACAGTAGATTTTTTTTTCCTCAACATACAGGGATCCCTACTGTCGTGGAGGATTTGGAGGCCCAGATGCAGTTCCTACAACACCTCCAGTCAACTATTGAGCATCATCTCCGAGAACTGGGCCGCCTACTTTACCTGCTGGGTGCACACCAGCAACAAGATGGTGGGCTCCCCTAAGGGTGATGTTATGGGACCCCCTAAGGCTCCAGGCGGACATGACGTAGTGTTGTCCACGTTGGACACCGACATTGGTTGGTTCATGCCATGTTGGCATGTTGTTTTTTTTGATTTGGCCCCTGTTGGCCAATTTTATTCTATTGTCCAACATTTGGACCATATGTTATGTGTAAGGGCTACCGTGTTGGCCTCTTTTATGATACTGTCCATCCTTTCGTAAATCACAAAACAGTTTGGTTACTTCCCACTGTTCTACACTATTGCGGCCTTGTTGTGATTGCTATTGGCCCTTTAACACAACCTAGTAAATATTTCAACCCAATCTGTTAACTCTGTTTTTTTCTGACTGGACACAATTATGTACATGTTTATTGGAGGTTGATGGTGGTCTTTAAGGGCATAAAGGGCAAATTTGGGGAAAAACAGGTTGGGGTAGAGGAAGGGCTCCCTAACACATGTTTGCACACAAGGTGCAGATTGCCAGCATGCGGTGTGGCGACCAACCACCAAACCTTGAAGAATGTAAGTGATCAGAAAAATTAAACAATGCTCTGACAACAAACATCAATGTGGATTTCGATCTACCCATCGCCAAGCTGTAGAAGGCTGCCACCATTAATATTATCCCATGTTGTAGACCACCGACAATGATGACAAGGACACCTCTGCTGCCTTGCTGTTCCAACAATAAGTAGGGACACCGAAAGCTGCATACCTAAGGTTTAAGGTTAATTGCCCTCTGCATATGTTCCGCTTGCAGGATGGAGCATGTGGGCTACTGTAGCTGCGGTGCTGCTAAATTTGGAAGGTTCAACTTTCAAACTACATGCACAAATCATGGACAACATATGTAACGTGTGTGGGCAGAAATTTTTATTTTTTTAATTTAAAAAAAAAATAAAGGGCAGTTCAACACACTCCCAGAAATCAAAGAATTCAAAAATTAAGGCAACATAAAACCAACTGCTATTGTCGCAGGAACGCCACACACAAAACAAAAACATCACAAGTAGGGAACAGGCAATTAGGTGTGCCTAGGGAAAAAAAAAAAAAAAAAAAAAACAGGGGAAACAGAGCCAATAAACTAACAAACTAAAGATTAGCAAAATGGGGACCAAAATAAGGTTCTACATCGGGGTAGAACTGGTTGCCCGCTGGCTGCTGCTGCTGCAAACCCACTATGCGAGGCCTTGCATGGGCTGGCACAGGTGGTGGGGGTTGCTGCACATGGGGCTGAGGGCCCATGTACTGCCAGGCAGGGGGGTTTGCAGGTGGCTGGGGAAGGGGAGGTGGGAATGACATATCGGGGGTCAGGTTGCCCAATCGGGCCTGGTCCATCACCTGCAGAATGATCCGCTCACATTGCTCCCTTTGATCCTGGGGAAACGTGGGGAGACGCTCCGCTACCACATTAGCAAAGGCGCATTGTGGCTCCCGCACCTGCTGGGTCAGGACTTGCTGGGCGAGTAACACAAGGTCAGGCCCTGAGCTTGCTGGAGCTTGTCGTGTGCGGGCCCTGGCACGTGTCAAAGGCAGAGGGGGCTGGCTGGGCGCTGCCGCAACTTCTTCCAGCTGCTGAGATGTTGGCAGGTTGACCGACTCGGACAACAACCCCGAAGAGGGACCTTCAAGCGCATCCTAAAAAGAGGAAAGGTACAACACATGAGCACACATGGAAGTACAGTTTTCGGAGGTCATTTGGGCAGAAAGGATCAAGTTACATGTATGTCAATAACCCACATTGTGCATGATGTCCAAGCAAAGTCCATGCTAAGGTCCTTAGAGCTTTGCCAAGGAACAAAACACTCCCTACTTGTGTGCTACTGGATATGTTCCTAAACATTGGAGGTGTTTGAAGACAGCTTAATCAAGATGGGAGGCCCTTCTGGTCTATGTTTGGCTTCTGTACATTGCAAACTTGGGTGAGATGTGGCCAAAGAATGTTTATTGTGTGATAATTGTGAAACATTGGTGTAGGTCAGCGACTTACATTATCCCCCTCCACGGCATCACCCACATTGTGATCTTGTGGCTCGGCAAATACGCTGCTGTGTAGTGGGGGACGTGGCTCCTGCTGCTCCATGGTAAAAAGGAGCTGGTCATAATACCAGAGCGTGGGTCTGTATACCGCCCCCGCTGCCATGCCTGACCGGCGGGACTGGGTCACCTTTTTGTGCTCCTTCAGGAAAACAGTACGGAGGTACTGTATTTTTGTCTTTATGGCCTCCCGGTCGAGGTCCTGGTCTGGGTGATATTGGCGGGCCACCTCCAGGAGCCTGTCATAAGCGGCATTCCGTAGCCCACGGTTGCTGTACCCATCAGCCCGAGTTTGCCACAGGCACGGGTTATCTTTGTAGGCCGCAATCAGAGCGCTTATGAAATCGCGATTTGGCCGGGGCATCTGTTGAAAACACAAGAAACGCAATCGGTAAAAATCAATGTGGCACATGGTCCAAGCCATGTGTAGAATGGCAGCCACAGCAGGAAATTTCAACTGCCAGGCTAATTTTGAAAATCCCCCGCTAAATAACACAACACCACACTTGCATAAGCCAAGAATGTTGGTGAAGGAACTGGGATGTGTGCTGTTTTGACAGGGGCAGTCCAAACTTTGTGCATGGAGTACAATCTAAATGGGCAGAACTTTAGAAGGGTCAGTCTCCTCATATGATGTGAACATACCTTTCCGGAATCCAACAGAGTCTGTAAACAATCACACACTTCTTGCTAGCCAAAAGAGATGCTGGCGAACGGCCTGGATGCTGTCTCTCACACTTGTCTCCCAAGACACACAAAACAGCAGGTAGAACACACATGTTCACAGTGCACTATTTATATAAATTGATCAGACACATGTCGGCCATGACAGGTGCGATAGGCATACACATCGCAATTACCACGACCGGTTCGACGTATCCGCTGCGTTGGGTGTGTCCGTCCAGTTTCTGCCACGCCTGGCTCTGAACATAGCACTGGCGTTGTGTGATGCTCTGGGTCGCCACGCCTGGTTTTTGAGGGCGTAACAGCGTGTGGGTGTGTGGTTTGTCGTTGAGGAGACACACCTGGGTAAGGGGACGTCTCGCCTTGTCATTGGCTCGCCTGTGTATATATAGCGTTACAGGAACGTGCACAATGTGTTTGCTGCGGACTTACTGCCGGTATGTACGTGGGGAGTCAGCATGTGGAACTTTGTGAAAGGGGGTAACTTTAGCGTTGTAAAAGTACATATGAGGGGGTTTGTGTTCTTGGGCCACCTCTTTGTTTGACTTTTCGTTTTTGTTTTTAGGGGTTTTCATTGGCCGTTATTTAGTCACAATACAAGGACTGAAGCATTGCCTTGCTGCATTGGAGTCATCAGGACATAGTTCGTTCTTTTGGTCACTTAATATTGGAGTTCAAACAATCTCAGCGACCACTGCATGTGAGTAATTATTGTGTGTGTTTAGTGCAGTTTTTGTCCAACATATTGCTCCACCGTGTGTCGAAAATTCATGTAGTTAAAACGTTGACCCTGATGTAGGAGTAGTGATGTTGTTTGGGATCTCACTGTGTGTAGGGTTTTGTGGTTATAGTATTATTTGGCCAAAGGCATTTAGCCGTGTCAACACATGTGGCGTTCCTCAACACCTTAATTCATACTGTAGGTGTTGTATGTTTTTGTAACCTGTTTTGGACATGTGTAGTGCACCGGTACATATATTTGCCATGTCATGCTCCTTTTAGTCATTTCAGGTTTGATGATCACATTGTGGTCAAAGCACCTTTGTGCGTAGCCAGCATAGTAAACATATGTTTGCCTCTAAACAGCATGAATCAAGATCAACGTGCCGTTTTGGGGGCTGCTTTGCTGGTGCAGGCAGCACGTGTGGAGGATGAGAGGGTGGAGAGACGCAGGAGGAGACCCCGACGCATCTGGGCCAGGGAGTGGCTGCAGCAGCGCGATCAGCATTCCCACATTCGCCTTCTGCACCAACTTCGTGACGACTTCCCACGGGACTTCCAAAATTTCCTCCGGATGACAGATGAGACCTTTCAGATCTTGTTGGCAGCAGTGTGCCCGCTCATCAGACGGCAGGATACAGTAATGCGTCCAGCAGTGCCTGCGGAGGAGAGGTTGGCCGCCACACTGCGGTTTCTGGCAACAGGTCGCAGTATGCAGGACTTGGTCTACTCATCTGCAATATCACGTCCCCTCCTCAGTCAACTCATTCCGGAGACCTGTGAGGCGATACTGCGGGCTCTAGCTCCGACTTACATGCGCTTGCCACAAAACCCCCAGGAATGGCTGGCCACTGCCGATGAATTCAGCCAGAAATGGCAATTTCCCAACTGTGGAGGTGCCATTGATGGGAAGCATGTGAGGATAACACAACCCCACCACAGTGGTTCTTTTTTTTACAATTATAAATCATATTTTAGTATAGTATTGATGGCAGTGGTTAACGCCAATTATGAATTTGTCTCAGTGTCCGTGGGCACAAATGGTAGGGTTTCCGATGGCGGTGTTTTTGACCAATCGGATTTTGGCCAAAAACTGAAGAATGGACGTCTTAATTTACCACCAACCAGTCGCACCTGTGGAAACATGAACTTTGTTTTCGTTGCAGATGAGGCGTTTCCGCTCCTTCCGAATTTAATGAAGCCGTACCCCCAGAGACACCTAAATGCGCAACAACGCATTTTCAATTATCGGCTTTCACGTGCACGACGAGTAGTGGAGAATGCCTTTGGCATCATGGCGAGCCGTTTCCGCATATTTCACACGGCCATTAATATGCGTCTAGAATCCATTGACCTTGTCGTTATGGCCTGTTGTGTCCTCCACAATTTTCTAAGACGCCAGGATCGCCAGGCCTACACTCCACCTAACTTTGAGGACCGCATAGACTCCAGCAATGGGGAGGTGGTGTTGGGGGGCTGGCGTGCTGATGCCCCACAGATGGCAGGACTCCAGCCATTAGGTGGTGGGAGCAGCCGGCAGGAGGCACAGGATATGAGGGACCGGTACTGCCAGTACTTTAATGGTACAGGGGCGGTGAACTGGCAGCAGAACCTCCCCTAATTATTATGGTGCCATGGGGAATTGCCCATTGCACTGTTTGACTGTGTCCTGCAGCTCCGGCTTGGAGGCAGGACATGTGTTCCTTTTTAGTTTTGAGGAATAATGTTTTGTTTGTTTTGTTTTTTAAACATAACCCAGATTTAGGGATATTTCTGTTTAGGTTTTGTAGAGGGCCAGGCCTTGCCCATTGGAGGGGAGATGTGTGTTACCGACAAACCTCTTGTCTGTGACATGAGCCAGGGATTTTGGTTCATGGTGCTTGTTGGCACTATTTTGTAATTTTGTGTTGAAGGGCCCGGCTTATGGGTCCTGTGAGAGACGGGCGGGACCAGGACCCACATACCTACCCAAAGGCCCTTGTGACAGTGGTCACATTTTTAGTTTAACACACCTAGGGACAGAGTTAGGACTGTCTCGAACAGGGCCTACCGTGAAGTTGGTGAGGCAGCTTAACGTGCGTTTTTATGCGAAAACGCATTAACCAAAAGGCCCTGATTTGTGTCACACCACTTGTTATTTGGTACATTGTTTGTGTCCGACAACGGATTACATACAAACACGCATATGTTGGCCCACATATATGGTGTTTACGCCACTAGTGTTGCAAGGCACAGTCGAGAGGTACACCTACATTAGGCCACCAGGAACAATTAATGTTCTGAGACGCTTTGTCTCCTTTGCGTTGTCATACATTTTACCCCCAATTCCCCTAGATTAACACATGCGCTTTCTCACACACTAAATCAAACATCAGCCAGAGCACACAGCAAACATACATGCGTTTCACATGCGTTGGAAAATATCCACTCATGACAACACACACAGCTCACTTTAGGCTGTTTAATTAAACGCATCTGTACACTACCTTAAAATTGAACAACGCATAAGCGAGCTATTTTTGCACAACGCAACACGGGAATTGCGTTCTGTACGTTTTGCCCATTGCAATTTATAGTTATGTGCTACAGCACATATATACATTACGATCAATATCACAGGACATTGTGGGGATGAGGCCGCCATGTTTCAAAGGACATCTGACCCAATGAGGACGCAGTACTGAGCACCAATGGTGTAGTGAGGGGCGCAGCTTGGAGCCCATGTACCACGCCTATCGGCTCCGATAACGCCCACATTTGCTCCCACATCGTTTAGGAGATTTCTGTGTGACTTTAGCTGAACGATGTCCACTGCTGATAACTGCATCTCTCAGACGATCGCTGGATGGGTGGATCGGGGAATCGTCTGAGCGATGTCTGTGGGTGTAGCGTCGTGATGAGCGATTTTGCGCGTCGTTCGCACGATATGAAAATTTAACATCGTCTACGATATCTTTAGCGATATCTCAGCGTGTGACGGCCGCCTAACACAGATTTAGACAACATTGGGAACACTGTTTGAAAGTAAAATGCCTTTTGTGTACACAGTAAAAGTCTTAGGCTGGTTTCACACTGCAGTTTTTTCACTGATCAGTTTCCATCAGATTTGTGTGCCAAAACCAGGAGTGTCTCCAAAACTCAGAACAGGTGTCAATCTTTCAAATATACTTTTTCTCTGCAAGTTCCTCTCCTGGTTCCTCTCCTAGTTTTGGCACACAAATCTGATGGAAACTGATCAGTGAAAAAACTGCAGTGTGAAACCAGCCTTAGGCCGGCTTCACACCACGGTGTGATCAGATCCAGGGCTATCAGGGATAAACCTGACAGCCCCGGACCAGATTTGCAAACAGAACCGGTGGGCAAATATGCCCTCCGGTCCAGTGTGCAGCCGGATCACTCCAATTGCAGCCGCAGCTGCTGATTTTTCAAGATCGTAACGAGCAGGGAGCTAGCCACGGTCCTGAAATTACAGTAGCGTGCAGCGGCCGGTGTCCAGTTCCCGAATCCTCTCGGATCGGGGCAATCCGGCCCCATAGACTCCCATGTTAGGGAGCGCTGGATTGCCCCAGATTCGGGAGAAGCCAATTTGGGGAGATTTTTCTCCCCGGATACAAAAACGTTGCAAGCAATGTTTTTGTGTCCGGGAGAAAAATCCAAACACACCCGGATTCTCCCGGACAGATGGAAACTGGATGGCAGATAGCTGCCATCCAGCTCCATCCGGCCCCATAGGGCTGCACAGGGTGATAATCAGGTCTGGGGCTGTTAGGGTCACCCCGGACAGACCTGGACCTGATCGCCCCGTGTGTGAAGCCGGCCTTAGATCTTTGAGTTTAGCTCATGAAAAATGGGAGCAAAACCAAAAGTGTTGCAATTATAATTTTGTCCACTTTATTCTGTATGGGGGCCTTCTGCTTTCAAAATCTCTGATCGTGGTGATTGGTTGCAGAGGTGTGTTCTCTAGTCAGGACATCACTATTGTAACCTGTGAACTAACCTGTGAACAAAGACCAGAACAGCAATGGAGAGCCAACACTGGAAATGTGAATGGTGGATTTTGGTAGGTTTGATAACTCTATGCATGGAAGCCTAGGAACAAATAAAAATTAATTCTGGACAATCTGGTTAATGAGGGGCAATTGTAAGTAGAGAAAAATTCACTGAATCTTAAAGGGGAACTCCGGGGAAGAAAACGTTTTAGTACAGTCCCTGCTCTGCTCCATTATGAAGCAGAGCTGTACAAAGCAGTTCTAGGGTCTATAGATCACTTATAAATCAATTAAATCATACCAGCTCCTTTGATCTCCCCTTTCCCTCATGGGACATAGAATTTCAGCCTGAGAGCTTCATGCAGGAGCAGAGAGCAGGAGGTGTTTCAGGGACACGGACGCTGGGGGCTGCAGGATCATCCTACATTCCAGTGAGGAGTGATGATGATTATCCATTGAAAGTTGGTGGGATAGGACACAACCATGTTCCCATGGGGTAGGGGAGACCATGCAGAGCTGAATCGATCAATGTAATGATTTGCCTGTGCTCCTAGCCTCACAATAACAGTACACATTATGCATCATCATACAACAGAGGATCACAGCGTGTATTTATATCTGCTTGGTGACACGATTGCTATTTCAAGTCTTGGCCCCCTGTTACATAGGATGGTATATCAGGGACAGGATTGTAGTGTGAACATGGGGCCAGAGGCCACGCCCCCTCCCTATACAGAAATGTGAGGGGACTGGAATGTAGGATGATCCCCCAACACACCTCCTGCTTTCTGGTCCTACATGAGGCTGAAAATTCTCTGTCCCATGAGTGGGGGTCAGAGCTGAGGAGCAGGTATGATTATATTGAATTATAACAAATCTATAGATCCTACAACTGCAGCGTTCAGCTCTGCTTCACCATGTGGCAGAGCAGAAACTGTACTAAAAGGTTTTGATAAAGTTACTATAAAGTTCCCCTTTAAATTACATGCTGCTATTTTCCTTTGATGTAGAAAGTGTTTATTCTATAAAGACTGATGCGGTTTGTATGCCAAGGCTGCTTTTTTGTAACAGATCAGCCCTGTACAATGGATAGTGTTGCCAAACGAGTGAACTACTAGTAGTGCCATTTTCAGAAGTCAACACTCTTCCATTTGTACTATCTACATTTTATGTCTAGGGTTAAGCACACACTATTCAATATTACACTATATACGGTAATTCTATTTATCGTATCCTTTGTTTTAATATTGCTTATTATATTTTGAGAATTTAAGCTCTCATCTCATTTGTTATCCACTTTTAGAAGATATTTCACTAAAAACAAAAATAAATGCAAGCCCTGTGCTCCTCTGAAAAGCCCAATGGCAAGTTCAATAGACGTCCAGTGGCTAATGCCTCATGATTTACAAAAAATGCTTATGTTCTGATGAACATCAGCGACAGAAATATCTTTTTATGCAGAAAATATATTTTTATACACAAGCACCAAAGTTTTACATTATATGAAATAACTTATGCAAATGAAAAAACAAATGATGCTATATTTGCATAAAGAAGCAGACAATTGGGTGCATAAAAATGTACACCCCAAAATAATACTACACATTGACCAGGGTCACACATGGCATCTGTTTTTACCTTGGATTCGTTTTTGTGATCATTTTTGTCATTTTTTTTCCCCAAGTCCAAAAACGCATATACATTAATGGATGGTGCACGTAAGTGTATCTGCGTTTTTCAAAAACGCATGTGTTTTTGTTCAGCATCCCAAAAAACGCTACTAGCAGTGTTTTTGGGTGCAGGAAAAAAACACATGCGTTTTTTTAACATGGGACTCTATGGGAAACGCATGAGTTAACGCATGGTACATATAGGCACCATGCGTTAACGCATATGCGTTTTTGGTGACAAAATGACTAAGGCCCCTTTCACATCAGCGGTAAACGCCGATCGCGGCAGTTGCAGTGAAAAAAATGCAACTGCCGCGATTACCGCATAATGGCCGCATACAATGTCTATGGGGCTTGCGGTAAGTGTGCGGCAGGTGCGGCAAGTGCGGTTTCGGCACTTGTGGCAGGTGCGGCCGTGAAAAAACCACGACATACCGCGTTTTTTCGCGGCTGCACCTGCCGCAAGTGCCGAAACCGCAACTACACCGGACTTGCCGCACCTGCCGCAAGCCCCATAGACATTGCATGGGGCTTCCTGCAGGTGAACCGCAAGTGCAGCAGTTATGCGGTAATCGCGGCAGTTGCGGTTTTTATCACCGCAACTGCCGCAATCAGCGTAAAACGCTGATTTGAAAGGGGCCTTAGTCTAAAGGCATAAAAAAGCGGATTGGTATGTGTGGCCCCAGCCATTCACAGATTTTTATAAGAGCATCTTCTCTTAAGAATATCTTACCCTGCAACGGAAGGGCAGTTTGTGATGTTCATTTCTTGTTTTGGTTGTCCTTTTCTTTTTTTCAGATTATTCACAATGCCTTTATCAAACATAAGGTGCAGTCGGAAACTCACAAACTTAATAACTGCAAATAAGATGGTGGTAGAAACGCAGTAAAGACATGTTGTGAAGTTTGTTGAAGGCAAGCCCTGTGGAAATAGTAAGAATTCTGTCACTGATTTTATTTCAACTCTTTGCATCAATACACATGAAAAAAACTTTCAATGTATGAGAAGAATAGTTCAAATGTATTATTTGGTAGAAAAACATTACACTTCATTAATTACAGAGAAAAATATTTTATTAAAAAACAGCAAAAATTCTTTTTACATATATTTAATACAGTACAGTTCTCAGAATGAATCCCCAAAAAATGAACATAGCATGTAAGGAGCATTCAACAGGGACGGTGTGTTGTAGGTCCGCGCTGCTATAAAGACCACGAAGTCGGGGGGGCGTGGCTAACCCATGAACAGGATGGCAGCATGGTAGAGGAGCTCTGCTCACCGCTGTTCTGAATCCCACTCTCTCACCCTCAAAACTGCTAAAATTCTGAATGGGCAAGTCTAAGAAGTGCCCAGGATCCACCAGACCTGCTGATACCCCACAGGGAGGAACAATAGACCAGTATCTCCGCTCCCACACAGCCGCATCTCCTGCTCACTCACCATCTAAGATGGCGTCTCCCTCCCTGCTAGAGGCAGCCCCCAGAGCTGAGCGCTCACAAAGACAAAGAGGGAACCGTTATGCTGTCCTGGCAGAGGAGCAGCAGCACGTGGAGGTCATGGATGGAGCCTCACAAGTGGAGATAAGTACTTATCTTAGATCTCTCCCCACAAAGGGGGATTTAGAAAGACTAGCGTGCAGGCTGGAGAAATCATACAAGACTGAGATTCACACACTGCAGAGGGAATTTACTGCCAGGGTGGAGGAGGTAGAGAGGTCCCAGGACGCAGTGTTAGATGAGCTGAGAACACACAGAGAATCCATAGAATCTCACTCAGCCCTGCTGGAGGATCTCCTCTACAATCAGGAGAATCAAGAAAATAGAAACTGCAGAAACAACATCAGAATCAGGGGACTTACTGAGGAGGTTTCAGCTCAGGACCTGGGGAGATCAATCCAAGATCTTTTCAAGCAGATATTGGGAGATGTAGGTGGCCCTGACATTGAATTGGACAGGGTCCATAGGGCCCTCTCCCCAAGACCCTCTGCAGGGATGACGCTCAGGGACGTGATATGCAGAGTTCACTTTTTCACCATAAGAGACGCTATCATGAACGCTGCAAGACTCTCTGGCCCCATCACTTATGCCAATTCATCTGTGACTCTCCTCCCGGAGAACCCTTCAGCAAAGGAGAGGACTGAGGCCCCTGCTAGCAGTACTAAAGGAGAAGGAGATAAAATATAGATGGGGCTTCCCCTCCAATTGATAGCAACCAAGGATGGCCGCTCCGCATCCTTCCGTCGGCTTGCTGACCTCCCTGAATTCCTGAAAGCTTTGGATTTACCGGAGGTGGAATTGCCGGACTGGCCTCGTCACCCGACCCTGCCGGCCCCCCAGATGAGATGGTCCAGATCCACCAGGGCAAATGCGCCTAGGGGTGCTCCTACTTGATTGGGCTTTTACTTTCTATGTTCTTTGTTTATATTTTTCACTATCTCTGTAACAGGAGCTTACTGTTAAGATGGCTGCCAGGATGGCTGCTAGCATTGAGCCCAAAGACTCCTAAAGCTTCCTTGTATTATTTGGAGGATGGTCATTACTGTGTTATACATCTCCCTCCTCTTTTACTATACCTAACCTTTTCCATGCTGGTCCCTGCCTACCCACCCTTCCTTCCTTCTACACAACTTGTACAGCATCTGAGACGTGCATGCATACACTATCTTTTACACTACAAACTATCCTTCTGCACACCGTTTACTCCTAACTTTACACTATTATCCCTTTCTTCCATATCCCTTCCCTGCCCTTGTTATCCCCCTTTACACCCCTCTTATCACATACTCTTTCCTCTCCCTTCTCTCCATCTCCACTTACACAATACGTGATCACCTCTCTTCTACATACCTATATTGTGGGAACACGTCTTGGATCTACTTCCCCCTCCCCCCCTCCCACTCTCCCTGGTCCATCCACCCCTCCCTGCTCATCCCTTAGTTCCCGGTTTATATTTCATGATTCCCAACTCCCTTTTCTCACTTAGATTATTGACAATCTTATTTACTGTTATTTACTGTACTAAAGTAAGTTACTGATAACCGCACAACAAGTTTGCCTGTCTGAGATCTTTGGGCGAGTTGCCCTATAGATGTTATATTATAGAAGCAGTTTCTATATGTTTAATGTTTCATTGTAGAGGGTGGGGGACAGGCGGTGGAATGCATGCTCTCAAGCCTGTTGGGCCTACGCCTTCCCCGAAGTGCTGGATAGGTGTTACTATCCATTCTTTCAGGGCCGGCGTCAGCACCCAGCATACCCGGGCAAGTGCCGGGGCCCTGACCTAATACAGGGGCCCATCTCTGACCACACACATCGCGCTGTCGCACTGGAATTATCGTTTTTCCCTGCATTTTTCATTTATTTCTGAGGCAGACCCGGCCGCTCACCGCCGCTCTTTTCCTTCCTTTGGGGGCTGTAAGTTCCTCCTATTTGCGTTCCACTGCGCAATGCATATAAGAGGAGGAACAGCGTTCAGGCTCCTATGCGCATTCCACAGTGGAACCTGGAACGCATGCTGCCCGTCACCGCATCCACCTCTGATTGCAGTCACAGTGTCACACAGATCATGGCTGAGCTCAGCTCATCAGCGCTGCCTCCTGCAATGTTCCAACTTTTGGCACCCGCAGGCTTTCACACTCCCCTCTGGGCCGGCCTCCGGCGCAGAGCAGCATGGAGGTGGCTGGTGAGGACTGCACTGATATAACAGTGATATGTACAGAAGGGTATGTATTACTGGGGTCAGGAGGTGATGGCAAAGGAGGCTCAGGGCCACCCGCAGTGTCTGGGGGAGGAAGAGGAGGATTGTCTGCTGCTGACAACTCTGGGGCCACCACCTCCTCTGCTCATAACAAGCAGAGACCTGCCCTGTATGGATTAAAACAGGGACAGAACCACAACTCCCAGCAGGCTGTGTTCGCTGCCCAGTGCATGCTGGGAGGTGTAGTCCTACAAATGTGGAGTAATGAGTTGCAGCCACCAGTCCAGGACGAGGAAGATCTGTGGTTGTTGTCAGTGAGTCAAACACACAGCAGGTAAATGGCTTTCTGCACTTAAAGGGGATCTCCTATTTCTTAAAATGACAGTATATGGCATTGCAGAGTGGATCCAGTGCTCAGGCCATGTTCACACGTAGCAACCGCACCACCACCTCATGTAGTTGTATAGTGCTATGTTGAAGGTCCCATTGTACAGCCGGAGGTGCCACTGTGCAGAGAAAACCAGCACTGCAGTCCCTTCATTATGAGATCTGTGGCTGTGCTGGGCTATATATATTATTTGGAGGCTGTGCTGGGATTATACATATATTATATTTGGAGACTGCAACTGGACTGTCATAGCCTTTAAATAGTATATGAAGCCCAGCCCAGTCTCCAAATAATATACATAGCCCAGAGCCTTATTAAGATAAGATAAGATAAGATAAGATAAACTTTATTGATCCCGGAGGAAATTACAGTATTACAGCAGCAGAACAAAGATCAAGAACATTTCACACTTTACAAAATAAGTATATGGACAGCAGATGTGGGTAGACTGGTACATGTACCTCACCTATTCCCCCCATACACATAGAACTTCACATAGTCTTGGGACGCTTTACACTTATACATTTGTTAAACATCCCCACAGCTGTCGGAACAAACGATTTTCTGTATCTTTCCATTTTACACATTAGTTGGATTAGACGCTTGCTGAATGGGCTCTTCTGCTTCGCAAACAATTCAGAGAGCGGGTGTGTATTGTTGCTCATTATAGCCTTGCATTTCTTATTAATTCTATCCTCTAATACCTCCTCGAAAGTCCTAAGTTGTAGACCCACCGCCGCACTAGCCTTCTTGATAAGTTTATTCAGCTTATTAGCGTCAGCTGTGCGCACACTACTACCCCAGCATATTATTGCAGCAAAGATTGCACTCGCCACAATAGATTGGTAGAACATTTCAAGCATTTTGCTGCACACATTAAAAGACCTTAATTTCCTTAGGAAGTAAAGTCTACTCATCCCTTTCTTGCAAACCTTCTCCATATGGCACCTCCAATCAAGCTTGCTGTCCAGGTGAACCCCCAAATATTTGAAATTCTCCACCATCTCCACATCCTGACCATCAATAGTGATAGGTAAGCAATCCTTCATGCACCTTCCATAACTCAACACCAACTCCCTGGTTTTCTTTACGTTGAGTTCTAAATGGTTAGCATGGCACCAGTCAACAAAGTCCGAGACCACCCTTCTGTATTCCTCCTCCCCCCGGCCTCTCTCAATACCTCCGACTATCACTGAGTCATCAGAGTACTTCTGAAGGTGACAAAGGTCTGATTTATACTGAAAATCAGCTGTGTATAACGTAAAAAGGAATGGCGACGGCACCGTTCCCTGAGGGGCTCCAACACTGCTCCGAACACTATCCGATAAGGCCGCCCCCAACCTTACGAACTGTGGCCTGTCCGACAAGTAATCAATGATCCAATTCACTAGTCCCTCATCAACCGCCATTTCAACCAGCTTTTTACGTAATAATAGTGGCTGTAAGGTGTTGAATGCACTGGAGAAATCAAAGAACATGGCACGTACAGTGGTTCCATCATTGTCCAAAAAGGAATGTACTGTTTGTAGCAGATATGCTACAGCATCGTCCACCCCTAGACTCTGCCGATACGCAAACTGAAGGGGGTCCATAAAAGCAGACACCCTCGGACACAAGTAGGCAAGTACAATTCTCTCCAAGGACTTCATCGCATGCGATGTTAAGGCCACCGGTCTATAGTCGTTATGGGAGCTCGGGAAGGTAGTCTTGGGAACCGGCACCAGGCAAGAAGTCTTCCATAGAACTGGTACTCTCTGTGATTGTAAGCTCCAGTTAAACAGGTGCTGGAAGACCGTGCACAACTGATTTGCACACACTCTGAGGACACGTGGACAGATACCATCAGGCCCTGCTGCTTTACCAATGACCAGCTTACTAAACTGTTCCCTCACATCATTTTCTGAGATCAAGAAAGTCTCCAACTTCCTCCTCCCAGTTGATATTGCTTGTCGCTCCCCGGCCTTCTCCCCTGTTGACATTGCACATTTATCGTTGAATCTGTTGAAAAACTCATTCATCTCATTAGCTATGATCACCACCCCCCTGATCTGACCTTGCCTTAAACCCAGTCAATAGCTTCATTCCAGCCCACACTTCTCTGGAGTTGTTGTGTGACAATTTATTTTCCAATTTAATTCTGAATGCTTCACGGGCAATCTTAATTTTCCCCTTTAAGTCTCTCTGTACAATTTTCATCTCCTTCTTGTCTTTCCTTTTAAAAGCTTTTTTTTTCCTGTTTAGTAGATGTTTCAATTCTTTTGTAATCCAAGGCTTGTTGCTTGCATAACACCAAATCTCATGAATAGGTACAATATTGTCAGTACAAAAGTTGATGTAATCAGTAACTCTCCCGGTAACCTCATTAACATCATCATTATGTTCCCTGGCACATAACACCTCCCAGTGTGTGCAATCAAAGCAGTCTTGTAACCTCTTCTCTGCTGTCGGAGACCACTTCCTTATCTGTTTAATTGTCACTGGTTGTTTGCAGACAACTGGTTGATAGGCTGGAGACAATAGTATGAAGTTGTGGTCAGATTTCCCCAGGGGGGCAATGCAGATGATGAGTAAGCATCCTTAACACTGGCATCCAATATATAATTGTCCCGTGTAGAACATTTGACATATTGATAGAACATATTGATAGTAATGAGATCTTGGCTCGATTAAAATCCCCAGAAATTACAGTTAGAGAGTTAGGGTGTTTCGTCTGAAGCCGGGCAATCACCCATACAGTACTTCCCCAGCTGCCTCTGGATTTGCAGATGGTGGTATATACGACACCACTGCAATAACAAGAGAGAATTCTCTAGGCAGATAGTAAGGCCTGAGGCCCACTGCTAATAGTTCAATGTTTGGGCAACAATGTCTCTCCTTTACTGTTACATGCCCCTGATTACACCATCTGTTGTTAATGTACAGTATCACTCCTCCACCCTTCTTCTTACCGCACTTCACTACACCATCTGTTGTTAATGTACAGTATCATCCTCCACCCTTCTTCTTACCGCACTTCACTCTGTCCTTGTCAGCCCGAACCATATGAAACCCTGGTACCGATACACATGAATCTGGGACGTCCTCATGCAACCAGGTTTCTGTAAAGCACATGAGACTGCATTCCCTGAACTCCTTCTGGGTCTTACTCAGAGCCAGCAGTTCATCCGACTTGTTACCAAGCGATCGTACATTACCCATGATGATGGATGGGACCGCAGGTTTAAACCTTCTCCTCCAGGACTTGATCTTCTTGCCTGCTCTGCAACCTCTGAAAGGTCTCCTCATTTCCCGTGGAACATGTGGTATTGCAACTGCTGGAGAAGACTTGTCCTGCGCAGTTCCAGAAGACGACTCCTTGAATACACTACTAGTTTAGCGACAGACCTAGGGACAACCCTAGGGACAATAGCAGCACTATAGTATATGGCGGTACATTATAGTAAATGTATAGCAGCACTATAGTATATGGCGGTACATTACAGTACATGTATAGCAGCGCTATGGTATATGGCAGTACATGTATAGCAGCGCTATGGTATATGATGGTACATTACAGTACATGTATAGCAGTGCTATGGTATATGGCGGTACATTACAGTACATGTATAGCAGCACTATGGTATATGACGGTACATTACAGTACATGTATAGCAGTGCTATGGTATATGGTGGTACATTACAGTACATGTATAGCAGCACTATGGTATATGGCAGTACATTATAGCACATGTATAGCAGCACTATGGTATATGGCGATACTCCGGTCCCCGCGGTCCCCCACTCCTCCTGGTCCCCGGTCATCCACAGTAAAAGTAAAAAAATCCTCAGTGAGGATACTCACCTGTCCGCCGGCTCTTCTAGGTCCTACAGGCCTTTAGGACCTGTCGTTGCCTGGGAAACCGATCAGCTGAGGAGGGGAGGGGGGCAGGATTGTGTCGGGGGGGCAGAAAGGAGCGAGTGGGGCAGGATGGAGCCGGAAGGGGGGCAGGATGGAGCCGGGGGGAACAGGATGGAGCCGGGGGAAACAGGATGATGGAGCCGGGGGAAACAGGATGAGCTCGATGGAGCCGGGGGAACAGGATGATGGAGCCGGGAACGGTGAACAGGATGATGGAGCCGGGGGGAACAGGATGATGGAGCCGGGGGAACAGGATGAGGAGCGGGGCAGGATGGAGGCGGGGAACAGAATGGAGCGGGGCAGGATGAGGAGCGGGGACAGGATGATGAGCGGGGGACAGGATGATGAGCCGGGGGACAGGATTGGAGCCGGTGAAAGGATGATGGAGCCGGGGACAGGATGGAGCGAGGGGGCGGATGGAGCTGCGGGAGCAAGAACAGCGGGGGCAGGGTGGATCAGCGGGGTAGGATGGATCAAGCGGGGCAGGATGGATCGAGCGGGGCAGGATGGAGCCAGAGGGCAGGATGGAGCAAGCGGGGCAGGATGGAGCAAGCAGGGGGCAGGATGGAGCCGGGGGAGCAAGAACAGCGGGGGGCAGGATGGATCGAGCGGGGCAGGATGGATCGAGCGGGGCAGGATGGAGCCGGAGGAGCAGGATGGAGCCGAAGGGGCAGGATTGAGCAGGATGGAGCTGGAGGAGCAGGATGGAGCCAGAGGAGCAGGATGGAGCAAGCGGGGGGGCAGGATGGAGCAAGCGGGGGGCAGGATGGAGCCGGGGGAGCAAGAACAGCGGGGGCAGGATGGAGCGAGCAGGGCAGGATGGAGTGGGGCAGGATGGAGCGAGCGGGGCAGGATGGAGCGAGCGGGGCAGGATGGTGGGGGGCGGGGCAGGATGGTGGGGGGGGCGGGGCAGGATGGAGAGGACGGGGCAGGATGGAGGCGGCGGGGCAAAATGGAGCCGGAGGGGCAGGATGGAGCCGGAGGGACGGGATGGAGGTGAGTGGCGCAGGATGGAGTGAGCGAGGCAGGATGGAGAAGGCGGGGCAGGATGGAGATGGCGGGGCAAGATGGAGACGGCGGGGCAGGATGGTGGGGGGGGGGGGAGGATGGAAGCGGCGGGGCAGGATGGTGGCGGGGGGGCAGGATGGTGGTGGGGGTGCGGGATGGAGCCGACAGGGCAGGATGGTGGTGGGGGGGCAGGATGGATACGGGGGGCAGGATGGAGGCGCTCCTCCTGACCCCCTCCGCTCCCCGCGGCCCCCCGTCCCTCTGGCCCTCCACTCCCCGCAGCCCCCCTCCCTCTGGCCCTACACACCCCCCCTCCCGCTCCTTCATGGTGATAATAAAAAGAAAAAACCCTCAGTGAGGATACTTACCTCCGCCGGCTCGCTCCACCTGTCTTGTAGCTCCCAGGACAGGACCTGTCGTTGCCTGGGAAACTGATCAGCTGGGGTCAGTGGGCAAAGCGGGGGTCAGTGGGCAGAGTGGGGGATCAGTGGGCAGAGCAGGGGTTAGTGGGCACAGTCATTGGGCAGAGCAGGGGTCAGTGGGCATAATCAGTAGGCAGAGCAGGGTCATTAGGCAGGAGTGGGGGTCAGTGGGCAGAGTAGGGTCAGTGGGTAGAGCTGGGGTCAGTGGGCATGGTCAGTAGCCAGAGGGGGGGTTAGAGGGCAGAGCAGGGTCAGTGGGCAGAGCGGGGGTCAGTGGGCAGAGTGGGGGGTCAATGGGCAGAGCAGGGTCAGTGAGCAGGATTGGGGGGTCAGTGGGCAGAGCAGGGTCAGAGCGGGGGTCAGTGGGCAGAGCAGGGGTTAGTGGGCAGAGTGATTGGGCAGAGCAGGGGTCAGTGGGCACAGTCAGTAGGCACAGCAGGGGTTAGTGGGAAAAATCAGTGGGCAGAGCAGGGGTGAGTGGGCAGAGCAGGGGTGAGTGGGCACAGTCAGTGAGCAGAGCAGGGGTCAGTGGGCAGAGCGGGGGTGACTGGGCAGAGCAGGGTTTAGTGGGCATAGCAGGGGTTATTGGGCACAGTCAGTGGGCAGAGCAGGGGTCAGTAGGCAGAGCAGGGGTTAGTGGACAGAGCGGCGGTCAGTGGGCACAGTCAGTGGGCAGAGAAGGGTCAGTGGGTAGAGCATGGGTCAGTGGGCACGGTCAGTTGGCAGAGCAGGGGTCAGTGGGCATGGTGAAAGGGCAGAGCGGGGGGTCAGTGAACAGAGGGTGGTCAGTGGGCAGAGCAGGGTCAGTGGGCAAAGCAGGGGTCAGTGGGCAGAGTGGGGGTCAGTGGGCAGAGCAGGAGTAAATGAGCAGAGTGGGTCAGAAGGCAGTGTGAGGGGTCAGTGGGCAGTGTGAGGGGTCAGTGGGCAGAGCATGTTCAGTGGGCAGTGTGAGGGGTCAGTGGGCAGAGTATGGTCAGTGGGCAGTGTGAGGGGTCAGTGGGCAGTGTGAGGGGTCAGTGGGCAGAGTGGGGGTCTGTGGGCAGAGTGGGGGTCAGTGGGCAGAGTGGGGGTCAGTGGGCAGAGTTGGGGCCAGTGGGCAGAGTGGGCATCAGTGGGAAGAGTGGGGGTCAGTGGCAGAAGAGGGGGGTCAGTGGGTATAGCAGGGTCAGTGGGTCAGAGCATGGTCAGTGGGCAGAGCAGGGTGAGTGGGCAGTGTGAGGGGTCAGTGGGCAGAGCAGGGTCAGTGTGCATTGCGATCAGCTGGGGGTCAGTGGGCAAAGCAGGGGTCAGTGGGCAGAGTGAGGGATGAGTGGGCAGAGCAGGGGTTAGTGTGCACAGTCATTGGGCAGAGCAGGGGTCAGTGGGCATAATCAGTAGGCAGAGCAGGGTCAGTAGGCAGGAGTAGTGGTGATGGGCATAGCTGGGGTCAGTAGGCAGAGCAGGGGTCAGTGGCAGAGCAGGGGTCAGTGGGCACAGTCAGTGAGCAGAGCAGGGTCAGTGGGCAGAGCAGGGGTCACTGGGCAGAGCAGGGTTCAGTGGGAATAGCAGGGGTTAGTGGGCACAGTCAGTGGGCAGAGCAGAGGTCATTGGGCAGAGCAGGGTCAGTGGGCATAGCAGGGGTTTGTGGGCACAGTCAGTGGGCACAGCAGGGGTCAGTGGGAGAGCAGGGGTTAGTGGGCAGAGGCGGCGGTCAGTGAGCACAGTGAGTGGGCAGAGAATGGTCAGTGGGTAGAGCATGGGTCAGTGGGCACGGTCAGTTGGCAGAGCAGGGGTCAGTGGGCATGGTCAAAGGGCAGAGTGGGGGGTCAGTGAACAGAGGGTGGTCAGTGGGCAGAGCTGGGTCAGTGGGCAAAGCAGGGGTCAGTGGGCAGAGCGGGGGTCAGTGGGCAGAGCGGGGGCAGTGGGCAGAGCAGGGTCAGTGGGCAGGGTGAGGGGTCAGTGGGCAGAGCATGGTGAGTGGGCAGTGTGAGGGGTGAGTGGGCAGACCATGGTCAGTGGGCAGAGCAGGGTCAGTGGGCAGTGTGAGGGGTGAGTGGGCAGTGTGAGGGGTCAGTGGGCAGAGCAAGGTGAGTGGGCAGAGTGGGGGTCAGTGGGTAGAGTGGGGGTCAGTGGGCAGAGCAAGGTCAGTGGGCAGAGTGGGGGTCAGTGGGCAGAGCAGGGTCAGTGGGCAGAGTGGGGGTTAGTGGGCAGAGCAGAGTCAGTGGGCAGAGTGAGGGTGAGGAGGCAGAGAGGGGGTCAGGGGCAGAGAGGAGGTCAGGGGCAGAGTGGGGGTGAGTGGGCAGAGTGGGGTGAGTGGGAAGAGTGGGGGTCAGTGGGCAGAGCAGGGTCAGGGGCAGAGTGGGGGTCAATGGGCAGAGCGGGGGTTGAGGGGGCAGAGCGTGGGTCAGTGGGCAGCGCGTGGGGATCAGTAGGCAGAGGAGGTTAGATCGGGACAGGACCTTTGATGACATCACGGTCATGTGATCTGTAACTCCACCCATCATCGTGACGTCATCAGAGGTCCTGAAGCACCAGGAAAAGTGCAGTGGCGGCCAGCTTGAGGGAGCTGTGGTAGGAGGAGGGGGGGGAAGACCGGACAGTGGAGGGGGGCTGTGTTGACAGGCGGGGGGTGAGCGGACAGTGGAGGGGAGCCGGACAGTGGAGGGGGGCTATGGTGAGAAGCAGGGGGGTGATCGGACAGTGGAGGGGGGCTATGGTG
Source organism: Allobates femoralis (assembly GCA_033576535.1). Taxonomy (NCBI): domain Eukaryota; kingdom Metazoa; phylum Chordata; class Amphibia; order Anura; family Aromobatidae; genus Allobates; species Allobates femoralis. Next base: position 435,078,601 of record JARQOC010000001.1, read on the forward strand.
AGAGGCAGGGGGGTGATCGGAAAGTGGAGGGGGGTTATGGTGAGAGGCAGGGGGGTGATCGGACAGTGGAGGGGGGCTATGGTGAGAGGCAGGGGGATGATCGGACAGTGGAGGGGGGCTATGGTGAGAGGCAGGGGGTGATCGGGCAGCAAGGGGGGGGGACTGTGGTGCCTGTCATTCCATGTGTAGGCATTAGCCGGTGATCTCCCGAAGTGGTGTGTGACTGCTCGGGGGTCTGGTGTCGGGATGGCGGCTCGCGGTGGGCGCTAAAGCGCCACCGCTCGCCGCCATCTTGGATCACCCTGAGCGGGTGTAGTGCCCAATCACTTCCGTCGTGTGACGTCATTTTTGTCCCTTGAAGACGGAAGTGGCTTCGGCTTTTATATACGGTATTAGATGTTTGAAGTCTTAAATGTGGCAAAAGGTTGAAAAGTTCAAAGGGGCCGAATACTTTCGCAAGGCACTGTGTATTGGTCTTACATCTTGCCAATTAAAAAACCACAAGAGAATACCATAATAGTAACCCACAGAGTCAGAGGGATAGAACATACACAAACAGGCATCAGAGGTGGGGATGTAAAGCAAATATTGGCACAAACTGAATGCCAGTGGATCACCATTTTGGGAATGGTTGCCCCTAAAGGCTATAATGAAGCTATTAGCTTTGCACCCTTCTTATAAAGACCTTACATTTTGGGACAGTTTTTGTTTTTTATAATATATGCTTTAACATATGCTTTAAATATATTATTTAAGATGTTTTTGTGTGACGTTCTTTTCTCCTGCTTATTATATTTAAAGAATTTATTTTTATTGTTTTTATTACCTTTATTTAGTACTCGTGTATATATACAGTATATATATATATAAAAATATATATATATATATATATATATATATACTACAATTGTGGCCAAAAGTATTGACACCCCTGCAATTCTGTCGGATAATACTCAGTTTCTTCCTGAAAATGATTGCAATTACAAATTCTTTGATATTATTATCTTAATTTAATTTGTCTTCAATGAAAAAACACAAAAAGAATTGTCCTAAAAGACAAACTGGATATAATTCCACACCAAACATAAAAAAGGAGGTGGACAAAAGTATTGGCACTGTTAGAAAAATCATGTGATGCTTCTCTAATTTGTGTAATTAACAGCACCTGTAACATACCTGTGGCACCTAACAGGTGTTGGCAATAACTAAATCACACTTGCAGCCAGTTGACATGGATTAAAGTTGACTTAACCTCTGTCCTGTGTCCTTGTGTGTACCACATTGAGCGTGGAGAAAAGAAAGAAGACCAAAGAACTATCTGAGGACTTGAGAAACCAAATTGTTAGGAAGTGTGAGCAATCTCAAGGCTACAAGTCCGTCTCCAAAGACCTGAATGTTTCCTGTGTCTACCGTGCGCAGTGTCATCAAGAATTTAAAGCCCATGGCACTGTGGCTAACCTCCCTAGATGTAGACGGAAAAGAAAATTGACGAGAAATTTCAACGCAAGATTGTGCGGATGGTGGATAAAGAACCTCGACTAACATCCAAACAAGTTCAAGCTGCCCTGCAGTCCGAGGGTACAACAGTCTCAACCCGTACTATCCGTCGGCATGTGAATGAAAAGGGACTGTATCGTAGGATACCCAGGAAGACCCCACTTCTTACCCCAAGACATAAAAAAGCCAGGCTGGAGAATGCCAAAACGTACCTGAGAAAGCCTAAAACGTTTTGGAAGAATGTTCTCTGGTCAGATGAGACAAAAGTGGAGCTTTTTGGGCAAAGGCATCAACATAGAGTTTACAGGAGAAAAAAAGAGACATTCAAAGAAAAGAACACGGTCCCTACCCGATGTACAAGTGCTTCTCTTGATGCACCATCCGCTAGCGGACACTCCACGCCCTCTACAACCACTCTGCTTTCACAGATATTTTTATAATTAGCATACAATTGATGTTGTCCTAGTTGAGTGGCATCTGTTGGCTTACTAACTTCTGACCTAGGCACAACTGTCCTATGAACAATTGCATCTCTGCGCATATTTTCCATTCTAATATCTGATGCAGGCTTCCACCTGCTAACATTAACATACAGGTTTTTGTTGACGTTGTATATATGATCCATACTGTTATCCAGGGTCGGACTGGGGTGTCCGGAGCCCACCAGGGAAATTGACTCTACAGGCCCACCTTTCAGTTATATGCAAATACCTGTTACCCGTTATACCCATCATCATAGTGGCGGCTCCTGCACATCATTGTGCGCTCACTATGACTGCGATGTAGAATTACTATAGTTTGTATAAAAGTGCACCTGTCATCGGTTTTGGGATTCTAAAACCTGCCCACCACCTTTAACATGATGTAAATGTGATTGCTGTAACCCCCTTCACATCCTTAGACATCCTCAGGCACTTCAGAAATAGAAGCTTTATTCTGTCCTGTGCCATATAATTTTTTTTTATGGGTATATGGGGTCTGCAGAATGCGGTCAGAGCCGGCTCGCTCCATGCCAACACCGCCCCTCCTGATTGCATGCAACTGAATGACACAGGATGTCATCCACACAAATCACAGGTCTCACGCCTGCACAGTGGAAACACTGGCTCTTCAATAGGGCACAGTGAGGCACCACTGCGCAGGCGCGAGACCTGTGATTTGTGTGGATGACATCCTGTGTCATTCACTTGCACACACTCAGGAGGGGCGATGTTGGCATGGAGCAGGGCGGCTCTGACCGCAATCTGCAGACCCCATATGACCCATAAAAAAAATTATCACATGGTGCGGGACAGAATAAAAATCTATTTCTGAGGTGCCTGAGGATGTCTAGGGATATAAAGGGGGTTACAGGAACCCCAATTACATTATGTTAAAGGGAACCTGTCAGGTCATTTTTATAAGTGGAAACCGCACTGTCAGAAGAATGTGGCCCTTTTATCCCCATTATAAAATGCAGTGGCCAGTAATGATACGACCGCGGCTCCATTCATCATCATTGGGGCTCCCAGAAAAAGCCAAACACCTCGTTCATAGCCACTGAGGGAATGAGCGGATCATGGGCGAGCTGTACATCAGCTCCAGTCTAATGGGGAGAAAACAAACCTATGACCAGACCGTCTTTAAGAACAATGTTTTTAATGTGTGTTTTAATGTTTTTTCTAATAAAAATTAATTTTTAAAGAGGGTATCTGGGATTAATAAAAAAAAATATGCCTAAGCACCAACAGGTAGGTAGCTGCCACCTACCTGCCTGTTGCTGCCGACACCAGTCACCGCCTTTCTCCTTGGCACAGACCGCTCCTGCCAGGGACAGCATGGCGGCGTAAACAGAGCAGAGATGGCTTTTCCATTCTGCTCTGTGTGGAGGGGGTGGGACAGCCGACATCATGCTGATTGACAACCAACTCCTCACTACCTGATTGGATGAGCCGGCTGTCATTCAACATGACGTTGACTCTGACGCTCGTCGACAGAGTGAAGAAGCCACCCCTCTGTTGACGTGACATCAGCGGAAGCAGCAAGATCGCCGACAGGAGCGGTCTGTGACTGCCACCCTTGACTAACGCACATATTCCCACCACATAGTGTCTGAATAATAGCAAATACAAGAGACAAATACCTGCACACCATGACCAAAGCACATAATATCAAATACTACAATGTACAAGGTATAAATACTGCCACACCCTGACAAGACCACGTATAATGACGCTGACACTGGTGGTACAGGATAAACGCGCCAACACTGGGGCTACAGGATAATGGGACTGACACTGGGGCTACAGGATAATGGGACTGACACTGGGGCTACAGGATATTGGGACTGGGGGTACAGAATAATGACGCAGACACTGGGGGTACAGGATAATGACGCAGACACTGGGGGTACAGGATGATGACGCAGACACTGGGGGTACAGGATAATGATGCTGACACTGAGGGTATAGGATAATGATACCGACACTGGGGGTACAGGATAATGACACTGGGGGTACAGGATAATGACACTGGGCTTCAGGATAATGGGACTGGGGTACAGGATAATGACACTGGAGTTACAGGATAATGGAACTGACACTGGGTGCAGGATAATGGGACTGGGGGTACAGGATAATGACACCGACACTGGGGGTACAGGATAATGACACTGGGGCTTAAGGATACTGGGGGTACAGGATGATGGAACTGGGGGTACAGGATAATGACACTGGGGGTACAGAATAATGACACTGGGGGTACAGAATAATGACACTGACACTTTGGTACAGGATAATAACGCCGATACTGGGGGTACAGGATAATGACTCTCGGGGTACAGGATAATGACACTGGGGGTACAGGATAATGACACTGACACTGGTAGTACTAGATAATGGCACAGACACTGCGGATACAGGATAATGACGCGGGAGGTACTGGATAATGGCACCGGCACTGGGGGTACAGGATAATGACACTGGGGGTACAGGATAAAGACGCTGGGGGTAAAGGATAATGGTGCCGACCCTCAGGGGTACAGGGCAGGGGCGCAGACCTTCAGGGTACAGGGCAGGGGTGCCAACACTGTGGGGGTACAGGGCAGGGGTGCTGACACTCGGAGGGTACAGGTCAGGGGTGCTGACACTCGGAGGGTACAGGGCAGGGGCGCCGACACTCGGGGGGTACAGGGCAGGGGCACTGATACTTTGGGGTATGGAATAATCACATGAAAACTCTTTCCCACAGCAAAAAGCTATTTCATGATATCAGCACATAGGATAGCTGGATGCTGAGGGAAAGATAAATAATAGAGCAGGGGATAGGACTAGCTTCTTTCCATCAGTATCCAGCTTTCATATCCCCTGCTCTGCTGGCTGGACATGGACACACTTGGCACAACTAACCCCGGGCCCTCACTTACGTACAGTAGTAGCATCAATGGCTGCCAGGACATGGGGGTCCTCTTCTAGCAATAATGGCGTTCAGTCCAGCCTCTCCTGTCTTCTTCCTCACTAATGCTCCGCTGTGGAGTGTAGGAGGGCGGGCTTATCATCATGCAGCACAAGCACGTATGCCTGGGCTGCTGCTGAACTCATGACCGCAGCCAGGGTCACCATCTATGTGGTGGACGTTTCGGTCCTCAGAGCTTCTTCCAGCAATTTGCTGGAAGAAGGTCTGAGGACTGAAACGTCCACCACATAGATGCCTGAAGGCCATTAAAGGCAATATACATCATTTGCGGAGTGCTGCAGTCGTCATTTGGTCTGTATATGGGGGTGAAGGAACTAAACCCTGGACTGATTTGCACCACCCTTATAAGGGATTAAGTGCTGCTCTTTTTTTATATATATATATATATATATATATATATATATATATATATATATATATATATATATGTATATATACACACTTGAGACTGCTGCTGGCTGAATCCATAGTAGCTGTATACATAATAGAGAATACACGATGAGATGGCTACGGTCCGTATACACAGTAATACTGCTGCTGACTATCCACACAATAGTAATTTCCTCCAGGATCAATAAAGTTTATCTTATCTTATCTTAGAGAATACTCAATAGAGATGGCTGTGGGAGCAAGCAAAACGCTGAAGCCTGCTGGCCATACGCTCAATAGCCTGCCGGCTGTACGCACAAGCCTGGACACACAGCAGAGCCCTGGACACACAGCAGAGCCCTGGACACACAGCAGAGCACTGGACACACAGCAGAGCCCTGGACACACAGCAGAGCCCTGGACACACAGCAGAGCACTGGACACTATAGAGCCCTGGACATAGCAGAGCCCTGAATATAGCAGAGCCCTGGACACACAGCAGAGCCCTGGACACACAGCAGAGCCCTGGACACACAGCTGAGCCCTGGACACAGCAGAGCCCTGGACACATAGCAGAGCCCTGGACACATAGCAGAGCCCCGGACACTGCAGAGCTCCGGACACTGCAGAGCCCCGAACACACAGCAGAGCCCCGAACACACAGCAGAGCCCCGGACACACAGCAGAGCCCTGGACACTATAGAGCCCTGGACATAGCAGAGCCCTGGACACAGCAGAGCCCTGGACACAGCAGAGCCCTGGATACATAGCAGAGCCCTGGACACAGCAGAGCCCTGGACACATAGCAGAGCCCTGGACACAGCAGAGCCCTGGACACACAGCAGAGCCCTGGACACATAGCAGTGCCCTGGACACATAGCAGAGCCCTGGACACAGCAGAGCCCTGGACACAGCAGAGCCCTGGACACAGCAAAGCCCTGGACACAGCAGAGCACTGGACACATAGCAGAGCCCTGGACACATAGCAGAGCCCTGGACACAGCAGAGCCCTGGACACACAGCAGAGCCCTGGACACATAGCAGAGCCCTGGACACACAGCATAGCCCTGGACACATAGCAGAGCCCTGGACACAGCAGAGCCCTGGACACAGCAGAGTACTGAACACTGTATAGCCATCGGGTCCCCACTGCTATGGGCCCCTGGGCACTGTCCATTTATTCCTGGGGGGCCCCTGTGCGCCCCCCTACTCCCCCTCCTAACCTGTGTGGCAGACAGGCACACAGACAGACACAGAGAATCATACACACAGACAGCATACTCACTAGCAGCAGCGAGTCCGTCCTGCCTCCTCTCCAGCCTGTCGGCTGCCCAGTTCTTCTGCCTCCTGCCGCCTCCTGTGCTCCTCCTGCCGGCCCCAGCGTGACTTTCGGATTGACACTGAAGATGTCAATCTCGGCCAGGCCGGCCCTCTCTCTCTCTTGATGGCTGCGGTGACCCGTTCTTGAGATGAGGAGAGTGGCCTGTAGAAGAGGCGAGGGGGCGAGGCTTTGAGGAGATCGAGGCCCGCCCCCTCGCCTCTCCTCTGAGTCCCCTCTTCTGTGAATCACAACCAGGAGCGAGAGGGCCGTGTCTGGGTTGGGGCTGCGGGCGGCCATGTTCTGTGTGCACTGCGGATGGCAACACTATCGCTGCTGCAGTGCACACTACATGACACGCTACATGACACCGGGGGAGCAGGAGCTGTAGGGGGCTTGCGCTGTCATCACCTTCTGGTTGGGGCTGTGGGCGGCCGTGTTTTGTGTGCATTGCGGATGGTGATACTACCGCTGGCTGCAGTGAACACTTTCTAAATGATAGCAAGGGCAAGGGGCGGGCCCACCGGGGTTTTACCCGGTACCCCGGCAGGCCAGACCGACACTGCTGTTATCAACGATTGACCGTTAATCTTTGGTCCATATGTGACTACTCTATGTACTGCATGCCTACAATTACACGTGTCAGGTACTCTATTATAATATTGCCATGGTACATACTCCTGTGATTGCTCTATATGCGGTCCACGACCATGGGAGCGCCCCATGGTTTTAAATGTTTTTATTCTTCCCCACATTGTGCAATAATAAAGATTTTCCTTTAATACATTGTTTGACTCAGTGTTGTGGTGTTGCTCCCTTATGTGCCACGTCTTTTTCTGTTTCTGCAGAATAGAGACATTACTACAATATGGGGCCATTACTGCTAAAAGGGGATCAGAATGCGGGCATTACTACAAGATGGGGCCATTACTGCTACAAGGGGATCAGAATGCAGGCATTACTACAATATGGGAACATTATTGCTACAAGGCTATCAAAATGGGGCATTACTACAAGATGGGGCCATTACTGCTACAAGGGGATCATGATGAGGACATTACTACAAGATGGGGCCATTACTGCTACAAGGGGATCAGAATGCAGGCATTACTACAATATGGGAACATTATTGCTACAAGGCTATCAAAATGGGGCATTACTACAAGATGGGGCCATTACTGCTACAAGAGGATCAGAATGCGGGCATTACTACAATATGGGAACATTATTTAAAGATTCCATAATAACAGGGTCTGTACCACAGGACTGGCGTATAGCAAATGTGGTGCCAATATTCAAAAAGGGACAAAAACTGAACTTGGAAATTATAGGCCAGTAAGCTTAACCTCTACTGTGGGTAAAATCCTAGAGGGTTTTCTAAGAGATGCTATACTGGAGTATCTGAAGAAAAATAACCTCATGACCCATTATCAACATGGTTTTACGAGGGACCGTTCCTGTCAAACTAATCTAATAAGCTTCTATGAAGAAGTAAGTTCTGGACTGGACCAAGGAAATGCAGTGGATGTGGTGTATATGGACTTTTCAAAAGCTTTTGATACGGTGCCACACAAAAGGTTGATACATAAAATGAGGGCAATGGGGATAGGGGAAAATATGTGTAAGTGGGTTAAGAACTGGCTTAGTGATAGGAAACAAAGGGTGGTTATTAATGGAACACACTCAGAATGGGTCACAGTTAACAGTGGGGTACCACAGGGGTCAGTGTTGGGCCCGCTTCTATTTAATATATTTATTAATGACCTTGTAGGGGGCATACAGAGTAGAATCTCAATATTTGCAGATGACACTAAACTCTGCAGGGTAATCAATACAGAGGAGGACAATTTATATTACAGGAGGATTTATGTAAACTAGAAGCTTGGGCTGCTAAATGGCAAATGCGCTTTAATGGGGATAAATGTAAAGTCATGCACTTGGGCAGAGGAAACAAAAGGTATAATTATGTGCTTAATTGTAAAACACTGGGCAAAACTGTCACTGAAAAAGACCTGGGTGTATGGGTAGATGACAAACTCACATTTAGTGGCCAGTGTCAGACAGCTGCTGCAAAGGCAAATAAAATAATGGGATGTATTAAAAGAGGCATAGATGCTCATGAGGAGAACATAATTTTACCTCTATACAAGTCACTAGTGCGACTACACTTAGAATACTGTGTACAATTCTGGTCTCCGGTGTATAAGAAAGACATAGCTGAACTAGAGCGGGTCCAGAGAAGAGCGACAAAAGTTATTAGAGGACTAAGGGGTCTGCAATACCAAGACAGGTTATTAAACTTGGGGTTATTTAGCTTGGAAAAACGAAGGCTTAGAGGTGATCTTATAATAATGTATAAATATATGAGGGGACAGTACAGAGACCTTTCTAATGATCTCTTTACTCTTAGGCCTGAGACTGGGACAAGGGGCATCCTCTACGTCTGGAGGAAAGAAGGTTTAATCATTATCACAGATGCGGATTCTTTACTGTAAGAGCAGTGAGACTATGAACTCTCTGCCACATGATGTTGTAATGAGTGAGTCACTACTAACATTTAAGAAGGGCCTGGATGCCTTTCTTGAAAACTATAATATTACCAGTTATGTATACTAGATTCTTTGATAGGGCGTTGATCCAGGGAATTAGTCTGATTGCCGTACCTGGAGTCGGGAAGGAATTTTTTTCCCCAATGTGGAGCTTAGTGTTGCCACATGGGTTTTTTTTGCCTTCCTCTGGATCAACATGTTAGGCTATGGGTTGAACTAGATGGACTTAAAGTCTTCCTTCAACCTTAAAAACTATGTTACTATGTTATTGCTACAAGGCTATCAAAATGGGGCATTACTACAAGATGGGGCCATTACTGCTACAAGGGGATCAAGATGAGGACATTACTACAAGATGGGGCCATTACTGCTAGAAGGGGACCAGGATGGGGACATTATATATGGTATTACTAAAAATGTCACTTAGTCCCACAAAAAATGCAGCCCTCCAAATTCAACATTTTCCATGTGCGGCCCACATACCCAGCTGCGTTTGAGACCCCTGCTCACTGTCACTGTGTGACTTCAGGACCCTTGTGTCTGACAAAAACATGGAATGTGAAGAGCACCATACACTTTAATGGGAAAGCATTCTGAATGAGGCCTAAGGAGTTTAACCCTCTAATGACCAATGATGGCTATCCCCGTCATGGCTTTGAACTGTCACTGCATGTAAGCACTCTCTTTGGTCAGAAAAATGCAGAAAATATCATCCTAAATTCACCAATAACATGAAGTCCAATATGTCATGATCAGTCTTGGAATCACTGGGATATGTGGAAGCGTTCCAGAGTTATTATAACCTCATAAAGTGACACCGGTCAGAATTTCACAAATGAGGCTCGGTCCTTAAGGGGTTAAGAAACAAACAGTATTGATTGGTTGGTACCCTTCATTCACTGTCATACCTGTGCCATGTCTCTCCCCACATTTAGTATGTTTATGCTAAGGAACTCCATGGTGATCTCATAATACACTGGGGCTTGGTTCAATGCTCAGTATATAGAGAGAGAATAACTGCGGAGGATTGAGGCTTCACCATAGACACCAGCAGTAGAAGCATTGTACTAGCAGCACAGGTCATATAACACAGGTCACCATGCTCATGGCTCTGCTAAATACCAACTTACCAGGTGCATTGCAAGTGGCAACAGGAGCAGGAATATCCACAGATAAAAGTGGCAGATGTTATTAAACTGGCTGTCCTGGGGGTCATGGTACCATCCTCCTGTCAGGGCTGCCCAGACCCCCTGTCTGAATACCTGCAGGACGTGTGATCCCATCACTGCTCCCCACAATGAGGGCGATACTGCAGGGGAAGGCTGGTCAGTGCGCAGTCCCAGGGATCCTGCTTCCTTCCAGCTTGGCTTTCATGCAGCAGCTTCCTGATTGCAGATGAAGCATATTCCTGCTGCAATTACTGGACTGCAGTTGCTGCAGTTTGAGGGATGACCTCTAGATGGCGGTCATGGTTCTTTTCAGGAATTGTCTCCCAGTGACGTCACTCACACAAGTCTCTGCATCAGATGGAGTATACAGGTCAGTGGATGGAGGACAGAATGTTGTCATTCAGACAAGTTCATGTCAATTATGATTCATTATTCTGATCCGACCATGGTTTGTCTGATTATGCAAAACATTTGAAGTATTTCCCTGCATTTCTATTCTATATTTTACAAAGCGCCACAAAATAACCTCATTGAGTTTCAGTCAGTGTCAGTTACATAACAAATATGCAAAGTTACGGGACGTACTAAAAAGAATGAAGAAAAGGAATAAATAAAAAGAATGAAGATAATAACTTATTACAGAAAGATTATGAAGATGTATAAAAGGCTTCTTGGGTATCTTAGACATGGAATGAACACATATCCAGGGGTGGACTGGGCCGGCTTGCAGGGAGGCATTTGCCCCCCAGGCCGGTGGATTATCAACAGTTAAGGGCCGCCCAACTTTTCCCTATGGTCCGCGGTACTTTGGGCTGCTGCGCCCGCTCCTCTGGCCGCTGGCCATTACATTTAATTGCTCCTCTGGCCGCCACTGGCCGTTACTGCCCGCCAGTCTGGGCTTGCTGTGAGCCGCGCTGCGAAGCACAAGTGATCGCTACAGCAGCAAGTTCTTTGAGGGTGGAGTCGTGGAGATAGGAGAGAGCGCGCTTGCCTCTCCTGAATTGTGTCCCGCCCATGAAACTTCATTTCCGGTGCCTGCAAACCAGTGCTGCTCCTGTGTGCCGTACCCAAGGACACCGCACACACACCCCACCACATGGCGCTACTTCCAGAGGCAGCAGCTCGCTCTCCATTCACTCCCAGGCCAGCACAGTCATCACTGCAGGCGCACAGCAGCAGTGAGTAAGTGACCATATGGGGAGGGAGCTGGCTGCTTTGTGTGTGTGGGGGGGAGAACTGGAGCAGGCTGCTTTGTGTGTGTGTGGGGGAGAACTGGAGCAGGCTGCTTTGTGTGTGTGTGGGGGGGGGCTGGGGCAGGCTGCTGTGTGTGGGGGGGGCAGGCTGCTGTATGTGGGGGGGGGCTGGGGCAGGTTGCTGTGTGGGGGGGAGGCTGTGGCAGGCTTCTGTGTGTGAGGGGGCTTGCTAGTCTGCTGTACATGTGTGGCGGGGCCTGGGCTGGCTGGTGTGTGTGTGTGTGTGCGCACGTATGGGGGCGAGGACCGGGGCAGGCTGCTGTATGTGGCGGGGAGCCTGGGCAGGCTGCTGTGTGTGTGGTTGGCTGTATGTCTGTGTGTGGCTGGCTATGGCTGTCTATATTGCTCGCTGTGTGTGTGGCTGGTTGTGTCTGTGTGTGTGTGGGTAGCTGCGCCTGTGTGTGGCTGGCTTTGGCTGTGTGTGTGGCTGTCTATGTGGCTGGTTGTATGTGTGTGGCTGTATGTGTGGCTGACTGGCTGGCTTTGGCTGTGTGTGGCTAGCTATGTGTGTGGCTGTATGTGTGTGGCTGATTGTGTGTGTGGCTGATATTGTGTGTGTAGCTGGCTGTGTCTGGCTGGCTGTGTCTGTGTGTGCTTGTGTGTGGCTGGCTATGGCTGTCTATGTTGCTGTGGCTCTGTGTGTGGCTGGCTGTGGCTATGTGTGTGGCTGTCTATGTGGCTGTGTCTCTCTGTGTGGCTGTCTATGTGGCTGACTGTTTTTTGTGTGGTTGTGGCTCTGTGTGTGGCTGTGGCTCTGTGTGTGGCTGTGTCTCTGTGTGCGGCTGTGACTCTGTGTGTGGCTGTGGCGAGCTGTCTGTGTTGCTGGCCACTGGGACATCCAAATGCTGTGCGAGTGTCCGACAGTTTTCTTAGATCACATCCATGTGCAATCTGTTTTGTTTCTCAGCAGCTATTACTGTAAACTCATTTACAGGAGCATTTTACAGTTGTCTCAGCTGAAGAATGAGAATGTATCAGTGAAAAAAACAGATGCCTCTCGGATGGACCGTGTGCGGTCCATGATTTTGTCGGACTCATAGACTTGCATTGGCGAGTCTCGCACATGAATCGCAGACTGTCGCAGCATGTTGTGACTTTTTTCCCATCCAGAATCTGGATGAGAAAAAAGCGTCCGACACTCGCCAATGTGTTTCAGACGTTGATTAACTGACTGCACTGCGATAAAATCATACATTGCAGTTATCCGAGTTTCACGCCAGTGTGTCCGTGCCGTAATAATAAAATCCATATAGTAATCCTACAATGTCTGCTGGACATGGTATGGGGAGGGTGTATGGCTCAGTTAGTACACACCATACTTCTTGTTATTAACCAGTTAATGCTCTCTTGTCCACCGCACTGCAGTGTCAAAAGAGGAAGACAGGCAGCAACACGGCGTCAGAGAGCCCCTGACCTCGAAATAGAAGATCCTCAGATCCTGGTATTGTGACGACATATCAATTAATATTTTTTTACATTTATATTACACTATGAACTCCACAGCACTTTACATACATCATCAACACTGTCCCCATTGGGCTCACAATGAAAACATCCTACCAGTATGTCTCATATTGTGTATCGCCTTTCTTTGATATCACCTTCACAATTCTTGTATTTATTGAACTTGTCAGGTTTTGGGTGTTTTCTGATTGCATTTGTTTGCAGGATGTCAGAATTGACTCCCAGAGCTGCTGGTTTGACGGTTAATGTCTTACAGCATCTTAGATTTTTTTGCTTAATGGTACTTCCAAGTTTCTCAATAGGGCTGAGATCAGGGGAGACTGGTAGCCACACCATGGTTTTCTCTACTTTTATGTCCATAGCAGCCAATTACTCAGGGCTATGCTCTGTACTAAGAGATGGTGCATTGTCATGCATGGAGATGATTTTGTATGAAGAAAAAAAGTGGTCAGTCTAAAAGTATATATACTAGCCGTGGTCCTTTTCACACCTTCATGGACCCTATGGGGGCAAACTAGCTCTCTCCACATAATTACGACCCAAAACATGACTGCCACCTCCTTGCTGATGTCACAACCTTGTTGTGACATGGTGGCAATCATCTAGCAACCATCCACTACTCCAACCATAATGGTAACCTCTAGGCTCCTTTTAGCTACTCCTGTCTGCAGAGGAGTATGGCGCGATGTTGCACCGCTGACAGTGCCTAGGGCGGCAGGAACTCCAAATACGGGCCTGGCAGGGACTGAGACGGCCACCCAGGGTTTGCGTCGCCAGTCAGCCCCTGCACATATCCCATATAACCAGGTGATTATGATGTTACCTGAGCATTATAGGTGTGGAATGAAGATGAAATATCAGTAGATAATAGGAATATGAACACATATCCCATATAACCAGGTGTATATTATGTTACCTGAGCATTTTAGGTGTGGAATGAACATGAAATATCTGTAGATAATAGGAAAATGAACACATATCCCATATAACCAGGTGTATATTATGTTACCTGAGCATTATAGGTGTGGAATGAAGATGGAATATATGTAGATAATAGGAAAATGAACACATATCCCATATAACCAGGTGTATATTATGTTACCTGAGCATTTTAGGTGAGGAATGAACATGAAATATCAGTAGATAATAGGAAAATGAACACATATCCCATATAATGAGGTGTATATTATGTTACCTGAGCATTTTAGGTGTGGAATGAACATGAAATATCAGTAGATAATAGGAAAATGAACACATATCCCATATAACCAGGTGTATATTATGTTACCTGAGCATTTTAGGTGTGGAATGAACATGAAATATCTGTAGATAATAGGAAAATGAATACATATCCCATATAATGAGGTGTATATTATGTTACCTGAGCACTATAGGTGTGGAATGAACATGAAATATCTGTAGATAATAGGAAAATGAACACATATCCCATATAACCAGGTGTATATTATGTTACCTGAGCATTATAGGTGTGGAATGAAGATGGAATATATGTAGATAATGGGAAAATGAACACATATCCCATATAATGAGGTGTATATTATGTTACCTGAGCATTTTAGGTGTGGAATGAACATGAAATATCTGTAGATAATAGGAAAATGAACACATATCCCATATAATTAGGTGTATATTGTGTTACCTGAGCACTATAGGTGTGGAATGAACATGAAATATCTGTAGATAATAGGAGAATGAACACATATCCCATATAACCAGGTGTATATTATGTTACCTGAGCACTATAGGTGTGGAATGAAGATGAAATATCTGTAGATTATAGGAAAATGAACACATATCCCATATAACCAGGTGTATATTATCTCTATCAGGGACAAGTGTCTTTCGGTCCGCGCCGCTGCTCCAATGAGTGTCAAAAACACTAGAGTGCTTTGAAACAAGGTATCTTCAGTTTTATTTTCCAACGCGTTTCGGAGCTAACACTCCTTCCTCAGGGAATGAAGGAGCTGGGTGTTAGCTCCGAAACGCGTTGGAAAATAAAACTGAAGATACCTTGTTTCAAAGCACTCTAGTGTTTTTTGACACTCATTGGAGCAGCGGCGCGGACCGAAAGACACTTGGTCCCTGATAGAGTTTCACCCCCACGTTTGTGGAAGTGTGGTCCCGGCTGCGGCTGCTGTGTTTGAGCGATCAAGCTAGTTGTGGGCTTCAGAACTAAATCAGGTGAGCAGTTTTCATACTGTATGGGATCTGATTCCTATTGAGGATAAGACCCTATGCGCATTCTCATTTTATAGATACAGGTGTATATTATGTTACCTGAGCATTATAGGTGTGGAATGAAGATGGAATATCTGTAGATAATAGGAAAATGAACACATATCCCATATAACCAGGTGTATATTATGTTACCTGAGCATTTTAGGTGTGGAATGAACATGAAATATCTGTAGATAATAGGAAAATGAACACATATCCCATATAATTAGGTGTATATTATGTTACCTGAGCACTATAGGTGTGGAATGAACATGAAATATCTGTAGATAATAGGAGAATGAACACATATCCCATATAATTAGGTGTATATTATGTTACCTGAGCACTATAGGTGTGGAATGAACATGAAATATCTGTAGATTATAGGAAAATGAACACATATCCCATATAACCAGGTGTATATTATCTCTATCAGGGACCAAGTGTCTTTCGGTCCGCGCCGCTGCTCCAATGAGTGTCAAAAAACACTAGAGTGCTTTGAAACAAGGTATCTTCAGTTTTATTTTCCAACGCGTTTCGGAGTTAACACCCAGCTCCTTCCTCAGGGAATGAAGGAGCTGGGTGTTAGCTCCGAAACGCGTTGGAAAATAAAACTGAAGATACCTGTTTTCAAAGCACTCTAGTGTTTTTTGACACTCATTGGAGCAGCGGCGCGGACCGAAAGACACTTGGTCCCTGATAGAGTTTCACCCCCACGTTTGTGGAAGTGTGGTCCCGGCTGCGGCTGCTGTGTTTGAGCGATCAAGCTAGTTGTGGGCTTCACAACTAAATCAGGTGAGCAGTTTTCATACCGTATGGGATTTGATTCCTATTGAGGATAAGACCCTATGCGCATTCTCATTTTATAGATACAGGTGTATATTATGTTACCTGAGCATTATAGGTGTGGAATGAAGATGGAATATCTGTAGATAATAGGAAAATGAACACATATCCCATATAACCAGGTGTATATTATGTTACCTGAGCATTTTAGGTGTGGAATGAACATGAAATATCTGTAGATAATAGGAAAATGAACACATATCCCATATAATGAGGTGTATATTATGTTACCTGAGCACTAAAGGTGTGGAATGAACATGAAATATCTGTAGATAATAGGAAAATGAACACATATCCCATATAACCAGGTTATATTATGTTACCTGAGCATTATAGGTGTGGAATGAAGATGGAATATATGTAGATAATGGGAAAATGAACACATATCCCATATAATGAGGTGTATATTATGTTACCTGAGCATTTTAGGTGTGGAATGAACATGAAATATCTGTAGATAATAGGAAAATGAACACATATCCCATATAATTAGGTGTATATTGTGTTACCTGAGCACTATAGGTGTGGAATGAACATGAAATATCTGTAGATAATAGGAGAATGAACACATATCCCATATAACCAGGTGTATATTATGTTACCTGAGCACTATAGGTGTGGAATGAAGATGAAATATCTGTAGATTATAGGAAAATGAACACATATCCCATATAACCAGGTGTATATTATCTCTATCAGGGACCAAGTGTCTTTCGGTCCGCGCCGCTGCTCCAATGAGTGTCAAAAAACACTAGAGTGCTTTGAAACAAGGTATCTTCAGTTTTATTTTCCAACGCGTTTCGGAGCTAACACTCCTTCCTCAGGGAATGAAGGAGCTGGGTGTTAGCTCCGAAACGCGTTGGAAAATAAAACTGAAGATACCTTGTTTCAAAGCACTCTAGTGTTTTTTGACACTCATTGGAGCAGCGGCGCGGACCGAAAGACACTTGGTCCCTGATAGAGTTTCACCCCCACGTTTGTGGAAGTGTGGTCCCGGCTGCGGCTGCTGTGTTTGAGCGATCAAGCTAGTTGTGGGCTTCACAACTAAATCAGGTGAGCAGTTTTCATACTGTATGGGATTTGATTCCTATTGAGGATAAGACCCTATGCGCATTCTCATTTTATAGATACAGGTGTATATTATGTTACCTGAGCATTATAGGTGTGGAATGAAGATGGAATATCTGTAGATAATAGGAAAATGAACACATATCCCATATAACCAGGTGTATATTATGTTACCTGAGCATTTTAGGTGTGGAATGAACATGAAATATCTGTAGATAATAGGAAAATGAACACATATCCCATATAATTAGGTGTATATTATGTTACCTGAGCACTATAGGTGTGGAAATGAACATGAAATATCTGTAGATAATAGGAGAATGAACACATATCCCATATAATTAGGTGTATATTATGTTACCTGAGCACTATAGGTGTGGAATGAACATGAAATATCTGTAGATTATAGGAAAATGAACACATATCCCATATAACCAGGTGTATATTATCTCTATCAGGGACCAAGTGTCTTTCGGTCTGCGCCGCTGCTCCAATGAGTGTCAAAAAACACTAGAGTGCTTTGAAACAAGGTATCTTCAGTTTTATTTTCCAACGCGTTTCGGAGTTAACACCCAGCTCCTTCCTCAGGGAATGAAGGAGCTGGGTGTTAGCTCCGAAACGCGTTGGAAAATAAAACTGAAGATACCTTGTTTCAAAGCACTCTAGTGTTTTTTGACACTCATTGGAGCAGCGGCGCGGACCGAAAGACACTTGGTCCCTGATAGAGTTTCACCCCCACGTTTGTGGAAGTGTGGTCCCGGCTGCGGCTGCTGTGTTTGAGCGATCAAGCTAGTTGTGGGCTTCACAACTAAATCAGGTGAGCAGTTTTCATACCGTATGGGATTTGATTCCTATTGAGGATAAGACCCTATGCGCATTCTCATTTTATAGATACAGGTGTATATTATGTTACCTGAGCATTATAGGTGTGGAATGAAGATGGAATATCTGTAGATAATAGGAAAATGAACACATATCCCATATAACCAGGTGTATATTATGTTACCTGAGCATTTTAGGTGTGGAATGAACATGAAATATCTGTAGATAATAGGAAAATGAACACATATCCCATATAATGAGATGTATATTATGTTACCTGAGCACTAAAGGTGTGGAATGAACATGAAATATCTGTAGATAATAGGAAAATGAACACATATCCCATATAACCAGGTGTATATTATGTTACCTGAGCATTATAGGTGTGGAATGAAGATGGAATATATGTAGATAATGGGAAAATGAACACATATCCCATATAATGAGGTGTATATTATGTTACCTGAGCATTTTAGGTGTGGAATGAACATGAAATATCTGTAGATAATAGGAAAATGAACACATATCCCATATAATTAGGTGTATATTGTGTTACCTGAGCACTATAGGTGTGGAATGAACATGAAATATCTGTAGATAATAGGAGAATGAACACATATCCCATATAACCAGGTGTATATTATGTTACCTGAGCACTATAGGTGTGGAATGAAGATGAAATATCTGTAGATTATAGGAAAATGAACACATATCCCATATAACCAGGTGTATATTATCTCTATCAGGGACCAAGTGTCTTTCGGTCCGCGCCGCTGCTCCAATGAGTGTCAAAAAACACTAGAGTGCTTTGAAACAAGGTATCTTCAGTTTTATTTTCCAACGCGTTTCGGAGCTAACACTCCTTCCTCAGGGAATGAAGGAGCTGGGTGTTAGCTCCGAAACGCGTTGGAAAATAAAACTGAAGATACCTTGTTTCAAAGCACTCTAGTGTTTTTTGACACTCATTGGAGCAGCGGCGCGGACCGAAAGACACTTGGTCCCTGATAGAGTTTCACCCCCACGTTTGTGGAAGTGTGGTCCCGGCTGCGGCTGCTGTGTTTGAGCGATCAAGCTAGTTGTGGGCTTCACAACTAAATCAGGTGAGCAGTTTTCATACTGTATGGGATTTGATTCCTATTGAGGATAAGACCCTATGCGCATTCTCATTTTATAGATACAGGTGTATATTATGTTACCTGAGCATTATAGGTGTGGAATGAAGATGGAATATCTGTAGATAATAGGAAAATGAACACATATCCCATATAACCAGGTGTATATTATGTTACCTGAGCATTTTAGGTGTGGAATGAACATGAAATATCTGTAGATAATAGGAAAATGAACACATATCCCATATAATTAGGTGTATATTATGTTACCTGAGCACTATAGGTGTGGAATGAACATGAAATATCTGTAGATAATAGGAGAATGAACACATATCCCATATAATTAGGTGTATATTATGTTACCTGAGCACTATAGGTGTGGAATGAACATGAAATATCTGTAGATTATAGGAAAATGAACACATATCCCATATAACCAGGTGTATATTATCTCTATCAGGGACCAAGTGTCTTTCGGTCTGCGCCGCTGCTCCAATGAGTGTCAAAAAACACTAGAGTGCTTTGAAACAAGGTATCTTCAGTTTTATTTTCCAACGCGTTTCGGAGTTAACACCCAGCTCCTTCCTCAGGGAATGAAGGAGCTGGGTGTTAGCTCCGAAACGCGTTGGAAAATAAAACTGAAGATACCTTGTTTCAAAGCACTCTAGTGTTTTTTGACACTCATTGGAGCAGCGGCGCGGACCGAAAGACACTTGGTCCCTGATAGAGTTTCACCCCCACGTTTGTGGAAGTGTGGTCCCGGCTGCGGCTGCTGTGTTTGAGCGATCAAGCTAGTTGTGGGCTTCACAACTAAATCAGGTGAGCAGTTTTCATACCGTATGGGATTTGATTCCTATTGAGGATAAGACCCTATGCGCATTCTCATTTTATAGATACAGGTGTATATTATGTTACCTGAGCATTATAGGTGTGGAATGAAGATGGAATATCTGTAGATAATAGGAAAATGAACACATATCCCATATAACCAGGTGTATATTATGTTACCTGAGCATTTTAGGTGTGGAATGAACATGAAATATCTGTAGATAATAGGAAAATGAACACATATCCCATATAATGAGGTGTATATTATGTTACCTGAGCACTAAAGGTGTGGAATGAACATGAAATATCTGTAGATAATAGGAAAATGAACACATATCCCATATAACCAGGTGTATATTATGTTACCTGAGCATTATAGGTGTGGAATGAAGATGGAATATATGTAGATAATGGGAAAATGAACACATATCCCATATAATGAGGTGTATATTATGTTACCTGAGCATTTTAGGTGTGGAATGAACATGAAATATCTGTAGATAATAGGAAAATGAACACATATCCCATATAACCAGGTGTATATTATGTTACCTGAGCATTATAGGTGTGGAATGAAGATGAAATATCTGTAGATAATAGGAAAATGAACACATATCCCATATAACCAGGTGTATATTATGTTACCTGAGCATTATAGGTGTGGAATGAAGATGGAATATATGTAGATAATAGGAAAATGAACACATATCCCATATAACCAGGTGTATATTATGTTACCTGAGCATTATAGGTGTGGAATGAAGATGAAATATCTGTAGATAATAGGAAAATGAACACATATCCCATATAACCAGGTGTATATTATGTTACCTGAGCACTATAGGTGGGGAATGAACATGGAATATATGTAGATAATAGAAGAATGAACACATATCCCATATAACCAGGTGTATATTATGTTACCTGAGCAACCAGTTGTATATTATGTTATCTGAGCATTATAGGTGGGAATGAACATGGAATATATGTAGATAATAGAAGAATAGACACATATCCCATATAACCAGATGTATATTATGTTACCTGAGCATTATAGGTGGGGAATGAGCATGGAATATATGTAGCTAATAGAAGAATGAACACATATCCCATATAACCAGGTGTATATTACACACATGTCTATGCAGAGTGATTGCAGGCTGAGACAATGAAAACAGTCAGGGTTCACCTCAGGTCATAGCTCAGGCTATGACCTGAGGTGAACCCTGCTGTCAAAGCCGAACTCTGCCGACGGAGATTACCGACCACCGGCAGAGCAACTTCTGGTTTATTCATTGCTCTGCCGGCGGTCGGCAATCTCCGGCAGCCGGCAGCAGCAGTATGGCTCTGACAGCAGGGTTCACCTCAGGTCATAGCCAGAGCTATGACCTGAGGTGAACCCTGACTGTTTTCATTTCTCAGCCTGCAATCACTCTGCATAGACATGTGTGTCTATGCAGAGTGATGTAGCAGTGCTGAAATTGCGTTTTGGGACTATGGCGGACAGAAGAGGATTTTTTAATAATTAAAGATGGAGTCTAAGTGCGTTTTTTGTTTTATTTCTAATAAAACATTTTTTTCTATGTGTTGTGTTTTTTTAAAAATTCACTAGAAATTCATGGCGGTAATGTCTACTATTGGCGTGACCGCCATGAATTTCGGGCTTAGGACCAGCTGATAATACAAAGCTGGCCCTAACCCCTTTATTACCCAGTGAGCCACCGAACCAGGGCCCTCGAAGAGTTGGGTTCAGCGCCTTCAATGAACGCGCCATTTTCTGGGACGGCTGCGGGCTGCCATTCGCAGCGGGGGTGCCCAGAAGGCTTGAGCCTCCCTGCGCTGCGGATTCCAGCCCCCAGCTGCCTAGCTGGACCTGGCTGGACATAGAAATAGCGCGGAGTCCGACGCATTTTTTTTAAATTATTTCATGAAATTCATGAAATAATAAAAAAAAGGGTCTCCCCTATATTGTTGTTTCCAGCCAGGTACAGATTGGCACCTGGGGGTTGGTGGCAGCCCGTCGTTGCCTGCTGTATCCAGCTGGATACAAAAAGTACGGCAAAGCCCAAGTCAAATTTTATTCTGAAAAATCCAAAAAGCAATATGAATGAAAGGGGCTGCATCTTTATTAACCCCTCGACCATGTTCGAGAGGTTAATAAAGATGCAGTCCCTTTTTAGAGGATCTTTTAATGGATTTTTCAGAAAGATTTTGACGTGGGCTTCGCTGTATTTTTGTATGCCAGCCGGATACAGCAGACGGCAATGGGCTGCCCCCAACCCCAGCTGACTATTTGGACCTGCCTGGACACAGATATACCGGGAAGCCTTTATTTTTTATTATTTCATGAATTTCATGAAATAATAAAAAAAAATGCGTGGGGCTCTGCATGATTTCTATGTCCAGCCAGGTCCAGCTAGGCAGCTGGGGGCTGGAATCCGCAGTGCAGGGAGGCCCAAGCTTTCTGGGCACCCCCCGCTGCGAATGGCAGCCCGCAGCCGCCCCAGAAAATGGCGCGTTCATTGAAGCGCCATTTTCTGGCATTGAACCCAACTCCTCTAGGGCCCTGGTGCCGTGGCTCACTGGGTAATAAAGGGGTTAGGGCCAGCTTTGTATTATCAGCTGGCCCTAAGCTTGAAATTCATGGTGGTCACGCCAATAGTAGACATGACCGACATGAATTTCTAGTGAATTTTAAAAAAAACACAACACAGAGAAAAAATATTTTTATTTAAAAATAAAACAAAAAGACACTTAGGTACTCCATTTTTATTAAAAAAAATCCTCTTCCGTCCGACGTAGTCCAATTCAGGGTTCTTCTTTAGCTCTGCTAAATCTCTGGTAGAGAACCTCCACCAGAGATGTAGCAGAGCTGTGCACCCTGGGAAAGTTCATGTGAGTTCATGCAGGGAAGCATTAACTCACATGAACCCTGCCAGCACTGCTACTTCAAATGAACAGCTGACCTGAGTCAGATGTTCATTTGAAAATCCAGACGGGAAGGTCAAACATAGAAAATTGGATTGAAAACCGGGTTGCCCCGGTCCGCTGCAATCTGGGACCATAGAGCCCCATGTTATGGGGCGCCGGATTGCACCGGACCGGTACAATCTGGGAGAATCCGGTTTTGAAAGCCGGATTCTACCGGATTGTACCCATCAAGTGCAATTTGGCGCCCCATAACATAGGGCTTTATGGTCCCGATTGCTCCGTACCGGGGCAATCCGGGGGAATCCGGTTTTCACTGAATGCTGTGATAGCGGCCGTGCTTTGCGGCCGCCGCCGTTTTATGCGGCTGCTGTTGCAAAGCAAACACACAGAAGAAGACGGCGACCGCGGAGGACGGTGAGTGAACCGGCCACCCCCCCGGCACAATACTGACAGTCAGCCACTGCTGACAGCAGGATCCCCCGCATTCCCCCGCAGCCTCCCCACCCGATCCTAAGTTAGTTTCCTATTATCTACAGATATTTCATCTTCATTCCACACCTAAAATGCTCTGGTAACATAATATACTCCTGGTTATATGGGATATGTGTTAATTTTCCTATAATCTACAGATATTTCATCTTCATTCCACACCTATAATGCTCAGGTAACATAATATACACCTGGTTATATGGGATATGTGTCCATTCTTCTATTATCTACTGATATTTCATCTTCATTCCACACCTAAAATGCTCAGGTAACATAATATACACCTGGTTATATGGGATATGTGTTCATTTTCCTATTATCTACTGATATTTCATCTTCTATTCTATTCATCTTCTATTATCTACATATATTCCATCTTCATTCCACACCTAAAATGCTCAGGTAACATAATATACACCTGATTATATGGGATATGTGTCCATTCTTCTATTATCTACAGATATTTCATCTTCATTCCACACCTATAGTGCTCAGGTAACATAATATACACCTGGTTATATGGGATATGTGTCCATTCTTCTATTATCTACATATATTCCATCTTCATTCCATACCTAAAATGCTCAGGTAACATAATATACACCTAGTTATATGGGATATGTGTCCATTCTTCTATTATCTACATATATTTCATGTTCATTCCATACCTAAAATGCTCAGGTAACATAATATACTCCTGGTTATATGGGATATGTGTTCATTTTCCTATTATCTACAGATATTTCATCTTCATTCCACACCTAAAATGCTCAGGTAACATAATATACATCTGGTTATATGGGATATGTGTTCATTTTCCTATAATCTACAGATATTTCATCTTCATTCCACATCTAAAATGCTCAGGTAACATAATATGCACCTGGTTTTATGGAATATGTGTTCATTTTCCTATTATCTACAGATATTTCACCTTCATTCCACACCTAAATTGCTCAGGTAACATAATATACACCTGGTTATATGGGATATGTGTCCATTCTTCTATTATCTACAGATATTTCACCTTCATTCCACACCTAAAATGCTCAGGTAACATAATATACACCTGGTTATATGGGATATGTGTCCATGCTTCTATTATCTACAGATATTCCATCTTCATTCCACACCTATAATGCTCAGGTAACAAAATATACACCTGGTTATATGGGATATGTGTTCATTTTCCTATTATCTACTGATATTTCATCTTCATTCCACACCTATAATGCTCAGGTAACATAATATACACCTGGTTATATGGGATATGTGTTCATTCTCCTATTATCTACAGATATTTCATCTTCATTCTACACCTAAAATGCTTAGGTAACATAATATACCCTGGATATATGGGATATGTGTTCATTCTCCTATTATCTACAGATATTTCATCTTCATTCCACACCTAAAATGCTCAGGTAACATAATATACACCTGGTTATATGGGATATGTGTCCATTCTTCTATTATCTACATATATTCCATCTTCATTCCACACCTAAAATGCTCAGGTAACATAATATACACCTAGTTATATGGGATATGTGTCCATTCTTCTATTATCTACAGATATTTCATCTTCATTCCACACCTAAAATGCTCAGGTAACATAATATACATCTGGTTATATGGGATATGTGTTCATTTTCCTATACTCTACAGATATTTCATCTTCATTCCACATCTAAAATGCTCAGGTAACATAATATGCACCTGGTTTTATGGAATATGTGTTCATTTTCCTATTATCTACAGATATTTCACCTTCATTCCACACCTAAATTGCTCAGGTAATATAATATACACCTGGTTATATGGGATATGTGTCCATTCTTCTATTATCTACAGATATTTCACCTTCATTCCACACCTAAAATGCTCAGGTAACATAATATACACCTGGTTATATAGGACTAGTAAAAAGGCCCGATGCAATTGCATCGGGAGCAGGGTGAAATAAATTGTGTGTATACAGGCGGGTCAGTGGGTAGCAGAGTATACAGGCGGGTCTGTGGGTAGCAGAGTATACAGGCGGGTCTGTGGGTAGCAGAGTATACAGGCGGGTTTGTGGGTAGCAGATTATACAGGCCGCTGTGTGGGTAGCAGAGTATAGAGAAGGCTCTGTGGGTAGCAGAGTATACAGGCGGGTCTGTGGGTAGCGGAGTATACAGGCGGGTTTGTGGGTAGCAGATTATACAGGCCGCTGTGTGGGTAGCAGAGTATAGAGAAGGCTCTGTGGGTAGCAGATTGTACAGGTGGCTCTGTGGGTAGCAGATTGTACAGGTGGCTCTGTGGGTAGCAGATTGTACAGGTGGCTCTGTGGGTAGCAGATTGTACAGGTGGCTCTGTGGGTAGCAGAGTATACAGGCGGCTCTGTGGATAGCAGAGTATAGAGGCGGCTCTGTGAGTAGCAGAGTATACAGGCGGCTCTGTGGGTAGCAGAGTATTGAGGCGGCTCTGTGGGTAGCAGAGTATTGAGGCGGCTGTATGGGTAGCAGAGTTTACAGGCGGCTGTATGGGTAGCAGAGTATAGAGGCGGCTGTGTGGGTAGCATAGTATAGAGGCGGCTCTGTGCGTAGCAGAGTATACAGGAGGCTCTGTGGGTAGCAGAGTATACAGGCGGCTCTGTGGGTAGCAGAGTATAGAGGCGGCTCTGTGGGTAGCAGAGTATAGAAAGGGGTCTGTGGTGGTGGCAGAGTATACAGGCGTCTGTGGTGGTGGCAGAGTATACAGGCGGCTGTGGTGGTGGCAGAGTATACAGATGTCTGTGGTGGTGGCAGAGTGTACAGGCGTGTGTGGTGGCGGCAGAGTATAGAGGCGTCTGTGGTGGTGGCAGAGTATACAGGCATCTGTGGTGGTGGCATCAGAGTATACAGGCATGTGTGGTGGTGGCGGCAGAGTATACAGGCGTGTGTGGTGGTGGCGGCAGAGTATACAGGCGTGTGTGGTGGTGGGGGCAGAGCATACAGGCGTGTGTGGTGGTGGGGGCAGAGCATACAGGTGTCTGTGGTGGTGGCGGCAGAGTATACAGGTGTCTGTGGTGGTGGCAGAGTATACAGGCGTCTGTGGTGGCGGCAGAGTATACAGGCATGTGTGGTGGTGGCGGCAGAGTATAGAGGCATCTGTGGTGGTCGCGGCAGAGTAAGAGGCATCTGTGGTGGTGGCAGAGTATATATGCGTGTGTGGTGGTGGTGGCAGAGTATACAGGTGTCTGTGGTGGTGGCAGAGTATACAGGCGTGTGTGGCGGCGCTCCAGCAAGGCAGGGGTTAAAAAAAATAAAAAAATATTATGCTCACATGACCCCGAGCCCCGCCGTCTTCCTCCAGGCTCCCGGTGGCTCCCGCAGGCTCCCGATGCCTGCAGAGCTCTTCTACAGCAGTTCAGGACCTGCGGTGATGTCAGAGTGACGTGACCCGCGGTTACCATGGAGTAAGCTGGTGTCACGTGACTCTGACATCACCGCAGGTCATGTACTGGTGTAGAAGAGCTCTGCAGGCACCGGGAGGCTGGAGGAAGACGGCGGGGGCTCGGGGAGAGGTGAGAATTTTTTTTTTGTTATTTACAGTGGTGCGGCTGCGGCTCGCGATGACGCTGCGCGTCATCGCTCGCAGTGCCGCAAAGCATCTTGGGATTGGGCTACAGTGCCCGAATCCCAAAACTGGCGATTATATAAGTAGATATATATATATATATATACAGGACAGGGGTTATGGGACTCTGCAGTATATATATATATATATATATATACATATATATATATACACAGGACAGGGGTTATGGCACTCTGCAGTGTATATATATATATATATACACAGGACAGGGGTTATGGCACTCAGCAGTGTATATATATATATATATATACACAGGACAGGGGTTATGGCACTCTGCAGTGTATATATTATATATATATATATATACACAGGACAGGGGTTATGGCACTCTGCAGTGTATATATATATATATATATATATATATATATATACACACAGGTTTTTGGATGTGCCGTCCTCTTGCCTCTGTGGGCCGGGAGCGGCGGGGAGCCGGTGTGTGTTAGAGGGGATGAGGAGCGGTGACTGAGGCTGGTGAGCACAGTCTGGGGGCAGGTGTGTACCTGGGAGGATCGTGTCCCGGGTGCTGTATGGCCGCTCCGGGGAGCGGCGAGAGGAGGACGTGACTGGCTGCCGGGGCGTGTCAGTATTTGCAGGCTGACACGCCCCTCTCACTCCCATTGGCGGGCGGCGGCAAGAGGAGGATGTGAGTGGCTGCTGTCACCCGCCCACAGCCCACAGCCCCTACACCGCAAGTCGGACAGCACCGAGGCGCCAGCGGTGAGAGGGGCGAGGGGTGAGGGGCGGAAGGCACCGCCGGCATCCGGGCAGCGTCGGGCTTGCGGGGCCGACGGTTGCCAGGATGGCGGCGGTGTGAGGTAGTGCGGCGGGACTGCGAGCGATGATGCGTAATGCGGCAGCGGCTCGCAATGACGCTGCGCGTCATTGCTCGCAGTCGCGCAAAGGAGTCTGGGATTCGGCTACAGTGCCCGAATTCCAGAACTCCCGATTATATAAGTAGATATGTGTTCATTTTCCTATTATCTACTGATATTTCATCTTCATTCCACACCTATAATGCTCAGGTAACATAATATACACCTGGTTATATGGGATATGTGTTCATTCTCCTATTATCTACAGATATTTCATCTTCATTCCACACCTAAAATGCTCAGGTAACATAATATACCCCTGGATATATGGGATATGTGTTCATTTTCCTATTATCTACAGATATTTCACCTTCATTCCACACCTATAATGCTCAGGTAACATAATATACACCTAGTTATATGGGATATGTGTCCATTCTTCTATTATCTACTGATATTTCATCTTCATTCCACACCTAAAATGCTCAGGTAACATAATATACACCTGGTTATATGGGATATGTGTTCATTTTCCTATTATCTACTGATATTTCATCTTCATTCCACACCTATAATGCTCAGGTAACATAATATACACCTGGTTATATGGGATATGTGTCCATTCTTCTATTATCTACAGATATTTCACGTTCATTCCACACCTATAGTGCTCAGGTAACATAATATACACCTGGTTATATGGGATATGTGTTCATTCTCCTATCTACAGATATTTCATCTTCATTCCACACCTATAATGCTCAGGTAACATAATATACACCTGGTTATATGGGATATGTGTTCATTCTCCTATTATCTACAGATATTTCATCTTCATTCCACACCTAAAATGCTCAGGTAACATAATATACACCTAGTTATATGGGATGTGTGTCCATTCTTCTATTATCTGCATATATTTCATGTTCATTCCACACCTAAAATGCTCAGGTAACATATTATACACCTGGTTATATGGAATATGTGTCCATTCTTCTATTATCTACATATATTCCGTGTTCATTCCCCACCTATAATGCTCAGGTAACATAATATACACCTAATTATATGGGACATATGTCCATTCTTCTATTATCTACATATATTCCATCTTCATTCCACACCTATAATGCTCAGGTAACATAATATACACCTGGTTATATGGGATATGTGTTCATTCTCCTATTATCTACAGATATTTCATCTTCATTCCACACCTAAAATGCTCAGGTAACATAAAATACACCTGATTATATGGGATATGTGTCCATTCTTCTATTATCTACAGATATTTCACCTTCATTCCACACCTATAATGCTCAGGTAAAATAATATACACCTGTTTATATGGGATATGTGTCCATTCTTCTATTATCTACTGATATTTCATCTTCATTCCACACCTAAAATGCTCAGGTAACATAATATACACCTGGTTATATGGGATATGTGTTCATTTTCCTATTATCTACTGAAATTTCATCTTCATTCCACACCTATAATGCTCAGGTAACATAATATACACCTGGTTATATGGGATATGTGTTCATTCTTCTATTATCTACAGATATTTCATGTTCATTCTACACCTATAGTGCTCAGGTAACATAATATACACCTGGTTATATGGGATATGTTTTCATTCTCCTATCTACAGATATTTCATCTTCATTCCACACCTATAATGCTCAGGTAACATAATATACACCTGGTTATATGGGAAATGTGTTCATTCTCCTATTATCTACAGATATTTCATCTTCATTCCACACCTAAAATGCTCAGGTAACATAATATACACCTAGTTATATGGGATATGTGTCCAATCTTCTATTATCTGCATATATATTTCATGTTCATTCCACACCTAAAATGCTCAGGTAACATAATATACACCTGGTTATATGGGATATGTGTCCATTCTTCTATTATCTACATATATTCCATGTTCATTCCCCACCTATAATGCTCAGGTAACATAATATACACCTGGTTATATGGGACATATGTCCATTCTTCTATTATCTACATATATTCCATCTTCATTCCACACCTATAATGCTCAGGTAACATAATATACACCTGGTTTTATGGGATATGTGTTCATTCTTCTATTATCTACATATATTCCATGTTCATTCCACACCTATAATGCTCAGGTAACATAATATACACCTGGTGATATGGGATATGTGTTCATTCTACTATTATCTACATATATTTCATCTTCATTCCACACCTAAAATGCTCAGGTAACATAATATACACCTGGTTATATGGGATATGTGTTCATTCTCCTATTATCTACAGATATTTCATCTTCATTCCACACCTAAAATGCTTAGGTAACATAATATACACCTGGTTATATGGGATATGTGTCCATTCTTCTATTATCTACATATATTCCATGTTCATTCCACACCTAAAATGCTCAGGTAACATAATATACACCTGATTATATGGGATATGTGTCCATTCTTCTATTATCTACAGATATTTCATCTTCATTCCACACCTATAGTGCTCAGGTAACATAATATACACCTGGTTATATGGGATATGTGTCCATTCTTCTATTATCTACATATATTCCATCTTCATTCCACACCTAAAATGCTCAGGTAACATAATATACACCTAGTTATATGGGATATGTGTCCATTCTTCTATTATCTACATATATTTCATCTTCATTCCATACCTAAAATGCTCAGGTAACATAATATACTCCTGGTTATATGGGATATGTGTTCATTTTCCTATTATCTACAGATATTTCATCTTCATTCCACACCTAAAATGCTCAGGTAACATAATATACATCTGGTTATATGGGATATGTGTTCATTTTCCTATAATCTACAGATATTTCATCTTCATTCCACATCTAAAATGCTCAGGTAACATAATATGCACCTGGTTTTATGGAATATGTGTTCATTTTCCTATTATCTACAGATATTTCACCTTCATTCCACACCTAAATTGCTCAGGTAACATAATATACACCTGCTTATATGGGATATGTGTTCATTTTCCTATTATCTACAGATATTTCATGTTCATTCCACACCTAAAATGCTCAGGTAACATAATATACACCTGGTTATATGGGATATGTCTCCATTCTTCTATTATCTACATATATTCTTTGTTTATTCCACACCTATAATGCTCAGGTAGCATAATATACACCTGGTTATATGGGATTTGTGTCCATTCCATGTCTAAGATACCCAAGAAACCTGTTTTACATCTACATAATCTTTTGGTAATACATTATTATCTTCATTCTTTTTATTTATTCCTTTTCTTCATTCTTTTTAGTACGTCCTCAAAGTTACATCAAATGACAGATGTATAATTCATCATTAACGCCTTCACATTCCGTTTTTTTAACATTATTTCCGCCTTTTCTTCCAAGGCCATAATGTTTTGATCATTCCGTCCCCATATTAAGTCTTGCTTGTTGCAGGACAAGTTGTTCTATTCAATGACACCATTCATTCTGCCGCATATTGTACTGAAAACAGGAAAACTATTTTTGGGGGGAAGTTGCAAAAAAAGAGCAATTCCACAAGGGTTTGAGGGATTTTATTGACTTATGTGGTGCCCCTACGTTCAGGCTGTATTGCATGCATTTTACATGTATAGTACCATGCCCAAAGGAAAGCTTTGCCGATAGCCCCAGTTTGCATCCAACACAATTCAAACTCCAGGCCAGGGAGGTGCTGGGCGGAAGAATCCCACATTCAGGGCAGCCCCCACCTACTGGATGGAGGGAGAAGTTAGGTTAGGGGTTGGAGGTGTCGAGCCCCAGTCCCTGGGGTACTCGGGTATCAGGCTTGGTGGGTGTTTCACAAGGATGTCTCGAGTGGCAGCGCCTGAGCCCGTGGCCTGGATGACACTTCAATAGAGGGGTTATGTACGGGGGATGAGTCATTGTCACGTGACACCACCTGTACTACCTGGTGATGGGTCACCAACGCCGCCACAGTCCTCCGGAGGGCGATGGTATTACAGCAAGGGTAGTAAAGCTCCATACAGATGGAGCTGGTCCTCTGGAGCAGCATTCCTGTAAGCAAACAGGTTGAATTCTGCAGCATGGAGGCAAAGTCACTCTCCCGGGTACTTTACTGTAAACAGTCATCAGCATACAAGTCCACAGTTCAGCATAGGTTGTTAAGAAATAGGTAGCTCTACGGGTAGCTGCAATTGGATGCCTGATGGTATGGTGGTACCCGTGGTATACCTTAGTTGACAAACCCGTGTCCTTGAAGGTAGACTTGGGGCTCCCCTCCCTCATGGTGAGGAAGCAGGCAGACCGCTCCGTCTTGCAGGGTGACGCAGCCGGTGAACAGACCGCAGCAGCCGGTTGACGACTTCAGAGGAAACTCTGGCCGTTTCCTCGGGTCCAGCGTTTCCGTGGTGGACTTGGGAATTCCCTATAGTATGGTCGCTCCACGCTGGGGTTCCCCCTTTCGCTCTAGGGCCCAAACTCCCGCTTCAGGCAACCTCTCTCAGTATCCCCGCCTTGCATCTTGCATCCTCTCTCATCTTCCCTCCGGATCAGCGTAGAGCTGTCCCGGTTAACCTTCCGCCTCGCTCCACACTCCTCCTTGACTCCTCTCCAACTCCCTTCTCACTAACTCACTTCTACTCCCCCTAGATGTGAATATATCTCCCGGGTAACCTTCCACTTCTATTCTAATGTGGGAATGCAGGAATGGGTCCCACCCACAAGCCTAGTATCCACTTGCAGCTGGGGAAATATTACACTACTTTTACGAGTGCAATACCCCACTGTGAAGCCTGACCATGTGGGGCGCCACAAAGGCAAGAAGGAGTCATCTCTAGTGTGGGAGAGATATCCGGTCGGGCAGCTGGGAAGCTAAGACTACACATGGAATTAAGTGCTAGCCCCAGGGCCTGAGGATACGAACCTACTGCTGGCTATTCAAGCCGGGCAGAAGAGCTAGCTGCAGAAGGGGTACCAGACCCAATTCGGTTTGGATTCTGCAAGACCAGCCATGAAACTGGAGGTCACTGGACTTCAGGTACAGTGGCTACCATAGTGGACCCTCCCTAGGCTAAAGGAACTATATAGGGTTAAGAGGACTAGCAAGAATGTCAGTCACAGAAACCGCAGTCACCTGCCTGCTGGGACTGGCAACCACAGAACACAGGAGGAAACAGGGGTAGCAAGTGTCAGGAAGAGAAAAAGCAGCAAGGAATGCCAATAAACCCTGTGTCTCAGTGAGGTGGACCTTGAACAGCCTGGATTGGCTGTAATCTTGTAGACTCTGTCCTCCAGCTGGGTTGTAACCTGCTTCAAAACCGAGTAAATGGTACCAGCTGCAAGAACCCTGTGTGTTGTCTGATCCTTCCTGCACCATCCATCCATCCTCCTACACCCACCAAGGGTTTTCAACCCTTGAAGAAATTTTCAGACAGGGCTTACCACCTGGCTGCTATACCATCATCCATTAGGGGTCTCCCTTTCAGCAGCCACTGGCCACCTACAGGGCAAAACTCCAGTTGGTGTAACAATAGAATTTTCCCTTGTAAATAACCCCTTTTACAACGATCGGCCACAACCTCCAATGAACACCACCGTGAAATACCTTGAACTGTTAACCCCTGGAGAGTCGAGTACTCCGGCCCAATGACTGCTGCCAGGGCCGGGACGACAGCTAGGCAACCCTAGGCGATCGCCTAGGGCGCCATCTTGTGCAGTGCGCATTCCCGCATGAGGGGCCCATTGCCGCCCCCTGGGGGGCCCCGCACCCCCTGGGGGGCCCCGTGCTGGCCGCCGGCGGCCGCGCCGGCCAGAGAGAGGAGGGAGGACGGGACTTCCTGTCCTGCAGCTCTGCCCGCCCCTCCTCCTTACAGCAGACGGCGGCCGCGGTGAGTGTGCAAAGGCCTTCCCCCGGTCCGCAGAACTCTTTGCTGAGGGTGTACCAGTGCCCAGACTGTGTGGTGGGGTGAGGGTGTATACGTGCTCAGTCTGGTGAGGTTAGGGTGTATAGTGCCCAGACTGTGTGGTGTGGTGAGGGTGTATCCGTGCCCAGGCTGTGTGGTGGGTGAGGGTGTATCAGTCAGTGCTGAGACTGTGGAGGTTGGTGAGGCTGGAGGATGTATTTTGGTCTCCTCCCCTCCCTGTGACCTGCTCCTCATGAGGAGCTGCCTCTTTCCGTCCCTCTGCTGGAGCTGCTGCAGTCATGGCTGCTGATGGGATTGATGAACGCTCTCCCCTGATCTCTCCACATTCTGGCAATGTCACCCTACAGCCCCTCCATACAGCCAGGACAGCCACCTGCGGGGTAAGGCTTCATCCATACAGTGTCAGTCTGTCTGTATCCATGTGTCCTCCAGTTACAGGAGGGAGGTGGTATAATGCTGGATCATACAGCTCTGGTCACACTGCAGAGGCTCAGAGCTCTGGTGCTTTGTTTGGCTGGGATATAAGTACACCCACCCACTGGATCCCATACAGCACTGCCTCCCTATATACTGGGGGACCCTCCCTGCACCCCAGTGACATGTCCTCTAATCATGGGATACTGTATGTGCCTCCTCCTACACGTGTTACCAGTTGTCTCCTCTATGGACAAGTGGTACCTAAATCTGCAGAAAGTTAATCCCTGTGCTGAGATTTACCTGCCAGGCACAAGTCTCCCCCTCCCCTGGTAATAAGGCAATGATTAGTCCTGAGGGAATATAGGATCCTCATTCTGCACTAATAGGATATTTTCTGCAAGACTAAAACTGTATGATGGAAGGTTTTCCCAACCTATAGCCTGTAGTATCAATGTCAATATCCTTAAGTTGTGCTACATAAATATGGCTGAAACAAAGGAGCACATGGGTTCGTGGAACTTTTGTCATGTAGTCCACTATAGGGAGGGTTTATGGCTCAGTTAGTACACTCTATACTTCTTGTTATTAACCAGTTAATGCTCTCTTTTCCACCGCACTGCAGTGTCAAAAGAGGACAACAGCGAGGCAGACAGCAATATGGCATCAGAGAGCCCCTGACCTCGAAATAGAAGATCCTCAGATCCTGGTATTATAACATAATATTAAGAATAATACTTTTTGCATTCATATTACACTATGAACTCCACAGCATTTTACATACATCATCAACACTGTCCACATTGGGGCTCACAATGTAAACATCCTATCAGGTTGGACAAACCTTTTATAGGTCCCGGTTAAATTAAATTTACTTTCAAAGTATGTTGACATTTTTATTCCTAGACATATTTTGGGGTGGGGGGGCCGTTTGCCTTACCTGCCTAGGGCACCAAAATGCCTTGTCCCGGCTCTGACTGCTGCACTTACAATGTTCACTGCATGGTAAAATTGACCATGCAGTATGATTGTCCGGGTCAAGACAAGATCACAGACACCAAACATATAGAATTTTACATTTAAATGGTTCTCATTTATTGGGATCTGGGGCTGTGTGCCGTGCTTCAACGGGGATTTCACCTCAACGCCACTGCACAGGACCTTTGGAGGACCTGAGACTGTACCATGTGACTGAGTGATGTTGACCCGCCCAGGCCGGGGTACTCAGAGGTCTGGCACGGTGTCAGGGGGATGCTATCATGGGTGGCTGCACCCAAGTCCATGGCCCCGGGTTCGGCGACTCCTTAAAAATACAGTTTCTATTAGTATAATTTGTGACGCCACCTGTAGTACCTGGTGAGGGATCACCAGCGCCGCTACAGTCCTCCGGAGGGCGATGGTATTACAGCAAGGGTGGTATAGCTTCCTACAGGTGAAGCTGAGCCTCCGGCACAGTGTTAACTGAAATGAAAGTTCAATGGTCCCGCGAACTTAGCGGAGTCGAGTAGGCTGGCAGGGGTGAATTGCTGGTCGAGACCCGCGGCATGGCTCTGGTCTCTGTTGTGCCCACGGAGATTGGGGCACCCTGCTGCTCCCGTTGCCATACAGTCCACCACGTGGCCTCTGGGTTGCTCCCTCCCGAGGCTCTTTCACCGTCATCTGGATCCTCGGAGTCTGACTCATCTTCCACCTCCTCGCCTTCCACTACGACATCCGACCAGGTAGTAACGAGGCGCAGTATTCCACCACCGCTCATGCTGCTACAGTTGCCTCCCGCTCCTCTCGGTCGTCCCGCATGTTCATCAGCTCGCGGGCCCGCTCTGCGCTCCACCGTCGGCACATCCACCCCAAGGCTTCCTCCATATCCTGGTGGAGCCTCCCAAAATGTCTCTCCAATAGTCGGCATCTCCCTCCAGTGTCAAGAGGGAGGCTGCTCCCGGGTCTCTATGTGCGGTCCTGGCCTGCTCTTCGACCTCACGCACTATGTCACGCCATCGGGGTGCTGCCATTAAGCCGGGTACGAAGGCTCCTTCTCCACCCTGTCCTACTTTTCTGGTTTGTCTTTGTATGGGCGGCAACCCTGAGGCCACTTTCTTTGGGCCGCCCCCTTGATTGATTGACGGCCATCGGGGCGGCCAAACGTTTTCGCGCCTCTATCTAGGCCCTCCTTCCGCTAGGTGCTGAGGCACTTCCCCAGGTCTGCACATGGCTTCTTCTCACATGCCTATGTCGCCATCTTGGGATTCCCGGTAGAAATGGCGGGAACCCATTTTTGGCGCCATATATTGATAAGAGTCCAAAGTTAAACAGTTCAAAGGCGCACAGTACCCGGTAACACCGGGCACGGGATCCTGTTAGTGAGCGATAGAGGCAGGTCTTAAGACCCGCCCAGGCCGGGGTACTCAGAGCTCGGGCACGGGGTCAGGGGGAAGCTATCACGGGTGGCTGCACCTGAGTCTGTGGCCCTGGTGTCGGCGACTTCTTAAAAATAAAGTTTCTATTAGGATAATTCGTGACGCCACCTGTAGTACCTGGTGAGGGATCTCCAGCACCGCCACAGTCCTCCGGAGGGCGATGGTATTGCGGCAAGGGTGGTATAGCTTCCTACTGGTGAAGCTGGACCTCCGGGGCAGCGTTAGCTGAAATGAAAGTTCAATGATGGTAATACAAAGGCAGTTTCACTCTCTCCAGGTACTTTACTGAAAATGAGCACCAATGAATACACAGTTCACAGTGCAGTAAAGATGGAATTCACAGGTAACCTTTCGGGTGGCTGTAAATGGATGGAAGGTGGTTTGGAGGTACCCGTGGTATGTATTAGTTAACGAACCTGTGTCCTTTAACCCTGCCAGGGTAAGTCTCTTCCCAGTCCCGCTGAGGTAGTAATGGAGTTCCTCTCCTCTCCCACTCCCCTGCTTGGACCCCAACCTCTTGTGGAACCGGGTGGACCGCTCCGTCTCCGTGAGTGGCAGGGTGCTGTGGCTGATAAACAGGTCGCAGCAACTGGTTGACGGCTACGGAGGTGGACTCCGGCCGTTTCCTCGGATCCGGCTTTCCGTTGTGGATTGGGGAAGCTCCCCGGAGTATGGTCGCTGCACACTGGGGTTCCCCCTTTCTCTCTCAAGCCCAGACTCATGCGTCAGGCACCCTCTCTCAAGGTCCCCTCAGGACCTCCTTACATCTTCCCTCAGGTCTAGTCTGCAACTCGCTTGTTCTTACCTTCAGACTCTCCTAACCCTCCCCCCAGGGGAGCCCATCCCTGGATTGAGTGTGGGAGTGCTGGAATTGGGTCCCCTACCATCCCTGCATCCACTTATAGTTGGGGAAAATTACACCGCTTTTATGGGTGTAATACCCCGTTGTGACGCCTGACCAAGGGGCGCCACATACCCCCTTGGTGAAACATACTCGTCTGCGAGTATAGATATCTGGAAATCGGGGAGTGAAAAAACAGTTTCTTTACAATCATCAACAGGTAACTATTTACAATCACGCATACTTATTTTCTTCCTGCTCCCAGGAGGCACATTATCTTTAAATATTCCTAACACACACACAGCAGTGGTTATTATAGACCTCACGGTCCTCGGGTCACCCATCGGCCAAGATCTTACTCTCCGGTCAACAACCTTCTGCACATAATTTAACTTTGGAGACCTCGTCGGTACTAACTGTGCGGGTCCTGCGGTAACATATTGTCCAGCACAGTCCAGTGTGAGTTATCACTCCCGGACCACTATACATCACCACAACAACACACTATCAACAGGGGCAGAATTGTTCATTTGCAAGATAAGAGGGGGCTATATACATTCAACATCTTTTTTTTCCAAAAGTCTAGTTAGAGTCTCTCAAGACAGGACACACAGATGGCGAACCAACCCATCAGTCCTGCATGTCTCTCAAAAGTTACTTACTCACCTCGGTACAGATCACGGTCCGGGTGACCGCACCGCAAGTGCGATTCCACATCTCTCCTGGTTACAAAGATGTCCTCATTTAGTCCAGGTTCACAGATGAGTCCCCATCCTTCTTCATAATATGTGGACACCACTGTTCCTTGTCTACGCAGTTCAGGGGTAGCGGGGGTTGTGTACGGGCTTCATCGAGGAGCCTACGGGTGGCCTGTTCTCTTTGTCACCACTCCTCTCGCCGGAACTGACGAGCCTGCTGGTCCTGCGAACTTAGCGGAGTTGAGTAGGCTGGCGGGGATGAATTGCTGGTCGGGACCCGCGGCATGGCTCTGGTCTCTGCTGTGCCCAAGGAGATTGGGGCACCCTGCTGCTGCCATTACCATACAGTCCACCACATTGCCTCGCCACTACACTGCCGCTTTGATCTGCCGGTGTGCGCTGCGGCGCTGGCAGTTCAAAGCAGTGTCGGATCAGAGGAGACATTTCTCCTCTCTCCAACACTCTGTCTTTGCCCCGCCCTCCCGGCCAGCGTCATGTGACAGCGGTCATGTGATGCACCTGGCGTCACGTGACCGCACTCAGCGCGAGTCGGGAGGAGAAGACAGAAGATGCCAGGAGTGGAAAGCTGCAGCAGCGATGAAAGCAGGAAGATGAGTATGACTTTTTTTTTTCTTTTTTAACCTATTTACAGAAGGCAGGATGGGGGCACCACCAACATGGGGCAGGATGGGGGCACCACCAACAGGGGGCAGGATGGGGGCACCACCAACAGGGGCAGGATGGGGGCACCACCTACAGGGGGAGGATGGGGGCAATACTAAGAGGAGGCAGGATGGGGCACCACCAACAGGGGTAGGATGGGGCACCACCAAAAGGGGGCAGGATGGGGCAATACTAAGAGGTGGCAGGATGGGGCACCACCAACAGAGGGCAGGATGGGGCACCACCAACAGGGGGCAGGATGAGGCACCACCAACAGGGGGCAGGATGGGGCACCACCAACAGGGGGCAGGATGGGGGCACCACCAACAGGGGGCAAGATGGGGCACCACCAACAGGGGGGAGGATGGGGGCACCACAAACAGGGGGCCTAATGGGGGCACCACCAACAGGGGGCAGAATGGGGGCACCACCAACAGGGGGCAGGATGGGGGCACCACCAACATGGGGCAGGATGGGGGCACCACCAACAGGGGGCAGGATGGGGCAATACTAAGAGGAGGCAGGATAGGGCAATACTAAGAGGAGGCAGGATAGGGCACCACCAACAGGGGGCAGGATGGGGCAATACTAAGAGGAGGCAGGATGGGGCACCACCAACAGAGGGCAGGATGGGGCACCACCAACAGGAGGCAGGATGAGGCACCACCAACAGGGGGCAGGATGGGGCACCACCAACAGGGGGCAGGATGGGGGCACCACCAACAGGGGCAGGATGGGGGCACCACCGACAGGGGGAGGATGGGGGCACCACCAACAGGGGGCGGAATGGGGGCACCACCAACAGGGGCAGAATGGGGGCACCACCAACAGGGGGCAGGATGGGGGCACCACCAACATGGGGCAGGATGGGGGCACCACCAACAGGGGGCAGGATGGGGCAATACTAAGAGGAGGCAGGATAGGGCAATACTAAGAGGAGGCAGGATGGGGCACCACCAACAGAGGGCAGGATGGGGCACCACCAACAGAGGGCAGGATGGGGCACCACCAACAGGAGGCAGGATGGGGCACCACCAACAGGAGGCAGGATGGGGCAATACTAAGAGGAGGCAGGATGGGGCACCACCAACAGGTGGCAGGATGGAGCATTATTAACGGGGCAGGATGGGGCAATACTAAGAGGAGGCAAGATGGGGCACCATCAACAGGAGGCAGGATTGGGCACCACCAACAGAGGGCAGGATGGAGCATTATTAACATTATTGTGATGGGGACAAGGGTGGTGCAATAATACCAGGTGACAAGGATGGGGCACATTACTTCCAGATGGGGCATATTACTGCAACGAGACAAGGATGGGGCATATTAATCGAAAATGGACAAGTTGAGGGCCACAATGGAGCACAACTGCAAGGAGAGGGTCAGGATGGGGCAATAAATGCATGGAGATGGTCAGGATGGATCATATAGCTAGGAGAGGATCAGAATGGAGCACATAGCTAGAAGGAGAGGATCAGAATGGGACACATAGCTAGAAGGAGAGGATCAGGATGGGGAACATAGCTAGAAGGAGAGGATCAGGATGGAGCACATTACTACAAGGAGAAGGTCAGCACGGAGCACATACCTACAAGGAGAGGGTCAGGATGGAGCACGTAACTACAAGGAGAGGGTCAGGATGGAACACATAGCTACAAGGAGAGGGTCAGGATGGAGCACATAGCTACAAGGATAGGGTCAGGATGGAGCACATAGCTACAAAGAGAGGGTCAGGATGGAGCACATTACTACAAGGAGAGACTCAGGATGGAGCACATAACTGCAAGGAGAGAATCAGGATGGAGCACATAACTGCAAGGAGAGAATCAGGATGGAGCACATTACTACAAGGAGAGGGACCAGGATTTCAGTGTGAAATCTGCTTGAATTTCATGATAAAATCTATCTCCTATTTGTCTAATACTCTGCATTTTTCCATACAGATCAATCCACCTGCTGTTTCTAGAAAGGGCAGTGGCAGCAGCTCAGCTTCAATGTGCAGCACACATGAGCTGTCTGACCACTGCTGAAGAGAAAGAGAAGACTGCAAAGGTAAGTTTAAAATCAAATTATTGTTAAAATAATCAAATTGATCATCAGTGTTTCAGGACTACAACCACTGCACAGGGAAGAGAGTTGCATTTGCTCACTCTCTCCCCTGTGCAGCGCTTGTGATGACCACACATTACCGTATTGACACTTTGCCATAAATAATGTGGTTTTGGGTTGCGATTTGGGCACTCGGCCTCTGAAAGGTTCGCCATCACTGCTCTAGGGGCTGAGGCACACCCCCGGGCCTGCACATGGCTTCTTCTCACATGCCTATGTCACAATAATTTGCAGAGGAAAACACTGGGCACTAGTGGGTCTACACAGGTCTATTGATTAGACTCAAAAAATCTCCAAGCATTGGGAGGTGCTCTTGACAGATACACGTTATGAATATGGAAAGAGAAAAAATAACGGCACTCACCCATCAAAGTTCTTCAATGTGCAGTTTTTATTCCATCATGGAATAGGGTTACAGTTGGGCGGGGAGGGAGGAGAGGCGGAAGGGGACTACAGGCGCTCTAGGGGCTGAGGCACACCCCCGGGCCTGCACATGGCTTTTCTCACATGCCTATGTCGCAATAATTTGCAGAGGAAAACACTGGGCACTAGTGGGTCTACACAGATCTATTGATTAGACTCAAAAAATCTCCAAGCATTGGGAGGTGCTCTTGACAGATACACGTTATGAATATGGAAAGAGAAAAAATAACGGCACTCACCCATCAAAGTTCTTCAATGTGCAGTTTTTATTCCATCATGGAATAGGGTTACAGTTGTGGCGGGGAGGGAGGAGAGGCGGAGGGGGACTACAGGCGCTCCGTTTCAAGTATGTTACTCTTCGACGGGTCCATTCTCACCAAAAATAGATCTTCACAAATTGCAGAAATTACGCTGTGTGTGAACTCAGTCTTAAAGGAAACCTTTCAGTAGGATTATTCCTATACAGTACAGCCATGGCCATAATGTCACTGACGCTGATTACACTGATACCTGCAGAGCAGGATCCGTTTTTTGGATACTGTATTATTGTCTCCCTGTAAAGATTGTCATGGATATGACATCACAATGGAGGTGAGTTCTGTGGCGCTGGGGTAGCGGCTGTCTCTCCCCCTTCTCTGCTCTCTGCCTTCCCCAATCAGTGCGCTGTCTTCTCTCATGCTCTCTCCTTTGCCTGTGGGCTCTCTGCCCCCCTGTGCTCTCTGTCTGTCACTCTTTTTGTGCTGTCTCTGTCCCTGTGTAATCTAGACCTATCCACAATGTGCTCTCTATGCTTCCCCTGTGTAGAGAGCAGGACCGGGAGAAGAGAGCAAGCAGAGATCGGAACTGGGGAGTGGGCGGAGACGGGGACCGGGTAGCAGAGCGAGCAGAGACTGGGACTGGGGAGTGTGCGGAGACCAGGGAGTGGAGTGAGCAGAGACCAGGACCGGGGAAGGGATCAGCTCGAGCAGAGACCAGAATTGGGGAGCGTGCGGAGACCGGAACCAGGGAAGGGATCAGAGACCAGGACCGGGGAAGGGGATCAGAATGAGCATAGACCGGAACGGGGGAGAGGATCATCGGAGTGAGATGAGACTGGGACCAGGGGAGGGGAGTGGAGCGAGCAGAGACCATGCCCGGGAGAGGGGAGCAGAGCGAGCAGAGATTGAAACCGGGGAGAGGGCAGAGACCGGGACCGGGGAGCACATGGAGACCAGAAAGTGGAGTGAGCAGAGAATAGGACCGGGGGAAGGGAGCGGAGCAAGCAGAATCCGGAACTGAGGAGCATGCAAAGACTGGGACTGGGGGAGGGTAGTGGAGCAGAGAATGTGACCAGGAGAGGAGAGCTGAGTGACCAGTGACTGGAACTGGGGAGCATGCGGGGACCGGGTCCGGGGGAGCGGAGCAAGGAGAGACCGGGATCAGGGAATGTGCAGAGATCGGGGAGTGGAGTGAGCAGAGACCGGGACCGTGGGAGGGAAACAGAGCGTGTGGAGAATGGGGAGAGGGGGCAGAGTGAGCAGAGACAGGGACCGGGGGAAGGGAA
The DNA here is from genome assembly GCA_033576535.1 of Allobates femoralis. Classification (NCBI taxonomy): domain Eukaryota; kingdom Metazoa; phylum Chordata; class Amphibia; order Anura; family Aromobatidae; genus Allobates; species Allobates femoralis. The sequence goes on from JARQOC010000001.1 coordinate 435,121,488, forward strand.
CAAAGCATGTGGAGACCGGGGAATGGAGCGTGTGGATACCCGGACCAGGGAAAGGGAGCAAAGCAAGCAGAAACAGGGACCGGGGGAGTGGAAAGAAGCGTGGGGAGACTGGGACCAGGGAGCAATGTTCCTATAATGCTGCTTTTATATCAGCGTTTATTTGAACTTTGCAGCAGAACCAGCAGATTTACCGCATCTGCCGCATAACGACCACACTTGCGGTACACCTGCGGCAAAGCCCCATTCATTCTCTATGGCGTTTGCAGTCAGGTGCGTCAAGTGCGGTTTTGACATTACCAGCAGGAGACATATCAGCTGCCGGGATCCGGTCCCGCCCATTGCTTTCTCTACTGGCTGACATGCCTCCTGCTGGTGACGTCAGCGTCGGAGCCCTCCCTGCTCCAGCTTATGTATGTACAGCAGGGCGTGCTTCAGTGCTGGCTGACACGCCTCCTGCCGGTGATGTCAGTGCCAGAGCCCGTCCTGCTCCAGCTTATGTATGTACAGCTGGGTGGGCTCTGGTACTGACAGCACCGGCAGGAGGCATGTCAGCTAGCGCCGGAGCCCGCCCTGCTGCACATACAAAAGCTGGAACAGGGCGGGCTCCGGTGCTGACATCACCGACAGGAGTCGTGTCAGATGCCGGGACCCAGTCCAGCCCATTGCTTTTTCTGCGTCTGCTTGAGTTCGAAAGCAAATCCCATAAAAAGCAGTTCCTCAATACGTCCCATAGAGCTGACTGTATTTAAATTATATATACATTTTGACTCCTATTGGAGTAGTCTTTTTCGCAAAAAATCATAGCTTCCATTGCCTTTTATTTTTTCCAGACTTGTCACCCAGAGGGTACCGCCCCTGCCATTATGCATATCCAGAAAGTTTAGAGCCACTGGTGTGATGGTATTGCCTCTTTCCCGGTCTGTGGCAGCCAGGTTCATGGTGGACACATGCGTCTGGATCCTTTTCTTTAATTCCTGTGAGGTTAGGCCAATGTAGATTTTATTACAAAGGCAAGATAATGCATAGACAACATTGCGTGTTTTACAATTGATGAAGTCTCCCAAATGGTGTGATTTACCATCGGATGGGTTTGTGAAGTTATCCCGGGTAGGAGTCATTAGGGGACAGATATTACATTCCCCACATGGAAGACACCCCCTGAATTGAACTCCTCGATTGAGTCTCACCGTGGGTCTCTTAAAATGGCTTCTCACCAACATATCACTTATATTTGGTGCCCTCCTAGCCATCAAGGATAGATATGGTCCTATCATCTGGGCAATCTGTGTGTCCATTGTGAGGATCTCCCAATGTGCCCGTAAGATACTCCTGACCTTAGACCATTACTAGAAATGATTTATTTCACTCTGCAAACTGACTTCCAGACAGTTCACACATTGGTGAAAACTGCGCCAACAAAATACCAGACTTTTAAAATGTCAGATGCAGTCGCTCAGCTTATCCATTGATCGTTGAAGTCTATGATGAAACGTAGCCGATATCTGTGGTCCATGGGCGTTCAGTTAGGAGGTCCATCTGTGTGTTGCTTTTTGCCCTTTGATAGGCTGTGAAAATGATCTTCTTGCGTAGCTACATTCCCTGAAACGAGCCGTAAGGTCACAAGTCTTTTGAAATCCCCCTCATTAGTACAGTTCCTTCTAAGCTGGAGAACCTGACCTGTTGGGACCACTGTCTTGGTGTGGATGTAATGGAAGCTTCCAAATTCCAACAGACTGTTGGTAGTTGTCGGTTTTCTGTGTAGGTTCGTCACCATGTGCCCCCCTTGTACCCTGATCTCCATATTTAGGAAGACCGCTGTTGTCTGTGATATCTGTGATATTGAAAACGTCAGGTAAATATTTAAGTTGTTGCTGTTAAGCCACGTAATAAATGTGGTACAAATGTCCTCGGATCCAGTTCAGGCAAATAACACATCATCGATGTATCTCTTCCAGACTTTCAAGTATGTCTTGTATTGGCTAGAGGGAAATATGATTGTGTCCTCCCAATATCCCAGAAAGAGATTGGCCATGGCAGGCGGCATATTGACCCCATGGCCACCCCGGACACTTGGTGATTGTATTGCCAATCAAAAATGAAGTAATTGTGTTTGAGGAAGAAACTTAGAAGGTCAATCAGAAAGGAATCATGTATTCTATTGGATTTCTCCTGAGCATCCAGGTAAAATATGGCAGCTCAGATACCATCCTCATGTTTGATATTCGAATACAACGACTTCACATCACAAGTCACCAGCCAATCGCCCTCCATAAGTTCAGTGTAATTAATATGAATATCAGAAACATTTACATGTTTATTATTCTCTACATTTCTATTGTTTGAATAAAAAGAACGCTGAAAAGAAAAAGAAAGTTCATTGCCCCTAAATGTCTGGATAAAGTGATGAGGATAGCTTGGATACAAATGGCTGAAATCAAGGTAAATATACGATCTTATGTTTAAGCTCCCAATACTTGTTGCCACGATGGGCAGTCCCGGGGGTCTTTCCAGACTCTTGTGCACTTTTGGTAAGATATAGAAGGTTTGGATATCTCTCCAATGTTGGATTAGGCTATCAATAACCTGTTTAATTTAAATGCAAACACTTGTGTGGGATTAGGTGGCAACTTACAGTAGAATTTAGGATCACCTAGTTGTCTGTGGACCTCTTCCAAATACATGGTGGTGGGCCAAAGAACCACATTCCCCACTTATCTACCTCCTTGATGACAAATGTTGGGTTATTTCTGAGGTTGTGCAACCCCCTTTTTTCAGTGGGTGGCAGATTCTTATCGCCCCTCCTGGATAGACATATATCAGCCATATCCTTCTTCACCAACTCAAAGAACATAATTTGGAACCATGATCAACAATGGAGTTACTTCCGATTTGTTTTTGTGGGGAAACGTCTCCTATCCTACCAAGTGCAGGATCGTAGTCATTGCTAAATGATACAAGGTCCCGAAAGGTTGCTTGGTCCTCCATTGGTAATTAAGCTGTCAGTTCCAGCCTTTTAGCCTTAACACAATTTTTCTGCAAAAGGGGTATAAGTCTATGGTATTCGTAAATTTGTCCAAATGTTGGGTTGGTGAGGTTAGACCTCGCTCAAGTACCGAGAGCTCCATATTAGATAAGGTAAGTGAGGTGACATTTATTACCTGAAGTTTGTAAGACGTCTGTTCAGGGTGAGAGTGGTCTTCAGTGATGGGATCTAAAACCGTTTCTTTCTGCCCATCCGTGGGTAGGGAGCCACTGGAATCTTGGGCCGTGGGGTACGTGGTTTCGCCCCTCCCCCTCTTCTCTCTGGGTGTTGGCCGGATATCTGTCCTCCCCCCTTTCCCTGCTCCTCCCCCTCCTCCGGCCACCCCTTCTTCGCTTCCCCCTTCTCGTCCAAGTCCGGATCACTGTTTAATTCTAAAAAATCAGATGGACCAGAATCAGGATCCTGTGTTTCAGAGGTCCAGTCAGGGTTAGGCATGGGTAACTTGGAGCAGGTTGGGTTGTTTTTTTGCCACCACAGGGGTTACCCTTATGTTTCCACCTAAAGACCTGATCACTGTCAAAGTCCATTCTATCCATGTGGAATTTATGTTTCTTTTTTTATATCACTTCCCCCTCGTATTTATCCAAGATTTCCTTTAGTTTGGTTTTAAATGTCTCTATAACTTGCGTATCCCCACTCTCGGCTAATTGGCTCTCTAACTCTCTAATCTTAGGTTTAGTTGTGACAAGCAGCTCTCTGTCATGTCCCAAAACCATTTGGATTATAATGGCTGGGCAGCGGAGGAGGCCTTGCTCCCAGACTTTTTTAAAATCTTGGGTAGGTACCCATGCAGGGAAAATGGAGACTCTGAGGCCCCTAAGGACTACATTAGATTTTACAGTAAATATCCTTCTAAGCATCTAAAGTTCCACCAGAGCCTGATGTCGGCCTTATGGCAGTTGGTTAATTCCTTGCATATAGATGAGAAAGTAGTGTTACCCAATGGATTATCTGGTGTGTCAAGTGTGCTTGTGAATTGTGCTCTCCAGAGAGCCGCCCTAGTGTCCCAATCCATTAAACCCAGATGTAACCCAAGCCAAAAAACTGAGGTATAAAGGAATTAACTAAGCCCAGTACCAATAAACGAGCAAATAAGTAATAACAATAATGACTGAAACCAGCTATCAATATGAATAGCATGTAACCCCTATAGAGCAAAACCCTAAGGTAGGAGGGTTTCCGAAACATGCAATCAATCGAAGTTATGGGGATGCACAGTCCGGCCAGTTAATATAAGACAGGTGCTGCATCCAGAGAAGCGTGGAATTCAGCAGGTAGAACATGGAGTAGAGTTACCATGGAATATATCAAAATAAAGAACAAGGTTCACAATATAACTGAAAAAGCAAAGGGGAAAAGTAGAGATAGTGATGTCCGGGTGAACAATATTAGTTATCAATACAGCAGTAATTTGAAGTCTAGGCAGTTCAACAACCAGGACAACGTAATGACCACCATAAAGGGGGCATTTGGTAATATTTGGAGTGTGCTGGGCTAGAACGGTACTCCAATGAGCCAAATTTAATCAGGGACCAAGTACACTAGTTCACCCTAGAAGAGTACAGCAACCAAACCCAAGTTCCAATTATCTTATAAAGTGTCCCTAGGTAGCCAGAAAAAAACCATGCCATTATATACCTATCCATGCCCGGAGCATATGAATGTGTATCCCCAGCGTATGGACCCCACCGTGCTGCCCCACGCATATTGCCTAAAAAGGTTTCGTCAGGAGCTGAGACACTAACCAATGCTCCCAGCTTATATGTCTTGTAGTGATTATCCCAGTCAGTGCACGGCTCTCCCGGCGCTTCCTGCTACTGTCGTCATGTCCAGAGCGTCTTTTCCGGACATGCGCAGTCAGAGAGAGATGGCATGGATGGGACTCAGTTGGGCACAAGGTGCGCATGCGTGTCCTGAATGACAAGCACATATTGGTACCACCATATTTACTATGGGTAATATGCCAAGAAGGCTATTTGCGGAGTGCGAGCACATGGAGAAAACATGGCACAAATACAGAGGAGGTATCTTGGAATGTTTTAGAGTTTGCCAACTGTATATTCTTGCCACGGAAACATTATATTCTCATATCCCCATATTGTCGATTTGGGGCTTGCCATTGTAGTAAGCTGTGAATAAGGCACGGATCATCACACATGCTCTCACAAGGTCCCAAAATAAGCCACTCAGTTGTCAAGCTAATGAGCCAACATATTGGTTTCTCTGCCTGCCTCCTCTTTATAATCTATTGCATCTAATTCAGGTATTGATTACAGGCGCTTATATGTTTTTTGCTATATATGGAAGCCAACACCCTTGGCGATACGCGTGGGGTTCCTCCTCTTCCCATCACAAACAAGCAATTATATTGGGACATGATCAGATATTATCTCAAGCAGGCAAGTTGCATATAGTGAATGAAGGGCTTTGCCCTCTTGAAGCTTTTAAGTAATCAGGTTCTGCAAGTGCCCCCCCTTTTGTTTGATCCTTGACTTGGGCAAAAATATTCTTTGTTCTGTACCTTGCTGTGGTTTCTTGTATTTTATCATAATGTACAGCCACATTTTTTGTTTGCCTTGTAATTGTTAGATCATTATTACATTATGGTTATATCCATGTGTTAAGTTTGGGTGCACACATAAGCCTAATGTCATACTGTGCTTGAACTGATATACATCTTTTTTATATTTGTACTGCTATGGTGTATTAATATAATTTGGAAGTCCCAAAATTGTGTCGTGTAAAAGTGTAAGAGGGGCTAGTGTTGTTCTTATACACACCAGCATGTTTATTTGTATAGCTGTTGCTATTTTAATTGTTTTTATAGTGTGTTTGTCTTGTTGTTCTTTTGTATGGCACTAAATAAAGCATTGTTATTTTTCTCACTATTTATGGAGTGATCCCAATTATTATATACACCATCATTTCTTTTTTTCCTTTTTGTATCTTGATTAAGGTGTATATGTTTGGAAATCCTAGTTTTTGACTTATAATACTATGGCGCCCTCCTTTTGACTTGTTTACCTCCCAAATATTGGAATAATCCTTGGGTCACATCTATGCTATGGTCTATGCTGAGTGCTTATGTCATGGATTCCATGTACAACCCAAAAAATGTGATACATACAAAACCATCGCTCATTTTGATGAGGCCAATGGATACATTTTGGCCTTTATCTAGTCTCTTTTTGCAATTTCCCATCATTTTAGGCATCTTTTTTTGTGGACAAGTATAGTGGAACACAGATGTGTACATTCCTAAAAAGATGGAGATCACTGGAATAGGTGCCAAAATTGAGTCTAAAGTGTCTTCATCTGCCTCAGTGGTTCCGTTGGGGGTTTAGTCTGAATCATATTTTTGTTAAATTTTATAATAAGGGACTATGTGAGAGCTCATACTATATTAATATGCAGCTATGTGGGAGCTTATCCTTTATATAGGGGGCCGTGTTAGGGTTCATTCTGTATATAGGTGTATAGGGGGCTATGTGTGGGCTCATATTGTGTATAGAAGGCTATATGAAGGCTTATACTATATGTATGGGGCTATATGAGGGCTCAAATTGTGTATACCGGCTATGTGAGGGCTTATACTATATATATGGGATTATGTGGGAGCTCATCGTTTATATAAGGACTATATTTGGGCTCATGCTGTGTATAGAAGGTGATGTTAGAACTCATACTGTATATAGGGGGCTATGTAGTATAATACTATATATGGGGCCATGTGAGAGCTCATCCAGTATATGGGGCTATGTTAGGGCTCATATTGTGTAAATGGGGCTATGTTAGGGCTCATACTGTATATACATGGCTATGTTAGGGCCCATACTGTGTTTAGAGGGTATGTGAGGGCTCATACTTAATATGGAGGCTATGTGGGGCTCATACTGTGTATAGGAGGTTATGTTAGAGCTCATACTGTGTATAGGGGGCTATGTGAGGGCTTATACTATACAACTGGGGCTATGTTAAGGCAAATACCGTGTATAGGGGGCCGTGTATTTTTATATTTCACATTCCAACTAGACGTGCATTGAGCAAGGCCATGCACATCTAGTCTGAATGTAGCCAGAAGTATACAAATCATGCACTGATGGTCACAAGACCTCCCACTCTCATTGTCAACACCAAAGAAATCGCACTGTGAGGATTCAGAAGTCTGTCATCACATAGAGTAGACAACCCCTTTAACAATGTGTCTCAATGTGTCTTTATAGGGGCACACCATCCTAAACGCCCATTGGCTATTTTGCTTGTGGGGCTTGTGAGACAGTGACCGGGATGATCTGTGATGGCCGGTATGTGTTTCCCAGGTTGTGCTCCCTCCACATATAGGAAGCACTCCACTCCGGGTTCATAGAGGATTCCCAGAGGGAGGCAAGGGTTAAAAGCTAGGCAGGAACACAGGGTGTGGTTCTCTGAGTGGAGCTTCAGTCTGAAGGAAGACTGATGAAGCTAGTGAGCGGCCAGGACAGGAGAGTGCAGAGGCTGTGTGCTGATACAGCACGGCCTAGCCCGGAGGGCTTGATCTCGGTGAGACCTGGACTGGAGAGAACCCGTGATAAAGGACTGTGTGCCAATCGTATGATTGTAGGAAGTGTGCCAGGCTGCATCCTAGAACCCGGAGGTTTGTGCATACTGTGGACTTGTGCATAATAAACCGTGTGCTGTGAACTTCGGTGCCTGGGTCTTTGCCTTCTTCCGTGCCATCTGACGTCGCTACCTCACAGGCTCTGATGGGTTGCTATGACAGCCAGGTGTCAGTTGAAGACCCTCATACCTGTTATCACAGAGCTCTGCTGAAAATCAGCAATGTCTTGCCTTCAAAGAGTACCTTTTCAATATATAGCAGTACTGAGGTATTACAATATTATAAATGCACAATAAAGAAAAATGCTCTGCACTATTGTATGACCTGTACCTATGTACGGACCTGCACGGTCCAACCTAAAACACCTGAAGATGACACCCGACTACCGATGTTGCACAGTCATTAAAGATTGTTGATGTACTTGTGCAAAAAAGAAAAAAGATGGCACTCACCCGTTTGTAGTTGCTCTGTTTTAATTTCCTTTTCAGGTTACATCAAAATGCGGAGAGGGGGTGATGGGGCAGAAGACGGCACCATTTTGTAGTGAGTTCTGCTTCCACGGGGTCTGTTCAGAACAGACCCGTGGAAGCGGAACTCACGGCTAAACTGTGCCGTCGTCTGCCCCATCACCCCCTCCCTGTGTTTTGATGTAACCTAAAAAGGAAATTAAAACAGAACAACTACAAACCAGTGAGTGCTGTCTCTTTTCTTTTTTGCACAAGTATATTAGAATCTTATAGTACAAACAATTAGATAATCGTAGGTTTTTATCCCTGGACATTTCATTTTCAGATGGTGTAAGCTTTCTAAAGGATACAAGTAATATACCGTACATTTGGTCTTACATACCAACAGTATTTGGGCACAGTGTGTGGCATTAGTTGACTTCGATAGTTATTTTTTAATTTTTTTATTGTGCATATTATTTGAGAATTATATCTTGCTACTATTTGTGCACAGAATTTGAATATTATTTTAGCCTTGTAAACTGATTTTGTTACACATTATTTGAGCACTTTATGTTGGTTTGCTTTTTTAGCATTTTTAAGCATATTATATGGGCATTGTTTGAGGGGATTTTTGGTACATACTGGAATTGTTGATATATTGGTATATTTGTAGTACTGTATACTGGTCGTATTTGATGGGATTTTTTTTTTTTCAGTACGTGTTCAGGCACTGTATGTTGTTGTAAATCATTTCAATGTATATTGGTATTTGATGTTCATTATGTAAGCACTATATTTTTGGCATTATTTGGACTCTGAATATTGTAATTATTTACAACTGTATAGTGATGTGTCACAGTGTTGTGTGTGTTCTGTATTTCTTGTCTGTATTTTGTGTTTAATTTCTGCATTGTATATCTGATGTCCAGTGGTGTAACTTACAACTCATGGGCCCCAATGCAAAAGTTCCAATGGGGCCCCCTATTATTGCAAATGTTTAATAGAATTAGTCTCTTTCTTCAGGTGTGACCACAATGTGATACCAAACCAACCTCTTTTTGTAACTTGCAATAAATAACAGAATGTCACTTCTCAACAAGATATGGGATGGGCCACAACAGCCACAAACCACAAAATACAATTTGTGCAGCCTGAGGGATCCCAAGTGCCAGTGAGTCACCCACCGGGGCCGTGGGGTAATCAGAACCAGGCCCTCTCGTTGTCGTCGTCTGCAGGATGTCACGGTGTCGTGACCCGGCTCCGTGGTCCCGGGTGAGGCAATAAAAGGGAAAAAGAAAGAAAACACTTTTTGATTAAGTAGATAGTAACGCCAACCGTGGTTTGCGGGTATAGGTAGCCACCGCTGCAGTTGGGACCTCTGGGGATGATGGGTGTTTGCAGCAGAGATGTTGCACCCTCCACAGGTAGGTCTGATCCCCAGGGCTACCACATGGGAAGGGTAGGTGAAGTGTAAAGTTCTCAGTACCCTCAGGCAACCTCCTGCTGCCAGCTCGCAATATCATTCGGCCACCTCTCAGGCGCACAATCAAAGTCTTACGCAGTTCTGAGCTTTACCAGGTTTACTTTCTTGCTCGTCAGATTTTACAACACACACAGTTCAGTGCAATAGCGGCTCCGGTCTGGTTTTAGCAGCTGGGACGGCTTGTCTGTGACACGCCCTTTCATGTTCCTTTTGGGCCTCTTCAGTATGTTTTGCCCACTATCTATGGTCCAGCGGTCATGGACTTTCAGTGGGCACCCTTCCGGGTCTCCTAGTCCTAGTTCGACAGCCTTCCTTTCGCTGTGCAGGGCTCATCGGGGGTGCAGGGTTTCACAATGCAATCAGGCAGTCTCCCGTTGCCGGTCCCCAAAATCAGTCTATCTCCCTTCAGGCGCAGTAATTACAGTTGCACACAGCATGGAGCTCTAACTGGGTTTACTCTCCTTTTCAGCAAATGTTAGTTACAGACATTTCAGCAGCAGTTCCGATGTGGTCAGAGCACTTGGCTCATCACTTTCACCCCTTTCATGTTCCTTTCATGGGCCTTTTCAGTCTGTATGCATGCTAGCTATGATCCAGCGGTCACAGGCTTTGAGTGGGCGAACTGCTGGGTCCCCTAGCCCTAATATGATGGCCTTATTTCACTAAACCGGAGGTTGGGTCGCAGGACATAAAGACCCCGCCGGGTTTGTGGTTGGTGCATAGAGCTTCCTGGCCACTTCAGCAGAGCCGTCACTCTGGTTCCGGCCCAGTCCCTCAGTGTCCCCGCTGACTCGAGCACACCTTGGACTCCCTCTGTCTTTCACCACGGTCTACAGCCTGGGACCCGGGTTGGCCTCACGTTGGCTTAGGCCGCCGGGTCCATGTCCTCTTAGTCCTGTATGATGGTGTTCTCGCCTCTCCTTCTGACTGGACTGCACTCCTTCACCTCCCTTGGCTGACTGGGCTCTCTCCACTTGGTCTTATCTCCTTTTGATACCTCCCCTAACCGGGTTCTGTCCTAACTTCCCACCCTCTACTTGTCTCCTCCCGTCATCCTGTTGCTGGGCATAGAGTCCGTAGGCTTGGGATCGAAGTGTGTTGGATGTGTGTTTGGGGTGACCGACTTATCAATCCCAGCTGCTGGAAGCAAGGGGGGAGGTATCCACACCAGGTAAGCCCACCACACACAACAGCTTCCCAACTCCAGACCAGAAGGGGGAGCTCTTAAACCCGAGTTCAGGGGAGGTCCCCCTTTAGTATCTGGCCTGGGGGCAGGGTTAGGCAGTTTAGTTCCTGGGAGGACTGTGAAGAGGACCTGTGGACTGGAGCTGTTCCAAGCTCGTCCCAGGTAGAGCAGAGAGACTCCAAGTTCAGTTTCTATGAGGACTGTGAAGAAGTCCCGTGGACTGGAGCAGAGTAAGGCTCATCCCAGGATGGAGACTAGCCAGCATGAGGGACCTGTAGGAGAGGGTCTGAGGAAGTGGAGAAGCAGGTCTTGGGATTAGAGCCAGTGCAGAGCGCCAGAAGTGGACACCAAGGCTGTGAGGGATTTCAGGCCCAGCAGCCAGCACTGGAGGGCAGGACATTCCAAGTCTCCCGGGGGCAACGTAGCCCAGGAGGCACATCAGCACCAGAGAGCTCAGGGACAGTAGTCAGAGGAGTAGTACCTGGGAAGGGCTTGAACTGCCTGCCATATGGCTGAGAGACTTTGCGCAGGAGGAGAGGGTCGCAGCTTAGCTACAGGCAGCGAGGACCCGCCAAGAGTAGCGCAACAGTGAGGCCTCAGAACTCACCTGGTGAGGAGAACCCCAACTTGCTTCCAGGCCACCCGAACTCCCAACCTCTCTTGTGGACGGTACTCTGGACTACACCTGTTACTTCTACCAGTAAAGGTAACGGAGACTTCAACCATTGTCTGTCGATTATTCTGCAACCTCAGTCCTGCACCCCCAACAACCTGCCACCACCATAGACTTTCCCGGTAGACTACCCGTGAGGAGCGAAGCCACCACTGCTGCACTCCCATCATCCCCCAGAGGTCCCGCGCTGCAGTCGCGGCCACTAATCCCACTACCCCCAGAACGTTTAACTCGATACCCAGGGCAACAAGGCTGGGTCTCGACCCCTGTAACTCCCCAGCAGGACTGCGGCCCGGTTCTTATTACCCTCAGCCCTTGACCAAAATATCGATGGGCATGTTGTAGCTGGTATTTAACTAATGTTTTCTATTGCTCACAAATCTTAGCCAACACATGTAATGTGATGTTCCAGCACATGAGCAGGTTGGAAACTAGTTAGTGATGTGGCACTAGCAAGCAGTGATGCAGGACTGCCAGACCAGTGGCAGCTGTAAATGAGTTGTGGAAAGGGTGCATAAGCAGCACACCTTCACAAGTAGCTCTGGCAAATCTAGGTAAATTTTAAGAAACCATTGAACCACTAAGTTGAGCATGTGGGCCAGGTATGGTATGTGTGCCAGTTTGCCAAGCTTCAGAGCCATCAGGTTACAGCCATTATCACACACAACAATGCCTGGCTGTAGGTTTAGCAGTGACAGACATAGATCTGGCTTGTCTGTTAGACCTTTCAACAACTCTTTGGCGGTGTGCTGTTTTTCAACTAAAGATATGAGTTTCAGCAGACCCGTTTCTGCTTCACTAAGGCAGTGCCACCATCTTGCGATTGATAGGGTTGACAATTCAGAGATATAGAATGACGAGGAGGAAGAGGAGGGGGTGCAGGAACTGGCGCAAGAAGTGGGAAAACCCTGTTTGAACTAGTGACCACAATTCTAGGTGTCAGTATTATGTGTGTCGTCCCAGGGTTTGACTAAGTACCACCCTCCACAAGGTTCACCCAGTGGGCCGTCAAGTAACTCCCCTAGCCACAAGAACTTGTTGGTGATTAAGTGGGCCTGTACAGTAACTGCGTTGGTCAGGGCATGAGTGATGTCATGGCATGTGTGATTGTGAAAAGCAAGGACAGCACACCGGAAGAAATGGTAACTGCATGGGACCGAGTACCAAGGGACAGCTGCCACATGAGGTTGCAGTAAGCCTTAGTGTCCACAAGCCTAAACGACAACTTCTCCAGGTATGCAGTCTGGAAATGTACCCCTTTAGAGCTTGGGTCTGTTTGTGGATGGCTCTGTATTTTCACTAGCGTTCCAAGGCCTGGGGTAAGGAGAGCTAAATGCTGCACTGGAATAAGGAAATGGCTGTGGTTGATGATGGTGTTTGCAAATGTGCACTGACAGGTGCAGGGCGGGAGGCATTCACTTCTGAATCCTGGACAGTGGCTTGGCAAGCATATAGTATAGTGTCAACCACAGTGATACCAACCGCAGACACTGGATTGTGGACCCAGGCATTCGGCCCATATAGTCAGGTGCTTGGATGACCTGTAACTGGGCATGCTGGTGGTGGTCAGGCTGGTAGTGGTCAGACCCCTGCTGATCTTCGTAGTGCACAGGATGCAAATCACCATTTTCTTGTCTTCTGAACTTTCTGTCAGACTGGGGAACACCTAACCCTTGTCCTGTGAAATGGCCAGGTTTGGATGCTCTGCGGAACAGTTGACCATCTTCTTTTCTAGCCCCCCCCCCATTGCCTCTTCTTGCCTGTTGCTATGCTGTGGATACTTGCCCCTTTATGCTGCTGTGCTCTGCAGCCACCTTGCCAGGTTGGGTTGGTGGCTTTATCATCCACCACCTGGTCTTCCACTTCCTTGCTCTGGTACTCCTCCTGACTTGTTGGCTTAACAAGACTTGTTGGCACCTGTGTCTCATCATCATCCACCTCTTAAGACAGTAATTACCATTCCCCACTGTTGCCTTCTGGTGACCATGGCTGCTCAAATATTTGGGCATCACTGCACATTATCTCCTCATGTACCTCTTAAAGCATGCATGGTTAGAGGCCAAAAAAAGCCATAAAATGAAAGGTAAGGAGCTCCTCGGAGTGTCGAAGTAAGATTTCACTTGTCTCGTTGGATAAAGGAGGGTCAGGGTGATGATTATGTGTTCCAGACACTTGGCTAGTGAGACTGGACCATGTGGAAAGAAAAAGAAAAGGGCGCATGTGTAGACACACAGGGCTATTTGTATAAATAAAAAGTGCCAATGCACTCACCTATAATGGTTGTGTACGTCTACACAACCAAGATTAAATGTGTGGTTACTGGGGCTCCGGGTCGCCTCTCTCTATTATTGGTGCCGTCCTGCCGGTGTTTGCATTCGCAACTCCGTGCCGGACCAGATACCGCGTCACTGCAGGTCCTCAGTTGTTTATCCCCTTAATTAGGTAATCGCAGGTCCTCAACCTTCCAGATATGCCAGGCTGCTCCTGCCGCTTTGGCTCCGTAGAGAGATATCTCACATAAAAACAATAGTACAGCGGTCTCAGGGAGCGCCAAAGGAATACTGGACAAATTAATGGATAAGAACCGACCTTTATTCTTCCTCCAATACCACTGCCACAACGCGTTTCGACTGTCTAAGCCGTCTTCATCAGGTAGAAAGTTTTTTTGGATTCATCAAATGGGCAGACTGCTCCCTGGAGGTCTTGCACCTCACGATGGAAAATAAGAGGTTAATTAGTAAAGAATGCATTATATAGAGGTTTACAATGAAAAGGTTAATTGATTACAACATGTGGTCTAAATTATGTAAAACACCACCCCTTTATAAAGCTGTCATTGTAACATTCTCCCTTACCCTACCTGATGAAGACGGCTTAGACCATCGAAACACGTTGTGGCAGTGGTATTCGAGGAAGAAAAAAGGTCGGTTCTTATCCACTAATTTGTCCAGTATTCCTTTGGGGCTCCCTGAGACTGCTGTACTATTATTTTTATGTGGACCATGTGGAAGACAGAATGGTGCTGGCCAACATACTGGAGGAATTGTCTGCCATCCATCTCTTCCTCTGTTCTGGCTTCAATGGTGGTGTCCTGTGCCCCTCTGCAAACAACGACTGGAAGCTAGGTCTACATTATAACTCTGTTTTGTGCGTTAACTGTATTTGGTGTGCTCCTGCATCAGGCCCAGTTTGACCTGACTCAAGCCCACGGCCTCTGAGTTGCACCACCATCAGCAGGGCGATCATTTCTCTGTCCCTTACCACACGCCTTGTGCATGTTAAATTAGGTATGCAGCAATATTATTAGAGAAAAAACAATCTATTTTAATTGCCCATGAAATGACTTCTGGTTGTACGTTGCAGCAACACCATACGGAAAGGCCATATTCCCTGACTAGATGCCTCTAATAAGCAATCTATTCTTCAGCAGCTGTCCCTACAACAATACTAGCTAAGTGTAGTATCATTAGAAAAGAGAATCTATTTAAATTGGTCCTAAAAAAGGACGGTTAGTTTAACCCTAGAACGCATACCTGGGGCCTAGCAGGCCCGCCAGGTTACTTGTTTTCTATTTTCTGTAAAAGTACTTTAGTTTGAATTTTGAAAATCTAGGTAATCCTCAGGTATATAGTTGTTAGTAATTTCCAGTTATTCATATATTTTTATGTTACAGACATTTCAGTATAACAACCTTTTTTTGGGACTACCCCATATTCACGCACCTGGGGCCTTTTAGGCCCGTACTAGGTTTACATGTGATATTCAGTCTTTTTGTCTGTATTGTTGCTGGGGAAGAACTTTTATGACTCTGGGAAGAGTGTGGATTCTGCATGACAACATGGTCATGTGATCTTGGAAGGGAGGCTCCCTCACAAAGTCATGTGTCTCTGACCTCATCACAGGTCTTTTTGTCCTAATTGCTGGAGAGACTTTGGAGGAAGAAGTCAGCTTTCTTTTGTCTGGAAATAGAAACTTTCTGAGCTCCAAAACCAGAGGCTTCTACTGCACTACAAGAAAGTGATCTGTTGGAGGTAAGAGGAGGGGGGCTGCACTTTACCTGCTTTATATCGCTTGGTGTGCTGGGACCCTAACAAAGAGTCTTATCACATACTGTTTACAGTGCACATGAGTGCCTTCTTGCTGCACTACCTGTAACATGACCCTCGGATTGTAATCTTTTTCTTTTTTTCTTTTTAGTTTACTGACATCTAAAAATACAATGGCACAGTCATTCCGCCAGCCTTAGCTGGGATCACCAGGAGATCAGATCCATTACGGATCCCCTCCTGGCAGACCCCAGCGCTACTGGGAATGCATCCTTACTTTGCAATTGTAAAATAAATTTTGAAAAGTATTTTTATTTGAGTTATTCCGTATTATTTGCACACAGGCCTAAATGGCCCCAGGTGTGTGAATATGGGGTAGTCCCAAAAAAAGGTTGTTATACCGAAATGCCTATAGCATAAAAATATATGAACAACTGGAAATTACTAACAACTATATACCTGAGGAATACCTAGAGTTTCAAAAATCTAACTAAAGTAATTTTACAGAAAATAGAAAACAGGTAACCTGGCAGGCCTGCGAAGCCCCAGGTATGCGTCCGCCAGCCTTAGCTGGGGTCACCAGGAGGTCAGATCCATTACGGAATCCCGTCCTGGCGGACTCCAGTGCTAGTGGGAATGCATCCTTACTTTGTAATAAACTTTGAAAAGTATTTTTTTTTAGTTATTCCATGATAATTGAAAACGGGCCTAAAAGGCCCCAGGTGCGTGAATCTGTAGATTTCTATGGGTATGCGTTCTAGGGTTAATGCATCACCAGCAAGAATTTGACGCTTATAAAATGCTGTCATACACTGTCCTTTCTCCAGCAGAAGCTCTCCTTACATTTTTTCTGGGTACAGTGCGCTATGGGGCCACCAATCATAGTAATGCCAATTAGAGATGAGCCACCACTCTAGTGTTCGAATTCGATTCGATTCGTCCAAATTGAGGTGTGTTCGTCGAATACTCGCCAAACACCGTTGAACACCATTGAAAACAATGAAAGGCAAACAAAAAGACATAGAAAACACCTTTGAAGGTGTCCAAAAGCTGACAAACTACTCAGAAGAAGAAAACAAACACATGGAAAAATGACAATTACATATAGTCATGTGAAAAGAAAAGAGGTGGAGAGTAAAAGGAGGAGGAGGCACAGATATAGGCATGTCATGCCCTTCTAAAATCATGAAAAATACAGCAAGGGGACTCCATTTTTCCCAAAAATTTGGGCACAGACACCACTTAAGTGGCATCAATTACCCCAGAGTTACAAGCTTAAAATGGTGACTTTCATACAGCACATTCAAAAATCCACAAGCCTTTAGTCTCCCCAGGATCATACAGGGGTAGAAAAGTCCTTGCAGATCCATGACTTGTTCATCTTGATGAACGTTAGTCTGTCTACATTGTCACTGGACAGCCGCGTGCACTTATCCGTCAGCAAACCACCGGCAGTGCTGAAAGCACATTCAGAGAGAACGCTGGCTGCTGGGCACAACAAGATCTCCAGGGCGTGAGTGGCGAGCTCAGGCCATTTTTCCAGATTGGAAGCCCAAAATGAGCAAGGGTCCAGTTCCACAGTCATGGCATTGATGTTCACTTGGAGATACTCCTGTGAGAATCACTATGTGCACCACTGGTGTTTTGTGGAAAAGCAGATCTGAGATTCTGTAACAGCTTCTGCTGATACTCCTGCATGCGTGCATCCCTTTCTATAGCAGGAATTATTACGCCAAATTTACTCTTGTATCTGGGATCAAAGAGTGTGGCAACCCAGTAGTCGGCACTACTTAGAATTCTGACAATCCGAGGGTCATGTTACAGGTAGTGCAGCAAGAAGGCACTCATGTGTCTTGCGCATCCAGGAGGGCCAAGGCCTTGTTGTCTTGGTGGCGGCGAGGTAAGAATCATGCTTCCTTTCTCTGCCCTCTTCCCCCAATGTCGCACAACAGAAATGTGATCAAGGTCTCCCTCATCTGCTGAGTCTTCCATTCCCGTCCCCAGTTCGTCCTCCATTTGTTCCTCGGCTCCTGCAACTTCCTCAACAGTTTGACTGCTACCATGCGCCCTTGTTAATCCCTCTCCCACACCCTCCCATGCCTGCCGCCTTGGTGCTGCCGACCATCTGGACCTTCGAGATCTTGTTATCCCTTCCGCATAGACTCCTCCTGTACTCCCTCCCCCTCCTCTTGGCCCACCACCTGACTCCGAGTACTGTTTAAAGTGTGCTCCAGCATGTAGATGACCGGGATAGTCATGCTGATAATGGCATCGTCAGCACTAAACATCTTCGTCGCCATTTCAAAACTGTGCAGAAGGGTGCATAGGTCCTTGATTTGAGACCACTCCAAGCAGCGTGATTTGCCCCACCTCTGGATCTCGTTGGCCCAGGCTATATGTAATAACGTATTGCACAAGGGCTCGTCGGTGCTGCCACAGTCGCTGCAACATGTGCAGAGTTGAATTCCATCATGTCGGCACATCGCTTTTGAGCTGGTGAACTGGCAGGCCGAATGACTGCTGTAAAGATGCAAGTTGTTGAGCTGCAGGATGCGAACGGCAGAAGTGAGCACACAGCGACCGTGCCCTCTGCAGAAGCCCATCTAGGCCGGGATAGTGGGCTAAATATTGCTGGACAACCAGGTTCAAGACGTGAGCCATACAAGGCACGTGTGTCACATTGCCCCGTCGAAGGACCGCACCCAGGTTTGCAGCATTGTCGCACACGGCGTTCCCTTACTGCAGGTTCAGTGACAACCATTGATGAAACTCGGTCTCAGTAAAAAAATTTTATTAGATACACAGGCAGTGTAGCTTGCTTCACAGGTGGGCTACACCGCTGACTACCAGACACTGCTACAAGTCCAAAAGGATTGCCTGGGCTAGATGCAGTAAATAAAATGGCTACTAAAGACAGGTGGTATAGGTTTCTTCACAGCAGTGGTACACTACTAGCCCAAAATTATTGGCTGAGCTAGATTTGGCCAGATGCTGTGAAAAACACTTGCACAGCACTGGCACAGACCTGCCTGGAAAAAAGTGCTATAAACTGCTCTAACCTAGCCCTCAAAAGGGCTGATACTATAACTAGTCCCTTCTTCTCTGAACTAGCCCTCAAAAGGGCTGATGTTACAACTTGTCCCTACTCCTATTAACTAGCCCAGTAGCCCTCAAAAGGGCTGATATTACAACAAGTCCCTACTTCTCTGAACTAGCCCTCAAAAGGGCTGATATTAAAACGAGTCCCTACTCCCTAAACCTATCTCTCTATCTAACTTGAAATTCGCTCGCTATCTGGCTGACTAACTGACACTGTAATTGACGTGCACCCAGGGCTTCGGAGTACACTGCTCTCTGGCTGTTTCAGTCAGGGAATTCACGGGTGGCCATCCCGAGGCCGTGGCCCTGGGGGTCAACTGAAAATGGTTTCTGGGGAGGATGTATTTACAGGGGATTATTTACAAGATGTCTTCATGACTCCACCTGCTGAGTCTGGTGATGTTCACCAGTGCCGCCACAGTCCTCCGGTGGTCGGTGGTATTGCGGCTTGGATGGAATAGTCCCCACAGGCGGGACTGGACCACCGGGGTAGAGATGCCGTAAAGCAAACAGTTTATATTTGAAAGGATGCAGCAGAGTCAAAGCTTCTCTTCACCGGGTAACTTTACTTGAACTCTTTCTTTCAGCCTTACAGTTCAATAGTTCATTAGATGGTATACTGGCGAATGCTCTAAGGCTGCAATTGGGATTTCTGGCTGCAGATGGAACCCTCCTTTATGTTCCTTTCTTTTTCTTCTATTCTGTTCCCAGTGTGAAGCCTGATCTCATGTAGATGATCTGGCCTCCTGCTGCTTCTAGCTTCTGTCTTCTCTCCCTTTTGTACCCATCGGGTAAATCTTCTGCTGAATGCCTCAGCCACCTACTGCGCTTCTGGCTTCCCTCTTGTGGGATCTTTGGGAGTCAGGGCCGTATTTACAATATCCCTGTTTAACGGATTTTCTGTGAGACTTGGAGTATTCACAGATGCGGGCTCCGGTACCCGGTTTTCTTCCTATAGGGCAAACTCTATCCGTTACTCACTCCCCACTCAAGTTAACTCTGCGTTCCTGAGTCTTCTTGCTTTCTTCCTCTTTTGGTTTGGGATCTGTTCTTTCTCAGGGCCCCTCAGCCGAGATGGCCCTCTTGGTTTTCTGCAGGTTGTCTGCCTGCTCCTTCCACCTCCTCCTCCGACTCTCTCGTCTCACTGTCTGAGCTCTCTGGTTCCCTCTAGAGGTCGCTAAGACCCTCCCAGGGTTTCTCCCACCCACCATTCTAGTGTGTGAGTGTCTGCTCTAGGGCTCCATCTTGTGACCATTGTCCCAATTGCAGTGGAGTGCTACACCGCTTTTCTGAGTGCAGTACCCCTTTTGTGGCACCTACGTAGTGGGGCGCCACATAATACTGTATCGCGCCCACAGCAGCAGCGGTATCGTCTGATACAGAGCTGCAGCAGTGAGGAAATGGTGGCAACGGGAAAATGGCTGGGTCTTATAGGACAAGGACATGTGACATACTGTACACAGCCAATGACACATGACCTGGCTTGAGTGCAAAAAATGCACTTTGCTGTGTGTGTGTGTTGCTGATAGGCTGACAGACTGCACCGCCCCACTGTAAATGCGGGAAAGAAAAAAAAATGGAGATTGGCATTATTTAAGCACAGATCTATCCCCCGCCCACTATACACTGAAATTGTATATTAACATCGAATAACAGTATTACTGTGAAAATCCAGTTATGCTTTTGGTGATCGAAGCGTTATCGAACATAACCTCGAACTGCCGAATTTGAAGCAAGTTGTTCGCATTCGTCAAATGACTCAAACACCGCCCAAAACGGGTTGAATTTGAAATTGGCAAACATTTCGAATCGAACACCGCTCATCTCTAATGCCAGTAGCCAATATGGCTATGGCATTACAGTGATTGGCAGGCAATCCCCACATGTTTAAAGGCTGAAAATTAACTGCAAAACATATGGGGCCGGGAATCAAACATGGCACCTTGATTGAGTACTGAATGCTTCAAGCGCCCAGATGCTTGATCGAGTATCGGGCATTGGTGACCATACACACTCATCACCAAAAGTAATATAAGTCAGAACATTCATGTTTTCCATATCCATTTCCAGATCAGCTAAAGGTGGACTATGGTATACCATATATAGATTGAATGGGACATCAGACTAGGATTCATTGAGCCCACTAAAGGAAATTATTCAAAAACCCCACTTTCTATAAAAAAAAAACATGTACATTTTATTTTTATTCATTTACAATGTTTGATGTTTTCGTTGCATACTTGGACATGTACAACATCTTATACTGTATGTTTATTTTTGTTAATAATTGTGTCACTTTAGATAGACTAGACAGCTCTAAGTAGCCTCCTCTAGATGGAAGAAAACTGTTTATTAGAAAACTGACATATTGGAAATTAGAAATAAAAACATTTTAAAATCACTTCAATGGTATGGAATTTTGTTGCATTATATTTTGTATTGAAAAACAACAGAATCTAAAGGGTAGGAATAATACTAGTTTTGTGTAAACTTTCATAGTCCTGACATAGTTGCCTGTTAATCTTTGGGTCCTTCTTCACTTGTTCCACATTGGTGTTTATATTCTATATATTCCACAGCTCCATATAGCAAAATTCCCACCACAATAAAACACATCAAAATGTAGAGTTTAATGTACACACATAAAAATGAACTGTATCCAAAGGCAATGGCAAATCCAAGCGATTCCCAGAGGGAGAAATTGGCAAAGGCCGCTTCCTTGTTTTTTTCAAACAAAATTCCATATAATGCTGCAAAACAAAACCAATAATAAGAGACATGAAAACCATCAAAAAGATGAGCACATGTGTACAAACCCAACAGATAATTTTCTTCATTTAATAATATGAAACTACAGTGTATTTCTAGATAATACAAATAATTTAAAGCATGATTCAGTAATAGGAACATCATAACAAAAAGCTGTCATTGGGTATTTTATGGTATTTTGTAAGATAAAAAATGTTTGTACCGTGTTAGCCAGTAGATAGAAAAATATTAGAATCTGAGAGTCCTCAGTGGTTGATACCTTTTAATGGCTAACTTAAAAGATGGTAAACATAGCAAGCTTTCGGTATTTAAGTATTTTCAGGTCTCCACAGACTACTACCATATAACAATAATACAATTTGTTCCGCTTATCTTAGACTTTTAGTTTCAATTCCCAGCCCCTCTCTTCCTCCCTAGCCTGACTCTGCTTTACGTCACCTGTCGCATTTACTACAGCATCTAAGACTGTTGTTTTTTTTTGTTTTTTGTTTTCTTTGCTTATGTATATATGTATGTGTCTTCATAGTCTGTGTCATTATTAGCCTGACGAAGGGGCCACAGTGTCCCGAATGCTTGCTATGTTTACCATCTGTTAAGTTAGCCATTAAAAGGTATCAAGCACTGAGGACTCTCAGATTCAAATTTTTATGGGGTATTTTGTAGTATTTTCATCATTAAAAATACTTTTGCGTTCATGTTTTTGCTTTCAAGTGTCCACCTTGATGATACTGCAAATCTTTGCTCTGGGCTCTTAACAGAATTGTCTTCATCTTGCGACTACAGCTTAAAATATAGCCCCTTCCCACTTACCCAAGAGTCTTTCTGGACTTTGCTTTTTGAGCCTTGTTTATTTCCTGACAAGCTTGGCAAAAATTTACTTTGATTGGCTACTCTGCAGAAAACTTAGGAGGGAGGGGGGTGGGTGAGTAAGGGGCCCAAACTGGGCAATTGCCTATGGCCCTCATCCCTAAAGGAGACCCAGTAAGACTCTACACAGCTATAGGTGAGCTTGTAAAGTTGTGGAGCTTGGGCCTTTACAAATCTGATAACACCAGTCCATTATCAGTCCAATATCTAAGATTAGAAGTGTAGTAGAATCTTTCATAATGGCATAGTAACATAACAAAATGTAGTGTGGAGGAACTGAAATAGAATAGGGAGACTGGTGTGTTTACTAATTGTGCGTGTGTGTGTGTGTGTAACATATTGTGTGTGTGTAATATGCAGTGGTTGTGTAACAAGCAGTGTGTGTTTCTAAGTTTCAGAGTGTGTTTTTGTGTGTAATATACAATGTCTGTGTCTAGTGTGGCAAAGAGAAGAAGAAGGAACTTCTGTATAGAGTGCGCAGGTGAAAAACTGATATTTATTTAGCGCAAGACAGAAAAACCTTAATACATGTTAAAAACAATTAAAACAAACATTACTCTGTGTCTAGTATGGAGGGGATTTTCTATTATACAGTGTGTTTCTCTGTGTGTGTAAGGCTACTTTCAGACTATGATTTTTAGGGAGCCGATGCTGTATATATACAGTTGTGGCCTAAAGTATTGACACCCTGCAATTCTGTCAGATAATACTCAGTTTCTTCCTGAAAATGATTGCAATCACAAATTCTTTGGCATTATTATCTTCATTTAATTTGTCTTCAATGAAAAAAACACAAAAGAGAATGAAGCAAAAAGCAAAACATTGATCATTTCACACAAAACTCCCAAAATGGGCCAGACAAAAGTATTGGCACCCTCAGCCTAATACTTGGTTGCACAACCTTTAGCCAAAATAACTGTGATTAACCGCTTCCGGTAACCATCAATGAGTTTCTTACAATGCTCTGCTGGAATTTTAGACCATTCTTCTTTGACAAACTGCTCCAGGTCCCTGATATTTAAAGAGTGTCTTCTCCAAACTGCCATTTTTTTATCTCTCCACAGGTGTTCTATGGGATTACAGGTCTGGACTCATTGCTGGCCACCTTAGAAGTCTCCAGTGCTTTCTCTCAAACCATTTTCTAGTGCTTTTTGAAGTGTGTTTTGGGTCATTGTCCTGCTGGAAGACCCTGACCTCTGAGGGAGACCCAGCTTTCTCACACTGGGCCCTACATTAGGCTGCAAAATTTGTTGGTAGTCTCCAGACTTTATAATAGCCATGCACACGGTCAAGCAGTCCAGTGCCAGAGGCAGCAAAGCAACCCCAAAACATCAGGGAACCTCCACCATGTTTGACTGTAGGGACCGTGTTCTTTTCTTTGAATGCCTCTTTTTTTCTCCTGTAAACTGTAAATGTTGATGCCTTTGCCCAAAAAGCTCTACTTTTGTCTCATATGACCACCGAACATTCTTTCAAAACGTTTTAGTCTTTCTCAGGTAAGTTTTGGCAAACTCCAGCCTGGCTTTTTTTATGTCTCGGGGTAAGAAGTGGGGTCTTCCTGGATCTCCTACCATACAGTCCCTTTTCATTCAGACGCCGACAGATAGTACGAGTTGACACTGTTGTACCCTCAGACTGCAGGGCAGCTTGAACTTGTTTGTATGTTAGTCGAGGTTCTTTATCCACCATCTGCACAATCTTGCTTCGAAATCTTTTGTCAATTTTTCGTTTCCGTCCACATCTAGGGAGGTTAGCCACAGTGCCATGGGCTTTAACCTTGATGACCCTGCGCACGGTAGACACAGGAACATTCAGGTCTTTGGAGATGGACTTGTAGCCTTGAGATTGCTCATGCTTCCTCACAATTTGGTTTCTCAAGTCCTCAGACAGTTCTTTGGTCTTCTTTCTTTTCTCCATGCTCAATGTGGTACACACAAGGACACAGGACAGAGGTTGAGTCAACTTTAATCCATGTCAACTGGCTGCAAGTGTGATTTAGTTATTGCCAACACCTGTTAGATGCCACAGGTAAGTTACAGGTGCTGTTAATTACACAAATTAGAGAAGCATTTCATGATTTTTCTAACAGTGCCAATACTTTTGTCCACCCCCTTTTTTATGTTTGGTGTGGAACTAAAT
This sequence comes from Allobates femoralis, assembly GCA_033576535.1. Lineage (NCBI taxonomy): Eukaryota > Metazoa > Chordata > Amphibia > Anura > Aromobatidae > Allobates > Allobates femoralis. The sequence continues at coordinate 435,145,839 of JARQOC010000001.1, forward strand.
CCAATTTGGCAGAAGGACAATTCTTTTTGTGTTTTTTTCATTGAAGACAAATTAAATGAAGATAATAATACCAAAGAATTTGTGATTGCAATTATAGTTATTTTCAGGAAGAAACTGAGTATTATCTGACAGAATTGCAGGGGTGTCAATACTTTTGGCCAACACTGTATATATATATTGCAGTGTTTACGTAGGGGCTGTAGTATATACATATATGCTTGAGTGAGTGTGTGTTTATATAGCCTCCTATGTAAACACTGCAGACACTGTTTACTACAGCCCCTATGTAAATACTGCAATATATATATACATATATGTGTATATACACACTGCAGTGTTTACATAAGAGGCATCATATACACACACTGTAGTATATATCTATACACTACAGCCTCTTATGTATATATATACTGCAGTGTTTACATAAGAGGCTGTAGTGTATACATATATACTGCAGTGTGTGTATATGATGCAGTGTTTACACATAAGATGGCTGCAGTTTTAAGTGAGACTGAGACAGCTCCATACATCCATCAAGTCCAGGACTCACCTAGATCCTGGAGATGGAGAGAGATGAGGGGTGTCAGGTGGCAGACGGTGGCAGCAGGCCCAGTGCTTGGCGTGGAGGAGAGAGTCGCCATGGAGACACCGAGGACGCCAGCCAGAAGAGCAGGAACTCCGCCCGCCCACCGGGAAACCTAGTGACACACGCACAGGCCCCAGCCTCACTTGTTAAGAGGCCTCTTGTGCGAGCAGTGCTGTGGGAGAGCGGGTGCCGCCTCAACATTATTTAAAGGGCCGGCGGCCAGTACTGACAAGCGGGGATGCCAGATCCCCAGTGCGGGCCTGCCACAGCCCGCGGCCGCCGAGGAAGAGAGGGAGGCCCATAGAAGATGTGATGGGGTGGGGCCTGGAGAAGATTTTAGCCCGCCCCCAGAACCGCACCGTCCATTGGACAGTGTGAGCCCTTTCACTCAAGCGGCAACAGGCAGGGGGAGCAGCTGTGCAGAAGGGGGCGGCGCCATATGCACACAGCGTCCCCCTATCATGGCGCCGGTGTCTCAGGGCAGGTAAGACCCGCCGAGCGGTGGGCCCCCCACCACGGATGCAGGGGCGGCGGTGATAGTCTCTGACAGCACCCTCCCTGGTCCTCACCCACGACCACAGGCTATAGGGGCGGCGGTGCTAGGCGGCTCTGACAGCACTCCCCGGTCCTCACCCTTGGCTAAAGGGGCGGCGTTGCTGGAATCTGACAGCAACCCCTCCGGTACTCAGCCTGTGGCTCAGGCGGCAGAGGGGCTTGGTGCACCTCTGCCAGCCCCCTCACCTCTCCTCCGGGCCCCCCTCTCCTTCCATCACCGCTGGGCCCCTGACAGCTGTCAGAGTAGTCATGCCCTGACGGCGGCCCTGATTGTATACACCAGTGTACCTCAAACATGGTTCAGGTAGTAACCTGGAATGTGAAAAGATTGAGGGCTCCTACTAAAAGGAATATGGTCCTGAGAACCTGAAAAAATTAAAAGTAGATGTGGCACTGTTACAAGAAACACATCTAAAAGAAGAAGAATACTTTAGGATGCATAAGCTATGGGTTGGCAAGGTATATGGCTCAGGGGTGGTCAACTGGAAGGCGGAAGTGTTGGTACTAGTAAACAAGTCCTTTGCCCATAAAGTGGTGATGTCGGAAGGGGATGATGAAGGTAGATTTCTCCACTTGATCATTGAAAGTCAGAATGAAAGACTTAGCATATATAACATTTATGCCCCAAATGTAATGCAAAAACAATTCTTTAGAGACATTCAGGACAGACTGGTAGTGGATACGGAATGTAATAAGATGATAGGGGGAGATTTCAACAGTGTCATGAGGGATGATGACGATAGGAAGAGAACGACTGGTGAAAAGGGGAGACACACACGACAAACTTCCAAGATAGATTCTCATTTCTTGGAAGGAATTGTGACAATCTTGGGTCTCAGTGATATGTGGAGAGTACTTCATCCACTAGATAGAGAATATACCCACTGCTCCCATCCCCACGGGTCATGGTCCAGAATCGATATGATTTTAGGGACGGACGCCATTATACAGAAGGAGATTGATATTTCAATAGCAGACATGGTAATTTTGGATCACAACCCAGTACTATTAGATCTGTCAGATAACTTCCCAAGGGGTCATGACTTCACCAAATCTGTGAAGGTCGACTTCTTTGTGTCCGCAGATCATAAACTCCCTCTCTTCCGCCAATCTGTCAAAATGCCTTTTAGCTTAATGTCTATCTTCCTCACTCTGAGATTCCCTTCTTACTTGCTGAGAGATGGAGACTTCGGAAAACAACTCAAGGAGTGGTGGTGGGGATATTCGTTAACGAATTCAGAACATGAACAAAACCCTAGATTGTTTTGGGAGGCTGGAAAAGCAGTGCTGAGAGGTAATATTCTGGCACACACATTAACACTTAAAAAAAAAGTGAGAGCACAATATACTCTGACAAGTACGGCGCTAAGGGATGCATATGCAACATTTCAAAACACTCAGAGTGAGGAAGATAGACATAGATGGGTAGAAGCTAAAAGGCATTTTGACATATGGGGGGAAGAAAGGGCGTTCATGATCTGGGGACACAAAGAAGTCGCCCTTCACAGATTTGGTGATAAATCTGGCAAATTTTTGGCAAATCTAGCGAAAACAAATAGGCCTCACACACTGATAATGGTCATAAAAAAAGAAGACGGGGTACTAACGACTAAACCAAAAGAAATAAATGACGTATTGGGGAAATATTATGCAAGATGGTATAAGTCAGGTGAGGAACAAGACTTGGCGGGGTCTACGTTGTTGGAGAAGGTAAATCTCACCCCCTTATCTGATGAGGAGAAGAGCTTCCTGAATGCCGATATAGCCAAGGAGGAAGTACAATCAACTATACAGAAACTGGGCTCCCATAAGGCTCCGGCCCACACTGATTTGGAGGGGAATTTTATAAGGCCCTACAAGAATTGGTGGCCCTCACCCTAACAAATTTATTTAATACTATGCTTAGGGACGAGGGTCTTTCTGACGACATGAATTGGGCATTCATTAAATTGTTGCCCAAGGGAGAAAAAGAGAGTGACTCCCAATTGGGATATAGACCCATTTCGTTGATCAATCGGGATGTTAAAATCCTTCCCAAAATAATGGCGGATCGTTTAGCCCTGATCATGCCACTTTTGATCTCTAGTCACCAGACAGGTTTCATCAAGGGCAGGTCAGCAGTAACCAATGTAAGGAAAGCTTTGCTGATCATGGATGTGGTGAGGAACAGAAAAATAGGACCACAGGAGGACCCAGCCATGGTCACTTTAGACCATATCCGGCCTGCTAAGACCTTCTCTCCAGCCCCCGTCCACATTGCCGGAGACCGCAGTGCTCCGGCCGGCAGCAGCATTTTGCTGCTACCGGCGCTTTAAGCCAGTGAGTACCCTCTAAACAAACACAGCAGCGTTACTACTGAACACTGCCTGCACATGAGAGATCACATCTTCACACACAGGCAAGTGCAGAGCCAGTGCGAGGATGTGGTGTGTGGGCAGGGCTATATGTAATGTGCTCCATCCTTCCCACAGATGAAGAGGTCGGAGCTGCAGCCCCAGCAGTATGTATGTGTGCCCCCCAGTGTGTGTATGTGTATGCCCCCTCAGTAGCATCATGTGCACCCCCTCAGGAGCATCATGTTTCCCCCCCCCCTCAGTAGCCACATGTTTGCTCCCCCCATCAGCATCGTGTGTGCCCCCCAGCATCATGTGTGCTCCTCATGTGTGCTCCTCTCATGTTTGCCCCTCCAGCAACATCATGTGTGCCCCCCTCAGTAGCAGCATCTTGCCCCCGCAGCGGCACCATGAGTTACCCCCCCACAATAGGAGCATGTGCCCCCCCTCAGTAGTAGCATGTTTGCCTCTCAGGTGCATCATGTGTGCCCCCCCTCAGTACCAGCATGTTCCCCCCCAGCAGCATCATGTTTTTCCCCCTCAATATCATGTGTGCCCCCCCTCAGTAGCAGCATTTTGCCCCCCAGCAGCATCATGTATGTCACCCCCCCCCAGTAGCAGCATGTGCCCCCACCTCAGCAGCAGTCTGTGTGTGTGTCCACAGCAGCAGCGGTGTGTATGTCACCCCAGCAGCAGCATGTGTGTCCCCCTAGCAGTGTATGTGCCCCCTATATATTAAATATTTTAAAGGGTTGGGTGGAAAATTATGGGCACTGAACAAAGATAAGCTGAAAGAAATAAAGATATGTAGACAGACAAATTTTTTAAAAAGTGGCGATCATTTATTGAACTAAAGTTAACTAGAGAGGAAATTGTACAGGTGGTCAGCCCATTTACACAGTCTACTTGGTATCTTTTGGAAGACTTAGGGGGAAGTCTAGGGCTACTAAAAATATACGCTAAAGATGAACGCCTGGGGCATAATGAGAAGGTCCGTGTAATAGTGGGCTGTATAGAAAGACATGGTATGGGAGAACTTTTATTGCATAGTAATTATAATAACGATATGTACCTCACTGTTGAACCGTATAACTTAAAAGTAATTTATGATGAGATACTGTGATTATATTGTGTTGTAGCTTGCTGTTTTTTTCATTTCTCTAAATCTTTTTTATTTATTTATTTTTCTCTTTTTGGTTTCTTTTTGTCTATTGCTTTCTTGTGCTTATTTTTGAAATGTTGAATAAAAACAATAGAGAAAAAAAAAAAAAGATCCTTCTTGTTTGCGTCTTACTATCATAGATCAAGTTGCAGACACAACGCCAAATAGACTTGGCCGGTTGTGCAATAGGGAAAGTTTTTGGATTTTCAGATTGGGTACCCTAGCCCCTGAGGGTCTCAATCTCACCATTGAGAATGCTATCCACTAGTTGGGAGAATTTGGCAGATTATGATATCCATCCTACTCGATTGGGGCATACAGTAGTTCCCTAGCGTCCTTCAGTATAGGGGCCCTTAGTGCATGTTTTACAGAGGTTTTCATTAAGTCACCTCATTTTATCTACCGTATATACTCGCGTATAAGCCGAGTTTTTCAGCCCAAAAGTTGGGCTGAAAAGTCCCCCCCTCGGCTTTTACGCGAGTCACGGTGTATTTGCTGTGGGCGTGCTGTGACCGGGTGCTGGAGAAGGCAGAAGGGGGCCGCAGTGACCGCGGGCGGTCACGTGGGGCCGCCTCATTAGTGTAATGAATATGCACGGCATCCCCCCGTCCATCAGCGGCGGGGGGAGCGGTGCATATTGCACTACACTGTCCCCCAGCAGTGGTACACAGCCTCCCATCCTTATTATGTGTCCCCCAGGCTGCGGCACCTGTTAAAATAACAAACCTTTCATACATCACCTTTCCGGCGCCGCTCCTCCGGTCCCGGCTTCTTCCTGCTTGTGCCGGTGTCATGTGACCGGCGCAGCTGATGACGTCATCTCCTGCGCCCGGTCACAGCACTAGAAGCTGGCACAAGCAGGAAGAAGAAGCCGAGACCGGAGGAGCGGCGCCGAAAGGTGATGTATGAAAGGTTTGTTATTTTAACAGGTGCCGCAGCCTGGGGGACACATAATAAGGAGGGGGGGCTGTGTGTCACTGCTGGGGGCCACATACAAGGGACCAGATACAAGGGACCAGATTGTTATTTTAATATGTGCCGCAGCCTGGGGGACACATAATAAGGAGGGGGGGCTGTGTGTCACTGCTGGGGACCAGATACAAGGGACCAGATACAAGGGACCAGATTATTATTTAATATGTGCCGCAGCCTGGGGGACACATAATAAGGAGGGGGGGCTGTGTGTCACTGCTGGGGGCCAGATACAAGGGACCAGATACAAGGGACCAGATTGTTATTTTAATATGTGCCACAGCCTGGGGGACACATACTAAGGAGGGGGGCTGTGTGTCACTGTTGGGGGCCAGATACAAGCCTGTATACCACTGCAGAGGGGCCTGTATACCACTGCACAGGGGACTCTATACCACTGCTTAGGGGCCTGTATACCACTGCTGAGGGGCCTATATAATACCACTGCTGAGGGGCCTGTATACCATTACTGAGGGGTGCTATATACCAGTGACGGGGGGCTATATAATAGGATGGGGGTCTGCTGCATTTCATACCCTAGGCTTATACGTGAGTCAATAACTTTTACCAGCTTTTGGGGGCAAAAGTAGGGGGGTCGGCTTATACACGGGTTGGCTTATACACGAGTATATACGGTATTTCAGATTTTAATTTTTATACAGAGTTTTATTTTAAAGATTGCATAAACCACGTAGTAATTCTTTAATTGATGTTCTTTGAACCACCTACAATTTATGATGTCATAATTGTCAGTATAATTTTATTGGTTAACTAGCTGTAGTACCCGGCTATGCCCGGGTTAATAAATAACTGATGTTAGCTATAACAAAATAGAATTTGAATGGGTCATATTAATGACCTGTAGGAAAATATAAGCTGAGCTGTGTCTCTGTGCTGTGTGTGTCTCTTTGTGGTGTGTGTGTGTCGCTATAGGGTGTGTGTGTGTGTCTGTGGGGGGTGTGTGTTTGTGTCTCTGTGTTGTGTGTGTCTCTTTGTGGTGTGTGTGTGTTCGGGTGCGTGGTGAGTATCCAATGTTGAGGCTGCACCTTAGCGACTATACACTTGCTGTTACTCTTTGTGTGCGTGTGGTGTGTATACATGTCCCCATGCGTGGTGAATATCCCATGTTGGGGCCCCACCTTAGTGACTATATGCTAGTATATGCTGTTAGTCTTTGGCGCTGTCATTAAGCTCCTATCATCCACAACTGTCAACTGGTAACTGTCACTTTTTCCCCATTATGTAGATAGGGGCAAAATTGTTTGGTGAACTGGAATGCGCAGGGTTAAAATTTCACCTCACAACATAGCCTATGACGCTCTCGGGGTGCAGATGTGTGACTGTGCAAAATTTTGTGGCTGTAGTTGCGACGGTGTAGATGCCAATCCCGGACATACATAGACACATACATACACACACACATTCAGCTTTATATATGGCAGCCGTCACACGCTTCAATATCGATAGCGATATTGTTAGCGATCACGTGCACGCGCGATCGCTAACAATATCGCTCACATCGCTGGTGAGCTGTCACACAGGCAGACTCACCAGTGATGTGGAGCAGCGAGATCGCTGGTAACTATGGTACACATCGGGTTACTAGGCACCGCGCGGCGCTTAGTAACCCGACGTTTACCATAGATACCATCTCCCAGCATAGGCTCTGCCGCTGGGAGATGGATCATCGTGGTGTCACACACCACGATGAGGCAGATTGATCAAACGATTATCGCTTGATATGAGCTCCGGCTCACCAATCTGCAATGTAACGATCAAGCGATTTTACATTGTAAAATCGCTTGATTGCACGCAGCGACGCACAAACGATATCGCTTAAGCGATCAAAAAGCAGATCGCTTAAGCGATATCGTGCATTAAATTGAAGCGTGTGACGCCCGCCTATTAGATATGTCTTTAAAAGGTCCTATGTCCATTTGATCTCTATTCCACCTGAGAAAGATAGCGTTGGCTATTGAAACGCGTAGTGGCGTTAGAGAGCAATTGCCACAAATTGTAATAAAAGTAAGTTTCTTAATCTTCAAGATTCTCTGGCTTTTGTCATGCTCCAGCACTCCATTAATCACCACATAAAATCTTTGTTTCCCCAATTGTGACTGCTCCCTTCGTTGAGAGCAGTGTGGAGCTGCTCAGAGTGCAATTCAGCTAAAGGACCTGTCGTGACGTCAACGGGGTACGCCCAGTCTGATTACGCGGCCCGATCACGTGACCATTGCCGGAAGATCCGGCATACACGGCTGGCGTCCGACGGAGGTCTCCTGCCCCTCACCTGAAAGTACCCTTCCCAGTTGTGCAAGGGCCTAGGCACAACTGGTCTAGGTGAGTGGACAGCGTTATAATTTACAGCATTAATCCCCCTGTCATATGGGTCCTCATCATTGGCGCAATCGCTATCTCTCTCTTGTTTCCACATGAATGGTCATCAGACAGTCTATGCGGACCTTTTTGGTCTGGTGGAGTTGGAGAAGAGTTATGTCGAGAGAGATAGTGAATGGGCTATATACAGTATAAAGGACTTCTATTAGGGAGCATGATAGACCGCCTTAAAAAGATGTGATTTCAGGAAGCGTCTGAAGCCATACAAGTTGTGGATAGTCTTGATTTCTTGGGGTAGAGCATTCCAGAGAATTGGTGCAGTTCGGGAGAAGTCTTGGAGCCGGGAGTGGGAGGATCGGATTAGTGCACTAATAGAGAATTGCAGTAGTCAAGGCGGGAATGGGTTAGGGCCACGGTGAGGGTTTTCATTGTTTCCATGGTGAGAAAAGGGCGGACTCTAGACATGTTCTTCAGGTGCAAGCGACAAGAGCGGACAAGAGATTGTGTATAGAAGGTGAAGGAGAGATCGTGTCAAACATAACACCCAGACAGCAAGCCTGCTGCCACACACTGAGAGAGAGATATCAGATATAGGGAGGTTAGTGGAGGGTGGGAGCAGAAGAAGTTCAGTTTTGGAAAGGTTGAGTTTCAAATAGAGAGCAGACATGATGTTGGAAACTGCAGTCATTGGTATTTTTTTCAAACCGCAGGGGTAAGGTTAGGGGCTGAAGTGTATAATTGTGTGTCATCAGCATAGAGATGGTACTGGACGTCATATCTACTGATGGTTTGTCCAATAGGGGCCATGTAGAGAGAGAAGAGGTCCAAGCACTGAACCCTGAGGTACCCAATAGTGAGAGGAAGAGGGGAGGAAGTGGAGTCAGCAAATGATACCCCAAAAGAGCGGTCAGAAAAATAGGAAGAGAACTAGGAGAGAGCAGTGTCCTTTATGCAGATCGAGTGTAGCATAGAGAGTAGGAGATGGTGGTCAACAGTGGAGAAAGCAACATAGCAGCCGTTCGGGACAATGCCTCAGGTCTAGAAGCAACCCTACCAAGGAGTGGTGAAGGCAACAACAGTTACCACTGCCACAGAGACTGAGAGTACCCTGCTGAGGCCCTGCTGGGGCCCTTAGTACCACCTCCAGCCCCTGGACAGGAGAGAGATCCGAGCGACCGACTACCAGCCTCACTACAGCCTGAGCCATCGCCCGCCCAAGGAGAGGACCAGGTAGAAAGGGTCCATTTTTGCTGAGTCCACCGGGGGAATGAGCTTATGTGGTTACCCAGTGAGACCCAGGCGAGAGAGGTGCGTGTGGGGAATGTGCTGGAGATAATCCCCGAGGCCGAATATTGCCGGCAGCGACAGGAGGTGGAAAAGCAGCGACACTTGGCCAGGTGGCAAGCCCATGAAGATAAAAACCTTAAAGCCAAGAGCCAGGCCCATAAGGTGCCACCCCTACGACCAACTGCCCCAGAACCTGCAAAGCCCACTACGGCTTCAGCACCGGCTGTGGCACCTGAGCCAACAACACCACCACCTGCTGCTAGGTCTGGTCGACCGCTCAAGCCATCCAGGGACAGACTGTCACCCCAGCAATGAGGCATCGGAAGAGGTCTTCTGTGGCCATGCGACTATGGAGGAGGACTGCAAGTATTCCCCGGTAGAGGAGGTGTGACTGTAATGCCGTGTAAGCAACCGCAGCAAAAGTAAGATAGATGACAATGTGAATGTGCATATAGTAGTACCTGGATAGGTTCATTAGATTTAGTAAATTGTAGATTGTGTAACCTAACTAGCTATTAGAAATGTAAATAGTAGTAGTATGTGTAAATAGTAAAAGTGTAAATGACTTCTAGTTTGCCGACTAGGCCCTGTGTGTGTAAATAGTGTTGAATAATGACAAAAATTGACAATTTGATTATGGACAGTGAATAATCAGAACTTTTAGTGTACATAGTTGCACTTCTGAAACTTGCCTTTTGTTGGTTTTCAAGCCAACACAGTGAGGTGCATATGTGAACATTTCTGCACTTTGTTCGAACAAGCTAAATGCTAAAACAGCTCTGCCTGGTTAAATATAAACCGTCGGCATAGCCGACGAGCCAATTAAGGCCAGGCCTAGAACCCTGTGGCCACACCTGGGAACACACAAAAGTGGGTTGGGGCGGTTCCCACTGAAGGCACTGTAAACCTGGCAAGGAGACACTTTGTGTAGGTGCCCTTGCAGACACTGGAGTGACTATTCATCGTTTTTGAATTTTTATACTTTCATATATAATCGTGTAATGTTTAAGTCGGAGTCTCCCATAAAGGGAAGAAATCGTTTATTGTTGTTGAAAAAAAAAAAATTTGTGAGTTTGTTTTTATAACACCTTGTACCCGTTTGCAGCCCAAGGATGTGCTGTGCTTTGCCAAGGGGGAATGTGGCGCCCCTGCAAACTGGTCGCCACAGTGATGCTGCACCTATTCCACAGGTGTGGTGTCACTGCTCCCGGGTGAAAGGGGTCACAATCCCAAGACACAGAATTGCACACAACACCATCCCGATTCCAGGCTGGGGGATTTGGGTGGACCCTTTTGAGGGAGGGCCCCATCTCCTGGCTAGAGGAGGGATTAGCAAGAGAGAGGAGAGAGAGAGGAAGAGAAGAGAAAGAGGAGGAGAGCATCCGGAGCGGACGCAGGATGGAGAGTGTCATATGGGACACAGGAGTGGGGGAACCACCCATGTGTCTCAAATCTGGCCTGACCTGAGTTGTGAAAGAAAGAATGCGCATATAGGGTCTTATCTCAATTAAACACTTTCACTTGTCAATGTGGAATTGCTCACCTTTAGCAGTTGTGAAACCCACAACTGGTAGAATAGCGTACAAAGCAGCTGCTGCAGGGACCGCACTCTCAACGGTGACCGTGGTCGTGATGTAGATTCTTGGACAAAGTGCTTCGGTGTCCGCGCTGCTGCTCCGAGACCAAAGGAACACAGACACAGGAATGTCTGGTACAGCTACAGCCTTTATTTTCCGACGCGTTTCGGAGCCTCCTCCCGAGCTCCTTCCTCAGGGAAGTTCCCTGAGGAAGGAGCTCGGGAGGAGGCTCCGAAACGCGTCGGAAAATAAAGGCTGTAGCTGTACCAGACATTCCTGTGTCTGTGTTCCTTTGGTCTCGGAGCAGCAGCGCTGACCTGAGTTGGGCAGAGGGACAGGTTGCCTGAGGTGACCGGCCCCGATCTGGTGGGAGTGCTGCAGGCCTCAGCCAGAAAAACCGGAGGCAATCACTTCTGCATGACTGGTGGCTACCATCCATGGATAATCACCAGGATTATGGCAAGAACCAGGGTTAGGGCACACGCCGACGCAGTTGCCAGACAAGGCCCGCAGCCATCAGCCTGGGACCCTGTTATGAAGGCGCTGGGAAGGAGAGCTAGTATACAGTGCGGGAAGAGAGCAACCAGGAAAGGCTATGAATGGTGTCTTGGCAGAGTGACCCTAAACACCCAGGGACTAATCAGGCTGTACTTTGGAGGAGCACAGCATCTGGCTAGGTGAACTGTGTTCGCCTCATTCTTGCTTGGTTCGCGGCCTTCTTCACCAACACCACCCCAATAGACTATCCACACCATCCCTGGGGCCCAGCTACACCTGTGGGGAGCTATACCATCCCGGCTGCACTACCATCTGGCCCAGTGGTCATCTTCTGCAGTGGCTGAGTACCAGAGGTGGTGTCACAAACTATCCCCTATAAATAATTCCCCTTTACTGCACACCCAGGGCCACCGAGCTGGGTCACAGTCACCGTGACTTCCCATCGAACCAACCGACCCGGTTTCTGAGTACCCCATGGCCCTTGCGAGCATCATAGCAGCAGAAAGCTGAAGGTATTGGTAAGGTGTGGTGCTTTCCAATAGGCTGAAGCTGAGGAGTTAATGACTTCAGTTGGGCAGCACACACAAACGCATCCACTCTTTCTGTGAATCACAGCAGGTTCCAGCCACTCTAACCTCAGTGGATGGGGGAGTCCGCGTTAAGTAGATTCTCTGGTTCTGACCTGTCTATCACCAGCACCACCTACATGGCGAATATGGCAGGTCTGGTGCCAGAAGCAGATATCGATGGGGCAGGCTCTGGTGGAGATGTGACACTAAGTAAGTGGCACATAGTTGCTCAGACTTTCAGAGTTGGACCTTAAATTATAAAGGCTCTCAAATAAGGTAGCAAAATCATGTTGACCAATTCCCTTTAAGGAAAATAGATCAGTGGTAAAATTAGCATAAAGTATAACAAAAAATAAAAAGAACCATTGCTTTAAATTGTTATTAGCAGTTGCTATTGACAAGCTAATTATTACTTACAGCTTAGTAGTGTCTGCCACACTGCATCTGCAATCCCCCATAGTCCAGACATTACAAAAAACACTGGAAAGTTACCAGTTTCTGGTTTCCATATCAAGAAGCCAATGATACACCCAATATTAATAGCTGCTCCTATTAAAAAAAAAATGGACACATCTGTTGTATATACTAAAATGTGACATATAGTTGAACATTTCAGTAATTCTAAAAGTATCCTTAAAGGGAGCCTGTCAGCAGAAATTTGCTATGTAAGCTGAGGTCAGCATGCTGTAAAGCAGGGGTGGGGAACCATTTTTCTACCGGGGGCCATTTGGAAATTACTACCATCCTTCAGGGGCCATATAAAATTATCAACTTGAAAATTACCTGCTGTATTTGGCTAAACAATCATCTCTCCCCTACTGTGGTGCCTGGAGCTGGTTCTCTTTGTTGTGGGTAATTTTGGTCATGTTGCTTCCGAACTGCTTTTCCAGGTTTGCTAGAGCCCTAGACATCACAGAAGAGGCTGGGAGCATATACCTCACTGGGGGGCTGAGGCTGGGGCATAGAGATCACTGGAGAGCTGGATTTAAGGGGCAAACAGTCTGCAAAATGCGTCTGTAGCCTGAGCACTGCGGTCCCCAGGAATCTGCCCGTGGGCCGCAAAAAAGTGATCGAGGGTCACACTCGACCCTGAGGCCTGAGGTTCCCCACCCCTGCTGTAAGGCTATATGTTGACGCTGCATATTTCTTGCTCTTTCTGCTGTGATTTCCCGCGTTATTGCAATTTTTGACAAATCCGCAGTACAGCACATTCCCTGCAAAGTGTATGGGAACTTAAAAGTGTTGTGCCCATGTTGTGGATTTTCTCGCATAGGAAATGGCGGGCATTTTCTTGCAGAAATATTTTACCGCAATGTTCACCCATAGAGTTTAATGTTAGCTCCAAAATATGCAGCAAATTCGCAGCACTGTTCACACAGTGCAACATGTTGCATTTCTTGTGCGGACGAGACAGGGTGATTTGTGCGTGGGCATCCGCCTGCGCACAGATCACATATGGGAGTGCATGGGTGCGCACGGTCATGCGCAGTCAAGCGCAGCACCGTGCGCTCCCATTCAAAAGATAGGGACCTGCGGTGCTGCGCTTACATTGCGGCTCCCCTCCGCAGAACGCTGCGAAGGGGAATGCTAATGTGAAAGCACCTTTCAATACATATAAATAGGCTATTTGTACTTTTAAATTGTGACCAATCTTTTTTTATGTGCTAAGTATTGTGACCTATAATGGTCAAGTTAGGCTGGGGTCACACACACAGATATCTGGGAAGATATTGTTCACAGATCTCTGGTTGCAGTGAAATCATGGACAAATTGATCCATTTTGTGGCCATATACAAATAGACCAATTAGTCCATGATTTCACTTCAACCAGAGATCTGTGAACAATATCTGCACAGATATCTGTATGTGTGACCCCAGCCTTAGATCCTTGTACCTCTGACCAGTTCTCCAGCTTTCTCCTAAGTTTAGCAAAAATTGGAATCCAGTTTCATCACTCATGATCAGATAGATTCCAAAATATATTTACTAGTTGTAATCAGATATTGTTATAATATGCTTCTCTATCAATTGGTAACAGATGGAGACCAATTTATAGCCAAAATAACATAACTAATTTTCTTAGGTCTTCCTCACTATCTTGAAGGAGCAGAAAGTTTCTCCTAAGCATAAAATATCATCTGTTTATAAGGTAAAATATGTCTGTTCCATGTTAGCCAGTAGGTAAAAAAAATATTCAAATTCGAGAGTCCGCAGTGGTTGATATTTTAATGGCTAACTGAGAAGATGGTAACAAATAGCAAGTTTGATGAAGAGGCCTTAAGGTGCTGTTACACCCTGCAACATCGCCGCCGATTACAAAGGCAACGTAGGGGCCCCCACGTCGCCTAATGTAAAGGGGTGATGTCGGGGCTTCCGAGAGGTCGCCGATCTGGGGCGATGTGTCCACATCGCCCCATGTAACCGGCCGCCAACGACCTGACAGCCGATGGGAGCCATAGGCTCCCATTGTGCTGCTTCGCCACTGGGGTTTTGAGACACCTCGGCGGTGATGCCGCCTGTCAGATCAACGGTGCACCGCCGGAGGCGTCGCCCCATGTACATGGGGGATGGCGACGCTGGCGGGGCGCCAAAAACGTGCGCACACCCGCCAGTCGCCGCCAACATCTCTGGCGGCGTCGGCTTGCTATTTGTTACCATCTTCTCAGTTAGCCATTAAATGGTATCAACCACTGAGAACTCAGATTCTAATATTTTTTCCATCTGCTTATAGTCTTTTTTTTTTTTTAGTGGGCACTTCCTAATATTGCTGATGTATGTATAATTTTATAAGCTGCTATCAACTGTATTAATTTCTGCCTCAAAGAAGCACTGAACAGCTCTTGTCAAGTGCTGTAATATGATTCTGATGCTTTCTGGTTTACAAAGCGGGCTGAAATAATCTCACTCAGGGATCAAAAAGCACGAAGATGCATGGGAACCCTGATTGAGAAAATTAGCAGAGGCAATTGTATTAATTGGTGAATGAAGTTTTAAACATAAAGCTGAACTGTTGTAGGTAATTGTTGGTAATTTTACTAAAATTATATGAGCACTATATAATTAATTGCACTTACCTAATAAAAACAAAGGTATTCTCCCGGTATATTGTGTCAATTTTCCAAATATAGCTGCACATACTGAATTTGTAACACCAAAACAGATGATTACAAAGCCAACATATTTCAATCCCAAGATGCAGGTCACATAAGACTAGAGAATGATAATAATTAAAAAAAAGAAGTATAGTTAACAGCATCATAAACTTTATCAAAGAGTGTTAAAGGATTTTCAGCAAAGCCTTCTTGCCCTATTCGTGATTTGTGGTATTTTTAAAAATCACTTTATTTTCCTGTATTGTGGTACTCGCTGATGTTTTTCACCTGCACATGAAATAGCAATTAGACGTCAAAATGGTGCAAATGGAAAGGGGAATTTGGTTCAAGCAGAAAACAAAAGCGCAAAACACCCAAAACTCGACACAAATCAGGTACAAGGGCCCTAAGTATTTTAAAGCTGGAGTGAATTGAATTGTTAAGGTTTACTTTACACTTCAACAGATTATATTTCACATACAGAATAAATTTACACAAAATGGGTAAAGTACTAAAGATTAAAGATACGGTTTTACAATATTATATACTGATGTTCTATCCTAAGCATAAGCCAAAAGTTTGAGATCAGTGCATCTCTAAACAATCATCAGAATGAGAGGGAAGCAACTCTTTATGGACCACTCCAAACTAAATTGCTCTACCTGACACAACAACATCCATCCTGGTGTTTCTGCAGCTGGGAATGCAGAATAACACTATCAGATGAAGTCACGTAGTTAGTTAAAATGTTTCAATAATGAAACAATAGTGGGACATAGACACACTGCTCCCAGAACAAGGCTTACTCCGAAGGGGGTGACAAAGTGCCTACCATCATAGCCTTTGATGGGGAGGTTTGACTTAGCTGATGACAGGCACCAGATACCACTCCAGTTACTACCTTCCACCTAGGGGCTGGTCGGTGCAATGCAAGATGTAAGGAAGGGATGAGCTGTTACTAGGGAAGAATAGGGAACCGCAATCCCTGACTCTCTCTTAGGAACCCTGAGCTCCCTGACATCTGGAGATGTCCTATTTCACCCTTTGTGGTGCAACAATTACGTTCCTATCCCTGTCTTTCCCTGAGCACAACCCTGACTAGTGTGTGGAACAGAAGGATCTCTAGTTCCTGTGACGACCATCCACTGTGAGGCTGAGCTGCTGGTAAGGCAGCACCCCGAGAAACCCCGAGACCCTTAACCCCTATACAGGGATCTGGAATTACAGCGGAGTCCAGGAGGTAGCTGCCTATTATGAGCATCAGAGCAGGAAGGTCGCCAGGAAGGGAAAAATCAGGACCCGACAAACGTAGTCAGGAGTCCGAGTCAAAACCGAGAGGGCAGCGAAGGCACAAAATCGTCAGGCTGCAGCAGAGTCGAAAATCCAGGCAAAGGTCAGAGACAAAACTAAACACACACTATCACTGGGGTACCAAAACTATATCTGGCGACCTGCAAGACAGGCTCCAATGTATTACAAGGGCGCGGTTACCTCCCATAGACTGGAATTCACAGCCTGATGATCTCATCTGGACCGCCCCTAGAACCAGTCCAGATGGTGATGCACGACTGGCACCAACCACCCCACTTTTGACAGAAGAACGAAGGCTGCGCCTATCAGACACCTCTGCAGGGCCCGCTCCTCTGCGACCAACCTCACCCAAAGGAGAAACACGGCGGCGTTCAGCGACAGAGGCAGACGTCGAAGGAGCAGGTCCATATGAGGACAAGGCCCTCCTATCACCGGCACCATCAGCCGAAGGAATCTGGCGCCTCCCAACGACCGAGGCAGGAACACCAGCCACAGAGTCCAATGGCGATGTGACAGTACCCCCCCCCCCCTCTACGAGGGGCCTCCGGACCCACAAAACCCGGTTTATTGGGATAAAGAAGATGAAACTTCCTGATCAAACCCTTGGCATGGATATTACTGGCAGGCAGGACCTCTCCTCCAGCCCATAGCCCTTCCAATATACCAGATACTGCACGGATCCTCTCACTAAGCGGGAATCAAGGATTCGTTGAACTTCATATTCTACGGCACCCCCGACCAAGACCGGAGGACGAGGGGACTGGACAGGACGAACCAAAGATCGGTACAATTTGAGAAGGGACTTATGGAATACATTCGGCAGTTTGAATGATTGAGGGAGCTTCAGACGAAAGGCTACAGGGTTAATCACGTCAATAATTTAATACGGACCAATAAACCTGGGACCTAGTTTGGCAGACGGCACTTTGAGCTTAATATTTTTTGTAGAAAGCCAAACTTTGTCCCCAACTCCCAGGTCCGGACCCTTGGAGCGCCGTTTATTAGCGGAAGACCCTGCCTAGTCTGAGCCCCCTTCAAGTTTTTGTTCACTTCAGACCAGATAGTCTTTAACTGATCTATGGACCTTTCAACCCCAGGGACGTCGGAAAGCCTAGAAGAAAATGAACCAAAGTGCGGGTGCAGCCCATGATTACAGTAGAAAGGGGTGGTCTTGATGGACTTCTGGTACTGGTTATCCATGGCAAATTCTGCTAGTGGCAGGTGTTCCACCCAATCGGATTGATGCTCAGAGACATAACAATGTAGATATTGCTCGAGAGCTTGATTAGTGCGCTCAGTTTGACCATTGGTTTCAGGGTGATAGGCAGAAGAAAAGGAATAGTCGATTCCAAACCGTTTACAGAATGCCCTCCAAAATTTAGAAACGAACTGGGTGCCCCTGTCAGAAACAATATTCACAGGAACACCATGCATTCGCACAACATGATTAATAAATAACTTGCCCAGGGACTCAGAATTAGATAACCCTGACAGTGGAACAAAATGACACTGCTTGCTGAATCTGTCTACCACTACCCAGATACAAGTCTTCCATTCCGAGAGTGGTAGGTCAGTAATAAAATCCATGGAGATATGAGTCCAAGGACCCTCAGGGTAGGCAAGGACTGGAGCAACCCGGCAGGGCGGTTGCGGGGAGACTTAGCATGAGCACAGGTTTCACAAGCCAGTACATATTCCTTACAGTCCTTTACTATAGTTGGCCACCACAAATTCCTGGTTACAAGTCTGATGGTGTTATTGATACCAGAATGCCCTGCAAGGACGGAATCATGTGATTCCTTTAGGACTTGGAGGCGGAATTTGGCAGGGACAAATAGTTTTTGGGCAGGGGCATGTTCTGGAGATCCACGAATCTCTTCCAGAAGATCCAAAGACACAGCTGAAACAACAATTCCCTTGGCTAAAATGGAAGTCGGTTCCACGTCCTCGACCTGTAAGGGGCAAAAACTTCGAGACAGGGTATCAGCCCTTACGTTTTTAGTACCCGGTTGGAAAGTGATGACGAACTCAAATCTAGAGAAGAACAAAGCCCACCTAGCCTGTCTAGGATTCAGTCCTTTCGCTGACTCCAAAGAGGTTAGGTTTTTGTGATCAGTAATTACGGTAATCCTATGTTTGGTGCCTTCGAGGAAGTGGCGCCATTCCTTGAAGGTCTATTTGATTGCCAACAATTCCCAATTACCTATATCATAATTCATCTCTGTAGATGAAACTTTTCGGGAAAAGAAGGCACACGGACGAAGTTGAGTGAGGGATGCAGTGCCTTGTGATAGAACTGCACCCACTCCAACTTCAGAGGCATCTACCTCTACAATAAAGGGGTGGTCTAAATCAGGCTGCACCAATATTGGGTCAGAGGAAAAACATTATTTTAATGTAGAAAACGCATGAATTGCTTCAGGCTTCCAATTAACCACATCCGCCCCTTTACATGTCAAATCAGTGAGTGGTTTGGCTATCTCTGAAAACCCTTTAATAAATTTGCGATAATAGTTAGCGAAACCCAAGAATCGCTGCAGTGCCTTTAGAGACTTGGGTTGTACCCATTCCTTAATGGGTTTAATTTTAGAAGGATCCATGCGAAAACAGTTATCCTGACACTTTGGGCTCCAGCGCACGATGTCACCCAAGTGCCAGTCTATGACTGGGTTATGTTTACGTAACCATGGCATGCCCAGGATTACTGCAGATGATAAATTACCGATAGCAAAAAATGACACATTTTCAGCATGTAAAGACCCCACCAGCAATGACACTTCCTTAGTGACAAACTCCACTCCACCCTGGATGAGGGGAGTGCCATTAACTGCAGTGGTTTTAATGGGGGCATTAAGCCTTAGTAGTGGTACACCTAGATTTCTTGCTATCTGGAGATCTATGAAATTCCCCTGTGAGCCACTGTCTATATAAGCCTCCAAACACACAGATTTCTTAAGGTAAGACAAAGAAATAGGTAACAAGACTTTGGCTGCATCCGCGGGCAATACCTGGGCACCTGGGCAGGCAGAGCCAGAGCCACCCAGGTGCTGACATCCAGGGAATGAGGCCTTCTGATCTCCAGTGTTCAAGCAGAGGACTCCAGATTGTGGCTTGTACAGCATATTGGTATGGGATGATGGGAATGATCCTCCACAAGACTGGGAAGCAGGACACAGGTGCATGGAGAAGGCAATCAGCAGGAGACACAGTTCAGAGAAAAGAAAAAAAACAGGGAAAACCATTGGGAAAAGGAGAAAAAAAAGGTAAGGAATGCTTTTATATATATAGTCGATATACATATATAAAAAATGGTAAGGCCATATATAATGTGACGACCATCCGCTGTGAGGCTGAGCTGCTGGTAAGGCAGCACCCCGAGAAACCCCGAGACCCTTAACCCCTATACAGGGATCTGGAATTACAGCGGAGCCCAGGAAGTAGCTGCCTATTATGAGCAGCAGAGCAGGAAGGTCGCCAGGAAGGGAAAAATCAGGACCCGAAAAAGTAGTCAGGAGTCCGAGTCAAAACCGAGAGGGCAGCGAAGGCACAAAATCGCCGGGCTGTAGCAGAGTCGAAAATACAGGCAAAGGTCAGAGGCAAAACTAAACACACACTATCAATGAGGAACCAAAACTATATCTGGCTGCCTGCAAGACAGGCTCCAATGTATTTGAAGGGTGCGGTTACCTCCCATAGGCTGGAGCTCACAGCCTGATGATCTTATCTGGACCGCCCCTAGAACCAGTCCAGATGGTGATGCACGACTGGCACCAACCACCCCACTTCTGACAGAAGAACGAAGGCTGCGCCTATCAGACACCTCTGCAGGGCCCGCTCCTCTGCGACCAACATCACCTAAAGGAGAAACAAGGTGGCGTTCAGCGACAGAGGCAGACATTGAAGGAGCAGGTCCATATGAGGACAAGGCCCTCCTATCACCGGCACCATCAACCGAAGGAATCCGGCGCCTCCCAGCGGCCGAGGCAGGAACACCAGCCACCGAGTCCAATGGCGATGTGACAGTTCCACTCTATGATAAAGACGTAAATTGGAAAAGACAGACAATGGTAAAAGAAACAGCAATCATACAATTATAATCATAAAAAAGGATTCCAGCTCACCACTCAGGCTTAAGGAGAAGCAAGGATCTCGAAGACCAATCATGAATATCCAAAGAAAAATCCAGCTGGATCAGAATTTCGTTACTTTTTTGTCTGCAATTGTGCATTGCTTACTAAACTACAGGCATAAGAAAGGGGAAAGAATACGTGGGTCAAACAGAAAAGTGAAAAAAAGGATCGGAAGATACCAAACTTCCAAACAGATATGTCCAGATACAGCTTATTAAACGACTTCTAGTCCACAGTTTACATTTATTTAGTCATTTATTAAAATTTGTTTGTGCTTTTCCAGTGTTTGACTTTACATGTAAAGTATAACAAATTATAATGATTAATTGAACTAACAGATTGTAGACAAAGGTCTTGATTAATCTTGTTTCTCCAGCATTTTTAAGTAATTTGCTTCTTTTTAGTGGCTTTTGTAATTGCGACTTATTGTCTATAATGTTCTGAGTCACATTTTAAGTTGTCTTTCTTTTTTAAGTTTGTTTTATTTCACCTTAAAAACTTTGCTTTTCCATTTGGTTTGGACAGATTCATAAAATGTGACTTCTCCAAATGTTGCATTTTTTGGCACAAGTTGTGGCAGTCATCCCCTTGGAGTAAGGTTTCTCCAGGATTTTTCAATTTGGTACATTTTTGCAACTTGGGTGCCAGAGTTGGAAAAACTGGTTAAAAATAAAAAAGAACATTTTCTATTTTGCACTGAATTCTTGAACTATGTGCACCATTTTGAAGAATTTGGGACAAAAAAATGTCAGTGAATACCGCAAGACAAAAAAAGAAAAGTAACTTTAATAAATTGCAAATAATGAATAAGGCCTTAACTATTTGTTGATTAATTAGTGATGAATAAGCACTATAATGATTGAGTGCTCAGGATACAAATCAAGCAGGCCGGATGCTCGGATGGGGTTCACCGAAAACTGAATAAAGAGTTTGCCCAATTTGCTTTTGGCATAAATTTAAGGGAAAACTCATATATGGTTTAAAATTTCAACTTTACTTAAAATTAAGTGTAGACTAGTGACAATGTGAAAAGTGACTAAAAATAAACACACCCCCTATACAACAAAACACACAAATATATCATCACCACCTCAGGGGAAAACAGATTAGACAGACTAGGTTGATCCGATATGTAAATAATGGCAGACGTCGTGGTCCCCAGAGGGCTCTGGACACAATTTGTCTCCAGGAGGTGTCCGGGGAGTACACTCGTCTCCAGGAGATGTCCAGGGAGTACACTTGTTAATGTCAAATACAAATTATGGTGGATACCATACTGAATATATACTCAATGCCCTTATGCCCAGGGAGTTTGCTAGGTTTTCATGCCCAAGGGCCTGGACTTCACTTGCACTTAGTGACCAGACCTATAGATTTATGTCATACGAATTTACCAAAACCACATATGTATGAGTGTACTCTTCATCCCTATATGTGTTAAAACAATAAATTCTGCCTATATGCCTTTATACTATACTTCATCCACCAGCCATTCCTATGCTAAATGAATGAATAACGGTTTTACTAGAAAAAGGACAGTATGTAACTCTGAAAAGGACTCTTGTTTTAATAGTACAGCAGCGGTATACAAGTACTTCAATAGCAATTAAGCCCTGTCTATATGCATGCTCTAATCTAAGCTCTCCCTCCAAGATCAACTCTCCTTGAACTGCTTCCAGAGGGGAGTGTACCAAGCATCATGTCACCGGCTCATATATATAACACGATGTCTTATGAGACTGGCCAATCACAGTAATGCCAGTAGCCAACATGGCTGCGGAGTTACCATGTATAGCAGGCATTCCCTGCTTGTTGATTGGCTAACAGCCGTGAAATATGTAGGGCGGGTACTTGAGCATAGCGCTAGAGCACTCATGATACTCCATTAAGTAACACGTGTTCTTGAGTATGCCGATGCTCAATCCTCATCCTTATTATTGATATAGTTGAAAAAAATAAAGATGCATACCTTAGTAAAATCGCTGGCAATAAAGCCTTGTTCCAAACCGCTGAACATAGTGAGTGGAATAAGAAGACATTGCCGTTTATCACGGAGATGCTTAAGTGCTAAAAGAAGAGTGGAACCAAAGTTAATGCCCTTTTCTTCTCTGTCTCCTTGTATTTGATCCAAAAATATGATTACCAGTAATACAGCTAACACTCCACAACCTTGAAGAACAAACATATTCAGTAAATTAGATCTATATATTGTACATTGCAAAGACATACAGCATGAACAATATAAATACACAAATTAGCATGTCTCACTGAACTACTCATATATACTAATGTCTTTAAATGCAAATTAATGTGGTAAACCTGAATCTACAGAATTAGGTTAGAAACATAATATCGTAAATGACTATGAAATATACATTGTGCTCTTCTCATCGGTATGCATAGTATTAATTGGATTTGATCATTATTTTTTATTTTTTACAATGAACAGACTAGAAAAGAGTAAACTCTACCAAACAAGGTTCGCCAATTTCAAATTCGGCACGAATGTTAACGATTCAGTTTGTTATCGGAAAATTGACTAAAAAAAAAATCGGTGAATGCGCTTTGTTTGGGGAAATTTTAAAGTGGACCTAAAACTTTCCTTGAAGGTTTGGGGCCAAAATTCTCACCGGAAGAATCGGTGGCTGAGAACTCCGTTAACCTAAGGTTAGCAAGTTCTCAGCCATTGGGTCTATCAGTTTCTTTCAACATGGTGAATGTAAGGGAACTTTAAAATAAACTTTTTAAGCTTACTTGAGTTTCCAGGTGTTGGGACACCTGCAAGCTGTTAAATTTTGGAAGAATGCCAGATGTGGCAACAGAATCTTAAAATCTTCTTTAAATCTCCCTTTAAGAGAGCTTTTAATTTTTTTTAATTATTATTAAAAACCTTTATTATTGCAGAGGGTCAGCAACCCGACCCTTGTCATTTGTGGAAGAAATTAGGCTTCCAGATGCCCTCACCTGAGAGTGGTTGCAGGGGTCTATGTGTAACGACTTTGAGGAGCAATGTACCCAGGTTTGGTTAGTGACCTTCTTCTGGAAGAGGGGTTTTGTGTTCCTAGCTGAATACGGGACTGGTAACCGGTGCTATGATAAACGGTCCAGCCTGCAGCATGACCATCTGCCGTCTTGACTCCGCACCCTCTATTTTTGGGATGTGGTCACCTTCACGAAGGTAAAAGGCTGCAAGGGGTGGTATGTGGTTGGTGTAAGTGGAGTCGCCACTGCAGTCCAATAGAGGCAGTGTCGCACCCTGTACCAGGTAACCACAGACTTCCCTAGGGCACTGAAGGATTTCCCACAGCGAGTAAACCACCTACACACAACACCTTCCACTCCAGGCCTGTAGGGGGAGCCCAACTGGTTGCCTTAAGCCAGTTCCCCCTATAAATACAGGTTCTGGAGGGAGATCAGCAGAGTGTGCAGTCACTATAGAACTGTGAAGAGCTTAGTGAGCTGAGCTGTTACTGGAGCCATGCTAGGCCCAGACTGGTACACACCAGAGACAGTGGTAGACCCGCAGAGTAGGGGTCGAAGGCAGAGGAGAGAAACGTGTTACAGGGGGCAGAGGAGTCATACCGACTCACCCCATCAGAGTTCCAGTCACTGGAGTCCGAGTCTGCAGGGACAGAACAGATAGATCCAGCAGAGAATCCAGCACCATGAGGAGGCTTAGCTTCCCGGACACCCGCAGCACCAACAGTTGAGAGCAAGGGACCGTGGAGAGAGACGGCGGTAGCCCAAGAGAGAGCCCTCAGTGCAGCAACCCGGGTGTGGAGAGAGGAGAGAGAGAAGTAACGGTCCGGTCAGGTTCCATGCCTGCCAGACTCCAAACAGGAAAGCTAAAGTAAGGAGGCCTACAACCCTACTCGCTGTGGAGATCCCAAAGTGTTATCCCTAAAACCGGACGTGTATACCCGTAACAGAGCATCAGTAAAGGTACCAAAAGACTTTTATGTGGTGTGTGTCCCTCCTTCCATCCGCACCACACCGACTGCGCTCCCCTAGTCCAACCTTGCACAGAAACGACTGTGCTACCCTATTCCATCATAACAACTCACAGCCCCGGGGACCACACTTCTCCTGTAGGGAGCCACTACATCTTGCTGCCGCCCATCACCCCGGAGGCCCAAGCAGCGCCGGTGTCATCACCAGAACCTACAGGTGGTGTCACGACTTGACATTTTTATTATTTTCTTTTTCCCCATTTTTCACTGCTCCCCCAGGCCCACGGCCTCAGGCACCGCTACCCGTGACTTCCCCCAGACCGCGCCTGAGAGTCCGAGTCACCCCCGGGCCTGGACCGGACAGCAGCAGGAGACTGACATAGAAAGGATGGAGCGTCGTCTGATGGCCAGGCCTGACCATGCTAGCCAGCAAGCTGGAGTGAAACCCACTGGGGCCAGAGAGGATGAAGGTCCTGTTAGGGTTGCCTGAGTTCCTCCGCTGTGTGCTAGAGGGGTTGGCTGTCACCTAACTCCTCTGTCTCCTTCTCCAATGGTGGCCATGATGTGGTGTGCTGGGGTCAGGTGGTGGGGGAGAATGCCCATGGAGTAATAGCTCCTATGAACCCCTCAAGAACATCCGGGAGCTGCCTACATTATAGAACCAGTATGTCCAGCAGATCATAGGTGAAGCTGTGGGGACAGTGGAAGGCTTCACAAAAGGTATCCAATTAAAGAGGACTGTCCTAAAAAAAGACCTGTTGGTGTATCACTGACCCATTGTAAGAAATGTCCCTGCTGGGACCCTGCATCATGCAGGATGTAAAGTTGCAGGCTGATAGCCTTGCCGTAAGTCATGGAGTTGCCCTGTTGGACAGATAAGGACTGTTTGGAATCCTGTCAAGAGCAAGGCCTAGTTTTTTTGCCTCATTGCCAGGATGGCCTAATTTTATTTTTCCCTTACCAAGTTTAGCACCAGTTGTGCTTCCTCCTGCTGGATTATTGGGACTGCAGCCTTGAGGCTACACCTCAAAGCCCTAAATGGACTGTGGTCTACATAGATTGGGCCCTAAATGGACTGTGCTCAACATGGACTGGGCCCTTAATGGACTGTGCCCCATTATATTGCTTGCCTGTACCTCATTTTCATGATCTCTGTCAATCTTTGTGGGACTTGCTGGGTCTTCAGAACTGTTGTGTGAAATGGGGAAAATTGGAGGTCTCGATGTGGCAGCTGGGTCATTTATTTGCAAAGTTAAAAAACTGTGAAGGACTCATTCATATGCTGATGCTCCCTGTATTATGCTATAGCAAAAATGAGAGAATGGTGTCCAATGCCTACGTGAGCCTTTGTGGACTTTGTGCTCCTAGTTTTCTGTTTCAGAGAAAAATGGACTTGGACTCTATAGCGTAGGGGTCTCAACCCGGTGAGACGGGGGTCGAGACGACCCAAAGAAAAAAGGTAAAAGATTTTTATAATGTTTTACTTGTGTTTTATGTTTTATGGCTTCCAGGTATCCACTATGGCTGAACACAGCCATGGTTAAAAAGAAGAGGTATATGGGGGGAGGGTGTCCAGTGTCCCAATGAAGTCTTTGCCCCCCTGAAGACATCACTGTTACTATATATATTTATACTATATGATAGCCCAATGTCGTCGCATTGGGAGGGCAGTGACATCATGTTTGGGGCGTGCTCTATGGCATTGGGGGCAGCAGCCATCACTCTCCCCTGTGCAGTTTTTCCCATCAGCTGGTTTTCCCCTTCGCTCCCCCCTGTGCTGCCTCATCTCTTCCCCCCTGTGCTGCCTCATCTCTGCCCCCCTGTGGTCGCACTCTGCCCCCTTCCCTGTGCTCGCTCTCTGCCCCCCCCCCCCGTGCTGCCTCATCTCTGCCCCCCCTGTGCTCACGCTCTGCCCACCCCGTGCTGCTTTGTATCTGCCCCCCCGTGCTCACTCTCATATGGTGGCAGCGTATGAGGAGGAGTATGGTGGCATAAGGAATTGGTGCAGCTCCTTGTTCGGCGGGCTACGGAGTGAGTGGGGTGAGCTGGCTGTGGGCTGAGTGGAGTGAGTGCAGGGTGAGCAGGATGGCTGAGTGCAGGTGTATTGAGTGCATGCAGGGTGCATGTGATCTGAGTGAGTGCGGGGTAACCATGGTGTAGGCTGAGTGAGTGCGAGGGCAGAGTGAGTGCGGACTGAGTGAGTGCTGGGACTGAGTCAGTGCTGGGGCAGAGTGGTAGAGTTAGTGCAGGATGGGTGAGTGCTGGGGGCAGAGTGGGTGCTGGGGCAGAGTGAGTGCAGGGTGAATGCTGGGGCAGAGTGAGTGTTGGGGCACAGTGAGTGCTGAGGCCTGAGTGAGTGCTGGGGGCTGAGTGCTGGGAGCATAGTGAGTGCTACGGCTGAGTGAGTGTTGGGCCCTGAGTGAGCGTGGGGCTGATTGAGTGCTGTGAGCTGGGTGAGTGGTGGGGGCTGGTAAGTGCTGGGGCAGAGTGAGTGCTGGGGATGAGTGAGTGCTGGGACCAGAGTGAGTGCTGGGGCCTGAGTGAGTGCAGGGGCTGAGTGAGTGCAGGGACTGCATAAGTGCTAGGGGCTGAGTGAGTGCAGGGGCTAAGTGAGTTCAGGGTGAGTGCTGGGTCTGAGTGAGTGCTGGGGTGAGTGAGTGCTGGGTGAGTGCAAGCTGAGTGCGGGGGCAGAGTGAGTGCAGGGGCAGAGTGAGTGTGGGGGCAGAGTAAGTGCTGGGGCTGAGTGAGTGTGGGTGAGTGAGTGCTAAGGCAGAGTGAATGTAGGCTGACCATGGTGTGGGGTGAGTGGGCTGCAGCTGCATTACCTGGCTGCTCTCTGCTCCCCCATCTGTTCTGCTTAAGGACCTATGATGACATCATGGTCATGTGACCTGGTTCCGACCATGATAGTGATGTCTCCACAGGTCCTGTAAGTCTAGGGGGATAGCTGGCTGTCGGCTGCGGCGTCGGGTTAGTGAGGGGGACTGGGCAGCGGTGATCAGGTGGGGGTTCACCAGGTGGACTGCTGGGAGCAGGCGGGGAGAGCATGCAGGGCTGCGGCTGCTATGTCCATACCCATCACTTGGGTGTACAAATATGGCATGGTCGGAAGTGACATAGGTGGACAACCAGATGGAATTGGATGAGCCACTTCACAATTATATAATTAGATATGTGTGTCTTTTAGACTTATTTTGAATAGTCTATGCTAAGTGACTATTTGAAAATGATCAGTGTTTCTGTAAGGGTACCTTTACACACCGCAACGGCGGTGAGAACTATTGACGGCGATATGTTGCCTTGCAATAATCGCCGTCCAAATCTCTTCCAATTGCGACGTGTAATTGGGGAATTTGGTGGCGATTTGTCGCCTCGCCACGATCGCCTGATTTCAGAACACACTGAAATCAGGCGACCGTGGCGAGACGACAAATCGCCGCCAAATTCCCCAATTACACGCCGCAATTGGGAGGGATTTGGACGGCGACTATTGCAAGGCGACATATCGCCGTCTATAGTTTTACCGCGGTTGCGGTGTGTAAAGGTACCCTAACATAAATATGAAAATTACCAACTAATGATTTTTTTCACAAATTAGGTACCAACAAGTGATTTTTCTAAAACTCTGCAACAGTAAAGATTTTTACTTCACTCCTTGTATGCTGGACTGTTTGAGCAAAGTAAGAGGTGCTTTGATACTCCCCTACAGATGCTGGAGAACAAGCCACAGGCCTGTGGCCTGAAGGTGTCCGGTTTGGAAATGCAAGACACTACACACACTCCTGTAGCACAGGGCTGACAACTACAGTCCTCAAGGGCCTAAACAGTGCATGTTTTTAGGATTTGCTTAGCATTGCACAAGGTGTTTGAATCATCACCTTTGCAGGTGATTAAATTACCATCTGTGCATTGCTATGGAAATCCTGAAAACTTGCACGTTGCAGCCTGAGGACTGCAGTTGCTCACCCTTGCTCTAGAAGTCTCTGTAGAGATAGCCAGGGGCAAAGCAAGAAGAATCTTTGAGCCCTTCCACTGCAACTATGGATCTCCCTGGACTCTTTTACAAGCATATGGAGGGTCACGTTCACAGAAAGCATCTTCCATATGACATGAGAGTAGGCATGCAGGCACTGGTGACCGTGTGACAAGCAGTGCCATCCCAAAGATTATTGAAGTTCAGACTCGAGGGATCATACAGGAGCTATCCTGCACCTATGAACTGCACTGAATTCCATGACGTCATTGCTCCTCACAGGCACACTATCTCATGATGCCGGTGAGATATTCCTGCTACATCTCACACGATATGGCAGCTCTTGTGAGACTGCAAATGTTATGAGCACTGGTCCCACTAAGTGTATCTCAGGTCACATAGCTAAATTTCCTGCTGCATGATATCCCTTGTGCAACCTGAGCAACATCAGTGAAGTCACAGCTTGTCACACAGCCGGGAGCCATACAGTGCATGCTGTCCCAACATATGGAGGATACAGTCACTGATCTTGCCACCATATGCTGGGACTACTTCAGGATTTACTTGGGTTTCATGTTTGTTTTTTGTTTTTTTAAAAATTACATGCTTTTTTTTGTTGTTGGGTGGAATGGGAGACTTGTAAAAAATGAATTTTAATGATAAAAAATGGTGAAAGAGGAATGTATTGGGGGAGTGTATTTTCAAATCAAATATTTACTGGTGTGGTTATAAGTATAATTACTGACTTGGTTAGTAATGTCGGCTGAGATTACCCAGCTAACATCAACTCCAAATACCGTTATTCTGTTTGTCAACGCACCAGGTCAGCAACAAAGCAGGAGCAAAACGCCATAGGTGGCACATGTAATAAAGGCACCACTCCTGGGACAGCTGTTGCCTGCTAATTTTTTTAAAGATTCTAAAATCTTTTAATATTTTAAAGATTACTCTAGTTTTCAGCTGTTCAAGTGGATGAGATGGTTGAATGGATAGATGCATGGATAGATAAATACACAGAAAGAATAGATGATAGATTTATAGATAGATGTAAAAAAATAGATTTTAACCCCTTTCCGACCTATGACGTTATAGAGACGTCATGAAAGTCGGTGACTTCCTGACTCATGACATCTCTATAACGTCATGGGTTGTTTGCGCTCCTGCAGCTCCGGTGACCGGCTCAGTGACAAGTCACCGAGCTGTAGGAGCGCAAGCATTATACTTTAGCCCAGGGGTAGTGGCTTAGCCCCCCATGGCTAAACTCGCACTGATTGGCTGTTGAAATTGAGACTGTCAATTAGAGCGAGTCCCCCCCTCCAGATCTGATTGGAGCACTCAAATCAGATCTGGAGGGGCGGGATGGCAAGTGCCCTCCCCTTCCTAGCTGCCTCCTGCTCCAGGGCCCCCCGCGATCCCTTTCTACCCCCCCCACCGAGCGGTAACAGTAAATGACTGTTACCACTGGCGGGCTGCACCACCTGTCAGCTTCCTCAGCCCCTTCCTGGTGCAATCACGGAGGGGGCTGAGAAGGCTGACACCCTCCCCCCTGTGCCCCTTTCCCATCCCCCCTTTCACTTTCCGGCGGGCTGCACCTGCCGGGCAGCTCGGTGTGGGCCCCTCCTAATCTCCCGGACTCCTTCTCCTGGATGAGGTAAGTATGTATGTATGTATGGATGGGTGGGTGCATTCATGGGTGGATGGGTGGATGGATGGGTGAGTGGGTGCATGCATGCATGGGTGGATGGATGGGTGAGTGGGTGCATGCATGCATGGGTGGATGCATGGGTGCATGCATGGGTGGATGGATGGATGTGTGCATGATGGGTGGATGGATGTGTGCGTGCATGGATGTGTGAATGCATGGATAGTTGTGTGCATGCATGGATGTGTGGTGTGTGTGTGTGTGTGTACATGCATGTGTGCATGGATGGATGTTGCATGCATGGATGTGTGCGTGCGTGGTTGCATGCGTGGATGTGTGGATGTGTGCGTGCATGGATGGATGTGCGCATGAATGGATGTGTGCATGGATAGGTGTGTGTGTGCATGGATAGATGTGTGTGTGCATGCGTAGATGTGTGCATGCGTGGATATTGGCATGAGTGGATGGGTGCATGGATGGATGTGTGCGTGGATGTTTGCGTGCATGGTGGGATGTGTGCATGCATGGATGTGTGCGTGCGTGGATGTGTCTGTGCGTGGATACGTGCGTGGATGTGTGCGTGGTAGATGTGTGGATGTGTGAGTGCATTGAAGGATATTACATGGATGTGTGCATGGATGGATGTGTGCATGCATGGATGTGTGCATGCATGGATGTGTGAATGCATGGATGTGTGCATGCATGATGGATGTGTGCATGCGTGGATGCGTGCATGGATGCGTTAATGTATGCTTAGATGGATGTGTGCATGGATGGATCTGTGCATGGATAGAAGTGTGTGTTTGCATGCGTGGATGGGTGCATGCGTGGATGATGAGTGCATGGGTGGATGGATGAGTGCAACAAGGGATCAAGTGTCCTCTTGTCATAGTCTCTGGGATATAGTCATGGTGCACTGTATGACAGATCATTGCCATACAGTGCACCATAACTCTGACCCCAGAGACTGTAGAAAGAGGACACGTGATCCCTTGCTGCAGTCTCTGGATTGAGCAAAGGCGATCGAGCGTCGTGGGACCTTGGTTGTGGACTACGTTGGAGGCAATGGAGCATCGTGGGACCTTAGTTGTGGACTACGTCGGAGGCGATCAAGCGTCGTGGGACCTTCGTTGTGGACTACGTCGGATCTTTATAATAAAAATGGAGTCCGAATTTTGTTTGTGTTTTTTTTTTCAAATAAAAAGATTTTTCTCTGTGTGGTGTATTTTTTTTGACTATTTACTAGAGATTCCTAATGGCCTGGTCTAACATTGGCCCGACATTATAAATCTCGGGCTTAGTGCCAGCTGCCAATAAAAAGCTGGCATTAATCCCTTTATTACCCAGTTTGCCACCGGCACCAGGGCAACTGGAAGAGCCTGGGTACAGCACCAGAAAATTGCTCTTCAATGAATGCACCATTTTCTGGGCTGCAATTCGCAGCATATGGGGCCCAGAACGCTTTGGCCTCTCCATGCTGAGGATTCCAGCCCCCAGCTGCCTAGTTGTACCTGGCTGAGCCAAAAATATGGCGGAGCCCACGTCATTGTTTTTTTTAGAATTAGTTCTAGAAATAAAAAAAAAATGGGCTTCGCTGTATTTTTGGTTGCCAGCCAGATACAACAAGGCAGCTGGTAGTTGCTGGCAGTCTGTAGCTGCAAAGTTATACCTGGCTGGACCAAAAACATATTGGAGTCCCATGTCATTTTTTTCTAAAATCAGTTCTAGAAATATATAAAAAATGGCCTTCTCTGTATTTTTGCTTGCCAGCCAATTGGAATTGTTAGCGGACACCATGTCACGTATGGAGAGCCCCTGTGTGCCTAAACATTGGAGCTCCCCCACAAGTGACCCGATTTTGGAAACTAGACCCCCCAAGGAACTTATCTAGATGCATAGTGAGCACTTTGAACCCCCAGGTGCTTCACAAATTGATCAGTAAAAATGAAAAAGTACTTTTTTCCACAAAAAAATATTTTTTCATTTTTACGGATTAATTTGTGAAGCACCTGGGGGTTCAAAGTGCTCACCACCCATCTAGATAAGTTCTCTGGGGGAGTCTAGTTTCCAAAATGAGGTCACATGTGTCGGAGCTTTAATGTTTAGGCACACAGGGGCTCTCCAAACCGACATGGTGTCCGCTAACAAGTTGAGCTAATTTTCCATTCAAATTGTTAGCGGACACCTTGATGCGTTTGGAGAGCCCCTGTGTGCCTAAACATTAGAGCTCCCCCACAAGTGACCCCATTTTGGAAACTAGACCCCCCAGGGAACTTATCTAGATGGATGGTGAGCACTTTGAACCCACAGATGTTTCACAAATTGATCCGTAATAATGAAAAAGTACTTTTTTTCACAAAAATTTTCTTTTAGCCTAACGTTTTTCATTTTCACATAGGCAAAAGGATAAAATTCATCCTAAAATTTGTTGGGCAATTTCTCCTGAGTACATTGATACCTCATATGTGGTCATAAACCACTGGGCACATGGCAGGGCTCAGAAGTGAAGGAAAATGAAGTCCAAAAGTCAAATTGAGCTCCTTCTCTTATGAGCCCTGCCGTGCGCCCAAACATTGGTTTATGACCACATATGAGGTATCGGTGTACTCAGGAGAAGTTACCCAAAAATTTTAGGATCCATTTTATCCTGTTGACCATGTGAAAATGAAAGAATTAAGGCTAAAAGAAAAATTAAAATGGCCATTTTTTTCCTTCCACGTTGCTTTAGTTCCTGTGAAGCACCTGAAGGGTTAATAATCTTCTTGAATGTAGTTTTGGATAGCTTGAGGGGTGCAGTTTGAAGGGTGTCATTTTTGGGTGTTTTCTGTCATGTACACCCCTCAAAGGGACTTAAATGAGATGTGGTCACTAAAAAAATGGTTTTGTAAATTTTGCTGGAAAAATGAGAAATTGCTGATGAACTTTGAACCCTTATAACTTCCTACCAAAAAAATATTTTTTTCCAAAATTGTGCTGATGTAAAGTAGACATGTGGGAAATGTTATTTATTAACTATTTTGTGTCACATAACTCTCTGGTTTAGCAGAATAAAAATAAAAAATTAGAAAATTGCGAAATTTTCTAACTTTTTGCCAAATTTTAGATTTTTTCACAAATAAACATAAAAATTATTGACCTGAATTTACCACTATCAGGAAGCCCAATATGTCATGAAAAAAACTATCTCAGAATCGCTAAGATCCGTTGAAGCGTTCCAGAGTTATTACCTCATAAAGGGACACTGGTCAGAATTGACAAAAATGCCAAGGTCTTTAGGGTCAAAATAGATCATGAAGGGGTTAAGATAGATGAATAGTTAGATTTATAGATAGATAGATAGATAATGTCAAACAACTTTATAATGTCCCACCCCTTTATATATTGTGCCTTTCATATTGCTCTAAAAGGGTGTTTAGCCTTGTATTTAGCTAAAAATAAATAATTAAGAAAACAAAACCGACGTGGGGTACAGCAGACAGCTGCAGCCTGCAGACCACAGTTGGTGGCTTAACCTTGGCTGGTAATCCAAAACAGAGGTCACCCCAATCTATTTTTTTAAATTATTTATATATAATAACATAATTTGAAAAAAGTGGGGTAGGGTCCCCCTATTTTTGATTACCAGCCAAGGGAAAGCCAACAGGTATGGTATTCTCACGGTGGGAAGGGCCATCTTTCATGGGCCCTCATCACCCTAAAAATAGCAGGCCACATCCGCCCCAGGACTGGCACCTCCATAAGAGGCGCCATTGCAGGAGCTTCGCCTTTGCTCTTCTCGATAACCTGGTGCGGTGGCAGTCATGGTAATAGAAGGGATTAATGACAGATGAGTATTGTCAGCTGTTATTAACCCCTGGATTGGTAATGTTGAGGTGTCTATGATACCTTCACATTATCAATCCAGTGTATAAATACCGTATATACTCGTGTATAAGCCGACCCGTGTATAAGCCGACCCCCTACATTTGCCCCCAAAACCTGGGAAAACCTATTGACTCGTGTATAAGCCGAGGGTGGACCGTAGCACAAGTATACAGCCCCCAGCAGTGTGGTATAAGCAGCCTCCCCAGTGGTAGTATACAGCAGCAGCCCCAGTGGTATATACAGCAGCAGCCCCAGTGGTAGTATACAGCAGCATCCCCAGTGGTAGTATACAGCAGCCCCAGTGGTAGTATACAGAAGCCCCAGAGGTATATACAGCAGCCCCAGTGGTAGTATACAGAACCCCAGAGGTATATACAGCAGCCCCAGTGGTAGTATACAGAAGCCCCAGAGGTATATACAGAAGCCCCAGATGTATATATAGCAGCCCCAGTGGTAGTATACAGAAGTTCCAGAGGTATATACAGCAGCCCCAGTGGTAGTATACAGAAGCCCCAAAGGTATATACAGCAGCCCCAGTGGTAGTATACAGAAGCCCCTAGAGGTATATACAGCGCCCCAGTGGTAGTATACAGAAGCCCCAAGGTATATACAGCAGCCCCAGTGGTAGTATACAGAAGCCCCAGAGGTATATACAGAAGCCCCAGATGTATATACAGCAGCCCCAGTGGTAGTATACAGAAGTCCCCCGAGGTATATACAGCACCCCAGTGGTAGTATACAGAATCCCCAAGGTATATACAGCAGCCCCAGTTGTAGTATACAGAAGCCCCTAGAGGTATATACAGCATCCCCAGTGGTAGTATACAGATGCCCCAGAGGTATATACAGGCCCCCCCCATCAGTATACAGCAGCCCCAGTGGTAGTATACAGTGCCCCAGAGGTATACAGCCCCCATCTATATACAGCAGCCCCAGTGGTAGTATACAGATGCCCCAGAGGTATATACAGGCCCCCCCCATCAGTATACAGCAGCCCCAGTGGTAGTATACAGATGCCCCAGAGGTATATACAGGCCCCCCCATCAGTATACAGCAGCCCCAGTGGTAGTATACAGATGCCCCAGAGGTATATACAGGCCCCACCATCTATATACAGCAGCCCCAGTGGTAGTATACAGATTCCCCAGAGGTATATACAGGCCTCCCCCACCATCAGTATACAGGCCCCCCCCGCGCAATCCTGTAAAGGAAGAGATTAGTATACTTATCCCTCCGCTGTCCCGCTGCCGCTGTCCCGCCGCCATCGCGATCCTCCATCTTCTTCCGGCTTCCTCCTCGGTCGCGGAGACATCGACGTCATTGCCTGCGCCCACCGGAGGAAGCCGGAAGAAGACGGAAGACACTGGATGAAGATGGAGGAGCGTGATGGCGGCGGCGGGACAGCGTCAGCGGGACAGCGGAGGGATAAGTATACTAATCTCTTCCTTTACAGGATTGCGGCGGGGGGCCCTGTATACTGATGGGGGGCACTGTATACTGTATACATTGTATACAGTATACAGTGACTCGCGTATAAGCCGAGGAGGGGACTTTTCAGCCCAATTTTTGGGCTGAAAAACTCGGCTTATACGCGAGTATATACGGTAGTTAAAAAACACAAACACAGACACGGAGAAAACATCCTTTAGAAATAAAACACAAGGAGAAAAATCCTTTATTGGAAAGAAAATACACTGTCAACTCATTACCACCCATTTATTAGGCCTAAACATACCCTTCATCAATAATCCGTGTCCAGGCACATGAGACAATTACAGAGTCAGCACACTGCAGCAGCTCGCTCTCACTGACAGCCAGCTGTGAGAGGTGATGTCAGACAGTTCATCTCCGGTCACAGCAGAAATACCGTGTTAACCCTGCCAGCTGTTACCATGGTGACCGCAGATGAACTGTCTGACATCACCGCTCACATCCATGGTTCATTGCGAGGTGGGAGTCACACTGGAGGAGAGACATGTGAGACTCACATGAGACATTTGAGACTTGCATGAGTTTCACATGCATCACCCTGAACGGCCACATGCTCTATGGACAGAAGCCAGCAGTTCCAAAGAAATACTTGCAGATTCATGCTCCTGTCATAGCGATGTAGCTGTGTCGTCTGTTTCACTGGATATCATGCTGCGTGGATTACCGTTGGAGCTGAATATGTTTGGGCTTAATAAATGTGAAAACGAGTTGTCTGTATGTTTTATTTCTAATAAAAAACAGAGACACAGAGAAAAATCCTTTAACTATTTACTCACCAGATTGGTAATGTGGGTAATCATAGACACCTCAACATTAACAATCCAGGGGTTGATGACAGCTGACATTACTCCTTTGTCATTAACCCTTTCTATTACCCCATTTGCCACTGCACTAGGGCATCGGGATGAGCCAGAATGAAGCACCAGGACATGGTGTTTCTAATGAATGTGCCATATTGTGAAGCAGCTGAGGGCTGCTATTCTTACCCTACAAAAGTGTAATAACTGTGTTTCTCCCCAGGGTAAGAATACCAACCCACATCTGTGTGCTTTATCTTGGCTGCTTTCAAAATTAGGTGGGACCCCACGTCAATTTTTTCACTTATTTATTATTACAGTAATTTGAAATCAGTTTGGTTGCCATACTGGCAACCAGAAGTTACCTCAGGGGAAATGGTGTATCAGTGTCCGCGCTGCTGAAATCCCAAGAAAACGATCCGGAAACCATATGTAGGTTGCATCAATCATCCATTTATTGATGCAACCTACATATGGTTTCCGGATCGTTTTCTTGGGATTTCAGCAGCGCGGACACTGATACACCATTTCCCCTGAGGTAACTTCTGGATGATTCCCACGTGCATGTGGAAGGTGGAAGTCCTGCAGCAGCTGCATTTAATGCCAAATGCTTTTACACCAGTTGTGGGTCTCACAACTGTGCTAGGTGAGTGAATTCATACCCACCGCATACATTAGTGTCACTAGTGAAAGGGCACTATTGCGCCTCTTGTTCCCCCCCCTATTTTTTTACTTTGATACTGGCAACCAATCACACACAGCGGCAGAAAGAGTGAGAGGGGGTTTCTGACTTTAACCAATCAAGGGGGGAAGCAGTGATTATGTCTGACGTTCATGAACGGGCCGGAAAAAGGCTGACAGTGGTGCTGAAGCTTGGTAAGTAATAGTCTAGGAAGCTAATGGCTGTGCCAAACAGCTCCACTGTAAAACAGTTTGAGCTGAGTTTGCCAGCTTTTGGGACCCTTGAAAGTATTTTCTATACCCTTGACTTTGCCTCCCAATGATTTGAATGGGGTTCAGAAGTTCGGCAAACTGTTTGTCAATCTATTCGTTGAATGTATGCCTGTTTGGTGAACCGAATATGAACTTCAAAAAGTTCGCTCATCTCTAGTACAGACATTACAATACAGTGATTATGTAAATGCTTAATAAGAGAGGCTAATCCTGATTGGTTATGTAGTTGACTCTCCCTGGGGTTTGGGGTACTCGGATCCCGGGAGTTGATGCTGGATCCTGTCACCGGTGGTCGATGCCTGGGTCCATGGCCCAGGTGGTCGCTGAAAAGTGTAAAAGTAAAATAATAGAAGTGTATTGTTCATGACGCTACCTGCAGTGCCTGATGATGACACCAGCGCTGCTTCAGACCTCTGGGGGGATGGTGTTATTGCAGCCGGTTAGTCTTGCAGGCAAAGCAGTGTCCCCAGGGCAGTGATGCTGTATTAACTGGAAGGCAGCTCTGCAGGCGAGAAGCTGTCTGCTCCCTCGCAGCGATAAGAACGACACACCACACATAACTGAGACTCTGTACAAGTTTACTGGTCACTTTCAAGTTCAACAACAGGTCTACA
The DNA here is from genome assembly GCA_033576535.1 of Allobates femoralis. Classification (NCBI taxonomy): domain Eukaryota; kingdom Metazoa; phylum Chordata; class Amphibia; order Anura; family Aromobatidae; genus Allobates; species Allobates femoralis. Next base: position 435,183,533 of record JARQOC010000001.1, read on the forward strand.
ATCACGGATAGCTGGCCTGGGTAGTTGATGCGCACCTAGGGCTCGGGTACTCGGCTCTCGGGCTCGGATTCAATCTGGGAAGTCACGAATGGCTATTCCAAAGCCGTGGCCCTGGGGGTCAACTGAATTAAAGGGGGGAGTTATTATTTACAAGGGATTATTTATAAGTTGTCTTCGTGATGCCACCTGCTGAATCTGGTGATGTTCACCAGCGCCGCCACAGTCCTCCAGTGGTGGTGGTATTGCGGCTTAGATGGAATAGTCCCCGCAGGCGGGACTGAACCACCGGGGCAGTGATGCTGTAATAAAGCAGTTTATAATGGAAGAATGCAGCAGAGTCAAGACTTCACTTCACCGGATAACTTTACTTGAAAAACTTCATTCAGTAATACAGTCTTTCAGCAGTTATTAGTGGTACAACGGCAAATGTTCTGGATGCTGCAGTTGGGGTCTCTGGCTGTAGATGGAACCCTCCTTTATGTTCCTTTCTTTTTCTTCTTTTCTGTTCCCAGTGTTGTGAAGCTAGTCTCTTATAGATAACCTGGCCTCCTGCTGCTTCTGGTTCTGTCTCCTCTCCCTTTTACCCTTTCGGGTTAACCTTCTGTCTGAATGTCGCAGGCGCTTACTGCGGTTCTAGTTCCCCTCTTGTAGGTTCCTGGAGAGTCAGAGCTGTATTTGTAATATCCCTGTTTAATGGATTTTCTGTGAGCCTTAAAGGACCTCACAGTTGCGAGCTCCCGTACCTGGTTTCCTTCCTTTCGGGGCAAACTCTACTGTTACTCAATCCCCTTCTTAGAGTGAACCCTGCTTCTGAGTTTCTTTCCCTCTCTTTCTTTCTCTGTTTCCTCGGATCTTTGCTTTCTGGGGTCCCTCAGCCGAGGTGACCCTCTTTGCTCCTTCAGGCTGGCTTCCTGGCTCCTCCACTGCTACTCCATCTTCCCTCTCTCTCTCACTCTCCGATTGAGACTCACTAGTTCCCCCCAGAGGCCACTATATCTCCTCCTGGGGTCCCTCCCACCTACTATCCTAGTGTGTGGGTGTTAGGTCTAGAGTTCCATCTAGTGACCATAGTTCCAACTGCAGTGGAGTACTACACCGCTTTTCTGGGTGCAGTACCCCTTTGTGGCACCTACGTAGTGGGGCGCCACATAGTGACCAATGAATGGGGTGTTCGTCCATGGCTCTCAAAGATGTTACTCTTGGCTTCACCCTCTGTTCTTCCTAGTATTGAAGTCTGGTGTGCGTGGAACCCGACCTGACCTCCTGCTCTCTCCTCTGTAACTCTACGCTCGTGTAGGAACCTTCTCCAGATTGCCGCACCTCTGGGGATTTTCCGTGGGTCCTGGCTCCTTGTTTGACTACTGTTACAGGTGACCGGGAGGCTAAAGACTCCTCGGTCTGACCGGTGTTGGCTGCTCAGAGTTAGACTTGCCTGCACCGCTTCCTGAGCTGGTAATCTGCTCCGTGGACTGGGATCCTCCCAGACTGGTAAGTAGACGGTCTGACACTGGGTGTTAGCACACACCCTCATGCTCCCCCTTTCTCATCTGGGTCACCGCTCTTTCTGGGTGCCCTCCCTGTACATCCCCTGAAGGGTCCTTCTTGACTTCTCTTCTACTCCTCATTCTCGTTCTACAGTCTCTCTCGTTTCCCGCTCTCCACTACCCACCTATATAACCTCCCACTGGGACCGGATACCCTGGTAACAGGGTTAACCAATTGGCCCCCTGAGCTAGGTTTGTGGATGCAGGGTGAAAGCCACATACGAACCTCCCCCTTCACTGGCCACAGGAATATCGCACACTCTGGTCTGGGTGCAGTACCCCTTTGTGGTGCACCAACCAGTGGGGCGCCACATAGTCACTCTGAGAATTTTTGTTGGTCTACAGAACATCACTTCTTCCTGTTTTCCATTAAAGGAGCAGGAAACTGTTTCCAAATTATGCTTTTTAAATACTAGGAGCCATATGCTGACACAAAACAGAACGAGCATGTCTGAAATAGCAACTCCAGTGCTGATAGGCTAATTAAAGTAAAATTATATGGAATATAGGCTGTGGTTACACGAGTATATGAAGAATCAATTGCTATTGAGGTAAACTTGGAAGATTTTTGTCTGTATTATCATCCGTATACCATATGTGTATCTGTATTTTATGTTTGTGTGCCATTTTTGTGATATCCGTGAGGCATCCGTATTTATACATCAACATTTTCAAATGTACATGGTTGAATACAGTTTCCTAGATTAATAATGTCAATGTAGTCATAAAAATCGAATGCTATACGATTGATCTATATGGGATCTGTTTTTTTTGCAGATCTATGGACTTGAAATTCTACTTCTCATTGACATCAATGTAAAAAAAACATATTTCAGATAGTCAGAAAGGGAATTGATGAAGACCAGTGCACTAGTCGTCCCAAAGAAATATATATGATCTATTATTATCAGTTTTAATATTCAATGACATACCTGCGGAAAAAAAATTGTATAACTACATACCAGTATAGGATCCAAGAAGAATATAAATAACAGTGTTTGATGGCCGGCCAGAGGTACTGTTTCCAGTTTGAGTGATATCAGCTGGGCAGTCACCTGCCCCACATATAGTTTGATTTAGAGTTACCAGACCTGAAAACAAGATTTCAATATTTAATCTGTTAAAAGTTTTGTCATACAGTAACCTCTCTAAATATAGCATATTATATACGGTACATGTAAATGTCAAAGCAAGGCTTTTCTGCTTTGGGCCACTCCTGCAGTGTGCCTATGCGTTACATGAACATCCATTCATGTGAATTTTATGATGAGGCTCTGTCAGTGGTTGCTTGGCATGTCAAAAAATGGCTACCATGGGCAGGCTTGGCACTAGCCACTCTGCTTATGAGATCCCAAGGATTGCCCTAGCTTTTAATCTTTAACCGTTGTATGGACTTGGGTTGGGACCATGCAGTCACCTGGAGTCAGTGCAAACTGGCTGGAGTTGTCAGGTAGCCGGGTCACAACCAGGAAGGAGACAGCAATTTAACAGTCTGTGGAGCGCTAGGATCAGGAAGAGTCAGGGAGATGGAAATATTTGTAAAAAGGTTTTATTTACCTCTTACAAGCCAGAACCCATTTCCGCAGCACAGCGCTGCCTTCATCAGGTCATGTAAGAGCTCTTGCATAACCTGATGAAGGCACCGCTGTGCTGCAGAATTGAATTGCTGTCTCCATTATCCATACCTTTGGGTAATACCTGCAGGAGCAGCTCTGGGCAGAAGGAGAATCTTCAAACATCGTTCCTAAAGCACAGGACCTGCTGGAAGAAGATTGCATTCACCACTGAAGGACCTGTGATGATGTATTTCTGGTTAGGTCACATGACCACAGCATAGATCTCCAGGCTATGTGGATACTGCCAGCTGTCCCTGCAAACACCTCCAAGGAGGAGGCATAACACTGAGGCGATACACTGCAGTTGTGCAGGGCATGCACAACCACCTATGGTGAGTGGCCACACGGCCCCTTCCAACAAATTTCCCTTGTTTAAACTTCCTTCACATGCGCTCCCACCCCCCTTTCTTGTCTTACAACCAGGAAGGAAGCCAATATACAAAGTCAGAAAATAGAAGAATAGTCAGGAAATGAGCCTAGGTAAGTAAGAGAAAAATGTACTAGAACAACTGGAGCTGCGATCAAGTGGTTGGAACCAGGCAAGTAAACTATAACTAAAACTCCTATCCGTAAGCTGGGAGTTTTAGTAGGGTGTGGTGCTGTCCCCTTGGCCAAAGTCAATTACTCCAGCCAGATTGCATACATACTCAGTCAGACTGGAAGTTACTAACTATAGGTTCCAACCACCTTAATCTTAGTTGCAGGACAGTACTTGCATTAACAGAGATTATGGCCTCAGCTTCTCCCCATCACCAGCACTGCTTGCAAAGTGAATATTGTAGTGCCTAGTAAGCAAATCCCAGAAGACTTGTAACAGTATCACTTACTTTTAAAAGAGCTTTTCAGACCATAAATAACAGGATTATTAGGGAACAGTGGACAAAACCTTGTGATCAGTTTATTGCCATTGATATTATTTGCTGTAACCCAGGATCTCTCCTCTGGGCTATAACCCTTTCAATGCATATTGCATGGACACTATCACCACCTGAGAATCCAGAATTCTCTGCACTTCCAGGTTTTTGCATTTAACTACCATGGGAAGAGTAGGATCTCTGAATGAAAGCCATCAAATGATATGACTTGAGGAGGAACGTCTGAAACACATTAGGTATTTTGAACAATGGAAGAAGTTTCAATCACAAATAAAATTTGGGACCCTGCTTGGCAGAAGAAACCTTACAATTCATATTTTTCATGGACAATCACACCTTGTCCCCAAGTCCATTGCTTTGACCCCTAGAATGTCTCTTATTTGCAGCTGAGGTTTGACTACCCTGCACCTTTCTCAAGTTCTCTCTGATTTGGGACTAAATAACCTTTAACTTCTTCCTGACATTGGATATACCCAGTACATCCTGATTGTACATGCATTCCCAATCAAGGATGTATCGAATATGTCCTGGCGATTTTGCGGGCATAGCAGCTCTGCGCACACGATCACCACCGAGTCTCCAACTTATGTGTTACCTGAGACCCTGCTCTCACTGCCAGGATTGTTGCCCGCATTGCTCCTGGCAGTTTAATCTCCTAAATCAATAGCGATCAATAGCAATCGCAGCATTTAGATGGCTGGAAGAGGAGTGCACTCCTCTCCCAAGTGATCAAGACGCCTGTCACATGATCATGGGGACCCAATCACTGCCATAATGATGACCCCCAGGGTTATCCTGCTACAGAATGTCTATCACACTATGCCAGGACTATGGTGTGGGAGGCTTCTGTGAGAGCAGCACTGACAGTTATAGTGCATTGCAATGGTGGTGCATTGCAATTAAACTGAATAATGTATTTCGGAAATGCAGCTGTTAACCCTAATGTACTGCATGCGCTCAGCATAGACCACAAGGTCAATGTGAATAAATTCTAAATTGTTCTGTTCCCCTAACTGCCACCGGTAACATTCAACTCAACCCACAAACAAACAAGTCCCCACTGAGGTTCGTCATCTGTTAAGAGAAATATAGGGGCTTCCACATTACTGGTAGCACAAAGGCTCTGGAAAAGAGTTATGGCTCCTCACCCCCCAAAAAAGAAAACCAGCAAAATCTTCACTCCCAAATAAAAATGAACCCCTCCCTTCTGAGCTGAGTTATTGTCCAAATGTTTGTTGTAGTGAGGAAATACCGCTTAATTTATAAGATGTGTGTCTCCAGAAGCATGAAAAGAGCTCAATGTATGGGCACTATAATGTACTGGGCAATACAATGAGTTATTTGTAATTTTCAATTTTCAAGCATGCTCTGTTTTTGATGCCATGGGTGTTTTCCAGAGATAAAATCGTCAATTCACCTATAGATGAATTCCCAGAGAAGTGTAATTTCCAAAATGTGGTCACTTGAGGGGGGTTCTGCTGTTCTGGCACTTATGGGCTCTGCAAAAAGAGTCCGCAACCCATTTTTGGAAAATCTGTGCTCCAAAAATCAAATGATGCTCCTTTCCTTTCGAAGCCTGGCTGGTGGTCAAACAGTACTGTACATGTGGGACTTGCCACATTCAGGAGACATTAAGTAACACCTTATGAAGGCTTTTTTACCTACTCCCCTTGTCAAAATTGGAACTGCTTGGTTGAAACAACATTTTAATGGCAAACATTTAATTATTTTTTCATGCCCAACATTATAAAGAATGTGTAGCTTTTTAAAACACTGATGTCATTCATTGGCTAATTCATGTTACATGGGCATTGACAATTTATCACTGGTGATTTTCATAGGCGAGTCAAAATTTATTTCCATGTAAAGGTTGCCAATACCAGCAAGCTTTAGGATTTTCTATTTTTCCCTTTCATTGTTTCTTGTTTTAAAGTTGTTGCTTATCATTGCTTTTTTGTATTTCACACAAATGCTCTATGCAAAAAAGCTGTGTCACTCGATTCATTTTTTTCAGGAGATATTCCATATTATGTACCTATACTTCATGGGTGCCAATAATGATGAGTGGGACTGTATAAGATTATCTCAGCAGAGGAACATTTTTTTAAACACATCCAATTGTGGAAATTATTGTTATCTATTGATTTTTCAGGAAACCCCGTTTAAAGGGAGCCAGCCACCAGGATTTTTGTATAGGAAATAAAGCCAGTGTCATAATGGCACCAGCATACTGAATGAATTAGTTGAGAGATGAAATGATGGATTGCTGAAAAAAATGAAGTGCTGAAGTGTGTTCATTGTGGTCTTGATGTCCCTGAGGAAGGAGCTCAGAAATGGCTCCGAAATGCGTAGGACAGGAAGAATAAAGAAAGTTGATTGATTGAAGCATTGTCTTCCTCGTGATTTGTGGCACAGCAGCGCGGTCCGTGATACACATATTCCTTAGAACTGATACCGGTTTTCCACGTCCAGTGGCAGGTGAAGGTCCAGCGGCAGCTGTATTTTGCGCTCCAGCCAGTTGTGGGCTTACACAACTAAGCAAGGTGAGTGGTCATTACACATCACCGTTTTCCAACAAGTGTCATCATTGATAGGGCACTATTCTGCGCCTCGCTTTGTCTCCTTGTGTTTACACAGAGCTGATTGATAGGCTGGGACAAGCACGGTATTTCACAACGCTTGATCTGACCAAGGGCTGCTGGCAGGTGCCACTGACCTGGTCAGCAAAGGAAAAGACCACTTTTATTACCCCTGGGGGTCTCTTCCACTTTGTCGTCTTGCCTTTTGGCTTACACGCGCCCCGGCCATGTTCCAAAGGCTGATGGACCTAGTGTTTGAACCCCACCAGGCATATGCATCAGCGTACCTGGATGACAACATCATCATTTACAGCACTGAGTGGCAGACCCACTTGGTTCAGGTTCAGGCAGTGGTGGATGCGCTTAGAATGGCCGGTCTGACAGCAAATCCCAAGAAATGCGTATTGAGACTCACGGAAGCCCGCTACTTAGGATACGTGATAGGCCGAGGGGTAATCAAGCCCCAAATCAATAAAATCGAGGCAATACAGAAATGGCCTCGACCTCTTACCATGAAGCAGGTTAGGGCTTTTTTAGGCATCGTAGGGTACTACCGGCGGTTCATTCCCAACTTTGCTGGACTGTCGACCCCTTTGACTGATCTGTTGAAGGGAAAGAAGTCCGTCATGGTACACTGGAATCCACAGCGAGAGTCCTTCCTGGCCCTGAAGGGGGTCCTGTGCAGACAGCCCGTTCTCGCTAATTCTGACTTTCGGATGGAGTTTATCGTGCAGACGGATGCCTCTGAAGTCGGGCTGGGAGCAGTACTGTCCCAAATGGTTAACAGGGAGGAACACCTACTTGAGTAGGAGCTCACCCCGCCGGAGAGGAACTATAGCATAATGGAAAAAGAATGCCTGGCCATTAAGTGGGCCTTGCAATCCTCTTGGGGTGACTGTTCCACTTGGTAAAGGACCACTCCCTGTTGGTCTGGATGCAGACTGCCAAGGAGCAGAACGCTAGGGTCATCGGTGGTTCCTCTCCTTGTAGAATTACAGGATTACTGTGGAACACCGGGCCGGGAGGTTGCAGGACGATGCTGATGCCCTGAGGGGCCCTTGTATGGCGGCTGGTGTTCAATCCCTGCACGCTTGAACAGAGGGGGGGTATTGTGAGACAGTGACCGGGGTGATCTATGATGGCCAGTATGTGTCTCCCAGATCCACTCCGAATCTTGGAGGATTCCCCAGGTGAGGGGGTTAAAAGCTGGGCTGGAATACAGGGTGTGGTTCTCTTGTGGAGGCTCTTTCTGAGTGGACGCTCATGAAGCTAGTGAGCAGACGGAAAAGAGAGAGCAGAGGTTGTGTGCTGAGATAACACAGCCTAGCCAGGAGGGCTTGGTCTTGCGTGGGACCTAGCCAAGAGAGAACCTGTGAGAAGGGACAGTGTGTCTATATCGGCTATTTTGACTGTATGAAGTGTACCCTGCTGCACCCCGGAACCTGGAAATGTGTACTGTTCGGGACTGTGCCAATTAAACTGTGTGCTGTGTAATCCAGTGCCTAGGTACCTGTCTCCTGACTTGTTAAACACCGTAGCTACCTCACACATTGTTGTGTGATTTGTGGTCCTGGGATCTCACCGTGTTTAAGAAGAGAGAGGGACGTGCCTGGTTCCTTTGACGTGTGGAGCTCCTCGGTGATTTGTGCTGACAGCGCTCAATGAAGAACTGCTCGTTGTGAGTAACAGAGTGTGACCAGTCATGGTATACACAGATAGGGAAAGGTAGACAGTGTAAAAGCTGCAGAGAACTTTCTTTTGTGAAACCCTGCTGATGAACTGAATAGTCGTGGTTTAGAAATTGTGAAAGATCTTACAAATTGAGACTTTGGACAAGTATATTATACAGAAGAGTCCTATTGTGAATTACAAAGGAGAACTGAATACGACCCCTATTCCTGTCGCTTCTGGCTGTGCTGAAAAGCCTGGTGAGAGAAAACAACCGAAATTACCCTGTGGTCGGAGATTAAAGTTAAAAAAAGTTAGATTGTTAAGTGTGTGTGTGTATACCAGTTTTAAGAGGTATCCTTTTGCTCATGCAGGAAGCTGAATTGAACACTGTATAAATAATTTGTGATTACTTTAATTAGTTCTAAAGGGGAATATGAGGGTACCCAGGACATATTGTAAATAGCGTGGGAGGAGGTTGTAGGATTAAATGCCTGAGAGGAAGTATGCTGCGACCATGGTAAGCTCTTGGGTAGGCTCCATACTGAGCAAGGGCAGGGTGGCATAGATCGGGCATAGACGTGCAACTCCTTGCGAAACTGGCACTTGGGTTCCCTCTGGCTGCATAAGTTGTATTATATTTTCGGGCTGTGGGGCTCAGAGCTTGTAGAGTGTGTAACTCTGTGATTTGTTTAACAATTTTTCATAAAAGGCTTAGTTTACCACTATACTGGAGTCAGAGTCATTCATAGCAGTGCCATATCTGTCATACTTAAACAACTGGCGTCCCTGTCATTACATACGTGTGCTCACAGGATCCAAGTTGCCAGCTCGCTGGAGGAAAAGCACAGAGTGAGAACTAGGGGCATTGGAAGTTTCAAGCTCCAAGAAACCTATTGTTCCAGAAGGGGATTTAGCAGCCGGCAGGCAACACTACAATTCAGCAGAACAGTCAAACCCCCATCATGCCGGTCAGACTGGAAGCCTGGTGAAAGATGTACTGTATCCTATGAACTTGCCTGGAGCTGGAATTTTCATTAAATGGTATTGTTGATTGCACTGTCTCTTGCTGTCTTATTCTCTGTTGTACTATAAAGACTATAAACTCCCTGGGAGCCAGCCCTAGTTGGGAAGGATTAATTATCTACACTGATTATCACCATCTATCTCCCAGGATCCCTAAGCAGTTCTGACCATACCCGGCCAAATATCCCCACTGGCGTCACAAACTTCTTTCTATTTTTCTTCCTTTTATTTTTGCTGTTATAAACTCTGCACCCCATATCCCGAGCCCCCTCCCTTTACATATGAATCCAGGGCCACAGCTACTGAGCTACCACCATCATTGTTTATCAGGGTATTACTCTGCATAGTTGTCTGAGTATCCCATTAGTGCTCAACACATGCTCTTTCTGGGCCTCATCTACAAATCGTACTGGTGTGCTGCTGCCTAAAAAAGGGATTAGAGTAGCCCATCCACTAAGGCCTAGTTCACAACTATGCAGCCCCTGCATTTGCCTGCCCTGTACTAGCGCAAATACAAACGAAGGTGCATTTACAGGCAAGTGCAGACAAGCGCATAGGTGCATAGATGCACTGCCCTTGCGATCGCCTGCGCTCGGTGCCCCCATTACCTGCTATGGCCGAGCGCAGTCGAGCACAGGAGATGAAATCCTGGAAGCGAGAGTGGTAATGAGCTGACGTCACCGCGCATGCGCTTCTCCAGACGCACCCGGAAGCGTTAAAGCATGCGTTTCCCATAGACCCTCATGTTAAAAAAGCATGCGTTTTTGACAAAACACCAAAAAATGTTGCAGACCCTATTAAAAACGGATTTATTAAAAACTCAATGTTTAAACGCGTTGCACTTTTGCAATGCATTTTTTGCATTTGAGTGTATGGGTGCGTTAACACATACGTTTTTCAGCATCTCAAAATGAAAAAACTGGATGCAGTAGCAGGTTTGCAGACGCAAGTGTGGCCCTGCCCTATGTTGTACGGATCCGTGAAAAAACAGGATCCGTGAAACTGATGCGTTTTCCTGTACTGAGCATGCTCAGAAGCAAGGTACAGCTCCTCCCACCCCTATCTCTGGTAACTGATGATGGATCCGTTAAAAAAATGGTTTGTGGGCATCAGATGCCATCCGTTTGAACAGATCAATGCCTGTCCGTGTGGTCCTTGAAATCCAAGGATCCGCACGGATTTTAAAATGATGCAATGTGAAGGCAGCCTTATTGTGGGTTATCATGAGGGTCTATGGGTGAAAAATGTGGTAAAATCCGCAGCAAAAATTGACATGCTGCAGATTTTTCCGCGATAAAATACGCAGCAGATCCGCTGCAGAAAAAAACGCACCATGCAAACAGGACTTCACAACTCCCATACACTTAGCTGGGAAACCATGCTGCTGCATATTTATAACAGATCTGCTGCACCAAATACATGGAAAACAGACCCTTAGGCTAGGGTCACACTTAAAAGGCACAATCCGGTAACCGCATCCATTACCAGATGCGGTTTTACCGTGTGCCTTCATACTATCTTTTGATAGTAAAATTGCAACCGTCATTCCGCATCTGGATGCATTAACGCATCCGGTTTTGAAATGTGGGTTTTTGCAATTTTAAAAACTGCATCCGGATCCGGTACTGCAAGGTACATTTATGTACCTTGCGGTACCGGATCCGGTCCCAAAGGCACCCATGTTAAAAAAAAACGCATCCCTTTTTGCAACCTCTCTGAAAAATGCAGCCTGCATGATTTTTACCGCAGGCTGCAAAACCGGATGCGGTCACTGCATTGCAAATAGTGTAATCCAGTTTTTCTATTGAAGCTTATGGGCTGCGGATCCGGATGTAAAAAAATACCGCAGGTGTGACCCAAGCCTTAGGTGAATACAGCGACATTTGGCAACCACTAATTTTAGAAAAGAACAGACCTTTAAGGCTAGGGTCACACTTCAGGTTTTTATTTTAAAACCTGATCTGGTTTTGAGCTTTTAAAAAGCTCAAAACCGGATCAGGAAACGCTCCTCATAGGAACCTATTATAAAAATCAGATTGCTTCACAAAAAATCAACGTTTCCTGTGCGGCGCTGTAAAGCGCACTCCCAGCAGCTTCCTGTGTGACTGGTTGGGAAGGTAAATATCCAGCACCGCATAGCGGTGAGGCTTTAGAAAAACGGATCCGTTAAATTTAGGGTGCCAATAGTGTCTCCTGAGCTCCTGGGCGTTTTTTGGACTTAGTCATTTTTTCATCAAAAACGCATATGCATTAACGCATGGTGCCTATATGTACCATGTGTTAACGCATGTGTTTCCCATAGGACCCCATGTTAAAAAAAGCATGCGTTTTTTCACTGCCCCCAAAAACACTGCTAGCAGTGTCTTATGGGATGCTGAACAAAAACGCATGCGTTTTTTAAAAACGCAAACACACATGGGTTAACGCATATGCATTTTTGGATGTAGCAAAAAAATTACAAAAATGATCCTAAAAAAACGGATCCAAGGCAAAAACAGATGCCATGTGTGACCCTAGCCAAAGGCAGATTCCCCCACTAGATGCAGGACAGGAAACACTAAAGCAGGATACATTACATAGGCCTAGTTCACATCTAAGTGCCCTGCATTTACCTGCACTGCGCTGGCGCAATTTCAAGCACGGGTGCATGCACAGCCCAGTGCAGGCAAGAACATAGGTGCATAGATGCACAGCCCTTGCGCTTGCCTGCGCTCCCGCCGCCATTACCTGCTATGGCCGAGCGCAGGAGACTGCAGGAGCCCGTGCATGCGCTTGTCCAGACGCACCCGGAAATGTCACATTACGTGTTTTCTGGTGCGTCTGGACAAGCGCATGCGCGGACACTTGCAAGTGCTGTGGACCTATGCGCCAATGTGCTTGCCTGCACTGGGCTGTGAATGCACCTGCGCTTGCAATTACGCCAGTGCAGTGCAAGAAAATGCAGGGCACATAGATGTGAAACGGTCCATAGAGAACATGAACATAGGCTAGGGTCACATTTACGGTTTGACCCTAGCCTACCGGATTGCGATTTAAACATAGTACTTTTCCCAGCACCGCATAGCGTTACCGCTATGCGGTGCTGGATAACGCTGCCCCTAGTAACCCGATATTTACTTTCCCAACCTGTCACACAGGCAGCAGCTGGAAGTGCGCTTTACAGCGCCGCACAAGAAACGCTGTCTGCACTCCCAGCAGCTGCCTGTGTGACTGGTTGGGAAGGTAAATATCGGGTAACTAGAGGCAGCGTTATCCAGCACCGCATAGCGGTAACGCTATGAGGTGCTGGGGAAAGTACTATGTTAAAAGCGCAATCCGGTAGGCTAAGGTCAAAACGTAAATGTGACCCTAGCCATAGGCAGGGGAGGGACACACTGTTATACATTGGTTTTAGTGGAAAAAAAGCACTTTATGTGAATACAGCAATATTTAGCAACCACTGATTTTAGGGGAAAAATAGACCTTTCATTAAATACAGCAATATTTGGTCAGCACTGATTTTAGTGGTAAAAAGGCCTTTATTTATATACAGTGATATTTGTCATTCACTAATTTTAGGGGAAAATAGGCTTTTAAGTGAATACAGCAAAATTTGTCAAGTGCTGGTTTTAGTGGGAAAAAGCCCTGATATTTTGCAATCACTGATTTTAAGGAAAAACAAGCCTTTGCCTAGGGCAGTGATGGCGAACTCCAGGCTCGAGTGCCACCAACAGTCATGTTTTCAGGATTTCCTTACATTGCACAGGTGATAATATAATCACCTGCACTGGTGATGATTCCAACCTCTGTGCAATGCTGAGGTAATCCTGAAAACCTGCACTGTGTGCGGCACTCGAGGCCTGGAGTTCGCCATCACTGGCCTAGGGTCACACTTGAGCCCTGGATCTGTTAAAAGCATCAGTTTTTCAACTTAGAATTCTTGAAAAACTGAGGCCCTTTTCACATCTATGCTTCCTCTGTGCTTGCCTGCCCTGCCCGCCCTGCGCTAGCGCAAATGCAAGTGCAGGCAAGCGTAGAGGCGCATGGATGCACTGCTCTTGCGCTCGGCTGCACTCGGTGCCCCATTACCTTCTAAGGCCGAGCGCAGGAGCCGAAATCCCGGAAGCACGAGTGGGAATAAGCTGATGTCACTGCGCATGTGCTTCTCCAGAACGCACTAGGAAAACGCAAGATGTGAACAAGGCCTGATGGTCTTAACGGATCCATAGACTCCCATGCAATAAATGCAGTGTCAAAATGCACTGTTAAAAACGCAAGTGTTTTTTGAGTGCACCCAAACACCTGCTAGCAGCGTTTTTGGTGTGCTGTAGCAAAAAGGCATGCATTTTTTTAACATGGGGCCTATGGAAACGCAACCGTTTTATCACATGGTACATAAGGTACCATGTGTTAACGCATAGCGTTTTTTAGATGAAAAAAATGCAATTTCCAAAAACGAATCAGGTTTTGAAAATGCAGAAAAACTGCATGCCAAATGTGACCCTAGCCTTTCTGTGAATATAGCGATAATTGTCAACCACTAATTTAAGGGACAAAAAAGACCTTTCTGTGAATACAGAGATATTTGTCAAGCACTGGTTTTAGTGGGAATGTGAATTATGTGAATACAGCGATATTTGGCCACCACTGATTTTAGATAAAAAAACAGTGCTTTCTATAAATACAGGGATATTTGTCAATCACTGGTTTTAGTGGGAAAAAGCCCTTAAGGTACTGTAAAGGCCCCGTCACACGCGTCAATATCGCCTGTGATGTCGGAAGCGATGCCACGGGTATGCGGTCGCTTCCGACATCGCAGGCTAGCTGTCACACGGCAAGATGTTGCCGGTGATGCCGCGGCGATGTGGGCCGAGCCATCGCTCGCTGGGCTCGGATCAACCCAGCGAGCGATCCGCAGCAATGCTGCGGTATAGGCTGGATTGCCGCCAACATCGCTATTGCGGTGTCAGACAGCGCGATCCAGCCTAATCGCTGGTTGCAGATTGACAGGTTTATGAACTTGTTCACTAACCTGTCAACCTGCGACGAGCGATATATCGCAGTTGCGTCGTGCTGTGTGACAGTCACTTTTCGGCTATGTCGCTAGCGATGTTGACACGTGTGACGGGGCCTTTACACACAGAGATATCTGTGCAGACATTGCTTGCAACTCACTGGTTGCAGTGAAATCATGGACACATTGTTCTATTTTGTTGCCGTGTACAAAATGGAACAATGTGTCCATGATTTCACTGCAACCAGTGAGTTGCAAGCAATGTCTGCACAGATATCTCTGGGTGTAACTGTACCTTTAAAGGTACCGTCACATATGGAAACATATCTTGCACCATCGCCGGCAACTGACGGGAGCGCGCACGTTTTTGGCCGCTGGCCAAGATCGCTGGTGAGCTGTCAGACGAGGAGACATCGCCGGCAATGTTGAAAGCAACTATCACTGCCAGGGTTAAATTCAACCCTGACAGCGATCCTTAACATTGGACTCAATGGGGGAAGTTGCTTGACATTGTCCTGAAACTAGGCGATGTTGTTGAAGCAACTATCGCTGTTGATATCACCCTGTTACACGGGGCAATTCTCCAGCGATGTCGATTCAAAATGGCAACGCCCCTGAGTTGCCGGCGATGTTGCCGGAGATGTTTCTCCATGTAACGGTAACTTTAGGTACCATTATACGATGCAAATTTTCAGCGATGTTAGAAGCGATGCCGTCCGCGGGTGTGCGCTCGCTTCCGACATCGTTGTATTACCTGTCACACAGGCAGATGTTGCCTGTGACGTTGCGGTGATGTTGCCACAGCGATCACTCGCTGGGCTGGGAACAACCCAGCGAGTGATATCCTTCCATGCTGCAAATAGGTGGCACTGCTGGAAACATCGCTGTTGCGGTGTTACACAGCAATTAGCCGCCAAATCGCTGGTTGCAAGTTGCCAGGTTTTTTAACATGTTCAAAAACCTGCCAACTTGCAACCAGTGATTTATTGCGCTGTTACACAGCACGGTGCTCCAGCAATGGTACTGCAACTTCGCTGACACAGCAAAATTACAGCAAAGTTACATGCAACATTGCTATGTATAACGGTAGCTTTAGGGTGAATACTGTGATATTTTGCAACCACTGATTTTAAGGAAAAATCAGGTCTTTCCATGAATACAGCAATATTTGTCAACTACTAATTTAAGGGAATAAAACAGACCTTTCTGTGAATACAGTGATGTATGGCTAGGGTCACACTTAAAACATGAATTGCGTTCACCGCATCCAGATCCGGATGCGGTGAACGCAATTGTCTTCATACCTTCAGCAATCCGGGAACCAAATTGCTGTAGCCGCAATCCGGTAACCGGATTGCTCAGGATGTGTTACCGGATAGTTTGCTCATCCCTGCTGCCGCAGGAATTAAATTGGTTGAAATCGGATTGTCCCGATTTTTGCAAGCGACTACAGGAATCATCCATGATCCTTTTGGTCCCGCGGACTGAAATCGGATTCACCCGGATCCACCCGGACAGCACAAAACTGGATGCCAATACACTTCCATCCGGGTGAATCTGGATCCATAGGAAAAAATTTCAGCAATACTGCCATTCATGTGTGTTGCGGTACCTGATTCGGTTACCGTACCCGGCTCCACTCACATTTGTGGTTTCCAATTGAAATCCGGATACGGATTAGGCTGGCTTCACACCACGGCTCCGGACTGGATCAGTACTCAGAACCATAGGGCTAATATGCCCTCTGGTACGGTGTGCAGCCGGACGCAGCTGCCGCTGCTGATGAATCAGAACCGCGGCTCACAGGGAGCTAGCCGCGGTCCTGAAATAACAGTGGTGGGGCAATCCGGCCCCATAGGCTCCCATGTTAGGGAGCGCCGTGTTGCCCTGGATATGGGAAGATCCGGGGGAATCTGGGAGGATCCGGGAGATGCCAATTTGCGGAGATTTTTCTCCCCAGACACAAAAACGTTGCAAGCAACGTTTTTGTGTCCGAGAGAAAAATCTGACTTCTCCCGGATTCTTCCGGAGAGATAGGATACTATGGGGCCAAAATCCAGTCCGGGGCTATCTAGTTTACACCGGACAGCCCCGGATCGGACGCTGCCGTGGTGTGAAGCCAACCTTAGAAACCAGTCCGATAAACGTTGCTTGCATGATTTTTTCCGCACATCGGAAAACCGGATCCGGGAAATGCAACGATGTTGAGGCAATCCGGTTTTTGTATTGCTGCCTATGGGTGCGGATCCGGATTTGAACATTTTTCATGCTCAAAACCGGATCAGGATCTGCAATTCAAACCGCAAATGTGAACCTAGCCAATGTGAATAAAGCAATATTTGTCAACAACTGGTTTTAATGTAAAAATGCCCTTTACATGAATACAGCAATATTTATCAAGCACTAGTATTAATGGAAAAAAAAACTTTATATGAATACAGAAATGATTGTTAAGCACTGGTTTTAGTAGGAAAAAGTCCTTTATGTCAATACAGCAATATTTGTCAAGCACTGGTTTTAATGGGAAAAAGCTCTGCAGTTAAATACAGGCTAGGGTCACATCTACGTTTTTTTTTATAACCTGATCCGGTTTAGAGCTTTCAAAAAGCTCAAAACCGGATCAAGAAACGCTCCTCATAGGAAATGAAAGTGGCGGGACTTCCGGCATGACGCTATTTTAGCCCCGCCCCTTTCATGGCGCGGACAGGCTCTCAGCACTGAAGCAAGCCCAGAGGGGGCATACATAATTACTAAGCGGGTGGAGGAAGCAGCAGACAGGCCCGCCTTTGGACATTTTTACAGACACAGAGAACTCACACAGGAGGAGGTGATTATAACCTCTATTCTATAGTTTACACAATCGTTTGGATCTGCAAAAGGGGTGGCTAGATAGGATAAGAGGGGGTGCAGGGACAGCCAGTATAAAGATATGGGGGGTCGGTTTGTGGGGTCATGCACGCTGCTCTGAGGAGCCCGGCGCTGTTGTACTTAACAGATTATAGCTGGATAAGCCCACCTGAGTGGGTGTAAGGTCTCTAGGGGGACTGCGCACCCCCTAGAGACATTAATCAAACATTTATTTATTAAATAAATAGTATTTCTATACAGAGAACAATTTGCTCATCCCTGCGGCAGCAGGGATGAGCAAACTATCCGGTAACCGGATTGCTCAGGATTACACATCCTTAGCAATCCGGTTACCGGATTGCGGCTTCAGCAATCGGGTTCCCGGATTGCTGAAGGTATGAAGACACTTGCGTTCACCGCATCCGGATCTGGATGCGGTGAACGCAATTCATGTTTCAAGTGTGACCCTAGCCACAGTGATATTTGGCAAGCACTAAGGTTGCATTCAGACTGTGCGTTTTTTCTTGTCTTGGCTTGTTAAAGAATTGATTATGACTTTGAGGATTGCTACCTAAGGCTGGAAACACACTAGTGAGTGGAAAAATGGTCCGAATGACGGATCCGAGAGTTGGACGAGTGTCCTCCGAGTTTTGCTCCATTGTGAATCCAACTGCTATGTGACTGTCCAATATTTTCTTAGATTACATCCGAATGCCGTCTGTGTGTTGCCTGTGTGTAATGTGATTTTAACATGGCATTTCTCATCCTGTATAAAGTGAGAAAAGAGTTGAAAGAATAGAGTGATTGAATACAATAAACAGGATAGATAGGATAGATTAGCTACATTGGGTTCACCTGTCTCCTGCTGCTACTTCCAGGCCGCCTATTAGGCTAATTACATATTCACTGCACTGTCAGACAAAAAGCCAATCAGAGAAGCTCACACTGTTTCAGAGCATCTGTGATATGAAAGCGTTCTTCCTCCTCCTGCTTTGTGATGTAGCAGAGCTAAACATTTGGAGAAGAATGAAGACATAAGAAAGAAGAAAGAAGAGAGAAGAAAGCAGATCTGGAGGGCTGTAAAGGGGAGTAATAAAGATGAGTCCCTAAGCATGTCTGTGTCTTTATTTCTAATAAATACTTTTTTCTCTGTGTGGTGTTTTTTTTAAACCTTTATTGGAGATTCTTAATTGCCGGGTCAAACTTGGCCTGACATTAAGAATCTTGGGCTTAATACCAGCTTGTATAACAAAACAAAGCTGGTATTAACCCCTTTATTACCCAGAGTGCCACCGCCACCAGGTCCGCTGGAAGAGCCTGGTAAGGTGCCTGGAAATGGCGCTTATTATTAATGCGCCATTTTGAGGGGCGGCTGTGGGCTGTTGTTCTTTATCGTGGGGGGGCCCTCACCATGCTGGGAATACCAGCCCTCAGCTGCCTAGTTTTAACTTGACTTGCATTGAAAAATAGGGTGGAGCCCACGTATTTTTTTTGCCAGCCAAGGGAAAATTAGGCAGCTGAGGGTGGCAGCTCACAGCTGTCTGCTTTCATCAGGCTAGACTTAAAATTGCTGCGAAGACCCACACATTCTTTTTTTAAAAATATTTATTAATTTCACACAAATTCACAATATTCATATTCACAATATTTATTAATTTATTATTTTACACCCTATAATGCCAGGTTGGTTGCTCTACACTAATGTGTGTGGCAACCAAGCACAATCACTGTAAGATTGAGGAAAAGTACTCTGACTATAACAGCCAATCACAGAAGCTCTCAAACAGTGTGAGCTTCTCTGATTGGCTGTTTGTCTGACAGTGCAGTGAATATGTAATTAACTTAATGGGTAGCCCCGGAAGTAGCAGCGGGAGAAAGGTGAACCCAATCTAGCTATTCTTTCCTATCTATCCTGTCTACTCTTATTTCTGCGAGAAACACCATGTTAAAATCGCTCTCCCTGCGCTGTCCCAGTGCTGTCTGTGTGCGGTCCGTGATTTTTGTCGGACCCATAGACTTGCCTTGGCGAGTCTTGTCCAACACTCACATGAAATTGCAGCATGTTGTGACTTACTCCTCATTTGAGTGTCGGACGAGGAAAAAAACATCCGACACTCGGAAATGTGCTCTTGGACATTGACTAACAGTGGTCCGACTGCAATGCAATTTTTACTCACATTGCAGTCATCCGAGTTTCACACCAGTGTTTCCGAGCCCTACAGGTGGCGCTAGAGTTCGTCCACTTCCTCACTGAAGTGACAATTTGCATATTTCCAAGAGGAGCATTGCGGCTAAACATCTACTTATCAGCTCATCTGTCTCCTTGTGCTGGCAGACAGATTCCTCTCCAAGGGAGAAATAGCTAGTTCCCCAGACCTCAAAAAAAGAATGCATTTTGTTTTAAATCCATTTTTTTATCCTTTTTTTCCTCCGATTTTGACTCCTATTTTTTTCCCCATCTTGAAGGGCTGCTATGAGAAGAACGCAGTAGAAAACGAAACAGAAATTGACATGTCCTTTTCCAAAACGGAGCTCTCCTAAGGCTGGAATCACACTGTCCGAATGAAATGCGAATCTCTCGGACGACTTTCGGATGATTAACTCGGAATGGCCATTCCGAGTAAATCATCTGAGACACGTCCGAGTGACTCACATTTCACTCGGACAGTGTGATTCCAGCCTAAAGAGGAAAAACATCACCTTAAAAGAGCGCAGTCTGAATGTCAAAAAAGAAAACCTATAGACTTTGCTGGGATGTCATTTGAGTGATCCGTTTTCTGCAGTACACTGCAAAAGACGGATCAAAAAACAGATAAAAAAACACAGTGTAAATGTAGCCTTATTTTAAGAAAAAATAGGCCTTTTTGTGGCTACAGCAACATTTTTCAATCACTGGTTTTAGGGGAAAATCAGGTCTATCTGTGAATACAGCGGTATTTGTCAAGCACTAGTTTTAGTGGGAAAATGCCATTTAGGTGAATACAGCGATATTTTGCAACCACTTACTTTAAGGAACAAACAAGCCTTCATGTGAATGCAGCGATATTTTCAACTACTGGTTCTATACCAAAAAAAGGGAAGGGAAGGCACAGAGATTTCAAAATCATTGGTTATAGACAAAAAAGGTATATTTCGGGGGAAAAAATGGATTCTGACTCTCCTCCCCTCCCCTCACCAAACACATCACACCCACTACCCTAGACAGTCATATGATAAAAAAAAAGCATCAATGCAAATGCATTAATGCTTTTTTTCCATCCGATCAGTTACCGAACAAAGCCAAGTTCACTGACTTTCTAGCAAGATGTTCTCATTCCCAATCCAGAATCCTAATCATCCATGTTTGTGCCGAATTTGAAACTGGCGAGCAAGTTTGGGCTCGGACATACTCTGCTACTTACATGCGAGTCTGTAGGACGAGACTCAGAAGAAACTGGAGCAGTGACCCTGAAAGGCCTCTCCCTCTCTGGACGGGGAGTGTGGAGCTGCATAGAAATACAAGCAGCTGTCATTCCCGTCCAGACAGGGAGAGGCTGTTCAGGGTCACTGCTCCAGTCTCTTCTGGGTCTCGTCCGACTGACTCGCATGTTAGTAGCAGAGTGTGTCCGAGCCCTTTGGGGAAAGTTTGATCATCTCTACTAAAGAGGAGTATGAGAGGGAGGAGGAGGTGATGGAGAGACAACCTACTAGTGGGGACAGGGAAGTCTTGTCTGTCGGGATTCAGGCATGCATGGCTGACTTTATGCCCTTCTGCCTTTCCTATGACCCTCGCGTTATATGCATTTTGACCAACATTGATTACTGATTGGCCACCCTTCTCGACCCATAGTACAAGGAGATCTTTCCATCTCTCCCCCCTGCAGCAGAGAGGGTTAGTAAGGTGGTGCAATACCAGAAGGAACTAGTTGAGCAATTAGTACAAAAATTCCCATTTGACAACGTTGGAGCAGAGGTGCTTAAGCAACTAATGAGCTCTCGGAAAGACACATCAGGTCTAATATAGGCAGGGGACCTTAATCAAAGGTCTGGGACAGTTTCATTAGGTCCTCCCAGCGCCCAAAACCTGATGGGTGGGGCAGTGTGACAAGAAGTAAAAAGTTTTTGAACATAATGAAGCAGTACCCAACAGATCGTTGCAGCATACTCCATTATACCTCTGTACCAAACAACTATGTGATATCCAAGATGGACATGTGACATGAACAATCCCTATACACAATGGAGGTGCTGGCCTGCCCTTCCATTAGCATTTTGACAGAGTGGGTTTCAGTGCCACAGGGAGAATGATAATTGATAGGTGTACCTGCCTTTCAAATGAAAATGCTGACAGGCTGACTCTTAGGCGGCCGTCACACTCAGCAATATCGTGAGCGATATTGTAAGCGATCACGTGCACGCGCGATCGCTAACAATATCGTTCACATCGTTGGTGACCAGTCACACAGACAGACTCACCAGCGATGTGGACCAGCGAGATCGCTGGTAACTATGGTACACATCGGGTTACTAGGCGCCGCGCGGCGCTTAGTAACCCGACGTTTACCATAAATACCATCTCCCAGCATAGGCTCTGCCGCTGGGAGATCGTTCATCGTGGTGTCACACACCACGATGATGCAGATTGATCAAGCGTTTATCACTTGATATGAGCTCCTGCTCACCAATCTGCGATCTAACGATCAAGCGATTTTACATTGTAAAATCGCTTGATCGCATGTAGCGATGCACAAACGATATTGCTTAATTGATCAAAAAGCAGATCGCTTAAACGATATCATTCAAGAAATTGAACCGTGTGACGGCCGCCTTAGGCTGGCTTCACACAACAGTTTTTGCCATCCTATTCTGTTCATTTTTAAAACAGAACAGAACAGGATCGTTTTTAGCCTCCCATGTATCGCTATGGTACCGGATTGGTCATAAATGGCCATCCGGTTTTGTGAATTCAGTCCCGGATTCGTTTCTGTTCTGTATTTTCCCAGCCTCAAAATCTGAGACTACTCCAATTTTGGGCTCCAGTGAAAAAAACAGATCAAACCGGACAGAAACAAGTCTGGGGCGTTTCGGCTCACATAGCATCCAGTCAGATTGTTTCCCGGATACGGTTTTACTGTACTGAGCATGCTCAGTAGACTAAAACTGCTCTATTCCCGTAATTTCACTTTAGCAGTGTATCTACATACACTGCTAAAGTGAAATTAAATAAAGAAATAGTTAAAAATAAAAAAATAAAAATTTCACCTGTCCGCTATGTGTCCCAAGATGCATTCACCCCCGATGGCTAAAGCACCTTAATCAGATGACCGGGAAGGGGCGGGGCAACCCTATCTTATATCCATGCTGATGCGGTCATCAGCTGATCAGGTTGCCCAGCCCCTTCTCGGTCAGCTAATTAAGGTCTTTTAGCCATTGGAGGTGGATGCATCGCGGGACACACGGTTGACAGGTGAGAATTTATTTTTTTATTTTTAACCATTTCTTTATTAGATTTCACTTTAGCAGTGTATGTAAATAGGGGCAGCGTTATCCAGCACCGCCTAGGGGTAACGCTAGGCGGTCCTGGGAAAAGTACTAAGTTTAAAGCGCAATCAGGTAGGCTAGGGTCAAAACGTAAATGTGACCCTAGCCTTACTTCTACAATTCTGTTCTTCTATAGATGTGTACCCCCTTTAGCTCTTGCACTTAGTGCATAGGTTTTCCCATTCTAGGAGTCCCATACTAGGAGTCCTTCCTCTACACATCTTCCAGGGTGTATCACAGTCCCTCCTTCTAATTTTTAGCAGCTTTTGGACTTAGAACATAGATTTTCCCAATCTAGGAGTTCCATTCTTTAAAGATGGAAGAAAAAAAAATTCTGAGACCCTCCTCTACATGTCTTGCAGGGTGTATTGCAGTCCCACCTTCTAATGTTTGGCAGCTTTTGTACTTAGTGCATAGGCTTCACCAGTCTAGGAGTTCTACTCCTTAAAAATGGGAAAAATATGCTTTCTGAGGCCTTCCCCTATGTGTTTTCCAGGATATGTTGCAGTCCTTCCCTCTAATTTTTAGCAGCCCTTGCTCTTGACTACCAGTGGGTGTAGTTTTATTTCCCCTTATACTAAGTCATCTTCTGTAATCTTAGGCGACATGAAAATTCGGTGAGCGATGGCCTGGATCAGGGGCTGGCTGGAGCCTCTTTCCCTGGGTGGCAGTTAGGTATCCCCGGCCCTGGTTGAGAAGCGGGGGGGGTGGGGGGGTGGGTGCTGTCGGGTCCGGTCCGGCAGCCTTGAGAAGCGGGGGGGGGGGGGGTGCTGTCGGGTCCGGTCCGGCAGCCTTGAGAAGCTGAGAAGCGGGGGGGGGGGGGGTGCTGTCGGGTCCAGTCCGGCAGCCTTGAGAAGCGGGGGGGGGGGGGGGATTTGGGTGCTGTCGGGTCCGGTCCGGCAGCCGTGAGAAGCGTTGGTGCTGTCAGGTCCTCACCTCCTCCAGCCGCAAAGCGAGCCCGCCTGCCGCAAACCGTCGCGCCGGCCGCAAAGCGACGCCCGCGGCCGGCCCTTTTCTGCAGGGGGCGGCCCTAATGGTGGACTATACCACCAGCCCAGGGGGCACTTGCCCCCCTGCCACCTGGGCCAGCCCGCCCCTGGCCTGGATAACAATAGGTGATTGAGGCAATTTTTTTTCTCTTTTTAGTTTTGCACTATATACAAGTTACTATACAGGAACGAATTGTTTCCTAACATTTTTTTCCGGTAAAACCCATGTTACCTTTGTTTTTGTATGTTTTATTGTCAGCCCGTAAAGTGAAATACTACTCTGACAACATTGTTTCTAGCAGCGACCCTTAGGCTGGAATAACACTGTCCGTGTGATATAAGACTGAGGGTCACACTTAGCATGAGTTTTTTTGGTGCCTTAAAAATAAGCATGCGTTTCTGCATGCTTTTTTCATTTCTGCATGTTTTTTTTTAGGTGCATTTAGGCACCCATGCATTTTTCCATGCCTTTTTGAATCAGCACCCAAAAAAAGTGCATGCACCATTTTTTGGTGCTGCTTTAAAAACGCATGCGTTTTTTAGAAAACACATGCATTTTTTAACATGGGCCCCTATGGGAAACACGTGCATTTTTGCATGGTACTAAATGGTACTAATGTTCCATGCGTTTTTGCATGCGTTTTTGAAGGCAGCTCCTCACATAAGTGCAAAAACGCAAGCCAAAAACGCATGGCAATTTAGGCATGGGTTTTTGCTATTAAAGCATGCCTTTTGGCTATTAGGGCATGCGTTTTTTGCATGGGGGCCTATGGGTGCGTTTTTACATGCGTTTTTTAAAACGCAGGTCTCCAAAAAAGCATGTAAAATCTGCAAGTGTGACCCCAGCCTAAGTCGGACGTATGACGGATAAGTAACTTGGAATGGCTCTCCCTTGTCAGGACGAAAGTGTGAAGCTGTTTAGAAAAACAAGCAGCTGACGCTCCCATCCAGAGAGGGGAGAGTTATTCCAAGTTAGGCTAGGGTCACACATGCCATGCGTTTTGTTAGGTGCTTTTTGGCACCCAGGCGTTTTTCCATGCGTTTTTCTATTCCTGAATGGGTTTTTAAGGTGTTTTTTGACACCCTGCGTTTTTCCATGCGTTTTTCTATTCCTGCAAGGGTTTTTTAAGGTGTTTTTTGACACCCTGCGTTTTTCCATGCATTTTTGAATCAGCACCAAAAAATACTGCAAGCTGCATTTTTTGGTGCGTTTTTAAAAATGCATGCGTTTTTTTTAACATGGGCCCCTATGGGAAACACATGCCTTTTTGCATGGTACTAAATGGTTTTTGCATGCGTTTTTGAAGGCAGCTCCTCACTTAAGTGCAAAAACGCATGCCAAAAATGCATTGCACTTTAGGCATGCATTTTAGCTATTGGGGCATGCGTTTTTGCTATTGGGGCATGCATTTTTTGCATGGGGGCCTATGGGTGCGTTTTTACAGGCGTTTTTAGAAAACACAGGTCTCGAAAAATGCAAGTAAAATATGCATGTTTGACCCTAGCCTTACTCATCAGTGACATGTCCGACTTAGGGCCGCTTTACACACACCAACTTCTGTGACCAACATCTGAACAGATCTCTGGTTGCAGTGAAATCATGGACACATTGCTCCATTTTGTGGCCATATACAAATGAACAATGTGTCCATGATTTCACTGCAACCAGAGATTTTTGACCAATATCTGCACAATTATCTGTGTGTGTGACGTGGCCCTTAGTCGTATACACGCCACTACAACATAGTAGAAACAACCGGGTGCTTCACGTGCACGAGCACGTAACAACGGTTACAAACGGTACCCGCATTGCCTTTACACACCGCTATAAGGTGCTTTACAGAAGGTTGAATCTATCTCTGGCTGCACCGCCGGGTGCCACAAGTTACCTTGTGTAGAGCACCTTACCTCATTTACACGCCATAACAGAAGGTAATATGGGAGGACCTGGGGCAGCAGGGACAACACATAAGTGTGCCAGAGTTGTGGATTACGAGAATTTCGTACGCTGATAGGACAAAGCAATAGCATCATGATTGGGCAGCCAGCGCAGGAGGCTGACTAATATATGACGCTCGAGCAATTGTGTAGTGTGACTGGTCAGCTCCTTAAATATGCCTCCCTATGCAGCGACTACCAATCGTAACGCAGGAGCTTCCTCCAATGATCGCTGAAGGGGGGTGGTTTCCCGGAGCCTGTGTCACGCCCCAGGTAGATAGCAAGGTGTCGAAACAACCCTCCTGTTCCTTATTTACACGCCGATACAGGCCGCTACCATCGGGTTGAAATCAACCTGTTTTAGAGCACTGCTCTGAAACAGGTGTCGCAAGTGACGGGTGGAAACAACCGTCTTTACACGCCGCTACCTCGGGTTGATTTGGCGGTGCAAGATACATTTCTCTCATCTACCCGGTTGTTTCCACCATGTTGTAGTGGCATGTAAAGGTACCTTTAGAGTTAGAAATGCATCCAGACGTCTTCTCCATGCTGTTGCCATTCCATTTGAGCACTGTTTCCATCCATTACAGCAATTTTCCTGCGCCCACACAGCCCTCCTGGTAGGGTCTTCCAGGAAAAATGCTTGAGTCTCCCATTGACTTTCATTATACTCATTACTCGAATCAAGCTCATCTGAGCATCAGACCTGCTTGATTCAAGTACTCGAGCATTTTAGTGCTCGCTCATCACTAGATTTCAAGAAAAAGTGTAAGAAAATATGTTATTTCCCCCACAATGTCAATCAATACCATTATATTACTGCTGTAACAACAAGAATATTTTACCTGAATTTGGTGTTAGGTGAAATACCAAAGAAGATATAAGATTTCCCCAAACACGACAAGTTTGGCAGATTAAGAAGAATATCCCAAAATACTGGTTTACAACATCTCTGGATAATTTTCCACAGGTTTCTGCATACTTGGTTCCAGTTATTGTTATATAAGTACTCTTGCCTGCCCACAGGGGTCCACCTCCTAGGCCAACTAGTATAGAGGAAATAATAAGTGTAGGCCTAAAAAAAGAACATATACATTTTGAAAGTAGTTGTTTAACGTCATATTTTTACATTTCTTATATTCTTTCTGAAATGCTCAATGCAAAAATATCCCTACATGAATAAACAATTAGTAAGATGTTCTATTACCAAATAAGAAGAGCTTATAATTATACTGGACACTAATGGTCCAAAATGGCTAGATGAAATATGTAAGTAGTGAAGTAAGATGTTGTCATTTCCTTTTAATGGTCAGTTGTCGCATATGTTGTTTACAGATTTTGGAAATTATTTATTTGTTAATCCATCAATACAAGGCAATGCAAACACATGTTTTCACAATCACTATGCTGAATTCCCAAACCAGGCAAGCATAGAAGGAAGGCTTATTCTCCCCACTTAGGGAAGTGGACTCCAGTAGCTTCTGGACAGACTGGACCATGGACCTGGTGGCAGTACCCTGGATTCAATTTCTACCATCCTTCAGTAAGGGTAAAGACTGCATTCCTCTGCCTACTTGTCTATGTTTGCTGCGTCTCTCACTACAAACCCCACCATCACCTACTACACCCCAGGGGCTCACTCCTGCTGAGGGGAGTGCTCCATCTAGCTGCTCTATCGTCTACCCCCTGGGGGCAACTACCTGCAGTGCTGGTCATCCCCTGACCAGATAACTCAGCTGGCATCATGGATCATCCATAACCTTCTATTCCCCTGTAAATATACCTCTTTTACTTGTCCCATCAGGGCCACTGTGCTGGGCAATCACCACTGTGATATCCCCGATAGACTGCCTGCTGGCTACCGAGTACGCCGGCCCAGCCTGCAACAACTATATTGATTGTTACACTCAGGCCGGGTGAGTCACTCTGTACTTAACTGTGATGTTTAGTCCAACACAGCACAGGGTGAATTGAGTACTCAGCATCATTGGCATCTTCTTTTCCCTCAGCCAGAGTGATTTCAAGGGGCAGCAAGTGTGATTGCTCATAATCCATGTGATTGAGGGTTGGAGTAAATAAATATACAGTCACGATATAATAGTCCTGGTGTACAGTTGGGTTTGACTTACTGAGATTAATTCTTAAGGCTGATTCCTGTGATCAGGTCAAGGGCCTGTGTATCAGATGCAAGGAAGGCTAAATAGGTTTGCTGCCATCCACTGCACTGCATTAAGAAGGTGCTGTCAGACCCAAACTGTTAAAGGTGGGATTGTCTCAACTTAGTGTGGCGCCCCTGCGGGTATTAGCCACAGTATAAGATCATAATAGTTGCACTCACTTAGAAAGCCAAGCCACTGCACTACCACCTTTGGCCAGTAGGGGAGCTCCAGAGACACCAGAGACTTCCCTAGAGATAAAACACTGGTTTGAGGTAAATTTTCAGACAGTTGGAGCCATGAGCTCAGAGTGACAGGAGCTGCATTGAGTTCCTGAGGACTGGCTGACAATTTCCAGGGCCAAGCCATCGGTCTGAGGAGGAGAAAACTGATAAGAGAAACACTTTCAGAATCGGGTAGCATCATTATCTACCCTAGATAAAAAGCGCAGATACGGATACCGGATCCGTGGCTGCATTAGTTATATACAATACAGCAACCGGAAAACGTGAGGTAACAACAAGCTTCACAGGGCCAGACACAGCAACATACTAAGAGTTCAGCAATACTCCCGGAGGGGGTAAGCAGAGAGAGACAAAGGACTCAAGTTGCCTGTTGAGTGGGACCCAGAGAGGACAGATTTGGACCGGCAGCGAGTTCACACACGGCAGCAGGGCCACATAGACAGCGCAAGCAGGAGGTAAAGGACCCGGTGAGGCCTGAGCAACTGAACCCCTATTGCAGACTCCGGAGACGGGACTTGTTGTATTATAGTTTGGTTGAAAGTAAACCAGTTAAACCTCATCTGTGCCTCAGCCTCTGATTTAACAGCTACCATCTATCCAGGAATGGGACCATCACCGCTGAGAGAATTTGCTGTGAATCAAGTAAGTGTCTGTGCCCTTAACATCTCCTCACCATACTTCCATCTTCATCCATCATTAACTTTAACATCACCTGTCCAGGGGACCCTACAGCCCTACCCGGAAAAGGGCTATACCATCTCAGCTGCCTCTCACCATCATCCCCTGGCCAGTACAAGGCAGCGGTGGCCATATATAGCCACATTATTCTGGGTGGCGTCACGACAATAACATCTACAAACTTTATAAACTATATAAACTTCTAAATCCCCTGTAAATACCCCCTTTTAGGAGTGTGCCAGCCTGGGGCCACGGCCTGGGTCCAGCCACCAGTGACTCCCCCAAGGAAAGGGACCCTGCGCCGGGTATCCCGGTCCCCTAAGCTGGGCGGCACATCTCTCTTTGGCGTCACGAACAGGATCTACCGTGCCTGGTTAAATCGGGTACTGTGTGCCGTGATTAATGCCGAAAATTGTGAGAAAATCCGAGAAAAATTGACTTTTTTTTTAAATTTTTATCAAAAAGTGATTTTGCCATTGGAAACCATTGAAATAGACTTTTCCCCATTGACTAACATTGAAACAAAATGGCCGCCAGCCTCTGAGGTAAAATTGCATCATCACTAATTACCTCATAACTGCCACAGCACGAGACTGCTATTTGAACTGTGTCATTGCCCTGAGCTCTGATCTGACTGAAAAATTTCAGATTCCGCCATTACTGAGCTCACGGCGAGCAGAAGCAGCAGGGGGCGTGTCTTTGTGGGCGGTACCAAGCTGAGAGCTCTGACGTCTGCAAAAGGGGAAAACCAATCCTGCTGCACAGCGGAACGATTATAC
Organism: Allobates femoralis; assembly: GCA_033576535.1. Lineage (NCBI taxonomy): Eukaryota > Metazoa > Chordata > Amphibia > Anura > Aromobatidae > Allobates > Allobates femoralis. The sequence goes on from JARQOC010000001.1 coordinate 435,212,986, forward strand.
GCCATCCCGACGGAAGCAGAGGACCGGAAGGGTCCGGATTAACTAAGGGGGCGCAACATGTCGCAGCACGGAGACGCCGAAACACCCGGCGACACAAATGCAGCTGAAGCACAAAACAGAGCGCTCGGCAGCACAGCGGCGCAAGGTGCAGCGCCCATTATGCCGATGTTGATGTCATATACCCCAGGTGCTCCATGGCTTCCAGTGTATGAAGGTAAGCCTAATACTTTTGATGATTTTAAAGAAAAACTGCTGGCCTATTTAAACATGTTTCCAATGGCAGAAGCTCAGCGTGTCGGTTTGCTGATGGCACAGTTAAGTGGTAATGCCAAGCGAGAAGTCACAGCATGGTCCGCTGATCTAAAAGACACTGCTGAGCATATTCTAGCTGGATTAAAGGCAGTATTTGAAACTACTGCTGGTAGCAAAGCAAAGACCAAATTCTTCAATTGCAAACAAAAGGCAAATGAGAGTGTGAGAGACTTTGCCCTGAATTTACAGGAGGCCCTTAAAGCGCTTACACTGGCTGAACCAATGTTTAACACTGGCGCTGATAAATTGCTAAAAGATCAATTCATTGAGGGACTATTAACCCCTTCTCATCGAGGGCATGCGAGTATGCTGACTTTCAAGGACCCTGAGGTGACATTTGCCCAGTTAAAGGAGAGCGCTATTCGTCTCCAGCAGGCAGAGGCACTTTGGGATCAGGATCCTGAGCAATCCATTACAGAAACCCCTCAACAACAGAGAATGCCAGTGACATCAGTTAAGCCCCTGGAGGCCAGTGCTAATGATGCTTTCCAGCAAAAGCTTGACTCTCTAACAGACATTGTCACCTCAATGGCTAAAACCATGCAGGAAATGAGAGAATCACAGACTACATCCAAGATGGAGTTGGCGAACCGCAGAGAGGATATTCCCTGGATGAGACCCCAGAGATACCCAGCGTGGAGAGGACGACCCAACGACCGTTACCAGCCGGATGGACAGCCTATTTGCCACCGTTGCCGGAAGCCAGGCCACATCGCCCGCAATTGTGATTTAAACAAGGATCCCCTGGGAATGCGGGCCGCTTCGCAGGAGTGAACTTTCAAGGCCCAACATCCTGGCACGATAAGTACGTCGGAGGACGTCCCATTATTCCCATCGTGCTGGACGGTATTCCCATCAATGCCTTGTTGGACACTGGTTCCCAGATTTCATCTATACCACATATCCTTTATAAGAGGTACTGGGCAGATTCAGACATTGATAAAAGACCATCTAATGTTGAGCTAAGTATATATGCTAGTAATGGAAAATTGGTACCACAAGTAGGATTTAGAGAGATGACCATTAAGATTGGTAGAGCAGAATTAAAAAATCAGGGTATCATAATTGTTGATGTTAACCGACGAGAACCTTTTGTATTGGTAGGTATGAATGTTTTAGAAAATTGTTTTTCCGAGGTTATTACTATTTTACAGCAATTTGCGGAAACTGCCCAATCCTGCCAGCAGAGAATTCTCCGGAGAGAGATAAAAGCATTGGTGCTGAAGCAACAAGTAGAGGTTGCAGGTGGAGAAATCGGCAGTGTGAGGGTAAGTGACCCAACTCCTATAGTGATACCTCCAAAAACTGAAATGCTGGTATGGTGTAGAGCAGCCATTGGTATTAAAGGACGAGATTACCAAGCCTTTGTAGAGCCTGTGTACACTGATAGTAGACCCACGATATTAACGGCTAGAGGAATAGTCGAGGTACACAGGGGAAGAGTACCCATACGTCTTTTGAATTGTGGAGAGGAAGAGGTCACTTTACCAAGGTACGCTACAATGGCCAAGCTATACACTGTTGACAACAATGCCATCATAGCCATTGGGCCCTTGAATCCGTCATGTCAGGCGGACGACAATGGTTCAAGTGGAGAATTAGAAGATTGGTGTCAGCAGCTGCATATAGGTACAGATTCAACACCTACCCACCAAAAACAAGGGGTGTACCGACTAGTAGAAGAATATGAACGGGTCTTCAGTAAACACCCATTAGACTTCGGACAGATTAAAGGGGTAGAACATACAATTCCTACCGGTAACCACCCACCAATAAAAGAGAGATATAGACCCATACCGCCCGCTCATTATCAATGTGCTAAAGACATGCTGAGGGAGATGAAACAGGCCGGGGTAATAAGAGACAGTTGTAGCCCCTGGGCAGCCCCTCTGGTAATAGTTAAAAAGAAAGACGGAACCATGAGAATGTGCGTAGACTACCGGCAGATTAATCACATTACCCATAAAGACGCCTACCCCTTACCTAGAATTGAAGAGTCATTAGCTGCTTTAAGATCTGCTAACTATTTTTCCACCTTAGACTTAACAAGTGGGTATTGGCAAGTCCCTGTGGCTGAGGAAGATAAAGAGAAGACAGCATTTACCACACCAATGGGTCTCTGTGAATTTAATTGTATGCCGTTCGGACTCTGCAACGCACCCGGTACCTTTCAGCGATTGATGGAATGCTGTCTCGGACACAAGAACTTTGAAGCCGTCCTTCTGTACCTAGATGATGTAATAGTCTACTCAAAGACTTACGAACAACATCTACAAGATCTGGCAGAAGTGTTCGAAGCCTTATCCCGGTATGGTATGAAGATCAAGCCATCAAAATGTCACCTTCTAAAGCCAAAGGTACAATACCTGGGACATGTTGTAAGTTCAGAAGGAGTAGCACCGGATCCCGAGAAAGTAACCGTAATAAGGGATTGGCCAAGACCTACTAGCGTGAAACAGGTGAGGCAATTCCTGGGACTGGTGTGCTACTATCGTAGATTCATCCAAGGGTTCACCAAGCTAGCAGCACCTCTACAAGACATCCTGGTAGGGCAGTCGAAGAAGCCTTCAAACCGCAATCCTCCTTTCCAGTGGAGTGATGAGAGGGAAGATTCCTTTGAAAAGTTGAAGAAGGCATTGACCGGAGAAGAAGTTCTGGCATACCCCGATTACCATCAACCTTTCATCCTTTACACAGATGCCAGTAATGTGGGACTGGGAGCAGTACTATCTCAGAAGCAAGGAGGCAAGGAGAAAGTCATCGCCTTTGCAAGTAGAAAGCTCCGGCCTACTGAAAGAAATCCTGAAAATTACAGCTCCTTCAAGTTAGAACTACTGGCAGTAGTCTGGGCTGTGACTGAGCGTTTCAAACACTACTTGGCAGCTGCAGAATTCACCGTCTATACTGATAACAACCCATTGACCCACCTGGATACAGCCAAGCTAGGTGCGCTGGAACAGCGATGGATAGCCCGGCTGTCTAATTACAACTTCGTGATCAAGTATAGAGCAGGCCGAAAGAATGGAAATGCAGACGCCTTATCCCGGATGCCGCACTTGAGAGACGTGGAAGAAGAACCGGTAGAACTTGAAGAAATTGAACTACCCGCCTTCCATCGTCCCAAGGTAGGACAGTATCAATCCAGTGCCTACCAGAAACATCAACAGGTGAATCTCAACCCATTAGCACACCACAGATGGGCTGACACTCAAGACAGCAATCCAGCTGTGAAGTTGGTGAAAGAACTGCTGACTGAGCAAAGTGCGTATCCCAATGAAAATGCACCGAAAGAGACACATCAACTCTGGAAAGAGAGAGGCAAAATGTTCCTGTACCAAGGAAAGCTGTGCAGAAGATATACCAATCCAAAGACGCATGAGCTAGTATGGCAGATCATTGTGCCTAAACAAGATGTAAAAATGGTCCTAGAAGCTTATCACAATGGTGCTGGTCACTTCGGGTGGAAAAAGCTAGAAGTACTTTTAAGAGAAAGATTCTACTGGGTTGGAATGAGAAGATCAATTGAAGAATGGTGCAGAAACTGTGGTCCGTGTAACCTCAGAAGAAAAGATCTAAAAAACCAAAGAGCACCACTCCAGCCTATAGTTACCAAGCAACCACTTGAGCTCGTAGCAATAGACCACGTGAAATTGACACCAAGCCGGACCGGCTACGTCTATGCTTTAACCATCGTGGACCATTACTCACGCTTCCTGGTAGTAGTGCCCGTGAAAGATCTCACTGCAAAGACAGCAGCTAAGGCGTTCCAGACATACTTTTGCAGACCCCATGGATATCCGGAACAAGTACTAGCAGACCAAGGCACAGCATTTGAATCAGAGATCTTCAGAGAATTTTGCAATATGTATGGCTGCAAGAAGATCCGTACAACAGCCTATCATCCGCAAACAAATGGCTTATGCGAAAAAATGAACCATATTGTAATCGATCTCTTAAAGACTTTACCAGAGACAGAGAGAAACCTATGGCCAGAGAAATTGCCTGACTTGGTAGACCTCTATAACAATGTCCCGGTAAGCTCCACAAACTGTACCCCAGCTTACCTTATGCGTGCAAGACCTGGCAAGCTACCAATAGATCTAGAAATGGGTATTGTAAAACCTGACGCAGAAGTGCAGGATTCCAACTGGGACTCCCTACGCCAACAACAATATCGCCAAGTGCAAGAATGCGTAGAAAGGAATCTCCAGAAAACTAGAGAAAGACAAGAGCAATACTTCAACCAGAATGCTCTAGCAACCCCATTAAAACCTGGTGATCAAGTGCTCAAGAGAAACCGTCGCACTAATAAACTGGACAATCAGTGGGAATCCGTCCCATATACAGTTTTACCAATGAGAGTGAACAATCCTAAAATGTGTCTTATAAGCAAAGATGGTGGATTAACATCAGTACTAGTGTCAAGAGACAATCTAAAACTATGTCCAGAGACATTGAAAGAAAAAGAAGTAATTCAACCTGAACCAGAAGTTATTCAACCAGTACCGGTTCAACCTGTTGACGAAAAAGAAGAAGATGGAGTATATCACACCTATTTAGGAGACTTTCCTAAAACCTGGCCAACCTACAATGGTGCAGTAGTAGTTCCCATGATGGCCTTCTATCAAACACCAGAGCCTGTAATACCAGAAGCCCCAAGACCAATAGAATTAGAAGCAGACCCTGTACCACAAGACGTTCCAAGACAGGAAGAACAAATTCCTAGTAATAATAGTCCTGGACACGGTGGAATTGCCAATCCCACAAATGTGGAATTATCCCTAGCAGAACCAGAAGTACTTACTAGGTATACGTCCACTCACACCATCACATTGAGTACACCCAGTACACAAGCGTTACGCAGATCACAGCGTAGTACTCAGGGTCAATTACCAGCAAAATATGCAGACTACCAAATGTAAATAGATATTTAGTTGTTAATTAGTAGTTATTAGATGTAACGTTAAAAAAAAAAAGCTCAGTACCTGCAGAGACTATTCTGTATGAACTACTTGCATATTCTTGAACTCTTTTCTTCATTTATCAGCCCGGAGGCGGTAAATTAAAGCTCCGGAAAGACTGTTTTTTGAACATTCTTAAATTATTCATAAACTTTGTTGGAAAAATGGACGCTAATTGCAGTGCCTTTCCTAACAAATAAATAGCCCTCAAGGACAGAGCTGTATTAATGGACGCTATTTGAAGTGACTTTTTACAAGACTCTATTTTTTAAACTTGAGTGGTTTTTGTAACTTTTTATTTTTTTTTAAGACTCTGTAGATATTATCTGTTATATCTTATGTTTATTGTCCCACAGTCCCGGAGTACTGTTCTTAACTAAGGGGGAATGTGGCGCCCCTGCGGGTATTAGCCACAGTATAAGATCATAATAGTTGCACTCACTTAGAAAGCCAAGCCACTGCACTACCACCTTTGGCCAGTAGGGGGAGCTCCAGAGACACCAGAGACTTCCCTAGAGATAAAACACTGGTTTGAGGTAAATTTTCAGACAGTTGGAGCCATGAGCTCAGAGTGACAGGAGCTGCATTGAGTTCCTGAGGACTGGCTGACAATTTCCAGGGCCAAGCCATCGGTCTGAGGAGGAGAAAACTGATAAGAGAAACACTTTCAGAATCGGGTAGCATCATTATCTACCCTAGATAAAAAGCGCAGATACGGATACCGGATCCGTGGCTGCATTAGTTATATACAATACAGCAACCGGAAAACGTGAGGTAACAACAAGCTTCACAGGGCCAGACACAGCAACATACTAAGAGTTCAGCAATACTCCCGGAGGGGGTAAGCAGAGAGAGACAAAGGACTCAAGTTGCCTGTTGAGTGGGACCCAGAGAGGACAGATTTGGACCGGCAGCGAGTTCACACACGGCAGCAGGGCCACATAGACAGCGCAAGCAGGAGGTAAAGGACCCGGTGAGGCCTGAGCAACTGAACCCCTATTGCAGACTCCGGAGACGGGACTTGTTGTATTATAGTTTGGTTGAAAGTAAACCAGTTAAACCTCATCTGTGCCTCAGCCTCTGATTTAACAGCTACCATCTATCCAGGATTGGGACCATCACCGCTGAGAGAATTTGCTGTGAATCAAGTAAGTGTCTGTGCCCTTAACATCTCCTCACCATACTTCCATCTTCATCCATCATTAACTTTAACATCACCTGTCCAGGGGACCCTACAGCCCTACCCGGAAAAGGGCTATACCATCTCAGCTGCCTCTCACCATCATCCCCTGGCCAGTACAAGGCAGCGGTGGCCATATATAGCCACATTATTCTGGGTGGCGTCACGACAATAACATCTACAAACTTTATAAACTATATAAACTTCTAAATCCCCTGTAAATACCCCCTTTTAGGAGTGTGCCAGCCTGGGGCCACGGCCTGGGTCCAGCCACCAGTGACTCCCCCAAGGAAAGGGACCCTGCGCCGGGTATCCCGGTCCCCTAAGCTGGGCGGCACATTAGCGTCTGCTGCTTATGTTTAAATTTGCATGATTTTGCCCCAGTGAGTAATAACTACAAAATCTGCACATAAAGGAGAACTCCAGGGAGATTAAAAAAAAATAGTCTTTCCCTGCCCTTATACACTATGAAACTGAGCTAGCCACTGTGGTTCTAGTATCTTTAGATCACTTATAAATCCGTAAAATAGTAGCTGCTCCTCAACCCACCCCCTCCCTTATGGGACATCACATCACAAACTCCATGCTGAAGCTGAGAACAGGGGGCTTGACCGCCGGCTCTATGCTACCTCTATATGCCAGCCCCCTGATATACTGGCTTCTATATAGTATATCTACCATGTTGGGAGAGCAAAGGGTCTGCGGCCACACCCCCTGTTTGTACACTAGACAGAAGTATATCAGGTGAATGGAATGTAGGTGGAGCATAAACCTCAGCAGCAATGCCCCCTGTTTGTACACTAGATAGAAGGAAGTACAGTATATCAGGGGGCTAGCATGTACACACATGGTCAAAATTGTTGGTACCCCTCGTTTAATAAAAGAAAAACTCACAATGGTCACAGAAATGACTTGAATCTGACAAAAGTAATAATAAATTAAAAAAAATCTATGAAAATGAATAAATGAAAGTCAGACATTGCTTTCCCACCCTGCTTCCACAGAATTTTTTTAAAACTTCAACTCATGAACTAGGCCTGGATAGAAATAATGGTACCCCTAAAAATAATTTGACAAAAGGGACATGTTAAATCAATGTGTGTCCAGTCCAATAATTAGCTGTGATGTGAAAAAAATCAGGGGAGACAAGTCACAAATGGGAGCGGCACCACAAAATGGTATGCAAAAATAACAATAATAACTTTTATTGTGCACATACACAAAAAGGATGCTTAAAAACAATTAAAAAACAATTGGGTACACAGGGAAACCTCATCAGGGTTATATCAAATATATGGTACATACAATTCTTTATGACTGGCGCAAATATATATAATATGAGACAATGGTAACAAACATGGTGAAAGGGCCAGCCACAGGGACCAAAATAAGAAAGTCACAGTTAACCTTGGTGTGAGTGGTCAATCAGGAGTTATACATGGTATATATAATGAAGTGTGAAGTATTACATTGATGCCTGCCCTGCAAATACAGCCCTTTATAGCAAATATACCTTGCCCAGTACTTCAAAAAGATGTATTTTAAGGCATCAATGGAAAGCAGAAATGATACTGACTAATATGCTGTATCGAATAGAACACATATGTACCAAACACCATAAGGGTACCGTTACACCAGGAGATATCGCCGGCGATTTCTATGGCGACGCACGTGCGCGCCCACATTTTTGCGTGTCGCACAACGTCGCCGTCGCCTCTTTACACGTGGCGACAATTCAGGCGACGAATCGGCGATGAGCCTGACCACAAGTTGCCTGAGCGTCGCCCAAGGCCCACGGGGGATCAAGTCGGTGGTGGCCGCATCCGCGTCACACAGAGCAACCACATTAGCGATGTGGGCGTTGTTTTGTCCCGCGTCTCGGAGATAGGCGTTAACATTATGTTGTGTGACGCCTCGAAGAAGTGTGATTGGTTGCAAACAAACACCAATTACTGTGTCCTAGTTCACCGCGCCACATCGTTAAATGTAAGCATGCATGTGCTTATTGGCTCGGTGCTTAGTCAACTCTCATGTGATGTGTAGCGGATTATTGCTATAGGCATTGGCATGGGCAACAAGGCAAAACAAGGTGCTCGCGAGTAATTGTATAGTGAAGGCGTATGGAGCTTTTATGTAATGTGTGTTATGCTACTACGTTGGCTAATAAAATCACTCTTGCTTTGTTGGTCAGGAGAATATTGGAGCCTTGACCAAGTATGTGTGTGCACAGATATTTGTGTGTTTGCTGTTATGTGTGACATATGTATTGTTCACCTAACATTTCCTTGTCCATTTATTGTGTGTACAGAATATGTATAATTAAATTCATGTATATGGAGGACAACACATACAGGCACCATACAGTGTCACCACAAAGGCCTGTCCCTGGGTGCCGTACATATGTCCCCACAGCTTATGTACCCCTATAAATCAAACATTATGTCACCATATGAATTTGGGAACACCATACTGGTACATGCATCTCTTTCCGGGGAGAAATAAACAAATTTGAGGACACAAAAGATGTACTTGTGGTATTGTCTCAACCTTTCTTACGTAATAATGGTATGGGGTAAAACCCTGTTTACAGTGGTAACAAATATTAAACATATACATACATTCACAAAAACACTTATCAAGGGCTCATGCTTAAAAACACAGTAGTTTTTATTAAAAAACTTGACCAACATGGTCCATTAATTCCAAAAGTCAGTAGAAAAAAAACAAAAACTAGGGTCCAATTTTAAAAACACTTCAAAGGCGAGGAAGAGGCTGCCCTTCTTGAGGTGCAAAGCTGGGATGGGCACGTTTGTATTCAGCAATCAGATGGCCTAATTGGCTGAGCTTTAAAGCAGCTTCTTCATGGGCCACCTCCAGGTCCTGCAGGGATGGGCCACCTACAGAGTAAACATAACATCAACATCAGCAGCATGTTTTGAACACATAGCAGGTGTTTTTTCTTAGAAGTGTTTGCACTTACCAGGGGGCTGTGGACCCACCATTGGGGCGGGGGTTGATGTTGAGGGGCTTATTACCCAGTCCACCGCATTGATTGTGTCATCTGTAATGAGATCAGCATATGTGTATTTTTTTGGCCATAACAAAGGTCCCTACATACAAATTTACGCCAAAAAAACCAGAAAGACAGATATAGTGCACAGTATATATAAGTAATATTGACATTACACACACCTTCTTGCACATTTGTGGGGTCCTCAGGGGACCACTGTGCTGAATTGCCACCACTGGAGATCTCTCCTTCCAAGGGTGGGGTTGGTGCAGCCCTTGGTGTCCTTTCCGAGGCTGATGGTATAGGACTGTGTGGTGATGTGGGCCCTTGGAGATGTGGTAGTGTCGGGGGTGTTTGCCCATTATTCTCTGGGGATGGCATTGCTGGCAATGCTTCTGTGGGTGAGGCAGCTGGCGTTCCTGCTGGCGGTTGGGCCGGCGAGCCTGGTTGGCTGGGTGGTGCTCCGACATCAGGTGCTGGGGGATGGTCACGTCTTCTGTCCCTACCTGTTGAGGCAACAATATACTTAATCACAATAACAACATGGCCAGATATGTGGGGACTTATTAGACAGTGCTGTCTGAAGATCATTAGGTCAGGATGAGTGCGATTGAAAGAAGGCCAGGATAGGCCAACATAATAATGTCATATGTGGGTATGGTAAACATATGACAATATGTGGCTAGGTAAAGTAGACATATAGTTTACATGGGAAAAAAAGGGTTTCTCCTCCTGCACATGCAAGGTTGTAGGAGTTATCAAAATATGGGCTATTATATAAGTGTGTGTGAGCTGTGCTACATACAGTTGTTTGTAGCATTGTGTCATTTCGTACACATGTAAACAATTCACTATTTAACGCACGAATAATCCATAAGTAGCCTGACATTAACAAATCACCCCACACAATGGCTGACATGTGACAGGCCTTATTGGCAAATGTGGCACAATGTTGTCAGATTGTGTGAAGGGAACATATTGTGTATGTGAAGATGAGCATGTTTGATGTCTGCAAAATCCAAAAGGTAAACTCAAATATATAGGGTTACAGTGTGTGACATGAGTGGTGTGAGATAATGGCCGACATGCTGAGGCTGCTCTATGCATATTTACACACATACTGTAGGCCTGTGGTTATTGTGTGTGCATACAAGTGTGTTGTGACACATGACCCACAGAAATATAGGGTGTATGTGGGTGTGGCAGGAAGATGATTGTCACATCGCCATTGGACTCGGTGGCTGGTGTTCCTGCCTCGGCCGCTGGGAGGAGCCGGATTCCTTCGGCTGGTGGCGCCGGTGATAGGAGGGCCTTGTCCTCATATGGAACCACTCCCGCGACGTCTGCCTCTGTCGCTGAGCGCCGCTGTGTTTCCCCTCTGGGTGGTGTTGGTCGCAGAGGAAAGGGCCCTGCAGAGGTGTCCGTTAGGCGCAGCCTGCGTTCTTCTGTCAGAGGAGGCGTGGGTGGAGCCAGTCATGCATCTCCATCTGGCCTGGATCTAGGGGCGGTCCGGATGAGGTCATCAGGTTGTGAGCTCCAGCCTATGGGAGGTAGCCGTGCCCTTCAAGTACATTGGAGCCTGGCTTGCAGGCCGCCAGATATAGTTTTGGTTCCCCAGTGATAGTGTGTTTTAGTTTCGTGTCTGACCTTGCCTGGATTTCTGACTCTGCCTCTGCCTATTGATTTTGTACCTCAGCTGCCCTCTTGGTTTTGCCCTTGACCTTTGCCTGGATTACTGACTCTGCCTCTGCCTATTGATTTTGTACCTCAGCTGCCCTCTTAGTTTTGCCCTTGACCTTTGCCTGGATTTTTGACTCTGCTACTGCCTGACAATTTTGTACCTTCGCTCCCTCTCGGTTTTGACTCGGACATCTGACTTCATTTTTCGGGTCTTGATTTTCCCTGGCGACCTCCCCGACTCTGTTGCTCATATAGGCAGCTACCCCCTGGGCTCCGCTATAATTCCAGATCCCTGTATAGGGGTTAAGGGTCTCGGGGTTTCTCGGGGTGCTGCATACCAGCAGCTCGGCCTCACAGCGGATGGTCGTCACAATGATCCTGCAACTGCAGAGTCATGAAGAAGCTCTCACATATATTGCCCCTATATATGTTGGGGTGTACAGTGGCATGTGCTGGGCTTCATATGGCTTTCTTTACACAGAAGGGTATGTGTATGTTGTCAGGCTACTCACCACTCATCTGTGCAATCCTATCACGTAGTCGGGTGATGCGTCCAGGCGTCTTATATTTCAGATCTGCAATTTTTTTGCAGATCTGCTTTGGGCTGCGCAAAACATCCAACCTCCTCTCCAGCCGCCTCTGCACCCTCAGCAGGACAGCCTGCTTGTGGAGACGTGGATGGGTGTGCTGCTCGTGACACCAGTAATCCCTGGTGTCACAAAGATCAACAAGGATAAGGAGCTCAGGCTCCCCCACACTGCAGCTCGCCTGGGTGACGCCATTTTATTATTCTGCAGGGGAAGGGAAAGCACCAGGAAGGCAGCGCCAAAAGATTGATAACGTTATGGTGAATGAACGCACGGGAGAGATGTCCCATGTTGACGGGGGCCCAGAGGCGCAAAAGCCACAGGATACACTGTATGCTTTTGCGTCATATACTTTAAACATGAAGGTTGCCACTACAGCGCTCTGATGCAGACATGAGTTGACATGTAATGACAATTGTGTTGATGTTAACACACATTTTTGCACGTCGCACATCTCTGCACTTTGGAACACAGCCGCAAACACAGAGGCCACATCAATGCGCTACTTTATAGTATGTACACTCCTGGGTAATACACCTTTGGACGCACACATCATCAAATATGGCGCCGAGGAACAAGACGACCAATCTGAACGCTCGAGCTGCCACCAATCCACACAGACTGGCAGAGGTAGTAAATACGCCCAGAAACGCCTACCGGAATGGTTTAGGCGATGTGTGCTGTCGCTCTTGACATCGCTCTTGAGACATTACACACGGCGATCAGCCCACATCGCCCAAGAATAGTCGCCTGGTTTCAGAGCTGTGATGTGAAACCAGGCGACCACTCAGATGTGTCGCCCTCGCCCACTTACATTAGGCGATGTCGCCGGCAACAGGCCACGCCTTAGGGTCGCCATAGAAATCGCCGGCGATATCTCCAGGTGTGACGGTTCCCTAAGGGGCAATGTCCTAAGAAAGTCGTAAATTTGTGAAAAATATTAATAGAGTTGATACCCCGCAAGGTGAACACCAATAGCAACCGTGCACAGTTGCTGTAGCTGACATGGATATATGACTCTCAATATTACAGTAGGAAGAGTGCACACACTACACAGATTGTACAATTCTAGTTTGTCATCCTAACAGAAGTGTGGTATTTAAATGAAACATATAACAGAATGGCCAAGTGGCCATAGGGTGCATGTGAACTTCCATTGTGTTATCGGTGTGACTCTCTTGCAGGATTCATCAATTTGAGACATAACTCTGGTGATTCTGGTGACTGTGTGACCGTGGTAACTAAGCTCTAATATGACTGAGGTAATATAATATCGTGTTTCATAATCTCTTGGCCATTCTGTCATATGCTTCATTTAAATACCATTGTTCTGATAGGATGGCAAACTACAATTGTACAATCTATGTAGTGTGTGCACTCTTCCTTCTTCAATGTTGAGGCCTTGAGGGTCATATATCCATGTCAGCTACAACAACTGTGCACGATTGCTATAGGTGTTGACCTTGTGGGGCATCAATTCTGTTAATATTTGCCACAAATTTACGACTTTCTTAGGACATTGCACCTTATGGTGTTTGGTACATATGTGTTCTATTCGATACAGTATGTTAATCAGTATAATTTCTCTTTTCCATTGATGCCTCAATATACATCTTTGTGAGGTACTGGGCAAGGTATTATTACTATACAGGACTGCATTCACAGGCATCAATGTAATACTTCACATTTTATAATATATACCATGTATACCTCCTGATTGATGACTCACACCAAGGTTAACTTTGGCTTTCTTATTTTGGTCCCCGGGGCCTGCCCACCATGTTTGTTACCATTGTCTCATATTACATATATTTGCACCATCATAGAGAATTGTATGTATATTTGATATAACCCTAATTAGGTTTCCCCATAGACCCAATTGTTTTTAATTGTTTCTAAACATCCTTTTTTGTACATGGGCACAATAAAAGTTATATTGTTATTTTTGCATACCATTGCATGGCATGGCGAGCACCCCTTGTGCTATTAGTTCTTATATATGTGGTGCACCTCTCACCTTTTGTTCTAGTCCACTAATTAGCATCACAGGTGTCTACAATCTTGTAATCAGTCAGTGGCCTGTATATAGGGCTACAGATACTCACTGTGCTGTTTGGTGACATGGTGTGTACCACACTTAGCATGGACCAGAGGAGGTGGAGGAAAGAGTTGTCTGAGGAGATTAGAAAGAAAATTATAGACAAGCATGTTAAAGGTAAAGGTTATAAGACCATCTCCAAGCAGGTTGATGTTCCTGTGACTACAGTTGCACATATTATTGAGAAATTTTAGATCCATGGGACTGTAGCCAACGTGGCGCAGGACCGAAAATTGATGACAAATCAAAGAAACAGATAATACGAATGGTAACAAAAGAGCCCAGAAAAACTTCTAAAAAGATTAAAGGTGAACTTTAAGCTCAAGGAACATCAGTAATCAAACAGGAACATACCCTGAGGAAGGTGCTGGGACAGCACTGTAAACACGTAGGTTTTGATGAATAAAGGACTTTATGATGGTAACAACCTCTTTGTGAAATCCTTTGGTAAAGAGCAGCAGCGCAGACCGTGGATACCATTCCTGTTTGGTTCCTGATTTCCCGCGGTTTTTAGCGTGACGGTGGAGGTTCTGCAGCAGCTGCCTTAAGCTTTCAAACTGGTTGTGGGTCTCACAACCTCAAAAGGTGAGTGGATATCTATATAATACACACTGTGTCTTTTTGACAAGGCACAATCTGCGCCTCATTTTATCTCCTCTCTTTCTAGTTCAAGGAACATCAGTGTCAGACCGCACCATCCGTCATTGTTTGAGCCAAATAGGACTTCATGGAGACGACCAAGGAGGACACCATTGTTGGAAAAAAATTTTAAAAAAGCCAGGCTGGAATATGACAAACTACATGTTGAAAAGCCACAAAGCTTCTGGGAGAATGTCATATAACAGATGAGACAAAAAAAGCTGAAACATGCTATATGTAAAAGGCAACCTTCAAACACGAGACAACTGGAGCAGTTTGCTCTTGAGGAGTTGGCCAAAATACCTGTCCAGAGGTGCAGAAGTCTCATTGACAGTTGCAGGAATCATTTGATAGCATTGATTGCCCCAAAAAGTTGTGCAACAAAATATTAAGTTAAGGGTACCAGCATTTCTGTCCAGGCCGATTTCATGAATTTAATTTTTTAAAATCTTGTGGAGGCAGGGTTGACAAGCAATGTCTGACTTTCATTTGTTAATTTCCATAGATTTTTTATTTATTATTACTTTTGCAAATTCAAGTTATTTCTGAGACATTGTGACTTTTTCTTTCATTAAACAAGGGGTACCAACAATTTTGACCACAAGTGTAGGGGGAGCATGAAGCCCCAGAGGCCATACCCCCTGTTTATACACAAGACAAAAGGAAGTATTGGGGCACTGGCATGTAGGGGGAGCTGGTGGCCATGCCCTCACCACACCCCCTGTTTCTCTGCTGCAACATTGAGCTTTACACTGCTCTGAGATGTGACATCCATATGAGAGGGGAGTGAGGAGCAGCTACAATTTTATTGATTTACAAGTGATCTATCAATACTAGAACTGCAGTGGACAGCTCAGCTTCATATTGTCTGAGGGCAGAGAGAGTACAACATTTTTTATCTCCTCAAAGTGACCTTTTAATGTGAGAAACTCTTGACATATAGTCTGTTGTTGGCAAAGTACCTATTGTGCATCTTTCTGCCAACAAGATCTACCACTTCACCCGGTGATAAGCTGAAAGTTACCCTAGTACCCTGAGTGAACTTTACAGTCAACTAGAACACCATTAGGCTATGTGTACACAGGACGTATTTTTTTGTGCTGCATTTATGCTGCGTTTTCATCTAAACAAGCGCAGCCGTCTTTGGAAATACATTCCACACTGGTTTTTTAATGTTGCGTTTTCCAGGTGATTAGAATGGCTATCAATTGGAAAACGCAGCCAAAAATGGCCAAGTTAATTGACAGGAACTTTTATAAACGCAGCACCTAAAAACGCACATGTGGGAACAGCTTTGGAAAATCACATTGATTTTCATTACAAAACTGCAGGTGATGCGTCTTTGGTGCAGAAACACAGCAAAATAAAACGCAGCAGAAATGTCCAGTGGGCACATAGCTTTAGGCTATGTGCTCACTCTGAGTTTTTGCTGCTTTTTTCTTTGTTGCGTTTCTGCACCAAAGACGCATCACCTGCAGTTTTGTAATGAAATTCAATGTGATTTTCCAAAAGCTGTTCCCACATGTGCGTTTTTAGGTGCTGTGTTTTTAGTACAGAAATCACCTGCATTTTCTTTATGTCCCTGCAATTATCTCGTGTTTTTTGGGCTGCATTTTCCAATTGTCAGCCATTCTAATGAGCTGAAAAACACAGCTGTATCAAAAAAGCACCAATGCGTTTCTGGTGCGTTTTTGCTGCTTTATTTTTACTGTTGTGTTTTTCTGAAAAAATGCAGCACAAAAAGTAGCACAGTGGGCGTGTAGCCTTAAAACCTCTGCTTTGTTAAAGGTAAAATCTAGTAGAGTAAATCATCTTGGCTTATGTATTCTACTTTTAAATACACTCAGATTCACATTTTCTAGATTGTTGGATTTGACTAAAGGTACCGTTACATGCTTCAATGTCGTTAAGATCTTATCAATGATATCATGGGAGCGCGGTCGTTAGGACATCTTTTTGAGATCGTTGGTGAGATGTCCACGTCTAGATATAGTGAACGACGCACCAACGATGTGACGAGCAGCTATCGTTCGCACAACCCAGCAAACAATACTTGTTCACTATGGTGAATAAGGGAAGTCGTTAACGACATCTTTATCGCGTGTTACACACAACGATGCTGCAGGTTGGGTGAACGAGGATAATCTGATTTGAGAACATGTTCTCAAATCTGCGATCAATGATTTATCGTAGTTGTTTCTCGGTGTTACACGCAACAACGTACTAACGATGTCGTTTGAACGACTCCAAACCCGTCACGTTTCAGCGATATCGTTCACGATATTCGTACCGTGTGACGGTACCTTAACATAGCATACACTGTTTGATCTGGCAAGTGGGTGGCTCCTTTTAATATTTGTACCTACTGGATTTTCTTTTTTCCTCCCCAGATTTAGAATAACATATTTGGGTGCTGCAACACCTAGTCTGTCACTCCTCCCCATGTATTGATTTTATCCTGCTCTTTAAAAAAAATAGCACAATATATATATTTTACAAAGTAAAATTACCAGCTTGGGTAGAAGTTGCAAAGACTGTAGGAAATGAAGCAAAACATTGAGGCTACAATAGTCCATTTGCATCCAATTTTCTTTATCAGTAGAGGAGGTAGCAACAGAGAAGAAAGACTGAGGGACACATACATTACACTTAGTGATGCAACACCAAGTCCTTCTATATTATTGAGACTGCTCTGTAATAGAAGAGAAATTAAATGCATATATCAAGAAAATGTAAACTATACGTTATTTTTCTAATTTACTGTAGAAGTCTAGATTTTTAGACATTTTGTAAGACAATTTAGATGTGCAGAATTGACTTCAGTGAAGCGACACCAATCTCTATAAACGTCATTGGGTTTTCATTATAACATATCAGACAAAATGCATGTGCATGCTTTTATATATCAAAAATTACAACACAGTCAGCAGAATGCAAAAAATTAGTTTTAATGTCTAAGAAAACTACATGGAATTTAATGTAAATTTTGAATTACAGCTTCACAGGAAATGTGTCATTAGAAAATGATCCATTGTCTGAATCTGTTATTTTGTGTTAAATGTATTTTTGAAAAAATTATGACAATGTTTTTTCTCTATACCACAATCACTATTAACTCTGTCAAAACCAATGATGTTTATGTACATCATTGGTTGTGTCCTTGCCTTTGATGTGGGCTCACACGCTGAACCCACATCTTTACTTGTATATGTCGGCTGATCTGATCAGCTGATATGTGCAGCTACCCGTGCAGGTGGATTGGAGTTCTGTTAGCTAGGTAAATCACACTGTATATCTCTGACAGTGCGATTTAACACACGTGGGCGGGGATTGCGCTGTTCCCTGCTATGATCACAGGACACCAATGGATTGTTATCACACCTGGGGGTCAGTTGACGATCCCTGTCTGTGTCATGATGAAGTTAACCATAGTTCACAGGACATGACCATTTGTATTGTGCAGAGCCATCCTGATGCACTGCACTGTACAGCACAAGCAATCAGACAGTGGCAGATTCAAGCCCCCTTAGGGAACTAGTAAAAACATGTAAAACTTAAGAAGAAAGTTTTTAAAAATATTAAAAAAAACACAAGTTCAAATTGCACCCCTCCTTATGCCCCATTGAAAATGAAACAATAAAAAAATACACATATTTGGTATTGCCGCATTCAGTAATGCCTGAAGTATTGAAATATAACATAAAGTAATCCAATAGGTAAACTGCGTTATGGAAGAAAAAAATGTAAACGCCAGAATTAAATTTTTTGGTATTTCACTGCATGTGTTATTTTTTTTCCCCGTTTTCCAGTTCACTATATGGTAAAATTAATGATGTTGTTCAAAAGTATAACTAGTCTTACGAAAAAAACAAGCCCACATATGCCTATATTGATTTACAAATAAAATTGCTCTGGGAGGAAGGGAGGAAAATACTAAAAATGAAAAATTGTCCAGGGGTGAAGGAGATAAAATTAAATACAAATGTGTCAGTTACTGGGTCGGCTGCTAGCTGCTATTCTGCAGCATGTGGGAATGTCCACGTATTTTTTTTAAAAAAAATATTTATTTAGATAATTTTTAAAAAAAATTAATGGTCTCACCTGTGTTTTTGACTGCCAGACAAGGTAAAACCAGGCAGCTGGGGGCTGCAGCCGGTGTCTGTTGCTTTATTTGCACTGATAATCAAACATATGGTGGACCCCTACTTTTATAAATTATTTATTTATTTTTACACCCCTATAATGACAGGTTAATTGCCAATGACAGCCAATCACAGGTGCCTACACAATGGGTGGGGTGCGCAACAGCCAATCACAGACGCTTTCACAAAGAGTAGCCATCTGTGATTTGCTCTTCGAGGCAGAGTCCAGTGAATAAACTGGAGTCTAATGAGCGGGAACCGGAAGTGATGTTACAAACGCAGCGGTCCACGGTAAGTATAATGCTGCTGTTTTAATCACTGTTACTGAACACTCTCCCTAAAAGGTCAGGAATTATAAGTCGAAAATGGTCCCATCGGCCATTGTGAAAATTGCAAGATTTATAATCCTGTTTTTAAATAAAATTTATATGTTAAAGAAAAAAAACAAATATCACAGAAGCCTAGTTTAAATAATGGGTCATTTTCTGAAGACAAATTTCCTTTAAAAGCACAAACATGTTGATAGTGTGTAATCTCGGATGCATTGTCATGTGGTCCATACCTTCTGGACAGCATGTTGCTTTGTATATACTTTTGCATGCTAGAAGACACTACAGTTCTATGCAGTTTTACCTTGATAAATGTACTGATTGGTCAAATAAAAGGTTTAAACCCCCTTCAAAATAGGCAGAGTTAGGGTGCCTTCACACTGCGGCACGATCCAGTCCGGGGCTGTCTGGGATGACCCTGACAGCTGCGGACTGGATCAGCACACAGAACTGGAGGGCTAATTTGCCCTCCGGTCTGGTGTGCAGCCGCACGCAGCTCCCGCTGCTGATAGGTTAGGAACGTGGGCGCCACCGTCCTGACCTGTCAGCGGCTGCAGCTGCGTGCTCTGCACACCGGACCGGAGGGCAAATTAGCCCTCCATTTCTGTGTGCTGATCCAGTCCGCGGCTGTCAGGGTCATCCCAGACAGCCCCGGACTGGATCGTGCCGCAGTGTGAAGGCACTCTTACTTAAGAAACTTTCACTATGAACAGTATTATACTGCAGGTATGTAAAATAAAGTAATTTCACTGTTTCCTGTCAAAATTACCTAGTAATTATAGCACACGCACCAATTTATCATCCTTTAACTCTGAAGGAAACAGGAGAACATTACAAGGGAAGAACCAAACACACCCCTTATGACACAGATTATTTCTTCTTTCATGTAACACTTTCTAAATGACTAAATATTGCAGTTAAATGCACAGCGTGTTGCATCCTACACATCGGGTCATGAAGTATCCATTTATGATGACAACATGTATGTGAAGTATCCATTTATGATAATATGTCTGTAAATAAGGTTTTATGGAAGGTATTTAACCACAGTCACAAGTGATGTATAGGTCGGTATGAATGCTAAGATTAGATGCATCATTCTGTATCAAAAACTAGATTGTTAGGAGGTAATATCACTAAATAGCACTATGATGATGTTCTCAAATCCTTCAGCAATTAAACAAGGAAAGCTCTATTACCGTATTTGTATAATGAAAGCATGAACAAGCTTCTTATAAGCATGTACTGCAGGTCAACCTTAATTTGAAAGGAAGCCTAAATGATGTGCTTTGTTATATATTATGCTCCATTTATGTTGTAAAGAAAAATGACCACACTATTCTATTCTAGTGATCAGTCTGAGCAGTTACTGTAGATCACCATTGATCAGTGCTGTAATTAATGGTGCAGTCTAATAGCAAATGTATAAACTTTATTTGGGAAAACTATTTGTTGTCAGAGAATTATAATATGTGTATTTCAGAATCTTTCACCCCAAACTTTCCTATAGGGCTAAGCACACTGCCTTGTTGGGAAAATAACCCTTATAAAATTTTAAAAAACACACAATACTTTTAAAATCACCTCTCCATTATCCAGAATAACCAAATTCACTTTACTTCTTGTTAAGGGATATCTCTTGTGATTGACAGCAGCTGCTTGCTTAGAGCAAGTCTTGTATGCAGAGAATGATCATTCATGTATTTACTGTGAAGTGTCAGAGTGGCAAACAGATCCCTCTCTTCTGTTTTGTATATGTGTGCACTTTGAGTAATTGGTTTCAGAAAATTTCAGCTGAGAATTGACAGCTGTCATCAAACCCTAGATTGGTAATGTTCAGGCCTCTATGAGACCCCCCACATTACCAATCCTATAAGTAAATAGTTAAAAAACACACAGAAAAATTCCTTTATATGAAATAAAACACACAGACTCCCTCTTTTACCCATTTATTAACCCCTCAAATACCCAGCTCTGATGGTAATCCACAACCTAATGTCCCTCGATGAAGCTCTGCAAAATCACGATAAGAGGTTTCATCGAGGGACATGTTTGGGGTTAATAAATGGGTAAAAGAGGGAATTTGTGACTTTTATTTCAAATAATTTTTCTCTGTGTGTGTTTTTTACCAATACAGGGCTTGAGGACAACTGTCAATTCTCAGCTCACATTAACCCCTTCTATTACCCCAGCCTCCAAACTCCTGTCACTTGCCTCATCCTTTGGCCTCTCTCAATGGTCCTCCACAGCCACCCGCACAGACAGACACACATTAGACCTCATCTGCACCCGCCTCTGCTCCCTAACTAAACCCACAACCTCCCCTCTCCCCCTCTCTGACCACCATCTACTTACTTTCTCATCCTTGTCCTCCTCACCTGCCTCCCATGTCCACCAACTCGCACACCCTTGCAGAAACCTCACACACTCTTCAACGCCATTTTACCGTTATCATCTATATCCTCACTCCATGACACAAATAATGCCACAGCTTTCTACAACTCTGCACTCACATCAGCTATTGATGCTTTTGCCCCTCTCATGGCAGAACGCTACAAACCAACAGACAACCCTGGCACACAGACTTGCGAGAGTCTAGGGTTGCAGAGCGGTGCTGGAAGAAAACACACTCACAAGAAGACTACACAGCATTCAAACAAGCACTTCTCAAATTCAAGTCAGCACTCACCACCAATAAACAGAATTACTTCATTACCCTCATATCCTCTTTGTCTCACAACCCCAGGCAGTTATTCAATACATTTAACGCCCTCCTCCGCCCCCCACTGTGCCCTCCTACTTCTTGTAATATAAAATAAAAATTCGGTTGCGCCACACTGTTTGCTAAAGGCAGAATCTCCGTTATATTAATTCCTCACTCACCTTGTCTGGTTGTGCCGTCTCTGCACAACCAGATAGTAGGCTCAGTGGTGAGGAAGGGATCCGAGACCTTTGCTCGCCGGTTCCTGGTTCCAGAATGAGCGCCCAGCTCCAGCTCACTTCTCCGGGTCCCGTGATCAATCACGTGTCTATTGTGTCAGCCAGGTCCTTGTGTATAAAGCTGCTCTCTTCCACCACACTCCCCATAGGGAGGAAAAATTAAGGAACAATGCAGAAATGGTGGTATTTAGATTATGAGCGCTATACAAGGACACTGCACTGATTAGTATTACCTTTAGGTCTTTATTGAATATTGACAAATGTGAGTCCTCGCCACAACATGTTTCAACGCTAATGCGTCTTCCTCAAGTGGATCTACTTGAGGAAGACGCATTAGCGTTGAAACATGTTGTGGCGAGGACTCACATTTGTCAATATTCAATAAAGACCTAAAGGTAATACTAATCAGTGCAGTGTCCTTGTATAGCGCTCATAATCTAAATACCATCATTTCTGCATTGCTCCTACTTCTTGTATCTCTGCAGAAGACTTTAATATTGCCAACATCAAAAATCTCCACATCGATCAACAGTCTTGCTACCCAACCAACACAACCCCCATATACCAGACCATTCCTCTTCCCCACTAACCCTCCTCCCCTCCATCACTGAAGGAGAACTTGCACATCTCCTCTCCAGATCGCACCTCACCACTTGTGCACTGGACCCCATCCCACTTCCTCCCCAACCTCACCACATCATTTATCCCAGCCCTAACCCACCTCTTCAACCTATCACTGACTACTGGTACCTTTCCTTCTGCTTTCAAACATGCTACAAATACACCTATCTTAAAGAAGCCATCCCTTGATCCCACTTCTACATCCAGCTACCGGCCCATATCCCTACTCCCATTCACTTCCAAACTTCTTGAAAAGCATGTCCACACTGTACTCTCCTCCCACCTCTCATCTAACTCTCTCTTTGATGACCTTCAATCTGGCTTCAGCCCCCAGCACTCCACTGAAACTGCACTGACCAAAATTACTAACGGCTTACTCGTGGCCAAAGCTAACAGACAGTTCTCCGTCCTCCTTCTTGACCTGCATTCGACACAGTTGACCTCTGCCTCCTATTACAGATCCTCTCTTCCATTGGTATCATTGACCTTGCCCTCTCCTGGATCTCCTCCTGCCTTTCCAACTGCACATCTTGTGTCTCCCACTCCCACACGACCTCCTCGCCCCATCCCCTCTCTGTTGGGGTCCCTCAAGGCTCTGCCCTGGGGTCCCTCCTTTTTCCAATCTATACCCTTGGTCTGGGACAACTCATAAAGTCCCATGGCTTCCAGTATCACCTGTACGCTGATGACACTCAGATCTACCTCTCTGGCCTAGACGTCACCCCTCTCCTGTCCAGAATCCCAGAGTGTCTATCAGCCATATCCTCCTTTTTCTCCTCTCGTTTCCTAAAACTCAATGTAGACAAAACCAAACTCATCATCTTTCCTCCATCTCACACACCATCCTTACCAGACCTATCTATCACAATAAATTACATCACATTTTGCCCTGTACTTGAAGTCCACTGCCTCGGAGTAACCCTTGATTCTGCCTTGTCCTTCAAACCACACATCCAAACCCTTGCCACCTCCTGCCGCCTAAAACTCAAAATTATTTCCAGAGTCCATCCCTTCCTCAACCCACAATCTACTAAACTACTAGTGCATGCCCTCATCATCTCCCATCTCGACTACTGCAATCTCCTCCTCTGTGACCTCCCTGCTAACACTCTTGCACCTCTCCAATCTGTCATTAACTCTGCTGCCCGACTAATCCACCTCTCTCCTCGTTATCTATTCCACATCTCCCCTCTGCAAATCCCTCCACTGGCTCCCAATTCCCCAGCGTATCCAATTCAAACTACTAACATTGACTTACAAAGCCGTCCACATTCTGTCCCCCCCATATATCTCTGAACTAATCTCCTGATATCATCCAACTCGTAATCTTCGATCCTCCCAAGACCTCTTTCTTTTCTCCACACTTGTACATTCCTCATCTAACCGCCTGCAAGTCTTTCGCTCGAGCATCCCACATTTTCTGGAATTCTGTACCCCAAAAAGTCTGACTGTCCTCCACACTTGGAGCCTTGAAGCAAACCTAAAAACTAATGTCTTCAGAAGAGCCTATAACCTACAATGACCACAGTGCCATCTCACCACCAATGGACCTGGTGCCCCACCACCATTGGACACGGCGCGACACCACCATCAGACCCGGGGCTCCACCACCACCAGAGCAGACCCAACCTACTGTCTCTTTCTCCTCCGCCTTATAGAATGTAAGCCCGCAAGGGCAGGGTCCTCTCTCTCCCCTCTATATCGGTCTGTCACTGTTAGTTTGTTCATTGTATTTTTAACTTGTTTGTATGTATCCCTTTCTCATGTACAGCACCATGGAATCAATGGTGCTCTATAAATAAATATATAATAATAATTTTCCACCACACCAGGGCAGTGGGAAGCTCCAGGGTGGCTATGGCCTGTATTTTTAGGCTGGAGAGGGCCAATAACGATGACCCTTCCCGATCTGAGAATACCAGCCCCCAGATGTGTTTTTTTTTTTTTTTTTTTTTTTATATTTATAAATAATTCATTTGCAAAAATACCAAGGGGTGACCTAATTTTGGATTATCAGCCAAGGAGAGCTCGCCAACTGCGGTCTGCTTTACCCTAGCTGGCGATGAAAAATAGGGGGACCCCATGTCGTTTTTTTAAATATTTAATTCATTTTTTCCTATATACAAGGCAAAACACCCTTTAGTGCCACATGAAAGGCACTAAAGACTGCAAGCTTATAATATATAGTGGGTGGAATATTATATAGGCATTTTACATGTATCTATACATATATCCATCTATTCTTGGATTTATGTATATCTTTATATGCTTGTTTTCTTCTTGGAACAAAAATGTATATAGAGTAATGTAGTATGTAAAAGATAATGTAAAAAATGCATAGTACACAGATGTCACACGGATTGCACACAGACCCTAGGAAAGAAAAAAATCGCACTAGCATAGCACTCGCATTACATAAGGAATGAAACCCTCATTTCACTTAGAGATATTTTCAGGATCAACATTGGATCAATTTTTCACACCCCAATGTGAGAGTACCCTTAAAAGGGGTTGTCCGGGCTTTTTATAAAATCTAAGTGTATATCTAGACTGCAGAATAAATCAAAGATAGAAAGACTGGGCCAGCAAGTTTACAACAACAGCTGTTGCCAGCAATGCTATGCCTACTGGAACCAACCCAGGTGTTGCTCAGTCCAAAGAAACAAATTAATCATCCATTTCAAATATAAAGAAGATGGCACTCACCGGGATAATTCTTCATGCAGTGCAGCTTTCATTTCTTGTGCGTCGGGTTACATTGTGCAGGGAGGGTTCACAGAGTGGACTACAGCACCGTTTAGCGCTATGCGCTTCTACGGGTCCAGGAACCCGTAGAAGTGCATAGCGCGAAACAGTGCCATAGTTCACTTGTGAACTCTCCCTCCACAATGTAACCCTGCACACAAGAAATAAAAGCTGCACTGCATGAAGAATTACCCCAGTGAGTGCCGTCTTCTTTATATTTGAAATTTATATTTGGAATAGACTGCAGAATGCTGACAGTTTGTAATTTTCACCCTCAGCATTTTGCATTGTTACCTAGATATTACTATTCAGCATCTGTAGGAGACCGATCAGACCAGGAGTGTGTTTGTTTTGGAGCTTGGGTAAAAAGTCATAACTGGTTGTTCACACCTACTCTCCTATAAGCACACCCCAGACTGCAACAAGCCGTCCACACAGCAACAAGTCCCCAAAGTCCAAAGCATGCCCTCCCCCCCCAGTTTTAAACATGTCCACCCACCAGTCTCAGTATGTCTGCCCCCCAGTCTCAGTATGTCCGTCCACCAGTCTCAGCATGCCCGCCCCTAGTCTCAGTATGCCCACCCCCCCCCAGTCTCAGTATGCCCGGCCCAGAATGAATGAGCCACTCCCTGCACAGAGGGAGCGGGTGGCTGTGAGCTTCAGTGCACTTCATTATATCACATTGTTGCTGGCACAGTGGAAGGAGGGAGAGCGCACACAGCAACACCGAGAGTGGTCATTTCAGAGCTGCAGATTTGTCACAGTGTCTCATAGAAGGAGATAACTGCTTTCAGTGCAATGTGGCAGGTTCTATCACAGATTACATAGAGCAGTGGAGTGTGGATTAACCGAGCATGCTTGTGACTGGAGTGGCTTGGCATACTGAGACTGGGGAACAGGCATACTGAGACTGGGGGTGAGCATACTTGGGACTGGAGGGGGGCTTGTTGCAGTCTGGAGCATGTTTGTAAGAGAGATGGTGAAACGACAAGTCGTAACGTTTTCACCCAAGCTCCAAAACAAATACGCCTCCTTGCCGGGCTCCTCCAGATGCAAAATAGTGATATCTAGGTAACCTTGCATAATGCTAACAGGGTGAAAATTACACACTGTCAGCATTTTGCAGCCTAGATATACACTTAGATTTTATAAAAAGCCCAGACAACCCCTTTAAGGTGTGGTTTTTCTACGATTTGTATCCACTGATTCGTTTATTATTATTATTACGGTATATTTATTTATTTATATAGCGCCATTGATTCCATGGGGCTTTACATAAGAAGTAGGGATAACAAGGACAGGTACAGTACATACGAACAATCAAGGCTTGCTGATACACGACGGGAGAGGACCCTGTCCACGAGGGTTCACAGTCTACAGGGGTGGGAGAGGAGACAATAGGAGCGGAAGTGCCAAGCGTGTGGTGGTGCAGCGCTGGGTCTCATCATAGGTTGTAGGCTTATTGGAATAGATGAGTTTTCAGGTTCTTTTTGAAACTTTTAAGGGTAGGCGAGTGTCTAATGTGCTAGGGGAGAGAGTTCCAGAGTATGGCGGAGGCGTGGGAGAAGTCTTGTAAGCGGTTGTGGGAGGATGAGATAAGGGGAGAGGAGAGGAGGAGTTCTTGTGAGGAGCGCAGGATGCGTGCGGGTAGGTATCAGGAGACCATATCGGAGATGTAAGGGGGGACAGGTTGTGGATGGCTTTGTAAGTCAGGGTTAAGATTTAAAATCAAGATCTTTGGGGGTGGGGAGCCAGTGAAAGGCCTGGCGGAGGCAGGAAACAGGGGAATAGCGAGGAGGCGGGTGGATTAGACGGGCAGCTGAGTTTAGGATAGAGCGGAGGGGTGCAAGGGAGGAAGCAGGGAGACAGGTGAGCAGTAGGTTGCAGTAGTCAAGGCGGGAGATGATGAGGGCATGGACGAGAGTTTTGGCAGTGTCTTGATTAAGGAACAAGCGGATCCGGAGCGTTTAGTATGTTAATTGGCATTAAAAACATGAGAAATGCTAGATTATATAATATCCTATTACATTAGACTATTTATGGAAGGCCTGCACAACATACAACCTGCGGGGTGCATACAGCCTTTTGAGGGGTTTGTGTCGGCCCTCTGGGACCCGGTGACGCCGGCTCCCATTCTCCCTATATTCAAATGTATTTGTGCTCTGTAGACATGAATACATATGAAAATTTGAGCACAGCAACTGGGACAGAGGAGCGCACATGCAGCAGTTTCATCACACTGCTGCTTAAGCCAATACCCTAGAGAAGAGATGTCAGGCACCGGTAAGCAAGCCAAAGACGAAATGTGGGTGCCATGGATGAGAAGAATTGATGTTTATTATGGTGCACATTACGTGCCAAATAGTGGTGATTGTGGCAGGGGGCATAGTATTGTAAGGGAAAGTGGGGTGTAGGGGGGACTTTATGCAGTGTGGGGGACATTATAGAGGGGGCAGTGTGGGATATTATACAGAGGAGCAGCATGTCTGGGAGGATATTATGGAGTGAGGACAGGTGTGAGAGGATATTAAAAATAGGGGCAGTATATGTAGAGTGATATTATGGAGAGGGGCAGTGCATGGGGGATATTATAAAGAAATAATGGAAGCAATGTAAGTGCTCACCCACTTGTTCACCGAGTCCTTACACCCTTCAGCATGGATTACAGCTGAGTAACTTTGCAGGAGTCGAAAAAGAAATAGGTGGGTTATTCAGCGAAGGGTGAAAAGGATCATTCATAGAGGTGAAATAAAATTCATATATTTATTGATCCTTTAAATCAACTTTTTTATAAAATGAATACACAAGTCGCACAATTAAAAATTTACCCATGCAGTTGGAATCCCAGATATCTATGATTAAGTCTGGCTTCCAGCCAAAATGCGTCAATCTGGGGTTACCCCTACATGGGTAAATTTTTAAGTGTGTGATTTGAGCATTTATTTTTGTTGGAATATGTTTAGTGCAACAACTCCAATCTTGTATGTGTAAAGGTATCTTTACACGCCGCGACGGCAGGCTGGATACATCCCGCTACTTCACGTGCACGAGCACGCTCAAACGGTTACAAACGGTCAACGCACCCTCTTTACACGCCGCCACAAGGTGCGCTACGCTACGCTACATCTATAGCTAGCTACATCGCCGGGTGTCTCAAGTAGCCAGCTGTAGCTCATTTACACACCGCTATAACCAGCTACTATGGGCGTACCTGGTGCAGCAGGGCCAGCACATAGGCGTGCCACAATTGTGGATTACGAGCCGTCTGTACGCTGATAGGACGAAGCAATAACATCCTGATTGGGCAGGCAACGCAGGAGGCTGAGTAATACAGCACGCTCGAGCGATTGTGTAGTGTGACTCGTCAGCTCCTTAAATATGCCTCCCTATGCAGCGACTACCAATCGTCATGCAGCAGCTTCCACCAATGATCGCACATGGGGCGCGGTAACACGGAGCCAGGGTCACGCCTTAGCTACATCGCAGGATGTCCAGAGTTCCCTTCCGTTGCTTCTTTACACGCCGATACAGCTCGCTACCATCGGCGTTGTAGCCATCAGTTTTCGAGCAGAGCTAGGAAACAGATGTATCTGTTGCCGGCTGTATCGTCACGTCTTCAGACGCCGCTACGACGGGCTACATTGGCGCTACAAGCTACATTTGTAGCCTGTAGCGGGATGTATCCAGCCTGCCGTCGCGGCGTGTAAAGGTACCCTAAGTGTTGTATTGCTAGGTTTGTGCATTGTCAGTAAAGTTAGTTAAAAAAAGAGGAACACTCCCAGAGTCTCACACACAGGAAATACCATGCGACTGTAACCAGTTTCTTGCGTCGCATGTGAAGAGAAGCACAGCAGCTTGCTGATGCTGCAAAGGGACATTTAAGATGTATATTCCTGTTTCCACAAAGCCCTTCATATCTGTACCTGTTTGTTGCAAATTAAAGCTAAGTTATGTTGTCAACACGCTTTCAGTGTATCCTGAATGATCCGCTGTCAACAATTTTATTTTAAAAAATTGTTTTATATGGACCAATTAATATGTGAATTTTATTTACTCTCCATGGATGATCCTTTTCACCCTTCGCTGGATAACCCACCTCTTTTTTTTCCTGGTATTATGGAGAGGGGCAGTCTGGGGGGTATTTTGCGCTGTGCTCATATACTGATGGTGATCTGGTGCTGCTGTCATGTACTGATAGGGGTTCCGATGCTACATTTGTGTACTGATGGTGGTTTTCATGCAGCATTTATGTATTGACAGTGATTCCGGCGCTGCAGTCATGTACTGATGGTGGGTCTGGTGTTGTATTCATTTACTGAAGGTTATTTTGGTGTTGCATTCATGTACTAAAGAAGGTTCTGGTGCTGTATTCATATTCTGATGATAGTACTGGTGCAGCACTCATGTGCTAACAGTGGTGTGGCTTTTGTACACATTCAACAATCCATAATGTGCTTCATAGCTATGTTAAAACTTAAAAATCCTCAAAATGTAAAGATTTTAGATTAAGAGGAGGATTTTGCGAATTTATGCTAAAAAAACTCAGCTTAAACTAGCGATTGCTCACATACAACTTTTTAAAATCCTCCTACAATACTAAAAACCTGGTTCTTGTGATGTAATAATGTACTGATGGTGGCTCTAGTGATGTATTTATGTAAGTGCCCCTATAAAAAAAATGTTATGACCCTTGGGATTTAATCAATATGGTAACGTGGTCCTTGGACCAAAAACTGTTGTACACCCTTGTACACCCTTGATTTGTAATAAATGCTAACATAAGGTAGCATATACTATATAGAGAGAATTATGAAATCCCAGCTTTATGTATATCTTTCCCCTTGTGTGTCCAGGTCGATAAATATTCCCGTCATCTTTCCCATCATGAATTTACCTGTTCATAGATAGAAGAGATGATGTGTGTAAGACCTTCCAGCTGCCAAATATTCATTTGAGGCTAATAGGCATATTGCACAGTTGGGGGAAAAATTGTTATTATTTTAATGCAGGTATTCTGATGCTGAAAATATGTATGACATATTTGTGGGAGCATATTTAAAATTTTGCACGAGTGCCAACATGTCTGATAATATTACTTTAATCAACAAACAATTTGGCTTGGGAAATGTACTTGCCCTCCCCGTGTACACAATGTTCCAGCCTGTCTCCCTTAGGGTGCATGCACACGATCAGTGTACGCAGCGTTTTGGACGCAGTGTCTTGCCACTGCGTCCAAAACGCTGCGTAGTACAGTACTAGCATAGTGGATAGGATTTCAAGAAATCCCATCCTCAATATGCTTAACCCGCCTGCAGCGTGTTTGGAACTGCGGTGCGGGTTTCCAGGAGTCCGCTCTCCCGCAGCATGTTTATTTCATGCTGCGGAGTTGGAAGCGGCTCCCATCGGGTGACTGCAGGGAGAAGCTGCCCCACACCCGCCACACATGGTGAGTACAGGGCGGCTACAGTCTCCCTGCGGCCACCCGCGGCTTCACTCAGGTCCGGAGGAGCTGTATCCAACACGCAGCTCCTCTGGATCGTGTGAACGCACCCTTATAGCAAACCTTTCCTGCTATAAGTACTTCGTCCCTGCAGGGGGTCGTTAAATACAATGAGCTCGTCCTGTGACTTCATGAGTTATAATTAGTTTTCAACACTTCTTCATTTATAATCGAATCCATTTTTGTTGGTAGATTGAAGCATCCGAGATTCCCACTTGAATAAGAAGACTATGACTTAAAGTTGATTGACATGTCATGATATCGCCCATATTCTTCACAAATCTAATCACTACTATTTAACAAGTGAATAATGAAAACATGATTAATACAAAATTAATATAGCAAACTATTTATGAAAAATGTTATTTTTTAAATTTATGGTGGTGCCTTACCTGAAGAGTCTGAAGTCCCATATAAGCGGTATATAGAAGTAAGATTCCAAATGACAGAATAAGAATATTTTTGAGATTTGAACATTGCATTCTGTAACCCTTTTTCAGGTTCTGATATGTTGTCAGTCTTACTAATGCTGTAAGTAACGATGAAGAGTTACTAAATTGTAGATAAATTCAGATAGCAAATAACTACTTAATTAATTAAAATTACATGTATCTATAAGTGCACTAATATATTTCATTGATGGTAAACGATGATGTTCTTTGCTGTTTGAAATGTCAGTAAAAGAGTTTGCAACTTTATCTTTACTTTACCAAATGTGTTGGGGGTATGAGCTTGTGCTCACTATTAGGCTAGGGTCAGGCTGGGGTCACACATAAGCCCTTGGTCCGTTTTTGGCTTCATTTTTGTCATTTTTTTTTCTAAGTCCAAAAACTGGCAGAAAAACGGATTGGATGTAATAAACACCCTGTCCGTTTTTTTCTGGACTTCAAAACATTGCTCTATCCGTTTTTGAGCCAAAAACGTTGCTAGCAACGTTTTTAGCATCAGTTAAAAAACGCATGCGTTTTTTTAACATGGGGCCCTATGGGAAACGCATGCGTTAACGCATGGCACATATAGGCACTTGCGTTAACGCATGCGTTAGCACACATGCGTTTTTAATGAAAAAATGACTAAGTCCAAAAACGTTCAGGGGTGCAGGAGGCTCAAAAAGCACCCTATAAAAAACGGATTGGTGATAAAAATCACTTCCAAAAACAGACTTCTATGTGTGACTCCAGCCTAATATAGGTATGAGAGGTTCTCCTCCTGCATTAGTTAGTGCAGTTTTCCACACAGATTACACAGCAATCCAGTCCCTAAAATAGCTGCTCATGGAGGAGTATGTGATCAGACCAGTCCATTATCCTCCTCCAATAGGAAAACTCAGGAAAGGAGACGAGTCAAAGCTTCAATTCATGCAGTTAGGCTGGGTTCACATTTGCGGACCCCTCCGCAGCGTTCTGCGGATAGGATCCGCAATGTGACCGCAGCGGCCGCAAGCTCCTATCTTTATAATGGGAGCGCACGGTGCTGCGCTTGACAGCACATGACCGTGCGCTCCCATCCACTCCCATATGTGACATATGCGTAGGCGAATGCCTGTGCACAAATCACACAGTCTCGTCCGCACCAGGGACGCGACATGTTGCATTCCTGGTGCGGACGAGAATGTGTGATTTGTGCGCAGGCATCCGCCTGCGCACAGATCAACATGTAGGGTGAATGGGTGCGCACGGTCATGCGCTGTCAAGCGCAGCACCTTGCGCTCCCATTATAAAGATAGGAGCTCGCGGCCGCTGCAGTCACATTGCGGATCCCCTCCGCAGAAGGCTGCGGAGGGGTCTGCAAATGTGAACCCACCCTTAAGGTGCTGTTTTATTACATACACCGTGAGAAAGCTCAGGAGAGGTGGCAGTACTAGGTGACCAGTGCCACCATGGATGCATACAGTTGGGAAAGTTTGTTACAGAGTCATACAAATGTCATGTACAAAATATTGACAGCATTACAAGAATAAGCACAGATAATAATGCACATAGAAGTAACAGCAACAATAACATAAAAAGGTATTTGGACCAAAGAATGTATCCACACAAAGTAATCCACAGTATAATATGGAGGAGCCCCACACATAAATCAAAGTGTAAATGGTTGCTTTGGTCACCAAATTACAAATGCATATACATCCTACCATAGTAAAGATGTCATATGGTGCATATTCATAAAGTGCATATAATAGTGCATATAGTACAGACAGGGACATTAACAAAAAGACTCATTAATAGCCAGGTCCATGGACCAGTTATTACCCAAACCGCCTGCAGTCATGTGACAGGGTACACTGTGCAGGGAGGACCCGGGTAGGTGGACCCCAACAATGTTTTTTGGCCTGGGAAACCCTATGGCCACTTCATCAGGGGCATAAGGAGGTTCTGCATGTGCTCGCCTTAAAAAAGCCACCAAATCACCGTGTCATTCCGAAACTGGAAGTAACATGTACGGCCCGATCACATGACCAGAAGGGACGCGTCAGACCAGGCCCACGGCAGTCGCCTGGGACATATCACCATGGCAACCACACAACGGAGGGAGGAGGTGCAGAGAGAGGGCAGGAACAACAGCCCATACCGAGACGCACCACAGACTGGCCAAGGGGGCAAATACATTAACATCCATTATAGGTGACCCAGACAGGATATATTATACATAATAATAAGTCCAACAATTGAACCACAAAATGCATAGTTTTCTCCATGTTCGCAGTCATCCACCAGATGGATCAAAGTCAGGTGATGGCGATCCACTTGTGCTGATCCCAAAAGAGAGCTTTAAGCAGAGCCTGTGAACACCATAAATAAAAACCCATAAAATCATAACAATAAAAGTGGGTCAGATATCTGACACACAATATAATAAGGGTACATAAGTACCCAGGAGACCGACGGCGACGGCTAGAGAAAGGGGCAAAACTCAGGTGTTCATTTAGGCCCCGCAGGGACATAGTGTCAAGGGACACTATCCACCGTGTCTCGCACTGCGCAAGCAATTTCCTGACCTCACCACCTCGTATTTCAGTGTGAAATACATTACCCCCGTACCATTAGGGATGATGGGTCTCCATTGTGGTGTTGCATGCAATGCCACGACAGTGTCTTAAGGGTGGTCTTGTCCTCCACTGCGGGCGCCGCTGAAACGTCCCTCACATGCTCCCTCACTCTCCTCCTCAGCTCCCTGCATGTCATGCTGACATATATCCGGGGAAAGGCATGTGTGACGTAATACATCACATTGCTCGTTCCACAGGATATATAGTGCCGGATATCAAATATGCCTCGGCTATCGGAGGAGGTGAAGGTTGCAATGCGCTGGATGTTCTCACTGGCCACGCAGTGGCCACAAGGGAAACACCCTTTCAGAGGGCCTCTGGAGCCAAAGGGATTTGGTGGCTGTGGGACTTAGTGGCTGTGGACCAATACGTCTTTAAAGTTCTTAGCGCGCCTAGCAGTAAGGGTCATTCTGACAATGAGTCCCTCAAAAGTGGTTCAGACCGAAGGACCGGGCCAGTGTCTGCTCAAGACAATCCGCAAAGAGCTCCACTGTTGATTAGAGGTAGATGTAAAAGTATATAACGGGCTTGCTGAACACAAGCCATTTCCACATCCTTTGTACTATAGAGGAGCTCATCACAGTGTGTATGTTTGGCCCTGAGATAGGCTCTTTTAAAGCGACCTGTCACCCCCCGGGCATCTAAAGATAAAATAGCCACCTTCTGCAGCACTAAGGCTGCATTCTGAGAAGGTGGCTATAGTATTTATGCTCCCTTGATTCACTGAAATAAAGACTTTTATAAAATCTGTGCCAAACCTGACCCAAGACAGGGAGGCGGGCATTTCAAGCATCTATCTCCAGCCTCTCTGGTGTCAGTCATCCCTCTCTGCTCTCCGTGCACTGCCTCCTCTTCCTTGTCTCCTAGAATCCCCTTCCTGTGTAGTGCCTCCTGCCCCCGGGCATGCGCCTTGCGCGCTGCCCGTGCCTTCCTGCATCCCACGCACACCACGCAGGCGCAAAAAGGTTACGTGGGATGCAGGAAGTTTCCGGCAGCGGCACGGCGCATGCCCGGGCGCAATTTTATAAAAGTCTTTTATTTTAGTGAATTAAGGGAGCATAAATACTATAGCCACCTTCTCAGAATGCAGCCTTAGTGCTGCAGAAGGTAGCTATTTTATCTTTAGATGCCTGTGGGGGGGGGGGCGTGACAGGTTTGCTTTAATTGACCTATTGCTATAGCCCCTTTCTCTAAATCAATCTTTTAAATCACCAGCCAGTCTCTCAAATGACATCCTCGGATGAGCAAGTGCGCCTGATACAAAGGAATTGGCCAGTGGGGACAGCGCCGATTGTGGACTCAGTATGGGCCGAACTTGAATGGAGTAAAAAGTTGACTGAAGTTGACTTCCTAAATACATCTGTCTGCACAGTACGGTTCGCATCCACCTCAATGCAGACATCCAGAAAGTCAATTCATCTGAGATCATATTTATATGTTAAACTTGTGTTGACTGTATTCTCCTCAAGTCGGCCCTAAAGGCATCAAGCTGATCCACTATACCTCTCCACAAAATCAAAAGTTTGTTGATACACCTCAGCCAGTACTGCACATGGGCATTGGCCGGACCACCCCCATCACACATCAAACCTCTTTCCCAGAATCCCAGTAAGAGGTTTGCGTATTATGAGGAGGTGAAGGCAGCGCCCATGGCAGTGCCACGCTTCTGTAGGTAATAGTTATCCTTAACGATGAAGGTTGTGGGTTAAGGCAAAACGGAGCAGCTCGAAGAACAACTCACACAAGACGCCATCTTGCCAATTTGCCTGCAAGAAGAAACGCGCTGCCATCCTTGTGACATATGCACGTGTAGAGGGACTCAACATCTGCAGTAACCCACAGTGTTCCTTCATCCACAGAGATTCCGTCAATCCACCTCAGGACGTCCATTGTATCACAGGTATAGGAGGGTAGTGTCTCAACCAAGGCTTTTAAGTATAATAGTTAATGAATTGACATATCGGATTGCACAACCCTCCTATGCCGGAGACAATAGGACATCCCGGAGGAGTGACGGGATCTTAGTGGATTTTGGGTAAAAGGTATAAAGTTTGTATCTTGTGAAATCTCACTGTCAAGCTCTCCACAACCTTTTTAGTAATGATGCCACTGTCACATGCACGTCCGAGGATGGACTGGGGTTGACTAGAGAAAGAGGCATTGGGTTATAGGTCAATTTCGAGGATGTATCTCTATCTTGCAATTGGCAAAATTTTCTCGCTCATATAGTTCAATTGGCCAGATCACGATGTTCCCCCTTATCTGATGGTTTAATTATAACATCAGTAAGTTTTTCCAAGTCGTTGTTTGTATGTTAAATTATCCGACTTGCGCTTAGTTGGTAGTTTTTTAAGATCTTCTATGACCAACTTAGAAAATATCTTGACTGTAGGACAGACAGATAAAGGGGGAAACCTTGTAGATCTGGGCAAAATCAAGGCAGGGGACTCACCGGTATTATTGGGTTTCACTTCATCAGTAAATTCATCCAAGTTCCATAGGGCCTCCCTCTCCCCAGCATCCATCTCATTCAGACATCACAGTGTAGTTTCTTCAAGATCAATTTTCTGCAAAACAGCTGCAGATCTTTTAATGCTGTGAAGAAATTAAATGACTTGATGGGTGAGAAGGAGAACCCTTTGGAAAGAACCTCAATTTGAGTAGTGGAGAGAGGATGGGAAGAGAAATTGAGTACCTGAAGGGATCTGCCACCAGTACTAGAGACGCCGCCAGGTTGATTTCTGGCTCTAAAACAAGTCATCACCTCAACACCTGGAATGGATTCAACATCCAATTCGTCTGTTCCACTGGGAGTTTGATCATTAGGTTCATCCCACGGGATAGGTCTTGAGCGGGAACCAGAATGAAGTCTATGTTTTGGGTGATAATTAGGTCTTCGTATCACCCTGCCTTCCACTTATACACACGATCATTATTAGAATCGTTCTGGTACCTTTGGAATTTCTTGAGCTTTGCCACTTTAATCTCCTTTTCCATGTGCTTCAAATCAGTTTTGTTTTGATTGTTAAATTTTGCTAAGGCAACTTCAGTCAACTCTTTACTCCATGCAGGTTTGGTCCATACTGAGTCCACAATCCGCGCCGTCCCCACTGGCCATTTCCTTTGAATGAGGCGCATTTGCTTGTCCGAGGAGGCATTTGAAAGACAGGCAGCCGATTTAAAAGATCGATTTAGAGTGAGGGGCTATAGCAATACGTCAATTAAGAGAGCTTATCTCAGGGCCAACCATACACACTGTGATGAGCTCCTCTATAGTACACAGAGGCGGATATGGCTTGTGTTCAGCCAATCCATTTTATATCTACCTCTAATCAACAGTGGAGGTCTTTGTGGATTGTCTTGAGCGGACACTGGCCAGTCCTTCAGTCCAACCCCCTTTTGAGGGACTCATTGTCAGAATGACCCTTACTTACTGCTAGGCTGGCTAAGAACTTGAAAGACGTATTGGTCCACAAATCCCTTTGTCTCCAGAGGCCCTCAGAAAGGATGTTTCCCTTGTGGCCACTCTGTGGCCTGCGCAAATGTTCAGCGCATTGCAACTTTCACATCCCCTGATGGCCGACCCGACGCGTATTTGATAACCGGCAGTATATATCCTGTGGGACGAGCAATGTGATGTATTACGTCACATGTGCCTGTCCCTGGTAATATGTCCGCATGCCATGCAGGGAGCTGAGGAGGAGAAAGAGGGAGCATGTGAGGAACATTTCAGCGGCGCCCACAGTGGAGGACAAGACCATCCTTAAGACACTGTCGTGGCATTGCCTGCAACACCACAATGGAGACCCATCATCCCTAATGGTACGGGGGATAAATGTAATTCACGCTGGAATACGAGGTGGTGATGTCAGGAAATTGCTTACGCAGTGCGAGACGCGGTGGATAGTGGGATAGTGTCCATTGACACTATATGTCACCATGGGCCTAAATGAACACCTGAGTTTTGCCCCCTTTCTCTAGCTGTCGGTCTCCTGGGTACTTATTATTATTCCATTGTGTGTCAGATATCTGACCCACTTTTATTGCTTTAATTTTATGGGTTTTTATTTATGGTGTTCAGAGGCTCTGCTTAAAGCTCTCTTTTGGCATCAGCACAAGTGGATCACCATCACCTGACTTTGATTTATTTGGTGCATGACTGCGGACATGGAGGAAAGTATGCACTTCATGGTTCAATTGTGGGACTTATTGGATGTTTAATGTATTTGTCCCCTTGGCTGGACTGGTGCATCTCCATGTGGGACTTTGTTTCTGCCCCTCTCTGCACCTCTGCCATGGTGACACTTCCCAGGCGACCGCCCTGCGCACGCTGGTGTGGTGCAGACTGGGGACGGTATAGCGACGGCCGCCCTGACGGGTGAATCACTTCCAGTCATGTGACACATGGCCGGTGACATGTTTCGCGTCATTTCCAGCCCGTGGTCAAGCGGCCGGGTCTGACGCGTCACTTCTGGTCATGTGATCAGGCCATACACGTTACTTCCAGTTTTGGAAGAACGCGGTGATTTGGCGGCCTTTTTAAAGCGAGCACTTGTAGAACCACCTTATCCCCCTAGTGAAGTGGCCATAGGGTTTCCCAGGCCACGAAACGATGTTGGGGGTCCACCTACCTGGGTCCTCCCTGCACGGTGTACCCTGTCACATGGCAGCAGGCAGTGTGGGTAATAACTGGTCCGTGGACCTGACTATTAATGAGTACCTTTTGTTAATGTCCCTGTCTGTACTATATGCACTATTATATGCACTTTATGAATAAGCACCATATGACAGCTTTACTATGGTAGGATATTTAAACATATGTAATTTGATGACCAAAGCGACCATTTACATTTTGATTTATGAGTGGGGCTCCTCCATATTATACTGTGGATTACTTTGTGTGGATACATTCTTTGGTCCAAATTCCTTTTTATGCAATTGTTGCTGTTACTTCTGTGTGCATCATTATCTGTGCTTATTCTTGTAATGCTGTCAATATTTTGTACATGACATTTGTATGACTCTGTAACAAACTTTCCCAACTGTATGCATCCATGGTGGCACTGGTCACCTAGTACCGCCACCTCTCCTGAACTTTCTCACGGTGTATGTAATAAAACAGCACCTTAATTGCGTACATTGAAGCTTTGACTCGTTTCCTTTCCTGGGTTTTCGCTATTTCTGAGTAGCTTCACAGGGGCATCCCCTCCAGGGCTTGCACTTGTTTCATTTTACCGTATATATGGATATTTCTGTGTCTTTATATCAATGGAAAATTTCTGCACTAATCCTGCAAGTGCAATACAAAATAATATTGCGGTACCGTGTTAGCCAGAAAATTCGATGTAAATACTTAAATCCCCAAAAAAATTTGAGAAAACTCGGATTACATCCAAGAAGCACACAAGTAACTATTGGAGAAAAAATACTACACCCCCCTTCAGGAAGATCCCACCAAAAAATACAAAGAGGAATTAACAAAGATCAGCAATGGATCCGACTGTATATCATCCTCCCTACTAGACCTAATACCAGACAACCCCCAAACAGGTAACTTCTACATGTTACCTAAAATACATAAAGAAGGTAATCCAGGGAGACCCATCATGTCTGGTATTGGGACATTAACCGAGAATATCTCTGGCTGGGTGGAAAACATTCTAAAACCCTTGGTGAGGCAAACACCCAGCTACATCCAGGACACCACAGACATTCTCTGCAAATTGTCAGCCCTGGGTCCACTTCCAGAGGATACAATATTAGCCACCATGGATGTGGAATCTCTTTACTACAACATTCCGCACAAAGATGGGATTGCTGCATGCAAATATTTCCTCCAAATAACAATCTGGCCACGGAACCAGCCCTGCAATTCATCAGGTTTGTACTCAGCACAACTATTTTTCTATTGTGGACAATATATACCAACAGTGTATGGGCAGTGCCATGGGAAGCAAAATGTCACCACAGTACGCTAACCTGTTTATGGCTAAACTAGAGCAAGATTTTTTTGGCATCTTCTACTATCAAACCTCTAGCATACTTCAGCTATATTGACGACCTACTAATAATCTGGTCAGGCTCAAAGGATGATCTGCTTTTTTTCCATAACAACTTCAACAAGTTCCACCCAAAAATCAAGTTCACCCTCAACTTTTTTAAGTCACAAATACATTTTTTGGACACAACCATATACATCAAAGACAAAACCGTACAAACTATTTACCGTAAACCCACAGGACAACCCGGCATACCTAAGATGGAACGGCTTCCATCCAAGACACACAAAAAAAATCAATAATCTACAGTCAAGCTCTGAGGTACATTCGGATCTGTTCAGACAATGATGACAGAAAACTACACCTACTAACACTGAGGAAAACATTCCTAAATCAAGGATACCATCCACTGGTAATAGATGAACAGATCCACAGAGCTGCAAGGGTCCCAAGAAGCAGCCTCCTGGATTACAAACAGAAGGAGGACAACAGCAGGATGCCTCTTGTGATCACATACAGTCCTCACATGAACATACTAAGGAAAATTGGCGCTGATCTTCAGCCCATATACCAGAAAGACCACAGACTTAAAGCCATATTCCCAGAACTGCCACTGCTCACCTATAAACAGTCCCCCCAACCTAAGGAATCTCCTTGTCAGAAGTGTCCTCACATCATCATCACAGACGGGCACATTCCCCTGTAACAGCAAGAAATGCAAGACTTGTTCCCACATTTAACGAACAGATATAGTCCCTGTACCCAACACAAACCAGGACTATAAGATCATGGACTTTTTTCATGTACACCCTCCAATGTGGTGTATATGATGCAATGTACAAGGTGCACTAAAGTAACGTATATTGGTGAAACAAAGCAAAAATTACAAACAAGGATGAATCTATATAGACACACAATAAAAAATGATCTGGACACGCCTGTAGGAATACACTTCTCTAGACCTGGACACAGCATGGCAGACTTAAAAGTTCTAATATTGAAATTTTTTTAAAAATGATAGAGAAAGAAAATTCTGGGAATTCAAACTCATAAGAATAATATTCCAGTCTATAAAAATGGGACTCAATGTGACACGTGAATTCATGATCATTACATCGACACAGTTCACACCTACACCAGGAGATCTTCAGATCTGTAAAATAACACTTCCACCCCATCTTATTCAGTAACAAAAGACCTTAATTTAATTTTTTGGACCATCTCTAATTAGCATCACCTTACATCCTGTTGTAATACCTATTTAAATGTCTCAGTAATTAATTTGTCGTATTGTCTGATGAAGGGGCCATTGAGTGCTGAAAGCTTACAAATATAATTTTTCTGATTAGCCAATAAAGGTATCACTCCTAGAATCCAACAAATGGAAGAAAATTAGCGGCACTCACCATCTGGAGATAGTTCCGTTTATTAGATCCGTCCTGCCAGCTTCACAGCAGGATGATCACTGCGGAGAGAGGAAGTGAGGAGTCAACAGACGACGGCTTGCCATTTTATCTCTCATCCAGGTAGACTGCTTCTGTGGTAGTGTTAGGTCGTGTTCCATTGTGGCCAGCTTATCTTCCAGATCTGACACTCATTGTTCTAGGTAGTCCAGTCTGCTCGTATGTTGTGCAGAAATCTCCTGGAGCTCTTCCAAAGTCTCTCTTACTGCCTCCCTCACCACCTTTTTAATGTCACTGGCCAGATACTTTGCCACCTCCTTTTCCATAGACCTGAATTCTGTGGATGGGTAGGGGTCTGTAGTTGGGTCCCCAGGTGTCTCTTGGACAAAGTGGTTGCCCCATCCCTGTCTTCCTCCAGCATCCCCGGGGCCCCAGCATTCTGACCTCCTCTGGTTCTGTGGATCATTTTGGCACTGTGCCTTTCTTCCATGTGCCCTGTGATGCTGCCATCTTGCCGGCTCGCCCGGCCGTACTTTGATCTCCCGCCACTCTGTCCTCCTTCCCGCTCGCGCTTCAGAGCCATGGATCCATGATCCCGCGGATGTCCCCCGTGTGAGCAGTGCCCAGTGGTGTGTCAGAAGTCTGCCAGCTGGCTTTTTTTTTTTGTCGGTCTGTGGCTTATTGGCATCAGGAGCGATTTCACATCATCCGGATATCACTAATTCCATCTGATAGGATATCTGTGTTATGAAGATGAATTGGATGATTATCTCATCTTTCAAGGGTGTTGTTGCCAAGGATGGCCACTAGGTGGCTGTAGGTTGTACACTGTGGGGGCTGCTTTATGAACAGCTTTAGGCTGCTTTCACACTACGATTTTTGCATTTCCGATGCTGTCCGAAAAAAATCGAACAGCATCGGACCGATTTTCGGATCCCATGCATCCCTATGGGGATCGGACCGAATCGGATGTGCACTAAATGCCATCCGATTTGGTCCGATCCGATTCTGTCCGATTTTATTATCGGTGCAAAAATTGGAGCCTGCACCGATTTTTGCACCGATAACAAATTCTGACAGACTCGGATCGGACCAAATCGGATGGCATTTAGTGCACATCCGATCCGACCCGATCCCTATAACATGGGGCCCTATGGAGAAGGGTCCAAGGAAACATCTGATGTCTCCTCGGACCCTATTTAGTGTACTGGCATGCTCAGTACACTAAAATAGCTCCTAAAAGTGAAACAAAGGGTTAAAAAAATAAAAAAAAATCTATACTCACCTGTCCACGAGGCCCCCGGCGTCTCCGGTGTCTCCAGGTGTCTTCCGGTATCTTGGTGTTCTGTATTCTGTGCTGCCAGGACCTGCCGTGATGTCACAATCACATGACTGCCTGCTATTGGTTACTGGCAGTCATGTGATTGTGACATCACGAGAGGTCCTAGCAGCACAGAATACAGAACACCAAGATACCGGGAGACGCGCGGGACCGTGCAGGAGTCGTGGACAGGTGAGAAAAGATTGGAGAGGGGGAGAACACATGGGGGGAACCGGGGGCCAAGAGGGGAGGACCGGGGGTGCAGAGAGGAGGACCGGGGGCCAAGAGGGGAGGACCAGGGGTGCAGAGAGGAGGACCGGGGGTGCAGAGAGGAGGACCGGGGGTGCAGAGAGAAGGACCGGGGGTGCAGAGAGGAGGACCGGGGGCCAAGAGGAGAGGACCGGGGGTGCAGAGGAGGACCGGGGGTGCAG
Source organism: Allobates femoralis (assembly GCA_033576535.1). NCBI lineage: Eukaryota > Metazoa > Chordata > Amphibia > Anura > Aromobatidae > Allobates > Allobates femoralis. The sequence goes on from JARQOC010000001.1 coordinate 435,255,933, forward strand.
AGAGAAGGACCGGGGGTGCAGAGAGGAGGACCGGGGGCCAAGAGGAGAGGACCGGGGGTGCAGAGGAGGACCTGGGGTGCAGAGAGAAGGACCGGGGGTGCAGAGAGGAGGACTGGGGGCCAAGAGGAGAGGACCGGGGGTGCAGAGAGGAGGACTGGGGGCCAAGAGAGGAGGACCGGGGGCCAAGAGAGGAGGACCGGGGGCCAAGAGAGGAGGACTGGGGGCCAAGAGAGGAGGACTGGGGGCCAAGAGAGGAGGACCGGGGGTGCAGAGAGGAGGACCGGGGGCCAAGAGGAGAGGACCGGGGGAGAGACAGTGACAGCTAGGGAGCGATCTGACAGGAGGGCGGGCATCCTATTTTCTGTCGGAATCGGATGCCTATTTGGCATCCGATTCCAGGCATCAGAGGAATCCGATGCTGTCCGATTTATATCGGACAGCATCGGATTTTAAAAAATCATAATGTGAAAGTAGCCTTAGGCTGCCTTCACACTTGCAGATGGATCTGCAGCGTTTTGCAGATGCATCTGCAAGTGTGAGCATGCTGACCGCGGCCCCTATGTTTATAATAGGGCGCACCGTGGTCTGAAAGCTCTCATTCACTCCTATATGTGTACTGTCAGCAGGCGTATGCCTGCTGACAGATCACACACTCCCGCCCGCACTGTGGACGCGAGATGTAGCGTCCATGCTGCGGGCGGGAGTGTGTGATCTGTCAGCAGGCATACGCCTGCTGACAGTACACATATAGGAGTGAATGAGAGCTTTCAGACCGCGGTGCGCCCTATTATAAACATAGGGGCCGCGGTCAGCATGCTCACACTTGCAGATGCATCTGCAAAACGCTGCAGATCCATCTGCAAGTGTGAAGCCAGCCTTAGACAGTCAGAGCTTTGGGTTTATTACTCTGGCTTGGATTGTCAGTTTCTTCCAAAATAGATCTGCTGTGCAGAGATGGAGCTACTGTGTATGTCTCTGTGTTTAGGTGGATGTGTAAGCCCCTGATGGGGTCTAAATGGTGACACACAGACAGTTCAGTTGTGGCAATGTGTTTCTTGTGCCCCCAGGTAGCACCATTCCATGGCCTGCTTAATCTATTATGAGGCATGTCCTTGTGCTTTTCTGGCTCAAGCTCACCCTCCCCTGGCCTCCAGGTGATCGGGGGCTGCTGTTTGCCTTTTCCCAGTCACCCCACTCCCAGTCTGATCACCTCAGGTTTCCTGATAATAAGACACTCAGCTCCGTGTCAGAGGAATGCAATGCTGTGATGGCTGTGGGGGCTGTGAGGCCTGGAGGAATGGGGATGGGTATTGCTGCAGCCAGGGGATTTCAGATTAAATAGATTGATTAATCACACTGGTCTGCTTTTTCTAGATGTCCCCTGTCCTGCTGATGTGTCTCCTTGCTGGATGGTAGGTTTGGAAGGTGTCTAATAGCTGGATGGCTCTGTATTTTCCATGGGTGCCATGAGGCCACTCACATACAGCCTCCTTGCATGGCGGCCATCTTCAAGTGCTTCACTGTCTTTAGAGTATACTGTGGCTTGAATTCAGAGTTTTGGAGCCATCTGATGAACTATCTGTGGCCCTTGGACCCAAAAGGAACAATTTTACTTTCATCAGGTGACAAAAAGTTTCTTCATTTCTCTTTAGGCCAGTTGTGTTCTTTCCAAATTGTATCCACTTCATTATATGTATTTTTATTAACTGTGGGACTTTGAGGGGGCTTCCTGCTAATAGATTAATTTCACACAGGTGTTTTCTGTCACAGTACTCACGTGTAACTTGAGGCTGTCTTTGATCATCCTGAATCTGCTTAATTTGCTGAATTTGCTAAGCCATTGCCATTCTGGCTATTCGATCTATTTGAATGGTAGTCAGTCATTTTCATCCACATCTCTCTGGTTTTGCATTCCATTTTAAAGCATTGGAGATTATTTTAGCTGAACAGCCTATCATTGTACCGCCTCTTTTTATACGTTTTACCTTCTCCAGTCAACTTTTTAATCAAAGTACGCTGTTCTTCTGAACAATGCCTTGAACAATCCATATTTCTCAGATTTTCAAGGCGCTTGCGCATGACGCAAGAGCCAGAGTCAACCCTGCTACAGATTATGCTGCATGCAGGGTGGGCTCTGGTGCTTGCGTCACGCGCATGCACCGATACAGCAGCCAGGACCCACTCCTACCAAGTGCTCATTGTGTGCCTCTGTGAATTGACATACTGAGGTGCAGGCCCGAAGAGGAGGGGAGACCCACACAAGGGGAGGCGGAACACAGGGCAGGAGGTGGAGAGGACCATGCAAGTGGCCAGGACTGCAAACTCAGATAAGCCCTCGAACCTCTTAACTCTAAACTTTCCAAACTGTTTTATTCGAAGTACAGGGGGGGGGGGACAGACATGGGACACACCTTCCCTGAAGGTGGCATACACGCTGCATTCAGTGGTGCTTTCAGTTTGGAAAGCACCAGGAGGGTGACAGGTTCTCTTTAAATAAGGGCCACCTGATTCACACCTGTTTCTTTCCAGAATGATTGACTTCACTAATTGAACTCCACACTGCTATTATTTTGAACAATTCCCTTTTCAAATTCAAATACACAGACTCAAAACATGCAGATCATGCTGAGTCTGTTGGTTTTCTGAGAGTCTACTGCAACAACAGGTAAACTGCTTGACATGTGGTAATATAATTAATACCAAAACAGTGAATAATCTGGTTAGTCATATTGAACTGATATTATTTTGAACACTACTGTAGGTCTCCCCTCTTTTCCCTAACAGATTTATTGAAAAAAAAATTGTTGATACATATGCACAGAAAAGTATGAAATTATGTATTATAAAGGGCCATGATTAGGGATAGGTAAACATGAACTGTAGTGCTTGAATTCGAACATGGACTTCTCACAGACGTCTGTGGTTGAGTTCAGCATTCGGATTCTGTTCATATGCTGAATAAAACTTTGTGATAGGCTGCAGCACAGCCAATCAACAAGCTTTTTGACTGTCTCAAGTTCCACAACCAGAACAACCATGCCGTATACAAGCATGGCTGTGGTTGGCTGACTGCGTCACGTCATCAGGTCTATATAGAACCCGGTGATGTGATGCTCGGCATACGCTGTCCTCTGAAAGTTGATAAAAACAAAGTTCCCCCTACATGATTTATGGGGTACTAAAGGGTGTTTTAACTGTGTTGCTACAGCCCTCCCCTGTCTACTTTACCTTGTCTGATTAACAAAAATAAAGGGGACATCATACTGTGTATTTAAATAATAATAATTAAAAAAAACATTTTGGGGTCCTCCACCTTTTTTTATAACCAGACAAGGTAAAGCAGACAGCTGAGGGCTGGTATTAACAGGATTTCCAGTCTAAGAATAGAATCCCAAAACAGCCCCAGAAGAGGTGCATCTATTACCATAGATGCGGCAATTCTGGTGCTTCACCACAGCTCTTCACAATTACCTTGGTGCGGTGGCAATTGGGGTAATATTTTTGGGGTTGTTGTCAGCTGTGTAGTGTCAGCTGGCATGAAGCTAGGGGTTAATAATGGAAAGGCATCTATCAGACACCCCCATTAGTAACCTAGTAAGATTAAATGAGAAAAAACATACATACAGGAAAAAATTGTTTATTTGAATAAAGACTCCCCCACACTCCCTCATTCACTTCATTCATTTTAAAAAATCTTCAAATTGCCACTGTTATCCAATGGTGTCATGTCCCACAATGCCCATCAATTCCTGGGGAGTCTTGTTCTCAGAACAAGGGTCCATAGGTAACTCACGGTCACCACCAGGCACCGAATTTCTCACGAGCATGAGAAATTTCATACCAGCCACTAACTGGGAGTTATTCCAAACTATAGAGCCTCATTCTCAGAATAAAACTCCATAGGCACTCGCAGCCTCACGTTCATGAAAAATTCTGTGCCTGACATTCACTGTGAGTGACCTATTTGAGAACGAAGCTTCATAGGATTCGATGTGCATCGTGGGACATTACAACACTACATTACAATGGAACTTCAAGGATTTTTTTTATTAATAGATTGGTGAATGAGGAAGTGTGGGGGGAGTATTTATTCAAATAAGCTATTTTTTCCTATGCGTGTGTGTTTGTTTTACTTTACACTTACCGGGTTACTAATGGGGGTGTCTGATAGATGCTTCCCCATTATTAACCCCTGGGCTTTTAGGCCTCGCCCCCACCCTAATGAGGCCATTTTCAGTGTGTGTGGAGCTGAGTATGGATTTCCCTGACATATGTCTGGTTTAGATATAGCTTAGGGGGTCATCTTCTAGAAAGTTTTTGAAAGATTTTGTTCCATACTTAATTTATGAAGTATACTTACTCTACATTATTATTACCGTATATACTCGCGTATAAGCCGAGTTTTTCAGCCCAAAATTTGGGCTGAAAAGTCCCCCCTCGGCTTATACGCGAGTATACAGAACCAGACGGCCCCCCCGGAGGTATACAGGCCCCCCCATCAAGGTCCAGGGCCCCCCCCTTGCGCAAACCTGTAAAGTAAAATCATACTTATCAGTGTCCTGTTGCGCTGTCCCGCCGCTGCCGACATGACGATCCCGGGCTTCATTCTGCGTCTTCCGCCTTCCTGTGGTCGCGGGCAATGATGTCATTGCCCACGACCACAGGAAGCCGGAAGCCGGAAGATGCGGAATGAAGCCCAGGATCTTCATGTCGGCAGCGGCGGGACAGCGCGACAGGACACTGATAAGTATGATTTTACTTTACAGGTTTGCCGCACAAGGGGGAGGGGCCCTGGACCTTGATGGGGGCCTGTATACCTCCGGGGCTGCTGCTGTATACAGCCCTGGGGCTGCTGCTGTATACACCCCTGGGGCTGCTGCTGTATACACCCCTGGGGCTGCTGCTGTATACACCACTGGGGCTGCTGTATACTACCTAAGGGCTGCTGTATATACCTCTGTGGCTGCTGTATACTACCACTGGGGCTGCTGTATACACCACTAGGGCTGCTGTATATACCTCTGGGGCTGTATATACCTCTGGGGCTGCTGTATACTACCACTGGGGCTGCTGTATACACCTCTGGGGCTGCTGTATACTAACCACTGGGGCTGCTGTATACACCACTAGGGCTGCTGTATATACCTCTGGGGCTGTATATACCTCTGGGGCTGCTGTATACTACCACTGGGGCTGCTGTATACACCTCTGGGGCTGCTGTATACTAACCACTGGGGCTGCTGTATACACCACTAGGGCTGCTGTATATACCTCTGGGGCTGTATATACCACTGGGGCTGCTGTATACACCACTAGGGCTGCTGTATATACCTCTGGGGCTGTATATACCTCTGGGGCTGCTGTATACTACCACTGGGGCTGCTGTATACACCTCTGGGGCTGCTGTATACTAACCACTGGGGCTGCTGTATACACCACTAGGGCTGCTGTATATACCTCTGGGGCTGTATATACCACTGGGGCTGCTGTATACACCACTAGGGCTGCTGTATATACCTCTGGGGCTGTATATACCTCTGGGGCTGCTGTATACTACCACTGGGGCTGCTGTATACACCTCTGGGGCTGCTGTATACTACCACTGGGGCTGCTGTATACACCTCTGGGGCTGCTGTATACTAACCACTGGGGCTGCTGTATACACCACTAGGGCTGCTGTATATACCTCTGGGGCTGTATATACCTCTGGGGCTGCTGTATATACCTCTGGGGCTGCTGTATACTACCACTGGGGCTGCTGTATACACCACTAGGGCTGCTGTATATACGTCTGGGGCTGTATATACCTCTGGGGCTGCTGTATACTACCACTGGGGCTGCTGTATACACCTCTGGGGCTGCTGTATACTAACCACTGGGGCTGCTGCTGTATATACCACTGGGGCTGCTGCTGTATACTACCACTGGGGCTGCTGTATATACCTCTGGGGCTGCTGTATACCACACTGTATACCTGTGCTGGGGTCCACCGTCGGCTTATACATGAGTCAATAGGTTTTCCCAGATTTTGGGGGCAAAAGTAGGGGGGTCGGCTTATACACGGGTCGGCTTATACACGAGTATATACGGTAGTTAAAAAATGTAAACGATGGTTATGCTTTAAGTTATATTTCTTTTCAGTGAGTAACTTTATAGCCAGCCCATTTGGAGTATTTTGGGGCATCAGCATGGATCTAGTTTGCTCCTTGGTTACACAAATACAGGCTTTATCCCTGAAGGTCGCAGAAATGAAGGACCAACAGCAGCAGGCATGTTCGGCCACTACTACCGTGTTTCCCCGAAAGTAAGCCCCCCCCGATTGTAAGGCCGCCTAGGGGTAAAGGGGGGGCCTGCTAATGTAAGGCCTCCCCCGAATATACGGCCTTACAACCGGGGGGGGCTAATGTAAGGCGGGGGAGCGGGAGCGGGTCGCACGTCACGTGCGCCCGCTCATTAGATATGCACTGCATCCCCCTGTCAATCAGCGGCAGGGGGAGAAGTGCATTATGTATATGGGCCCCCTCCTGCTGGCACACTACCCCCCCGGTGTTCTGAGGCCCCCCTGCTGCTGCTGCTCACATCTTACCCTCCAGGGTCTTCTTGCAGCAGCCAGCACGTCGGTTCTCCATCCTCAGCTGTCTCCCGGATCATGTGACCGGCCGGTCGCAATAGCGATGACGTCATGCGCTGCGACGGGTCACATGATCCGGGAGACAGCTGAGGACGGGACCGGAGGACCGACGCGCTGGCTGCTGACAGAAGACGCTGGAGGGTAAGATGTGAGAAGCAGCAGCAGGGGGAGCCTCAGAACAACGGGGGGGTAGTGTGCCAGCAGGAGGGGGCCTGTGTGCCACACTGGCTGGGGCTGTATGCTACACTGGCTGGGGACTGTATACCCTGTGTACCACACTGCTGGGGGATGTATACCTGCTGGGGGCTGTATACCCTGTGTACCACACTGCTGGGGGCTGTATACCTGCTGGGGGCTGTATACCCTGTGTACCACACTGCTGGGGGATGTATACCTGCTGGGGGCTGTATACCCTGTGTACCACACTGCTGGGGGCTGTATACCTGCTGGGGGCTGTATACCCTGTGTACCACACTGCTGGGGGCTGTATACCTGCTGGGGGCTGCCAATATAAGACCCCCCCTGAAAGTAAGACAGGGGGCCATTTTTGGCCCCCAAAAAAATGTAAGACAGGGTCTTACTTTCGGGGAAACACGGTAATAATCAAGGTCATCAGATTACTTGTCAAAAAATAAAGAGAACAATTAAACAACACAATGAAACTCCAAGTCAGTCACACATCTGTGAAACCAACCTGTCGAGTTATGGTGGAAACACACAGGTATGAAAAAAAAACAGCCCGTTTCTCATCCAGGATCGTTGGACGAGTGACATCCGTTTTTTGCTCCGTTTTGCATCCAACTGCTATATGAGTGTCCGACATTTTTCTCAGATCACATCCGTGTGCTGTCCATGTGCAATCCATTTTTTCTCAGCAGCTATTTTCTGTATACCATATTTTTCGCTTTATAAGACGCACCTGATTATAAGACGCACCCCCAAATTTGGTAAAGGAAAAGAGAAAAAAGTAATTTTTAATGTGAAATGGGGTCCTACTTATAATGCCAATGTCCGTCTAACAAATCATATAGTGTATATGTCCCTCATAGCACCCTCGTCCTGGTACATTGTCCCTCATCCTGGGATGTAGCCCCCATCCTTAAATTAGCCCCCTCAATCTGGATATGACCCCCTTATATTGGATATAGGCCCTTTGTGCTGGCACACATCCCCCCGTGATGCCACATGTCCCCTATTGCTGGCACACGTGCCCCTGTGTTGGCACACGTCCCCTATTGATGGCATTCATCCCCCATGGCTGGCACACTTCCCCCATGGCTGGCACACGTCCTCCGTGGCTGGCACATGTACCCTGTGGCTTCGACACGTTCCCCATGGCTGGCACATGTTCCCCATGGCTGGCACACATCCCCCATGGCTGGCACATGTTCCCTTTTGCTGGCACCCGTTCTCTGTGGCTGGCACACATCCCCTGTGGCTGGCACACATCCCCTGTGGCTTGCACACGTCCCCATGGCTGGCACATGTTCCCCATGGCTGGCACACATATGCCCTTTTGCTGGTACATGTCCCTTGTGGCTGGCACACGTCCCATGTGGCTGACACACGTCCCCTGTGGCTGGCACACATCCCCTGTGGCTGGCACACATCCCCCATGGCTGGCACACATCCCCCATGGCTGGTACACGTCCCCTGTGGCTGGCACACGTCCCCTGTGGCTGGCACACGTCCCCTATGGCTGACACATCCCCTGTGGCTGGCACACATCCCCTGTGGCTTGCACTCGTCCCCTGTGGCTGGCACACATCCCCTATGGCTGTCACACGTCCCTCATGCTGCTGGCACACATCCCCTATGGCTGGCACTTTTCCCCTGTGGCTGGCACACATCCCGTGTGGCTGGCACACGTCCCCTGTTGCTGGCACACATTCCCTGTGGCTGGCACTCATCCTCTATGGCTGGCACACGTCCCCCATGCTGCTGGCACACATCCCCCATGACTGGCACACATCCCCCATGGCTGGCACACGTCCCCTGTGGCTTGCACATGTCCCCTGTGGCTTGCACATATCCCCTGTAGCTTGCACACATCCCCTCTGTCCTGGCTTTGGCGCACGTGCTGCTGCCCATAGTAAAATAAAAAACTCTTTACTCACCTTCCTCCAGCGCTGTCCTCCGGGTCTCTCTCAAGCCGCTGCCCTCCTCCACTTACTGCTTCTCAGTGCCGGTCATGTGATTGGCACAGCAGAGAGACATCGTTAACAGCGGCAGCACGGAGAGCGGGGAGACAGCGGGACATCAGCGCTGGAGGAGAAAAGTAAAGCTTTTTTATTTTACTCTGGGCAGCAGCATGGGGGGCCATATCAAACGGGGGGGCATGTGCCATCACTGGGGAGCGCAGGCACACATAATATGCGCTGGTCCCCCAGTCAGTCACTGTGGTGCGATTTCAGCAGTGATGGACAGCGGCAGCGCATATTATATGAGCAAGAGCAGGAGATCTCCCACTGCCTCCTGCAGCCTGTCCCAGCCCACCCCAGCCTCCCCCAGTCCCCAGACAGGCTCCAGAGCCACCTCACCTCCCCTGCAGTATAATCCGCATATTCGGATTATAAGACACACACCCCACTTTCCCCCAAAATTTGGGGGAACAAAAGTGCGTATTATATTTAAATATATATTTATTAGTCAATAAGGAAACAACAAAAGTAAGTTGAGATGAAAAAATGTCAGCATATACATAAATTATAAATATGATGAATGCATAGTATACAAATTCAGAGAAGAAATAAATAATATAAGAGAAAAACAATAAAGACAAAAGACATAAGTAAAAGAAATAAAATAACCAAATATTTACAACTGATACGACGATTATGAGTATCCAAAAAATAAAACAACTAAATAGCTCTTAGCAAACTAAGTACAATCAAAATGATAAATGGAGAATTCAGGCTAAATTAGGGTAGATGAAATGTAAGAGTCGGTATATACAGGGGCTGGCTGGCACTTTTCAGCCTGGGGGGCAATCACAATGTAGAGGCCCGCGAGCTGCAGCGGCAGCCCAACTTTGGCCAGTTTATCACTGGCCGCTACATTAAAGCAGCAGAGCTAAATGGATTTAAAAACAGGCTGATACATATAGTAGATAAGAGAGCAGAACCGAGCTTACTACAGAGATAAGGGAGCAGAACTGAGCTTACTACAGAGATAAGGGAGCAGAACTGAGCTTACTACAGAGATAAGGGAGCAGAACTGAGCTTACTACAGAGATAAGGGAGCAGAACCGAGCTTACTACAGAGATAAGTGAGCAGAACTGAGCTAACTACAGAGATAAGAGAGCAGAACCGAGCTTACTACAGAGATAAGAGAGCAGAACCGAGCTTACTACAGAGATAAGGGAGCAGAACTGAGCTTACTACAGAGATAAGGGAGCAGAACCGAGCTTACTACAGAGATAAGTGAGCAGAACTGAGCTAACTACAGAGATAAGAGAGCAGAACCGAGCTTACTACAGAGATAAGAGAGCAGAACCGAGCTTACTACAGAGATAAGGGAGCAGAACCGAGCTTACTACAGGGAAAAAAAGAGCAGAACCGAGCTTACTACAGAGATAAGAGAGCAGAACCGAGCTTACTACAGAGATAAGAGAGCAGAACCGAGCTTACTACAGAGATATGGGAACAGAACTGAGCTTACTACAGGGAAAAAAAGAGCAGAACCGAGCTTACTACAGAGATAAGAGAGCAGAACCGAGCTTACTACAGAGATAAGAGAGCAGAACCGAGCTTACTACAGAGATAAGGGAGCAGAACTGAGCTTACTACAGGGAAAAAAAGAGCAGAACCGAGCTTACTACAGAGATAAGAGAGCAGAACCGAGCTTACTACAGAGATAAGAGAGCAGAACCGAGCTTACTACAGAGATAAGGGAACAGAACTGAGCTTACTACAGGGAAAAAAAGAGCAGAACCGAGCTTACTACAGGGAAAAAAAAGAGCAGAACCGAGCTTCCTACAGAGATAAGAGAACAGAACCGAGCTTACTACAGGGAAAAAAAGAGCAGAACCGAGCTTACTACAGAGATAAGAGAGCAGAACCGAGCTTACTACAGGGATAAGAGAGCAGAACCGAGCTTACTACAGGGATAAGAGAGCAGAACCAAGAACCAATGCGTGGTTAATGCCATTAGGCAAAAAAGTCCACTTTTTTCTGTATTTTTGTGCTGTTTTTCCTTTTTTTTACATTTACACTCATAACTATTATATAGTAGATGGTGGCCCGATTGTAATGCATCGGGTATTCTAGAATATATATGTAGTTTACATACTGTGACTAACAGAACTTGTTCAGTCAACGTGAGTGAACTACACCGCTCCTCCTGTCACCTCTCCTCCGTCTCTCCTCCTGTCACCGCTCCTCCTGTCACTGCTCTTCCTGTCCCCGCTCCTCCGTCTCTCCTCCTGTCACCTCTCCTCTGTCTCTCTTCCTGTAACCGCTCCTCCTGTCACCGCTCCTTCGTCTCTCCTCCTGTCACCGCTCGTTGATCGCTCCTCCTGTCGCCACTCCTCCTGTCACCGCTCCTTTGTCTCTCCTGTCACTGTTTGTCCATCGCTCCTCCTGTCATCACTCCTCCTATCCCGCATCCTCCGTCTCTCCTCCTGTCACCACTCGTCCATTGCTCCTCCTGTCACTGCTCCTCCTGTCACCGCTCGTCCATCACTCCTCCTGTCACCGCTGCTCCTGTCCCGGCTCCTCCATCTCTCCTCCTGTCACCGCTCCTCCTGTCCCCGCTCCTTCGTCTCTCCTCCTGTCACTGCTCGTCTATCGCTCCTCCTGTCACTGCTCCTCCTGTCCCCGCTCCTTCGTCTCTCCTCCTGTCACCGCTCATCCATCGCTCCTCCTGTCACCGCTCCTCCGTCTCTCCTGTAACCCTGTAACCGCTCCTTCGTCTCTCCTGTCACCGCTCGTCCATCGCTCCTCGTATCACCGCTCCTCCGTCTCTCCTCCTGTCATGGCGGATTTCCATTACAGACAGAAAGACGGGATTAGACAATTATATAGTAGGCTGTAGCAGAGCTGGTGCTGTATTTTTTGTGCATTGTGATGTCTGTATGTCCTGCAATAGATTGACCTGCACTCCAATAACAAACTATGAACGATACACAAACCATTTCAGCTCTGCTATGTCAAACTCAACTGTGCTACATCTACACTTATATACTGCTCCCAGCCTTCCAACAGTTGCCATGTATATATTTAGATGTAGCAGAGCTCATGCTGTGTTGTTTGTGCATTGTGATATCTGTGCTGCTGTAGATTGAGCTGCACTCCTATAACAAACACTAGAATGCCACCTGACCACCTCAGCTGTGGCGGTGTCCATGATAGCGGACACTTCCACTGTGGGAGGAGTGTTATGCAGTGATGGCCTGACATGCTCAATCACACAGAGGGAGAGATGCAGGATATCATGGAAGATATGACACCGCAGTACGGGGAGTGGGTAACAACGAGGGGGACGGGGGCTGAGAATTCACAGTGCGGCGAGGGTTGACAAAGTGGGGCTGAAAGGATGGACACTTCAAATAGCCGGTGGGAAAGTCGACTTCACCGCCCACTTTCCTGGCCGCTATGTGAAGTGAAGCGCTGTCTCTCTGAAACGGAAATCCCACGTCGCTGATTGGTCGCGGAGCAGCCAATCAGCAATGCATGCTTTCCGTTACAGAAAGAAAGACGCGATAAGGCAATTTTATAGTAGGATTACACACACACACACTTGAGACTGCTGTGGGCTGAATACACAATAGCTATATACATAATAGAGAATACACAATGGAGATGGCTGCTGGCCGTATAGACAATGGAGATGGCTGCTGGCCGTATAGACAATGGAGATGGCTGCTGGCCGTATAGACAATGGAGATGGCTGCTGGCCGTATAGACAATGGAGATGGCTGCTGGCCGTATAGACAATGGAGATGGCTGCTGGCCGTATAGACAATGGAGATGGCTGCTGGCCGTATAGACAATGGAGATGGCTGTAGGCTATACACACAATAGAGACTGCTGCTACTCTCCATCCATCCCATTGTCCCCCCCAGGTTGCTATCTTTGGCTGTAATAGGGCCTTACCTGACTCCACACTCCTGATCCCGCATCCCGACAGCTTCTTCCTCTGCCGCTCCTGGTCTCCCGCTTGCCGTCACCAGCTGACACCCTGCACCAGCCAGCATCCGGTGGCATCCGGAATCGCCAGCACCCCACATCAGTCAGCACCCGGCAGCCACCAACACCCAGCAGGCAGCCGCCAGCACCAGGCAGCCAGTAGCAGCCGCCAGCATCCGACACCAGCAGCCAGCACCCGGTAGCCGACACCAGCCGCCAGCATCTAACAGCCAGCACCAGGCGGCATCCGCCAGCACCCGGCACCCGGCACCAGGCGGTAGCCACCAGCACCCGGCATCAGGCGGCAGCCGCCAGCACCCGGCACTAGCCGCCAGCATCCGACAGCCGGCATTAGGCATCACCCGGCAGCCACCAACACCCAGCAGGCAGCCACCAGTACCAGGTATCCGGCACCAGCCGCCAGGACCCGGCACCCGGTGGCAGCCGCCAACACCCGGCACCAGGTGGCAGCCGCCAGCACCAGGTGGCAGCTGCCAGTACGCAGCCACCAGCACCCGGCAGCAGCCGCCAGCACCCGGCAGCAGGCGGCAGCCGCCAGCACCCGGCAGCAGGCGCCAGCACCCGGCAGCAGGCGGCAGCCGCCAGCACCCGGCAGCAGGCAGCAGCCGCCAGCACCCGGCAGCAGGCGGCAGCCGCCAGCACCCGGCAGCAGGCGGCAGCCGCCAGCACCCGGCAGCAGGCGGCAGCACCCGGCAGCAGGCGGCAGCCGCCAGCACCCGGAAGCAGCCGCCAGCACCCGGCAGCCGCCAGCAGGCGGCAGCACCCGGCAGCAGGTGGCAGCACCCGGCAGCAGGTGGCAGCCGCCAGCACCCGGCAGCAGGTGGCAGCCTCCAGCACCCGGCAGCAGGTGACAGCCTCCAGCACCTGGTAGCAGGTGGCAGCCGCCAGCACCCTGCAGCAGCTGCCAGCACCCGGTGGCAGCTGCCCGCACCCAGCACCAGCCGCAGCGATGTGCCGGCGGCGGGAAATTCAAATGTTCTCCTCCAGTCCTCCTCCCTCCTCTGAGTGAGCCTTCAGCTGCCTGCTGCCGCGGCCTGTGAAGGGAGATGCCTTGCAAAGGCAGCAGGCCGGGGAGGGGCGGATGACTGAGGTGGGGGGGCGGGACTCACCCGAGGACACACACAGCCTCGGTCTGGCCCTAATGGCGACCCGGCCGGCCGGGTGCCATGACAACGGCCGCTGCTGCCCGGAAGCCGGTCCCGCGGTGGTGCTGACTGCAGAGAGAGCTGAGAGCTCTGCTCAGAGCAGATGAGTGCGGCTGCCGACAGACGGCCGCCTGCGGCGCTAGCAGTATTGTAGCAGTGCACTGACTCAGTCAGTGACACAATCCCGCCTGCGTCCGGCGTCCCGCCGGTTGCCAGGACGACGCAGCCCTTGCTGCGATTTGAAGCCCGTAGCGGTCCCACTGCGGCCGCACCGCGCTGACAGCTGATGATCATTTCACTGTTCAGGGCCGCTGCTGGCAGTATCGGGCGGCCCTGAACTGTCACTAAACCGGCAGCCTGGAGGGCAATTGCCCCCAGGAACCCGGCCCAGTCCGCCCTGGGTATATACATTCGAACCCAACTTGCCCATTTCGTCATGTACTTCAATACAGCATGCATATCCTCTCTAAGAGCAAACGTAAATTCAAATGAGTTGTGCAATGCAATGCAATCCATAAAGTCCTCTATGGATGGAACACAATCACTCCTCCGCCTAGAGGCGATAAAATTTTTAGCTACTAATAGGATATGTAAGGCCAAGAATCTTTTACATTTTGGGAGATCACATATTCCAATCAACAATACAGCAGAGTCAAAAGTTAAGACCATGTCTAAATCTAAAACTAAATTGATCAGGGACTGGACATCTAACCAAAAGGAACGTAACTTTGAGCATGACCAAAAAATATGACGGACAGATCTCACTAGTCCATATTTTCTCCAACATAAATTAGAAGCAGTAGGGTCTATCTTATGCAGTTTTAAAGGTGTAAAATACCACTTGGTATATACCTTATATTGAGTTTCCAGAAGTGTTGAACAGGGGACAGAGGAGTAAATATTTTTTTAAATGATGGGCAACTGGTTATGTAAAGTAGGATTATCGATGTCAAGTTGGTGATCCCATACTGTATAGAATCTAGAATTATTAAAAGTCACATCCTTATTAAAAGTTTTATAGATATTAGTTTTCCACACAAGTTGGCTTCCAGTGTGATGAAGTAGGAGGTCAATATTGTTAGGTAGTGTAAAATCTAGACGTGGGTTGTTTAAAGTCTCATGCAGTAAAGTCCAAGTAGGTCTGTCAGATTCAGGTAGGCTGAAACGAGAAGAGGCAACCTCAAAAGAGGCCAACCTCTCACCATCAAACACGTCAGACACATACCTCATATTCCTACTCTTCTAGATAGCCAAATTAAGAGATGGACACAACCAGGAAAAAATATCTATTGGGAGCCAGACAGGAGAAACTGGAGAGAAGATGGTTTTAGAGATCTGATTAAACGTCCTCCAAGCCTTGATAGTGGCCTTAAGTGGGGTTTCTAGGGGAAGTCACTTTTTTGGACTAAGGAGGTATAAAACAATAAACAATGCAGGATTCTGTTGCTTCATGATGGACCGTTCTATATTTACCCAGGATGGTGAGTATTCAGTACTCCACCATCGTGAACTAATCTGAGTAATGATAGCTAGATAATAGGCCCTAAGATTGGGGATACCTAAACCTCCATGTAATTTATGTTTTTCAAGAGTGGAAGCTGCAATTCTAGGAAATTTCCCTCGCCAAATAAATCGGCTAAGTTGTGTCTGGAGATGTTTAAAATATTTTTGAGGGATGACCACAGGGAGGGAACGGAAGAGGTATAGAATTTTGGGAAGTAGCAACATTTTATAGGCCGCAATACGTCCCGTCCAGGAAACCTCTAAATTAGACAGATAAGACACATCTTTCGAAAGGGATTTAACAATATCTGATAAATTCTTATCAACCATGTTAGATAGAGGTTTAGTAATGGTGATTCCCAAATAGGGAATTTCTGACAGTGACCAAGAGAAAATAAATTCAGTTTTTAGAATATCTAATAGGTGATGTTCAATATGATAGGGCAAAACCTGTGTCTTATTAGTATTCAATTTATAATGAGAGACTCCAGAGAATCTCTCAACAATGTCCATGAGATTCCTAAGAGACACCAGAGGATCTGATAGAATAATCAGTAAATCGTCTGCAAATAGAGATGCAACATGTTGACGCCCATGCAATGGACAGCCCCGGATCCCCTCATGTGACCGTATTGCCTCCACCAATGGTTCTAAACAGAAATTAAATAAAGTAGGGGACAGAGGGCATCCCTGTCGAGTTCCATTGATAATTCTAAAGGAGTCAGACACAAAATTATTTGTTAGAATTTTGGCGAATGGATGGGAATATAAAGCTTTAATAATATTAAATATGGGACCAGAAAAAAAGAATTTTTTAAGGGGCTAGAGAAATCAGCAAAGTGGGAAGATTTGACCTTTCTACATATGATATAATATGGAATAATCTTCTCGTGGCGTCCATAGTACTTCTGCCACTGACAAAACACGTTTGGTCAGTATGAATTAAGCGAGTTGTATACTTAGATAGTCTATTAACAACAACTTTGGCTATAATTTTAGCATCAGTGTTTAAGAGCGAAATGGGCCTATAATCTCTGACATTTAGGGCATCCCCTTTAACCTTGGGAATAACTGTAATTTATGCTTCCTGCATTTCTGCAGGAAGAACGGATGACATGGAGGCCGAATTAAGAAGTCTAGTTAAATAAGGTGTCAGGATGTCAGCAACATTTTTGAAATATTTATTAGATAATCCATCGGGCCCAGGCGATTTCCCAGTTTTGAGGGATTTCACCGCTTCTGTAATCTCAGAATTCTGAAAGGGACAATTAAGAAGATCCACCTCTTCAGTAGTCAGAGAGGGAATGATCAAGGAACCCAGAAAAGAGTTAATATCCAACAGGGAGGGTTGTACAGCCCCTGGACTTAAACTTAAATTATAAAGGTTTTTATAAAAGTGCGGGAATTCACTTGAAATATCCTCTGGGTGTCTGTAAGTTAACCCTTGCTTGTTTTTGATTAGTAGAATCCTCCTCTTTTGTCTCAGCAGTTTTATTCGATGGGCGAAAAATGTATTAGGTTTATTGTGACAAATATAGTAATTTAGTTTAGAAGACTGAATCATTTTGTTATAGTCAGAAATTAAAAGGGACCTTAATTCTATTCTAAGCTTTAAGATTTTAAGCTGGGTAGACGGAGAAGGAGACGCTGTTTGTGATTCTTCTAGGGTACGAATGTCAGCTACCAGAGATGCAAGTTTGGCATTAGATTGTCTTTTGAGACGTGAATTTAGTTCAATCAACTTGCCCCTAACTACTGTTTTATGGGCTAACCACAATGTCTCAATACTAACTGCATCACCATCGTTCTCTTTAAAGTAATAATTTAGAGTGTCTATCAATTCCTTTCTTGAGTTGGGATAAGAATAAAAAAAGGTATTGACCCTCCAAATCCTAGTGGATGAAGCACCCCCTCTAGGGACCAACTCAAAAACTATCGGGGAATGATCAGACCAAGTCTTTGGCAGGATATTGATCTTTTTAATTTCATATATAGAGACACTATCAGCTAGAACTAGATCTATTCTAGATAAAGAAAGCCGGGAATCCGAATAGTATGTGTATTCTCTAGAAGTGGAATGAATACATCGAAATACGTCATATAAGCTCTCTATCAATCCAAGGATTCAAGATTAAATTAGTAACTCCACAAGTTCCAGAGGAATCCAAAAATGCATCAGGTATTACATTAAAATCCCCAAAGAGAATCAAAGAACCCTTATGATTTTCCGAAATTGAAATCATTAACTCTTTCAAAAATGTAATCTGACCCTTGTTAGGGGCATACAGAGTAACCAAGGTATAATAGACACCACTAAGCCTGCAGATTAAAATTATATATCTTCCCTCTGTATCTGCAATAACAGTCTCCAGTTTAAATTGGATGTTATTTCTAATCAAAAAGGCGACACCAGCCTTCTTTTTTTTCTGAGAGGCTAAGATAATAGATGAAAATAACTTATTTTCAAATTTTGGAGGATTATCATTAGAAAACTTAGTCTCCTGCAACCCCGCAATATCTATTTTAAATCTAAATATGTCTCTCCACAGTAGATACCTCTTATGAGGGGAATTTAGGCCATGTACATTCAGGGACATGAAATTAATGGCCATAAAAGCAAATAAACGAAGTAACGTCAGTAGAGAAAGACTTACTAAACCATAAGGCCAAGAGATTTGTAGAATGAAATATAAAATATTCATCGTGTCAATAAGTACTAAAAGATAAAAATTTTAAAAAAAGAACAGAATAATAACAAGAAATATAAACAACAACGATCTAACGGACTATATGGAGCAGTTACAACTAACTGATGGAAAAAGCTCCTTGGGGAGAAAAAAGGCCTCTCACCCACAACAATTAATAATGTATTATATACAGTGTTGGCCAAAAGTATTGACACCCTTGCAATTCTATCAGATAATACTCAGTTTCTTCCTGAAAATGATTGCAATCACAAATTCTTTGGTATTATTATCTTCATTTAATTTGTCTTCAATGAAAAAACACAAAAAGAATTGTCCTAAAGCCAAATTGGATATAGTTCCACACCAAACATAAAAAAGGGGGTGGACAAAAGTATTGGCACTGTTAGAAAAATCATGTGATGCTTCTCTAATTTGTGTAATTAACAGCACCTGTAACTTACCTGTGGCACCTAACAGGTGTTGGCAATAACTAAATCACACTTGCAGCCAGTTGACATGGATTAAAGTTGACTCAACCTCTGTCCTGTGTCCTTGTGTGTACCACATTGAGCATGGAGAAAAAAAAAGAAGACCAAAGAACTGTCTGAGGACTTGAGAAACCAAATTGTGAGGAAGCATGAGCAATCTCAAGGCTACAAGTCCATCTCCAAAGACCTGAATGTTCCTGTGTCTACTGTGCGCAGAGTCATCAAGAAGTTTAAAGCCCATGGCACTGTGGCTAACCTCCTAAATGTGGACGGAAAAGAAAAATTGACAAGAGATTTCAACGCAAGATTGAGCGGATGGTGGATAAAGAACCTCGACTAACATCCAAACAAGTTCAAGCTGCCCTGCAGTCCGAGGGTACAACAGTGTCAACCGTACTATCCGTCAGTGTCTGAATGAAAAGGGACTGTATAGTAGGAGACCCAGGAAGACCCCAATTCTTACCCTGAGACATAAAAAAGCCAGGCTGGAGTTTGCCAAAACTTACCTGAGAAAGCCTAAAACATTTTGGAAGAATGTTCTCTGGTCAGATGAAACAAAAGTAGAGCTTTATGGGCAAAGGCATCAACATAGGGTTTACAGGAGAAAAAAAGAGGCATTCAAAGAAAAGAACACGGTCCCTACAGTCAAACATGGCGGAGGTTCCCTGATGTTTTGGGGTTGCTTTGCTGCCTCTGGCACTGGACTGCTTGACCGTGTGCATGGCATTATGAAGTCTGAAGACTACCAACAAATATTGCAGCATAATGTAGGGCCCAGTGTGAGAAAGCTGGGTCTCCCTCAGAGGTCATGGGTCTCCCAGCAGGGCAATGACCTAAAACACACTTCAAAAAGCACTAGAAAATGGTTTAAGAGAAAGCACTGGAGACATCTAAGGTGGCCAGCAATGAGTCCAGACCTGAATCCCATAGAACACCTGTGGAGAGATCTAAAAATGGCAATTTGGAGAAGGCACCCTTCAAATATCAGGGACCTGGAGCAGTTTGCCAAAGAAGAATGGTCTAAAATTCCAGCAGAGCATTGTAAGAAACTCATTGATGGTTATCGGAAGCGGTTGATCGTAGTTATTTTGGCTAAAGGTTGTGCAACCAAGTATTAGGCTGAGGGTGCCAATACTTTTGTCTGGCCCATTTTTGGAGTTTTGTGTGTGAAATGATCAATGTTTTGCTTTTTGCCTCATTCTCTTTTGTATTTTTTCATTTAAGACAAATTAAATGAAGATAATAATACC
Organism: Allobates femoralis; assembly: GCA_033576535.1. Taxonomy (NCBI): domain Eukaryota; kingdom Metazoa; phylum Chordata; class Amphibia; order Anura; family Aromobatidae; genus Allobates; species Allobates femoralis. The sequence continues at coordinate 435,275,787 of JARQOC010000001.1, forward strand.
AAAGAATTGTGATTGCAATCATTTTCAGGAAGAAACGGAGTATTATCTGACAGAATTGCAGGGGTGTCAATACTTTTGACCAACACTGTACATCTAAGGGTAATCACCTCAGTGTTTCAAAATTAAGTTCTGTTTAACCCAATATAAGTATTCAGGTTACTGGCGGGTCAGCAATGCCAAGCTCTCTTAAAAGTTGAAGACCCTCCTCCAATCCATCTATCACGTGAGAAGTAGGACCCCGCTTAAAGTTAAGTCTGGTCTGGAGAGCCATCTATACATAATACCATTAGCCCTCAATATCTTAGGGCCCTTTCACATCAGCGTTTTTCATAATTCGCGGCAGATGCGGTGAAAAACCGCATCTGCCGCGTTTGCCGCATAACGGTTCCACTTGCGGCACAGTTGCGGTTTTTTCAATGTAAAGTATAGGCGTACTTGCGGCAGGTGCGGCAAGTGCGGTTTTGCACTTGCGGCAGGTGCGGCCGCGAAAAAAACCGCAGTAAGCCGCGGTTTTTTTCGCGGCCGCACCTGCCGCAAGTGCAAAACCGCACTTGCCGCACCTGCCGCAAGTACGCCTATACTTTACATTGAAAAAACCGCAACTGTGCCGCAAGTGGAACCGTTATGCGGCAAACGCGGCAGATGCGGTTTTTTCACCGCATCTGCCGCGAATTATGAAAAACGCTGATGTGAAAGGGCCCTTAGAGAGGTCTGAAAAAATTTTAATATCATGAAATGGTCTAGGTAACGTCTCATGCTTCTGCATGTAGGTGGTGAGGAGATTTTTTGTGCTTTTAAAGCTAAAAGTAACCCGAGTGTCTCTAGGCAACTTCTCCGGGACAGATATGGGTTTAGAAAGGCGAAACGCTTTATCCAGCAAACACTCTACATCCGACAGTGAGGGTAACACTGTTTTAATCATTTTTTTAAGGTAAGGCTGTAACTCAGACCTTGTGACTGTCTCAGGAATTCCCCTAAATTTTAAATTGGACTGTCTATTATTATTGTCAAAATAATCCAATTTACTGGACAATGTTTTATAATCCTGTTTAGTTTTGTCCAATTCTTTTTTAAGAGAGCTATTAATTTTAGACAGTCTTATTATCTCAGCCTCCATAACATCAGCTCTGGTTGTTAGGGTGGAGAGCGTTTCTTTAATATCAGAGAACTCAATTTTCATCTGATCAGCGAAGCTGTGGAAGAGGTCAAGCAAAAAGTCCCTATCTACTAGCCCAGCCTGAACCCTCATTTTAATAGATAAGGGGGAGGAAGGGACCCTAGGTATTTGTTTAACAGGGGGGGAACCATAACTGTCACCCCCTCCCGAGTCCAATTCCTCCACAATAGATCCAACCAAAGCAGAACTCCCAGGGGGACTTACAGTGCCTACAAGTAGTATTCAACCCCTGCAGATTTAGCTGGTTGACACATGCGGAATTAACTTGGCATTGTGACATTTGGACTGTACATCAGCCTGGAAGTGGGAAATGCAGTGCCACCAAATTTTTTTTTTTTTTTTTAAAGCGTTAAAAGTTAATTCAGAGGGTCATTTATTATTCAACCCCTCAAACCACCAGAATTCTGTTTGGTCCCCCTAAAGTATTAAGAAGTAGTTCAGGCACAAAGAACAATGAGCTTCACATGTGTGGATTAATTATCTCTTTTCTGACTATTTAAGACCCTCCCCAAACTTGTGAACAGCACTCATACATGGTCAACATGGGAAAGACAAAGGAGCATTCCAAGGCCATCAGAGACAAGATCGTGGAGGGTCACAAGGCTGGCAAGGGGTACAAAACCCTTTCCAAGGAGTTGGGCCTACCTGTCTCCACTGTTGGGAGCATCATCCGGACGTGGAAGGCTCATGGAACTACTGTTAGCCTTCCACGGCCTGGACAGCCTTTGAAAGTTTCCTCCTGTGCCGAGGCCAGGCTTGTCCGAAGAGTCAAGGCTACCCCAAGGACAACAAGGAAGGAGCTCCGGGAAGATCTCATGGCAGTGGGGACATTGGTTTCAGTCAATTCCATAAGTAACGTACTCCACCGCAATGGCCTCCGTTCCAGACGAGCCCGTAAGGTACCTTTACTTTCAAAGCGTCATGTCAAGGCTCGTCTACAGTTTGCTCATGATCACTTGGAGGACTCTGAGACAGACTGGTTCAAGGTTCTATGGTCTGATGAGACCAAGATCGAGATCATTGGTGCCAACCACACACGTGACGTTTGGAGACTGGATGGCACTGCATACGACCCCAAGAATACCATCCCTACAGTCAAGCATGGTGGTGGCAGCGTCATGCTGTGGGGCTGTTTCTCAGCCAAGGGGCCTGGCCATCTGGTCCGCATCCATGGGAAGATGGATAGCATGGCCTACCTGGAGATTTTGGCCAAGAACCTCCGCTCCTCCATTAAGGATCTTAAGATGGGTCGTAATTTCATCTTCCAACAAGACAACGACCCAAAGCACACAGCCAAGAAAACCAAGGCCTGGTTCAAGAGGGAAAAATCAAGGTGTTGGAGTGGCCTAGTCAGTCTCCTGACCTTAACCCAATTGAAAACTTGTGGAAGGAGCTCAAGATTAAAGTCCACATGAGACACCCAAAGAACCTAGATAACTTGGAGAAGATCTGCATGGAGGAGTGGGCCAAGATAACTCCAGAGACATGTGCCGGCCTGATCAGGTCTTATAAAAGACGATTATTAGCTGTAATTGCAAACAAGGGTTATTCCACAAAATATTAAACATAGGGGTTGAATAATAATTGACCCACACTTTTATGTTTAAAATTTATAAAAATTCAACTGAGCAACATAACTTTTTGGTTTGTAAGATTTATGCTTCTGTTAATAAATCCTACTGTCGTTTGCAGTTTGAAGGCTCTAACTTATTTGCATCTTATCAAACCACCTAAATCTGCAGGGGGTTGAATACTACTTGTAGGCACTGTATGTCCTTACGTTTTGAGGTCTGCTTCAAGCTGTCACCACCCCTATTATTTAGGGTGTCCATATCTGAGCCCCGTATGTGAGAATCTATTTTATCCACCTTCACTTTGTGTTCGCTATCCAAAATCAGCCTAGCTGTACATGGAGTGCATTTAAGATGGGGTTTAGTGGACTGTATGGTAGGATACCCAGGAAGACCCCACTTCTTACCCCGAGAAATAAAAAAGCCAGGCTGGAGTTTGCCAAAACTTACCTGAGAAAGCCTAAAACATTTTGGAAGAATGTTCTCTGGTCAGATGAAACAAAAGTAGAGCTTTATGGGCAAAGGCATCAACATAGAGTTTACAGGAGAAAAAAAGAGGCATTCAAAGAAAAGAACACGGTCCCTACAGTCAAACATGGCGGAGGTTCCCTGATGTTTTAGGGTTGCTTTGCTGCCTCTGGCACTGGACTGCTTGACCGTGTGCATGGCATTATGAAGTCTGAAGACTACCAACAAATATTGCAGCATAATGTAGGGCCCAGTGTGAGAAAGCTGGGTCTCCCTCAGAGGTCATGGGTCTCCCAGTAGGGCAATGACCTAAAACACACTTCAAAAAGCACTAGAAAATGGTTTGAGAAAAAGCACTGGAGACTTCTAAGGTGGCCAGCAATGAGTCCAGACCTGAATCCCATAGAACACCTGTGGAGAGATCTAAAAATGGCAGTTTGGAGAAGGCACCCTTCAAATATCAGGGACCTGGAGCAGTTTGCCAAAGAAGAATGGTCTAAAATTCCAGCAGAGCATTGTAAGAAACTCATTGATGGTTATCGGAAGCGGTTGATCGCAGTTATTTTGGCTAAAGGTTGTGCAACCAAGTATTAGGCTGAGGGTGCCAATACTTTTGTCTGGCCCATTTTTGGAGTTTTGTGTGAAATGATCAATGTTTTGCTTTTTGCTTCATTCTCTTTTGTGTTTTTTCATTTAAGACAAATTAAATGAAGATAATAATACCAAAGAATTTGTGATTGCAATCATTTTCAGGAAGAAACTGAGTATTATCTGACAGAATTGCAGGGGTGTCAATACTTTTGACCAACACTGTACATCTAAGGGTAATCACCTCAGTGTTTCAAAATTAAGTTCTGTTTAACCCAATATAAGTATTCAGGTTACTGGCGGGTCAGCAATGCCAAGCTCTCTTAAAAGTTGAAGACCCTCCTCCAATCCGTCTATCACGTGAGAAGTAGGACCCCACTTAAAGTTAAGTCTGGTCTGGGAGAGCCATCTATACATAATACCATTAGCCCTCAATATCTTAGAGAGGTCTGAAAAAATGTTAATATCATGAAATGGTCTAGGTAACGTCTCATGCTTCTGCATGTAGGTGGTGAGGAGATTTTTTGTGTTTTTAAAGCTAAAAGTAACCCGAGTGAGGGGAGGAAGTGGAGCCAGCAAATGATACACAGAAAGAGCGGTCAGAAAGATAGGAAGAGAACCAAGAAAAAGCTGTGTCCTTGATGCCGATGGAGTGCAACATGGAGAGTAGGAGATGGTGGTCAACAGTGTCAAAGGCTGCAGAGAGGTCAAGAAGAATAAGCAGAGAGTGGTCACCATTACGTTTTGCTGTCAGACGGTCGTTGGTCACTTTGGTGAGAGCATTTTATGTAGAATGTAGGGGGCGGAAACCAGACTGTAATGGGTCTAGAAGAGAGTGAGTGGCAAGGTAATGAGTGAGGCGGGAGTAGACCAGGCGCTCCAGGAGTTTAGAGATGAAGGGGAGATTGGAGACTGGTCTGTAGTTGTTTGTGCAGGATGGGTCGAGAGAAGTTTTTTTTAATAATGGAATAATGATAGATTGTTTGAAGGAAGAGGGGAAGATGCCAGAAGAGAGGGAGAGATTGAAGATTTTGGTTAGGTGAGTGGTGACCACCGGAGAGAGAGACTGGAGTAGGTGTGAGGGGATGGGGTCAGCAGTGCATGTGGTTGGACGAGAGGAAGAGAGGAGCCTGGAGACTTCTTCTTCTGTGACTGGGTCAAAAGTGGAGTAGGAAGCCAGATCATCAGCACAGAGGTCAGTGATAGGGGCACTGATAGGGGCACAAAATGATCACAATCTGGGTGCCTGGTCCAAGAGGCAACAAGTCCATGACAAATTTCATAAAGAAAAGACGGCACTCACCAGATTTGTGTAGTGGTGGTTCTTTATTCCATATTTAGCGGTGATACATAGTGCAGGGAGGGAGTGGCAGGATGGACGAAGGCACCGTTTCGCACTGGTATGCGCTTCGACGGGTCCAAGCTTGGACCCGTCAAAGCGCATACCAGCGTGAAACAGTGTCGTCATCCATCCTGCCACTCCCTCCCTGCACTATGTATCACCGCTAAATATGGAATAAAGAACCACCTCTACACAAATCTGGTGAGTGGTGTGTCAAAGAGTTTTTTTTGGGTTGTTGGATAGTGAGGAGATCAGGTTGTTGAAGTAGGTTTGTTTGGCAAGGTGAAGGGCAGAGTTGTAAGTTCTCAGCATAAATTTAAAGTGAATGAAGTTTTCTGGAATGCGGGTTTTCCTCCATAGACGTTCAGCACTCCTAGAGGAATAGAGTTTGTGATGTAAGCCAGGACTGTGTTACTCTGAGTTTGGAGGTTCTGAGGGTGAGGGGCGCTACTTGGTCCAGGGAGCTTCTGAAAGAGTCATTTAAGTGATTTACTGCCAGATCGGGACAGGAGAATAAGGAGATTGGGGACAGCGATGAGCGTAGAGAGTGTTTGAGTGTATGAGGGTTAAAGGCCTGTAGATTTCTGAATCTGTGATATGTAGGGATGTGCTGGAATGGGCGAGGATTTGTGAGTGTGTGTGGCCCACTGGGATGGGGTACTCGGTACCGGACCGGGGTATATGCTGGGGATGTCAAGGCAGTCTTGGTCCAGACCATGTCCCGAGCCCCACAAGTAAAAGGGAATATTTACAGGGGATTGTTTGTCGTGACACCACCCACGGGTTGTGGTCAGTAAGGGGACCACTGCTGCAGTATACTGCTGTCAGGAGGATGGATGGATGCTGCAGGAAGTTGGATGAGCCTGCCGCAGGTCGGGGCAGCTCCTGACAGGGTGTAAATGTGAAATAAAAGTTCTGTTTACTGGGAATCATACACGGACGACTGAAGCAGGGTTCACCGGGTTTTACTGACAAGTCTTTACAGTACAGTTCACACAGTCACTTTACACAGGTAACTGCAGGACACTCTGAACCCTCTGCAGCCAGGTTATCTTCCTGAAACCACTCGCTCCCTCTGTAACCTTTCCGGCTTTCTTTTCCTTTAATCTGTTCTTCCCTGTGGGTTGTATGGCGACAACTCGGTCCCTTGGTATAACTTCTCCCTGTGTGTGTGTGGGCAGCAAGTCTGGGTCCTATAGCATTGCTGAGCCTCCAACCCGTGTATTAGGAACCTTGACTTGGAATCATTGTTCCCTATCAGTTTGTCTGGGGAGCCGGCGTATAGCTGCAGTCCCCCTCATAGCCGACACTCTGGTCCCAGCCTAGCTTAGGTGTCCCTGTCTTGCAAGGGATCACCGGCTCTTTCCAACCCGTGTGACTATCCGGGTATGCCAGGGGAGTCCGTTTCACCAGTCGTCCGTGCTCGGCCTCTCCCCTTCCCTTAACTCCCAGGTCATGGAGCAGGCTTTCTCTCCAAGGAACGGTGTCACTCAGGATTCTGCACTCTCCGGGCAACCTAGGACTTTCGCCTACGCCTTGGCCTTTGCTGTTTGGCTCTTCCTGGCTTTCTCCTTTCACCACTGCCTTGTTCCCCCATTTTGTACCCCCTACGTCACCTGACCTACATTCCCACCCACTTCCCTCTAAACCCTACCACCCCTTGCCCGCCTCGAGTCTGTGGGTGTTGTGTGCTGAAGGTGTTTGGTACAAAAACTGTCTCCTATCTACCTGTCTGCAGTTCTCTTATGTGGCCACCCTGTCGCAGGGGTGCCACATTCCCCCGTAGTTAAATGGCTTGTCCCCACGCCGTCCGGCATGGTTTCCCCTGAATTAAAAACATTTTATTTTTAAACATAACATTATGCATTCTTATTCTTGCACTTAAGGAGGTACGGGTTCTTAAACATTGCTTTAAATTAACTATTTACATTAAACACAGTGCTCAGCCCGTCCATGGCTGTAAATGCGAAGGCCTCCGGGCCCTCGGGTCACCAACTTGTGGCAAAGTTTTTTCTCCCCACGCCAGCATTCTACATTTTCTTAACCCTTTACGGGACACGGGTTACACAGTTCACTGTTTAAAAGTCTAAGAGTCCTGTGCATAATAATACCAGCTCTGTATATGCACAATGGGTCAAGTGCAAAACATCCAATATTCACATTCTAAACACATAAATACACATTACTTTCCTTCAAAAGCATAAAACTTCAAAATGGCACAAGTGCTTCAAAACCGTTCAAAAGGCACTCTGCGGTCTCCAGTTTCAGTTCTGTGCTATCTAGTCTTAAAACCAATGGGGAGCACATGGGGTGCTCAACTATTTACAACGAACGTTTTTACCATTTCATCGTTCATGATCTAAATGTCTATGCAATAAAACACAAGGGACAAACAGGGGAAAAGGCTATTCATTCATTCATTCAGGTATGGGATGAGGTCAATAAGGATCACATCACATTCAGACTTACTGTCTTGCTTGAAGAATCCGGATTCTTTCATTCCTTGTTCTTCCAAGGCAATTCTCCTGTTGTTCTCCGGGTCGGGAACATTTCCAGTTGCTCTAACGCACTGCACAACAAATAGTTGTAAGACATCTGCGTGGCTGCATCCACCATAGTCTTTGTTGCTATTGTAGCGATCTCCTTAGGGATAGTTGAATCCGGGTCAGTTACTAGATCTAGGTGCTCTGCTTCTGGAGACTCTGTCTAGCTGCGATCTTAGGGCTAGTCTTCGCACTTTCATGCCATAAGGGCCTCTTTCTCCTTCATCTCTTTCCAACCAACAGTGGAGCTGCTCACCTTTCACTTCAGTTGATGCAGGGGCCGGTATCAGGGGCGCTGGTAACTGGAGAAATCCTTCCCCCATAGCCCCGAGCGGATCACTCACATGACTGGGAGTCCTGGACATAGTTTCAGGGACGGTCGCTACCTCTAGATCCACCAACAGTTGCTGCTCCCTGCTCTGGGTTGCATTGGAGGCACTAGCCCAGCTGGGTTGTACTGACAGGGACTGCTGGGACTGATGAAAGTCTATTTGGATCCTGGTTCTTTGCTCAGCCTGAACCCGGGTCATCTGCTGGGGCAATAATCTTAGCACACCCCGCCAGGTGTCTCGGACCTCTGGACCTCTCCTGCCGCCTTCTGTCATGTTGACTCGGTCACCGAAGTTCTTTCCCTGGCCGGGTTCCTCCACTATCACTTTCGGTGGGCCCTCCGGGATCACTTTGGGTCTTCCTAGAGCAGCGCTCAGCTCAGTGTCTTCTCCTTTCGTCCGGGTGTCCAGCAATGGTGACTGCACACCATCCGGTTTCGTGCCCAGCCTTCTTTGGGTGTCTTCTTCCTCAGCTCCCGCCATATTCTCATTGGTAGCTGCAATTGGGGGTGGAGGCTCCTCCTTGGGATTGATGGCTGGCTCCTCCGGAGTTAAGGGGAGCCAGGGTGGGCTTTTCTTTTCCCACTCTGGACCGGGTTGGCCCACGATGGGAGGTCTTGGCACACCTCCCCTGCACATGGCCTCAGGCTCCTATGGCGGCCATTATGCGCAGATTTTTGCAGAACAGTCCAAAACACGAACTCTAGGCACACGGGGACCGTTCTTTTGGACCAGGTCCATCCTGTTCGTGACGCCAAGTTGTGTGGCCCACTGGGTCGGGGTACTCGGTACCGGACCGGGGTATATTCTGGGAATGTCACGGCGGTCTTGGTCCAGAGCCCCACAAGTAAAAGGGAATATTTACAGGGGATTGTTTGTCGTTACGCCACCCACGGGTTATGGTCAGTAAAGGGACCACCCCTGCAGTATACTGCTGTCAGGAGGATGGATGGATGCTGCAGCAAGGTGGATGAGCCCGCCGCGGGTCGGGGCAGCTCCTGACAGGGTGTAAAGGTGAAATAAAAGTTCTGTATACCAGGAATCATACACGGAAGACTGAAGCAGGGTTCACCGGGTTTTACTGACAAGTCTTTACAGTACAGTTCACACAGTCACTTTACACAGGTAACTCCGGGACACTCTGAACCCTCTGCAGCCAGGTTATCTTCCTGAGACCCCTTGCTCTCTCTGTAACCTTTCCGGCTTTCTTTCCCTTTACTCTGTTCTTCCCTGTGGGTTGTATGGCCGCAACTCGGTCCCTTGGTATGACTTCTCCTTCTGTGTGTGTGGGCAGTAAGTCTAAGTCCTATAGCGTTGCTGAGCCTCCAACCCGTGTAGAAGGAACCCTGACTTGAAATCAGCATTCCCCATCGGTTTGTCTGGGGAGCCGGCGTATAGCTGCAGTTCCCCTTAGGGCCGACACTCTGGTCCCAGCCTAGGTTAGGTGTCCCTGTCTTGCAAGGGATCACCGGCTCTTTCCAACCCATGTGACTATCCGAGTACACCAGGGGAGTCCGTTTTACCAGTCGTCTGTGCTCGGCCTCTCCCCTTCCCTTAACTCCCAGGTCATGGAGCAGGCTTTCTCTCCAGGGAGCGTTGTCACTCAGGATTCTGCGCTCTCCGGGCAACCTAGGACTGTCAGGGAAGTCTCACACTCACCTATGCCTTGGCCTTTGCTGCTTGGCTCTTCCTGGCTTTCTCCTTTCACCACTGCCTCATTCCCCCCTTTTGTACCCCCTACGTCACTTGACCTACATTCCCACCCACTTCCCTCTAAACCCTACCTCCCCTTTCCCGCCTAGAGTCCTGGGCTCCGGGTTGGGTGTCTCCTTCTGTGGGTGTTGTGTGCTGAAGGTGTTTGGTACACAAACTGTCTCCTATCTACCTGGCTGCCGTTCCCTTACGTGGCCACCCTGTCGCAGGGGTGCCATAAGTGTGAAGGAGAGAATGTTGAGGTCAGAGAGAGGAAGAGGTGAATTATCTAAGTAGGAGGTTGAGCAGAGCAGGACAAATATCAGGTCAAGGGTGTTACCATCCTTGTGTGTCTCCGAGGTTGAGAGCTGTGAGAGGCCAATAGATGTGGTTAGAGATAGGAGCTGGGATGCAGATGGGGAGATGGGGCTGTTTATGGGGATGTTAAAGTCTCCCAGAATAAGGGTTGGTAATTCTGAGAACACGAAATGCGACAGCCACGCGGAGAAATGGTCAAGGAATTGGGTGGGTGACCCTGGGGGACGGTATACTCAGTACTGACTTAAAAAGTTATAATAACCTAGTAAAATCAAAGGTGACAAGTTGGTATGGGCCACCCTTGGATGATTCTCATCTCATGTGATCAACCAGTTGTTGCCCTTATAGATGATAGGGCATCGCCTTATCACACTCACCCTCTATCTGAGGTATAGTGGTGTAGTGGCAATGACTCTTATCTAACAGTGTAGAAAAGGAACAATCGCACCCGTTCTGTGGATGTTCCTAGGTGCCTGACATTCACTCTGGACCTCTTATCTGGAAGGTGTCCACTTCTCCATGACACTCAGTATTCTACTTGGTCCAAGGAAATCACCACCGTGATGCATGCATGCCTCCCGACGCGTTTCTATACACAGCATGTATGTCTTCAGGGGAGATGGGCATCAATGGCTGCACATATATATGTGGTTGCACGCCATATAGCCCCGCTGATGCTAGAGTAGTAAATACCAAAGAAGTGGCTAAGTACCCTTATTGATACTGACATTCACCACCCCTCCTCCGATATAACTCCGTAAGGCTACTCACCACGCGACACTGGCCTTCAAATCCTCGCCATGTGTGCACTCCGTTCACAGCCCTGCTGTTTTTGTGCTGCACGTGTCTGTCTGCGGCGTTCTACGTCACAAGTGCGACGCTTCCGGGCCGTGGAACGCACGTGCGTCACTTACGGTCACCGCGTCATCGCTCCGGCATCACCGTCCATGACGCTCGGGCGTCATCAGCATGTGACTGCAAGTGTGCCCGACCCTGTCATGTCGTTTTACCGGCACTTGAAAGGGCAAGATCAAGCTCAATTAACCAGCACATTTAGTAACTCTTCTATGTGCCGAATTTTTGAGCTAACATCCAGTCTTAAGGTTACTAAGACTAGATGTTTATGGGCACAGGCCCTGTGGTACGGTTTTGGATCAAAGATTTCAAAGCTGTCCCCTTATCCAGGATATAGCTCAGTCTCATATAAGACAATGATAGCAAAGGTTCACCAAGGGTGTCAAGACATGGTCAAGCGCACTCCCATTGATAGGGTGGACAGCAATGGATGAGGACTATGGGTGTGGTGGATTTTTTATTATTTCGGACAAAAGGAAGTTAAGAAAAAGGAAAAACAGCCCTCCTCAAAAAGCCTATACTCCCTTGACTCACCCTTACCTTTGTCTCACCCTGCCTTACTGCGGAGGTTGGCACCCTAATTAGACGAGAATGGCGCCCCCGCTCTCGGCGGCTCACCCTCCTAAAATAACCCTAACTGATGTTAATAAAGGGTGCAAAGGACAGAGATTCATTAAGCCCCAATGGATTAACTGTTCTTAATCTGTGTATCCACCTCGTTTCTTGCTGTAAGATCTTCCTATCCCAGTCTTCCCCCCTTATAGTTTTTTGTACCAGATCGATCCCCATGAAATTCAAAACTTCTGCATTACCATTGTGTAAGAGGTTTACATGTCTGGCTATGGGTGTATCAGTGTTCCTCCTTATGTCTCCCAGATGGTCTCCAATTCTTCTAAATTCACGTCTTGTCTTACCCACGTACTCCAGACCACATCTGCATGTTGCCTTGTAAATGACCTCTTTGGATCTACAGTTAATAAACGTTCTGATTTCAAAATTTCTACCCGTCACGTTACTTGTGAATGTTTTTCCTGTTCGCATGACTTTACATGCCACACATCCACTACATCTGTAACAACCTTTAGTGGTGTTCTTTAGCCACATTTTGTCATTAGAGTTAGTGTAATGACTGTGCACTAATCTGTCTTTCAATGATCTGGATCTTCTATAAGTAATCATGGGGTACTCTGGTAGTATATCACCTATGTCCTCATCCATCTGCAGAATATTCCAATGTTTTTGGACAGTGCGCCTCAACCATCCCGCACCATTACTGAAGGTGGTGATGAGCCTGACAATGTTATGTTGTTCCTGCTTAGTGTTTCTTTTTACGGGGTTCAAGTATTTAGATCTTTCGGTCTGATTAACTTCTGCCACGCATTTTTTACCACATTCTTTGGGTATCCCCTTTCTTCAAACCTCTTATTCAAATCGGAAGATTGGGTCTGAAAGGCGGAGTCTGTTGAACAATTGCGTTTAAGCCTCGCAAATTGCCCTTTTGGGATCCCTTTCTTTAGATTTTTTCGGTGTCCACTCTCCCACCTTAATAAAGAATTGGTAGCTGTGGGTTTTCTATATGTGCGTGTTTGGATGCTACCGTCTGCACCTCTACTCAACAGCACATCTAGAAATGGTAGTTCATTTTGGTTGATCTCAGATGTAAAGCGTAGTCCTAGATCATTTTGGTTCAGGGACACAAAAAACCTCCCGAACTCCTGCTCACTACCCTGCCACAGCAGGAAAACGTCATCAATGAATCTTGCCCATAGTGCGATGTTATCTGATTCTACTATGGGCAGATCACCAAATACGATGTTCTCCTCCCACCAGCCGAGGTGCAAGTTAGCGTACGAGGGGGCTCAAGGGCTCCCCATCGCTGTGCCCCTCAGCTGGTGGAAGTAAGTACCGCTAAAGAGAAAGTAGTTGTGTGTTAAACAAAACTCGAGACACCTCATGACAAACTCACTATGTTTCTCAAAGTGGCAACCTTTACTTTTTAAAAATGATTGCACTGCCGCCAACCCTTTCTCATGGGGTATTGAGGAGTACGAAGACTCCACATCGATACTGGCCAAAAACATGTCGGGTTCAAGTATAACCCCGTCCAGTTTTTTAATCAAGTCAGTTGTGTCTCTCAGATGTGAATTCAGTGCATAGACAAACGGTTTCAGGATCTCATCTACATAGACTCCCACGTTCTGGGTCATACACCCTACCCCTGATACAATGGGTCTCCCCTTAAGGGGTTTAGCCCCTTATGTATCTTGGCGAGGGAGTAAAAGGTGGCTGTGGTGGGATTTTTTTACATTCAGATAGTCATATTCGGTTTTAGTAATTACTCCTTCCATCAGACCCTGATCCAAAATTTTGGTCAGTTCGCTGAGGAAGTCACTTGTTGGATTTGTTTGTAATTTACCATACGTGGTGACATCATTGATGATATTAAGACACATCTGCTTATAGTTATCCGTGTCTAGTACCACCACATTCCCACCTTTATATCAATCAGCGGAAATGGCAATAGTAAAGAATAAAAATAGACATAAAACTTAACTTTTACTCAGTACTGACTTAAAAAGTATAATAACCTAGTAAAATCAAAGGTGCACAAGTTGGTATGGGCCACCCTTGGTTGATTCTCATCTCATGTGATCAACCAGTTGTTGCCCTTATAGATGATAGGTCATCGCCTTATCACACTCACCCTCTATCTGAGGTATAGTGGTGTAGTGGCAATGACTCTTATCTAACAGTGTAGAAAAGGAACAATCTCACCCGTTCTGTGGATGTTCCTAGGTGCCTGACATTCACTCTGGAACTCTTATCTGGAAGGTGTCCACTTCTCCATGACACTCAGTATTCCACTTGGTCCAAGGAAGTCACCACCGTGATGCATGCGTGCCTCCCGACGCGTTTCTATACACAGCATGTATGTCTTCAGGGGAGATGGGCATCAATGGCTGCACATATATATGTGGTTATACACCATATAGCCCCACTGATGCTAGAGTAGTAAATACCAAAGAAGTGGCTAAGTACCCTTATTGATACTGACATTCACCACCCCTCCTCCGCTATAACTCCCTAGGGCTACTCACCACACGACACTGGCCTTCAAATCCTCACCATGTGTGCGCTCCGTTCACAGCCCTGCTGTATTTTGTGCTGCACGTGTCTGTCTGCGGCGTTCTATGTCACAAGTGCGACGCTTCCGGGCCGTGGAACGCACGTGCACCACTTCCGGTCACCGCGTCATCGCTCCGGCGTCACCGTCCAGCATGTGACCGCAAGTGTGCCCGCCCCCTGTCATGACGTTTTACCGGCACTTGAAAGGGCAAGATCAGGCTCAATTAACCAGCACATTTAGTAACTCTTCTATGTGCCGAATTTTTGAGCTAACATCCAGTCTTAAGGTTACTAAGACTAAATGTTTATGGGCACAGGCCCTGTGGTACGGTTTTGGATCAAATATTTCAAAGCCGTCCCCTTATCCAGGATATAGCTTGGTCTCATATAAGACAATGATGGCAAAGGTTCACCAAGTGTGTCAAGACATGGTCAAGCGCACTTCCATTGATAGGATGGACAGCAATGGATGAGGACTATGGGTGTGGTGGATTTTTTTTGGGGGGACGGTATACCACCACTACTCTGAGGTGGAGGGACTGAAGAGCCCAATTGTGTGGACCTCAAAAGAGGGGAATGAGAGTGATGGAGCTGGGGGGATGACCTGGAAAGTACATTGTGGAGACGGGAGTAAGCCAACTCCACCACCATGTCTGTTGCCAGGTCTCTTTCCCAGCATGGACATACCCAGGATCAAAACTAGGGGGGAGCAAGCCATTGTCATTCGGAAAATCATATCCAGGCCGGTGCATTGTGAGGGCTGATCACATGTTCGGCCGGGCTCCAGCACATGCGCAGTGTGCATATTGAAGCCGGGACAAACACATGATCAACCGACCGGGTCGGATATGACGTTTCGCCCAGCGCGTCAGAGTACCACAGGAGGCGGGAATTTCAAGAACAGCTGACAGGTTTCCTTTGGCCATTCTAACCCCTACCCACCACTTTATACATGATGTATTTGGGATTCCTGTGACCACTCTATATGGTCAGCGGTTCCCCTGTGTTCCTCAAAAATGAACTTTAAATAATCTCCTGAGCGGTATGGAAATTAGCTGAAAATGGTTCAGGGGATCTGCTCAATTGGTCCTTGTCGCCCCACTGGTTGAAATGCCCGCCTCGCTCCTGTGAATAGGCCTCCGCTATTGTGTATGTGACATTGCTCTCATGCCTGCGCAGTGGCGCAGGTCTGCGTGCTCAATGCAAGCACACCTGTGACCAAGTCTCGCGAGCACAAAACTACAGCACAAACACCACAAAACTACATCACCAGAACCACCAGAGTTACAGAAATACATCCATATAACCTCCATTACTGCAGAAACACTATGTCAAAACTCTCAGAACAGAAATACATCACCAGAACCCTCATCAGTGCAGAAACACAGCATCAAAACCCTCCTCAGTACAGAAATACATCCATATAACCCCTATCAATACAGAAGCACTATGTCAAAACCCACATCAATAAATCACCAGACTCACCAGAGGTAAAGAAATACATAAATAGAACCCTCATCATTAACACAATTCATCATCATAACCACCATTAGTACTTGGTAAAACAATTGTAATGTCAGGCCACAAATTTGTACTGAATGAACCTACAACTCCTACTACATCCTTAACAATGGTAAGGGTACTGGGAGTTGTTGTTACCAGCCATCAATAGAAGCATACAGGAACCACAGCACTCATGAGAATTAGTCATTATCACAAATAATTATTTACATCCAGGTACCTTATAGATGACGTTGTCTCCAATTGGGGTCAAAAGTAAAAATATCTGCCCTACACTGTGCCCCAGAATAAATAAATGCCCCTCCTCACTGTTCCCTGCACATAATATGATTTAAAGACTGTCCCTCTCATGGCACATGCCCTCCACACTGCCCTCTCCCTCCGTACTGGGCACCCTGGTCACACTGTCCTCTAACACTATGTCCCCCTATACTGCCCACTGTTTATACTGTTCATCAAACTCCCCATCCTCAACATACTGTCCCTGCATACTGCCCCCTCTCCATACAACCCCACACTACTCACACTCTATTCTGTGCCGCAGCCACCCCCTCACTCCACATACTGTGTCTACACCGATCCCCCCTCACTCCACATACTGTGCCGCAGCCATCCCCCTCACACCTCATACTGTGACCACACTGATCCCCCTCATTCAACATGCTGTGCCACAGCCATCCCCCCTCACTCCTTATACTGTATCCACACCCATATAACCCCCCCTAACTCCTTATACTGTGTCCACACCTATCCCTCCTCACTCCACATACTGTCACAACCATGCCCCTCACTCCGCATACTGTCTCCTTAACCATATAATCCCGCCTCACTCCACATACTGTGCCACAGCCATCTTTCCCTTACTCCTTATACTGGATCCTCAAATTTACCCTCTTGCTTCCCATACTGTCCTCCACATACTGTGTCTATACCCATCTTCCCTTGCTCTGTATTGTGTCCTCAAATCCCCCATTTTCTCTTCATGCTGTCTCCACATACACCACTCCCCCACCATCTCCCCCTCGTTTGCTCCTTTTATACTCCTCCCATCCTCTCCCCCTGTTTGGTTCACATATTCTAACCCCACCCTCTCCCCAGTTTGCTCCTCATACTTCCTCCCACCCTGCCCCCCTTTTCTCCTCATACTCTCACCATCCACTCCCCCCCCACCCTGTCCTCTCAGTTTGCTCTTCATACTCCCCCAGCTTGTGCCTCATACTCTCTCCCCAACTTGTCCCCCCAGTTTGCTCCTCATACACCCCCCACTCTGCTCCTCATACATCCCTTATCCTCTCCCCCCAGTTTGCTCCTCATGCTGCGCTCCATCCTTCTGTCTCCTCTGCTGGGTGACATCATCAGTGTAATCAGGTGACCTGATGACATGGCCCTGACCGCCCCCGCTGTCAGCTGAGAGCGGAGGCAGAGGAAAGCCAGCGCACACTGTGGGGGGAGACAGAAGATGTGGCCGGCGGGGAGAGACCTCGGGCGCTGCAGCAGGAGGCCAGGTGGTGCCCCCCCGCTGCTGTGCCTGGGGAAAATGCACTGCCAGGTTCCCGTAGATATTCCACTGGCCAAAGGGGGTGACAGGTTCCCTTCTAGGGGAGGCAGCTGCCCCCCTCCGCCCCATGCTGGGTACGCCCATGCTGCCCCGCTGTCAGCTGATAGTGGGGGCAGAGAAAAGCCAGCTCACGCTGCGGGGGGAGGAGATGGAAGATGTGGCCGGTGGGGAGAGACCTCGGGTGCTGCAGCAAGAGGCCAGGTGGTGCCCCCCCTGCTGCACCCGGGAAAATGCACTGCCAGGTTCCCGTAGATATTCCACTGGCCAAAGGGGGTGACAGGTTCCCTTCTAGGGGGGCAGCTGCCCCCCCCCCCGCCCCATGCTGGTACGCCCATGCTGCCCCGCTGTCAGCTGATAGCGGGGGCAGAGAAAAGCCAGCTCACACTGCGGTGGGGGAGACGAAAGATGTGGCCGGCAGGGAGAGACCTCGGGCGCTACAGCAAGACGCCAGGTGGTCCCCCCCCTGCTGCACCCGGGAAAATGCACCACCAGGTGCCCGTAGATATTCCACTGGCCAAAGGGGGTGACAGTTTCCCTTCTAGGAGGGGGCAACAGCCCCCCCTGCCCCATGCTGGGTAAGCCCATGGTACCCATGACTCCTAGAAGGAATCTCGCTCCCCAAATTATCGGTGGCTCAGCTAAGTGATCTAAATACTCCCCTTTCTATCATTGAAATAGAACAAATAATCCGTTCTACTAAAAAATCCTCTGCTCTGGGCCCAGATGGTTTTACTAACACCTATTATCACTGTTTAGTCAAAACTTTAGCTCCTTACCTCCTGAAAACTTTCAATTTTTTTAATGCAAATGTTGAATAAGCCATGAAAACCTTAAGGCAGTAATCACAACCATTCCTAAGCATGGGAAACCCCCAAACACTCCTGATAATCGTAGGCCTATTTCCTTAATAAACTGTGATCTACAAATATTCTCTAAAATCCTTGTGGCCAGAGTAATGTCTGTCCTTCCCTCTCTGATAACACCTGACCAGGTTGGGTTTGTCCCTGGGAGACAATCCAAGGATGGCACTAGAAGAGCAATAGATTTGCTGGAGATAATGGAGACTGGTAAACTCCCCGGTGTACTGCTGTCTCTTGATGCCGAGAAGGCGTTTGACAGAGTGCACTGGGGTTATATGAGAGAGGCACACATATCTGGGTTGTCTCTAGACCTGTGGGTGAAATCAGGTGTAAGCAAGCTTGACAAACTCTTAGATGGCCCTGTATTCCCCTCTGCAGATTTATCCCAACTTTACAATGTTTCCAAAACATGCTTTTATCAGTACCTCCAAATTCGTCAGTTTATCTATTTGTGTACATTTCCAGCTTGGTGGCGCTCTGACCCATCAGACATGATGCAGAAATACTATAAAGTAAAATACCCAAATGAACATGGATTGTCTCGTTTTATAAGACTCTTAATTTACCAGTGGAGTTGGTCAAACTCCCAATATGAATGTCTGGGAAGCACTCTCTTTCTTATCCACCCCCGAACACTGGTAGTTTGCGGCCACATTTACTCAAAGGCACTCCTCCTGCATTAATCATCTAGAACAACTAAAGAAGATACATATGAACTGGTATCTGACACTTATAAAATTTCCAAATTTAACAAATCATATTCTTCATTATGCTGGAAGGGATGTGGTAAAAAAATGGGATCTGGGTCATGTGTGGTGGAGGTGCCCCAAGATAGGAGAATTCTGGAATCAAGTGGCAGACCTACTGAGGACCTTGATAGGTTTCCCTTTAACTCTAGATGAGCCCTTGACAGTCTTAAATATTGGGTTGGACCGTTTTCCCCCATACTTAGTTCCAGTGATAACCCATGTTGTGACAGCGGCCTGTCAGAGCTTGGCAAGGCACTGGAGGTAAGCTACTATGCCCACACAGGAGGTACTCATTGGTAGGATAAATTATCATTATCTACATGAATGTTATTTAGTTCACTTGATAAATCAAAAAGAATGAGTCAGTCACCAGTGGGAGATTTGGGAGACATCCGGATTGGCGATAGCTCACACTTAGGATGGTTTTAATATTTTTCCTGTTTTTTTCTGGTCTTCTCATAATCAGCTCGGTATACAAAAATGTTTAAACAAAGTTCCTAAAGCTTATTCCTCCCCTCCTACTATCCATTAGTTTACCTTTTGTGTCCAATCCTGGTTGCCCCCCTCCTTCTGTGTGGTCCTTTCTTTCCCTCCCCTTCCCTATAATATCCAGTTTGGAATTGGCTTACACTAGTGGTGAGTATTTGGACATGACTGTTATATTGATATAATTGTGTAAACAAGTTATATCTGTTGTTGTGAGATTTATTTGAATAAGAAATGCATTGTTTAGAACAATGTTTAAAACATTAATTCCTGTCTCTCCATTTGGACTTGGTGTTATGCTGTTCATATGAAATCTTAACAATATAAAGTAGTTGAAATTTGTGAAGTTGGGTTCAGAATTCTATTCATATCTCAACATCAGCTTTCAAAGGAGACCGTAAGAAGCAGGCCTTATCATTGAATCACAGCAAAAACGCCATTTTTGAGGACTGCACACAAGAAAAAGAAATTAGCTTGGACAAGGCAACACAAGGACTGGACAATAGATCAGTAGAAATCTAGACTTTCATCTGCTTTGAGATTTTTGGTACCAACAATCCATATCTTTGAGAGTTTTGAAAAAAGGTGAACAAACGGTTTCTAGATGTGTGGTACCCTCTTTGAAGCATTGAGGAGGAGGTAGGGTGTGTGGAGGGGCATTGTTGTGACGCTATTGGTGAATTATTCAAAATTCAAGCCGCACTTAAACTGCATAGTTACTAAAGAATTCTGTAACAGCATGTCATATTATGTGGCTCACACTTAGTGGGACAGTAATTTGTGTTCCAACAGGACAATGACCCAAAATACACCACCAGTCTAACCAGAAAGAGCTATGTGACCATCAGGGATCACATAGGAGATTCATGGAAGGGATGGAGTGTTGCATCAAACGATATGTCTTCCACAATCATCCGACCAATCCAGTTGAGATGGTGTGGGATAAGTTGGACCTCAGAGTGAAGCCAGTGGAGTCTACAAGTACTTAATACCACTGGCAGCGCCTTAAGGGTATGTTTCCACAGGACGTTTTTGCTGCGTTTTTGCTGCGGTTTCTGCATGCAGTTTACCATTGGTTTTATGGTAATGTATGCTAATTTGTTCCTGCGGTTGGGATTACCAGCAAAACCAATGTGTTTCACAGAAACGCTGTGCCCACACATTGGTTTTGCAAGTGTCAATGTCGAGCCCCAGGCCCGGGGGGTACTCAGGAATCATGCTCAGAGGGGTTCACAGGGATGTCATTGGTGGCGGTGCCTGAGCCTGTGGCCTGGGTGACACTTCAAAGAGGGGTTATGTACAAGGAAAAGAGTTGTTGTCTCGTGACGCCACCTGTAGTACCTGGTGATGGGTCACCAGCGCCGCCACAGTCCTCCGGAGGGCGATGGTATTGCAGCAAGAATGGCAAAGCTCCCTACAAGTGGAGCTGATCCTCCGGGGCAGCGTTGCTGTAAACAATATGGTTGATGATGTCCGCACAAAGACAAGGAGTCACAGTCACTCTCTCCCGGGTACTTTACTGTAAACAGTCAGCAGCAGAATACAATGTCCACAGTTCAGCAAGATGTTAAACAAACAGGTAGCCCTACGGGTGGCTGGAAGTGGATGCCAGTCAGTATGGAGGTACTCGTGGTATGCCTTAGTTGACGAACCCGTGTCCTTTCTTCACCGCCTGGGATTAGTCCGGACCCAATTATTCCTTGAAGGTAATTTTGGGGCTCCCCTCTCTCGCAGTGAAGAAGCAGGTGGATCGCTCCATATGGCAGAGAGCTGCAGCCGGTGAACAGACCGCAGCAGCCAGTTGACGACTTTAGAGCTGGACTCTGGCCGTGTCCTCGGTTCTGGCGTTCCCGTGGCTGACTGGGGAAGCTCCCTGGAGTATGCTCGCTCCACGCTGGGGTTCCCCCTTTCTCTCTCGGGCCCAGACTCACGCATCAGGCACCCTCTCTCAGGATCCCATCAAGATCCCCTTTCATCTTTCTTCAGGATCAGCCTGGAGCTGTCCTGTTAGACCTCCCAACTCGCTTCACATGCCTCCTCGACTCTAACTCGACTCTCTAACTCCCTTTCTTCTCTTCATTACTCCCCCTAGAGGTGACTATATCCCTCCCAGGGAGTGTGGGAGTGCAGGAATTGGGTCCCACCCACCAGCCAAGCATCCACTTGCAGTTGGGGAAAATTACACTGCTTTTATGAGTGTAATACCTTGGTGTGACACCTGACCATCGGGGGCGCCACATCAAGAACTGTCAAATCCCTGCAGTTTTGCTGCGGATGGGAGATAATTGACATGTTCTTGATGTACTGGTTTCAAGGATCCTAGACTCCTTGCCAGGAAATTTGCTGTGTTCAGGTCCTGCGTTTTTATTGCGTTTTTCACGTGTTTTTTCTGTATTTTAATGCGTTTATGCTGCGTTTTTGATGCTGCATCAAAAACGCAGCATAAACGCAGTTGAACACAGAAAACAACATACGAAAAACATGATAAAAACGCAGGACCTGAACACAGCAAATCTCCTGGCAAGGAGTCCTTCAAACCAGTACAGGGTTTGCTGCATTCAGGACTGTTTAAAAAAACGTTCTGTGGGCACATACTCTAAAGGGTGTTGAAAAATCTTTCTTGATGAGGTTGCTATTGAGAATTCCAAGAGTGTTTAATGCTGCCTTAAGAGTATTACAGGGGTATTTTAAAGAATCCAAGGTTTTACACATATTACACATATTCTGACTTGTTTCACCTATGGTTCTTTACTCCTTGTTTCCATATGTATTTGTTCGTGGTTTTACTGCCCTCAGTCTCTGTATACAGTAGAATTACTAGTGCATTTCAATTAATTATAATATCATCAAAAAGTTAATGTATTTCAATAATTCAATACATTAAGTGAAACACATATATTATATAGAGACATTACAAACAAGTGATCTATTTCAAGTATTTATTTCTGTTAATGTTAATGATTATTGCTTACAGCCAATGAAAACCCAAAAGTCAGAATCTCAGAAACTTAAAGTAGGGAGGATGGAGGGTCAGAGAGATAAAATATTACCTAAATAGGTATTAGAGGTTCACCTTGTGTGGTTGTGAGAGTCACAACCACTACAAAAGAATATCATTGCTGCTGCAGTCCCGAGCATGGTGCATATAGAGTAGGGAGATGAAGGGTTAAAAACCTCACTGTTGTATTCCACAAGACAACAAAGGGTGAATATAATACTGATTTATTAGTCAATGCATTTCAGGGCTCCCTGGCCCATTCCTCAGAACAAATCAATATCACTTGCCATGCTTCAGTGCGTTTCAGGTAATTCTGAAATGCGTTGACTAATAAATCAATATTATATTAATCCTTTGATGTCTCGTGAAATATGGCAAGTGCTGTTTTTAACCCTTCATCCTCCCTACTTTAATTTTCTGAGATAATGACTTTTGGATTTTAATTGGCGGTAAGCCATAATATCAACATAACATAAATAAATACTTGAAATAGATCACTCTGTTTGTAATGACACTATAGAATATATGTGTTTCACTTTTTGTATTGAATTAGTGAAAAAAAATTACTTTTTGATGATATTCCAATTCATTGAGATATACTTGTATGCACATTTCAATAAGAACTAGGAAAATCATTGCATCAGCAAGGGACACTTTTGACCAGTACTGTATATTTTGTTCATACAATTTTAGCAATTGTAAGCACTTATGAGAATAGTGTAAATAAAAAAATTATAAATAAAA
This sequence comes from Allobates femoralis, assembly GCA_033576535.1. Lineage (NCBI taxonomy): Eukaryota > Metazoa > Chordata > Amphibia > Anura > Aromobatidae > Allobates > Allobates femoralis. Next base: position 435,298,712 of record JARQOC010000001.1, read on the forward strand.
ATAAATGACATCATAGTTAATATATATGGTATGAAAAATATTAAAATCTGAGAGTCGTCATGGTTGATACCTTTTAATGGCTAAGTGACAACATGGTAAGAAAAAGCAAAAGGTATCAACCACTGAGGACTCTCAGACTCTAATATTTTTCTATCTACTTGCTAACACGGTACAAACATTCTTTACCTTATATATATGGTATGAAAACCTTCTAACATCTCCTACAGAATTGTATTAATTGTAGATTATGTAAAAAAACAACTATAATCGGATGTGTAAAGATACCGCAATTTGCTGGTTGCAGTGAAATCATGGACACATTGTTCTATTTTGTTGCCGTGTACAAATGGAATAATGTGTCCATGGTTTTACTGCAACCAGCAAATTGCCAGTGAAATTGCTAGAAAAATTGCTGCATTTGACGATACCTTAAGACATTTATGACTTTTAAGGCCGCTTTACACACACCAACTTCTGTGTCCAACTTCTGAACAGATCTCTGGTTGCAGTGAAATCATGGACATATTGCTCCATTATACACAGCCACAAAAGGTGTATAATCAAACCAGCATTTTGATATTAGATGCTATAAAAAATAATATTCTGACCTTTCGTCCTTTTTTTGCAATAACTACCTGAAAAAGATAATTCTTAATAATCTTACTCTTGCATTTAGGGCTTAGACACATGGGTGCTGAAATCGGATGAGTGCAATGTTAATAAATGAGTGAGAGCAGATAAACGTTTGGCTTCAGCTTTTTCTTATCCAGATTCTAGATGAGAAAAAAGTAGCAACATGATGCAAGTCTCATGCAAGACTCACCAATGCAAGTCAATGAGTGGATAAATAACAGACCGTGAGGATGAAGAAACATCCTTTCCTTGTGGTCTCTGATCACTAAATTACAGCACTGAGATCCGCGGCATGGTAACCGTTATCTAGTGGTTACTATGGCAATGGTGTCCTTGGATGACCTCAGTTACTCCCTGCTTACCAGGCTGCTATCCCTGTCGCTCATTCAGGAGCCATGGGGAGAAAGGAGGGGTAAGTAGGGAGTAACTGAGGTCCCCAGAAGACATCATTGCTGTAGTAACAGTTACTATGGAAACAGTGTCCTCGGGTGACCTTACCACTTACCATGCCACAGGTCTTAGCATTGTCATTCAGTGATCAGAGACCATGGGGAGAAGACGTGCTTTACTCATCCACGCGGTCTTTGATGTAGCAGAGCTGCATGTGTCAAGCAGAAAGAAGACGAGGAAGGATATGATGGTTAAGGGCTAAATAAAGATGGGGTCACTAAGTGTCTCTGAGTTTTTACTTCTAATAAAATAATTTGTCTCTGTGTTGTTTCATTTTTACTATTTATTTGAGATTCTTAATGGCCAGGTCTAACATGGCTCAGCATTAAGAATCTCAGGGCTTAATACCAGCTGGCAGTACAAAGCTGGTATTAACCCTTTATTACACAGCGTGCCACTGCCACCAGGGCCACTGAAAGAGGCTGGTAAAGTGCCTGGAAATGGTGCTATGATGAATGTGCCATTTTCAAGGGTGGCTGCAGGCTGATATTCTTTAGCATGGGGAGCCCTAAAACAATAGGCCCTCACCCCACTGAGAATACCAGCCCTCAGCTACCTAGTTTTACCTTGTTAGCAATTAAAAATAGGGCAGATCCCTACTTATTTTTTTTTGCCAGCCAATGTAAAATTAGCCAGATGAGGGTGGTAGCTCGCAGCTGTCCGCATTTCTGGTCTAGACTGAAAAATACTGTGAAGTCCTATGCATTTTTTTAATTATTTATTTAACACACTATGATGGCAGGTTGCTTGCCATACACTAATGTGTATAACAATCAAGCACTATCACTGTCCAGATTGAAGAAATGCAGTCTGATTGCAACATCCATTCACAGACACTCTCACAGAATGTAAGCGTCTTTAACTGGCTATTGCCAGTCAATGCAGTGAATATGCATGAAGCTTAATGGGCAGCCCAGAAGCAGCAGCGGGACACTGGTTAGCCTGATCTAGCTATTCTAGCATCTATTAGGAAAAAAAGAGGAGCAGCACTGCCAATAAAGGGGTACAAATCAACACAAGCTCTCTTCAAAACTCCTTATACATACTAGTAAAGAAAAGGCTGCAGCACTCCTGTAGTCAGATAAAATACTAGTCTTTAATCTGGCAATGGGTACTTTTGCCAAAGTTTCAGGCACACACCCTTTGTCCAGCCTGGACAAAGAGCATGTATGCCTGAAACGTTGCCAAATGTACCCATGGACACATTAAATGCTAGTGTTTTATCTGACTACAGGAGTGCTGCAGCCTTTTCTTTACTATTATTCTATCTATCTATTATCTATCTATCTACTTATCTATCTATATCAGTCTATTCTATTCAATCTATCCTGTGTTCTCTTTTATAACTTTATACAGATGGGAAAGACCATGTTAAAAACACATTGCGTACACACACCACATGGATGTCACACTGATGTTAGCTGAGAAAAAAATGCACAATCCCATTGTACTTGCATGCCACATGCATCAAAAAATGGATGTCACTCATCCTACTCTCCTGGATGAAAATGGTCAGATTTTTGATACGCCCGTGTGTAGCCAGCCTTAGGCTGGCTTCAAACTGCGTTTTAGATCCGATCCGTAGCTGTCCGCTTGAGGCAGACAGCCGCGGACCGGATCAGCACACAGGACCGGGGGGCTATTATGCCTCGATCCTGTGTGCAGCCGCACGCAGCTGCAGCCGCTGACCGGTCAGGACCAGGGCGCCCGCGGTCCTCACCTATCAGCAGCAGGAACTGTATGCGGTTGCACACAGGATCGGAGGGCATAATAGCCCCCCGTCCTGTGTGCTGATCCGGTCCGCGGCTGTCTGCTTCAAGCGGACAGCTACAGATCGGATCTCAGACGCAGTCTGAAGCCGGCCTTAGAAGGAGAAATGTAACACCTAAATCGTAAAAATTTATATTCTCAGAAGAACAAATTAGTCATTTGAAAATGGTGTAAATGTTAACACTTGAGGAATTAAAAAAGACTTATAAGCTATGTGACGACTTGATGAGTAATCACATTTAGACAGCATTATGCCTCATGAACTGTTTCATTAAACATTTTAAACCTGTCAAGTATCTAGAAGTTTATAGCTGTTAATAATGCGCTTTTATGGAAGAGCCACCATGACAACTAATTATTATTTTCTTTCACTTTTAAAGAACAAGCAACTGATCAGACAATTAAAATAGAAAAACATTTTTACACTTTGACATCAAACATAATGCATGTGTAATATAATACCAACAGAGATTATCATTATATATAGCTCAGTTGAAAATGTTTACACACTGGCATAATAAAAAGTAAGGGGAGTTTCGGAACAGTCACCTTTTATAAAATATCAGGAACTGAAATATTAAATTCAGCCCTAGAAGTTATCCCTCGACACGTCTGGTTTTTCATGGGTGACTGATTAGGTTTCCAATACAAATTAGTGCTAAAGAAATTGACACTCTAATTTGTCAAGTAGATGCAAGATTTTATTCTTCAAAACAGGAAGTCGGGTGCTGTGATACCAATGAAGAATCCATGAAGCAGATGTATGAGAGTCAATTGCAGTTTATTATCAATGAATTGCAATCATATATGTAGATTTAAGGCTACGTTCACACATTGCGTATTCTGCTGCTTCTCTGCGCTTTTTACTGTGTTTCCTGCTTTTTACTTCGTTTTTTGCTACGCTTTTTTACGTGCGCTTTTTGCAGTGAAAACACAATTCTGGATACACAGTCCAGCAAGTCTATGAGTTTTGACACAATCCATTCACTCACTGCATATTTGTGCTTTTTTTTACGCGCGCGCATTTGCATTGCAAAAACGCTCGCATAAAAAGAATCACCATGTCAATTCTTTTTGCAGTTTTTCTCTGTGCTTTTCCATAGCCCACATGATAAATGGGCTCTGAAAAAGCACAGAGAAAAACGAAGAGAAAAACGAAAGAGAAAAACGAAGAGAAAAACGCAGTGTGTGAAAGGAGCTACGTATTTCACAAAATACAAAAGACGCAGTGTGTGAACGTAGCCTAAGGCCGGTTTACACACACAGATATCTGTGCAGAGATTTTTGGCAGATCTCTGGTTGCAGTGAAATCATGGACACATTGCTCCATTTGTACACAGCCACAAAATGGAACAACATCTCCATGATTTCACTGCAACCAGAGATCTGCCAACAATCTCTGCACAATTATCTGTGTTTGTTAACCGGCCTTAAGACAGTATCCTGTTTATAGAGTTTTAATCTTGGTGACAAGACAAAAAAAAAACCTATCATTTGTGTTCTTTTGTCTGTATCAATAAAGCCAAAGCCACAATTACAGCAATAGTTATTTTGGCTATATGACACCTCTATTTTTTCATGGTTGACTGATTAAGTTTCCAATCCTTATACTAATTAGATCTAAAAGAAATTGACACTCCAATGTGGAAAATGGATGTAAGTTTTTGTTCATATGCAATCCAAAATTAAACATTATTTGTGATGTTTCGATCAATATTCTCAGACCATCATCTGACCACACAGAAATAAAACATGAATTCACTACGTACGTAAGAGAAAACACATCTAAATATGTATTACTAGATGGTCGCCCGATTCTAACGCATCGGGTATTCTAGAATACTTTGTAAACAGGAGTGAAGTGCGTCAAACTGACTGACAGCGTTGTAGACAGGAGTGAAGTTCGTCACACTGACTAACAGCCTTTTAGACAGGAGTGATTTTCGTCACACTGACTGACAGCCTTGTAGACAGAAGTGAACTTCGTGACACTGACTGACAGCCTTGTAGACAGGAGTAAAGATCATGACACTGACTGACAGCCTTATATACAGGAGTGAAGCGTGTCACACTGACTGACAGCCTTATAGACAGGAGTGAAGTGCGTTACACTGACTGCAGCTTGTAGACAGGAATGAAGTGCATCACACTGACTGACAGCCTTATATACAGGAGTAGAAGCTTGTCTGAATGGCGTGCACTCAAGTTTGGAGTTTTTGAGGTGCAAGTGAAAGGATTGCTGAACCCGTATTATAAATAAGGAATATCACTGCACTCTCAAGTAGTCAATATATGATGAACCAACTGAACACCGTTTCGGTCCACAATTTTGGACCTTTCTCAAAGTGTCGCTAGAATTAAAACAAATGAAAGAAAGTGTCAACACAAGTGTAAAACCTTTGGTGACTGTACATATATACAATTTGAAATACATCATCAGAATCATGATATAGGTGATCATGGCTGGTTCATAATAAAGAGGCATGGTTTCAATAACAGATCATCATTGTACAACCAAGCACAAGCAAGATTAGTGTACCGGGAAAAAAAGATAAGTTATAGTTCAGAGTCAGCTCTAGGGAGAAAGGGTTACTGGTATTGGTTACTGGCGGCAGCCAATCAGAAGAGTACTGCGGCTTGGCGTGCGGTTTGAATGCCCACGAAGTGCACCACCGCTGCGAGCAGCCTGGAAATGACCGGCTGATGCCGGTCATCTCCCGGCTAGCTCGCCGCTGACCGAGCATCAGCCACGGCACGAGGTCAGCGGCATGCCCAGCCGGAAATGACCGGCTGATGCCGGTCGTCTCCCGGCTGGCTCGCTCCAGCTGGGTCCACCGTTTGCCAGACCGTGCATACCTGCGGAAGCAGTGCTCTCGCGCCGCTTCCACCGGGCTGCAAATTGGCGCAAAATTCGAATGTTCAGCACGCGCTATTTGCACACTCTGAGCTCATTGGCCGCCGTCTGAGGCGGCGGCCAATGTGCTGCCTCTGTGTGGCGCGCGATTTTGGTTACAGACAGACTCAAAAAACCCTTAGACATTATATAGTAGATGACTCACCAGGATAATAGTAAAACTTAAGAGATCACTCATATACACTTTACATTTACAAAAAAAAGGGGACATGACAATATATAGTATATCACAAAACTGAGTCACCCCTCACATTTTTGTAAATATTTTCTTATATCTTTCATGGGACAACACTGAAGATATGACAATTTGATACAACGTAAAATAGTCAGTGTGCCCTCTAAATAACTCAACACACAGCCATTAATGTCTAAATCGCTGCCAACAAAAGTGAGCATGCCGTGAACATGACAAAATTGTGCACAAGTGTCAATATTTTGTGTAGCCACCATTATTTTCAAGCAGTCCCTTTACTCCTTTAAACATGATCAGTAGATACAGTTGCACCTGGATTTTTTCCACCTCTATCACAACATCTAGAGCGGGTGGATGTTAGAGATGTTGGCTCTCACCATCATTTGAGAAGCCCACAATCAATAGGTTAAGCGAACAACTTTGCCAGTCTACTTACCTCATTCTTAGAAAAGCAGGTATCTTGAGGTTTGTTTGGGTATTTTCATGTTGTAATTTGCCGTCGCCCACCTTTAAGATAGGAGGAAATCGCTCTGCTCCAGTATGTTACATATATGTTGGCATTCAGGTCCATCAAGAATGTAGCTCCTCACAGGTGCAGCGCTATGACCCATGACTAACACCACATGCTCGTTGTAAGCAAGACCCTTGTTTTGTACTCCTCACTTCTATTGCCACCGTACCACATTTTGACACATGATAGGAAGGAAAGTTTATCTCTGTCTCATGGCATGAACACGACTAGTATCCATTTGCTTAGTCCACTGACTTATCTAATCTAGCATACATCACGTAGTTTACAAGACATTTCTTGTATTAGCAAATACAATCTTTTAGAAGAGCGCTCCATCTACTTATCTAGAGTGACGTAAGAGCCCCTGAGAAGCCCAGGTTTGATGCAGTTTTATGGTGTATTGTCAGAGCATTGACAGGCTGACCCCCCACCCTTTACCCTCTATTTTGAAAAGACAACCTATCAATATGACACTGAGCACTGTGCACTCAACTTATTTGGCCTATCATGGTGAAAACTGTTCTGAGTGGAACCTGTTTGAGTAAACCGCTGTATTGTCTTGGCCACTATGCTACAGTTCAGTTTCAGGGTGTTGACAATCTTCTTGATGCCTGTCCAACAAGGTGAGTATGTATAAAATGAGTAGAGGCCATTTAAATGATAAAGTACTGTATATCCTAATGCTATTATAGGGATACCAAAGTGTCCCAAATTAAATGTAGGGTGCAGATCTAGCAAATGATAGGATATAGCCAAAACACAATCCACAGCCAGTCGTCTCCACTGCAAACAACAGTGTGCAGATAAAAAAATATATATAGCTAGGATAGACTAGTAAAGACTAATGATCACATAAATAAACAGCATACAAAACATAACTTAAAGACACACCCATAAATGTAAAGCCGGATCAGTACCATGGGGACCACCACTACATATATTTTGTAGGTATACTTCAGGGAGCTGAATGCTACATTACTAATATCCCATTGAGTTATATTACATGTTTAGTATCATGTACATTACTAATATCTTATTGAGTCATATTACATGCTTAGTATCATGTACATTACTAATATATTATTGAGTCACATTACATGCTTAGTGTCATGTACATTACTTATATCTTATTGAGTCATGACATGTTTAGTATCATATACAATTGAGTCATATTACATGTTTAGTATCATGTTACATTACATTGCATATTACTGAACATGTAATATGACTCAATAGGATATTAGTAATGTAACATGATATCCTATTGTCATAATACATGTTTTATATCATGTTACATTGCTAATATTCTATTGAGTCATATTACATGTTTATTATCATGGTACATTTCTAATTTCCTATTGAGTCATATTACATGTTTAGTATCATATTACATTATTAGTATTCTGCTGAGTCATATTACATGTTTAGAGTCATATACTGTTGTCATTGGTACTTTTTATATCTAGTAAACTTGTCCATTTTTTATTATTTCTTTACTTTGGCTCATTATAGTTATGTTCTATTACAGCGAGGTCAGATGAAGGTCTGGGATTGTTAACAGAAATGTCACACTGTTTCATATTGGTTTGCATAAGAATAAAATCTTGCATTTACTTTTCACATTGGATTTCCAAGTTTTTTACTGTTAACAATAACAGTAGTAGATATAGTGATGACTGAAGACTACAACTGGTGAATAGGGTGTAGTGATAGTCTAAACTGCCCCTAGCTGTTTTGAGACCTATTTTGAGAGTCCAGCTCAGTCTAATGAGCAGATAGGGAGAACAGAAGAAATGGGAAAGTCAACTGCAAAGGGGTCCATTTACACAGATGGACAAATGGCACTAAACACCTGCATGTTGATAAATCTTTACAAATTGGCCATAGTTTATTAGCCTGTTTAAACAGGTAGACCAAAGTAGACAATGCAAACTGAGAAAACTGTAATGAATCGCTCAGTACACAAGCTGCCATGGTTCCTGGCATGCGAGTCCTGTTTACACAGTATGGTGCACTGCCAAGAACAATGATTTCTTGGCTGCACAAAAGATAATTTCACCACTGCTTGTTCATTAATAGGGTTATTGCCAGCCAGTTTACACTGATGATTTTGAAATGAACAGTTTTTAGGAATAATAATTTATAAATAATAATTATTTGTTACTGCGCAAAACACAACAATTGTACATCTGGTCTGCTTATTTTACATGTCAAGGAAAAGTGTGAATTATTTTTGTTTAGCTATTACTACTCTCTGTTCTACAACTTGCATATTTAAAAGGGGGTTTCACTCCAGCAGTCACACATCTGTACAACCAGGTCTGGGATTTACACAAACATGCTTTGTTCATTCTGTCCTGTCTTCTGATCATATGACAGCTACGCTCAGTCACTATTCATAGAGGTCAGTGATTGGTTGCAGCTGTTGTATATCCGTAGAAAAAATAAGGATACCAGCTAAATAGGGCAAAATTAGAAAAGAAGCTGCTGACTTTAGTAAGATAACTATGTTCAATTTTTATTAAAGTCCACTGTATGATTGAAAAACTAAATTATGGATGGAAAATCTTGTAATGTAAAAAAAGAGATATAAATATTTCAAATGTGGAAACAGTTTTATAACATGTTGAAAGACTGAATGATGAGCAAAACCAGGAAGTAAGTGAAGTATTCGTTTGTATAGAACCATTGAATATAACAACTCCAACCTGAACCCCATGCAGTATTGCTGCTGAGCAATTAGTATTCAACTCATTTTTGTCACTGTTCAAAACTAAAAGAAACAAACTGTCAGTTTTAGTACAATATTAATCTGGCAAGTAACAGATAAATAAGTAATCTGGCTATATATCATTGCGATATTAAGTATCTAAAAGTAAACCAAAGACTGAAAGAAAGGAAAGAAACACTCACTTTTACTCCTTAACGGAATCTTGGTTAGGGAATTGTTCGTGAATTAATGATCGGCAGTTTTCAAATAATATGTGTAGCTCTGTCAGACACAAACTCAGTTCTGCATTATGAAGTCAGCTTTTATAGTAGAGGCATTAAGACATACACCTTTAAATTATAGTAATTTATGCTCTAGGTTACACCTTTCCTTGTGTTAGTCAACACTTTCTTGAAAAGATGCTTCACGTTACTTCAGTTCATGTAATCATACTTGCAATTGTGTATAATTGCTGACATTTGTGTATATCTTCTTAGGTGGATAGAAGATCTCCATGGACCTACTTAAATTATAAAACCAAATAAAAGCAGCAAAATATACACATCTGAACAAATATCCACTTGCAAGTACTCTTTCTCTAGAGGTTCATCATGAACCATTCAGCATTGTGTGTTAAATACCATCTTTCTCTTCTCAGTAGTCACCAAACTCTTGCATTCTTTCCTGGTCTTGCTTAAATCTGTATTAAATCTTTCTTTGTCCTTTTTTGCTTTGCCCATTCATCATCTAGAGTGCTTCTGGATAGAGATAAACCAATTGCTGCGTCCAAAGATTATAACTACTACCTTGGTAGTTATGCTTAAGACATATGGGCCAGAGACAGGGACTATATGGGCCAAAAAAAGGACACATAATATTGTTTGTGTGGTGTGTCCGTGAAGGTGTGCATGTGTGTGTAGATTGCTCTCAGTGTGAGAAACAAGATACAAATCTTGTAGTTGTGATACCTTTTAATGGATAACAAAAATAAAATAAATGATGTTATAAGGCGAGCTTTCGAGACGACTCAGGTCTCTTCATCAAGCATGGTATGACAAGATATTGAATGAAACTCAAAATATATGCATGCACAACTAAAATCATTGGACATTTGACTAAATTAACATTACAAAGACTGGACATTTGGCAAAACAAACAAAGCTGTCTTGGAGAGGATCTTCAAACAGGCAGGCCCAGTGGTAATAAAGTCTTTAGGACACTAAATTATAAGAAAACCTGGTGTCCAAGATTTCCATGTCTTTGAACAACATTGTTTAGACTTGGTAATGAGCCATAAAGCCATCAGCAATGTTCAGTCCATTCTGTATACAATTGAAGCTTCTAATTAGCTTGGATTCACACACTCTTCGATGTTTTTGGGATTTGAAATTACCTCTCAAAATTAAAACCTTCCTATTATGTTATGTCTTGGCCAGAAAAATGCTCCGCTACTGGAAAATTGATTTTTTCGTGTGTAATTGTGTGACGAGGAGACCTCATCCTTGCTCTTAGACGCTGCCCAGTCTCCCCAACATAGAAAGAACCTACTGGGCAAATGGTGCACATAATTAAATATACCACATTGGAAGAGGAGCATGTGAAAGTCCCAGGAATCGTATAATCCTGCTGTGTATTGGGGATCTGTATCCTGTCTCTGGTCTCTATGTGAGCACAGGTCTTGCAGCTCTTCACTTTGCATGGATAAGTTCCTTTTGGTAAACCAACCATGTATATTTTCTTGAAATACCAACAATTACCTCTTGTTGGAGATTTGTATCAGTTCACCAGAGCTGTGTAAAGATAAGTAAAAGATATCAGCAAATTATCCAGAAAAGAGACAATGTAATGTTAGTACATGTAATGAGTATAATGGATTGCTCAGGAATCTTTTTGCGTGAGGCAAGACACCACTGACAAAGTTTATCGGTGAAAAATGTCTGTATTGAAACACACAGTGATTAAACAAAGTTCAGTGTAAAATCAAAGTTCATTAACACACAGTGAAAATATAAAATTATACCTTTTAGGAAAATGTATCTTGAAGATGACACAGGATTATGCAAAAAGCAGGTCAGGTTAGGTCTTTTTTAAACTTTGTACTACTAGGGGAAAGGTCAGTGGCAACTTTTGTGAAGACACAGCTTTTCTCAGTGCATGCAAAGGGTTAATGTTCTTAATTTATCCACGCTTATTGACCTTTTGCTTGTTATCTCATGTTTGCTATATCATTGTTTGCTACCAGACTATGCAGAGTCTCTCATTGTCCAAGTGTATTGCGACTTTAATGTAAATTACCTGACCCCCTCACCCCCTTTGTTAGAGACTCAGTCACGACTCAAAAGGAAATTATGTATGCGGTTTGGAATCCAGCCAATAAGAGCACACCAATCCTGGAAGACCACAATGCTATGAGATGAGTGCTCAGGATATATAAAAAAGGATTTGATTCAGTCCCCATAAAGAGATGAGGAATGACCCAGCCAAGGCACTTCAATGCCGACTAGGGAATCAGAACTTGGATTAGATGATGCATGACCCAGCCTAGGCACTTTGGTGCCGGCTAGGGTTCAGAACCTGGATTATATTATTATATAGATTTAAGCCTAGGAATCTAGGATTCGGCAGAAATATAAGAGATAAAGAAGATGCCCAGGTTGGGACAATCCGGTCACATGGCTACAAACTTGCCTATGCTCAGTCAGCTTCCTAAGCTTGTTGCTATTACTTTTTCAGTGGGTGCCCTCCAAAAGTGGGGTGCTGCTGAATTGGAATAAGTGGCCCAGGAAGCCCTGACAGTCTAATCCCTGGTAAGCCAGTGAAAGGGTGAGAAACTGTTGCCTATTACATTTTGCGTTTTGCTTGATTATGTGTTATATACCTTTGATTGTTGGGGATCCAATAAAGCCTTACCATTGTATGGTTCCCAAACCCTGTGTTGTCTGAGTAGTGTTCCACCCATGGTTAAGGAGTTTGGGCATTCAGATGGGATGAGCACTGGGCTATGCAGTCTTTCTAAAGATGGCTGGGCCAACGGATGAGAGCACCCACTGACCCCCATGTCTCCACAAATGGTGGCAGCAGTGGGATACTACTCTGCCTGGTTTATCCAGGGCAGCTGCAGGTGACTGGTGTTCATGGTCACCATCCAAGGGCTCAACAATCAGGGAGGCATATAAACATATCTAGCAGGCCACTGGTGAGACATACAGGTTTCTGATGCCTCTATGTCCAACCCCACGAGCTCAATTTTGGGAATAGGACCGGAGTGGAAATACAGCCTCAGCAGTAAATAGATGCTACAGGAGCTGCCATATTCAAAAGATTTAATACAGGAACACTGACACTTAATCAGATTTGATCCAAAAATTGGTCTGTTGGGATGCCCAGAAGGATGTGGAGGATGATGAGGACCCCGCTGATATTGATGCATAGATTTAAACTGTGTGCCAGTTTGTCACAGCCATCACCCACATCCAAGAAGCCAAGAAGCACCCTGATGTGCATCCTTCTGCCACCGTTCTGAGGATAATCCACGTACCCAGGTCCATCATCCTCCTCTGAACACACAATAGTAAACCTAACCAGACTGTGGCCATTGACTGGGGGAGATTCATAGTAAGGTATTTATGGGAGCCCAACTCAAGGACCCCACCTTAGTGCCTGTCTGCAGTATGTCTGCCCAACCTGGGGGAGGAAATCAGGAGAAGGTGTATAGATGTAAGCCTCTGTTGGTGACCTCACCACAAAAAAGGACAATGCCACCAAAAAGGTGAAGGATGATAAGAGGTCCATCACATCTGGCCGCATCATCTGGCAAATTAAAAAGAGGGAGGAATGTAAAGACAGCTTTTCTCAGTGCATGCCAGGTGTTAATGTTCTTAATTTGACCAGAGGTATTGACCATTTGCTTGTTATCTCATTTTTGCTAAATCATTTTATACTGCCAGACTATGCTGAGTCTCCCATTGTCCAAATTTGTGTATTGTTAATTTAATGTAAATTACCTAACCCCCTCTGTCAGAGATTCAGCCTTATTACACCAATCCTGGAAGACCACAATGCCCTGAGATGAGTGCTCAGGATATATAAAAAGGGATTTTTTTCACCATAGAGAGATGTGGTATGACCAGCCTAGGCACTTCGGCACCAGCTAGGGGATCAGAACCTGGATTAGATGATGCATGACCCAGTTTAGGCACTTCAGCGCCATCTTGGGATCAAAATCTAGATTATATTATTATATGGATTTCAGCCTAGGATTTTAGGATTCATCTGAAATATCAGAGACTACTTAGGAAGATGCCCAGGTTAAGACAATCCAGTCACATGGCTACAGACTTTTTTATGCTCGGTCAGCTTCCTAAGTTTGTTGCTATTTATTTCTCGGCGGGTGCCCGCCAAACGTGGGGTGCTGCTGGATTGGTGTAAGTGGCTCTGGAAGCCCCAAATATTCTAATCCCTGGTGAGCCAGCAAAAGGGTGAAAAACTGTTGCCTGTTACATTTTGTGTTTTGATTGGTTATGTGTTATATGCCTGTGTTGTCTGAGTAGTGTTCTACCCATGGTTAAGGCGTTTGGGCGTTCAGTTGGGATGAGCACTGGTGCATGCAGTCTTTGTAAAGGTGGCTGGGCCAGCGGATGAGAGCACCCATTGACCCCCATGTCTCCACAAACGTCACTCAGAGAGGTGCTGTAGCAAAGTCAATAACTCATTAACATCCAGGAAGTCCAGAACCAGATGCAGAGCAGAGTTACTAAAATATCCCATACACTAAACATTCCCATACACTGCTACTGCATCTTTAATAAATGAGGGAGCTTATTAAGCAGCAAGGTTACATTACACAGGGCAGGTCTGGCAAGAGCTGAAGCAAAAGAAGCAGCTGGAGCATCTTGGAACACAAGACAAGCTGGCAGCAGGTGTAAGAAGCAGAATCTCAGATGAGCAGTCACAGGAGAAACACAGGGTTTGCAAGAGAAGGAGGAGGAGCAAGCCTTAGATGCAGCAAGGGCTGAAATACTGGCAAAATACTCTAGAAGAGGACTAATTGACGGACTGGGGTTTATAAAGGCTGGAAGACAAAAAAAAAACACATGGAGAGGAATGAAGCAGAGGACGCCACCTTGCAAAAGGGCACGAATGCTCAAAGCGAAATTTGGACCTGTGTTCCCCCTCGGGGATGCATATCCATGTGAAGCAGACACTGGGGTCAGCGGTTGGCGTGCGCGGGCCCCTGTACCTCCAGGCCCCGTTGCGATCTCCGTTGTTGCATCCCTGCATCCTGCTGTATATAAGGTCTCTCATCCTGCTGTATATATGGTCTCCATCCTGTTATATATATGGTCTTCCATCCTGTTATATATATGGTCTTCATCCTGCTATATATATATGGTCTCACATCCTGCTACATATATGGTCTCCATCCTGCTTTATATATATGGTCTCACATCCTGCTGTATATATGGCATCCCATCCTACAGTGTATATGTCATCCATCCTGCTATATATGGTATATGGTCTCCATCCTGCTAGATACATGGTCACCCATCCTGCTAGATATATGGTCACCCATCCTGCTATATATAGTATATGTCCTCCATCCTGCTATATCTATGATATCGCATCCTACTATATATATATAGTCTCCATCCTGCTGAATATATGGTCTCCATCCAGCTATATATATGGTCTCCATCCTACCATATATATGTCCTCCATCCTGCTATATATATATATATGGTCTCCATCCAGCTATATATGCATCCTCCATCCAGCTATATATATGGTCTCCATCCCACTTTATATATGTCCTCCACCCTGCTGTATGTATGGCCTCCATCCTGCTATATATGTCCTCCATCCAGCTATATATATGTCCTCCATCCAGCTATATATATGGTCTCTATCCTACTGCATATGTGTCCTCCACCCTGCTGTGTATATGGTCTCCATCCTGCTATACACATGTCCTCCATCCAGCTATATATATGGTCTCCATCCAGCTATATGTATGTCCTCCATCCTGCTGTATATATGTCCTCCATTCTGCTGTATATATGTCCTCCATAACACTGTTTATATGTCCTACATCCTGCTAGATATATATGGGCTCTGCTGCCTGACTTTGACAAAAAAAGCTGCCCCAAATGCTTCCTCCACTGCTCACATTGCATGTGACAGATTCTGTGGCAGCCCTTACCCCATCTATCATCCCCCTCACCACCCCCCATCTATCATCCCCCCCTCCCAGATGCCAATGTTTTCCTGGCAGATTGGTGCCTGCAGACACTGTTGGTCACTGAACAGAGGGAGGAAGAGGGGAGGCAGATAAACATTCAGATGTATCACAGCCTATGCTGCTGGAACGAGCAGGAAGACTAAGGCTGGGTTCATCTCATACTTTCTGTGACACTGTGCAGTACTCGGCTGCCCTCACCTGCTGATCTACCTTAATCTGCAGTGGCCGGGTGGGATCACCTCATACTGTATCAGGAGAGCCAGAGATAAGAGATTGGCACAGCAACTTCACAGAGACTGGAGGGGGCGGAGCCAAGCGCTTCCCGACTTCTTGCATTTCAAACTACAGAAAGTCGGGAACAGCGCAGCAGCACTGACAGGAGCAGCTGCTTCTCTGCCGGGCCCCATTGCAATTGTGACCTCTGTGACCTCTGTAGTTACACCACTGAGTATAAGCCTTCAGACTAAGTTTGACAAAAACATCTGTTTTGCTATTCAATATCGGTAATTGAAAAAAAATGTTTCATGTCATGTTGACTAAAGTTGTAAAGCAAATTGGTGAAATCGCTGCATATAGCACTCACCAGTCCTGGAATGGCGCAGAGCAAACCACGTCTATGTGGGGACTAATGGCGTGCCAATTTGAACTTGGCGTGGTGATTTATGCACATAAAACTGAAAGTAGAACTCCTGTAATGTGACTACACGTCATAATGAGTAATCGTGCATGTGTGGTAAACTCTTAGAGCCTGAGTTGCTAGGAATCTCTTCATGGGATTACACATCATCAGGCCTGCTCTGTATGTGTGTTTAGGAACATTATTATATGTTCAGCATTGAATTAATATCGCTGAGACTCAGGGCATGTGTACTATACCTGTAGTAAGATAATAAGATAAAAAGAAACTCCTGTATCTAACCATTATTTCAACATGGGTGGTGTGTCAAAAATAATGTTAGACATGAGTTCTCATTTATATGTACTAGTAGTAGGTCATCATTTAAATAGGCAGTGCTTCAACATTACAAATTTGAAAAAGGATTACCTCCACCTTTAAATAGATCTCATCATCTTTAGTAAGAAAAAAGGTACTAAATGGAAATGAAAATACATAAAAGAAAAAACAGACATATTAATAATATTCATCAAAACATGATCCAGTTTACGTACTAATTCAAAATTTTATAGTAAAAAAAATGGAAACATCATAGTCTCTATTTAAATACAAAAAGCAGGAGACAAGAGGCGCAATATTGCCCTATCATTAGTGACACACTGAGTATATCAATAGGTATACACTCACCTGGTCCAGTTGTGTGACCCACAACTGGTTTATAAGCCTTCGGTTTAAAGCTGCTGCAGGACCTCCACCAGCCACTCGTACATGGAAAAACGCTACTATATAGGGAAGATGGTGTGTCACGGTCCGCACTGCTGCCTCAATGGAATCACAAGGAATGGATGTCTCCAAGAAGTCACAAGGAAGGCAATGGTTCCAAAGCAAAGTTCTCCTTTATTCACCAACGCGTTTCGGCGCCTCTCCTGGCACCCTGATGAAGGTGCCAGGAGAGGCGCCGAAACGCGTTGGTGAATAAAGGAGATCATTGCTTTGGAACCATTGCCTTCCTTGTGACTTCTTAGAGACATCCATCCCTTGGGATCCCACTGAGACAGCAGCGCGGACCGTGACACACCATCTTCCCTATATATGAGTAGTCTCTATTTAGACCTCTTGGTGATAATGTCTGTAATTAACAACCAATCCCAATATCCCAAACAAATATTCCTAGCTTCTAGAAAACAGGGAATTTTACCTTGTCTCCAATGTACAGAAAGGGGAAAAAATCTATCATCCCCATACAGCTCAAGGCATACCAATCAAAGGTAACTTTACTTGTAATTCCTCAAATATTATATTTGCCATAAAGTGTCCGTGCGGTTCAATATTTATAGGAGAAACAACCCAACATGTGTGTGACAGAATTTCACAACACAAGTGCAATATTCGCTGTAAAAAAATGGCTCTCCCATTACCATATAATTTTAATACCGCAAGGCACAGGATAGCACAACATAAATAACAGGTTTTAGAGGAGATCAGCACCCCTAGATGAGATGGGACATACATAAGTTACTTAGAATTCGGGAAGCTGCCTGGATCTTTAAATAACAGACATTATCAAGCGAGGTATATGATTCTGTGACTTCCATTCACTTCCATTCACTCAGCTTTCCTGCCTGTCTCTCCTCACAAGCGAGGTATCAGCTTTCCTGCCTGTCTCTCCTCACAAGCGAGGTATATGATTCTGTGACTTCCATTCACTTCCATTCACTCAGCTTTCCTGCTGTCTCTTCTCACAAACGAGGTATATGATTCTATGATTTCCATTCACTTCCATTCACTCAGCTTTCCTGCTTGTCTCTCCTCACAAGCGAGGTATCAGCTTTCCTGTCTGTCTCTCCTCACAAGCGAGGTATATGATTCTGTGACTCCCATTCACTTCCATTCACTCAGCTTTCCTGCCTGTCTCTCCTCACAAGCGAGGTATCAGCTTTCCTGCCTGTCTCTCCTCACAAGCGAGGTATATGATTCTGTGACTTCCATTCACTTCCATTCACTCAGCTTTCCTGCTGTCTCTTCTCACAAACGAGGTATATGATTCTATGACTTCCATTCACTTCCATTCACTCAGCTTTCCTGCTTGTCTCTCCTCACAAGCGAGGTATCAGCTTTCCTGCCTGTCTCTCCTCACAAGCGAGGTATATGATTCTGTGACTTCCATTCACTTCCATTCACTCAGCTTTCCTGCCTGTCTCTTCTCACAAACGAGGTATATGATTCTGTGACTTCCATTCACTTCCATTCACTCAGCTTTCCTGCCTGTCTCTCCTCACAAGCGAGGTATATGATTCTGTGACTTCCATTCACTTCCATTCACTCAGCTTTCCTGCCTGTCTCTCCTCACAAACGAGGTATATGATTCTGTGACTTCCATTCACTTCCATTCACTCAGCTTTCCTGCCTGTCTCTCCTCACAAGCGAGGTATATGATTCTGTGACTTCCATTCACTTCCATTCACTCAGCTTTCCTGCCTGTCTCTCCTCACAAGCGAGGTATATGATTCTGTGACTTCTATTAACAACATACTTGTCTTTTACTAATGTAATATACTGAAATCATCTTACTGTGTGTGATGTGGGTTGTTCAGAGGTCATCTTTGGTTCAGAAGTGTTTATGACCCATGATGCCCAGGAACCCTGTTTATTTGTCTTGCATTTATTGCCTCCTGCTGTCCTGAGTTTCTTTGATTGATTGTTTAATTGATTAACAAGTTTACCAGACCCAGATCTAAGTAGAAAGTCACTATATATGTAGAAATATAAAATAGGAAGGGGGAACAAGAGGCGCAATAGTGCCCTATCACTCAGACACTAAGAGAGAGAGGTATATTGTCAAAACCACTCACCTATTCCAGTTGTGATGACCCACAACTGGCTTGAAGGCATACAATCAATACCGGCTGCTGTCAGGACCTCCACCAACCACTCGCACGTGGGAAGACTCTCAGGAAGCTGGGAAAAGGTGTGTGACAGTCCGCGCCACCGGGTACCAAAGAAATCACCTGGGATGCAGGAAGTTATTTCAAGCTTTGTCTTTATTCTCCAACATGTTTCAGCGCTCCACCTGGCGCCTTCCTCAGGGATATCCCTGAGGAAGGCGCCAGGTGGAGCGCTGAAACATGTTGGAGAATAAAGACAAAGCTTGAAATAACTTCCTGCATCCCAGGTGATTTCTTTGGTACCCGGTGGCGCGGACTGTCACACACCTTTTCCCAGCTTCCTGAGACTATATATGTAGAGGCATCTAAGGGGTGCAATCATGCCAACTGCATAAGTGCCGACTGTACAAGTGTTATGCAGTTACACCGGGCAGTTAAACGGGGCAGGAAATGGGTAAGTCATGCAAGACAAACAAACAGATATGTAATTTGTTCACTTGTGCTGCAATTATGTATTCACTATGTAAACCCCAGACTACTCTTCACTACTGACCACTCACCCACCACTACAGCTCTCCTTCCTGCTGAATCTGACCCATGCTATTCCCATCCTCCGCTCACCATCCACAATGTATCCCCTCCTTTGCACTCTCACTCCCATCCTTCTCCACTTCCTGCTACACCCTATCATCCCTCCACCCACCAACAAAGTACTTCTCTCACCCTCCATCCTTCACTCTCAATCCTCCATCTCCAATCAGGCACGCCCACCACATAAACTCTCTTGCTCCCACCTGCTAACCCTCTCTCTGCTCCTCCTAATCGCTGGCGACATTTCCCCTAATCCCGGCACCTCCGCCACATCCCCACAGTCACCTACACCCCACCCCCACGTCCCATCACCAACTCTCATAACCTCACCATCACCCACCTTCGCATCCTGACCAACCTTAGACCCATCCCCCCAGCCCCTGCTCCTCTAATCTCCCTGGCAGGCGCACTCTGGAACGCCCGCTCAGTCTGTAATAAACTCCCATACATCCATGAACTCTTTATTTCTAATAAACTCTCATTCCTAGGCATCACAGAGACCTGGCTCATGCCCTCCGACACGGCCTTCCCTGCTGCACTATCCTACGGCGATTCAATCTTTCCCACACCCCCCGCCCCTCTGACAAACATGGCGGAGGTGTCGGCATACTCCTATCTGACACCTGCTCCTTCGCCCCTATTCCATTACCCCCCTCTGCTACTCTCCCATTTTTCGAAGCCCACTCTATCCGCATCTTCTCCCCCTGTAACCTCCAGCTAGCCGTCATCTACCGCCCCCCTGGATCCATCCTCACCTTCCTCGACCACTTCACCACCTGGCTACTTAATTTCCTCTCTACTGACATCCCCACCATCATTATGGGCGATTTCAATATCCCTATTGACACTGCCCACCCAACCGCCTCTCAACTTCTTTCCTTGACCTCCTCCTTCGGGCTCTCTCAATGGTCCTCCTCTGCCACCCACAAAGATGGCCACATGCTGGATCTTATCTTTACCTGTCTTTGCTCCCTTACTAACCTCACAAACTCAACCCTCCCCCTGTCTGACCACAATCTGCTGACCTTCTCCTCCCTCACCTCCCCTACTACACCACCTCCTCTCTGCAAACTTGATCATCCCCGCAGAAACCTAAAACACATTGATCTACACTCACTCAGAATCCCTCCTCCCTCTCGCCAACATAACATTTATACGTGACACAGACACTGCCACCACCCTCTACAACACCACATTAACCAAGGCCCTCGACCTAGCCGCCCCCCTCACATACCACGCTCTACGCACTAACAGGCAACCCTGGCACACCACCCTCACTACTAAAGACCTGAAACGGGCATCCAGGGTCGCCGAGAGGTGATGGAAAAATCACGTTCCACTGAGCACTTTGCGCTGTTCAAACAGTCCCTCATCACCTTCAAGACTGCACTTGCTACCGCCAAACAAACCTTCTTCTCATCCCTAATAACCTCCCTGTCCCGCAATTCCAAACAACTTCTCAAAACCTTCAATTTCTTACTCCACCCGCCTGCTCCCCCTCCCTCTCCCCTTATCTCTGCAGAAGACTTTGCCTCCTTCTTCAAAGAAAAGATTGACAGAATCAGAGACAGCTTTGATCCACTGTCCCCACAGCCTCCCCTTTCACCTATACTGCCCTCTCCTTCCATCAACTGCTTCCCCCCCATAACTGAAGACCAGCTCTCCTCCCTCCTATCATAATCACACCTCACCACCAGCGCCCAAGACCCACTCCCATCCCACCTCATTCCCAACCTCACCTCCGTTATCATCCCAGCCCTAACTCATCTTTTCAACCTATCACTTACCACTGGCACCTTCCCCTCAGCCTTCAAACACGCCTTGATCACACCCATCCTCAAAAAACCCTCCCTTGACCCCACAACTGTCTCCAACTACCGCCCTATATCTCTCCTCCCTTTTGCCTCTAAACTACTTGAACAGCATGTCCACTCTGAGCTGTCCTCTCACCTCTCCTCCTGCTCTCTCTTTGACCGCCTGCAATCTGGTTTCCGACCCCTCCACTCCACTGAAACAGCCCTGACCAAAGTCACCAACAACCTACTGACTGCCAAAAGCAAGCACCACTACTCTGTCCTCCTTATCCTCGACGTGTCCTTCGACACTGTTGACCACTCCCTTCTACTTCAGATCCTGGAATCTCTTGGCATCACGGACCTTGCCCTCTCTTGGATCTCCTCATACTTCAGCGCCACCCACTTCCACACATCCTCCTTGCCCTACCCCCTATCTGTCGGGGTCCCCCAGGGCTCGGTTCTTGGACCGTTACTGTTCTCAATCTACACTCTCGGCCTAGGGCAACTCATTGAGTCCCATGGCCTCCAGTACCACCTCTACGCCGACGACACCCAAATCTACCTGTCTGGTCCTGACATCGCCTCCCTTCTATCCAAAATTCCACACTGCCTGTCCGCCATCTCATCCTTCTTCTATGCTCGCTTCCTTAAGCTGAACATTGACAAAACCGAGTTCATAGTCATCCCCCCAAGATGCTCCCCCTCACTACCTGTAGACAAAAATCACCGAATTGGTACATAGAAAATACATAGAAGAAAACTCACCAAATTTGGCCTCTTACAAATACCATTGCATTTAGCAGGATACTATCAGCCACCTCAGAAGCAACCCATATCTCTCAACACCGATGTTCCATCCCCTACAATCTTGACACGGGGCGAATGTGGCACCAGCGACCAGCCGTGCCACAAGGAGGAGACAGGTGATATCACTGGACATGAGATCACTACAGGGCGGCAGCCACTCCAAGAGTGAAGCATAAAGTCAGAAAGCAGCCTATTAATGGCGCCCAGCTGTTAGACAAGGCGGGCCCCTCTGCAACAGAATATGCAACACAAGTGACTGTCATCTATAGAGTTATATTGCATTTTTTTATCCATCTGCAGTCTACAGCTGGGTCCTCTAGGGGCGTCAGTCACTTGTGTTGCATATTCTGTTGCAGAGCGGCCCGCCTTGTCTAACAGCTGGGCGCCATTAATAGGCTGCTTTCTGACTTTATGCTTCACTCTTGGAGTGGCTGCCGCCCTGTAGTGATCTCATGTCCAGTGATACCACCTTTCTCCTTGTGGCATGGCTGGTCGCTGGTGCCACTATCGCCCCTGTGTCAAGGTTGTAGGGGATGGAGCATCGGTGTTGAGAGATATGGGTTGCTTCTGAGGTGGCTGATAGTATCCTGCTAAATGCAATGGTATTTGTAAGAGGCCAAATATGTTGATTTTTTTTCTATGTACCGTATATACTCGTGTATAAGCCGACCCGTGTATAAGCCGACCCCCCCTACTTTTGCCCCCAAAACCTGGGAAAACCTATTGACTCGTGTATAAGCCGAGGGTGGACCCCAGCACAGGTATACAGCCCCCAGCAGTGTGGTATACAGGCCCCCCCAGTGGTAGTATACAGCAGCCTCCCCAGTGGCATATACAGGCCCCAGCTGTATATAAAGCAACCCCAGTGGTATACAGGCCCCAGAAGTATATACAGCAGCCCTGGGGGTATACAGCAGCCCCCAGGGGTTATACAGCACCCCCCAGAGGTTATACAGCAGCCCACAGGGGGTATACAGCACCCCCCAGTGGTATACAGCACCCCCCAGGGGGTATACAGCACCCCCCAGGGGTTATACAGCAGCCCCCAGGGGTAATACAGCAGGCCCCAGGGGTAATACAGCAGCCCCCAGGGGGTATACAGCAGCCCCCAGGGGTATACAGCGGCCCCCAGGGGGTATACAGCGGCCCCCAGGGGTATACAGCCACCCCCAAGGATACACAACAGCCCCCAGGGGTATACAGCGGCCCCCAGGGGGTATACAGCAGCCCCCAAAGGTTTACAGCCACCCCCTGGGGTACACAGCAGCCCCCAGGGGTATACAGTTGCCCCCAGGGGTATACAGCCACCCCCACCCCCAGGGGTACACAGCAGCCCCCAGAGGTATACAGCGGCCCCCAGGGGGTATACAGCGGCCCCCAGGGGTATACAGCCACCCCAGGGGTACACAGCAGCCCCCAGGGGTATACAGCGGCTCCCAGGGATATACAGCGGCCCCCAGGGGGTATACAGCGGCCCCCAGGGGTATACAGCCACCCCCAGGGGTATACAGCCACCCCCAGGGGTACACAGCAGCCCCCAGGGGTATACAGCGGCCCCCAGGGGTTATACAGCAGCCCCCAGGGGGTATACAGCAGCCCCCAGGGGGTATACAGCGGCCCCCAGGGGGTATACAGCGGCCCCCAGGGGTATACAGCCACCCCCAAGGATACACAGCAGCCCCCAGGGGTATACAGCGGCCCCCAGGGGGTATACAGCAGCCCCCAGGGGGTATGTAGCAGCCCCCAAATGCTGGCACTCGCCCCCCTTGTAAGGGCCTCCACCCCGCTGCTTATCTTACCATCCCGGTCTTCTGCACAGCACCGCTCCTCGGTGCTCCGTTCTCCATGCTCCGTCCTCGCTGCATCCGGGATCCCCGGCCGTCGCACGATGACATCATATACCTGTGACGGCCGGGGATCCCGGATGTAGCAGGACGGGAGCATGAAGAACGGAGCACCGAGGAGCGGCGCTGTGCAGAAGACCGGGATGGTAAGATAAGCAGCGGGGGGGGCCCTTACAAGGGGGGAGAGTGCCAGCATTTGGGGGCATATATGCACTGCTTCCCCCTGCCGCTGATTGACAGGGGGAAGCAGTGCATATATAATGAGCGGCCCCACATGACGGGGCCGCTCATACAGCAGCCTACCCCCGCCTCCTCCAGCCTCCCCAGCCCCGGACACAGCCCCCACCACGCAGCCTACCATATTGACCCGTGTATAAGCCGAGGGGGAGACTTTTCAGCCCAAATTTTGGGCTGAAAAACTCGGCTTATACACGAGTATATACGGTATTTGCTATGTACCAATTCGGTGATTTTTGTCTAAAGCTAAATTATACATGTGTTATACATGTGGCTAGGTATATGTGTTATACATGTGGCTAGGTACTCGTAGGCGTGAGGGTCCGTGACAGGGGCTACGAGCTTACGCTATTTTGGTCCAAAATATCAAACTAACTCCTCACTGTCATCTATAGAGTTATATTGCATTTTTTTTATCCATCTGCAGTCTACAGCTGGGTCCTCTAGGGGGCATCAGTCACTTGTGCTGCATATTCTGTTGCAGAGCGGCCCACCTGTCTCCTCCTTGTGGCACGGCTGGTCACTGGTGCCACAATCGCCCCCGTGTCAAAATTGTAGGGGATGGAGCATCGGTGTTGAGAGATATGGGTTGCTTCTGAGGTGGCTGATAGTATCCTGCTAAATGCAATGGTATTTGTAAGAGGCCAAATTTGGTGAGTTTTTTTTCCCCTCACTACCTGACCTATCCATTGTCGTCAACGACTGCTCTCTCTCCCCATTCCCCCATGCCAAGTGCCTCGGGGTTATCCTTGACTCTCCCCTCTCCTTCAAGCCCCACATCCAGGTCCTCGCCACCTCCTACCGACTCCAGCTCAAAAACATCTATAGGATCCGCACTTTCCTTGACCACGACACTGCTAAAACCCTTATTCACGCTCTCATCATCTCCCGCCTCGACTACTGCAACCTCCTGCTCACCGGCCTCCCCAATACCTCCCTTTCACCTCTCCAATCTATCCTGAACTCCGCTACCTGCCTAATCCATCTGTCTCCCCGCTACTCCCCTGTCTCCCCCCTCTGCCAAGTGACCTGCACCCAGGGCTCGGGTACTCAGCTCTCAGGCGGTTTCAGTCTGGGATGTCAGGGGTGGCTGCCCGCGACCGTGTCCCTGGTGGTCAATGAAATAAGGGGTGAAATAAAGTATATACAATGTCGTCGTGACGCCACCTGCAGTATCTGGTGATGCTCACCAGCGCCGCTACAGTCCTCCGGTGGTCGATGGTATTGCTGCCAAGTTGGTGTAGTCCCCAGCAGGCGCGACTGGACTGCTGGGGCAGCGATTCTGTAAGGTAAACAGTTTAGATAGGAAAGGATGCAGCAGAGTCGGAACTTCTCTTCACCGGGTATTTTACTGAAAACTTCTCCAAAGTCATACAGTTCAGCAAGATGTTTCAATGGCAAATGCTACGGATGCTGCAAATGGAATTTCTGGCCGTTAGATTTGATCCCTCCTTGTGTACCTTTCTTATTCCTTTCTTTCCTTGCCTCCCAGTGGCGGTGCAGTCTGATTCTTAAAGATAATCTGACCTCCTGCTGCTTTTCCTAGTCTCCTCTCCCTTGTACCCGTCAGGTGAATCTTTTACTGTCCTTTGCAGGATCCAACTGCAGAACTGATTCCCCTCTTGTGAGCTCTTTGGGAGTCGGGGCTGTATCTGTAATATCCCCGGTCATCGGATTCTCTATGAGCCGTATAGGAACTCACAGGTGCGGGCTCCGGTACCCGGTTGCTTCCTTCAGGGCAAACCTTCTGGTTACTCTCTTCCCCACTAGAGTGAACTCCCGTGCTGAGTTACTTGCTCTCTTTCGTTCCTTCTGGGATCTGTTCTGTCTTGGGCCCCTCAGTCGGGGAGACCCTCCTTGTTCCCCTCAGGCTGGCTGCCTGGCTTCCTCCAACTCCTCACTATTCCTCCAACCGAACTCTGACCGACTTTCTTAACTAGTTCCTCCTAGAAGCCACTATATACCCTCCCGGGGTCCCTCCCACCTACTAACCTAGTGTGTGGGTGTTAGCTCTAGGGTTCCACCTACTGACCATAGTTCCAATTGCAGTGGAGTGACTACACCGCTTTTCTGGGTGTAGTACCTCTTTTGTGGCACCTACATGGTGGGATGCCACACCAAGCCCTTCACATTAACCATGACATACAAAGCCATTCACAACCTGTCCCCTCCATACATCTCTGACATAGTCTCCCGATACCTACCCTCACGCAACCTGCGATCCTCCCAAGAGCTCCTCCTCTACTTCCCCCTCATCTCCTCTTCGCACAACCGCATACAGGATTTCTCCTGTGCTTCACCCATACTCTGGAACTCACTGCCCCAACACTTCAGACATTCTCCTACCCTGGGAACCCTCAGAAGAAGCCTGAAGACCCACCTCTTCCGCCAAGCCTACCACCTGCAATAAGACCTGGGCCACCACACCGCCTCACGACTGGAACTTCCCCCTCCCACTGTATCCCCACCAGCCCTCGTAGACTGTGAGCCCTTGCGGACAGGATTTCTCCCCTCTTGTATCTGTACGACCGAATTGTCCACATTTATTGTTACTTGTATTACTATGTTACTTGTCCTAGTCTGCCTTTTTTAACATGTAAAGCACCATGGAATATGATGGGGCTATATAAATAAATAATAATAGATCCCACTGAAATTTATTTATAAGAACTGAATGATCTAGTAAGGACGGGTAGAGAAAAAGGTATTATTAATTCGAATAAGGCAACATTTTTAAATATATAGCACCAAAGATTGGATGTATTTTATCATATACCAAAGATTCATAAATCTTAAATGAATCCCTCAGGACGCTCTATAATTTCAGGTATAGGGTGCCTTAAAGCAAATTTTTTGGTATAACAGATTTTATTGAAACAGTTAAACAAATTGACATATATACAGATCAAAGACAAATACAAAATCAAAATCAAACACAAAGTCATACACCTGGAATCTGCAGGATTAGACTCCATAGTTCGTTGTATGTTGTCAGCAACATAACAGGTGACATCAGATAAAAAGCAAGACCTAGACGAAGGCCGACATCTATTGTCCATAGTGTAAGGTCAAGAGTGACAGCATCTGCGGTCCCACGAGTGTCTGTCTCTCTACTCCAAACATCATAATAAATCAATCTAATATACCTTCAAAACTTAGAGCCCTAAGTGGGCCAAGAAAAGGAGTAGAAGAAGGAAAGGAGCGCAAAAGAGGTAGGGTGTAAAAGTTGGGATACAACACAGTAGAAGGAGGGGTAAAGCAAGAGAAAGATGCGGGATGAAAGTGAGATTTATAGAGCAGGATAAGGGAAAAGAAGCAGAGATGGTTCGTCAGAGTTTAGTCCACCCACTGGTCATCAATAGCCTATGGACTTTCTAAGGTAGGGACAAAAAGAACATACCAAAAAAGCAATAAAGAGTGATGATTGGCCAAAGATTTTAAGAAGCAGTTACCCAAGATTGAGACTCTGAAAATGTTCTCCACGCCACCCATGGAGCCAACATATCGTAGAATTTCTCTGAAGAGCACAAGGTTTGAATGAGTAATTCCTCCATTCTGAAAGATATGTTCATTTTGATTAACAAGTCAGGAGATAAAAACCCTGATGAAGGGATGACAGGTAGAGCTATCTGGTGGAGAAGTTGGAAGTGTCAGGATGAGTGATCCATTTACCATTACAATACCCCCTAGGAGTGAAATGTTAATCTGGTGTCGGGCAGCAATACGCTTCAGAGGACAGGATTACCAGGCCCTGGTAGAACCCGTGTACTCAGACAGTAGGTCTACCATCCTGATAGCCAGAGGGGTGGTTGATGTCTGCAAAGGGAGCGTACCAATATGCATCCTGAATTGTGGGGAGACAGAGTTATATTTACCCTGGTATGCCACCATCGCTAAGCTGTTCACTGTCAGTAATAACGCCATAAGGGCAGTGGAACCCTTGATTCTGTCCGACCAGGCGGGGGACAATGGCTCCAAAGAGCATCTGGAGGATTGGTGTCAGAAGCTACACGTAGGCACCGACTCCACCCCTTCACAACAAAAGCATGGGGTGGTCCAAGAATATAAGCAGGTCTTTAGCAAACACCCTCTAGACATTGGGTAGGTAAAAGGGGTCCAACACCATATTCCCACCGGAGACCATCCATTCATTAAGGAGAGGTACCGGCCGGTGCCTCCGGCTCACTATCAATGTGCCAAATGAATGTTACAGGAGATTAAGGAGTCTGGGGTGATCAGAGATAGTTGTAGACCCTGGGCAGCTCCATTAGTCCTCGTTAAGAAAAAGGATGGCACGATGAGGATGTGTGTTGATTACAGGCAGAGTAACCGCATTACACATAAGGACGCCTACCCATTACTCAGAACTGAGGAATCATTAGCTGCCCTAAGATCTGCTAACTATTTCTCCCCTTTAGATCTCACCAGTTGGTATTGGCAGGTTCCCGTGGCAGAGGCGGACAGAGAGAAGACTGTGTTTACAACACCGATGGGCCTCTGTGAATTCAACTGCATGCCATTAGGGCTCTGCAATGCCTTGGGAATGTTCCAGCGGTTAATTGACTGCTGCCTAGGACATAAAAACTTTGAAACTGTCTTGTTGTATTGGCACATGCTGACTTAGTTTTGTACACCTAAGTTACCAAGACCACCATTCATTGTAATACAGACACAGTTGTTATATACTGACCACACTGCCCAGCACCTCAACGTTTAGCTATCGGTTCATCAGAAGGTGCTGGGACAGTGTAGTGGTCATCCTTATATACCCCCCTCATTATTAGTCACCTGTGTGTGTTTTTCAGCACGCAAACTGGTGCTCCACCGCCACCCCACTGTGATACACGGCGTCCTGGAAGTCATAACTGAGCATACTCAGCACAGCTCCTCCCATTGGATGCCGGGGAACACATGGGCAGTTATGTCACAGCAGGCAGCGCACTCCCACACACAGAACGTCGGCACCATGTTTACTAAGGGCAGCTTGCCCTTATGTGTCCTAGATTTATTATGATGCATCATAATGTGGTGTACTGACATGGAACATCCAATTCACAATGCTCCATGTCCTTATATGCCATATGGACCTTTGCTCAGATTTAGGTATACACTTCCTACCCCACAGGAGCAGATATAATTGTGCACATATATTAATAAGAATTCACATATCAAAAACAAGTTACAACAATTACTTGGGCAAGTGCCCACATATTAGACACTATGTGAATGCTTTTACCAATATATAAAACAGTCCTGATGAAGCAATGAAGCAAGTAAGATCCATTTATTTGTTCACCATACAGTTTCTATAGACATTTGATGCCATGTATAATGTCGACCCATTTTCCTACAAAAACAATAATAATGCAAAGGGTGACCACATTATATTAAAAACAGAGACATCAGTGGTGATAGACTGCTGAAAGTTAAGGCCCCATCCTTTTATACTATATTACATATATACAAATGAGTAATTTAAGTTGATAATTTCACATCTATAATATTTTATATAAACTACCCAAGACTGTCGCGACCTACTGACCAAATTAGAACAAAAGGGGATCAGCATGGGGGGCATTACTACACTATGGGGGCAAGGATGGTGACATCACTACAAAAGGGGATCAGCATGGGGGACATTACTACACTATGGGAGCCAGAATGGGGACATCACTACAAAAGGGGATCAGCATGGGGGACATTACTACACTATGGGGGCAAGGATGGTGACATCACTACAAAAGGGGATCAGCATGGGGGACATTATTACAAAAAGGGACCAGCATGGGGAAATTACTACACTATGGGGGCCAGGATGGGGACATCACTACAAAAGGGGACCAGCATGGGGGACATTACTACAGAAGGGGATCAGGATAGGGATATTAGTACAAGAGGGGGACCAGAATGCAGACCAGTATGGGGACATTACAACAAGAAAAGGACCAAGATGGGGACATTACTACAAGAAGGGGATCAGGATTTGGACAGTACTACATTGAGCAAAAAATTTTGGTATTACTAAAAATGTCACTTAGTCCTACAAGCAATGCGGCTCCCTGATATCAATTTTTTTCTATGTGCGACCCACCAACCCAGTCGAGTTTAAGACCCCTGATCTAGCTGATGAAAGTGTTTGGTGTGCACTTGCAGCAGGCTCAAGTTACCCAATCCCACAGCCACGGTCCCTGCGTGCACCACCATCAGCAGGACATGACCACTTCCCCATCCCTTTTTGCACATCTTGCATATTTTAAATTATATACGTAGCTAAAAGCAGTATAAATAGAGAAAAGAATCTACATAAATTGGCTATGAAAGGACTTTCGTTTGTATGTGGCAGCAGCAATGTATGGAAAGGCTAGATGCCTCTATTATACTATGCCCTCTCCAGAAGCTAACTCTACACTACTTAAAGACTAAGAGTGGTATAATTAGACAATAGAATATACAGTGGAAAATAAGTATTTTATACACTGTCAATTTTATAAGGTTTCCCACCTACAAAGAATAGAGAGGTCTGTAATTTTTATCATAGGTATACTTCAACTCTGAGACACAGAATCTAAAAAAAATCCTGAAAGGCACATTGTTGATTTGACAAAACTTTCACTGGGCAACATTGAGTTTCAACTTCCTTCAGAGATTTTCAATTGGGTTCAAGTCTGGAGATTGGCTAGGCCACTACAGGACCTTGAAATGCTTCTTAAGGAGCCACTTCTTAGTTGCCCTGGCTGTGTGTTTCTGGTCAATTGTTATGCTGGCAGACACAGCCATGACCATTCTTCAATTCTCTTAGGCTGGCTTCATGCCACGGTTCTGCTCCTGTCCGTGGGATCCTGTTTTTTGCAGGACCCCATGGACAGGTCTGGATTGTAAACTCCGGATGCCATTTCTGTGTCCGGATCCGGGATTTTGAGGGATCTGGACACAGAAAGAGCTGGGAGGAACCCAGCCTGTCATGTGGAGTCGGCATTGTTACTTTCACTTTAGCAGTGTATCTACATACACTGCTAAAGTGAAATTAAAGAAATGAATGGTTAAAAATAAAAAAATAAATGATCACCTCTCTGCCGAGTGTCCCGCGATGCGCGGCATCCACCTCTGATGGCTTAAGGACCGTAATCAGCTGACTGGGTAAGGGCGGCAACCCAGTCAGCTGATATGTCACATGACCACATCAGCTGAGCAGTTTAAATTGATCGCCAGACGGGCGGATGATTTAAACCGCTCAGATGATGCGGTCATGTAACACATCAGCCGATCGGGTTGCCGCCCCCTCCCAGTCAGCTGGGTGCTTCAGCCATTGGAGGTGGACGCCTGGCATCGCGGGACCCATGGCGGAGAGGTGAGCATTTTTTTTTTTTAACCATTCCTTTCTTTAGTTTCACTTTAGAAGTGTATGTAGATACACTGCTAAAGTAAAATTACTGGTACAGAGCAGTTTTAGTGTACTGAGCATGCTCAGTACACTAAAACCGGATCTGGGAAACTATCCTGATTTTTCCTGGATCCGGTGCACCTAGATTCCCATTTTATAGGCGCTGGATCACCCCAGATTAATTTATGTCCAGTTTGGTCCAGTTTTTTCACCAATCCAATTTTGGGTCCGGGAAAAAACAGGACAGAAACGAATCCAGGACTGAACTGGCATAATCCGATGGACCTTTATGGTCAATGCGGCACCTTAGGGATGCAAAATAGGATCCTGTTCTGTCCTTTTCAAAACGGACAGAACAGGATCCCAAAAAATGAGATGTGAAGCCAGCCTTACTGAGTGAAGGAGGTTTTTGGACAAAATTTTGCGATATATGACTCCATTCATCCTTCCTTTGTTATGATGCAGTCACCCTGTCCCCTTTGTAGAAAAGCACCTCCAAAATATGATGTTTCACCCCCATGCTTTACGCTAGTTCTTGGGGTTGTACTCATCCTCTTACCTCCTCCAAACATGCCGAGTGGAGTTGATACCAAAAAATTTCCATTTTGATCTCATCTGACCACATGACCTACCATGCCTTCTCTAGATCATCCAGATGGTCATTGGTGAACTTCAAACAGGCCTGGACATGTAGTGGCGGGGTCATGGGGACATTGCAAGCTCTGCAGAATTTTAATCCATGAAGTCATAGTGTGTTACCAATGGTAATATTTGAGACTGTAGTCCCAGCTCTCTTCAACTCATTGACAGGATCTCCCATGTAGATCTGGGTCACCTTGGCATTGGTAGAATGGCTTCATACATTTTTTGCAAAAAAACATATTAACTAAGTACCCTGTTTTTGACACTGTTTTTTACTAGCACTTGATTTTTATTATTATCTAGCACAGCAGACTACTTCTACACATTTGTTATACTGTTTTTTATGTGGTCTAGTTATTTGGTGGTGTGCACACGGTCCTACAGACCTGTTCACTTTGTGCTTTGGCTCATTTAAGTTTTCATTTAGTCTCTTTGTATGCATGATAGGGAGTTCCCCACCCCTTCCATTCTGAGCCAGGCACATAAGGTGCTGTCTGCTGCACTGCGTCCATATTGGACTCTGGCCCATCTTCATCCTGCATCCATGACGTATATTTATACAGGATCAGGTTTTAAATTAGTTAGATAGGGACCGTTCTGATATGGGTCACCTTGGCGTTAGTAGAACGGTTTGACACTGTTTTTTACTAGTACTTGCTTTTTATTATTACCTACAGTTGTGGCCAAAAGTATTGACACCGTTGCAATTCTGTCAGATAATACTCAGTTTCTTCCTGAAAATGATTGCAATCACAAATTCTTTGGTATTATTATCTTCATTTAATTTGTCTTCAATGAAAAAACACAAAAAGAATTGTCCTAAAGCCAAATTGGATCTAATTCCACATCAAACATAAAAAAGGGGGTGGATAAAAGTATTGTACTATTAGAAAAATCATGTGATGCTTCTCTAATTTGTGTAATTAACAGCACCTGTAACTTACCTGTGGCACCTAACAGGTGTTGGCAATAACTAAATCACACTTACAGCCAGTTGACATGGATTAACGTTGACTCAACCTCTGTCCTGTGTCCTTGTGTCTACCACATTGAGCATGGATGGAAAAAAGAAAGAAGACCAAAAAACTGTCTGAGGACTTGAGAAACCAAATTGTGAGGAAGCATGAGCAATCTCAAGGCTACAAGTCCATCTCCAAAGACCTGAATGTTCCTGTGTCTACCGTGCGCAGTGTCATCAGGAAGTTTAAAGCCCATGGCACTGTGGCTAACCTCCCTAGATGTGGACGGAAAAGAAAAATTGACGAGAGATTTCAACGCAAGATTGTGCGGATGGTGGATAAAGAACCTCGACTAACATACAAACAAGTTCAAGTTGCCCTGCAGTCCGAGGGTACATCAGTGTCAACCCGTACTATCCGTCGGCATCTGAATGAAAAGGGACTGTATAGTAGGATACCCAGCAAGACCCCACTTCTTACCGCGAGACATAAAAAAGCCAGGCTGGCGTTTGCCAAAACTTACCTGAGAAAGCCTACAACGTTTTGTAAGAATGTTCTCTAGTCAGATGAAACAAAAGTAGAGCTTTTTGGGCAAAGGCATCAACATAGAGGCATTCAAAGAAAAGAACACGGTCCCTACAGTCAAACAAGGCGGAGGTTCCCTGATGTTTTGGAGTTGCTTTGCTGCCTCTGGCACTGGACTGCTTGACCGTGTGCAAGGCATTATGAAGTCTGAAGACTACCAACAAATTTTGCAGCATAATGTAGGGCCCAGTGTGAGAAAGCTGGGTCTCCCTCAGAGGTCATGGGTGTTCCAGCAGGACAATGACCCAAAACACACTTCAAAAAGCACTAGAAAATGGTTTGAGGGAAAGCACTGGAGACTTCTAAGGTGGCCAGCAATGAGTCCAGACCTGAATCCCATAGAACACCTGTGGAGAGATCTAAAAATGGCAGTTTGGAGAAGGCACCCTTCAAATATCAGGGACCTGGAGCAGTTTGCCAAAGAAGAATGGGCTAAAATACCAGCAGAGCATTGTAAGAAACTCATTGATGGTTACTAGAAGCGGTTGACCAGTTATTTTGGCTAAAGGTTGCGCACCCAAGTATTAGGCTGAGGGTGCCAATACTTTTGTCCGGCCCATTTTTGGAGTTTTGTGTGAAATGATCAATGTTTTGCTTTTTGCTTCATTCTCTTTTGTGTTTTTTCATTGAAGACAAATTAAATGAAGATAATAATACCAAAGAATTTGTGATTGCAATAATTTTCAGGAAGAAGCTGAGTATTATCTGACAGAATTGCAGGGGTGTCAATACTTTTGGCCAACACTGTAATTGTAATACAAGACCCCGAGTTGGGGGGTTTAGTAATCCTCACGTGCTTAACATCCAAAGCCCCACCACCGTTTGGAAATTGCCACCGGCTATCAAAGCCTCGGGCTACTTCCATCCATTGAGCGGGTATTTCTGGAAACTGCATATAGGATGGCCGCAGACAACACCACATGGCCTCACATGTCTCAGGGATCAGGCGGTTCAGCAGGGACAGTGATACACGTGAAGTGTATTGCAGGTCGGTCCTTGACCGACCTGTAGCCAGGAACCGCAAAGTTACAGCCAAACGCTCCTCAGCTGATACTGATCGACGCATGACAGTGTCCTGACGAGCTATCAATGGCCGTATGCTTTCCAAAAGGATGGTGAAAGAGTCCTCAGACATACGGAGGTAGTTATGAAATCATGCGGACTACGATCCTCCAGCTCACGCAACAGCTGCATGCGGCTGCGGGTGTCAAACATCATTTCACGTATCAGCACCTGTATATTCAAAAACAAAAATATCAGTACAATCACAAATGTAACAACATGTTTGCATAATAAGTAATCCTTCAAGATACATCTGCTGGTCACTTGCCCAAAGCATATCCCAACCGTGGTGAGCATCACACACACAGAAAATTACCCTTTCCAAGGGCACAAACCACATTGCCCTGAAACAAAAGGAAACATGCTCACTGATCAGCCCTGGCCATCCTTGATCCCTTTCTTGACGCCAAACTTAATAAACGTAAGCCCATATCTGTGGCAACAATGTACATGTGTCAGCACAAGGCAGATCACTACATGTATGGCAAATTATTTACAATGTAATATTAATACACATCAACACTATGTAATTAAACACGTACCACTGCCTTTGTGGGTGATGATGAATATGTGACGCCATGAAGAAGAGTATTGTTTCATCATCATCTTGGCCCCAAGTCCCTGATGTGTTGTGAAGGCTGGATGTCCACAGCCATACATTTGCTGATGCCACAAGGCTAAATCCATTTTGGATCCTAGTCATGTACGTTCCAGTGTGTGTTGTTCACCAACAGTACTATGTGTCCTCAAATATGATCAGCCATGCTAATAAAGACACACGCATCCTTCAAACATGATCCTGTATGGCCAATGGAAAAAGCCCAATTAAATAATACAATTGTTAGGTTGAAATTATCAAGCAAGCAGGCATTTGACAGCACACAATAGTGTATGTGAACCACATTCAGCAACATTACTGCCACCACTTGTGCGTCACATACACTACACAATTGCGTTACCAAATGTTCTTGTTCCAAAAAGACAACTACACACTCTTCACAATTCATGTTCGCACATCACTACTTACTTAATGACTCTGGGCAGCAAGCGTGTCACACATGCGCCATGAGATCATTTTATATGTGAAGTAACCAATCACAACGCAGCCGCGTCTTGGAATCAACAGGCGCATGGGTGTACGCAGGTGTTGCAAAGTAATGTGCCTAATTGTTGTATTTTGATTGGTCAATGTCTGGTTAAATAACCCCTGTTGTTGGCTAGCCCCTGCCACGACTGGAATGTGCATTGAGCTAGTAGTGTCTTATCACAAGTTCTCTGTTGGACAGACGGTACGTGGGGTCACATGGGTTTTTGTTTGGCGTTCTCAGTCTTTAGCCTTTTGAATCAAATATTTGTTGAATGCTGCTTGTGCGCATTACCAGAGACTTCAGGTTGCGTCAAGTAGAAGTGTAGTTAGCGTTGTGGAATGAGCATAATAACCAGCTTTGTCCTGTACTACACATTGTTATGTGGTTATCTTTCCTTGACAATGTTTAATGCAGAACTTTAATGCCCGTCGTCACTCCTCCAAACTCCCTCCCCTTACTGTTGTCATGCTTTGCCTGTAACCTGGCAGAATAAAAATAGATCTTAATATGGTGAGTGCCGCTCATTTTTCCTTTTGAGATTTGTATTCATCTTTTTAAGCGTGCACCGCCATCCTGGAGTTGTGGCACTTGTACCTGCATACACACAGGGTTGTACACAGTCATACGGGGTGATTGCTGCAGTGCCCAGTATTCCTACTCATTACCCTCAGAACTTGTTTATGTTAAGCCTATGTGTGTGTGATCTGTGTGATGAGTAAATTTTAAGGAACATCATTACTGCCATTTGTAATAATATAATAATAATAATATTAAAACTTTATTTGTATAGCGCCAACATATTCCGCAGCGCTTTACAGTACAACGGTACATATAAGAAAAATATACGGTACAGAAACGTAATGCAGAACAGTAGTTACATACAAGAAACATAGAATCAACTTAGGAAATACAATAAAAAAGGCAGAAAATGAAGGTGACCCTGCTCGAAGGAGCTTACAATCTAAGACGGGATGGGAACACAAAGTACAGGGGCTTATAACAATGAATATCTTACGTCTAAGTGACTACTGTCAGGGAGAAGGATAGGCCGCCCTGAAGAGGTGTGTTTTTAGGGAGCGTCTGAAGCTATGCAAGTTGTGGATGGTCCTAATTTCTTGGGGTAGAGCATTCCAGAGTTTTGGTGCAGCTCGAGAGAAGTCTTGAAGTCGGGAATGGGAGGTTCGGATTAATGCCGATGTTAGTCTGAAGGTCATGTTCAGAGCGAAGGGGACGGGTGGGGTGGTAGACAGAGATGAGGGTGGAGAGGTAAGGAGGTGCCGCACCATGAATAGCTTTGTGGGTGACAACGGGCAATTTGAATTGGATTCTATAGTGTACGGGCAGCCAATGTAGTGACTGGCACAGAGCAGAAACATCTGAGTAACGATTTGCTAGATAGGTGATCCTGGCTGCTGCATTGAGGATAGACTGGAGAGGGGAAAGCTTACTGCGGGGGAGGCCAGCTAATAAAGAATTACAGTAGTCAAGGCGGGAATGAATCAGGGCCACGGTGAGGGTTTTAGTTGTTTCCGTGGTGAGGAAAGGGCGAATTCTGGAGATATTTTTCAGGTGCAAGCGACAGGAGCGGGTGAGGAATTGTATGTATGGGGTGAAGGAGAGATCAGTGTCCATCAAAACACCGAGACAGCGAGCCTGCTGACTGGGCGTTATCGTGGTGCCGCACACCGACAGAGAGATGTCAGATTTAGGGAGGTTGGCAGGGGGTGGGAGCAGAAGAAGTTCAGTTTTGGAAAGGTTGAGTTTCAGATAGAGAGTGGACATGATATTGGAGACTGCGGTTAGACAGTCATTGGTGTTTTTTATTAGAGCAGGGGTAAGGTCAGGGGCTGAAGTGTATAGTTGTGTGTCATCAGCATAAAGATGGTACTGAAAGCCAAATCTGCTGATGGTCTGTCGATCAGGGCTGTGTAGAGAGAGAAGAGGAGAGGGCCAAGGACTGAACCCTGAGGGACCCCAATAGTGAGAGGAAGAGGGGAAGAAGTGGAGCCAGCGAATGATACACTGAAAGAGCGGTCAGAAAGATAGGAAGAGAACCAGGAGAGAGCCGTGTCCTTGATGCCAATGGAGTGCAGCATAGAGAGTAGGAGCTGATGGTCGACAGTGTCAAAAGCCGCAGAGAGGTCAAGAAGGATAAGCAGAGAGTGGTCACCATTACGTTTTGCTGTCAGAAGGTCATTGGTCACTTTGATGAGGGCAGTTTCTGTAGAATGTAAGGGGCGGAAGCCA
Source organism: Allobates femoralis (assembly GCA_033576535.1). Classification (NCBI taxonomy): domain Eukaryota; kingdom Metazoa; phylum Chordata; class Amphibia; order Anura; family Aromobatidae; genus Allobates; species Allobates femoralis. The sequence goes on from JARQOC010000001.1 coordinate 435,336,871, forward strand.
GACTGCAATGGATCTAGAAGAGAGTGAGCGGAGAGGTAATGAGTGAGGCGGGTGTAGACCAGGCGCTCCAGGAGTTTAGAGATGAAGGGGAGATTGGAGACTGGTCTGTAGTTATTTGTGCAGGATAGGTCAAGGGATGTTTTCTTTAGTAGTGGAGTGATAATAGAGTGTTTGAAGGAGGAGGGGAAGATGCCAGTAGAGAGGGAGAGATTGAAGATTGTGGTTAAGTGACTGGTGACCACTGGAGAGAGGGTCTGTAGTAGGTGTGAGGGAATGGGGTCAGAGGTGCATGTAGTGGGACGTGAGGACGAGAGGAGTCTGGAGACTTCTTCTTCTGTGGCTGGGTCAAAAATGGAGAGTGAGCCAGAGGGGATGTGGGGACAGATGGGAGTAGAAACACTTGAAGGTTGGGAGCTGATTTCCTGACGGATGTTTTCTATTTTCTCTGTGAAGTAAGAGGCCAGATCATCAGCACAGAGGTCAGTGATAGGAGCCTGCACTTTCGGACTGAGGAGAGAGTGAAAGGTGTCAAAAAGTTTCTTTGAGTTGTTGGCTAGTGAGGAGATCAGGGTGGTGAAGTAGGTCTGTTTGGCGAGGTGAAGGGCAGAGTTGTAGGTTTTTAGCATGAATTTATAATGGATGAAGTCTCCTGGTGAGCGAGTTTTCCTCCATAGGCGTTCGGCACTCCTAGAACATCGCTGGAGGAATCGAGTTTGTGATGTGAGCCAGGGCTGTTTTACTCTGTGTTTGGAGGTTCTAAGGGTGAGGGGTGCTACTTGGTCCAGGGTACTTTTGAGAGTGTCATTGTAGTAATTCACAGCCAGATTGGGGCAGGAGAAGGAGGAGATTGGGGACAGTGATGAGAGAAGAGAGTCTGTGAATGTGTGAAGGTTGATGGCCTGTAGATTTCTGAATGTGTGATAGGTCGGACTATGCTGTGATGGGCGAGGGTTTGAGAGTGTGAAGGTGAGAATGTTGTGATCAGAGAGAGAAAGAGATCAGTTGTCTAAGAGGAGGAAGAGCAGAGTCGGGTAAAGACCAGGTCAAGGGTGTTACCATCCTTATGTGTCTCAGAGGTTGAGAGTTGCGGGAGGCCAAGAGAAGTGGTTAGAGCTAGGAGCTGGGATGCAGATGTGGAGTTGAGGCTGTTTATGGGGATGTTAAAGTCTCCCAGGATGAGGGTTGGTAATTCTGAGGACATGAAGTGCGGCAGCCATGCGGAGAAGTGGTCGAGGAAGTGGGTGGTTGAACCTGGGGGGCGATACACCACCGCTACTCTGAGGGGGAGGGGACGGAACAGCCTAATGGTGTGAACCTCAAAAGAAGGGAATGAGAGTGATGGAGCAGGGGGGATGACCTGGAAAGTACATTGTGGGGACAGGAGTAGGCCAACTCCACCACCACGTCTGTTTCCAGGTCTCGGGGAATGAGAGAAGTGCAGACCGCCGTAGGAGATAGCAGCAGGGGAGGCAGTGTCTGAGTCCTGGATCCAGGTTTCAGTAAGGGCCAAAAGGTTAAGAGAGTTACTGAGAAAGTAGTTGTGGATAAAGGGAAGTTTGTTGCATGCGGACCGTGTATTCCAGAGGGCACATTTAAAAGAAGGAGATGGAGGTGTGCAGGTAATGCTAATAAGGTTACTGGGATTTCTATGTGAGGTGTGTGGGGGGGGGGGTTGAAGTTGGAAGAGGGTGGCCCAGGATTGGGAGAAATATCGCCTGACATAAGCAGTAGTAGAAAGAGGAGGAGGGAGTAATGTTTGGCTCTATGACATTGTTTTTGTTGAGGCAAGACCCTGGAATATGACGGGCTTAGATTATTGAGTAGGGTGAAGAGAGTATGGGAGCAGGACATAGTAAAGGGAAGTAGAGAGGGGCTGATGTGGATAAAGGGTGATGGAGGGGGAATGGGGCGATAAAAGTGGATGACTAATGCACATACATATAAAAGCATTGAAATGAAGGACATCTTGATGCAATGGGCTAAGTAAAGTACTGAAGGGTAGTAGATGGGTAGAGTTGTTACCTTCTGGTTACCTCTGGCTTATCTCTGGTCTATCTCTGAATTCCACTTAGAAATGCCACTTTGAAATGGCACAGATGCCAAGGCACAGAATGCCTTACACCATGCTACTTATAGTTCTAGTGAGCAACAAACAATATGCCAGGTAGGGAGAGGGGAGGGGTCAGAGGAGAAGGATTCATCACACCAGGGGTCAATTAACAAATTACTGCTAAGAGGAAAGTTTGGGTCAGGATCAGCAGGAGACAGAGACAAGGGCAGGAGGAGAAAAAAAAAAGCATATTTCTAAGGTACAAAGTAGATGGGAGAATATGTTATACCATCAAAATACATTAGGGGCACACAGTCAGCTTGGATACAGTGGAGGTTAGATACGTCACTATGAAGTCTCTTTCCGTACCATCAAAATACATTGGGGGCACACAGTCAGCTTGGATACAGTGGAGGTTAGATACGTCACTATGAAGTCTCTTTCCGTACCATCAAAATACATTAGGGGCACACAGTCAGCTTGGATACAGTGGAGGTTAGATACGTCACTATGAAGTCTCTTTCCGTACCATCAAAATACATTAGGGGCACACAGTCAGCTTGGATACAGTGGAGGTTAGATACGTCACTATGAAGTCTCTAATATCCCTTCACATAGCCACTACTATATTTCCACAACTGCACAATGTTGGCTCCTTCAACAAGGGTTGGCCACATGCAACCGTACATGCTCCATACATGCTCCATACATGTTATTTGTGTGCCACCAGAGAGTAGTGTGTGATGGATGCTGACCATGTGTTTGTTAACATGCTTTTTGATATATGCATATTGTTTACAGATGGCCGAGTATCCCGAGTTTGTGACTCAACTCATTACATTATACCAGGAGCACGAAAGCCTGTGGCGAGTGTCGCTGCCTGCCTATCATGATCAGGCAGTGCGGCGGCGGCCTACGAGCCCCTGGTGGAGCTGTACAATCGGCTCCAACCCCAAAAAATCTGGACAGCGGCGATGGTTGCGGAGAAGATAAAAAGCCTGTGCACCGTGTTTTAGCGCCGCCACAAGAAGTGGATGGAGGCACGGTCCGGGGCTGGAGCTGAGGAGGTCCTAAGGCCCACTCTATGGTACTATGACCTCCTCACCTTCACCCTGGGCCAAGAGGGGCTGCAGGGAACACGGTGCAGCTGGCGTCGTTCGCAACCATCTGTAGGCCCAGGTGAAGACCCTGCCCCATCGCAGGAGGTGGGTAATTGTGTTGGTGTGTTTGACTTACTCCCCATGATTTTTCCACCGATGTGATTTGCAGCATGCATGTCCTCTTCACTCTTGGGCTTCTGCTTCACCTTTGACTTGGCCTGTTGGTTACTATGCCTGTTTTCTTTTGCTTGTTTTTCAAATTGTTTCTCTTGGTTATGATCACTTGACCTAGCAATGTTCAGCCTCAGGTGAGTATACGGCACTAGTGCACTTGTTAGGCTTTTGGTACTCTCAACTCTTCTCCTGTGTGTTTTGGTGATCTGCATGTTGTGCTTTCCGCTATGTTGGGTTCACTATATTTTGTAGCTATTCTGATCAATGATAGTGCTTCTTGTTGCTTATTGTTTTGTTGTTTTTGTTTTTTTTTAGGCCCTTCCGGCGTCTGGCTCCTGTGATGAGGAGTCAGCAGCTGGCGAGGCTCTCCCATCAACATCTGCGGGAGAGCCAGTGCCTGGGACCAGTGGTGGGGGCCCAGCTCTGAGATTCGCCGTCGAAGACCACCAGGCCCACCCAACACGGAGCTGGGTACCTGTGCGAAATGGGTCCTCCTAGATCGAGAGAGGACCCCCAGCTCTGGTTTTGGGTACGTCGCCAGCGAAATGCTGGCCCGCATGGAGCCAGAGCAGCGGAACATAGCAGAGCGGGCCATGTTTCGTGTCCTGGAGGTGGGTGTGGATGTATCCCTGCGATGGGGGGCCTCGTGGACGCTCCCCTGGAAGATCACACCAGGGCCCATTGCGCCCCCCAGACGCATGGTGAGGAGGACACAAGCTCGGGATACTCCACCTCCCCCCAGAAGATCCACCGCAGAGCTGTGCCCTCCCAGGGCCGACGGATATATGAAGAGGAGGAGGGGGAGGCCCCATTGTCTGATCCAGCAGAGGATGATGAACTTAGAGAAAACTACTAGCCAATGCACAAACTTGGCCCAAATGTGAATGTGCTGACATTTTTTGGGATCGTGATGCCCTTTTATAATTTGTGTTGTTATTTCAATTTTCACCTTTAAAAATTAATAACCAAGAAAATAAACTTCAAACATTAACAAATCTAAAAAGATGTGTCAGACACCTGTGTGTGTGTTTGTGTGTGTGTGTGTGTGTGTTGGGTTATGTTGGTTTCATATTCCCCAATTTAAATGAAGAGTGTGGCCCATGGAGACAGAAATGGTACACTATGTGTACAAGTTTATTTACTCACGCCATATAGGTGTTGGCCCAACGTGGCACAGTGTACTTGGTCACGATGATTATGAAAACATGTAACCTGTGTTTTAAGAACAGAAGAGCCAAGTGGTTTATGGCCATATTTTTAATCCAAAACTACATGTGGAAAAGACATTGCCATCACAAACCACAAGGCTGCTTGACCTTACAAGTAGCCAATAGACACTACACACGGTCCGAATGTGGGACACTATAAGAAAAAAGGCCCACGTGGCCTGAAAACAAAAAAAGGTGACAACAGGGCAAATGGGGTAAAGAACAAGGTCCAACATGGACAAAAAGCAGTTTTTGGGTATGGCCCCATTATTGGGGTTGGGTGGAGGGATTACGGCCCATGCGGCTCTGTGCTCGCTGTAGGGCGGAAATCATGGCACCCAGGCAGGCAAGTTTTTGCTGCCCTCGGTATGTGCTGCTGGGCCTCTTGGTGTGCAAGCAGATCAGAAACAGTTGGTACACCTGTAGGGAAATAAAAGGATCTTAGTGATGTACCAGTTTATGTGAATGTGTTTATTTGTGTGTAATGTAAGTGAAGATACGTACGCTCATCATCACCATCCCATGTAGCATCAGAAGGAGATGGCGATGTGCTGATAGCCCAGCCGGCCGCACGTGCTCCATCTCCTTCTGCAAAACATTGAAAGGAATGATAAACAATACATAACCAAAAATACTAATATTTCAAACACACACCAGTTATTACATTGTTCATGGTGTATGCGTTAGCAGACACTTACCACCATATGCCGAACCTTGAGCCGCCATCTGAGGGGGTGGGGAGGACATCAGACTCTCTCCGCTGTCTGGCCCAGGGGATGGTGGTGTCCCAGGTGGTGCTGGGCTGGGTGCTGCCTCTGGCCCAGGGGATGGTGGTGTCCCGGGAGGTGCTGGGCTGGGTGAGGCCTCTGGACCAGGGGATGGTGGTGTCACGGGTGGTGCTGGGCTGAGTGGGGCCTCAGGACCAGGTGGTGGTGAGGGGGGGACGAGTGTTGAGGCTCCCCAGACCCTGCATCCTCCTCATCTGTAAGATCAAGCAGGAGGACCCAGCTATTAAACCAAAGGGACACAACATGGCTCGGCCACCTAGTGTGTTTGGCAATGTCCTGACAGAGTGAATGTTAGGCAGCATTGTTGTTTCGGGTCCACTAGGGGTTTGAACAGGAGTGCAACAACAGTGGACAAATATGTTGATTCCCAAAGAAAACTTGGCTTAGCATGTTAGCTGGTTTAATTCAAATATGTAGCTCAGGAAGTAAAACACAGGTGTTTGCACCATGTCTGCCAACACATACCATACATATTGTATTCCATGTGGGATATTGTGTATTTTGTGTAGCTAAATTTTATGTCTCAGAGGCTCAACATATGTGTGCAAAGGTGTTATATGTGTGTTGACCATGCCATTGATATGTAGTGGTAACATTAACCCTCAACACACACCTGTTTTTGCAAACACACAGGTTAAGGGACACTCAAGCCATGAACATTTGTATGCCAAATGAGTTTGTCGGACACAAACATGTTGCAGTGTAGGCAACATGCAGAGGCACATTGGTGACAACTTAACATGGTGGTTTGTGCCATATTATGTGGCATATCACAATCCAACATGATGTGAGTGTATTGTTTAGTATATGTAGGTTGCAATGTGTGTGTTTACCCTTGTCACATACTCACCACGCAGCCTGGCAATCCTAGCCCGCAGATCTATAATGCGCCCTGGGCACTTGTGCTTGAGGTCTGTAATTTTTTTCTGGATTTGTTTGGAGGTCCTCTCCACCCCCAGTTTGTTCAGCAGTGCCCGCTGTATCCTTCGCAGGATGCTGCGTTTTCGGAGCCATGGGTGCTGGTGATGGTGGTGACACCAGTTAGTCATAGCAGTCTGCGTGACCTATGAGGAGCAGTAGCTCCGCCAGACACCATGTTGGTGCGCACTGTGCGGCGGCCATGACTGTGCTGGCATGTGCAGGGGAGGTCCAGGCACCTGGCAGGCCAAGCGAAACTAATGTCATGACATCATGACGCACACTAGCGCTGCCAAACAACATTGTGTACACTAACAAGCCAGGCGGGCGCGGAGCGGGAGTCGCGTAGTAAAGACAACAGCGTCACCTAATTTGCGAAACAGAGCAGTGCGTGGCCTATGACACCCATATGCGATGTGTCCGTCAATTAATGAACTGTAATGTGTGCCAAGATAATGTACACAGTACATCATCCGACCAACATAACAACATTATCTTGCGCTATTTAATGGCCGCCTAATTGGACTTATGTAGTGTATTGTTTTGTAGGTGCAGATGCGTGTGGTGCTGAAGTGACAGCTCAGCAAAGATGGCGCCCTTTGCAGGGACAGCCAATGGTAACACAGTAGCCACCACCAATCATCATTGACGGGGCGCGGTGTCCAGCACGCTGTGGCATGCTTCCGGGAAATCAGTAGGCGACACAGATTCCATCCCTCTTGCCCGTTCACACGCCAAAACCAGGGCAATTCACCTTCAGGGTTGCCTCTGGTTTTTGAACAATGCTCTGAAATCACAACCGGGAGCAAGTTTAAAAATCACCATCGGGTTCCACAATTTCATAGCAATCTCAGGGCAACGGTGACGGAAATCTGGATTGCCTCTCAGTTTCTACACCATATTTGCGGCGTGTAAAGGTACCTTTAGGTAGGCAAGTACCAGGTGCATCTCTCTGGACCCCAGGACTCCCTCCTTTGGAACGCACAGTAGAAATAACCACCCTTCCCCTGCTGCCCCTCTTCCTAGGACGACGCCCAGAGGCACCAAGATTCGGGAGCGTGGCATGCACTCCACCCCCACCCCCAGGCGAACGCCTAATCTACTTGAGCGAAGAAGTTGGGGGAGCCGTCACCAGCACAGCAGAGATTGAAGTACCCTGGCAAGTACACTCACAGGTAGAACCCCCGCGAACCACCTCCCGGGCCTGCCAGTCAATTACCGGATTGTGTTTTCTCAGCCAAGGGAGACCCAAGACAATGGGGTTTGCTAAATTCTCTAAAATGTAAAAAGAGTCTAACTCCTGGTGATGAGTTCGAACGCTCAAGTTCACATTATGCACCACTTGGCTGAGCGGAACTGAGTCAATGGCGGAGACAGGAATGGGTCTTGCTAAGGCGCTACAGACGACCAATGTCCGGCACCCAACAGAAACAGGTTTCCCAGCCGGTCAAATGTAACGCTTGAGCAAGGGAACATCCGACTACTGTGTGTGAGCATGACGCACAGACCACCAATATCCGGCACCCAACAGAACCAGGTTTCCCAGCCGGTCACCAACACCGGCACGAGCCCAGTCACCACCTGCGTATCTGTCAACAGAACTGGTGTCCCAGCCAGTGTGAGTTCATCACCAACAGCAACCGGTCTCCCAGACTGGTACCAGCAGCCCAGACACACCCTGCTTAGGTAACACCAGCACTGGGTTCCCAGCCAGCAGATAACTCTATCAGCAGCATCTGACAGAGGAGAGGGAAGGCTATTTAAAGCCTGGGGGAGGGGATTCCAGGTGAGTCACACATCAACCCCTCAACCAGCAGCTCAACATAATAGTGAATGCAGCTCTGGAGAACAACACAAGAGGCAAAGACCTTCAGATCAATACTACATGTAGCTCTTCAAGACAAACATACACAGCAGCATCTAGTAATGTCAGTGCCATTTAAGCATGTGACACTTGGATGGTTTTGCTCCCTGCAGGTGGAGCGCAGTCTCCAGGGCAGCAGGATGGAGGAGTCAGTTCATACCTTGGCAGTTGTTCACTAGGTCATCAGCACCCCGGCTGGGGTCTCATGCGGCCTCTGCGGCCGGTGATCACTGCTAAAGAAAGTCTCACACACCACAGCTGGAATTCTGTTACTTTTACTCAGTTGTTTCAGCATGGCCGCCAGGTACTTCTCTTGCCAACCTCCGGTTCAGCGTTGTTTCCAGAATCAGGACAGTGCAGTCAAGCCTCTGTTAGTGTTTTCCTTCTCTCTTACTAGGTGTTTCTGTCTCTGGTGGTCCCTCAGTGCTACAAGTTCCTCTTCTGGGGCGAGCGTGACACCGTTCTGCCCCACAGGCTCTCAGCGCCTCTGCACACAGAGCTCGGGTACCGACAGCCAAGGGGGCTCATTTGTACACCTTCTGGATACTACTCCCTAGTTAGGCCGCCTTCTCCAAGTTGTGTCGGGTGTTTGGCCACAGCTCCCATTAGGAACTTGGGGCCTCCGGTTCAACGGTTCGGGTCTACAGCATCCACACCATGTTCAGAGCCAGTTCCCTGTGTCATCCACCAGCCCCTCTGTCTCGCCAGATATGGGCGTACGGGGATCTACATCTCGTTCCGTACCCCAAGGGCTCCTTTCTTCTTCCACACTTGTCGGTATTTCCCTCCCGGGGCGAGCGTGGTCGCGCTCCAGCCCACGGCAGTCGACACCACACCGCTACTTCACTCCCGACTTACACTCCTTTCTCCTTCTCACGACTAACTAACTCCACACTTCCTGCACTTCTCATTTTTCCTCACGGCTTCGCTTGGGTCCTCCCATCGTCCCAGGGTCCGAAAGCCCCCGTCACACCTGGTGACGGGGCTGGGGATGTCGGCGGCGACTGGCGGGTGCACGCACGTTTTTGGCGCCCCGCCAGCGTCGCTGTCCCCCATTTACACGGGGCGACATCTCCGGCCCCGCGCCGGCGAGCTATCAGGCGGCATCGCCGCTGGAGTGTCTGGAAACCCCAGCGGCGATGCAGGACAATGGGAGCCTATGGCACCGCCGACATTGCCCCTATGTAATAGGCGACGATTTTGCCCGTGTAACGGGGGCTTAAGTGTTGTGTGTGTGTGTGTGTGAAACTCAACTGCGCCATCCAAGTACCTAGAGACCAGAGGCACAACTATCCCTCTAATGGAGGAGTGCAGTACCTTTGGTGGCAACCTACCCAAAGGGGCGCCACATTATGCAAGATAGGGAGTACCCCAACCCTTCCATTCTGAGCCAGGAACATAAGATGCTGTCAGCTGCATTGTGTCTATATTGGACTCTTGCCTGTCTTAATCCTGCATCCATGATATTTATACTAGATCAGGTTTTAAATCAGTTAGATAGAGACTGTTCTGATATAGGTCACCTTGGCGTTGGTAGAATGACTTTGTACATTTTTTGCAAAAAACATATTAATTAAGTACCCTGTTTTTTACACTGTTTCTTACTACCTATTATAGCAGAGTACTTGTTCCTCACGACCTCTTCTTAGTTTGTTGCTTTTTGCGTTGCGCAGTATTTTTTCCATGTCTTTCTCTGCATCGCTTGCTGATTTGTAGATGAGGTTATCACCGTCATTTTGGAAAATTCTCACTGTCGCAGGGTATTGCAGTGCAAAACTTTTCTTTGCTTGATAGAGTGCCGTACATATTTTACTAAAGGCTCGCCTGCGTTTTGCCACCTCCGCAGAATATACTTCAAATAATAGGACCTCAAAGTCACTACCTGGGGACATCTTCTATATGCTGTCATTATGTCAAACTTATCATTATAGTCCAGGAATTTCATGATTACTTTACGTAGTCTGGATGTCGAGTCATCAGATCCTTAATTGTGAGATCATAGATCTGGCACAACTCTGTGAACCCTTTCGACCCTACAACCATGATTAATTCCCAGGGCCATTGGTAGGTCTCTAACGCAAAGTCTTTGTAGTTCAGCTGCAGGGACTGACTCCAGGAACCCCGCTAGCCTTAGGTTGTTGTGCTTTGACCTGTTTTCCAAGTCCTCGACCTTCTCAGACAGACGGTTTGTTTCTGCAGTTGTCTCTTTCAGATGTGAGCAGAGCTCTCTGTTAGCACCCTCCAGTTGCGAGACCCTCTACTCCAGCTCCACTATCTGTTCTTTACGTTTGCTAATTTCATCTTGGAGATACTGGAGGGTCTTCTTGATAGTCTGCTCCAGGTTCTTTTGGATGTCTGGCATGATGCTACTTGCCACGTTAGCCGCCAGTTTGTTAAAGTCTATTGATATCAATCTTGAAGGGTCTTTCCTCCTACATTTAGGTCTTGAATGTACTCCTCATTTAGAGTTTTCTGTTGTGAGTTTGTTCCAGGAGTATCCTCTCAACCAGAGCTTGGGTCCCCGATGCCCTCTTCCACTCTGTGGTTTCCACTGCTTGTTTGCCGAGGGCCCTCAGGCTTTTGTGAGCTGTTTAACACGTAGCGATCTATTTGCTGAAGTGGTGACGTAGATGAAGTCAGCGTTAGGTCCCTCTGTCCCTGCCGTTTGGTCTTTCTCCTGAGATTATCAGTTCTTATGTTCCTTGGCAGCTATGGAAATACGTTGTGCTGCAGTACACAGTAGGCACTTGCAGTTAGTTATTTGTGTGCTTATTCTTTTTGTCCACTAGGTGGCAGCAGTGCTTTTCCATGTCTCAATTCACTATGGCGACCACCAGATGTCACCGGTTTTCCTTTTGAGCTGGCACCAAGAGAAATGACCAGTGTATGTGCTTAAACCCCTCCCTAGGGCTCTGTGTGCTTGAGAGACTGTTTTCTCTCTGCTTAGTCTGATCTCAGCCACTCTGTCATGTATTGACTGCCTTGCAGTCTAGAAGTACTGCTGCTGTGGTTTAAATTAAGCCTTTTTTTTTTCTCTCCTTTGCAGTTTGCAGCTCTACAAGTGAGCTTGCTGCAGGTGTGTGTGATGGATATGACTCATGCTTAGGTGAGCTGAGGGGTGTGTCTAGGCTGGCTGCTCCCCACCCCTCAGCCATAAATGAGTCAGCCCACATCCACCTGATGTCGCTGATTCAGTTCACTTCTGGACTGTGACCTGTTGTGAGCGGATGCTGATCCAGAGCTGCTGCCTTACTCTCCACTGGAAGTTGTTGGGTTCCGTGGTCCGTGAGTAGAGGTAGGGGCTTATGCCTAGGGCTTCTCAGGAGTTAGGACTTAGGCTGGTGGCTCGGACCTCCTGACCTTTAGAGGTACTTCCGAGATCAGGGTGAGTCAGGGACCCCAGTATCAGGGCCAGAGCAGGCTCCCCTGACTCCCTATGCCCAGTTCCCTCCTACTTCTGGGCACCCCGGTTCCCCCAGCATGACATAATCAGCGACCCACTATTTTTTCCCCGAAGCTGCTATGTCAACCTGAGCTTTTGCGCACCTGGTGGAGGAACTCTCTCAGGAGGTTTCTACCCTGCAAAACCATATGGCGCATCAGCTTCAAGAAGTGGTTGAGTATCTGACTGTGGTTCACATGCTGGCTGTACCAGAACCCAATATCTCCCTTCCTGACTGATTTTCAGGGGAAAGAGATACATGTTTTTCTTTTTAGAGAAGCCTGCAAATTATATTTCAGGCTGTATCCTCGTTCTTCGCGGAGCGAGGAACAGCATGTGGGGATTATACTCTCCCTTCTTAAGGGGGATCCCCAGGCCTGGGCCTTCTCTCTGCCGACCAATTCTCCATCTATGCGGTTGGTGGACAAGTTTTTTGCAGCGCTTGCCCTGGTGTATGGCGACCCTGATGCTGTCTCCCTTGCTGAGTCTAAACTACAGAAGCTCAGGTGGAAGCATGACCGGTTGAAGAGTATTGCTCTGAGTTCAGGAGGTGGGCCACTGACACTCGATGGAATGACCCTGCTTTGAGGAGTCAGTTCTGTCTGGAGTTGTCAGATCAATTACAGGACACCATAACTCAGTACGCTGCTTCGGAGACGCTGGAGGCTGCAATGGCGCTTGCTATGAGGTTGGACAGATGCCTAAGAGAGAGACCGGATCTGACCCTGCCCCCAGTGACCATCCCTGCTGTGGAGGTTACATGTGTGGGTTCTGATGTTCCTAAGCAGTTGGGGACTGCGGAGTCTTGTACTAACCCATCTGCAGGTCATCAGGTTGGGCGGTCTTGTTTCTTTTGCGGTCAACCTGATCACTTCATTAGGGTCTGTCCATACCGTGCTAACCCTGCTTCTCAGCTGCAGACGTCCCATGGGGATAAGTGCAGGAGTGCTGCTGTGTCTGCCGTGTTGGTCAGGCCTGCTCCTATGTCTCCATCGGTGGTGGTTAATCACGCACCGAAGGATAGGAGTAAAACTCTGCCGGCACCTCAGATTGATGCTGGGCTCAGGGGTTATCCGGAGAAGCGTGTTAGGGGAAAGGTGGTTACCGCCACTAAGCCCTTGGTAAGAATGGTCCCCGAAACGAAACCAGGAACCATCTTTGCCATTTGCCCCCCTGAGAGTGAACCTTCGGTCTGTGACCGCGTGAATGGCAATAAACGTTCAGGTCCAGACCTGAGTGTGGATGACTATGTGTGGGTGCTGTCAAAACATGTAAGGTGGAAGTGTGCAGCTGGTGCTCCTACTACTGGAGTAATTGGTCCGTTTAAAATTGCGGCCATTTGCAACCCCATGTTGTTCCAGCTAACCATCCCCCCAGTGCTTGGTACTCGTAATATCTTCCATAGGTCGTCGCTCAGGAGGTTCAGACCATTGTCGGACATGTTCGGTTTGGAATCTGAAGGCCTCTCATGAAGGTAGGGTACTGTCACATATTGACTGTAGAAGTACTGCTGCTGTGGTTTAAATGAAGCCTTTTATTTTCTCTACTTTGCAGTGTGCAGCTCTACAGGTTGCTGCAGGTGTGTGTGATGGATAGGACTCATGCTTAGGTGAGCTGAGGGGCATGTCTGGGCTGGCTGCTCCCTACTCCTCAGCCATAAATGGGTCAGCCCACGTCCACCTGATGTCGCTGATTCAGTTCACTTCTGGACTGTGACTTGTTGTGAGCGGATGCTGATCCAGAGCTGCTGCCTTACTCTCCATTTTAAGTTGTTGGGTTCCGTGGTCCATGAGTGGATGTAGGGGCTTATGCCTAGGGCTTCTCAAGAGTTAAGGACTTAGGCTGGTGGCTCGGACCTCCTCACCTTTAGAGGTACCTCCAAGATCAGAGCGAGTCAGGAACCCATTATCAGGGCCAGAGCAGGCTCCCCTGACTCCCTACGCCCAGTTCCCTCCTACTTCTGGGTCCCCCGCCCCCCCCCCCAGCGTGACACCCACTTTTAGGGGCCCCTTCACAGGCCTCTTTACACATGTTACCGGGACTGGAGAAAAGGAAAGACGTCCTGGAGAATCTGCCCTGACCTCTGATAAGTAGATCCCTCCGATGTTTCCATGGGGGGAAGGGAGGTTGTATGTGCGACTTGTAGGATTATACATTTTGTCACAGTGGATTTTTCCCCTTGTGAATAGCAGCCAGTGCAGGCCTTGGGTGCACACATGGGCAGCAGGCCACAGGACCCTCCAGGTCTCATAAATTATCAAGGATTGAAGTGACCGACCTTTATAAATGGTGTGGAGTGGAAGCTGGTGGTAGCCTACCTTTCTCTTGTGTTGGGGTGGTGAATGTTTGCAGAATTGTCAGTAGGATTCTTGTGGTGTGAGAGCTGCTGCTCCGTAGGTGTTATCACATCCCAGCTCAGACAGGAAGCCTGTTGTAAATTTTCATTAGTTTCTTGTTAAGCAAGAGAGGAAGTTCCCCAACCCTTCCATTCTGAGCCAGGCACATAATGTGCTGTCTGCTGCACTGTGTCCATATTGGATTCTGGTCTATCTTCATCCTGCATCCATGAGGTATATTAATACAGGATCAGGCTTTAAATTAGTTAGATAGGGATCATTCTGATATGGGTCCCTTTGGCGTTGGTAGAACGGTTTCATACATTTTTTGCAAAAAACGTATTAACTAAGTACCCTGTTTTTGACACTGTTTTTACTAGCACTTGCTTTTTATAATTACCGTATATACTCGTGTATAAGCCGACCCGTGTATAAGCCAACCCCATACTTTTGCCCCCAAAACCTGGGAAAACCTATTGACTCGTGTATAAGCCGAGGGTGGACCTCAGCACAGGTATACAGCCCCCAGCAGTGTGGTATACAGGCCCCCCCAGTGGTATATACAGGCCCCAGCAGTGTTACAGCAGCAGCCCCAGTGGTATACACAGCAGCAGCCCCAGGGGTATACACAGCAGCAGCCCCAGGGGTATACACAGCAGCAGCCCCAGGAGTATACATAGCAGCAGCCCCAGGGGTATACACGGCAGCAGCCCCAGGGGTATACACGGCAGCAGCCCCAGGGGTATACACAGCAGCAGCCCCAGGGGTATACACAGCAGCAGCCCCAGGAGTATACATAGCAGCAGCCCCAGGAGTATACACAGCAGCAGCCCCAGGAGTATACACAGCAGCAGCCCCAGGAGTATACACAGCAGCAGCCCCAGGGGTATACACAGCAGCAGCCCCAGGGGTATACACAGCAGCAGCCCCAGGGGTATACACAGCAGCAGCCCCAGGAGAATACATAGCAGCAGCCCCAGGAGTATACACAGCAGCAGCCCCAGGGGTATACATAGCTGCAGCCCCAGGGGTATACATGGCAGCAGCCCCAGGGGTATACATGGCAGCAGCCCCAGGGGTATACATGGCAGCAGCCCCAGGGGTATACTTGGCAGCAGCCCCAGGGGTATACATGGCAGCAGCCCCAGGGGTATACATGGCAGCAGCCCCAGGGGTATACATGGCAGCAGCCCCAGGGGTATACATGGCAGCAGCCCCAGGGGTATACATGGCAGCAGCCCCAGGGGTATACTTGGCAGCAGCCCCAGGGGTATACATGGCAGCAGCCGCAGCGATATACCGGCCGCCCGCCCGCCACCATGAGTATACATGCGCCCCCCTCCCTATCAGTATCCAGGGCCCCCCCTTGCAGCCCACACCTGTAAAGGAAGATCCTTATACTTACACCTGCGCCCGCCGCCGTCCCCGCTCTGCACCGCGCTCCTCCATCTTCTTCCGTCTTCCTCCTCGGTCGCACAGGCAATGACTCGCACAGGCTGACGTCATTGCCTGTGCGACCGAGGAGGAAGACGGAAGAAGATGGAGGAGCGCGGTGCAGAGCGGGGCCGGCGGCGGGCGCAGGTGTAAGTATAAGGATCTTCCTTTACAGGTGTGGCCTGCAAGGGGGGGCCCTGGATATTGATGGGGGGGGGGGCGCATGTATACTCGTGATGGCGGGCGGGCGGTTTGGCGGCACTTGCGTTGGTGTACTCGCGTATAAGCCGAGGGGGTACTTTTCAGCCCAATTTTTGGGCTGAAAAACTCGGCTTATACGCGAGTATATACGGTACCTATTATAGCAGAGTACTTCTACACGCTTGTTTTACTGTTTTTTCCGTGGTCTAGTTATTCGGTGGTGTGAACACGGTCCTACAGACCTGTTCACTTTGTGCTTTTGCTCAGTTAAGTTTTCATTTAGTCTCCTGTTATGCAAGATAGGAAGTGCTCCATCCTTTCCATTCGGAGCCAGGCACATAAGGTGCTGTCTGCTGCACTGTGTCCATATTGGACTCTGAACTGTAAAAAGATGAGAGAAAGCGCAATAGGGTTTTATCTTTAGAACAATTATGCTGTGTAAACAATTGTCACTGCTCACCTGGGAAGGTTGTGTCACCCACAACAGGTGTGAAGGTATACAATGGCTACCACAGGATTCTCACTCCACTTGCAATAGTGGTGGTCAAAGACAAAACAAAAGAACCGGGCTGTGCTTCCTGGATCCACGCTGCTCACATGATGAGATAGATTGGAGTACACAATAAGCGTGCAATGATGGCTTTTATTATTACCTATTATAGCAGAGTACTTCTACACGTTTATTATACTGTTTTTTCCATGGTCTAGTTATTCAGTGGTGTGAACACGGTCCTACAGACCTGTTCACATTGTACTTTGGCTCAGTTGTAAGTTTTCATTAGTTTCTTGTTATGCAAGATAGAAAGTGCCCCACCCCTTCCATTCTGAGCCAGGCACATAATGTGCTGCCTGCTCCACTGTGTCCATATTGGACTCTGGCCCGTCTTTATCCTGCATTCAATCAGGTTTTAAATTAGTTAGATAGGAACCGTTCTGATATGGGCGTTGGTACAACGGCTTGATACATTTTTTGCAAAAAACATACCCTGTTTTTGACACTGTTTTTTACTAGCACTTGCTTTTTATTATTACCTATTATAGCAGAGTACTTCTACACGTTAGTTATACTGTTTTTTCTGTGGTCTAGTTATTTGGTGGTGTGAACCTAGTCCTACAAACCTGTTCACTTTGTGCTTTGGTTCAGTTAGGTTTTCATTTAGTCTCTTGTTATGTAAGTTTGGGAGTGCTCCACCCCCTCCATTCTAAGCCAGGCACATAAGGTGCTGTCAGCTGCACTGTGTCCATATTGGACTCTTGTCTGTCTTCATTCTGCATCCATAAGGTATATCAGGGGCGGACCGTCACCCCCGGGGGCGCTGGTGCAGGTGAGGACCCGGGGGGGCGGGGCTTGCTACCTGCCGTCAGCGCGGAGGGGGGGGGGTGTTTCTGCTGGGAGCGCCGCGCTCTCCTACCTCGTGCTGCTGGGAGAGCCGCGCTGCTGCTGAGAGAGCCGCGCTGCTGCTGGGAGGGCCGCGCTGCTGCTGAGAGAGCCGCGCTGCTGCTGGGAGAGCCGCGCTGCTGCTGGGAGAGCCGCGCTCTCCTACTTTGTGCTGCTGGGAGAGCCGCTCCGGATGCTTGTAGGAGCCGGAGGGGAGGGGGCGGGATCAGGCAAGGGAAGCAGGAAGCTCTCTGCTTCCCTTGCCTGATCCTCCTCTCCTTTGATGGCGACTTGCGGGGGTCGGCTGGGGGCCCTCTCCAGTCTTGAAGGGGCCCCCTAGACGGTCGGGGCCCTGGTGCAGCTGCACCAGCTGCAACACGGTAGTTCCGCCCCTGAGGTATATTTATACAGAATCAGGTTTCAAATTAGTTAGATAGGGACCGTTCTGATATGGGTCACCTTGCCCTTGGTACAACGGCTTTGTACATTTTTTGCAAAAAACATATTAACTAAGTACCCTATTTTTTACACTGTTTTTACTAGCACTTGCTTTTTATAATTACCTATTATAGCAGAGTACTTCTACACGCTTGTTTTCCTGTTTTTTCCGTGGTCTAGTTATTCGGTGGTGTGAACACGGTCCTACAGACCTGTTCTCTTTGTGCTTTTGCTCAGTTAAGTTTTCATTTAGTCTCTTGTTATGCAAGATAGGAAGTGCTCCATCCTTTCCATTCGGAGCCAGGCACATAAGGTGCTGTCTGCTGCACTGTGTCCATATTGGACTCTGAACTGTAAAAAGATGAGAGAAAGCGCAATAGGGTTTTATCTTTACAACAATTATGCTGTGTAAACGATTGTCACTACTCACCTTGGATGGTAGTGTCACCCATAACCGGTGTGAAGGTATACAATGGGTGCCGCAGGATTCGCACTCCACTTGCAATAGTGGTAGTTAAAGACAAAACAAAAGAACTGGACTGTGCTTCCTGGATCCACGCTGCTCACACGATGAGATAGATTGGAGTACACAATGATCGTGCAATGATGGCTTTTATTGCAATTCTTCCGACGCGTTTCAGAGTTACACCCAACAAGATGTTGGCTCCCTGAGGTAGGAGTTGAGTTTAACTATGAAACGCGTCAGCAGAATTGCAATAAAAGCCATCATTGTGCGCTCATTGTGTTCTCCAATCTATATAATTGTGTGAGCAGCGCAGATCCAGGAAGCACAGTCTGGTTCTTTTGATTTTTTATATTGGACTCTGGCCCGTCTTCATCCTGCATCCATGAGGTATACTTATACAGGATCAGGTTTTAAATTAGTTAGATAGGGACCGTTCTGATATGGGTCACCTTGGCATTGGTAGAATGGCTTTGTACATTTTGTGCAAAAAACATATTAACTGAATACCCTGTTTTTACACAGTTTTTCACTAGCACTAGCTTTTTATTATTACCTATTATAGCAGAGTACTTCTACACATTTGTTATTCTGTTTTTTTCATGGTCTAGTTATTTGGTGGTGTGAACACGGTCCTACAGACCCGTTCACATTGTGCTTTGGCTCAGTTGTAAGTTTTCATTAGTTTCTTGTTATGTAAGATAGGAATTGCCACACTTCTTCCATTCTGAGTCAGGCACATAAGGTGCTGTCTGCTGCTACATTGTCTATATTGGACTCTGGCCTGTCTACATCTTGTGGGACACAGAGCTGGCAGCTGCAGTATAGAGAGGATCGGCTCCACCGGCTCTGTGCCCCACTCTGTGGTACAGAAGGTATAGAGGAGGAGTATCTGCAGGGCACAGAGACCCAGGCTGCAGACCTCGGCTCCACTGACAACGGCCACAGGGTGAGTGCACACACATGCAGCGGTTTCCTCCTGCACTGACAATGTACTGAATCTCCTTCACAGCTGCGGATTCAGCACAGTGTGTCAGTGGAGCAACATTCCACTGTGTACAATGGGGTGGGTGGAGGCATTAGGGGCTGGGGAGGGCCTGTAGCAGTCTGAGGGTGACCAAGCATACTAACACTGTGGGAGGGCGCGTGTTTGTTGGAGTCTGGGCATAACGCCCAGTTCTGCATTTCCATGAAAGCTCGAACAGAAACATGGCCCTGGGTCATTCTCCGGCTGCCCCAAATAGGTGATATCTGAGTAACTATGCAAAATGTTGACTGGATGTTTATTACAAACTGTCAACATTTTGCAGCCTGGATACACATAAAAATTATCCAAAAAGCCTGCACAAACCCTTTAATTTAGAAAAGGGTATCAAGGATAAGAAAAACACCCTGCTTTAAAAAAAAATTTATACAGTGCGTTGTGAAAGTATTTGGCCCACTTGAACCTTTTCAACCTTTTGCCACATTTCAGGCTTCAAACATAAAGATATGAATTCTAATTTTTTTGTGAAGAATCAACAACAAGTGGGACACAATCGTGAAGTGGAATGAAATTTATTGCATATTTTAAACTTTTTTAACAAATAAAAAACTGAAAAGTGGGGCGTGCAATATTATTCGCCCTCTTTATTTCAGTGCAGCAAACTCACTCCAGACGTTCAGTGAGGATCTCTGAATGATCCAATGTTGTCCTAAATGACTGGTAATGATAAATAGATTCCACCTGTGTGTAATGAAGTCTCCGTATAAATGCACCTGCTCTGTGATAGTCTCAGGGTTCTGTTTCAAGTGCAGAAAGCATCATGAAGACCAAGGAACACACCAGGCAGGTCCAAGATACAGTTGTGGCAAAGTTTAAAGCCAGATTTGGATACAAAAAGATTTCCCAAGATTTAAACATCTCAAGGAGCACTGTGCTAGCAATTATATTGAAATGGAAGGAGTATCAGACCACTGCAAATCTACCAAGACCCAGCCGTCCCTCTAAACTTTCATCTCGAAAAAGGAGAAGACTGATCAGAGATGCAGCCAAAAGGCCCATGATCACTCTGGATGAACTGCAGAGATCTACAGCGGAGGTGGGAGAGTCTGTCCATAGGACAACAATCAATCGTACACTGCACAAATTTAACCTTTATGGAAGAGTGGCAAAAAGAAAGCCATTTCTCAAAGATATCCATAAAAGGTCTCATTTGAAGTTTGCCACAAGCCACCTAGGATATACACCAAACATGTGGAATAAGGTGCTCTGGTCAGATGAAACCAACATCAAATTTTTTGGCCACACTGCAAAACGATATGTTTGGCGTAAAAGCAACACAGCTCATCACCCTCAAAACACCATCCCCACTGTCAAACATGGTGGTGGCAGCATCATGGTTTGGGCCTGCTTTTCTTTAGCAGGGACAGGGAAGATGGTTAAAATTGATGGGAAGATGGACAGAGCCAAATGCAGGACCATTCTGGAAGAAAACCTGATGGAGTCTGCAAAAGAGCTGAGACTGGGACAGAGATTTATCTTCCAACAAGACAATGATCCCAAACATAAAGTAGAATCTACAATGGAATGGTTCAAAAATAAACATATCCAGGTGTTTGAATGGCCAAGTCAAAGTCCAGACCTGAATCCAATCGAGAATCTGTGGAAAGAGCGGAAAACGCTCTCCATCCAACTCTCAATGTGCAAAACTGATAGAGACATACCCCAAGCGACTTGCAGCTGTAATCGCAGCAAAAGGTGGCGCAACAAAGTATTAACTTAAGGGGGCTGAATAATATTGCACACCCCACTTTTCAGTTTTTTATTTGTGAAAAAAGTTTAAAATATGCAATAAATTTTGTTCCACTTCACAATTGTATCCCACTAGTTATTGATTCTTCACAAAAAAATTAGAATTTATATCCTTATGTTTGAAGCCTGAAATGTGGCGAAAGGTTTAAGGGGGCCGAACACTTTCACAAGGCACTGTGTGTGTGTGTGTGTGTGTATATATTATATATATATATATATATATATACAGCTCTGCCAAAAATTAAGAGACCACTGCACAGTTTTCTAAAAGCAACCATCTCTACATGTCTGACAGCCATTGTGTGGCGCCCCTGTGGGTATGCGCCACAGAGTGGTATTGCATTTAATATCTATATGTAATATTATTGTAAGTTGCTAGGTTAGGATTTAAACCTTATGGAGTCTATTTTTAGCACTCACTTAGGACCGCACCACTTAGAGTAGGGGGAACTGTAATATAGTAGGTTCCACAGGTGGGGGCGGAGCTTAGGAGAGAACTATAGTGACAGTTGACAGTTTTACCTCAGACGGCGTTGGGAAGGCAGACAGAATGGTCAGGCCTGGCAGCCCAGCTGAGTGGAGGGTACCCCATCTTTATGAGGGGGCCCAGGACAGATGGCAACGGACCAGGACTGGTAGGAGCCAGCTGGTCATGTTGAGGGGACACCGGTGACACGGACGACCGAGGCAGCCAGGAGTTCAGCCCTGACTGCAAAACCGACGAGCTGCAGGCCCAACAGAAACGGGTTGCTGACAACACCACAAAGGTACCTCTCCCCTCAGGACTGAAAACCGGTTCAGGACACTAGGAGAAATAAAAAGGGACAGACATTTACGGCGGTGCTGGAAGGGAACCTTTTAGTCTCGGGTTGCCCTGTCCAGACCGGGTAGTGGACAGACCTTATCTCCTAGAAACAGACCGTAGGACTGGCGGGGGAGCTCTTCAAAGGTGGGAAAGACTGAAAGATCTAGAGAAAGTAGAAACCCTGAAAGACAGAGAGAGAACATCTAAAGACTCCTTAAGAGAAATCCTGAGTTGGTAACAACACCCTAAAACCAAACTGTACCGTGTATTGTTATGCCATCAGCCGGTACCGAGTAAAGCAAAGTTAAACTGGAAATGGTTTCTGTTATTCTTCCTGCCGCAGCTCAAAGGACTTAACATCATCAACATCAACAGCAGAGGGGTAAGAACTGCACCACATTTCCATCACTGTCCTCCCTCACCGTCTCACCATCATAGCTGCCCTGAGGTAAAGCTCCACCTGTGGGGAGCTGTACCACACACTGCTGCCCCCTCCATCACCTCAGCGGCCGGCTGGCAGAGCCGGTACCACCTTACCAGACTCTACAGGTGGCATCACGTTCCCCTGTAAATAACCCTTTCATCCCCACCGTTTACCATCAACACCTGGTATAGTTGTTCGCCAGGGCACGGCACCGGGGATACCGACCATCCGTGACATCCCACACAGAAGCCCCGGTGACCGAGTACCCCGTGCACCCCAGCTCTGGTTGAATCAAATTGGCGTCACGAACAGGACGAGCCAGCCTGGTATCTACCGGGTGAAGTGTGCCTTAAGAACTTTATTACTGTCTAACTGTGTGGATTATAAAAACTGAGCCGAGCCGCCATTACATCGCCTCACAAAATTCAAACTGCGTCACTACAGCAGGAGAAAGAGTGGGAAGATAAGCTCCGCCCCCTCCACTCTGCCGAGGAGTGACGAAAGTAGTGGCGGGCTCCGGAAAAGCCCGAAGGACTTGCTCACAGGAACTTCGTGGTGGGCGGGCTTAAAAGTGCAGAAACAACAATGTGCCGGCCTAGGGGCGTGCCTCGGCCCCTCAACAAACATAGGCCATTCAAGAGGCGCCAAAAAGTCTCCCCGCCCCCATTGCTCTCAATCAACCAAGGGGGCGGGTCGAGCGCCAGCCCACACCGGTTATGGACTATAAGAACTAAGCAGGATGCGGCCGGGAGCGGACTCAATATAATTGGTCAGGCTCTGGACCTGTTACCTGTAACCGGCTGTGAGGAAATGGCAGTCCCAGCTGCTGATTCCCTGGGACCGGGTTATGCACCCCTTGTGGAGCCCGGAGAGGAGGATATCACCGAGGCGGAGGACTTCATCCAGTTCCTGAAGGAGCCCGAGCTGACGGAGGAGGAGCCAATTGCAAGTGAAAGCAGCCAGGTCAGTGTCCGGGAGGAAGAGGAGAATCTGGAGGAGGAAGCAGCCGTCGGTGGTACAGAGGAGGCCGGGCCCCGCGAGCTATGGAGGGTCATGGTACCAGCATCAGCAGCAGCGGTTGGAGAGAGGAGAGTCCATCTATCTGCAGTTCCCCAGGGCCACCTGGACCGGGACCTGTATTGTGGGGATAAATAAACGCCACGCAGGTCTATGTGGGAGGTTTGCAATCCGGGTCAGTAAAGTTGAGTAATAAAGAGTTAACCCGGTATTGCACTGTTTAAAGTGTGAGCAGAATCGTTTTAAATGTATATTTTCCTTGCATTGCACTGTTTCTTTTTCCTTTTCCAGCATTTGATGGACAGTAATCAAGGAACTTGTTACCTGGTCCCAGTTGGGCTAGTATGGACTAGACTATAGTCAAAGTTAAATGTAACGTTACAAGAAGTGAGCCTCCTGCAAAGGAAGAATATAAGTGAACATAAAAGTTTTATTTTTATTATGTGTTTGAAAGTTACCCGGTTAACCAGTTAATAGAAATGTTCAATGTTATATGTAAAATGCATTTTTGTATTTCAGGTTTGGTTTGACACCCGCGGACGGGTGTGTTTCACCAAGGGGGTGTGTGGCGCCCCTGCGGGTATGCGCCACAGAGTGGTATTGCATTTAATATCTATATGTAATATTATTGTAAGTTGCTAGGTTAGGATTTAAACCTTATGGAGTCTATTTTTAGCACTCACTTAGGACCGCACCACTTAGAGTAGGGGGAACTGTAATATAGTAGGTTCCACAGGTGGGGACGGAGCTTAGGAGAGAACTAGAGTGACAGTTGACAGTTTTACCTCAGACGGCGTTGGGAAGGCAGACAGAGTGGTCAGGCCTGGCAGCCCAGCTGAGTGAAGGGTACCCCATCTTTATGAGTGGGCCCAGGACAGATGGCAACGGACCAGGACTGGTAGGAGCCAGCTGGTCATGTTGAGGGGACACCGGTGACACGGACAACCGAGGCAGCCAGGAGTTCAGCCCTGACTGCAAAACCGACGAGCTGCAGGCCCAACAGAAACGGGTTGCTGACAGCACCACAAAGGTACCTCTCCCTCAGGACAGAAAACCGGTTCAGGACACTAGGAGAAATAAAAAGGGACAGACATTTACGGCGGTGCTGGAAGGGAACTTTTTAGTCTCGGGTTGCCCTGTCCAGACCGGGTAGTGGACAGACCTTATCTCCTAGAAACAGACCGTAGGACTGGTGGGGGAGCTCTTCAAAGGTGGGAAAGACTGAAAGATCTAGAGAAAGTAGAAACCCTGAAAGACAGAGAGAGAACATCTAAAGACTCCTTAAGAGAAATCCTGAGTTGGTAACAACACCCTAAAACCAAACTGTACCGTGTATTGTTATGCCATCAGCCGGTACCGAGTAAAGCAAAGTTAAACTGGAAATGGTTTCTGTTATTCTTCCTGCCGCAGCTCAAAGGATTTAACATCATCAACATCAACAGCAGAGGGGTAAGAACTGCACCACATTTCCATCGCTGTCCTCCCTCACCGTCTCACCATCATAGCTGCCCTGAGGTAAAGCTCCACCTGTGGGGAGCTGTACCACACACTGCTGCCCCCTCCATCACCTCAGCGGCCGGCTGGCAGCGCCGGTACCACCTTCCTGGACTCTACAGGTGGCGTCACGTTCCCCTGTAATAACCCCTTTCACCCCCACCGTTTACCATCAACACCTGGTATAGTTGTTCGCCAGGGCACGGCACCGGGGATACCTACCATCCGTGACATCCCACACAGAAGCCCCGGTGACCGAGTACCCCATGCACCCCAGCTCTGGTTGAATCAATTCCAATCCAGTGTCGGTTCAATTGCAACCAAAGTACACCTTATTCTACTTAATATGCTTCTGATTAGGTGATCTCCTGAACCAGATCTTATTTATTGAGAGAAAGTATAAAAAACACTGCTGTGGTCTTCACAATCCTCATGCAATAGGGCAAGCTGGATGGCAAAAATAACTGCTAGGAATAGCCCAAAAGTAATTTGAATGAAGAAATAACTTTTAACCATGCCAATGGAGTTGAAAAGAAAAGTCTTAAGTGTGGAAAAGAAGGGCTCAATCCTGGCTTTACTAGCAGAGGGATACAGTGAGCATCATGTTGCCTTTATCCTTAAAATTTCAAAGACTGCAGTCCATAACAACCAGGTCAAGCAGCAGACATTGGGGACAACAAAACT
Source organism: Allobates femoralis (assembly GCA_033576535.1). Classification (NCBI taxonomy): domain Eukaryota; kingdom Metazoa; phylum Chordata; class Amphibia; order Anura; family Aromobatidae; genus Allobates; species Allobates femoralis. The sequence continues at coordinate 435,361,883 of JARQOC010000001.1, forward strand.
ACAGACCGGCATCTTATTCGAATGTCACTCAGCAACCGCAGGATGACATCAAGTGATCTACAAAAGGAATGGCAAATGGCACCTGGGGTGAAGTGCATGGTAAGAACAGTTTGTAACAGGCTCCTAGAGGCAGGGCTCAAGTCATGTAAAGCTAGAAAAAACGTTACATCAATGAGAAGCAAAAGAGTGCCAGGCAGAAGTTTGCCGAGACCATAAGGATTGGACCATAGAGGACTGGAGTAAGGTAATCGTCTCTGATAAGTCAAATTTTCAGCTATGCCCTACACCTGGTCATCTAATGGTTAGACGGAGACCTGGAGAGACGTACAAGCCACAGTGTCTTGCACCCACTGTAAAATTTGGTGGAGAATTGGTTTTGATCTGAGAATGCTTCAGCAAGGCTAGAATTGGGCAGGTTCATCTTTGCAAAGGATGTATGAATCAAGCCGCATACAATCCTTGAAAAACACTTGCTTCCTTCTGCGTAGGAAATGTTCCTCAACTCTGAGGACTGGTTTTTCCAGCAGGACAATGGGCCATGCCACACAGCTAGGTCAATCGTTGTGTGGATGAAGGAGAACCACATCAAGACCCTGTCATAGCTAGCCCAATCTCCAGACCTGAACACCATTGAAAACTTCTGGAATGTAATCAAGAGGAAGATGGATAGTCATTTGAAAAAGCGGGGGATAGTCACAAGCCATAAAACAAAGAAGACCTGCTTAAACATTTGTGCCAGGAGTGGCATAAGGTCACCCAAAAGCAGTGTGAAAGACTGGTTGAAAGCATGCCAAGATGCATGAAAGCTGTGATTAAAAATCATGGTTTTTCCACCAAATATTGATTTCTGAACTCTTCCTGAGTTAAAACATTAGTATTGTTGTTTCAAAATGAATATGAACTTGTTTTCTTCGCATTATTTGAGGTCCGAAAGCCCTGTATCTTTTTAATTATTCTGATGATTTCTCATTTGCTTCAAATAAATACAAAACGTTTAGCTTTGAATTTCAGAGACATGTTGTCAGTAGTTTATAGAATAAAAGAACAATGTACATTTTACTCAAAAATGAGAAAAATCATAGAAACTTGAAATGGTGCAGTGGTCTCTTAAATTTTGCCAGAGGTGTATATATACACTCTTTGCCTCCCTGCAGGCACTATGGATCATTAAAGAATCCACTATTTCACTTTTGAATTGGGAGTGCTGCCTGATTTTTATATATATATATGTATATATGTGTATCTATTATATAATTGCCGTAACTGACTTCCGTCGGAGCGGCGCAACTTCCGGTGGCTTTGTTAGCGAGCCATGGGTTTCTTAACCTGGACTCTGTCCGTGGCCGCGTAGCGGCCACGGCGACTCCCGAAGCAATGCCCGCAACGCGGGCATTGCGAGTCGTTGCAGCCTCGCGAAGCAATGCCCGCGAAGCGGGCATTGCGAGTCGCTGCCACCCAATGCTAACCAAGCCACAGAAGCGCATACGACTGTAGTGTACACCGCTATAGTATACTACAGTCCCATGCCCATGCGCCAACGACTCGCAATGTTCGCTGGCGCTTAAGGGCCGACACGCGTATGCCCATGGGACTGTAGTATACCATCGCGCTGTACACCGCCGCCGAAGTCCCACTACCTCTGCCACAAGCCCCTACCCCTAAGTCCCGTCCCACTACCCTCTGCCGCAAGCCCTACCCCTGCTGCCCTAACCCACTACCCCGCCGCACCCACACCTCTGCCGCACCTAACCCTAAGCCACTACCCCCGCCGAAGCCCCTACCCCCTGCCGCCTTAAGCCACTACCCCGCCGCACCACTACCCTCTGCGCACCTAACCCTAAGCCACTACTCGCCGCCAAAGCCACTACCCCGCCGCACCCACTTCCTCTGCCGCAAGCCCCTACCCCCTGCTGCCCTAACCCACTACCCCGCCGCACCCACTACCCTCTGCCGCACCTAACCCCTAAGCCACTACCCCGCCGCCGAAGCCCCTACCCCCTGCCGCCCTAAGCTACTACCCCGCCGCAGCCACTACCTCTGCCGCAAGCCCTACCCCCTGCCACCCTAACCCACTACCCCGCCGCAGCCACTACCCTCTGCCGCACCTAACCCCTAAGCCACTACCCCGCCGCCGAAGCCCCTACCCCCTGCCGCCCTAAGCCACTACCCCGCCGCAGCCACTACCCTCTGCCGCAAGCCCTACCCCTGCCGCCCTAAGCCACTACCCGCCGCAGCCACTACCTTCTGCCGCACCTAACCACTACCCTCTGCCGCAAGCCCTACCCTTGCCGCCCTAAGCCACTACCCCGCCGCAGCCACTACCTCTGCCGCACCTAACCCCTAAGCCACTACCCCGCCGCCGACGCCCCTACCGCCGCAGCCACTACCCTCTGCCGCACCTAACCCTAAGCCACTACCCCGCCGACGAAGCCCTTACCCCTGCCGCCAAGCCACTACCCCCGCCGCCGAAGCCCTACCCCCAGCCGCCTTAAGCCACTACCCCGCCGCACCCACTACCCTCTGCCGCACCTAACCCCTAAGCCACTACCACGCCGCCGAAGCCCTACCCCCTGCCGCCCTAAGCCACTACCCCGCCGCACGCACTTCTCTCTGCCGCAAGCCCCTACTCCCTGCCGCCCTAACGCGAACCCCCTACCCCCTGCCGCCCTAAGCCACTACCCCGCCGCAGCCACTACCCTCTGCCGCAAGCCCCTACCCCCTGCCGCCCTAACCCACTACCCCGCCGCAGCCACCCTCTGCTGCAAGCCCCTACCCCCGCCGCCCTAACCCACTACCCCGCCGCAGCCACTGCCCTGCCGCCGAAGCCCCTACCCCCCTAAGCCACTACTCCGCCGCAGCCACTACCCTCTGCCGCAAGCCCCTACCCCCTGCCGCCCTAACCTACCCCCTGCCGCCCTAAGCCACTACCCCGCCGCAGCCACTACCCTCTGCCGCAAGCCCCTACCCCCTAAGCCGCACCTAACCCCCTACCCCCGAATCCGCACCTAAACACCTACCCCCCCCTGCCCCCTAAGCCCGCCGCACTAAGCCCTATCCCCTAAGCCCCGCCGCCTCCTAAGCTCCCGCCGCTAACACCTAAGGCCCTACACCCGAAGCCCCCGCCGTCCCCTAACCTAACGCCCCCGTCGATCACTTACATGCCTTCTTAGTCATCTGATCGTCAGTCCGATCCACAATCCCTTCGTCCGGCCAGCCGTCCTCTTCTTCCTCCGGCCCCGCCGCTCTTCTCTCTTCTTTCTGCCATCTCCGGCTCTTCGTCCGGCCCCGGGGTCTTCTGTCTTCTTTCCGCCAACTTCCATCTCCGACGTCCTCTTCACTTCTCATTAAGATACAATGGACGCAAAATCCGCCATTCTATCTCTATGAGATGTGAGCTGCTCTTCTGATTGGTCGCTCTCTAATGCCCTCAGCCAATCAGAAGAGCACCTCAGATCCCATTGAAATACATTAGCGGTGTGTCGCCGATTTTATGGCCGGCCACCTGGTTCTATTTGTCGGCCCTAAAATCGCGGACACACCGCTAATGCATGTCCATGGGCAGTCCGCCCGATTTCGGATTGGACGCAGACCAATCAGAATTCGAGCTCACTGCCCATAGACATGCATTAGCGGTGTGTCCGCGATTTTAGGGCCGACAAATAGAACCAGGTCGGCGGCCATAAAATCGCCGACACACCGCTAATGTATTTCAATGCGAACAAATTAATTTAATAATAAAAAAATAATTAAAAAATAATTAAAAAATAATTAAAAAATAAATAAAAAATAAACGGACCTGAAAGAGAACTGGGTCTCAGCCTAAATAATAAATTTAATAATAAAAAAAATAATTAAAAAATAATTAAAAAATAATAAAAAAATAAATTAAAAATAATAAATAATTCAATAAAAAAAATAATAAAAAAAATAAATATATGCTAATTATATCAGCCCTTTCAGCGGACCTGAAAGAGAACTGGGTCTCAGCCTAAATAATAAATTTAATAATAAAAAAAAAATTAAAAAATAATTAAAAAATAAAAAAAATAAATTAAAAATAATAAATAATTCAATAAAATAATAATAAAAAAAATAAATATATGCTAATTATATCAGCCCTTTCAGCGGACCTGAAAGAGAACTGGGTCTCAGCCTAAATAATAAATTTAATAATAAAAAAATAATTAAAAAATAATTAAAAATAATAAAAAAAATATTAAAATAATAAATAATTCAATAAAAATAATAATAAAAAAATTAAATATATGCTAATTATATCAGCCCTTTCAGCGGACCTGAAAGAGAACTGGGTCTCAGCCTAAATAATACATTTAATAATAAAAAAATAATTAAAAAATAATAAAAAATAATAAAAAAAATAATTAAAAATAATAAATAATTCAATAAAAATAATAATAAAAAAATTAAATATATGCTAATTATATCAGCCTTTCAGCGGACCTGAAAGAGAACTGGGTCTCAGCCTAAATAATAAATTTAATAATAAAAAAATAATTAAAAAATAATTAAAAAATAATAAACAAATTATTAAAAATCATAAATAATTCAATAAAAATAATAATAAAAAAATTAAATATATGCTAATTATATCAGCTCTTTCAGCGGACCTGAAAGAGAACTGGGTCTCAGCCTAAATAATAAATTTAATAATAAAAAAAATAATTAAAAAATAATTAAAAAATAATTAAAAAATAAATAAAAAATAATAAATAATTCAATAAAAATAATAATAAAAAAAATAAATATATGCTAATTATATCAGCCCTTTCAGCGGACCTGAAAGAGAACTGGGTCTCAGCCTAAATAATAAATTTAATAATAAAAAAAATTATTAAAAAATAATTAAAAAATAATAAAAAAATACATTAAAAATAATAAATAATTCAATAAAAATAATAATAAAAAAATTAAATATATGCTAATTATATCAGCCCTTTCAGCGGACCTGAAAGAGAACTGGGTCTCAGCCTAAATAATAAATTTAATAATAAAAAAAATAATTAAAAAATAATTAAAAAATAATAAAAAAATAAATTAAAAATCATAAATAATTCAATAAAAATAATAATAAAAAAATTAAATATATGCTAATTATATCAGCCCTTTCAGCGGACCTAAAAGAGAACTGGGTCTCTGCCTCAGCTCACTTTAAATAAATAATAAATTTAATTAAAAAAATAATAATTAAAAAATAATTAAAAAATAATAAAAAAATAAATAAAAAATAATAATTAATTAATTAAAAATAATAATTAAAAAATTAAATATATGCTAATAATATCAGCCCTTTCAGCGAACCTGAAGGAGAACTGGGTCTCAGCCTCAGGCTCACTTTAAATAAATAATAAATGTAATAATAAAAAAAAAATTAAAAAATAATACAAAAAAATAAATAAAAAATAATAAATAATTACATAAAAAATAATAATAAAAAAAATAAATAAATGCTATTAATTGTATTATTAATTTTATTAATGCTATTAATAATGCTATTACTGCTAATAATAATGCTATTAATGCTATAATTATGCTATTAATGCTAATATTTATGTTATTAATGCTAATAATTATGCTATTAATGCTAATAATTATGGTATTAATGGTAATAATAATGCTATTAATGCAAATAATATTGCTATTAATTCTATTATTAATGCTATTAATGCTAATTATTATGCTATTAATGCTAATAATTAGGCTATTAATGGTAATAAGAATGCTATTAATGCAAATAATATTGCTATTAATGCTATTATTAATGCTATTATATTAATAATTATGCTATTAATGCTAATAATTATGCTATTAATGGTAATAATAATGCTATTAATGCAAATAATATTGCTATTAATGCTATTATTAATGCTATTAATGTTAATAATTATGCTATTAATGCAAATATTTATGCTATTAATGCTAATAATTATGCTATTAATGCTAATATTAATACTATTAATGCTAATAATTATGCTATTAATGCTAATATTTATGCTATTAATGCTAATAATTATGCTATTAATGGTAATCATAATGGTATTAATGCAAATAATATTGCTATTAATGCTATTAATGCTATAATTATGCTATTAATGTTAATAATTATGCTATTCATGCTAATAATTATGCTATTAATGGTAATAATAATGCTATATTAATGCAAATAATATTGCTATTAATGCTAATATTTATGCTATTAATGCTAATAATTATGCTATTAATGCTAATATTTATACTATTAATGCTAATAATTATGCTATTAATGCTAATATTTATGCTATTAATGCTAATAATTATGCTATTTATGGTAATCATAATGGTATTAATACAAATAATAATGTTATTAATGCTATTAATGCTAATAATATGCTATTAATGTTAATAATATGCTATTAATGCTTAATAATTATGCTATTAATGGTAATAATTATGCTATTATTAATGCAAATAATATTGCTATTAATGCTATTATTAATGCTATTAATGTTATTAATTATGCTATTATTGCTAATATTTATGCATATTATATGCTAATAATTATGCTATTAATGCTAATATTATGCTATTATGCTAATAATTTATGCTATTAATGCTAATTATTTATGCTAATTAATGACTAATAATTATGCTATTATGGTAATCATAATGTATTAATGCTAAAATAATATTGCTATATAATGCTATTAATGCTAATAATTATGCTATTAATGTAATAATTATGCTATTAATGCTAATAATTTGCCTTAACGGATATATATGCCATTAATGCCAATAATATTGCTGTTCTAGAATCCCGATGCATATTGCACGCCTTACACATTATATATATTATATATATTATTATTATATATATATTATATATTATTGAACCCGCTTGCATAACGACAAATACACGTGTTTATAATTTAACCAATGTCTAACCCGTTTATTTGTTCACATATAATAACATAAGCCGGGTAGCATGTTTGACATTGCACATTAATTATAAACACTTTACATAAATACACCATACATTTACATATAACATTACATAACACTTATTGCACATAACGCCTTATAGTAACCCGGGACCTGTAACCATCTCTCTGTCCCCATTGGAGCTCTACTAACAGCTCTCGTGGTGGCTACGGCCTCCGGCCTATATACCCTTTACACATACATTTATCAGTTTACCCTATATATATATCAATGATGACACCTCCGGGTTCAGAACAGGGATTGAGCAACCTGAGTACCGGGTATGTCATGTATCCCCAAGGGCTCCTTCTTGGACGCATCTCAACCTACGTCCCGGTCAGAGTCCACCTGGTTCAACCATGGTGTCCCCACTCTAGGAGCCCTTTTTAACCCCTGCTTCTGACCCTCGCTACATACGCTTCAATGGGCCCTGTGGGTCCCAATGGCGGTACCTGCCGCCTGGCTTTAGTCACCCAGCCTGATGACTCCTTATATATCCCGTAGTCAGGATTCCTGCCTGATCGGGACCTTACATACCACATGTGATCCATCATACAATATTCATGGATCCCATGCATCCTTACATCCGCTCACAGCCCATCATAATACATCCATGGACTGTGGCTCCTCCATGACCATAACAAGGACCTGGTCAACCGTAGAATCCGGGCTAACCATGGCCTACTCACCACGGTATGGGCCACCAGTCGCCATCAAAACCTCCATCTCATGGCAGGTCACCAGGTCGACGACTGTACCCTGCGTCTGAGTAGCACCCTATCGGATCAGCCATGGTTACCCTTCTAGGAGCCTTCGTGACCCCTGTCTCTGGCCACAGGCACACCCACACCATTAGAGGCCGTGGTTGAGGGACAAGTACCCACTGCAAGCAGCAGGCCAAGCCTCCCTCTCGTCCCACAGGGACGGAACGCCTCCAATATCATCCACTCCAGCTGGGGCTCTCCAACAGACTCCGCACATGGCCTTTCTACCTATGCCATAACATACACATATAGTTAAAACAGGTCCCTCACTGACTATCTAGTCGGACCTCGGGCGGCTATGCCCGCCTGGCATATTTCACGCACCAGGTGCACAGTTCACACAAGCATTCGAGAACTGCTTTCTTACCAGGCACGGATCCGGGTCTCGCTGCCTGGGTCACGGGTCCACCAAGCGTCCCCAAGGGCTCCTTTCCCGAACGTGTCTCAACCACACGCCCGGACCAGTCTCCACCTGGGTCAACCCCAGTTTCCCCACTCCAGGAGCTGTAACAACACCGGACCTGGTCACCGGTATGGAGCTAGCATGCTCTCTTCATTTCACACAGAGCCCTGGCCTGGACTGCTCTGCACTCTGGCTGCTCATGGATCACCATCCTCTCAGGCTGATCTCTGGCTGATAATGAATCTCTCAGACACTCAGCTGGCAGGCTCTTATCGTGCCTGCCACTCCCATACTGACTCATCCAGCTGGGCTGCTATTCCTCAGGACACACCCACCTGACACACCCACCTGGGATGTCAGCAATCAACACCCATTCCTTTTCTCAGGGCCCCATCGATCTCAGGAGCCACTCACAGCCGCTCATTAGGCTCATGATTGTATCACATCTACAGCAGTCACTCTCACATTTAACACCTTGTGGTCCGGGTAGGTTCACACAGCATCATCACATGAAAACCGGCCAGTGTGAACAGGATCATACCCTGATCCTGCATGTGATGCACCCCGGCCATGAGGACCATGCCGGCGGTGCCTCACAATATATATATATATATATATGTATATATGATCTCTCTCTCTATATATATATATACTATATATATATGAAGACGTCTACATGTGCATCATTTTGGTTTGTGTCATAGCACTCTGTATGAAATTGGTGGCATAATGGGCTACAGTTAGGCTCCACATTTCTGTGTGTGCTTAATTGTAGCTTTATTAAATATATTTTATTGTATAGTACAGTATACTGTGTGCATGGTGCCTAACTTCAGGGTGTTTTTCTGATTATACAGGGTGGGCCATTTATAGGGTGGGCCATTTATATGGATACACCTAAATAAAATGTAATGGTTAGTGATATCAACTTCTTGTTTGTGGCACATTAGTATATGAGAGGGAGAAAACTTTTCCAGATGGGTGGTGACCGTGGCAGCCATTCTGAAGTCGGAAATTTTGGATCCAACTTTATTTAGGTGTATCCATATAAATCGCCCACCCTGTACATCAGCAAGGGGACAACTACTATGGAGAAGATATTATAATGGACTGCTACATGTATACTTATTTCACATGCACTTATGCTGAGAAAGTTGAAGAATTTTACAATCTTAATGCAAGTGTTAGTACTGTAGGATTAGATACATTTGTATGGTATAAGCAAAAGTATGACTATACACTGTTGAGGTTGTCATCATCTGCATTACACTTGTAAAATATAGTGTAAGATTGCTGTGATTCATACTAATGAGTAAGGTAATCAGGCAATGCTTCTAAAAACCTTGATAATTCTAAGCCTTTAACTTAAGTACATAAATGCTGTTTTCAAATGTTTTGAACGACTTTAATTACTTAAATATAATTAGCTCTTTCGTAGTGACTAAAATCATTTTTACATTAATGACTAGTTATGTGCAGTAAAGAGTTATCTTTTTAGTAACACTTCGGTTAATTTTTTCACTTTTGTCTTCCATCACAGAAGAAGAAAATCAGCATTTGATCTTTTACATAAAAAAATATTGTCAAATACAGGATTTGACCCATTACCTGTATAATAAGCACAAAAAATCCTTATTGCTTTTCCTTCTCTTTGTGCTTTTACACATGAAGGATTTGTGTTATGCTGGCTTCACATTTGCGTTCAGCACTGCAGCGTATGCTGCGCATACCCATACGCAATACCGAACGCAAACACTTTCATGTGAACGCAACGGAGATTGTCTGCATGCGTTCACATGAAAATATGATGTGAGCCGCCCTGCCATCCAATCAGCGGCAGCGACCGGGAGGCAGAGATCAGCGGCGGAGATCCAGGTAGCCGCTGCTGATCTCTTCCTCCCTGCCGAAGACCAGCATGAGATCAGGCTCCAAGAGGCAGAAAGAAGGCTGTCAGAAACAGAAGACAAAATCACCCACTTAGAAAGACATGTAGCAGAGTTACAGAAACAATCATCATATACAGATGATAAGCTGGAGGATTTGGAAAATCGCTCGCGGAGAAGCAATTTGCGACTTGTGGGCCTGCCAGAATCTTTCCTGGCCAATCAATTAGACGATATATGTGAGGTGGAACTACCCAAAGCCAAAAACACTCTGGCACGCCTGTCTCCTTGCTGTACTCACACTCTACGCCCACATCGCTGATGAAATGGTGGCGTGTGACGTGGCAATGTGGAAAAGGGAAATTTCTTCTGGTCTTCTGCAGGCAATTTCTGGAACGCAGGATCGCCGTAGAACGCAGGCGGGATCTCTATGTGCGACAGGGCGACGGCGATGTGCAGAAAAGTTCCTGAAACGTGCGCGCTCTAGTCAAATTGCCGGCGATATGGAAGCCATATTGCTGCGTGTGACAGTACCTTAACTCTTCCATAAAATATTTAGGTTTAATTCTAAGCAAGACAATGGGTCAGGTATATACATTAAACTATAAACCCCTGTTCGAAAAAATAGAGAAGGAGTTGGAGAGATGGGCCGGGCTTCCAGTATCACTTCTAAGCAGGTGTCACCTACTAAAGATGATAAGTTCTGCGAGGCTATTGTACCTGATGCAGACACTACCCCTCCTGATCAGACATGCAGATATAAATAGACTGAATAAGGCTTTCTCCAAATTTATCTGGAGAAGCAAAACACCCAGGTTGAAATTAACCTCTTTAATGCTGCCTAGAGACAAAGTAGGGGCAGGACTACCAAATGTCTGGGGCTATAATTTGGCATTCTTGCTGAGACACGTGCTAGGTTGGATAAAAAATACCAATAGATACTCGAATGATCAGATGGAAACCGAGTATTGCATACCCTGGGATAGGAAATCTTTGCTACATACATCCTTGGCGAGCATCCCAAATCGGATTAAAAATACTGTTATTTTCAGAGACACTTTGATGATGTGGAAGGTAGTTAGAAAGAAATGCAACCTGCCCTGGAAGGTTTCCAAGTATCTCCACCCCTGGGCCCATACAGATTTTCCAATGGGAAGGGAAAATGCTTTGTTTATGGAATGGAGACAGAAAGGAATAAGGCTGATGGGCGATCTGATTAACCCAAATGAGAAACGGTGGATGACAGGACGAGAGATAATCGAGACGTACAAACTCAAAAATTCCCAAGGACTGCAGTTTCTCCAACTGAAACACCATATCATGGCAAATTTAATAAATGTCTCTAAAGAGGCCGAACTTAATATTTGCAATAACCTGATAGAAAGAGAGATAAACTGACTAAATGTTTCAGTGATATATGGAGAGATTAGGGAGTCACTGATACCATCAAAGTCTGAGAAACTATTCCCAAAATGGGCCCACTATTTAAATCGAAAAGATGTCGAAGAGGAGATAATTTTGGGATGGGGGAAACTTAGGAAAAATATCTTAAATGAACAGTGGAGAGATATCCATTTCCGCATGATGCATGGGTTGATATGTGGGTTCAGGGCCGGCCTTATGTTGAATGGTGCCCTGTGCGAATTTGCCTTATGGTGCCCCCACGCCATTACTTACTCAGAACACATGAGCATACATGTTTGTACATGATCTATTCATGGTCTTCAAGGAGAGCAGGGAGGGGCGTTGCTATGCTAGGGTCAGAAAAAATCAGGGTTCGAAGACCTATATCCTCTCACACCTGTCATTACCAACCCTCCCATATATAGAGGTGTTACCTGTCATCTTACAGGAGGAGGAGGTGAGCTGTGATATCACCTATTGTGAATGGTGGATCCTGTGTTATCTGCTGTATATAGAGGTGTTATCAGTCATTGTACAGGAGAAGGAGGTGAGCTGTGATATCACCTATTGTGAATAGGATCCTGTGTTATCTCTGTATATAGAGGTGTTATCAGCATTGTACAGGAGGAGATGCTGTATCATATGTGAATGGTGGATCCTGTGTTATCTACTGTATATAGAGTGTTTCAGTCATTGTACAGGAGGAGGAGGTGAGCTGTGAATCACCTATTGTGAATGGTGGATCCTGTGTTATCTACTGTATATAGAGGTGTTATCAGTCATTGTACAGGAGGAGGTGAGCTGTGATATCACCTATTGTGAATGGTGGATCCTGTGTTATCTACTGTATATAGAGGTGTTATCAGTCATTGTACAGGAGGAGGAGGTGAGCTGTGATATCACCTATTGTGAATGGTGGATCCTGTGTTATCTACTGTATATAGAGGTGTTGACTCTTAAACAATGCAGCATTTCAAATAAGAACATACTCCAAAAGCTTCTGGGGACCGAGACAGATAGGAGAGTAGCAGGAAAGGCTAGTCCCTGGCGAATTCACCCCATTTGCGTGTATACGGAGAGACCGGTCACTCAAGGCAGTGGGCAGGGAGAAGCCGTCAGGGAACAGACTTTCTGACTAGTCTTCAGCAAGACTTGACCCCTGACAGCACCCCCCATAGTATTCCACATAGTATATTGCACCCCCAAATTCCTTCATATATTATGCACCCCCATAGCCCTCCATATAATATAATGCACTCCCATAGTCTTCAATATAGAATAATGCACCACCACAGTCCTACATATAGTATATTGCACCCCATAGTCCTCCAAATAACATATTGCACACCCACAGACCTCCATATAGAATTATGCACCCCCACATTCCTCCATATAGAATAATGCACCCCCACAGTTCTCTATCTAGAATGCACACCCAAAGTCCTCCATTTAGTATAATGCACGCCACAGTCCTCCATATAGTATAATGCATTCCACAGTCCTCCGTATAGTATATTGCACCCTTAAAGCATGACATATAGTACAATACACCCCCACATTCCTCCATATAGTATAATGCAGTGTACTCACTGATTAAGAAGAAAAAAGTAAATACTCACCTCTCTTTTCGCTGCTCCAGTCTCCTCAGCATCTGCTCTGCAGCTCTGCACGTCTCAGCACAGTGGGACTCACTGATGACAATATCGTGCCCCGTCGTGCTGAGCTGCAGAGGACAGACAGTGGCGGCCGGGACTCGGGAGAAGAATGCTGCCAGCAGAGGTGGCTGGGACTATAGGAGTGGGAGCAGCATCCGCGGGGGGCTACCACTGGTACACACACCTCGTACACACTCAGCTCTGCTCCATACACCTCGTACACACTCGGCTCCACTCCGTACACCTCGTACACACTCGGCTCCGCTCCATACACCTCGTACACACTCGGCTCCACTCTAGAAACACACGGCTCCGCACACCTCGTACACGTGGCTCAGCTCCGTACACAGGTCACTCTGCTCAGTACACCTCATACACACTCAGCTCCGTTCCGTACACACGTGGCTCCGCTCCGTACACCTCGTACACACGCGGCTCCGCTCCGTACACCTCGTACACACACTCTGCTCCGTACACCTCGTACACACTCGGCTCCACTCTAGAAACACACGGCTCCGCACACCTCGTACACGTGGCTCAGTTCCGTACACAGGTTACTCTGCTCAGTACACCTCATACACACTCAGCTCCGCTCCGTACACATGCGGCTCCACTGCGTACACCTTGTACACACTCGGCTCCGCTCTGTACACCTCGTACACACGCGGCTCCGCTCCATACACCTCATACACATGTGGCTCCGCTCCGTACACCTCGTACACACTCGGCTCTGCTCCGTACACCTCGTACACATGTGGCTCCGCTCCGTACACCTCGTACACACTCGGCTCTGCTCCGTACACCTCGTACACACTGAGCTCCGTACACCACGTACACATGCGGCTCCGCTCCGTACACCTCGTACACACGTGGCTCCGCTCTGTACACCTCGTACACACGCGGCTCCACTGCGTACACCTTGTACACACTCGGCTCCGCTCCGTACACCTCGTACACACGCGACTCTGCTCTATACACCTCATACACACGCAGCTCCACTCCGTACACCTCATACACACTCAGCTCCGTACACCTTGTACACACTCGGCTCCGCTCTGTACACTTCGTACACACGCGGCTCTGCTCCTTACACCTCATACACACACAGCTCTGCTACATTCACACTGTACATCCCTCCTGACACCACACAAACTCACCTCATCCATTTCTTCACTTCATCCTGCTTGGTGGAAGCTGCGCTGCATACTCGGAGATGCTGATCATGTGATCCCTGACTCCTCCCCTCCATTGACATCATCACAGGTCCTGTAAGCACAGGCCTGTGCAGCTCCACAGGTGCGCTCACACTGCAGGGTGGAGGGGGTGGATAACGCGGCGGGGCCAGGACTATAGTAGAGGGAGCGGCATCAGCAGGGGGCCGCGCTTCCACCAGGCTCTCCTGCGGATGCCGCCCCATGTCTACTAGCAGCCGCGTAGATCTAGCAAAACCCCTTGGAGCGGGAGCAGAGCAGCAAATAACAGTGACAGCTGTCTCCCTGCGGCGCCCGCTGGAGTGTGGCACCCTGTGCGGCCGCACGACTCGCACATGCCTAAGGCTGGCCCTGTGTGGGTTTAACATCCCGCAAAACAGCACCCACCCAGATTGGTCCACGCAATGTCCGAAATGTAAAGTTGAGCGGACTGATATGATTCATGGTTTGTGGGGTTGCACGCAGGTACAGAGATTCTGGGCAATGGTACAAAGGTTGGTATTTAAGACGTGTGATCAGAATCTAGAACTTGTCCCCTTAATCTGGATCTTTCAAAACATAGAAGGGACTCAGGGAGGTGCAGATAGTATGAAATTTCTACATGTGATATCTTTATTAGCAAAATGACTGTTACTGAGACTGTGGATACATGAAACACTTCCAGATGAGAAAGAACTAGTGACAGGTTTAAAATTAGCACTGGATATTGACAGGAGACAGAGAAAGGAATAAAGATAAGCTGGTGGTGAAATTCATTCAAAAATGGAGGAGGTTTATGGAGACAATACTCTCTGACTCCGAACTCACACATTCCATCAAAGCATTTAGAAATACAGAGTGGTACTTGCTAGAGGAAATTGGGAACACTCTGGGGAGATTGAAATTCAGACCGGATACCTAAGACTAAGACTACATCCACAGCGAAAATTATCACGAGTAGAAAAAGATTGACTTTTGGATATATCTATCTTACTGCACGAATGCTGCAATTGAATAAACAAATTTTATGGGACCACCCATGACCTCATAACCTAGACATCTTTCGGCGTAAAGTTTACACCCAACGAATATGTTATAAAGATGACTGTTAAATGACAACATTGAATATATTATGAAGATGTATATGGATGTATTTGATGCCTGGTACTGATGTTTGTTTTGTTAATGTAAATTTGAAAATTTAATAAAAAGGACGTTTAAAAAAAAAGAAAGAAGGAAAGAAGAAGAAAAGGAGGAAAGAAGAAGAAGAGGAAAGAAGAAGCGTCTGTGTGCTTGCCAGCAGATGGCAATGCGCACAGATGCACTTTCATTCATTTTCTGTGCGCAGCTGTCTGCATGCGCATAAAGCAAGCACACAGCTACGCACAAAAAATGCAACATTTTGCGTTTGGCGTGTGCATAAATTATGCGCAGCCGAAAGCAAACGCATCTGAGCACAGGTACGCACTGGCACTATGCGTTCCTATGTTAAACATTGCAGTGCCTGCATTTAGCTGCGCTCAGATACGCTGCGTTCACAGCGCACATCGTGCTCAAATGTGAACCCAGCCTTACTGCAGTATTTTTGCAGTGATTTGGTAGGAGGTTTTTCCATGCAATTTTTCAATTCTTTGGGTAAAGAAATAGAATGAAATAAATGCATTAAATCCAAATCATTAAAATTTTAATCTATGAGAATTCTGCATGTTACAGTTTAATATCATTATAGAGGGTAGGGAACATTGATAAAACAATTTATTTATGTAAGTACATTTCTCATAAAAAGCCAAGTGGAGACCAATTATATGTAAAATGGAAAATTATATATTTTATTGAATCACAAATATGGCTTGACACATACCAAAAAAACAAAAAAAACACATAATGACAAAGACAATTTAAAACCATGGGTGGAGGAGGAACACAGAACAACCAATGTATATCGAATTCAGGATATGGGTGAGTATAATGATAAATTCAGTTTACACTATGATTGGATCACAAATGAACACTTGATCAATAAAGATAAAAAAGGTAATAGCAAAGGTAAGCAAGAGTATGGTCAACTATATGGAATAATAATAAATTTGTTTTGAAATTTAAGATCCATGGGACTGTAGCCAATCTTCCTGAACATGGTCGCAGGAGGAAAATTGATGATAAATGAAACATATGGATAATACGAATAGTAACAAAAGAAAAACTTCTAAAGAGGTTAAAGGTGAACCTCAAGAACAAGGAATATCAGTGTCAGATCACACCATCCGTTGTTATTTGAGCCAAAATAGACTTCATAAAACAAAGGGAAAATCGAAACTGGAGTTTATGAGTGCTAAGGCACAAAGCAAAGGGAATGTATTAGCAGACTTTTAAACGTTTTATTATTAGCTCCTTGTATGTGCCATAACGCGTTTCAATAGCATGCAGGCTATCTTCATCAGGTGATACCTGTAAGACTAAGAAATACCTGTGATACCTGTGATACCTGTAAGACTAATAAAGTAGACTTCATGGGAGATAACCAAGGAGGACATCATTGTTGAAAAAATATCATAAATAAGCCAGACTGGAATTTGCCAAACTACATGTTGACAAGCCACAAAGCTTCTGGGAGAATGTCCTATGAACAGATGAGACAAAAATTTAACTTTTTGGCAAAGCATATCAGCTCTATGTTCATGGATGGAAAAATAAAGCAAATCAAGAAAAGAACACTGTCCCCACTGTGAAACATGAAGAAGGCTCTGTTATGTTCTGGGGCTGTTTTGCTGTATCTGGTACAGGGTGTATTGAATCTGTGCAGGCTACAATGAAATGTCAAGTCTATCAAGGGATTCTAGAGAGAAATGTGCTGCCCAGTGTCAGAAAGCTTGGTCTCAGTCACAGGTCATAGGTCTTGCAACAGGATAATGTTGAGAAATTGGAGTCTGGCCCCACACAGGACTATCATAAGGAATTGAGCAGCTGGTCTCTGGTCTACCTGACATATCCTTAAGAGCTGATGACCTGATACCATAAAGTCCAAGAATAGGCACTTTTGTTGTGGCTCCCCGCGACCGGGCGGCCACAGGGTGAACTGCCGCGGGACAGGTAAGACGGTCAGCTCACAACCACACACACACACACTCTGACCCTGAGCCTAAGTCACTTCATGCCAGGTTAGGGGTGGCGGGAGTAGCACAAGTGGGTGGGAAGTAGAGAGAACCCAGACAGAGGGGTGGAGGAACAGTAGTAAAACACAGCAACACTAAGTTGGGCAAGACGATCGATAGCTCCCATGAGAGAGGAGGAGATAGAGAAAGAGCTCCTGGAGGGAGAACAGAGACCGAGAACAACGGAGCCCGGCAACCTACACCACTAATGATCAGCTAGGAACCCAAAAAGCTGAGAAAATGTGGAAGGAGGCAGGTGAGCCCGATGAACCTGGGTCATGATGAATATCTCCATAAACTTTATTTCTTTTTCCCCTTTTCCTTTTTTGCATTGCTGCACCTGGGACCACGGAACCGGGCCACGTCGCTGTGGCACCTCAGAGTCACAACAGCCCGGCTCTGCGTACCCTGATCCCTAGCAGATGCAACAACTTTGGCATCACAAACAGGATTACCGGCCCTGTAAAATTGGGCCTCGTGTGCCTAAAAGACTGTGTTCGGGACATTAATTAATAGGCCTGAGTAATGGCGGGCCAAAAAGACTGACGCCATGTGCTGGCAACGGAGCGTGCCAGAGCCCCTCATCGTGGGCCAGTCCAGCAAAGAGCGCAAACTGAAGTACACACAAATGCTATTATCCGAAAGTGAGAAAGGCGGGCCAAGAGACTGTAACCTCGCTTGGGGGAGTGGCGGCCGACAACGATGATGGACGGCGACTCCCCTGCAGGGAGGCAAAAAGAAGCTGTGCCACAAGGAGTGCAGAGCATGATAGTTGCACGGTATCGCGGCAGAACGACACAGCCATGGCAGGAGGCAGAGAAGGATGGAGTGCAATGGAGCAGTTCCTGGTACAGCTGGACAGCCCTGCTCCCGTGACCCTAGGCTCAGCACGTCCCGGACCCGCGTGGAAAGCCATCCCCAACCCGGTTTAGGGCCTGGCTGAGTCCCTGACCCCAGAACCACCAACCCAAGAAGTACACACCGAGCCCACAGTGTGTCACTGTGAGAACCCTGGTGGGGCACTGATGGGATTCCCATGCGAGATGGTGGAGAGCCGAGATTGGGTCCATATCCTCACCCGGGAGGAGGAGCGGAAAAATTGGATGGCTCGGTGGGAAGTGGCCCAGGAGGAGGAGCACGCCCAACGACAGACCAAGGTAGAAAGGACCATCCGGTCTAAAGCATAGGTCTGGGCAACGGCAGCTAACTGACAGGCACAGCGGCAAGAAGGGGTTGTTGACTTCCACCTGAAGGACGGTTATGGCTTTGTGAGAGAAGCTGGACTATCCAGGGAGTTGTTCATGTCTCGAAGGGACGTTGAGTCACATGTGCCCATGCCTGCAAATCCTTCCTGGAAAACACAGGATTGATGCTGATTCTGTGGTGAAGCTTACAAAATTCATCCTCACGCACAACTATTTTACATTTGATGACAACATATATTTACAGGAGACTGGCACAGCAATGGGAAGCAAAATTGCACCACTATATGCAAATCTTTTCATGGCAAAGCTTAGTAACTAAAGTAACTTTTCATCCTCTTTTCCTATCAGGCCCCTGGCCTATTACCGTTATATCAATTACATTTTAATCATCTGGACGGAGTCTGAGAAATAGCTGAAGATGGTCCATGAACACTTTTAATCAGTTTCATCCCACCATCAACTTAACCACTTAACGTCTCCTGCACTGAAATCAGCTTTCTGGACACCATCATCAAGCTACGGAGCAATGAAACAGTGACATCCCTGTACCGTAAGCCAATTGACCGTCCAACATATCTTTGATGTGACAGTTTTTATCCAAAACACATAAAAAACTCAATTTTACACAGCCAGGCCATCAGATATATATATATATTTATTCATTTATATAGCGCTATTAATTCCATAACACTTTACATACATCAGTAATGCTGTCTCTCTTGGAGCTCACAATCTAAACATTGTATCAGTATGTCTTTGCAATGTGGGAGGAAACCAGAGTGCCCGGAGGGAACCCACACAAACACGGGGAGAACATACAAACTCCTTGCAGATGTTGTCCTTAGTGGGAATTGAACCCAGGACCTTGGGACCTCAGTGCTGCAAAGGCTGCAGTGCTAACCACTTGAGCCACCGTGCCGCCCAGTACAATTGGATACGTTCCAACCCTACAGATAGAGACAATCATCTGGAGAGCCTCAGAAAGACCTTTTTGAATCTACCATCCAAGAGCAATTGAAAACCAGATTACAAGAGCCACCAGAATATCAAGGAATAATCTCCTACATTACAAAACTAGAGAAGAAAACAACTGGGTTCCTCTTGTAGTCACCTACAATCCAACTCTGGATGTGTTAAGAGGAGCTGCACAGTGACTACAACCACTAAAATCAATATTTCCAGACCCCCCACTTTTTTTGTTTTAGACAGCCCCCGAATCTAAAAAGCATCACTGACAGTAGCTCACTGTCCTCCCCAACAGCAAGAGGAATCTTTCCCTGCAACCAGAACAGGTGTAAAACCCGTCCATTTATAATGACAATGGACAATATAAAGATTCCGGCTCACACCAGGACTCAAAGATCCCAGGTAACGTCAGCTGACCACAAGCAATGTGGTGTACTTACTTATATGTACTAAATGTGTGAGCAGGAATCTATATGTAGGTGAGACGGGGCAACAACTCAGAACTAGGATGAACTCTCATCGTCGTTGAATTAAGGAAAGAAGGACAGATGTACCTGAGCCTAGGCACTTCTGTAGGAGACAATGGATTAGCGGTCTGTGGAGCGCCGGGGGGACTGGAGAAGCATGTTAAAAGGACAAAGTTTAAATAATCTTTTATTACAGGGGTTCAATTCACTTCACAGCGCGTTTCGGCAGAGGTTTACTGCCTTCATCAGGTGATCACCTGTAATAAAGGTTTGTTTAAACTTTGTCCTTTTAACATCCTTCTCCAGTCCCCCCCGGTGCTCCACAGACTGCTAATCCATTGTCTCCTGACATCTATCCCTCTGCGAGGGCTTACAGCAGGAGCAGCCACGGAGGACGGGGGATCTAAACACAAATCATCTTGAGGACCTGCAGTGACGTCACATCCTGATCACGTGACCGCCCAGCATCAGCTGCCCGGCTTGGCTCTTCCAGCTTACACCCAGACACTGAGGCGTTCACTATGCTTGTACATGGCATGCACAACCCAGCAAGGTGAGCAAACATCCACATAGCTCACCTACCCCACCGGACCACCAGGTTATACCCATAAGCACTCCCTTTTCTCTACTTTTTAATTCACATAAGCATTTCTGTAGGCCTGATCACACGATATTGGATATGAAAATACTAATTCTAAAAGGTAACTTCAGATCACAGAGAGACAGAAGAGTGTGGGAATATAAACTGATGATCACAAAGTATTCACTGATCTCAGGGAGATCAGTCCAAGAAAACACTGCGGGCAGCTGGCTAAAGCGCTCAACACAGTGAATTCCTAGGCGCATTGCCTCCTGGGAATTATGAATATGCAAATAAGTCTGTGGAGCCTCGGTTAGGAGCCTCGAACATATATCTGGCTAGTCCTGTGTTTGAGACTTCTAACCGAGGCTCCACAGACTTATTTATAAACTGATGATGACCTTTGACACACTTAAAGCAGGAATAAATGTATCACATGGATTTATGGCTTTCTACATTCACTGAGGAATTTTTAGGTCTCGACCAACCACTAATCATAGAACAATAATACAATCTGTGCCTGTTATCTCGAAACTTTGATTTTACCTCCTTGTTCCTCTCCCCTCCCAAGACTGACTACTATTTTCTGCTTTACCTCACCTGTCGTATTTACTGCATCATCCTACCGTGCATATGTATATATGTGTGTGTCTTCAAAATTTGTGTCATTATTAGCCGATGAAGAGGCCATAGTACCTCGAAAGCTTGCTTTGCTTTTTCTCACCATCTTTTCAATTAGCCATTAAAAAGTATCAACCACCGAGGACTCTGAGATTCTAATATTATTCTGACTTTCATTTGTTAATTTTCATAGATTTTTTATTTAATATTACTTTTGTCAGATTCAAGTTATTTCTGTGACCACTGTGGGTTTTTCTTTCATTCAACGAGGGGTACCAACAATTTTGACCACGTGTGTATGTAGTCTGACTGGGCAGTCTCCACAGTTGCATTCTCCCCCTCAATGCTGAGAGGTGGCACAATCATTCAGTCAGGAGTGCTATCATTCAGTCAGAAGCATGCTCCCGATTCAAAATTCTTATTCTTCCTTTGGGGTATTTCCGGTCCTGAGCAGTGTGTGGGGTGTATTGTCATACAGGCTGGCTCTGGAGCATGCACAGTGTGCATTCCAAAACCGACCCGTACACCTGATAATCTCCCACAATGCACCATACTGGAAATGACGCACGGCCAGCAGTGCATCATACCCAGAAGTAGGAACAAGAACTTTGAATAGGGAGCACGCTCCTAACTGAATGATTGCGCTCCTGACTGAATGATTGCGTCCACCGGGGCGTGATCCTAGAATCGAGGGGGGGGAATTCTGCCATGGAGACTGCCCAGTCAGATTATATACAGTATGTAGTCTAGAAGGCTAATTACCATACGGAAATGTAAGTATCAATATCATTTTTTACAAACATGATAGGACAGTTTTAGCTCAGACAGGGATGGTTAGGGATGTAGTAGGAAGCTGCAGGAACAGGTAGTGATAGGTTTGGGGGTAAAAACAAACTGACAGGTTCTCTTTAAGAGTAAATTTACACATTTTTTTTCTTATTTTTTGTTACACATTGTTATGCCAAATAAAGCAATGGCCACATGTTCACTGTAAATCAATAGACAAAGGTGAAACTAAAAAAAAACAGTATATTTCTAGTATTTTCTTTCGTTTTTGGTGCATATCTAAGTTCTATAGTTTTTTAGCATATCTTAGCATTTTTTTCCATAGGCTTCTCTATAGAAAAAAATCAATGCATAAAATGTGTGAATATAAAACACCCCAGCAATAATTCTTGTCAAAACGCAAGAAACTCATAAAAATGAGAAAGTATGAAGTAAGCCTTCAATACTCTTTGCTTCAAGGTTCACATGATCTAGCTTCGTTAAAATAAACTGTTTATTTTAGTCAAGCCTAGACATTTTACAGAAGGATCAATAACATTTTTGAATAATGTAAGTCCTTACACAGGTTGCATTGAGGTTCTCACTGTGTTTTTTACAGCATGTTATTAAAGAAAGCCCATTAGTTCAGTCATTCAAGAACTATGATATTACAAAGGAATTAGAGGATGATTCTGCTCTATTATATTGATGATTCAAACAACTAAAAGTGAGCAGCATCTGTAATTTTCTATAATCTTTGCATTACTTCTAGTAACAATGAAAAAGTCTGAACCACATTTAAAATGGTTAAAGTCATCTTTTCATTGTGTAATATATATTTTATTGTAAATTCTAAATGACTTGTTGTTGCTCACATTTTATGACTTGTCATTTTTTTTCTATGCGTGTATATTTTAGACCATCGTCCACGACAAAATATGCTGTGTTATCAAGAGCGACAAATATCTCTGATTTTATCCAAGCATATAAAACTTTGGTGCCATATCCATAGGCCCAAAACGTAAACTTGACAAAAAATGTAGCTGTACCAGACATTCCCGTGTCTGTGTTTCTTTGGTCTCGGAGCAGCAGCGCGGACACTGAGGCACTTCGTCCAAGAATCTACATCATGACCGTGTGCATGGCATTATGAAGTCTGAAGACTTCCAACAAATTTTGCAGCATAATGTAGGGCCCAGTGTGAGAAAGCTGGGTCTCCCTCAGAGGTCATGGGTCTTCCAGCAGGACAATGACCCAAAACACACTTCAAAAAGCACTAGAAAATGGTTTGAGAGAAAGCACTGGAGACTTCTAAGGTGGCCAGCAATGAGTCCAGACCTGAATCCCATAGAACACCTGTGGAGAGATCTAAAAATGGCAGTTTGGAGAAGGCACCTTTCAAATATCAGGGACCTGGAGCAGTTTGCCAAAGAAGAATGGTCTAAAATTCCAGCAGAGCATTGTAAGAAACTGTTTTGGCTAAAGGTTGTGCAACCAAGTATTAGGCTGTGGGTGCCAATACTTTTGTCTGGCCCATTTTTGGAGTTTTGTGTGAAATGATCAATGTTTTGCTTTTTTTTCATTCTTTTTTGTGTTTTTTTCATTGAAGACAAATTAAATGAAGATAGTAATACCAAAGAATTTGTGATTGCAATCATTTTCAGGAAGAAACTGAGTATTATCTGACAGAATTGCAGGGGTGTCAATACTTTTGGCCACAACTGTATATGATTTATTGCTGACCTAATCAGGAGCAGTGATGGCCACTTTATCCATACACCAACTTATCTGTCCAACTTCTGACCAACTTACTGGTTGCAGTGAAATCATGGACACATTGTTCTATTTTGTGGCTGTGTACAAATGGAACAATGTGTCCATGATTTCACTGCAACCAGTAAGTTGGTCAGAAGTTGGACAGATAAGTTGGTGTGTGTATAGCGGCCCTGAGACTTAATGTATAAGGATTGATGGTTTTGCTAGTCTGCTCTTCACATTTTAATTGTTTTTAACTGTCGATTTCTTGTTGTCAATAAAGATTTTTTGTGTATATATTCTAAAATATAGTGGTGTGTGCTGATATATTGTAGAGTATTTTTTAGTTTTTCTCATATTACATATTTCTCTACAATAGTGGCACCTACTACCATAGTATTTGTATTCGCAAGCTTGGTGCACCCTATCTTTGATATTTAGCTTCAGGGACATAACTTTGAAGAGAGAGCATCTGATCCAGATTTTCTGATGATTGGTCTGTCTGAAGGGGGGAAAGCCTTATATTAACCCTATCCTGCGTAAATACGGTGTAGGGTTCTTCAGAGGACAAAGCCTGTAGCTTGCTCATCTTGATAAGGTAACAGCTAGCAAGAATACCATTTTAAGGGTTAGGAACCTCCACTCCACAGAGTTCAGGGGTTCAAAGAGCCTCTAGCTATCTGAGTACTAAGCTAAATGACCCACTTGGTAACCGATCTTGAGATTCATGGTCTCAAACGACAAATGGACATCAGATAATCCTTGATCTCCTGTGACTCTGTAACTCTGATGCTATTAGGCTTAGGACCTCTGTCTAATCCTTCCAGTAAGAATCCCAAGATCTGTGGGATGAAAGGATCTTTAGAGTTGATAGATTGAAAAATGCAACAAGAAAGAAAGATTCTCTTTATATGTGCATGTGAGGTTATTTTTCTTCAGATACTCCAGTATAGCATCTCTTAGGCGGCCGTCACACGCAACGATTTCTTGCCCGATATCGTTTAAGCGATCTCCTTTTTGATCGCTTAAGCGATATCGGGCAAGAAATCGTTGCATGTAATCAAGCTATTTACGATGTGAAATCGCTTGATCGTGACATCGCTGATCTGAGCTCCGGAGCTCAGATCTTGCGATGAACGATGTCACGATCTGCTTCATCGTGGTGTATAACACCACGATGAACGATCTCCCAGCGCAGAGCCTATGCTGGGAGATGGTAACTATGGTACACGTCGGGTAACTAAGCGACGCGCGGCGCCTAGTTGCCCGATGTGTACCATAGTTACCAGCGAGATCGCGGATCCACATCGCTGGTGAGTCTGTCTGTGTGACAGCTCACCAGCGATGTGAGCGATATTGTAAGCGATTGCGCGTGCACGTGATCGCTTACAATATCGCTAGAGATATCTCAGCGTGTGACGGCCGCCTTAGAAAACCTTCTAGGATTTTACCCACAGTAGAGGTTAAGTTTACTGGCCTATAATTTCCAAGTTCAGTTTTTGTCCCCTTTTTAAATATTGGCACCACATTTGCTATACGCCAGTCCTGTGGTACAGTCCCTGTTATTATGGAATCTTTAAAGATTAAAAATAATGGTCTATCTATGAAGGTACTTCATTCCTGCAGTACTCCGGGGTGTATCCCATCTGGGCCTGGGGATTTGTCAACTTTAGTGATTTTTAGACGGTGCTGTACTTCCTGCTGGGTTAAGCAGGTTACATTTAATGGATATCCAGTGGGGACGAGAATTCCCACCGGCGGAACTAAAGTTGTACATCCCTACAGAAGTGAAAGACCAGAAGGGTTGAGATTCACTAATGGGGAGGAACATATCGGAGCAGAGAAGAGAGGAGCCCACATGGGGGGGGGGCAGTTGCAGCCGAGCCCGCAGTACCAAATCCAGCCCCAGTAGTGGACGGAGTACCCGCAGCCGCTGCAGCACAAGCCATGTCCCCGGTAATGCCGTTCCTAATGCCGTACACGCCAGGATAGACATGGTTGCCACAATACTCAGGGGAACCCAATACCCTGACAGACTTCAGGGAGAGGTTGGACAGTTAATATAGAGAGTACCCCATGACGGAAGGTATACTAATGGGACAATAGACTGGTACAGCACATCGGGAGATGAAGTCCTGGCCAGACACTGATAAAGACACTGTTAAAACATGTAATTGCCAGGCTGAAGGTTACTTTTGATACCAGTATCGCTGCACAGGTGAAGATGAGATTCTTCTGGTGCAGACAAATGTCGCAGCAGAATGCATGGGACTTTGCATTAAATCTACAGGAAGTGCTCAGGGCATTTAAACAGACAGACCCTACTCTGGTGCAGGAAGAGAACAAATTGCTGATTGACCTGTTTATTGATGGACTCCTAACCCCTGCTCATAGAGTGCAACTGCGAATGATGGCTATACAAAACCCTGATCTCGACTATGTGCAGTTCAAGGACAAATCCATCCGTAAATTGCAGGAGGAAGCACCTCTCGGTACAGAATCTGCACAATATCTGGCTTATAACTTTCCGAGGATGCAAGATTTGCAGGCTACAGCAAGGGCTAACGCACATTGGTCATTGGTCTATCACCAATGAGGCCCTAAACTCAATGATCGAAGCCCTAACTAGATCGAGTTGGCTTCCAGCAGATTTGACGTCCCGTGGATGCGACAGAGAAGATACCCAGTGACCAGAGAACGACCCAGCGATCGCTACGCCCTGATGGAAAGCCCATCTGCCACCGCTGTGAAAAGCCAGGTCCCTTTGCCAGGGAATGTACTTTAAACGAGAGTGCCCTGGGCTGACCCTCAGGAATAAGACCTCCAGGCCCACCAAACTGGCGTGACAGGTATGTGGGAAGACGCCCGGTCCTACCTGTTGTGCTGGATGGTATCCCCATGAACGCTTTGCTGGATATTGGTTCACAAGTGACATCAATACTGTATATCCTTTACAGAAGATACTGGGCAGATTCAGACATTTTACGGGGCCTAGATGATGACTTTAATATAGTGGGTAGTAACGGTAAACCTGTGCCGCAGATTCGATTCAAAGAAGTGACCATTAAGGTGGGGAGGGTGCAGTTAAAAGACCAAGTCTTGATTATTGTTGATGTTGACCGGCATGAACGTAATCCAATGATCATTTTGAAGAGAAATGATGGGAGTGATGGTGTGTCACGGTCCGCGCTGCTCTGGGTTCAAAAAAACTCACCAAGGAGCCAATCAACTTTTCATCCTCTTTATTCCTCCTTCTCCTACGCGTCTCAGCGCCACACCCGGCGCCTTCCTCAGGGAACCCATGAGCAGCGGTGGTGAGCCGTGAGTGACACAGCTGCTCACACCTCACTCCATCATTTCTCTTGGATCATACCACTGTTCAGTGGTAGGTGGAGGTCCTGCAGCAGCTTGGAACATTTGATTCCTAAAAACCTTCAAACCAGTTGTGGGGATCACAACTGGACCAGGTGAGGGCTACACAGCACCACCATATTACACTAGTGTCACTAGTGATAGGGCACTATTGCGCCTCTTGTCCCCCTCCCTTTTATATTTTTCAATGATCATTTTGGGCATTAATGTAATAGAAAATTGTCTTGATGAAATTATTGTTGTGTTACAGAAGATTGCCGAAACTGCCAACAGCGGACAGCAACGAGTCCTGCGGAAAGAAATAAAAGGACTGATGCTGAGACAGCAGGTAGAGTTCTCCGGAGGTGAAATTGGCAGCGCAAGAGTAAGTGACCCGGTACCAATTGCAATACCCCCGAAAAGTGAAATTTTGATCTGGTGTAGGGCAGCAATAGGCCTTAGAGGGCGAGATTACCAATCCCTGGTGTAGCCTGTGTACTCAGACAGTAGACTCACTGTCCTGACAGCCAGAAGGGTAGTTGAGGTACGCAGGGGAAGGGTACCTGTACGCATTTTAAATTGTGGAGAGGAAGAAGTCACCCTGCCAAAGTATGCTACTATTGCTAAATTTGATTAGGAGAAATGGGAATACGAACCAGGCTCCAGCTCCAAGGAGTCCTATGTTTCAGATTGTTAGAAATACAAATGGTGGACTGCTGCAGACCATATAGCTTGACATTTATAGTTGTTACAGGTTTATGAGGGGGTTGTGATGTCTCACAAGCCGAACAGGTGAGCGGTTTCAACAACTTGCTGCCCTCACATAAACCTACAGATAAACACTATTGTGCGTCTTTTCCTTTTTAGTGCTTTATTCCTGACCATTGCTAAATTGTATACTGTCTATAACTACTCTATTCAGGCAGTGGAGCCCTTTAACCCGTCAGAACAGGAGGAGGATAACGGCTCAGAGGGAAAGCTGGAGGATTGGTGCCAGAAGTTGCATGTAGGTACCAATTCTACACCTTCCCATCAAAAGCATGGAGTATATTGGGTAGTGAAAGAATATGAACAAGTCTTTAGCAAACATCTGCTAGACTTTGGGTAGATAAAAGGGTTGCACATCACATACCCACAGAAGATCATCTGCCCATGAAAGAAAAATATAGGCTTGTACTGCCAGCTCACTATCAATGTGCCAAGGATACGTTAAAGGAAATGAAGGAGGCTGGGGTGATAAGAGATAGTTGTAGTTCCTGGGCAGCTCCTCTAGTCTTGGTTAGAAAGAAAGATGGTACAATGAGGATGTGTGTGGATTACAGGCAGATCAATCGCATTACACACAAGGATGCATACCCATTGCCTAGAATTGAGAAATCACTAGCTGCATTACGCACTGCTAATTACTTTTCCACCTTAGATCTTACCAATGTATTGGCAAGTTCCTGTGGCAGAGGTGAACCCAGAGAAGACAGCGTTTACCAATCCCTGGGCCTCTGCGAGTTCAACTGTATGCCATTCGGACTCTTCAATGCACCAGGAACGTTCCAGAAGTTGATGGAGTGCTGCCTGGGGCACAAGAATTTTGAAACCGTCTTATTGTACCTGGATGACATCATAGTCTACTCCAAGACGTATGAAGAGTATCGGGAGCACTTGGCAGATGTGTTTAAAGCCTTGTCCAGCTATGGCATGAAAGTGAAGCCATCTAATTGTCACCTGCTAAAACCAAAGGTACAGTACCTCGTCATGTTGTGAGTTCCAAAGGTGTAGCACCTGATCCCGAGAAAGTAGCAGTCATTAGGGACTGGCCAAGACCCACCAGTGTCAAAGAGGTGAGGCAGTTCCTGGGGCTGGTAGGATATTACAGAAGATTCATCAAAGGGTTCACGAAGATGGCAGCTCCCTTACAAGACCCCCTGGTAGGGCAATCCAAGAAGGCTAAGAGCCTGAGTCCTCCATTTGAATGGGGCAGTCAGACGGAAGAATCCTTCAAGACGTTGAAGTGGACTTTAACAGGGGAAGAGATCTTCACATACCCTGATTACAGCCAGCCATTCATCTTGTACAGTGCTGTGCAGATTAATTGGCACAAAGCATTTTTGTAAGTAAAATTGTAAGTTGTCAACCAGTCAGTGATTCAAACCAGTTTTAACTGCTTTGAAGAGGTGTGAGTGTACAACCTTGAGTAACAAAATGTGGTTTGACAGGTTTTAGTCAGAAAATAACAGCTAGCTGCCCCCTCAGCTTCAGTTGAGAGCTTGTTTCTGTGAAGATTGGTTTAGTGTACTTTTTCTCTCAGTGTGATTCGTGCCTGTAAAAATGGATGTTACTCCACGGAAGAGGTCTAGAATTATTGCTCTTAATGAACATACAAGTCTGACTGTAAGAGAAATCGCTTCCACCGTTGGTATTATAAAATCTACCGTTTCAAGAATAATACGCCCATCAATGAAACTGGATCGTTTTCTCCAAAATGAAAAGGGAGATGTGGAAGAAAAAGGAAAACGACACCAAGACCTGATAAAACACTTATCAGATATAGTAAAACTAATGCAAGAAAAACAAGTAAAGACTAGCTTTGTCCCAATTAATTTGCACAGCACTGTATACTGATGCCAGTAATGTGGGATTGGGAGCCGTGTTGTCTCAAATGCAAGAAGGTAAAGAAAGAGTGATAGCCTTTGCAAGCAGGAAGCTCCATCCTACAGAAAGAAACCAGGAGAACTCATTCAAGTTAGAATTCCTGGCCGTAGTCTGGGCCGTCGCAGAACGCTTCAACCAATATCTGGCAGCCGCGAAGTTTACCATCTTTACGGATACCCGCTTACTCACTTGGACTCCACAAAACTAGGTGCACTGGAGCAGCGCTGAATGTCCCAGCTGTCCAACTACAACTTTACCATCAAGTACAAGCCAGGCCACAAGAATGCCAACACTGATGCCTTGTCCAGGATGCCTCACTTACAGGACGTGGAAGAGGAACCGGAGGAGCTGGAAGAAATAGAGCTACTGGCCTTTCACCACCCTCATGTGACACAATACAAGCGCTGTGTGTACAATAAACGTCAAGAAGCAAGTTGAACCCATTACCTCGCCATGGATGGGCTGAACCACAAAACAGTGATCCAGCTGTACAGTTAGCCAAGGAGCTACTGATGCAGCAGGGTTCGTACCCTGGTCCAGATGCCCCACCTGAAGCTCAACAGCTGTGGAAAGAGCGGAGTAAGTTATTCCTATATGAAGGTAAATTTGCAGAAGGCATACTAACCCAAAAAACTTACAAACGTGTTTGGCAAATTGTTGTGCCAAAAAGATATGTCAAGATGGTCTTAGAAGCCTACCATAATGGTGCAGGGCATTTCAGTTGGAAGAAATTAGAGGTTCTGCTGAGAGAAAGATTTTATTGGTTTGGCATGAGAAAATCCATTGAAAATTGGTGCAGAAACTGTGGCCCATGCAACCTAAGGAGAAAAGACAAAGATAGTCAGAGAGCCCCACTCCAGCCCAATGTAACAAAACAACCACTTGAACTTGTAACCTTGGATCATGTCAAGTTAACTCCGAGTAGGTCAGGCTATGTCTATGCCCTTACTATAGTGGACCACTATTCCCGTATCTTAGTGGTGGTGCCCGTGAAAGTTCTAACAGCCAGAACAGCAGCTAAAGCATTCCAAGCCTATTCCTGCAGACAGCATGGATACCCCTAGCAGGTCCTCACAGATCAAGGTCCAGCATTTGAAGCGGAAGTGTTCCAGGAATTTTGTAATCTACACGGTGTAAGAAAATCAGAACAACCCCGTACTATCCGCAAACAAATGGCTTATGTGAGAAAATTAATCAGATCGTGATGGCTTTATTGAAGACCTTGCCAATGGAAGAAAGGAACATGTGGCCAGAGAAGCTACCAGACTTAGTGGACTTATATAATCATGTCCAGTGAGTTCCACCAACTGCACTCCAGCCTACCTAATGAGAGCAAGACCTGGTAAGATGCCTATTGATCTGGATATGGGTATTGTAAAGCCAGATTTTGAGGTACTGGAGACCAATTGGGATATAGCTCATCAACAGAGATACAGTCAGGTACAAGCATGTGTGGAAAAGAGCCCATCACAAACAAGAGAAAGACAGAGAGAGTGTATAACCAACATGCTCCTGCAACTCCTTTAAGACCAGGTGAACAAGTACTTAAGAGAAAAAGGTGTCTTCATAAACTAGATGACCAATGGGAAGCAGAACCATACACCATGTTACCATCTAATTTTGATAATGCTAAAGTGTGCTTAGTGAGTAAGAACGAAGGGAAGACAACAGCAGCTGTGTCAAGAGATCAACTTTTAATTTATGTCTTGAAACCTTGAAGATTCCAGAGAATATACCAGAAACCCCAATTTTCGTAACAATCCAACCTAAAGAGCAAAATGTATTGCATATGGTTCTAGGAGACTTTACCAAGACCTGGACTTAGTATCATGGAGCAGGCATCGTACCTATGCTAGCCTTTCATCAAGTGCTGATACCTGAACCAGAGAGAAGGCAGCTGGGGCTGGCTGCCCGTAGCTGTGTGCTTTATTTGTGCTGAGAATCAAAAATACTGCGGAGTGCTACATCAATTTTAAAAAAATTTTTTACACTACTATATGTGCGAGGGACCCAACAGCCAATCACAGACACTGTCATAAAGAATGGGCAGCTGACTTCCGGTTCCTGCACTGCTCCTGATGGTCGCGTGTTGAAGACGCTCCTGAGACCCGGCCGCCAATCCGACTCAATCCACCCGATAACCGGGTCATCTGCCCCCCAAACACGCTTGGCGGCGACCCCTTGTGGCACCAGGACCCTGGACCGCTACCTGCTCCGGAGCTCCGGGCAGGAAGACTGGGGACAGGACAGATGGAAGGCGCTGCAAACATGGCGGAGGAGGACGAGACGCGCAGAGGAGGCTCTGAAACAGAGGACTTACATCCCGGCGGGGACAGGCAGACTCGCGGCGGCAGCAGCTCCCGGCATCGGAGCCAAACTCGGAGCACACAGGCAGTGGGTGTCCCTGATATGACGGAGGTATGTGTTAGAGAGGATACAACTACAGATGGAGGCCCAGAGATGATGACGAGGCCCCAAATGGCGGGAAGCCCACCTGTACAGGCCGCCATGGATGTGAAAGCCCTGGCCAGAGAGGTTGCTCCATATATTAACAGCAGACTTCAAAAGTATCATAAAGGAGGCTATTGGGGAGGTGATCCTGGGCCTTCAGCATGTCACATCTCAGCAGGGTGAGAGACTGCTGGAGACAGAAAAGAGGCTGATGGAAGCTGAAGACAGGATTTTGGCACTAGAGAGACATGTGGCCACCTTACAGAAACAAACTGCTTATAATGACGAGAAAGTAGATGATCTTGAGAACCGTTCAAGACGCAATAACTTACGTATGGTCGGTCTCCCTGAAACCTTCACAGGGGGACAATTAGATGCTGTGTGGGAAGAGATGCTCCCAAAGACATTGGGATTCCGCAATCCTTGCAGAGTGGAACGGGCACACAGAGTGGGTCCTCCCAGGGAGAAATCTGCCAGTCCCCGGCAAGTCATTGCACGCTTTCTTGACTATAAGGATAAGGTGATGCTGCTGAGAGAATACAAGATGAGTCGCCAACCGCTCACCATACAGGGCCATAAGGTGCGCATCTATGAGGAGTACTCTGCCGCAGTGGCGCGAAAGCGTAAACTGTTTAGCCCGTGTGCTCCTTGCTGTTCAAACAGAGCATAAGATTCCAACTGGCTTTCCCTGCTACACTGCGGTTCCGAGACTCTAAAGGTAACATGCAATCCTTTATCAATAGCAAGGAGGCTCTTAGGTTTCTGCAACCGGGCTCTGACTTTATGGAACATGTACGAGAGGCAACACCGGCTGGGGGCTCCCCGTCCCCATCCCCATCCCTTCCGCGACTGGCTGCGACACGGCCGACATATGCAGATAAAGTGGCGGTCTTGATGGATGGTCAAGAAGAGGAAGAACCGAGTGGAACAGGGTCCGGTTCCGGCTGGTCGCTTTCTCAGCGTAACAGGAAGAACCGACCGGACAAATATGGAGCGTCTGGGAGATCCAATTCGACTGCTACCAGAGGGAAGAGACGCTGAGAGACTAGACTGTTTCTTGCTTCTTGCTTTTTACTTTTTGACTTTTTTCTTTTTATCCTGATAGACCACGGGAAAGTGGCGAGAATCGGACATGTGAACACTAATTCTAACATCGGCGGTAGATGGCGCCTTGTCTTGCTCTCTTACTCTCCTCTTCTTTTTCTGCTATCTCTCCCCCCACACTTCATTACTTTTCTTTCTCTTTTGCCTCTCTCCCCTTCGTTTCTCTTCTCCTTTCTTTTTGCCCGCTGTAGGTGAACCGGGAAGCAGACTGCGGCTGAATACATCCGTACAGTTTCTATGTTTTTCATTGGAGGCTTAAGATTGTTGATGCTTATTGAACTTCGTCTGAAAGGTTGAAAGGTGGCACGTCTGACTGGGACCACAGGCTACATAGCCCATGGGCAGGAGGGGGAGGGGGAAGGGAGGGGGCCTCGGGATTGGGGCTGAGAGTACATCACTTATATGCACTGTCCTAAAAATATCAGCATTGACGACATGCGATGTGGGGGGTGGGCTGTAGATTTTGATGTATGGTTCATAATTGAGCGAGGGTCATTCTGGCCCGGCTCGGGGTCTATTTTGTTACACTTATACGCCTGACACAGGCCTGGGTAAGGAGATTTAGACTTGGGAGCAGAAAAAAGGAAGTCCATACTTAGTTGGGGACGTTGGAGATGAAGAGGATATGACATTCACCCTCAAGAGAGGGACTGGGGGGATGATGTTCATGATGTTTCTGGGGTTTGTGATGTTTTTTATTGTATTATATGTTTTTGCCACTGCCACATCTTTCCTGCACTGCCCGCGTCTGTCTAGTCCAACTCTGCTGTTAACAGGGATGGTGGTACTCCTTGATAAGGAATTAATTCAACGAAGAATCGACATGGGTCAGATAGTTATAACTACCGGGGGCATAGGTTGATGGGGAGGAAGATGCCCATCACGTCTTTTACACATACACTTGGGATCCAATGGTACGAATTGTGACATGGAATACCAAGGGCTTGCGATCACCGCATAAGAGATATATGGTCCTTCGGCACTTGAAGAGACTGAAAACTGATATTGCACTCCTACAGGAGACACATTTGAGAGATGACGAAGTGACATGTATGCAGAAGCTGTGGGTGGGGGAGGCCTGGGCTTCGGGTTCACGAGCCGGGAAGGCAGGGGTAATGATTCTTCTCAACAAACACCTTGCACATACTCTGGTGTCTGTAACTAGGGATCAGGAGGGAAGGCAAATACGGGCGGTGCTCCAATTGGGAGACCGGCGGATCAGTATATATAACGTCTACCCCCCAACACTACACGCACAGCCTTCTTTCATGGCCTGCGAGATGCCATCCTACAGGACAGGGAACGGCTCATCATGGTGGGGGGAGACTTTAATGAAGTTGTCTCAGACGACATTGATAGACAACGGATGACCGTTGGGGAACCTACACAGGGGTTGACACACCAGAGACAGGGGCCGTTATCAGATATGTTGATTAATACGCATATGATAGATGTGTGGAGGATTTTACATCCCCAGGACACTGAATTTACCCATTTTTCACACCCTCATTCCTCCTGGTCGCGGATTGACCTGTTTCTAGCGAGCAGTGACCTATTACGCCTCATTGAGGAAGCTGAAATTGGTGATCTAGTAATTTCAGATCACAGCCCTGTTCGTGTAGATATCTTAGACGCTTTCCCACGAGGCACGGATACAATATGGAGATTCCCCTCACATCTGTCATCTATGGGAGGGTTTAAGACCCAATTGAAGGAATGGTGGCAGGGGTATGCCCTTGATAACGAGATACATAAAAGTGACCATTGTCTGTTCTGGGAAGCCGGGAAATCAGTTATAAGAGGACATTTGATAGCATACACTCGGACACAGTCGAGACAGCTCAAAGAGAACTATACGAAGGCAAGTGCACTTGTCTCCGAGACTTATCAAACGTTTAAATGCTCGCGGGCACTGATAGACAAGACGGCGTGGCTTGCAGCGAAAAGGATTTCGACACATGGGCTGACCTGAGGGAAAAACTAATCCGGGGACAACTAAACGTAGACCTTCACAGACATGGTGACAAGACGGGGCGACTACTTGCTAATCTCGCTAGGGGCAGACGAAAACCCACGACATTTGCGGCACTCAACACGAGGGAAGGTCGTACCACTGATCCCAAAGCTATTAATGATATACTGGGGGATTTTTATAGACAGTTGTACCATTCAAAGGACATCTCGTCCCGGAGGGAATGACATGGTTAGATGGGGTGCCTCTCACTCCTATCTCGGAGACTGACTTAGAGCTCCTCAATGCTCCGGTCTCTGAAAAGGAGGTAGACGCAGTCATCGGGCATTTAGGGAACGGGAAATCCCCAGGCCCGGATGGGTTCACAGGGGAGTTCTATAAGATACTTCGGCCAGAGGTGACCCCGATACTGACGAGACTGTTTAATAATATTATATCTCAACGGAAACTACCCGAAACTATGGATATGGCCTACATTAAACTGTTGCCCAAGGGAGCCACGGGAGGGGAAGATCCTACAAATTATAGGCCGATTTCCCTAATTAATGTGAACCTTAAAATTTTGTCAAAAATTATGGCGGATCGGCTGGCAGAGATTCTCCCGACGCTCATAGACAACCATCAGACGGGTTTCGTCAAAGGCCGGTCAGCAGTCACCAATGTCCGCAGGGCTCTGCTGGTCCTGGACACAGTGAAAGATATGTCGCCCCGTGCGGGGAAAAACCCAGCCATGGTCACCCTGGATGCGGAAAAAGCCTTCGACAATGTCAGGTGGCCATGGCTGGGGCAGGTGCTGGACAGGATAGGGATCCAGGGTAGTTTCAGAAATTACCTACAGGCACTGTATGCCACACCTAAAGCGAGAGTACATACTCCCGGTTTCCTCTCCCCGGTGTTCCCTCTTTTGAAGGGGACTAGGCAAGGGTGTCCCTTATCCCCGTTATTATTTAATCTGGCCTTGGAACCATTGGCCAGATATATTAACAGGCACAGTTCCTTTGAGGGGGTGAGCATCGGACGAGCAGAAACAAAATCAGCACTGTTTGCTGATGACATTATATTGTTTATGGGAGACCCTGTACGGGATCTACCTCCTCTGCTGAGAGATATAGAGCGATTTGGAGAATTTGCAGGATTCCGGCTTAATCGGAAAAAATGTGAGATCCTGTATCTTAAGTTGGGGAACACGTCGGGGGAGTCTCTGCTATCGTTGGGCATTCCGAGGGCGACATCACATATCAAATATCTGGGCCTGATGCTGGGACGGACATCGAGCCAAGTATATTCACTAAATTATACCCCCTTTTTGACAGAATGGAAAAGGAGTTAAAACGTTGGGCGGGACTACCTCTATCACTCCTAGGCCGCTGCCATCTTATTAAGATGATCAGCTTCGCACGTCTCTTGTATCCACTGCAGACATTGCCCTTACTCTTGAAACATACAGACATTAACAGATTAAACAGGGCGTTTGCGGACTTTATTTGGAGAGGCAGGAGACCTCGGTTAAGACTGGGGACGCTGAATGCTCCCGAAAGACGAAGGGGGCATTAACCTACCCGACATTAGAGGGTACAATTTAGCGTGTATGATGAGACGTGATAGAA
Organism: Allobates femoralis; assembly: GCA_033576535.1. NCBI lineage: Eukaryota > Metazoa > Chordata > Amphibia > Anura > Aromobatidae > Allobates > Allobates femoralis. Next base: position 435,398,799 of record JARQOC010000001.1, read on the forward strand.
TGGGTTAAAGGGACCAATAAATTCTCGGACGGAATGCTGGAGGAAGCATTCTGCGAGCCTTGGGGCCGATGTTCTCTCCTTCATACGGGGTGGACGTCGCTACCGACGCAAGTCCGCTCGTCTATAATCTTCAAGGACACGATAGGAACATGGAAAGCAGTGAGGAAAAAATGTAGTCTCCCCTGGAAAGTGTCGAAACACCTGAACCCCTGGGCATACCCGGAGTTTCCGATGGGTCGAACTAATATATTATTTAGAGAATGGGCCCGAAACGGCGTTAAAACCATGGGAGATCTCATGACGATGTCTGAACGCCGTTGGATGCGGGGACAGGAGATAATGGACAAGTTTGGTCTCGGGGGAGCCCAGAGCCTCCAATACTTGCAGCTGAAACATCATGTCATAGATAATCTCTTAGATGCTTCAAAAGAAACTCTTACAAATGTGTGTGATAGACTGGTGGGCCTCGACGTCTCTCAACTAGGGATCTCTGGCATCTATAGGGAACTCAGGACATGGTTACTGCCTGGCGGCGCCCCGAAGCTTTTTTCGAAGTGGTGCACATATATAGACGAGGAGACGGTGTCCGAGGATATTTTGGACGGCTGGGGTAAGATAAGGCGTTACATTTTGGATGAAAGATGGAGGGACTCACACTTTCGGGTCATCCATGGTACCATATATGGCTTCAATATACCACCGTCGGCATCTAATCCTGATAGGTTGGCACACTGTCCAAAATGCAATCTTAACAAAGCAGATATGGTACATGGATTATGGAGCTGTCCGAAGGTGCAGTCCTTCTGGGGTATGATATCCGACCTGGTGCAGAGATTCTGTGGTCATACGTTTGAGCTTGATCCGAAGGTATGGATTTTTCAGAATGTGACTCTATCCAAGGGAGGGATAGCTAGCATTCGTTTCCTACATGTTCTGATACTATTGGCTAAACGTCTACTGCTAACATTCTGGCTACGAGCGGAATTACCCACTGAAATGGACGTGATAGCGGGGCTAAGGCTGGCAATGGATCTAGACAGACGCGGAGCTCTGAGAGACAAAGATGTCATGATTGTCTCTTTCATGAAAAAATGGAGATGTTTTATAGAGTCACAACTGTCGGATGACGACATTGCCAGTGTAATGACACCTTTCCACGGTACTCCCTGGTACTTATTACAGTCTTTAAGTCATTCATTGGGGCGCCTGGCGCCGACTGTACCCTTATAATGACAAGCCAGGGAATGGCGGAGGCCTTGGGGGAGTGACTGGAGGAATATATCACAGTGCATAAATATTTTTTAGTGTCTTTACTGCAAAAATACTTGAGATCCTGCTCCGCTTAGGGCGGGGAGAGGTGCTTAGGATGGACTGAGAGAGATGGACGGGATGATGTGGGAGAAGATATGAGTGGCAGTTATGAGGAACTCGATCCGTGGCATACGGCACTATAGTATTCTATTGTATTTTTGTTTTTGTTTTTTTTGTTTTTATTCCTGTTTTCGCAAGTCTACGACCTGATGGTAACAGGTGTCAATGTACTGGTTCTACTACATCATCTTGTCATGCAATTGTGTATTCTCTTTTTTTTTTCCTTCTCTTTATGTTTCTCTTTATGTTATATTGCAAATGGTGAATAAAAATGATTTTAAAAAAAAAAAAAAAAGAATGGGCAGCTGTGATTGGCTGCTGAAGTTAGCTGAAACCAGCCCATACATTCTACCATACTAGAATGTATGGTCTGATTGCAGATTACTTGAAGAGCCAATTACAGATGCCCATTCTGTATGAGAGAGTCTGTGATTGGCTGTTGGGCCCCTCACACTCATAGTATAAAAATAAATAATTAAAAAAATATTGTTGCACTCACTATATTTTTGATTCTCAGCACAGATAAAGCGGAGAGTTATAGGCTGCCACCCCCAGTTGCCTGGTTTTACCTTGGCTAGCAATCAAAATACAGGTAAGCCTGGTATATTTTTTTAATTAAATAAATAAATAATTAAAATAAAAATGCGTGGGCTCCCGACATATTTTGATCGCTAGCCAAGGTAAAAGAACAGTAAGAGAAACATGCCCAGATCATGTGCTTGCACCACCATGCTTCACTGTCTTCTGAGTATACTGTGGCTAGAATTCAGAATTTGGAGGTCGTCTGATGAACTGTTTGCGGACCTTGGACCCAAAAACAATTTTACTTTCATCAGTCCACAAAATGTTTCTCCATTTCTCTTTAGGCCAATTGATGTGTTCTTTGGTAAATTGTATCCACTTTAGTACATCTTTTTTTTAACAGTAGGACTTTGCGGTGACTTCTTGATAATATATTGGCTTCACACAGGCGTCTTCTGTCACAGTATTCACAAGTAACGTGAGACTGTCTGATCATCCTGGAAATGATCATTGGCTAAGCCATTGCCATTCCTCGATCCATTTGAATGGTAGTCTTCCATGCCTCTCCGTTTTTGCTTTCCATTGAAAGTGTTGGGAGATCATTTTAGCTCAACAGCTTATCATTATCTGCACTTATATATATGTTTTACCCTCTTCAATCAACTTTTTAATCAAAGTACGTTGTTCTTCTGAACAATGTCTCGAATGACCCATATTTCTCAGGCTTTCAAGGAGAAATGCATGTACAACATGTGTTGGCTTCACCATTAAATAAGGGTCACCTGATTTACACCAGTCCCCAGAATGATTGACCTCACTAATTGAACTCCACACTGCTATTATTTTGAACACACCACCTTTCAATTAATAATTCAAATACACAGACTCAAAAACTTGCATATCATGAATGCTGAGTCTGTTGGTTTTCTAAGAATCTACTGCCCCAACTGGTACATTTTTTTGGCATGTGGTAGTATAATTTATACCAGGGGTCTCAAACTTGGCTGGGTTAATGGGCCGTACATAGATAAAAATTGATATCAGGGGACCACATTCCTTGTAGGACATTTTTAGTAATACCAGAATTTTTTACTGAATGTATTAATGTCCAACTACTGATCTCCTTCTTGTAGTAATGTCCCCACCCAGATCTTCTTCTTGCAGTAATGTCCCCCTCGATGTCCTTCTTGTAGTAATGTCCCCATACTGGTCCCCATCCTATATTAATGTCCCCATCTTGGTCCTCATCTTTCAGTAATGTCCCCTTCTTGTAGTAATGTCCCCATCTTGGTCCCTTCTTGTAGTAATGTCCTCATATCGTAGTAATGTCCCCATCCTGGTCCCCTTCTTGTAGTAATGACCCCATCCTGATGCCCTTCTTGTAGTAATATCCCCATCCTGGTGTAACATCCCAATCCTGATTCCCTTCTTGTAGTAATGTCCCATTCTGATCCCCCTCCGTGTAGTAATGTCCCATTCTGGTCCCCATCTTTTAGTAATGTCCCCATCCTGTAGTAATGTCCCCATCCTGGTCCTCTTCTTGTAATAATGTCCCCATCATGATCCCGTTCTTGTAGTAATGTCCCCATCCTGTAGTAATGTCCCCATCCTTATCCCCTTCTTGTAGTAATTTCCCATTCTGGTCCCCATCCTTGTAGTAATGTCCCATTCTGGTTCCCATCTTGTAGTAATGTCCCCATCCTGTAGTAATGTCCCATTCTGGTCCCCATCTTGTAGTAATGTCCCCATCCTGTAGTAATGTCCCCATCCTGGTCCTCTTCTTGTAGTAATTTCCCCATCCTGGTCCTCATCTTGTAGTAATATGTGATCCTAGTCCTAATCTTGTAGTAATGCCCCATCCTGGTACTCATCTTGTAGTAATGTCCCTGATCCTGGTCCCCTTTTGTAGTAATGTCCCCATCCTTATCCCCTTTTGTAGTGATGTCCCCCATCCTGATGGCATTTCTAGTGATGTCCTCCATCCTGATGCCATTTTGTAGTGATGTCCAGCATCCTGACCCCCTTTTGCAGTGATATCCCCACCTTATGCCATTTTCTACTGATGTCTACCATTCTGATGCCATTTTGTAGTGATATTCGCTATCCTGATCCCCTTTTGCAGGGATGTCTCCCATGCTGGCCCCAATTTGCAGTGATGTCCCCCATCCTGATGCCATTTTGTAGTGATGTCCCCCATCCTGATCCCCTTTTGTAGGGATGTCTCCCATCCTTATGCCATTTACTACTGATGTCTCCCATTCTGATGCCATTTTGTAGTGATGTCCCCCATCCTGATCCCCTTTTGTAGGGATGTCTCCCATCCTGACCCCCATTTGCAGTGATGTTCCCCATCCTGATCCCATTTTGTAGTGATGTCCCCCATCCTGATCCCCTTTTGTAGTGATGTCCCCCATCCTGATGCCATTTTGCAGTGATGTCCCCTATCCTGATGCCATTTTTGTTATGAACCAATGACTCAGGAGTAACATTTGGATTCCATAGAAGTCGTTGGTAACTGTACTGACCGCAATCCCTGACTACACACCGCAACTAGAAGTAGCCGTGGGATGTAACTAACCAGACCTAGACACTTCTGCACAGCCGGAGAACTAACTGATCCTAAAGATGGATGTAGGAAAAGCAATCTTGCTTCAGAGCAGAATCCCAAAAGAATAGCAAGCCCCCCACAGATATTAACTGGGTAACAAGAGAAGGAAAACAAACACAGGCAGAGTATAAGGTTTAGCAAAAGAGGCCAGACTAGCTATATTGGAAAGATAGGATAGAATACTATTGCGGTCAGTATAAAACACTATCAAAAACCACCAACAGCAGATATTACAAAAATTACCCTGAGTCACTAAGACTCGGCGACAACTATATCTGCAGACGTCTATAATCAAATGACAGCAGAACTGGAAATAACAGATAATAGTGAATGGTAAAATTGCTCGGAAGAAAACTTCCTATTGAGAGCAGATATACAAATATACAGACTAGATAGCAACACACAACTCAGAATAAAACAAAACATAAGCAGATCCTTAAGCACACAAAAGTGTGCCACAAAATATAAAAAAAAAGATTCACTTTTCTTGCAAAGATCTCCACAGAGCAGAAGAAACCAGAGAGATGTGAACTTCTCCAGGAACAAAAGACAACTGGCAAGGATTGATTCACTTCCAACCATTATATGCTCCAAGAACCAGATTGCCAATGACCCTCACGTGTGAAGCCCACACAGTCAGCTGCATTACCAGCAACAACCACCGAAGGAGCTCCAATGAAATCACAACAATTTTGTAGTGATGTTCCCTATCCTGATGTCATTTTGTAGAGATATCCCCCATCCTGACACCCTTTTGTAGTGATGTCCCCAATTCTGATGCCATTTTGTACTGATGTCCCCCATCTTGATGCCATTTTGTAGTGAGGTCCCCCATCCTGATGCCATTTTGTAGTGAGGTCCCCCATCCTGATCCCCTTTTGCAGTGATGTACCAACCTGATCTCTCTCCTTTTTGTACACACTCCCTCTTTTTCTCTCTCTCTCACACACACATTCTCTCTCTCTCAATCACACACCTTAACAATGCTGCGGTCCAATGTGCAGGGGGCCGCCGTTGTCCCGGCTTTATTATGACTTACGAGTGCCGCTCAGACAAGCTTCTTCGCTCATGTACATCAATGCAAGCCAGCGAGCCTATCAGAGACCCGTAGGTGACGTCATACGCTGCCGTTAGCTGCGGGCCACTGATTGGCCCCCGGCTTGCATTGATGTACTTGAGCGAAGGAGCTTGTCTGAGTGGTACCCAGATGTCATAATAAAGCGGGAACCGTGGCATGCTTACGTTGTCCATGGTGCAGCGGGCCGCACTGTGAAGCCTCAGGGGCCGCTTGTGGCCTGCATGTTTGAGACCCCTGGTTAGTCATATTGGTCTGCTATTATTTTGAACACTACTGAACACATCTTGTCCCCAGCCGCACCCTCATCCCGTCCACGGCTGCATCATCTCATCCCCGGCCACATCATCTTGTCCCCGGACTGCATCATCTCGTCCCCGGACTGCATCTCGTCCCCAGACTGATTCTCGCCCTCAGAATGCATCTCGCACCCGGACTGCTCCTCATTTGTGACCACTTGTCCATATCACCACAGCTCACCCTCCCGCTGCATCTGATCCCTGGCTGCTTCTGACCCCTGCTACCTCTCATCCCCTGCTCACTGCCTACAATGTTTCTGCTAATTTTCACTCTCTCTTCCATCCTTCTCCACTTCCTACTACCCTCACTTATCCCTCCACCCAGCAACGAAGTACTTCTCTCACCCCCCTACCTAGCCATCTCACCCACTTTTCTGAACTGTTCCTTCACTTTCAATCCTCCATCTCCAGTCACGCCCGCAATGTAAACTCTCCAGCTCCCACCTCCTAACCCTCTCTCTGCTCCTCCTACTTGCTGGTGACATATCCCCTAATCCTGGCTCCCCGCATCACATCCCCACAGTCACTTCCACCCCACTTCCCACGACCCACCACTAACTCTCTTAACCTCAGCAATTTTAGACCCATTCCTCCAGCCCCTGCTCCCCCAGTCCGTCTACCTGGTGCACTCTGTAACACAATCCCATTCATCCACGACCTCTTTATCTCTAACAAACTCTCATTCCTTGCCATCATGGAGATCTGGCTCATCCCCTCTGACACGACCTTTCCTGCTGCACTCTCCTATTGTAGATTCAGTGTTTCCCATACACCCTGCCTCTCTGACAAAGATGGTGGAGGTGTCGGCATACTCCTCTCCAACACCTGCTCCTTCACCCCTATTCCACCTCCTCTCTCCACTACTATCCCCTCTTTTGAAGCCCACTCCGTCCGCATCTTCTCCCAACATAACCTCCAGCTGGCCGTCATCTACCATCCCCCTGGATCCACTACCTCCTTCCTTGACCACTTCACCACTTCTTCACTTCCTTTCTGTAGACATCCCCACCATCATTATGGGCGATTTCAATATCCCCATGAACACCTCCCACCCAACCGCTTCTATACTTCTCTGACTACCTCCCTTGGACTCTCCCAATGGACCTCCTCTGCCACCCACAAAGATGGCCACACGCTGAACCTCATCTTCACCCGCCTTTGCTCCCTCACCAACCTCACAAACTCACCCCTCCCCCTGTCTGATCACAATCTATTGACTTTCTCCTCCCTCTCCTCCCCTACTACACTATCCCCCCTCCGCAAACTCCATCACCCTTGCAGAAACCTAAAACACAATAACCTACACTCATTCTCAGAATCTCTTCTCCCTCTCGCCGACATAGCTTCCATACACGACACAGACGCTGCTGTGGTGCCCCTATGGCAAGGCGCCACAGGGAGGTACTGCACCCCAATTAAACGAGATGGGGATTCCAGCCCCCAGCTGCCTTTTTGTAACCAGCTGGGAACCAAAAATATAGGGAAGCCCTTTTTTTTAATTATTTCACAATTTTCATGAAATAATTAAAAATAATTATGTGGGCTTCGCCCTATTTTTGTGTCCAGCCAGGTACAACCAGGCAGCTGGGGGCTGGAATCCGCAGCGCAGGGTGACCCAAGCTTTCTGTGCCCTCCCGTCTGCAAATTGTAGTCCCAGAAAATGGCGCGTTCATAGAAGCGCCATCTTCTAGCGCTGTATCCAGGTCTTCCAGCGGCCCTGGTGCCGAGTGGCTCACTGGGTTATAATGGGGTTAGGGATAGTTTTGCATAATCAGCTAGCCCTAAGCCCGAAATTCATGGGGTTACGCCAATATTAGACATGGCCACCATGAATTTCTAGTAATCAGATAAAATAAAGACAACACAGAGAAAATATTTTTATGAGTTAACAATCCTAAACATCTGCAGAATGTCCATCACTTCCTAATGGGTATGACTTGGGTGTGGCTAGGGGCATGGCCAAAAGTTACTGTGTGGCACTGCACACACCACACAATTTGCCCCTCTTTCTGTTCTTCAAAAGTTGGGAGGTATGCTCTTCTGTGTTGTGACAGGGTGTCCCTATTTCTTCATGGTGCTTGTTGTCAAGAGTTCTAGCCATCTAATTTCTTTGTGTGTGTATAATGTGTATACACAATTGCACACATATACACTATAGCAATAGATATACAACTATTGTGTGTATCTGTGCATTTGTTTGAATAAATCAATGCTTGTATGTGTGACACTTTTAGTATAATGTATAGTAAAAAACAAAAAAAAAAACAGGATCAAAAATGCCAAAATACATGTACCTTTAACCTCTTCATTCCCCAGATGATTTTTTATTTTTGCACTTTTATTCTGGTCAGCTCACCATATACCCATGCAGTTGTCAGTCCTAATCCAGCATGGAAAAGCCTCGGTCCAGGCTACACTTCAGAATGCAGTAGAAGAAAATCCAGCCAAGGGAATGAAGTCAGTCAAATGTTAAAACCTTGACTTTTAATAACTCCAAAATGTAACAAAGTACAAATTAGACAGAACGCCCTGCAAAAGATACCCCTTAAAACCCACACTTTTTGATTTTGACTTAATGATAGTTATGTTATTATATTATTTACCCTTATTCCAAGAGCCATAACTTTTTAATTTTTTTCCGTTGACTTAGCCATATGAGGGCTTGTTTTTTTGTGGGACAAGTTCTACTTTTGAATGATACCCTCCCATTTTGAGCAAGTCGTGCAATGGTAAGCAGGAAAAATATTCAGTGTATGGCAAAATAGAAAAAAAATGCGCAATTCTGCAATTCTCTCTCTTTTTTTTTTAAGCTGCAGAGTTCATTTTAGAGTGAAAATGATCTGGCAATATGATTCAGGAATAAATTAAGGGGAGAACTCATATAAAGGGTCAAATCTCGTTTTATTATTTAAAAATCATGTGGTTCAAGTGATACGTGATTCGTGACTACCCACCCCCCTACATACAACACACAAACACAAATCTCCTTTCTGAAAATGGATCTGATACTGGACAGTCCCTAGATTTATAATCCTCCCCACAGTTGTGGACGTGTCTCCAGATATTGTTTGAGGAGTATATTTTCCACCAATGTCAAGTGTAAGTCGTTTGACCCTAGGGCTGATTGCGCACAACATGTATGTCTGTCGGTCCCTATTCTCGTCAAACGGTTCTTGTGTCCTGTCCGACGTTCATTATTCTTTTTGAAAGTAGATCGGTAATTTCTCTTTGTTTCTTATACCATCAGTATAGTTTCTTGCCCTTGGGTGTTGTGTGTTGTATGTAGGGGGTGGGTAGTCATGAGTCACGTAACACTTGAACCACATGATCTTTAAATAATAAAACGAGATTTGAACCTTTATATGAGTTCTCCCCTTAATTTATGCCTAAACTAAATAGGAGAATCTCCTAAATCAGCCTTCGGTGAATCCTGGCAATATGATTCCCCAGATCAGTACGACTACACATGCATAGTCTTAATTTTAAGTGGTGAAAAATGTCCTCAAACATGAAAATAAAAAAATAAAAAATCACTTGCATCACCATTTTCCAAGAGTCAATGTTTTCAATTTTAAGGACATGGAGCAGTTGAGGGCTTGCTATTTGCACCGAGACAATGTTTTTATTGATATCACTTAGGGTACATACGATGTTTTGATCACCTCTTATTATTTTTTTGTGTTGTTGCGGTAGCTAATAAAAAATTGAATATGGCAATTAGATTTTTTTATTTTATCGTTATCCCGTTTACCGACCAGACTAATTTATTTTATAGTTTGATGGATTGCACTGTTACAAATGCAGCGATACAAAATATATGTGCATCGCCCACTAGGGCCATGGGTTACTTGGGACCGGTCCCTGCTTTTCTGGTCACAGGGGTATGTCACAGTAGTGGCCGTGGACCAGTTCCGTGGCCCTGGAGGGACAATTAAAAGGGGAAAAATGTAAAAAGGGGAAAAAAATTAAATTAAAGTTTGTCAGTGACGCCACCCGTGGTATGCAGCCAGATGTGACCAGCGCTGCTTGTCTCAGCTCCAGGGGATGGTGGTGTGGCGCAGCAAGGTGATGAGCCCTCCACGGGCAGATCTGGTTTATCCCCTGGGCCGGTGATAATAGTCTAGTGTGGGGTGGTTGTGAGGTGACTGTGGGGGTGCAACTTACTTCCCACAGGTGTGCTTTGGATCTCAGCTTTGCAACCTCTCAGATGCTGGTATCTGTAACCATGGATGCTCAATAAAAACTTACACAAGTTTCCAGTTCAACCAGGTATTTTACTACTGCTTTTGCTCTTGTTTTACACAGTTTCAGTTTTTCTGCAGTGAGTGGTACCGGTAGCCTGTCAGCAGCTGAGATGGATCACCAAAAGCACCCCCTTTCTTAATTCCTTTCAGGTCTCTCTTCAGGGCTGCTAACTACCTCAGGGCTAGCAGTCGCGGGCTTTCCTGAGCATCCACCCTTTGGATCCCTAGTCCCACGTGAGGCCTTTCCTTTGATGTGACAGTCTGTTTGGTTCCGGGCATAAAGATCCTTCACCCCACCGGTTAATCTGTGGCCAGGGCGTATGGCGCCAACCACTTTTGCAGGACCGGTACCCTGTCGACCCAGTTCCTCTGTGTGTCCGTAAAGCCGGTCTTGAACCTTGGACTCCTTCTCCACTACACCTGGTCAGTCTCTTCAGCTATGTCAGGGCTTTCAGCTAGGAGTCGGGTTCCTCCTCCTTCCCTTTACTCGCCAGGAACTCCGGACCTGTGCTCACCCTCGAGCCCTCCTAACGTCTTTCTGAGGGACAGTAGCCTCGGACCCGTAGCCTCTGATGACACCGGCCACCGGGTCCCGGTTTTCCTCTCTCGTTGTTACTCTCTTTCTCCTCTGTCATTCCCATCCTCTGCTCCCAAGTAAAACTGACTAACTGTCACTCTCTCCCTGAGGTAACTACTGTTGCTCCTCCCCCTTTCACAGGTGTCTCCTCTAAGTTCTACCCACCAGTCAGCTTTCCCCCACCTCTCCCCTGCCTGGCATAAAGTCCTAGGTCTGAGGATTCGGGGGCATGTTGGGTGTTTGGTTTGAGGTGGATGGCTTACTATCCCAGCTGCTGTACTATTATGTGGCCACCAGTCCGCAGGGGTGCCACATATGTATTTTCTAAATATATTTATTTCATTTTTAATGGGGAAAAAATGAGTGATTTGAACTTTTATTTTTTATCTTTTTTTTTTTATTTTACATTTTACTGTACTTGTGAGTCTCCTTAAGGGACTTAAAACTGCAATCATCATGGTCTTCTATGAACGTCAGCAATGGACTGGTTTTCATAGGAGTATCATCATGACAAGCACAGGGGCCGTCAGCATATATCCGGCTGTCATGGCAACCCATTGGTGCATTGGTGCCTCATAATCACGTCAGAGGAGCGCCCATGGGAACGAGGAATGAGGCACTGCCCCCCATGCCAGTGAGGGTTAAATGCATTTAACATATGTTTACCAGCTCCACTTCATACTTGTTAGAGGCAAACGATGGCTGAACAACACAGCCATCATCTGTCTTTGAACAATGCTGGCTTGATGTGTGAGTCCAAATCAAAATCAGGGAGCCAGCGTATGACTTAACAGTACATCATATGTTGGTAAGGCTGCTTTCACACTGCAGTTTTTTCCTGATCAGGATTCATTAGGTTTTGTGTGCCAAAACCCGAAGTGTCTCCAAAACCCAGAACAGGTGTCAATCTTTCAATTATAGTAGTTCTCTGCAAGTTTCACTCCTGGTTTTGGCAAACAAAACCTGATGAATCCTGATCAGGAAAAAATTGCAGTGTGAAAGCAGCCTAACAGAATCAAAACATAACTGCCACTTTTATATGCAGAATAAATGAATATACCAATAACATTATTTATATAAAAAAATCCGACCTCCCCACTCCCAAAGAAGCTAATAAAAGTAAATCATTAAAAGGGTCCCATTTCAAAGATTACTTTAAATGCTCAGGGGCACAAAAATAAAAACACAAAAAAAGTTTTACTCTTTCTATGCTCTTTGCTGTGAAGTATCATTTGAGGTGCTGTAGTCAATCACTTGACTCAACGTTTGATATCACAAGCCACTGATCTCAGATATACATTACCGTGCTGTAGCAGTTAATGCTGTAGCCATTAAGCATACTCCAGATAACAATATTACCAAAAAAGATGCCTGTAAAGACGCTTCAGGAAAAACACCTGTTATGTTACTGGAGATTTTTACTATTGCAAAAATGCACATACCACAGAAGCCAAGTTTTTAATTTTTGTGTCCCTGAACCTATGGAATAATAATTTTTTTTACTGGACAACCCCTTTAAATTATGTGCACCCTCAGAATTACATTGGTGTTCTGAGGTTTTTTTTTTGTATTGTAAATTGAACTCCTAAAAGAAATGGATCTGTCACATGACGGACAGAAATAGTGATAAACAGAACCAACTGAATGTATAATGTGTAACCCGCCTCCAAAAATATATGAGAGAGTTACAAAGTGTCATCAGAGGTCTAGGTATGGATTTTACAAACCTTCTGGAATTAATACCTGAGAATCTTAGGATAGGTATTCTTTATATGCTAAATCTGTCACCTTACCATCTGTAAGGGTGGGTTCACATTTGTGTTCAGCACTGCAGTGTATGGAGCGCATACGCAGTGCCGAATGCAAACATTTTCATGTGAACGCAGCGGAGATTGTCCGCATGCGTTCACATGAAAATGTTAGTAAGGCAGCCCAGCCACCCAATCAGCGGCGGTGGCCGGGAGGTGGAAATCAGCGGTGAAGATCCAGGCAACCGCCCCTGATCTCTTCCTCCCGGCCGCCGCTGGTCTCCCTGCTGCCACTGGTTCATTTAAAATAGCTGGCGGTGAAGTCGGCTTTCCCAACCCGCTATTTCAAATGAACAGCTGATGAACAGCTGACTTCATGAGCTGTTCCTTTCACTTCACTGCCGGCTTTCCCGCTGGCTATTTTGAATGAACCAGCAGCGGCAGCGGTAGGGAGAGAGAAGAAGAAGGAAGAAGAGAGAAGAAGAAAGAGGAAGAAAACTGCGGGACAGGATACATGTGCAGATGACCTTGGAGGAGGTCATCTTCCGCAGCGTCTGTGCGCTTGCCAGCAGATGGCAATGCGCACAGATTGAATCCAATTCATTTTCTGTGCGCAGCTGTCTGCTTGCATATAAAGCAAGCGCACAGCTACGCACAAAAAATCATTTTGCGTTCGGCTGCGCAGAAATTATGTGCAGCCGAACACAAGCGCAGCAGAACGCAGCCACAAACTGGCACTATGCGTTCCCATGTTAAACATAGGAGCGCATAGTATGTATCGTCCTCAGGGCTATGGGTTACTCAGGACCAGCCCTTATTCTCTGCTTACAGGGGGATGTCACGGTGGTGGCTGTGGAACGGTTCCGTGGCCCTGGAGGGACCGTAATTAAAAAGGGAAAAAATAAAAATAAGAGTTTGTCAAGTGACGCCACCTGTGGGATGCGGCCGGATATGACCACCGCTGCTTATCTCAGCTTCAGGGGATGATGTTGGGATGTAGCAGGATGTTAAACCCTCCACAGGTAGGGCTAGATGATCCCTGAGCTGGTGATAATAATTTTTATTGGTGTTGATGGGGATGCAGGAAATAGCTCAAACAATGATGTGGAGACACAAGAGTAAGTCTTTTCTTTACCTTTAATGGTGGAACTCAGGTAGTATCGGGTACTGTTTTCTAAAGTTCACAGGGTCCGGAGCTTGGAGGTAATTTTAGGCTTTCCACGCCAGGCAAGTCCTGAGGCTTTCCTTTTAGATTGTGTCTGTTGGGCCCTGGCTGCATAAAGCAATGCTGAGACCCTCTCTGTTCTGTACTAGCTGTAGGACAAGCAGCATGAACCCTTCTCTTGGCTGTATTTCTACTTAGCTCTCCTGGGCTCTGTAGTGCGGCTGTGTCTCTTTAGCTTTACAGTGAAGGGGCGGTGTATAACTATCCATTCTCCGGATTTGGCCGCTGGGTGTATAATCCCTTACGATCTCAGTCTCTGGTGACCGTACTATACTTAATTCTGGGCTTGCTGACACAACTACTACTCCCAGATCTTCCTTCTCTCCTCCTCAGGCCCTCGCTATGGGCTCCACACACTGTCAGTTTCCTTGGACCAGCCTAACACGGCTCCTGTCCCCAAGATCACTTTCCTCTCCTCCTTCTGCTCTGCTCAACTGTCACCTCAACTGTCCTTCCTGACAGGAACTGACTAACTCTGCCCCTGAACCTTCATATCTAGGGGACCTCTACTGACGTCAGCTACTGACCTGACCTCAGCTGTTAGAGCTTCCATTACAGGCCCAGGTTGGGATATGTTATATGTGTGCTTCACCTGGTGGATGCCCTGCTTTTAAGCATGTAATGTGATTACCGGACCCCGGGGCACCACACTTCCCCTTGGTTAAATTCAGCACTCCCGGACTGAGAAAACATATAAAAATATAACATAGCATAACATGAATTAATAACAGAGTTTCAAAAGAAAAATTGCAAAAACCAAGCAAAGTTACTTGAAAAGCAGTCCAACAAAAAGAATAAAAGTTCAAAAAGTAAGAAAAGTCTTTACATTTACCCAGCCTGACAGGCTCGTGCAGCCCCAGTGGTAATCTTCTTGCATTGACACTTCAGTGTCCTTATCAGCACCGGGCTGCTAAAAGTCAAATAAACAAAAAACAATATTCTCCAACTATTTACAAGGGTACATTAACTTTTCTAACTAAAAAGAATATTTACACTATTTACATTACAAATTTTACTTCCCTCTCCCGGGGCTAATCATCTCTATACTGAGCTGGAACCCAACCTTTGTTGCTACGCATTGACCTACGCAATACCGGTGCTTCTGTCACTATTGTTTTGTGCTTGTGATTCTAGTGGAATAACAGGTACACTCCGACTCACCCGGGGACTGACAGGTTCCTCTATAGCACGAGGGGTGTCGTATTAATCAAAGTCTTCAGCCGGTAAGGTCCTGGCGGGTGGATCAGTCACTGGCATAGCGAAAGTGAGCGCTGGAACCACAATGGCTCCGTCTATCTGAAGCCAATCTGAAGCAGGGAGGTCACCCAGCATGGTATGGATTATCTCCTTTTTTCTGGTTTGTGAACAGGCTTTGACAAGCCCAGTTCAGGACTGCTTAGCTGTTCAGGACATAGTTTCAAATGGTCTCGGGAGACAGTAGCTGAGGTTTCTCCCCATCCCGGCTTATCAAGCAAACCTTCTGAGGATCAAGATGAGATGGCATCACAGTGTAGGGATTGGCCTCCCATTGGTCATCTAATTTGTGGATCTGCCGTTTCCACTTCAGGACCTGCTCTCCTGGTTCCAGAGGGCTGGCTGGCGCATTTTGGCTGTAGACCCTCTCTTGCTTCTCCCGAGCATGAGCCAGATTTCTCTCCACACATTCTTGTACCTGGCGATACTTCTGTTGCCGCTCAGCGTTATAGTCCATCTCCGGGAGGTTACTTTCAGGGGTCAATATCCCATTTCAAGGTCAATGGGCAGCTTACTGGGTCTACCTCTCATTAGGTAAGCAGCACTGAAATTGGTGGAATTTACTGGAATATTATTATAGATATCCACTAGATCTGGCACCCTTTCCGGCCACATGTTCCTTTCTTCTATTGGAAGGGTCTTCAGCAAATCCATCACAATGCGGTTCATTTTTTCACATAAACCGTTTGTCTGCAGATAATAAGGTGTAGTCCGGATCTTCTTACACCCATAAAGATTGCAGAATTCCTGAAACACTTCTGCTTCAAAGGTCGGACCTTGATCAGTTAATACCCGTTCCGGGTAACCATGAGGCCTACAGAAGTACATCTGAAAGGCTCGAGTGGTGGTTCTTGCCATCTGATCTTTGACAGGTACCACTACCAAGATCGTGAGGGCGTAGACATAGCCGGATTGACTTGGGGTCAATTTCACGTGATCCAAAGCCATCAACTCCAGGGGCTTCTTAGTGACAATAGGTTGCAGTGGAGCCATCTGGCTATCACAATCTTTCCTGCGAAGACTACAAGGGCCACAGTTCCTGCACCAGGCCTCAATGGTTGGTCTCATACCAATCCAATAAAATCTTTCCCGCAACAGGGCCTCCAGCTTCTTCCAGCCGAAGTGTCCAGCCCTATCGTGATAGGCTTCCAGAACCATCCGGGCGTCCTTTCTTGGGATCACTATCTGCCATACTAGTTCTTGAGTTCTGGGGTTTATATGCATAGTTTACCGGCATAGATAAACAGCCTACCTTTATCCTTCCAGAGCTGCAATGCCTCCACTTGGGCATCTGGGCTTGGGTGTGCCCCTGCTTGTTGCAGTAAGTCTTTGACCAGATTCAAAGGTTGGATCACCATCTTGCATCTCAGCCCAGTTGTGATGAGGCAACGGATCTATGGTAACTTCCTGCCTCCGGGGTCGCTGGTCACTCACTTCATAAGAGCATTGGGACACATGATTACAGTGGAAGGCCGGCAATTCTACCTCTTCCAACTCATCGAAGTCTTCTCCATCATCCTGAAGATGGGGCATTCTAGATATAGCATCAGCTGGTGAAGCTATAGTTAGATAGTCTGGCCATCCATCGTTGTTCCATCGCACCTAGCTTAGCATTTTCTAAGTGAGTCAGGGGATTATTGTTGGTATATACCGTGAATTTAGCAGCTGCCAGATAGTGCTTAAATTGTTCCGTCACGGCCCACACTAAGGCTAGGAATTCGAACTTGAATGAGATATAGTTATCAGAATTCCTCTCAGTAGGCCTAATTTTCCTGCTGCCATTTTCGATTACTTTTTCTTTTCCATTCTGCGCTAGTACAGCCCCCAATCCTACATCGCTAGCATCGGTATATAAGATAAATGGTTGGCTGTAGTCTGGGTAAGCCAAGATCTCTTCCCCAGTCAATGCTTTCTTCAGCTGTTGAAACGAGTCTTCCTCCTCGGTTCCCCACTTGACAGCCAGACTTGGGCCCCTAGTTTTCTGGGTTTGACCCACTAGAAGATTCTGCAGGGGTGGGGCCATTTGGGTAAAGCCTCTGATGAACCGGCGGTAATAGCTTACCAGCCCTAGGAACTGCCGCACTTCCTTGAGGGTGTTAGGTTTTGCATAACTTTGGATGGCAGTGATCTTCTCCGGATCTGGAGCCACACCCTGTGCGCTTAATATATGGCCTAGGTACTGTACATTAGGTTTGAGGAGATGACATTTTGATGGTTTCACCTTCAGGCCGAAACTTGGACAGCGCCTTGAAGACTTCAGCTAGATGTTTCAGGTGGTCCTCGTATGTCGAGTGTACGATGACGTCGTCTAGGTAGAACAAAATGGTCTCAAAGTTCAGGTGACCCAATCAGCATTCCATAAGCCTCTGGAATGTTCCCGGGGCATTGCAGAGTCCGAACGGCATAGAGTTGAATTCATTTAGGCCCATAGGTGTCATAATGGCGGTGTTTTCCCGGTCAGCCTCTGCTACAGGGACCTACCAGTACCCACTGGTGAGATCAAGAGTGGAGAAATAGTTAGCTGTTCTCAAAGCGGCTAATGACTCCTCTATCCTAGGTAATGGGTATGCATCTTCGTGTGTAATGCGATTGATCTGTCTATAATCTACACACTCTTCATTGTCCCATTCTTTTTCTTCACTAGGACTACTGGAGCTCCCCATGGTCTACAGCTATTTCTAATCACCCCAGCCTCCTTTATTTCCCGTAACATCTCCTTTGCGCATTGGTAATGTGCTGGTGGTATAGGCCTGTACCTTTCCTTGATAGGTGGGTGATCTCCGGTTGGTATACAATACTGTACTCCCTTTGCCTGCCCAAAGTCTAATGGATCCTTGCTAAAAATCTGTGTAAATTCTCTAACTACCCGGTATACTCCACGCTTATGGTGTAAGGGTGTTGAGTTGGTGCCGACGTGCAACTGCTGACATCAATCTTCTAACTTTTCATTTGAGCTGTTTTCCTCAGCCAGGTCGGGCAAGTCTAAGGGCTCCACGGTGGTAATTGCATTGTTATCAACTGTATAGAATTTAGCAATAGTAGCATACTGGGGTAGCTTAACCTCTTCCTCCCCACAGTTCAAAATGCATACAGGTACCCTCCCGTTGCAGACATCAACTACACCCCTGGCTGCTAGGACAGTGGACCGGCTATCCGAATACACAGGTTCTACCAATGCCTGGTAACTTTGCCCTTTAAGGCCCACAGCCGCCCTACACCAGATTAACATTTCACTCCACGGAGGTACTACAATGGGGATAGGGTCACTTACTCTTAGGCTGCCGATCTCACCTCCAGACAGCTCCACCTGTTGTTTTTGGACCAGAACCCGGATCTCCCGCTGCAGGGTCCTTTGCTGTCTGAAGTTGGCATGTTCAGCGTCCTGTTGTAACAATACAATAACCTCTGACAAACATTTGTCAATTACATTTCTTACCATTGGGGTTTCTGCTTTGCAATCAACATCTATTATTATCAAACCTACATCATGCAACTCCACCCGCCCCACTTTCATAGTCACTTCCTTAAATCCCACTTGGATCCCCCATTACTTGCAACTATAGCAAAATTGTCAACCGGACTATAAGTAATAAAGAGTCTGCCCAATAACGTTTGTAAAGGATATGGGGTATTGAGGTGATCTGCGACCCAGTGTCCAGTAGAGCGTTCATGGGGATTCCGTCCAGTACGATAGGCAGAATGGGTCGCCTCCTCACATACCGGTGACACCAGTTTGACGGGCCAGAAAGGTCTACTCCCGGGGGGCGGCCCCCTGCCCCTGGGATTTCTCGTTTAAAGAACAAAATGGAGCAAGGTGTCCTGCCATACCGCAACGGCGACAAATGGGTCTTCCTGTGGTGTCATAGCGGTCGGTGACTCTGCCTTGGCTGGTGAAACTCTTCCTCCAACGCATCCAGGGGAGATCATCGGAGCTTGAAGCTAGGCTGATTCTCCTTGACGATCCGGCTCCTTGCATATCTTTCACAGTTTTAGCCAAGTCAGCCATCCCTTGAGCGAGCTGCTGCAGCTGAAGGCATATACTTTTTGGGGTAAAAGGTGCGAGAGCTTGTACGCTGGCCCTTGCAGAGGTCAGGGAAGAGGACATCATCTCAGTAGAATAGGTCGTTGCCACTTGTGGTGAGGGCACAGGACTGCGATCTGGGTCTTCCTTTAGCAACCAAAGAACCCGATCTTTGAAGGATGTAAAATCCTCATCAGGATGCTGCAAAGACAGGGTTCGCATTTGGACCCGAGTAATGGAGTCTCGCAAGACCTCAATAAACTGGTTCCTAAACATTTGGCTCTCATTTGGTGCACTATCAGGGTCAGCCTGTTTCATAGCCTTCACGGCCTCCTACAGGGTTAAAGCATAACTGCACACACTGTTCTGCATCCCTTGTTTGCATCTAAAGAATCAAACTTTCAATTCAGAAGCTGTCCGGGTCTCAAAAGCTTCTTTTAATTAGGCATAAACTTGTGTTACAGTTGCTTCATCATTATCGGACAAAGCTTTTGCCTCCTGCCGAGCTTCACATTCCAATTGGCCAATTATCATAGTTACATGCTGCGCTCATGTCATAGGGTACAGTTCAAATACACCTTTCATCCGCTCACAGAAGTCATTGAGGGTATCAGGGACCCCTGAATACTGCGGGAGCCATTTTGCGCCAGAGACATATGGCAGGT
Source organism: Allobates femoralis (assembly GCA_033576535.1). NCBI lineage: Eukaryota > Metazoa > Chordata > Amphibia > Anura > Aromobatidae > Allobates > Allobates femoralis. The sequence goes on from JARQOC010000001.1 coordinate 435,418,408, forward strand.
TGAACGGCATGGGAGCGATATCACATTCTCAGGATCTCCAACGGCATCGCCGCATCTCTCCTCCTCGGAGGCAGACATTGTTCCCCTTTGGTGAATCACAGCCCTCACTGAGTTTCATTTAATATCACTCACTTGTTTCCGGCAAGACCTCCCGATGCCAAGTGTTTTTCTGCGTCACGTAGTTAGGTTGCTTCACTGATGTAAGAGTGAGGGGCGGGGCTTATCTTCACACCTTTCTCAACTGTCACGCCCCCTCTTCTCCTGCTCTCCCGTGTGACGCAGCACAATTAACTTAGTCTCGAGATACACGTTGACAATTATGAGGCACAGCGATGACGCAGTTATGGCGCAGTAATGGCGGCCAATTTCACAGTTCAATAACGTTAAAAACACAGTCCTTAGGCACACTTAATCCAGTTTAACCGGATTTGGTTCATCCTGTTCGTGACGCCAATTTTTGTATCGCCCTCAGGACTATGGGTTACTCAGGACCGGTCCTTATTCTCAGCTTACAGGGAGATGTCACGGTGGTGGCCGTGGACTGGTTCCGTGGCTCTAGAGGGACCGCAATTAAAAAGGGAAAAAATAAAAATACAAATAAGAGTTTGTCAGTGACGCCACCTGTGGGATGCGGCCGGATATGACCACCGCTGCTTATCTCAGCTTCAGGGGATGATGTTGGGATGCAGCAGGATGTTAAACCCTCCACAGGTAGGGTTAGGATGATCCCTGAGATGGTGATAATAATTGTTATTGGTGTTGATGGGGATGCAGGAAATAGCTCAAACAATGATGTGGAGACACAAGAGTAACAGTCTTTTCTTTACCTTTAATGGTGGAACTCGGGTAGTACCGGGTACTCTTTTCTAAAGTTCACGGGGTCCAGAGCTTGGAGGTAATTTTAGGCTTTCCATGCCAGGAAAGTCCTGAGACTTTCTTTTTAGATTGTGTCCGTTGGGCCCTGGCTGCATAAAGCAATGCTGTGACGCTCTCTGTTCTGTACTAGCTGTAGGACAAGCAGCGTGAACCCTTCTCTTGGCTGTATTTCTACTTAGCTCTCCTGGGCTCTGTAGTGCGGCTGTGTCTCTTTAGCTTTACAGTGAACGGGGCGGTGTATAACTATCCGTTCTCCAGACTTGGTTGCTGGGTGTATAATCCCCTACGATCTCGGTCTCCGGTGACCGTACTATACTTAAATCTGGGCTTGCTGGCACTACTACCACTCCCAGATCTTCCTTCTCTCCTCCTCAGGCCCTCGCTATGGGCTCCACACACTGTCAGTTTCCTTGGACCGGCCTAACACGGCTCCTGTCCCCTAGATCAGAGGTCCCCAACTCCAGGCCTCAAGGCCCACCAACAGTGCATGTTTTCAGGATTTCCTTGGCATTTGACAGTTGGAATCACCACCTGTGCAGGAGATTGAATTACCAACTGTCAAATTTCTAAGGAAATAATGAAAACCTGGACCGTTGGTGGGCCTTGTGGACTGGAGTTGGGGACCTCTGCCCTAGATCACTTTCCACTCCTCCTTCTGCTCTGCTCAACTGTCACCTTAACTCTCCTGACAGGAACTGACTAGCTCCGTCCCCTCTGCTACTCTAAACAAGCAGCTGTAAAAGCTGTGCTCCATAGTCTGGGGATTTATGATTGATTCTCATGGCAGTTTTCATCATAGTAATAACTCAAATTTTTCCTACTCTTAATTTTCTATTCTGTATTATTGAATGTAATTGGAATGTTCTATTTTCATATCAATGTTGTTGAAACTCAATAAAAATATTTAAAGTAATAAAAAATAACTCTGTGCAAGCCATAAAACACACCATGTCTGGAGGCCAAAAGACACAGATATCACCCCTGAAAACACCATACCAACAGTGAAGTTTGGAGGTGGAAGCATCATGGTGTGGGGCTGTTTTTCAGCATACAGCACTGGCAAACCTCATATGTTTAAAGGAAGGATGAATGGATAAATGTAGTGCAACATTCTTGATAAAAATCTGCTGTCGCGAAATGCATGATATCTCTCCACTGGAAGAAGAGGGCTCCACCCTCAATATCTGATTTTTATTTGTGCATACCAGACATTCGATTGATGGAACACCTGACTGCCACACTCCATAATTCAATGGACAAATATATCCAAACGTGGCAGATGTGGGACCTTTCTGTGGATTCACTACAGCTGTAATAAAAAGAGGACGCATGCTGACATTAATAGTTCCTGGTAATAAGAGGTGTATTATGTACATTTGACTGCATTGACATGTAATGTGTTATATTTCTATTGTTAAGAAAAATGAATAAAAATTAAAGTTGGAAAAAAAAAATCTGCTGTCGTCTGCCAGGATGATAAAGGTGAAACGAGGGTGGACATTTCAGCAAGACAATGATCCCAAAACACGCTGCCAAGGAAACTCTAAACCGGTTTCACAAAAAAAATAAAGCTGCTAGAATGACCCAGCCAATTACTTGCGTATAAGCAGAGTTTTTCAGCCCAAAAATTGGGCTGAAAAGTCCCCCCCTCGGCTTATACGCGAGTCATATACATGCGCCCCCCCATCGGTATACAGAGCCCCCCCCTTGCTGCCGCAAACCTGTAAAGGAATACTTCATTATACTTATCCCTGTCGCTGTCCCGCCGCCATCGCGCTCCTCCGGCTTCTTCCTCCGGTGGTGCAGGCAATGAGGTCATTGTCTGTGCACCAGAGGAGGAAGCCGGAAGAAGCAGGAGGAGCGCGATGGCGGCGGGACAGCAACAGGGATAAGTATAATGATGTATTTCTTTACAGGTTTGTGGCAGCAAGGGGGGGGCCCTGTATACCGATGGGGGGGCCTGTATACTACCACAGAGGCTGCTGCTGTATACTACCAAATGGGGCTGCTGCTGTATACTACCCTGGGGCTGCTGTATACTACCACTGGGGCTGCTGCTGTATACTTACCACTGGGGCTGCTGCTGTATACTACCACTGGGGCTGCTGCTGTATACTACCACTGGGGCTGCTGCTGTATATATACCACTGGGGCTGCTGCTGTATACTACCACTGGGGCTGCTCTGACTCTGGGTCTTATACTACCACTGGGGCTGCTGCTGTATACTACCACTGGGCTGCTGCTGTATACTACCACTGGGGCTGCTGTATATACCTCTGGGGCTGCTGTATACTACCACTGGGGCTGCTGCTGTATATTACCACTGAGGCTTGCTGCTGTTATACTACCACTGGGGCTGCTGTATATACCTCTGGGGCTGCTGTATATACCTCTGGGGCTGCTGTATACTACCACTGGGGCTGCTGCTGTATATACCACTGGGCCTGCTGCTGTATATACCACTGGGGCTGCTGCTGTATACTACCACTGGGGCTGCTGCTGTATACCTCTGGGGCTGCTGTATACTACCACTGGAGCTGCTGCTGTATATACCACTGGGGCTGCTGCTGTATACTACCACTGGGGCTGCTGCTGTATATACCACTGGGGAGGCTGCTGTATACCACACTGCTGGGGGCTGTATACCTGTGCTGGGGTCCACCCTCTGCGTATACACGAGTCAAAGTTTTCCCAGGTTTTGGGGGCAAAAGTAGGGGGGTCGGCTTATACACAGGTCGGCTTATACACGGGTATATACGATACCTTAACTAAAATCAAGAGAAAAAATTATGAAAGGAACTAAAGCTCAGAAATCATAGAACGTGCCCACAGAACATTTAGGTGTTGAGTGTTTGTTTGCAAGAATGTCACAAAATCACACTTGAGCAATGCATGAAAATAGTTTCTCTATACAAGGGGATGTCTTGAAGCTATCATCACCAGCAAAGGCTTTTGTACAAAGCATTTCATAAATAAGTAAGCGTGTTCAAAACTTTTTCCCCAATGTAATTTCTCCTTAATACATATCACTAAATTTATGGACCTCTATGATTTGATTTCTTTGCCAATATGGATTGGATAAGTTATCGACATTTAATTAGAAATTCATGTAAATATTTAGCAACATATTTACTTTAAAATTGGTGATGTGTTCAATACTTATTTCATCTGCTGTACATCTGTTCTTTCCAATGTTTCCAGCACTTAAACTTTATTACCTCCATAAGGGAATACAGAAATACAGTGGGGAATAATTTATGCATTATGAGCTTGACTCATCACTTGCATTTTTTTTAAAGTCACTTTCAATGTTCTGTTTTGTGATATTTGTTCACACTATATGTGCCAAATTGTTCAAAATGGAACACATTGTTTATACATTTTGCGAAAAAAAAGCTTCTTTGTCTTTGACCCCTTTTGAAAATTTTTAGTACAAAGATTACACATTTTGCTAAATGGACCAAAATTTGCACTTAAACAACTGGAGTGTATAAAATGATTCAATGGGTGGACTGGAGTACATTACAACAAAGTTTGACTTTTTAAAAAAGTTGCAACTGATGAATCTGGTGAAAATGTCTGGAAAAAAAAAATACCCACAGTGGCAAACATTGAAAGGAAGATTCACCAAATTTTTGCTATATTTGAGAGCAGCATAATTTAGAGACAAAGTATGATTCCAGCAATGTATCATTTACTGGGCTGTTTGCTGAAGTTTTGATAAGGCTACGTTCACACACTGCTTTTTTTTAGCTTTTTTGCGCACCTTTTAGCCCACGTATTGTGGATGCACAAAAAAGCACAAAAAAAGAAGCAGTGCTTTCAGACAGCACGCTTTTTTACGGGCCCGGGGGAGAAGTGATGTCACAGAGGGGAGGAAGAATCCTGGTTCCTCCTGCCCTCTGTGACATGTCTGCCAGCCCCCATTTCATTTCAGAGTGTATTAATATACACTGCGAAATCTAAATTAAAGAAAGCCAGATGTATTAAAAATAATAAAGAATACTTACCCTCCGGCGGGTGTTCGGGGATCCAGGAGTCGGCACAACCGCAGGTATCGACCTGCAAGGACCTTGCATGATGTCATCGGGCGCTGTGATTGGCCGCTCGAAGTCATGTGATATGAGTGTCATATGACGTCACATATCACGTGACCGTGAGTGGACAATCACAGCGCCCGATGACATCATGCATGGTCCTGGCAGCTCATAACCTGCGGTTGTCTCGGCTCCCGGTAACCAGGACAGCTTCGGACGGGTAAGTATTTCATTTTTATTATTAACACATTTGCTTAACTTTAATTTGGGTTTCGCATTATATAATAATACATTGCGAAACCCAAATGGGGCGGTCACACATGCCGCCCCTATGGGAGAAAGCCGGGCGCAGGTGCGTAAAGAATTGACATATCAATCCTTTTTACGTCCGCGCTTTCTCCCATAAAAGTGCAGCGTATTTTTACGCTGTGTCTGTATGGCAAAGTGAATTTCCCATTCACTTTGCCGGCAGACACAAGGCACATTCCGAATTTTTGAAAAGTGCTCAAAAATGCGCAATTTGTGAATGTAGCCTAAATCAGTTTTTTTCTGCTGCAGAATTATTTTCCAAATGTTGAGCGCTATATTACCCTGCCCACAGCACTGATTGACAGTTTTTTTGTACACTGACAGAAAAGCTGGAAATGAGGGGTGGGAGCAGGGCTACACAGAGCAGGAGGAATACATGGCATGAGAGAAATCGCCCTCTAGTGATAGACTCTCCTGATCAGAACACTTTTAGTGAACCTACAACTAGCAGTCTAGTAAGTGACACACAAAGGAGGGGGGGAGGGGGAAGGTGAGCAAGCACTGCCTAGGATAGTATGCAATATAGCATAAAATGCATTGCAAATATTTATTCCAAACTCTACTATAATTTTAAATGAGATTTTGGGCAAATAATTGATCGATTCTCTGAACCACCCTGCCAAATCCCAATAGGGCTGTCAGTAACAAGTGTGTCCCTCCCCTGGCCTGTGTTCATGGACTGTAATGTAATCAGGTCTAGGTCAACATCTTGTGGTTTGCATCCACTGGGAACTCCCCAATACACAAACATGCAGACAGGATGAGGCCTGGGGCTTTTGGAAACTTCAGTCTGTAGTCAACTGTTCAAAGGGTGTGTAAGCCCTTCCCCCCCCCCATCCAGAGGCTGATCCAAGGAGAGAGAACAATGCACATGTTTTGGTCAGTTCTTTTGGGTGACTTCGGAAGGGCTGGAAGCTGAGGCTGCGGACAGATCCTGGTACCTGTCTGTGGATTATTAGAAGCTGCCACATGGGATTGTGTTATGTCCCTCACCTACTGGATCAATTTAATTCATCCAATGATTATTTCTGCCTTTTTCCTGGTATCGGATTACCGGGTAACACCCCTGGATCTGTTCCCTTTGTTGTGGCCTCTAAGGAATAAGACTCATATTTGATGTTCTATGCTCCCTGCCCAGGGGCTGGCTGGGGGAGCTTGTCCCGGGTGGCAGCCAGATCCTTCAGCCCTGAGGACCTGGGGAAGCGGACACTCACCGCATGTTGCCCTCCACACAGTCCCGCTGCGGCCGCTAAGCAGCGCCGGCCGCCGGCCCATATCATTAAGGGGGCGGCCCTAAATTAGGGCAAAACCACCAGCCTGGGGGACACTTACCCCCCTGCCACCTGGGCCAGTCCACCCCTGTCCCTGCCCCAATAAAGTTCTTTGGATTAATCATTGGTTTGCTGTCCTTTCCTGCTGTCGCATACCCCGTCACACAGTCCTACTCTACATATTTTATTTAAGTTGCGCTATGTGGCCTCCAATATACATTAAAAGTAGAACCATAAAAGCATCCTGCTCTGCCTTCATTCACGTTATGCTGGTCTGTCACTTGCAGGTTAGTTCTGAGATTGTCCAGGCATGTGTGGCATCTCCTGGGTATGTTCTACCTTTGTTCAAATGCGCCTGTGTAATGACATGAGACTGGTTCTGAGATGTTCCAGGTATGTTCTGCTTTCATGGTTTTGCTTTTAATATATATTGGAAGCCGCATGACACAACTTAAATAAAATATATAGTGTAGGGCAGCCCTGTTGAGACTTCCGTAATCAGAAAATGGATTATTTGCCAAAAATCGAATTTTACATTATAGTACAGTTTGGAATAAAACGTGCAGTGCACTTTTTACATTGCATACTATCTTAGTAGTGTTAAGTGATAGATGGAAACAGGGTCTCTTCTCCTATATCATGCTGCTCTCTGGTGGGCTTAAAAAGACCTATAGACAGATTCCCTAAAAATAAAGGTGAACACAAAATAGGCTTTAAAAAGGCAAATTAAAACAGGTGACAAAATTCTACAAAAACTAGATAATAAATAGGTGCAACTGCAATAATAAATCAGGCCCTAGAGTTGGGCTTGAGATACCTTTATTAGAACCACCAAAGTAGTTACTGCTGCAATAGCCAATTAGATTTCTGCTTGCACTACAAGCACACACACACGAATCCTTTTTACAAGGTTAGTTGCTTAATACTACACCTTACCCGATAAAATCTCCACTGCAACTTTGGCTATTTACAAATTAAATGTTTTAGTGCAAAATACTTTGACGAAATCTGTTTTTTTAAGGAAACTATATAAAAAGCCAAATAATTATGAAATTAATATAAAACAGAAAATGGCAATTTCATAAAAAACATATTAACAATAAAATATTTCCTAATAAATGAACAGCTTATTGTAGTGTCCCAATAAAAACACAAAAATTGTGTTGAATGTCAATGTTAAAATGTTCTTCTTATACTGGGAAGGTTCTATACATGTGAATTGGGCAGTGGAGACATACAAAAAGATGATTTGCTCTCATCCGTGTAGACTACAGTTATATTCATGATTAATGGAAACATAATCTGCCGAGAGAAGTCATTGCCTGATGCTGAATACTATAGTCAATTAGAGTTAGAGGAACTTGGTGTGACAAGCATAGTGTGGCATTTGAAAGAGCGAAATGCTAGATTCTTCCGTGAGTTTCTTCATCATCCCTTTGAACAAAATATCAGTTATTAAAACTTCTGATAATAGTCTTTGTTTGTCATCCATTTTGCGCAGCTTTGCAGCAACTGTGACACCAAATGCATCAAATTCATCTTCTTTTTGGTTTAAAACTGCTGCTGCTTCAGAAAGCAGTTGTCTACTTAGATCATCGTTGACAGGCTTTCGCTTTTTCTGGCTTGGCACTGGAATGGGTGCCTGCTGTTGCTTCTGTTGGTGGTGTTGTAGTTCAATAATTTCTTGGGGTGGACTACGAATACAAACCTGAAAAAGAAAAAAAAATTGTTACAATTGATTGTCAAGGAGTAAGAAAGAGAAATCATTGCTATAAGGCTGCTTTCACACTGATCATTTTCGAATCCGTGGGTATACAGGAAAACCCTGTACGCCCACAGATTCCCACGCTTCAGGCAAACTGGATGGTGCAAGCAGCATCCGTTTGCATAGTTTTAATAGATCCGTAGAATCCATAATGACACGCTCCCTAGGGGGCATGGCATTAACAACTGCGTTATGCGCATGTCCTGTACATGCGCAGTTCATGCTTCACAGCCCGGAAGCACGCATCCGAAGGGATCCGTACTGTCCATGGCTTTCTGTGCCCATAGGCACCCCTTCTGGTTTTTCACGTGGTGCCGCGGATCCTTGTGGATCACGTTACTTTTCACAGAGATCAAAAACGTAGCAAGATACGTTTTAGGTCTCAGTGAAAACTATGTTTTGCCGCTGATCCACGAGGATCTGCAGCAAAAGTGCAAAACGGTGACACAAGGATGCCCACGGAAGTGTTTTCCGTTCCTATTAAAAGAGTGGCCAAAAACTGATCCGTGGGCATCCTGTTTGTGGGGGATCCACATGGATCAAAACAGCTACCAGTGTGAAGCCAGCCTAATAGGGTTATTCTCAAGTTCTGTGTTGAGCAGCACCAGGTTTTCAGTCTTTTTCTTACTTTGTTACTGGGGGTGGGGAGGAGCAGGCACTCCTTGAGTGACTGTTGTAGATCAGCAACTTCCATCTACTGCTGGGCTACGAATTGCTACAGTGACACATTACCAGTCTGGGAGGGCTTGTTCTGAAGTCTACACTTATATCACTATATTTGTATATAGAGGCTTCCGTTTCCGGCCATGGTGGGTAGTAGCAGCTGAGCCACGAGCTCCCGCTCCCCACGCCGGGAATAACACTGAATTCCCCCGCAAAAGTGACTGCACGGGCACCACATGCCAGGGCTCCTCGGCGACCGCAGCACCCGGAATCCAACGCTTCTTGAGGAGCACGGGCAGGAGGGAAGAGGACCACAACGCCGGCATGCAGGCGGAACACGTGGGGCCCGACCCGGCAGGACCCCACAAGCCAGCCGCCGGAAAAGACGCCCGGAGCCCTGTGGAGCAAGAGGGGGACCTCCCCCGACATGCGGCATCCACACAGCACCCGCCCGGCACCCCCGGCCCGCTCCACCCGGCCGAACAGCAGGAGGGACAGGGGCCGCACGCGCTGCAGGCTGCAGCGGATCAGAGCCCGACATCGCCGCAGCACCCCCGACATCCTGATAGAGGCCGGCACTCTCCAGAGGACGTCCTCCAGCCACACCAGCTCCCAAAGACCCCAGAGGCAGCAAGGGAGCCCTGCAAGCCACAGAAGGAGGCCCTGGCCCCACCGTGACCCTCAGCACACGCTGCTGAGATACAGCCCCCTCCAGTGGTCGCCAGCTGGCATCGCAGGCCCTGGACTCCGCAGGCAGCAAGAACTCAACCACAGAGGGGAGTCCAAACAAGGCAACACGGACCCCCACACCCCACAGGGGCCACAACCAACAGAGAAGGTAACGGGAGGGAGGGGGTGAATGGTCCCATAAGCCCAGCAAGCCACAGAAGCCTAGAGCCCACAGCTGAAGCGGAAGGGCCAGGCAGCCCACAACCCTGCACCCCTAGAGGACCCTACACCGTAACACATTGGCAACAGGGGCCCCAGAGACACCCATGGCCCACCAACATCCAGGCCGCACCGCCCACTGTTTGGCCCTATTTCGCCCCCCCCACGGGCATTGCCCCCGGCTACCCAGGCCCTATCCCGATCCCGCAGACCCACCCAACTACCCTAGCAGCAGACAGAGGGGCCTGGGAGGACCCAAGAGCCCGCATCCACTTCATCCCGACCAAGGAGGAGATGGAGGATTTCCTCATTAAGATAGAATCCTCGTTCAGGGCAGAGGTGGCAACACTCAAGGAGGAATGCCAGCAGCTGGCAAGGAGAGTCAACTCCTCTGAATCCATCATAGCTGGGCTAACTGGCCGCTTGACGACCCTAGAACGTCAGGTCTCCCTCCAAACATCAACAATCGAGCATTTGATGGACTCAATGGAGGACTTAGAGAACCGCGACAGGCGGAATAACATTAGGGTCCGAGGCCTACCAGAAACCATCCCCGCCGGAGACTTAGATACCACACTTCGGGGGTTCCTCAACTCTGCCCGCCACAAGCCCGACAACACACCCCTGGAATTCGACAGGGCCCACAGATCCTTGGCCCCCCCACCTCCAGAAGGAGCTAGACCTAGGGACATAATCTGCAGAGTCCATAGCTACAAAGCCAAGGAGGACATACTAACTAAGACCCGGGGTCAGGACCATGTACTATTCTAAGGCCAACCGATCCAAATCATGCAGGACCTGTCCCGCCGCACACTCCAGAAACGTAGAGCCCTCAGACCCCTGCTAGAAGAGCTCCGCAGAAGGGAAGTCCCGTACTCATGGGGCTTCCCCTTCCGCCTCCAGGTCCGCAGAGATGGCCAATCTTTTGTGATCTCACACCCGAGGGACATCCCCGCGTTTCTAGAAGACCTAGGGATCCCGGCAGCAGGGATCCACATCACAGAGTGGCCCGACATACGAGGGCGTGGGTATGAGACCCAAACACCCAGAGAACGACAGTAATGGTACCGGGCAAAGGGGGGGGGCCCCTAGGAGTAGGGGGCACCGAAGGAAGGGTCCCAACCCCAATGAGAAGATCTACCCTCCACACTCCCCCACCAACGGCCACAACCTACCGTATGGACAGAGGCCGCCACTACAGGGGCACCCCCCCTCAACACCACCGGGCCATGCGGCCACCTGAATCGCCACACCTCGGATACGTGTTGGCCCGCACCATGGCTTGGGTGAGCAAACACCCTCCCAGGTCCTGGACCTGCCTAATACCTAAAGTGTCAATTTGCCCTTCGATTGCGATTCCATGCACGTCTCCCCATCCTCTTACCCCCTCACCTTCCCCCTCTCCCCCCCTGTTCTCTAACCCTTACATCCCCCCTTTACCCTCCCTCCATCCCCTCTCTACCCTAAACCCCACTCCCTCTATCTCTACTCCCTCCTTCCCCACCCACTCCACCCTCTCTCTCCCACTGCTCTATCTCCTCTAATACCCCCACTTACACTCTCCACCCCCTTTTCACCCCATTCTCACCCCTTTTATCTCCTCCTGCTTACACTGCTTAACCGCTTCTAATCCCACTTCTTACCTTTTACCTCATAACCCTTTTCTATTGCTCACCATTGCTTAAGCTACTATTATTTATTTCCATCATCCTTTATTTGCCTATTATGCTGATTATTTCCTTCTTTGTATCTGTATTTGTATTTTTATATTCCTTTGCTGCCCCCACCTTCTACTTGCCTTCGTACTCGTACTTTATCACCTTCTTAGTGCCCTTCACTTGCCACCCCTATCTCTACTACATTCCTATTTTATAGTATTGCACCTTGTTTTACGGCACATTACCTTAACAATCACTTTTGCCAACTAGTTGCTGTGTTACCACAATGCGAAACCCCCGGCGTGGGGAGCCCCTAACGTCGGAAAGGTCAAAAACCCCAAAAGGAGATCCGTACAGATCCCACACACCGACCCCACTCCCATCGCTGACCCCACGTGTGAGCAGCCCCCCCCCTCCAGCAAAACCGCACAATCCTCCCACTTACTCCCACACCCGGACCAACTCCCCCCCCCCCCGCACCCAGACCCCACACCAGCCATCACCCCCCACACACACACGCACACACCCAGGCCCACGTGGCGACGTTGCACAGAGCCACGGCCCGCCCCTCGAGCTTTAACTTTAATTAAACCCAAAAAAAAACGGAGGGGCCCCTTACACCATGGCCTCCCTAAAAATTGGAACCCTCAATGCACGAGGCCTCAACACCCCCCAAAAACGCTCACAAATCCTTAACGCCATGAACAAAAGGAAGACCCAGATCATCCTACTTCAGGAGACACACTTTAAAACAGGGTCCATTCCCACCATAAACAACAAACTATACTTGACATGGCTTCATAGCACCAACCCTGAATCCAGGTCCCGGGGAGTATCAATCGCGATACACAAAAATCTACCACACTCAGTACTCGATTCCCAGATCGACCCAGGGGGGAGATACATATTCCTAAAACTGAGGGTGACCAACAATATCCTGACGGTAGTCAACTGGTACCTACCCAACAGAGACCAGACGAGGGTCGGGAGAGCCCTACTAACCCGTCTCACTGACTTCGCAGAGGGGACCACGATTATTGGAGGGGACTTCAACTTCACAATGGACCCCACCTGCGACTCCACCTCCGGTAGAGGGACAATCCCAGACAGACGACTGAAAGCCTTCAAAAGGCTTCTCCACACTCTCCAGCTAGTGGACGTGTGGCGCATCCTAAACCCCCAAGGTAGAGACTACACCTACTACTCCCACGTTCATAACTCCTACAGCCGGATAGACATGTTCCTAGTGAGCCACCACGCACTCACCTGGGAACCGGCAGCCACCATCGGGGACCTCTACCTGTCAGACCACGCCCTGACAACCCTGACCTTAACACTACCCGACTCAGCCCGGAAACCATGGACCTGGAAACTCAATAGCAACCTCCTGAAAGACAATGTATGCCTGACAGACCTAAAAAATGACATAGAAGCTTTCACCCAAATCCACGCCTCAGACCCGACCCCCCAGCCCATTAAATGGGAAGCTCTGAAATGCTACCTGAGGGGGACCCTAATAAAACATGGGACTAGACTCAAAAAGAAGCAAGCGGAAGAGATGACAACCCTCCTGGACCGAATACATAATCTGGAGATGACACACAAGAGGTCACTAGACCGAAAGGTCCTAGCGGAACTAGTCCTGAAACGACAAGAGCTCAAAACAAAGTTAGACCAGAAATTCCAACGTCAGACGGAAAGGTCAAAGGGCTACTTCTACAGGAATGCAAACAAATGCGGCAGACCGCTAGCACGCCTCCTACACCCCAGGACGAACTGCACCTTCATCCCCAAAATTAAGCGGCAGCGAGGTACAGACACACTCTGGGTACAACCCAGAGGAGATTGTAGAGGAGTTCCGCTCCTACTACAAAAACCTATACAACCTCAAAGATCGACACCCAGAAAATCCACATGAAGACCTCTCCCGAAAGACCCGGACTATATCACCTCCACGGCAATCCCACACCTCGAAGCAGCAGACGTCGAGGCGCTTGAAACAGCAATCTCAGAACAAGAGATCCAGACAGCCATCAACTCCTCACCCCTGTCAAAATGCCTGGGGCCAGACGGGTTCACCCCGATATTCTACAAGACCCTGCAGACACAGCTCTTACCCCAGATGCAGGCCACCTTCAACTCAATCACGGCCGAAACACACTTCGCCCCACAATCCCTGGAGGCCCATATCAGCATCCTACCCAAACAAGGGAGAGACCCCACACTGACGATGAACTACAGGCCCATCTCCTTACTGAACATCGACATAAAGATATACTCAAAGATCCTGGCGGACAGGCTAGCCCCTCTTCTCCCCTCCATTATCAACATGGACCAAGTGGGCTTTGTCAAAGGACGCGAAGCCAGGGACAACACAATCAAGACACTACTCCTCATAGATAAGGCGCAAAGTCAAAAGGTCCCCCTCAGCCTACTATCAATCGACGATGAGAAGGCCTTCGACAGAGTCCACTGGGGCTTCATGAAGGAGGCACTAACCCAAATTGGATTAGGCCCCAAATTCCTGCACAAGTTGTTTACCCTTTACTCGGCCCCATCAGCGAAGGTCCGAGTCAACGGCCTCTTGTCCACGCCGTTCTCGATCAGTAATGGGACGCGACAGGGATGCCCCCTATCCCCCTCCTTTTCGTGGTAGTCATAGAACACCTAGCCAATTCCATTAGAAGAAACAACGACATACACGGGCTACAGTCGGACTCATACCACCATAAGGTAGCCCTATACGCGGATGACCTCCTCCTCTACATCTCCCAACCCCAAATATCAATGCCAGCCCTCCTACGAGAACTCGAAACCTTTGGGTCCCTGAGTAACTTCAAAATAAATTTCTCCAAGTCGGAGGCGCTGAACATATCCCTAACCGCAGAAGACTTAGCTCCCCTAAAAACAGGCTTTCCATTTAAGTGGAAAGAAGAAACCATCAAATACCTAGGGGTACACATCCCCGCCGACCTGTCGAAACTATACCTACACAACTACCAACCCCTCCTCTCGCAATTGGAAACACAACTGGCCGCATACAGGGTACTGCAGATCTCCTGGCTGGGAAGGATCAACGTAATTCGGATGGATATCCTCCCCCGCCTCCTGTACATTTTCCAGACCATCCCCATACACCCCCGCAGAGACTTCTTCTCCAAGCTACGCTCCCTGATAGGGAAATTCATATGGAAGGGAGAGAGGCCAAGGGTACACAGGAACATCCTATCTGACCCCGCCGAAGTAGGAGGACTGGGACTACCAGACCCCCATAGATACTTTGTGGCGACATCCCTAGTCCGTCTGATTGACTGGGAATTCAGGTCCCACTCCAAACGGTGGGTGGCCCTGGAACAGGAAGGCACAACGGTACCCCTACGGTACCTCCCATGGCTCCAACACACAGAGCCACAACGGTCAGAAGTCTCATACAGCCTTACCAAAGACACCCTGCGAATATGGCAGGCCCACACCAACGGGACACCGGAGAGGGGGACGTCAAGCCCTCTTACTCCCCTCTTCTCAAACCCCGCCTTCCAACCAGGGATGAACAGACACACGTTCCTGCATTGGAGAAAAACTGAGGACGTCCGCATAGGCCAGATCCTAAACCTAGGAGACCTGCCCCCCTGGAATCGCTACAACAACAATCAACAACCAAGCCCCTACAGCGGCTCGAATTCCTCCAACTACAATCCTACCTGACATCGTCGGCACAGACAAGCAAGTTCAGACAGCTCACCACCCCAATGGAAGAACTGTTCACACGCGACTACCCGCCAACCCATGCGGTCTCGGAGATTCACCGCATCCTCTCAGGGAAGAGGGGAACAAACAAACGCTCCTTTCAACTGGCCTGGGAAAGGGAACTAGGAAGAGAGATCTCCTGGCCCGAATGGAAGAAAAGCTTCCTATTCACGCGTAAAATGGCAAACTCATGTCTAGCCCAAGAAAAAAACTACAAAATCTTATACAGATGGTACCACTGCCCAGACCGTCTCCACATCATCTTCCCCACGGTCCCAAACACATGCTGGCGATGCGGAACAAGAGAGGGAACCACGCTCCACATATGGTGGAACTGCACAGCAATCCAGGGTTTCTGGGAAGGAGTGTTTCGAAACTATTCCCTCATCACGGGCAGACGAGTGATCGGCAACCCCGAGATAGCCCTACTGTCAGTCTACCCCGGACCGGTGAAAAGCACAAAAAGAGACATCCTACGCTTCTGAATGTCGGCCGCCCGCTCCGTCAACCCACGTTACTGGAAATCTCCAGAAAAAAAACCCATGGTTGACTGGTGCATGGAAATGTTAGACATCAGCCGGATGGAGGAGCTAGCGGCCGAAAGCACAGGCTCGATGGACAGTTACAACACCATATGGATGGAATGGATCCTGTTCAGAGACTCCCCTGACTTCAGCAAACTATTTTCACAGCAGCACTAAGCCAGCCCGCACTAAACGGGGAGGAGACACGAAGGATCTGAGTGGCTCACACCAACCCCCGCCACCTCCCCCCCCCAACGAAACCCCCACCCCCGAACACCACCAATCCCTACCACACCCCCGAGAGGTCCACGCCGGACGACCCAACCCCAGGCCTCCCCCCACAACCCCCACATGCTCCCCACCGCACCTCGAACCTCACCCCCACCCACCACCGGCCCCCCACATCAAGTCAGTCACCCCACGTCCCACTCCCCCTACCCGGCACTCACCCGACACAGCCAATCCCCCCCCTTTCTCCCCCGGACCCCAAACCCCGCACCCCTCAAAGAGTTAAAGTTATCCTTGCTCACCTACGCCCCGCGTTGGCAGGTAAAATGCCCTCAACGGCACAGATGTACTCCCAACTGTAACCTATTTAACTTTGTATATTGACATTGTGTATCCGATGACCTGCATAAACTGCACCTGCTGCAACACTTTTTCCCAATAAAAATGATTGAACAATATTTGTATATAGAGAAAACTGTGCATTGAACAAGATCACAGCATAAGTAAACAATGAATAGGAAAACTGATCTAAAAACAGACAAAGGTAGGGGCTGCATGATTGTAAGTTTGCTGGACTAAATAGGTCAGAAGCTGAGAGAGATGGGGAGATGTACAGCAAACTGCTGTATAGAAATGAACTGGAGAGAGGTGACAGCTCCTCAGCCTGGAAAGTATCTACTGTGCATACTGGTGTGCTGACCTGGTTGTAAAAAAGGTATGTAAGATACAAGTTCTCCAAGCCAGTGAACCACAGCTGTTAGAAATATTGAATCAATTGATATCTTGCTTATTGTCATACTTTCTAGCTAGGCCAATTTCATAATATATAGTGCAGACATATGAATATAGTATAACTTGTCACGAGAAGGAAAAAAAGCAGCACTAACGAGAATATTGCTCAGTCACTTTCATTCACGATCCATAAACAGGTGTAGGGAGTGGAAGCGGTGGACGACGTCTTGCTGTTTCTCGCCAACGGTGCTTCAAGAGGCCCAAAAAATGGCAAGCTGTTGTCCACCAATTCCACTCCCCCTCCCTGTACCTATTGTTTATGGACAGTGACAAATTGAGGAGACAAATTCTTCTGCTAAAGTGGGCAACTCCAGAGCGGCTGTGGTCTCGACTTGGCTATAGTGGATTATAACAGACTGCATTGTGGGCAGTGATCTAGGTAGTGGTCACAGCTTTTCTTCATTTTTTGCTGATATAGATATATTAGTTTGAATTGAATACCTCTCAATCAGGTCTGAATTCACTATATTTAAATTGAGTATCATTAGTTGTACATCTGTGTTTACGTACACATTGCTAAAACTATTACCCCCTTAAGGACTGAGTTAATTTATACAGTGGGTACTGAAAGTATTCAGACCCCTTTACATTTTTCATTGTTTGTTTCATTGCAGACATTTAGCAAATTTAAAAAAAAACTTTTTTTTCCCTCATTTATGTACACTCTGCACCCCATCTTAACTTAAACAAAATAGAAATGTTAACATTTTTGCAAATTTATTAAAAAAGAAAAACTGAAATATCTCATGGTCATACCCTTTGCTTGGTATTGAGTAGAAGCACTCTTTTGAGCTAGCACAAACATGAGTCTTCTTGGGAATCATGCAAGAACTTTTTCACACCTGGACCTGGATTTATGGATCCTCTGCCATTCTTCCTTGCAGATCCACTCCAGTTCCGTCAGGTTGGATGGTGAACGTTGGTGGACAGCCATTTTCAGGTCTCCCCAGAGATGTTCAATTGGGTTTAGGTGAGGACTCTGGCTGAGCCAGTCAAGAATGGTCGCAGAGCTGTTCTGAAGACACTCCTTTTTCATTTTAGATGTGTGCTTAGGGTCATTGTCTTGTTGGAAGGTGAACCTTCGGTCAAGTCTGAGGTCCAGAGCACCCTGGAAGGGGATTTCATCCAGGATATATCTGTACTTGGCTGCATTCAGGTTTCCTTCAATTACAACTAGTCGTCCTGTCCCTGCAGCTGTAAAACACCCCCATGGCATGATGCTGCCACCACCATGTTTCACTGTTGGGATTGTATTGGGAAGGTGATGAGCAGTGCCTAGTTTTCTCCACACATACAGTTTAGATTTATCACCAAAAAGTTCTATCTTCGTCTCATCAGACCAGAGAATTTTATTTCTCATAGTCTGGGAGTCCTTCATGTGTTTTTTTGCAAACTCTATGCAGGTTTTCAAATGTCTTGCACTGAGGATAGGCTTCCTTCAGACCACTCTGCCATAAAGGTCCGAATGGTGGAGGGCTGCAGTAGTTGACTTTGTGGAACTTTCTCCCATCTCCCTAGTGCATCTCTTGAGCTCAGCCACATTGATCTTGAAGTTCTTCTCTACCTCTCTCACCAAGGCTCTTCTCCCATGATTGCTCAGTTTGTCTGGATGGCCAGGTCTAGGAAGACTTCTGGTGGTCCCAAACATCTTACACTTAAGGATTATGGAGGCCACTGTGCTGTTAGGACCCTTGAGTACTACAGAAATTATTTTGTAACCTTGGCCAGTTTTGTGCCTTGCCAAAATTTTGTCTCTGAGCTCTCTTGGGCAGTTCCTTTGACCTCATGATTCTCATTTGGTCTGACATGCCCTGTAAGCTGTGTGGTCTTATATAGACAAATGTGTGCCTTTCCAAAGCAAGTTCTATCTGTTTAATTAAACACAGCTGGACTCCAATGATGGAGTAGAACCATCTCAAGGAGGATCACAAGGAAATGGACAGCATGTGACTTAAATATGAATGTCTAAGGCTGCCTTCACACTTGCAGATGCATCTGCAGCGTTTTGCAGATGCATCTGCAAGTATCAGCATGCAGACCGCGGTCCCTATGTTTATAATAGGGCGCACCGCGGTCTGAATGCTCTCATTGATTCCTATATGTGAGCCGTAAGCAGGCGTATGCCTGCTGACAGATCACACACTCCCGCCCGCACCTTGGACGCAACATCTCGCGTCCATAGTGCGGGCGGGAGAGTGTGATCTGTAAGCAGGCATACGCCTGCTTACGGCTCACATATAGGAATCAATGAGAGCATTCACACCACGGCCGTGGTCTGCATGCTGATACTTGCAGATGCATCTGCAAAACGCTGCAGATGCATCTGCAAGTGTGAAGCCAGCCTAAGCAAAGGGTCTGAATACTTAGGACCATGTGATATTTAAATTTTCCTTTTTTAATACATTTGCACAAATTTTTACATTTTTTGGGGTGCAGAGTGTTCATTAATGAGAAAAAAAATGAGCTTTTTTAAATTTACCAAATGGCTACAATGAAACAAAGAGTGAAACATTTAAAGCGTCTGAATACTTTCCGTACCCACTGTATGTTAATGAACGATCCTCATTTCTTAAATTTGACCAGTTAATAATTTGTAATCATTTCAACATATCCCACTGATTCTGAGACAGTTTTTTTTTTTTTACATGTTCTTCATTTTAGTGGGAAATTTTGGTTGACATGACTTTGTGTTTATTTATGAAAATCTCAATAATGTGGCAGAAAAAAACTTTCTATGCCCATAAACCAGCCAGGGTGTGTGCTCAAGTTGCAGTTTTTTTTTTAAATACGTTTTCGCATGCAGATTCTCACAAATCTACAAGGAAATATGCATGCCAGCAAAGTCTATCAGAAGTTTGGGATTTTCTCCTTGCAGATTTGGTTGCAGAACTTTTTGCAACGTGGGCACATGCCTCAGTTATACTACACAAAATAGATAATAAAAAGAATTTCCCATATGTCTATTTTACATCAGCACCATTTTTAAACAATTTTTTTTTGTTAGTAAGTTTGAAGAGTTCAAAGTTTTTATTAGCAATTTCTCATTTTTTCACACAATTTACAAAAACATTTTTTTAACCCCTTCACCACTGGGCGATTTTCCGTTTTCCAGTTCTTTTTTTTTCCCTCCCCTTCTTCAAAAGAGCCATACTTTTTTTATTTTTCCACAAATATAGACATAGGAGGGGTTGTTTTGTTTTTTTTGCAAGAAAAGTTGTAGGTTTTAATTAAATAAATTATTTTACCATACAGTGTACAAGAAAATGGCAAAAAAATTCCAAGTGCAGTGAAACTGCAAAAAAGTGCAATTGCACATTTGTTTTTTATTCACCATTTTCTCTATATGGTAAAACTAACATGTCAGTTGTTATGCCTTGGGTTCATACGAGTTCTTAGATACCAAAAATGTATACTTTTACTGTTATCTACATGGTGAGAAAAATTCACAAGTTTTTAAAGACAAAGAATGTCACTTTTGCGCCATTTACCCCGACCCATAGTGTCTTCATTTTTCTGGATCTGGTGGCGTGTGATGGCTTTTTTTGTGTCTTGAGCTCACATTTCTAAGAATACCATTTTTGGGTAGATGTGATGTTTTGATCGCTCGTTATTGCAATGTTGCAGCGACCAAAAAAAAAACATAATTTTGGCATTTGGACTTTATTTCCGTGACGCAGTGTACTGATATGATGGATTTTATATTTTGATAGTTTCAGCCCCTGTTTTTTATTTTCACAAAGGTAACATGAGAAAATGCACCATAAAATTTGTTGTGCAATTTCTCTTGAGTATGCAGACATCCCATATGTGGTGGAAAACTTGCTTGGGTGCACTGTAGAGCTCAGAAGGAACCCCATTTGACTTATGGAACACCAAATTTGTTTGGAATCGATTGCAAATGCCATGTTGTGTTTGCACAGCGCTTGATATAAACAGTGGAACCCCCACTTCCCCAAGTGACCCCATTTTGGAAACGGAACCTTCACAGGATTTATGTAGATGCGTGGTGAGCATCACAGAATTTAATAATGTTGAACAGAGAAAGTATATATATATAAAAAAAAAAATCAAAACTTTTCCTACAAAAATGTTTTAGCCCCAAATTTTGCAATTTCAAAACAATAAAATGAAAACATGTATAGTACAATTTGTTGTGCAATTTCTGCTGTGTACACAAATAATTCATATGAGGTGGTAAAGTACTGTTTGGGCACACGGAAAGGAAGGAGCACCATTTGACTTTTAAGTGTGCAAGATTGGCTAGAATAAAACCCTCCTGATGTGCCTAAACATCGCAAATGCACTTCTAGTGACCCAATTTTGTAAATAAAACACTTCAAGTAATTTATTTAGGGTATCTTGAACATCTTGAACTCATTGGTGCTTCACAAAATTTTACTGGGCAGTGAAAATGAAATTTTGTTTTCTGAATGAAAATTATGCTGGAAGGCCCACATTTTTAAATTTACCCAAAGGTAACATGAGAATCTGCGTAACAAGTTTGGTGGTCCATTTTCTACTGAGCGTGGCAATACCCCATATGTGGTCAGAAACCACTTTTCAGTCATAGTGCAAAGCTCACAAAGGAAGGAGAGCCATAGAGTACAGATTAGGCTTGTGGGTGCAATGTCACGTTGGCAAAGCCTCTGTGGTGTCAATAGAGCAGAACTGTCCATAAATTCCCCATTTTACAAGTTACACTTCTAAATGAAAACATCCAATGGTGGAGTAAGCATATTGACACCACATACAGTATGTTTCACTAAATATTTTACCATTACTGCACCAAAATTTTTGTTATAAACGTAAACGTAAAAAATACAGTACAGTAATTAGATACAATACAAATAAACATAGAATCAATGTAAAAACTACAATACAATGATTAAAGCAAAAATAAGGGTGACCCTATTCAAAAGAGCTTATAATCTACGAGATGGGGGTTAGACAAAGTAAAGGGTCTTATTACAGTGATGGTCCAGGCATCTTGAGGAAATGGGGGTTAGAAATGAATGGTCACCAGACAATCTGTGTAGAGCTTTTGGGTTTGGTGGAGTTTGAAGAAGAGTTATGACCAGAGAGATTGTGAATGTGCTATATACTGTACAAAGGACTTCTATTAGGGAGCATGATAGGCCGCCATAAAAAGATGTGTTTTTTTAGGGAAGATCTAAAGCTATGCAAGTCCTGATTTCCTGGGGTAGAGCATTCCAGAGAATTGGTGCAGCTCGGGAGAAATCTTGGAGCTGGGAGTGGGAGGATCGGATTAGTGCAGATGTTAGTCGAAGGTCATTTGTAGAATGTAGAGAACAGGTGGGGTACTAGACAGAGATGAGGGAGGAGATGTAGGGAGATGCTGCACTGTGAAGAGTTTTGTGGGTGAGAACAAGCAGTTTGAAATTAATCCTGTAGTGTATGGGCATCCAGTGCAGTGACTGGCACAGAGTGGAGGCATCTGAGTAACGATTGGCCAGGTAGGAGATCCTGGCTGCTGCATGGATGGGCTGGAGAGGGGAAAGTTTAGAGAGGGGAAGGCCGATTGATAGAGAATTGCAGTAGCCAAGGCCGAATGGATTAGGGTCACGGTGAGGGTTTTTGTTGTTTCCATGGTGAGAAAGGAGTGGACTCTAGAAATGTTCTTTAGGTGCAAGCGACAAGAGCGGACGAGAGATTGTATATAGGAGGTGAGGGAGAGATCGGTGCCAAACATAACACCCAGACAGTGAGCCTGCTGCCTAGGCGTTATCTTGGTGCTGCACACTGAGAGATATCAGATTTAGGAAGGTTAGTGGAGGGTGGGAGCAGAAATTGTTCAGTTTTGGAAAGGTTGAGTTTCAGGTATAGAGTGGACATCATATTGGAAACTGTAGCTAGAAAAGTCATTAGTGTTCTGTAATACAGCAGGGGTATGGTCAGGGGCTGAAGTGTATAATTGTGTGTCATCAGCATAGAGATGGTACTGTAAGCCAAATCTGCTGATAGTCTGTCCAATCTGGGCCGTGTAGAGAGAGAAGGCAAAGGACTGAACCCTTAGGGTCCCCAATAGTGAGAGGAAGAAGGGAGGAAGGCGAGCCAGCAAATGATACACTGAAAGAATGGTCAGAAACATAGGAAGAGAACCAGCAGAGAGTGGAGTCCTTTATGCCGATAGAGTGCAGCATAGAAAGTAGGAGATGGTGGTCAACCTTGTCAAAAGCTGCAGAGAGGTCAAGAAGAATAAGCAGAGTGAGTTAACCATTACGTTTTACCATCAGAAGGTCAGTGGTCACTTTAATGAGTGCAGTTTCTGTAGAATGTAGGAGACGAAAACCAGACTGTAATGGATCTAGAAGAGAATGAGTGGAAAGGTAATGGGTGAGGCAGGTGTAGACCAGGCGCTCCAGGAGTTTAGAGATGAAGGGGAGATTGGAGACTGAATAATTATTTGTGCAGGATGGTTCAAGAGAAGTTTTCTTTAGTAATGGACTAATGATTAAATGTTTGAAAGAGGAGGGGAAAATGCCAGAGGAGAGGGAGAGATTGAAGATTATGGTTAGGTGAGTAATACGAACCGGAGAGAGGGACTGGAGTAGGTGTGAGGGAATTGGGGTCAGTGGTGCATGTAGTGGGGTGAGAGGAAGAGAGGAGCTTGGAGACTTCTTCTTTGTAACTGGGTCAAATGTGGAGAGTGAGCCGGAGGAAATGTGGGGAAGAATGGGAGTAACAGAGCTTGGAGTCTGGGAGCTGATTTCCTGGTGGATGTTGTCTATTTTCTCCATAAAGTAAGAAGCCAGATCATCAGCACAGGTCAGTGATAGGGGCCTGCACTTTAAGGACTGAGGAGAGAGGTGTCAAGGAGTTCTGTCCATAATTGGTCATAAAGGGGTTAAAAAAATTCACATACCGAGCACCCAAATGAGAGAGTACTTGCTGGTAATATCACAATGGCAATAGACAGTGGGAGAAGGTCTATGGAAAAGTCCTTGAGGGGAGATATGTATATTGAGTTGAAAGCCTTAGGGTACCTTTACACGCGTCTACATTTCTAGGGTGGCTACAGGTAACTTACTGGTTGCAGTGAAATCATGGAGACAAGGTTCTATCTTGTTGCTGTGTACAAATGGAATAATCTCTCCATGATTTCACTGCAACCAGTAAGTTACCTGTAGCCACCCTAGAAATGTAGCCGCGTGTAAAGGTACCCTTAGTGTTGTAACCTGGAAGCAGGCTCCAGCATAGTAAATGCTGAGAAAGTTAATTAAGGTGTGTCAAGGCCGGGTTAACGAGCAGACAAAGAGATAGGTAGGAATGATCCTCGCATTTTTCCACCCTGGGTATGGTATGTTATCTAAAAGAGACTGGTAGTCTCATTTAGTTGTCTGTGTGGAGGTGTGCAGATCTCTGGTGGTGTTGCACTTGCTAAAGTGCTGGACATCTGGACTTTATCCTTATCGGACAGACCCTGCAGATATGTATTGTCTTTTTATTTTCAGTTTGTATCCCTGTGCTAGAAAGAGGCTATTCTGAATTTGTTCTACTGCACAGTTTATTAAGAGTGAATAAACCAGTGTCATGGGGGTACCACAATGGAGAGTGGTATATTTAAGGTGTTAGAAGATTGCAGCACATGGCTACACACGCACTTGCACTGGTTGGATCTGCTTTGCTTTCCAGTTTACTGTGCAGATTTTCCTTGGTCTGGTGGTGCAAAGATTAAGAAGTTCTTTTGGTCTCATAAGGCTTTCTGTCCTGGATTATCTCAGCTGTTCTGATTTTTCACTCCTCTCTGCTATAAATACCTTTCACCTTGGGTAGCTTGATGATATGATAGCTTGTTATACCTTGGTATTGGTGTGAGCTATGAACAAAGAAGTAATTTAAAAAGCCATATCAGTAGATTGCTGCTTGGAAGTTTGTTTGGTGTCGTCCCATCCATTATTCCCTTTTGTGGCTGTAGTCTGGTGTGAATTGTACGACTGCTGATTCTTTTAGGGCCGCTTTACACACACCAACTTCTGTGACCAATTTCTGAACAGATCTCTGGTTGCAGTGAAATCATGGACACATTGTTCCATTTTGTGGCTGTGTACAAATGTAACAATGTGTCCATGATTTCACTGCAACCAGAGATCTGTTCAGAAGTTGGTCACAGAAGTTGGTGTGTGTAAAGCGGCCCTTAGTCTTGACTGTCTTTTCCACTTTGTGTCTTTAGCCTAGAGCGAGACTATTGTTCCTGCTGCCCTGCTGCCAACTCTAGTTAAAGTTGTGTTCAGGAAAAGACATGGATAAGAACATTATCACCTTGCACTCACCAGCCCTCTTGGTGGAAAGACACAACCAGAAGCTGCCCTGGAGTAGTAACATAGTAACATAGTAACATAGTTTTTAAGGTTGAAGGAAGACTTTAAGTCCATCTAGTTCAACCCATAGCCTAACATGTTGATCCAGAGGAAGGCAAAAAAAAACCCATGTGGCAACACTAATCTCCACATTGGGGGAAAAAATTCCTTCCTGACTCCAGATACGGCAATCAGACTAATTCCCTGGATCAACGCCTTATCAAAGAATCTAGTATATATAACTGGTAATATTATAGTTTTCAAGAAAGGCATCCAGGCCCTTCTTAAATGTTAGTAGTGACTCACTCATTACAACATCATGTGGCAGAGAGTTCCATAGTCTCACTGCTCTTACAGTAAAGAATCCGCGTCTGTGATTATGATTAAACCTTCTTCCCTCCAGACCTGGCACTATTAGAGGCTTTGGTGAAAACTGGATGGGCACCTTTATTATTATTTACATAGCGCCATTAGATTCCATGGCGCTTTACATATGCAAAAGGGGAGACGAGGGCAAGTACAATATATGTGTACAATCAAGTTATAAGGGTAGAGGAGGGGAGAGGACCCTGTCCGCGAGGGCTCACAGTCTAAGCAGGACAGGTGGGGGTTACAGTAGGAAGGGGTAGTGCCGATTGTGAGATGGTGCAGTGGACTGGGTCTCTTGGTCATATACCTTCCGGGGTAAGCCTGGTTCTGAGAGCAGTGGGTCTACGTCCCACTCCATCTTGAAATTTAATCAACGAGACACTTAAATGAAAAAGGTTCCTTTGTCTACTTTAAATATGTAACTAAGGGCCACGTCACACACACAGATATCTGTGCAGATATTGTTCACAGATCTCTGGTTGTAGTGAAATCATGGACATCTTGTTCCATTTTGTGGCCGTATACAAATGTAACAATGTGTCCATGATTTCACTGCAACCAGAGATCTGTGAACAATATCTGCACAGATATCTGTGTGTGTGACGTGGCCCTAAGCCAGAATCTTAGAGCAGAGTAAATACTTCAAGTAGGTTTTAACATTTAACAAAAAATTGGGGTGAATTTTAGAGCTTTAGTTTAGAGAAACATTTTCATATTTTATCCATAAAGAAAGAAGAAGGCGGCACTCATTGGACCGGTGAAGACAGGTATGTTTATTCCAGTCGCAGTATTACATCAGGTGGAGGGTGCGGGGAGGGAGGTGCAGGGATGACTGAGCCCGTTTCGAGTGGTGCTTACTCTTCAACAGATCCTGTGTACAATGATGCAGGCTCTGGTCTCACCTATTAAAGGGTGGTAATTCCAGAGTCCTGCACCTGACACTAATTGGAGGACAAGTGATTGGGGATAAACTTACATATTAATCTAGACTACAGATTCATGATAAATATATACCATATATACGAAAAACATTTATCATTATTGATGTTTTCTTTCAATCAAAAATAACTAAGCAATTCTGTTGTTATGGAGCCAATAGGATCCTAACTAACACAGAGCAATCATTCAACAATTTCTAAATAACCAGAAGTGTTAGAAGCAGCATCGAGGTATAAACCTGCCCCATACATCAAAAGCCACAAATAATAATATAGCACATGATTTTATTTATTATACTGTACTAGATTTCTTCTATCATTATGGGATAGAAGCTCCAATATTGGATGCCTTTTTTTTTTTTTTTTTTTTTTATAAATATATAAAAGTTCTAATTATTATACCACAAAAAAGATTAATGCATTTTTATATTCTGTGTTTATAGTTTAGGCAGTGGGTAATGATTTCTATTATTTTCCTTGTTGGAGGATGTTCTATACATATATATATATATGTATGCACACACAGACAAAAAGACTGTGAAGCATTCATATATATGCTATCATTTTAAATGTTCATCAAAAAGTATTGTTCTGTTCCTTGATAGTACCGTATATACTCGTGTATAAGCCGAGTTTTTCAGCCCAAAATTTGGGCTGAAAAGTCTCCCCCTCGGCTTATACACGAGTCACTACGGTTGGTGGGGGCTGTGGAGGCTGGAGGAGGTGGGGGGAGGCTGCTGTATGAGCGGCCCCGTCACGTGGGGCCGCTCATTATATATGCACTGCTTCCCCCTGTCAATCAGCGGCAGGGGGAAGCAGTTCATATATGCCCCCCAAAAGCTGGCACTGTCCCCCCTTGTAAGGGCCCCCCCCCCGCTGCTTATACATTACCATCCCGGTGTTCTGATCGGCGCCGCTCCTCGGTGCTGCTTCTTCATCCGTCCGTCCTGCTGCATCCGGGATCTCCGGCCGTCGCAGGCATATGACGTCATCGCGCGACGGCCGGAGATCCCGGATTCAGCGAGGATGGGAGGATGAAGAAGCAGCACCGAGGAGTGGCGCCGATCAGAAGACCGGGATGGTAAGATATAAGCAGCGGGGGGGGCCTTACAAGGGGGGCGAGTGCCAGCATTTTGGGCTGCTGGGTACCCCCTGGGGGCTGTTGGTACCCCCAGGGGGCTGCTGGGTACCCCCTGGGGGCTGTGGGTACCCCCTGGGGGCTGTTGGTACCCCCTGGGGGCTGTTGGGTACCCCCTGGGGCTGTGGGTACCCCCAGGGGGCTGTTGGTACCCCCAGGGGGCTGCTGGGTACCCCCTGGGGGCTGTTGGTACCCCCAGGGGGCTGTTGGTACCCCCAGGGGGCTGTTGGTACCCCCAGGGGGCTGCTGGGTACCCCCAGGGGGCTGTTGGTACCCCCATGGGGCTGTTGGTGCCCCCAGGGGGCTGCTGGGTACCCCCTGGGGGCTGTGGGTACCCCCAGGGGGCTGTTGGTACCCCCAGGGGGCTGATGGGTACCCCCAGGGGGCTGTTGGTACCCCCAGGGGGCTGCTGGGTACCCCCTGAGGGCTGCTGGGTACCCCCTGGGGGCCACTGTATAACCCCTGGGGGCCGCTGTATAACCCCTGGGGGGTGCTGTATAACCCCTGGGGGCTGCTGTATAACCCCTGGGGGCTGCTGTATATACTGCTGAGGCCTGTATACCACTGGGGCTGCTGTATATACCACTGGGGCTGCTGTATATACCACTGGGGCTGCTGTATATACCACTGGGGCTGCTGTATATACCACTGGGGCTGCTGTATATACCACTGGGGCTGCTGTATATACTGGTGGGGTCTGTATATACCACTGGGGAGGCTGCTGTATACCACTGGGGTTGCTGTATATACTACTGGAGCATGTATATGCCACTGGGGAGGCTGCTGTATACTACCATTGGGGGGCCTGTATACCACACTGCTGGGGGCTGTACACCTGTGCTGGGGTCCACCCTCGGCTTATACACGAGTCAATAGGTTTTCCCAGGTTTTGGGGCAAAAGTAGGGGGGTCGGCTTATACACGGGTCGGCTTATACACGAGTATATACGGTATATCTTATTTGAACAAATAATTACTTTCAATAATAATACATCTTTATTGGCCTTTGTTTTACTGGAGATTTTAACGTTTAAGGGTAGGTTTTTATAAAAAGACTAGATGGTGGCCCGATTCTAAAGAATCGGGTAGTCTAGAATCTATATAGAGTTTATTTAGTAATAGGGGAGTGCTGTGAAATTAATTGTGTGTATACAGGCGGCTCAGTGGTTAGCAGAGTATACGGTGGCTCAGTGGTCAGCAGTGAGTGCGGTGGCTCAGTGGTTAGCAGTGAGTGCGGTGGCTCAGTGGTCAGCAGTGAGTGCGGTGGCTCAGTGGTCAGCAGTGAGTGCGGTGGCTCAGTGGTCAGCAGTGAGTGCGGTGGCTCAGTGGTCAGCAGTGAGTGCGGTGGCTCAGTGGTCAGCAGTGAGTGCGGTGGCTCAGTGGTCAGCAGTGAGTGCGGTGGCTCAGTGGTCAGCAGTGAGTGCGGTGGCTCAGTGGTCAGCAGTGAGTGCGGTGGCTCAGTGGTCAGCAGAGAGTGCGGTGGCTCAGTGGTCAGCAGTGAGTGCAGCACAGGCTGGAGGGGGCAGAGGCTGGAGGGGGAAAGGAGGGAGGAGGCAGAGAAGGCAGAAACTGGAGGGGTTAGAGGAGGGAGGGGTCAGAGGAGGGAGGGGGCGGAGGCTGGGGGGCAGAGGAGAGCGGAGGCTGGGGGGGCAGAGGAGAGCAGAGGCTGGGGGGGCAGAGGAGAGCAGAGGCTGGGGGGGCAGAGGAGAGCGGAGGCTGGGGGGGCAGAGGAGAGCGGAGGCTGGGGGGGCAGAGGAGAGCGGAGGCTGGGGGGGCAGAGGAGAGCGGAGGCTGAGGGGCAAAGGAGAGCGGAGGCTGGGGGGGCAGAGGAGAGCGGAGGCTGGGGGGGCAGAGGAGAGCGGAGGCTGGGGGGGCAGAGGAGAGCGGAGGCTGGGGGGGCAGAGGAGAGCGGAGGCTGGGGGGCAGAGGAGAGCGGAGGCTGGGGGGGCAGAGGAGAGCGGAGGCTGGAGGGGCAGAGGAGAGCGGAGGCTGGGGGGGCAGAGGAGAGCGGAGGCTGTGGGGGCAGAGGAGAGCGGAGGCTGGGGGGGCAGAGGAGAGCGGAGGCTGGGGGGGCAGAGGAGAGCGGAGGCTGGGGGGGCAGAGGAGAGCGGAGGCTGGGGGGGCAGAGGAGAGCGGAGGCTGGGGGGGCAGAGGAGAGCAGAGGCTGGGGGGGCAGAGGAGAGCAGAGGCTGGGGGGGCAGAGGAGAGCAGAGGCTGGGGGGCAGAGGAGAGCAGAGGCTGGGGGGGCAGAGGAGAGCAGAGGCTGGGGGGCAGAGGAGAGCAGAGGCTGGGGGGGCAGAGGAGAGCAGAGGCTGGGGGGGCAGAGGAGAGCAGAGGCTGGGGGGGCAGAGGAGAGCAGAGGCTGGGGGGGCAGAGGAGAGCAGAGGCTGGGGGGGCAGAGGAGAGCGGAGGCTGGGGGGTCAGAGGAGAGCGGAGGCTGGGGGTCAGAGGAGAGCGGAGGCTGGGGGTCAGAGGAGAGCGGAGGCTGGGGGGTCAGAGGAGAGCGGAGGCTGGGGGGTCAGAGGAGAGCGGAGGCTGGGGGTCAGAGGAGAGCGGAGGCTGGGGGTCAGAGGAGAGCGGAGGCTGGGGGGTCAGAGGAGAGCGGAGGCTGGGGGTCAGAGGAGAGCGGAGGCTGGGGGGTCAGAGGAGAGCGGAGGCCGGGGGGTCAGAGGAGAGCGGAGGCCGGGGGGTCAGAGGAGAGCGGAGGCCGGGGGGTCAGAGGAGAGCGGAGGCGGGGGGGGCAGAGGAGAGCGGAGGCTGGGGGGGGCAGAGGAGAGCGGAGGCTGGGGGGGCAGAGGAGAGCGGAGGCTGGGGGGCAGAGGAGAGCGGAGGCTGGGGGGGCAGAGGAGAGCGGAGGCTGGGGGGGCAGAGGATAACGGAGGCTGGAGGGCTGAACACTCACTGGGCTGTTGGCGGTCAGCGGCAAGGCTGGCGGCGGTTCCGGAGGCCGGCCCCGGAGTGCGGGCGGGGCTAGCTCCGTGATGGAGGAGAGTCACCGGGTGTGTGGAGAGAGTGGCAGGACTGGGAGCGGTGCCGGCGGAGGCCGCACACCGGAGTGTGGGCCGGTCCGGGCCGGTTCCCGCATGTTGGTGGGCGCACAGCAGGCTGTGTGCGGAGCCAGTGGCGGGATGGCGGTCCCTGATGGAGAGTGGGCGGTGAGCAGCAGGGCTGTGGGCCGGATGTGGGTGGGCGCAGACGGGGCTCTGTGCAGGGCCGGTGGCGGGATAACGGCGAGTGGTGGCGCTTTAGCGCCCACGGCGAGGCGCTGTGCCATTTTGACAGCGGCTCGCGGTGAGCGCTATGCGCTCACCGCTCGTGGGTCTGGTACTTCCGATTCCGGTCTTTGACACAGGGCGCAGGCCATCACGGAAGTTGAGCGGATTGGCGGGAAGTGGCTTCGGTTTTTGATATATAAGATATATATATAGCAGTACGATGGTATATGGTGGTAATTAGAGCACATGTATAGCAGCACTATAGTATATGGCGGTAGATTATAGTAAATGTATAGCAGCACTATAGTATATGGCGGTACATTACAGTACATGTATAGCAGCACTATAGTATATGGTGGTACATTATAGCACATGTATAGCAGCACTATGGTATATGGCGGTACATTACAGTACATGTATAGCAGTGCTATGGTATATGGCGGTACATTACAGTACATGTATAGCAGCACTATGGTATATGGCAGTACATTATAGCACATGTATAGCAGCACTCTGGTATATGGCAATACTGCGGTGACCGCGGTCCCCCACTCCTCCTGGCCCCCGGTCGTCCACAGTAAAAATAAAAAAATCCTCAGTGAGGATACTCACCTGTCCGGCGGCTCGCTCCGCCTCCGCCTTGTAGGTCCTACAGGCCTTTAGGACCTGTAGTTGCCTGGGCAAGCAATCAGCTGAGGAGGTGAGGGGGGGCAGGATTGTGTTGGGGGGGCAGAATGGAGCGAGTGGGGAAAGAGTATGGAGGCGGGGCAACAGGATGGAGGCGGGGCAACAGGATGGAGGCGGGGGGGCAGGATGGAGGCGGGGGGGCAGGATGGAGGCGGGGGGCAGGATGGAGCGAGCGGGGCAGGATGGAGGCGGGGGAGCAAGAAGAGCGGGGGGCAGGATGGATTGAGCGGGGCAGGATGGAGGCGGAGGAGCAGGATGAAGCCGAAGGGGCAGGATTGAGCAGGATGGAGCGGGAGGAGCAGGATGGAGGCAGATGAGCAGAATGGAGCAAGCGGGGCAGGATGAGTAAGCGTGAGGGCAGGATGGAGGCGGGGGAGCAAGAACAGCGGGGTGAGGATGGAGCGAGCAGGGCAGGATGGAGCGAGCGGGGCAGGATGGAGCGAGCGGGGCAGGATGGAGCGAGCGGGGCAGGATGGAGCGAGCGGGGCAGGATGGAGCGAGCGGGGCAGGATGGAGCGAGCGGGGCAGGATGGAGTGAGCGGGGCAGGAAGGTGCAAGGGGGGCAGGAAGGTGCAAGGGGGCAGGAAGGTGCAAGGGGGGCAGGATGGTGGGTTGCGGAGCAGGATGGGGTGGCGGAGCAGGATGGAGGGGGCGGAGCAGGATGGAGGGGGGGAGCAGGATGGAGGGGGCGGAGCAGGATGGAGGGGGCGGGGCAGGATGGAGACGGAGGGGCAGGATGGAGAGGGGGGCAGGATGGAGGGAGGGGCAGGATGGAGACGGGGGCAGGATGGAGCGGAAGGGGGGCAGGATGGAGACGGAGGGGCAGGATGGAGACGGAGGGGCAGGATGGAGACGGAGGGGCAGGATGGAGACGGAGGGGCAGGATGGAGACGGAGGGGCAGGATGGAGACGGAGGGGCAGGATGGAGACGGAGGCAGATGAGGGTGGGCAGGATGGACAGAGCGAGGCAGGATGGAGAAGGCAGGGCAGGATGGAGGCGGCAGGGCAGGATGGAGATGGCAGGGCAGGATGGTGGTGGGGAGGGGGGAGGATGTAGGGGCGGGGCAGGATGTTGGCGGGGGGTGAGGATGGTGGTGGGGGTGCGGGATGGAGTCGGGGGGGCAGGATGGTGTTGGGGGGCAGGATGGATAGGGGGGGCAGGATGGATAGGGGGGGCAGGATGGAGGCGCTCCTCCTGACCCCTTCCGCTCCCCGCGGCACCCGTCCCTCTGGGCCTCCAGTCTCTGCGGCCGCCCTCCCTCTGGGGCTGCACACCCCCCTCCCCTTCATGGTGATAATAAAAATAAAAAAACCTCAGTGAGGATACTTACCCTGCGGCGGCTCGCTCCACCCGTCTTGTAGGTGGCAGGACAGGAGCTGTCGTTGGCTGGGAAACCGATCTGCTGGGGGTGAGTGGGCAAAGCGGGGGTCAGTGGGCAGAGTGGGGGATGAGTGGGAAGAGCAGGGGTTAGTGGGCAGAGTCATTGGGCAGAGCAGGGGTCAGTGGGCATAATCAGTAGTCAGAGCAGGGTCAGTAGGCAGAGCTGGGGTCTGTGGGCAGAGCTGGGGTCAGTGGGCATGGTCAGTAGCCAGAGGGGGGGGGGTAGGTAGGCAGAGCAGGGTCAGAGGGCAGAGCGGGGGTGAGTGGGCAGAGTGGGGGGTGAATGGGCAGAGCATGGTCAGTGAGCAGGATTGGGGCATCAGTGGTCAGAGCAGGGTCATAGCGGGGGTCAGTGGTCAGAGCAGGGGTTAATGGGCAGAGCAGGGGTCAGTGGGCACAGTCAGTAGGCACAGGAGGGGTTAGTGGCAAAAATCAGTGGGTAGAGCAGGGGTGAGTGGGCAGAGCAGGGTGAGTGGGCACAGTCAGTGAGCAGAGCAGGGGTCAGCGGGCAGAGCGGGGGTGAGTGGGCAGAGCAGGGTTTAGTGGGCATAGCAAGGGTTATTGGGCACAGTCAGTGGGCAGAACAGGGGTTAGTGGGCAGAGCGGCGGTCAGTGGGCACAGTGAGTGGGCAGAGAAGGGTGAGTGGGTAGAGCATGGGTGAGTGGGCACGGTCAGTTGGCAGAGCAGGGGTCAGTGGGCATGGTGAAAGGGCAGAGCGGGGGGTGAGTGAACAGAGGGTGGTCAGTGGGCAGGCCAGGGTGAGTGGTAAAAGCAGGGGCGAGTGGGCAGAGCGGGGTGGGAGTGGGCAGAGCGGGAGTAAATGAGCAGAGCAGGGTCAGTAGGCAGTGTGAGGGGTCAGTGGCCAGAGCATGGTCAGTGGGCAGTGTGAGGGGTAAGTGGGCATAGCATGTTCAGTGGGCAGTGTGAGGCGTGAGTGGGCAGTGTGAGGGGTCAGTGGGCAGTGTGAGGGGTCAGTGGGCAGAGCAGGGTCAGTGTGAGGGGTGAGTGGGCAGAGCAGGGTCAGTGGGGTGTGTGAGGGGTCAGTGGGCAGAGCAGGGTGAGTGGGCATTGAGGGGTCAGTGGGCAGAGCATGTTCAGTGGGCAGAGGAGGGTCAGTGGCAGTGTGAGGGGTCAGTGGGCTGAGCAGGGTGAGTGGGCAGAGCAGGGTGAGTGAGGGGTCAGTGGGCAGAGCAGGGTCAGTGTGAGGGGTCAGTGGGGGGTGAGTAGGCAGAGCAGGATGAGTGGCCAGTGTGAGGGGTCAATGGGGCGAGCAGGGTGAGTGGGCAGAGCATGGTCAGTGGGCATAATGGTGGTGAGTGGACAGAGAGGGGTGAGTGAGCAGAGAGGGGGTGAGTGGGCAGAATGTGGGTGAGGGGGCAGAGAGGGGGTGAGTGGGCAGAGTTTGGGGGTGAGTGGTCAGAGTGGGGGTCAGTGGTCAGAGTGGGGGTCAGTGGGCAGAGCAGGGGCAGAGTGGGGGTGAGGGGGCAGAGGGGGTGAGTGGGCAGAGTTGGGGGGTGAGTGGGCAGAGTTGGGGGGTGAGTGGGCAGAGTTGGGGTCAGTGGTCAGAGTGGGGGTGAGTGGGCAGGGTCAGAGTGGGGGTCAATGGTCAGAGTGGGGGTGGGTGGGCAGAGCAGGGTCAGGGGCAGAGTGGGGGTCAGTGTGCAGAGTGGGGGTGAGGGGGCAAAGAGGGGGTCAGGGGAAGAGTAGGGGGGTGAGTGGGCAGAGTTTGGGGTGAGTGGGCAGAGTGAGGGTCAGTGGTCAGAGTGGGGTGAGGTGGGCAGAGCAGGGTCAGGGGCAGAGAGAGGGTGAGTGTGGAAAGTGGGGGTGAGGGGGCAGAGAGGGGTTCAGGGGGAAGAGTAGGGGGGTGAGTGGGCAGAGTTTGGGGGTGGGTGAGTGGGCAGAGTGAGGGTCAGTGGTCAGAGTGGGGGTGAGTGGGCAGAGCAGGGTCAGGGGCAGAGAGAGGGTGAGTGTGCAGAGTGGGGGTGAGGGGCAGAGAGGGGTTCAGGGGAAGAGTAGGGGGGTGAGTGGGCAGAGTTTGGGGTGAGTGGGCAGAGTGGGGCCAGTGGTCAGAGTGGGGGTCAGTGGGCAGAGCAGGGGCAGAGTGGGGGTCAGTGTGCAGAGTGGGGGTGAGGGGGGCAGAGAGGGGTTCAGGGGGAAGAGTAGGGGGGTGAGTGGGCAGAGTTTGGGGGTGAGTGGGCAGAGTGGGGGCCAGTGGTCAGAGTGGGGGTCAGTGGGCAGAGCAGTGGCAGAGTGGGGGTCAGTGTGCAGAGTGGGGTGAGTGGGCAGGGTCAGGGGCAGAGTGGGGGTCAGTGGGCAGAGCAGGGGTGAGGGGGGCAGAGGGGGTGAGTGGGCAGAGTTGGGGGTGAGTGGGCAGAGTTGGGGTCAGTGGTCAGAGTGGGGGTCAGTGGTCAGAGTGGGGGTCAGTGGGCAGAGCAGGGTCAGGGGCAGAGTGGGGGTCAGTGGGCAGAGTGGGGGTGAGGGGGCAGAGTGGGGGTGAGGGGCAGAGAGGGGGTCAGGGGAAAGAGTAGGGGGGTGAGTGGGCAGAGTTTGGGGGTGAGTGGGCAGAGTGGGGGCCAGTGGTCAGAGTGGGGGTCAGTGGGCAGAGCAGGGGCAGAGTGGGGGTGAGGGGGGCAGAGAGAGGGTGAGGGGGCAGAGTTGGGGGTGAGTGGTCAGAGTGGGGGTCAGGGGCAGAGAGGGGTTAAGGGGGAAGAGTAGGGGGGTGAGTGGGCAGAGTTTGGGGGTGAGTGGGCAGAGTGGGGGCCAGTGGTCAGAGTGGGGGTCAGTGGGCAGAGCAGGGGCAGAGTGGGGGTCAGTGGGCAGAGTGGGGGTGAGGGGGCAGAGAGGGGGTCAGGGGGAAGAGTAGGGGGGTGAGTGGGCAGAGTTTGGGGGTGAGTGGGCAGAGTGGGGGCCAGTGGTCAGAGTGGGGTCAGTGGGCAGAGCAGGGGCAGAGTGGGGGTGAGGGGGGGCAGAGAGGGGGTGAGTGGTCAGAGTGGGGGTCAGGGGCAGAGTGGGGGTCAGTGGTCAGTGTGGGGGTGGGTGGTCAGAGTGGGCGTCAGGGGCAGAGTGGGGGTCAGTGGTCAGTGTGGGGTGGGTGGTCAGAGTGGGCGTCAGGGGCAGAGTGGGGGTCAGTGGTCAGTGTGGGGGTGGGTGGTCAGAGTGGGCGTCAGGGGCAGAGTGGGGTCAGTGGTCAGTGTGGGGGTGGGTGGTCAGAGTGGGCGGTCAGGGGCAGAGTGGGGGTAAGTGGTCAGTGTGGGGGTGGGTGGTCAGAGTGGGGGTCAGTGTGGGGGTCAGGGGCAGAGTGAGGGTCAGTGGTCAGTGTGGGGGTGGGTGGGCAGAGCGGGGGTGAGGAGATCGTGGGTCAGTGTGCAGCGCAGGGGGATGAATAGGCAGAGTAGGTGAGATCGGGACAGGACCTTTGATGACGTCAGGGTCATGTGATATGTGACTCCACCCATCATCGTGACGTCATCAGAGGTCCTCAAGCCCCATGAATAGAGATCGTGGCTGGCTGGAGGGAGCTGTGGTAAGAGGCGGGGGGGGGTGACCGGAGAGTGGGGGGGGTGACAGGAGAGTGGGGGGTGACCGGAGAGTGGGGGGGTGACAGGAGAGTGGGGGGTGACCGGAGAGTGGAGGGCGGCTATGGTGACAGGCAGGGGGGTGATGGGGCAGCGGGGGGAAGTGTTGTGACAGGCGGGGAGCGCGGGCAGTGGAGGATGGCTATGGTGACAGGCAGGGGGGTGATGGGGCAGCAGGGCTGTGGGCCGGATGTGGGTGGGCGCAGACGGGGCTCTGTGCAGGGCCGGTGGCTGGGGCTCTGTGGGTCTGGTGCTTCCGGTTCCGGTGTTTGACACAGGAGGGAGGCCATCACGGAAGCGGAAGCGGATTTTGGGCGGAAGTGGCCTTCGGGTTTTATATAATAGATAGACATGTCAATTTTATCATTCAGGCCATTTGCACCCTGAGCCTCCGTGGAAATAATCCACTTTGACTCAACTCGGAGCAAATGTCTGTCATTGTCACCTCCTCTAGGAAGGGGATAAGGTTTCTCCACTCCCATAAATGATAATAAATCTGGATTCCCCCCATGTACATCCCTCATGTGTTGGATGAAACGTGGGCTTCCTTTACCAGATTTTTATCGAATTATAGTGCTCCCTGAAGCGATGAAAAAGAGGTCTGATAGTTTTTCCGATATAAATTTTTTTGCACGGGCAATGGATTGAATAAACAACCCCAGTTGTCCTGCAATTGATGTATGATTTTACCGGGTATACAGTTAGGGCCAGAAATATTTGGACAGTGACAGAATTTTAGCGACTTGGGCTCTGCATGCCACCACATTGGATTCGAAATGAAACCTCTACAACATAATTCAAGTGCAGATTGTAACGTTTAATTTGAAGGGTTGAACAAAAATATCTGATAGAAAATGTAGGAATTGTACACATTTCTTTACAAACACTCCACATTTTAGGAGGTCAAAAGTAATTGGACAAATAAACATAACCCAAACAAAATATTTTTATTTTCAATATTTTGTTGCGAATCCTTTGGAGGCAATCACTGCCTTAAGTCTGGAACCCATGGACATCACCAAACGCTGGGTTTCCTCCTTCTTAATGCTTTGCCAGGCCTTTACAGCCGCAGCCTTCAGGTCTTGCTTGTTTGTGGGTCTTTCCGTCTTAAGTCTGGATTTGAGCAAGTGAAATGCATGCTCAATTGGGTTAAGATCTGGTGATTGACTTGGCCATTGCAGAATGTTCCACTTTTTTGCACTCATGAACTCCTGGGTAGCTTTGGCTGTGTGCTTGGGGTCATTGTCCATCTGTACTATGAAGCACCGTCCAATCAACTTTGCAGCATTTGGCTGAATCTGGGCTGAAAGTATATCCCGGTACACTTCAGAATTCATCCGGCTACTCTTGTCTGCTGTTATGTCATCAATAAACACAAGTGACCCAGTGCCATTGAAAGCCATGCATGCCCATGCCATCACGTTGCCTCCACCATGTTTTACAGAGGATGTGATGTGCCTTGGATCATGTGCCGTTCCCTTTCTTCTCCAAACTTTTTTCTTCCCATCATTCTGGTACAGGTTGATCTTTGTCTCATCTGTCCATAGAATACTTTTCCAGAACTTAGCTGGCTTCTTGAGGTGTTTTTCAGCAAATTTAACTCTGGCCTGTCTATTTTTGGAATTGATGAATGGTTTGCATCTAGATGTGAACCCTTTGTATTTACTGTCATGGAGTTTTCTCTTTACTGTTGACTTAGAGACAGATACACCTACTTCACTGAGATTGTTCTGGACTTCAGTTGATGTTGTGAACGGGTTCTTCTTCACCAAATAAAGTATGCGGCGATCATCCACCACTGTTGTCATCCATGGACGCCCAGGCCTTTTAGAGTTCCCAAGCTCACCAGTCAATTCCTTTTTTCTCAGAATGTACCCAACTGTTGATTTTGCTACTCCAAGCATGTCTGCTATCTCTCTGATGGATTGTTTCTTTTTTTTTCAGCCTCAGGATGTCCCGCTTCATCTCAATTGAGAGTTCCTTTGACCGCATGTTGTCTGGTCACAGCAACAGCTTCCAAATGCAAAACCACACACCTGGAATCCACCCCTGACCTTTTAACTACTTCATTGATTACAGGTTAACGAGGGAGACGCCTTCAGAGTTAATTGCAGCCCTTAGAGTCCATTGTCCAATTACTTTTGGTCCCTTGAAAAAGAGGGGGCTATGCATTACAGAGCTATAATTCCTAAACCCTTTCTCCGATTTGGATGTGGAAACTCTCATATTGCAGCTGGGAGTGTGCACTTTCAGCCCATATTATATATATAATTGTATCTCTGAACATGTTTTTGTAAACAGCTAAAATAACAAAACTTGTGTCACTGTCCAAATATTTCTGGCCCTAACTGTATTGCACCATTTAGCTCTACATTTGCACCTGGTTTAAAAAATCTGCACCAAGGGCAATTTTTGCATTTGAAATTGCCCTTGATCGATGGTAGCCATGTGGTGGATTTTGCAGATTGTATGCGTCTTTTCACTATTGCGTCCCCAATGTTTTTACTTCGTCTGTAGGTGGTTATGGGTATGGTGGAATTAAGCACGGAACAATCTGACTGTATTACGTGCCAGTGTTTCTTGATTGTGGAATTGATTAGGTCAAAAACTGGGCTGTATTTAAAATTAAAGAAGAATTTTTTGGCTTTTTTATCGTTGTGAGATACTAGATCCATTTTTTAGGTTTATCTAGTGAAAATAAATCTGCCTTTTTACGTGCTGTTTGTAAAAGTTTTTTTGGGTAGCCTCTTTGCTGAAAAGCTACTTGTAGCTGTTCAGATTGTTTGGTGTAACCACTCAGCGTATTATTTATGCGTTTAACTCGCAGGAATTGGCTATATGGTAAGCCTGTCCTAGTGTGCAGGGGATGAGCACTATTATAATGTAAAAGTGCATTTGTTGCCGTCTTCTTTTTGTATACGGATCTCTGAATTTTACCCTCTGAAATCTCCAATCTGACATCAAGGAATTCTAGCGAGTTGCCCCCAAAGACTGAAGTAAAAAACATTTTAAAAGGATTATCCAAATTGAGGTAATTAATGAAAGAGTCAAATATGGCTTTGTATCCATCCCAAATTATCAGAATGTCATCCACAAACCTCAGAAAGTATTTTATGTGCTTCAGAAAAGGATTTTTTTCTGAATAAATAATTTCTCTCTCCAATATTGCAAGATATAGATTTGCTAAGGTACATGCAACAGGGGTACACATAGCCGTACCAACCTGTTGCACGTACCATCTGTTCAAAAAAGTAAACGCATTGTGGACTAAAATGAAATCCAATGCATCCCAGATGAAATCATTGACCTGATTATCCACTTTTTTCTCATGAAAAATGTCACGTATTACCTGCACTGCCTTTTTTTGTGGAATTTTAGTGTAAAGGCTTTCCACATCGATAGAAGTTAGATGAAAACCATCCTGCCACTCAACCTGATCCATAATCTGTACAAAGTGACCCGTGTCTTTTACATATGAGGGAATACTTGCCAAAAAAGGGTGAAGAAACCAATCTGTGTACCTTGATAAGGGTTCAGTTAAGGAGCCTACCCCTGAGACGATAGGTCTCCCGGGCGGTTGTTTCTCGTCTTTGTGGACTTTAGGCAGGTAATACCAATGTGGACGCTGGGTGAGATTGGAAATAATTTTTCCCCTTCTGAT
Source organism: Allobates femoralis (assembly GCA_033576535.1). Classification (NCBI taxonomy): domain Eukaryota; kingdom Metazoa; phylum Chordata; class Amphibia; order Anura; family Aromobatidae; genus Allobates; species Allobates femoralis. The sequence continues at coordinate 435,458,449 of JARQOC010000001.1, forward strand.
TTTGATATTACCTGCAGTTCCACATATTGTCTAAGCAAAGAACGTAATTTGGTTTGATATTTAACAGTGGGGTCAGACTCTAAAGGTCTATAAGTCACGCTATTATTTAGTTGTCTGAGGCTTTCAGCAATATATGCCTGCCTCGTCAGTAGCACTACTCCCCCACCTTTGTCTGCGCTCCTGAATATCACATCTTCCCAGTGGCTCATTATGTCTAATGCCCTCAGCTCATTTGGGGTTAGATTTTTACTTGGTTGTGGATATATGAGGGCTTTAATATCCCTTTCCACCAAAACAGAAAAAAGATCAATGCTATTGCCTGGACTAATTGGGGGCATGTATTGCGATGGTATTCCTCCAATGAATGGAGGCCTGGAAACAGCACTGATCTCCATGTTTTTATTCTCTGGATTGGTCATACTGAGTAATAACTCGATATCCGACTGTATTTTACTTTCAGTAAAATCTTTAACAAAAAATCCCAGGGGACCAATATTAGGAGAGCAGGTATTAATTTTAGTAGATTCTTTACACTGCTGCATATTTTTTTGATTTTTTTGCGTTTCATAATGCTTATACAAATGGATTTTTTGCACAGATTTGAATAAATCTATTTTAAAGTCCATCTGGCATACAGTAATTGAGACCTTTTGCAGGACAGCGTTCATGTCATCTGTTAAGGTTTTATCACTCAAATTAAATATCCTTAAAGGTTGTGTCACTGGTCCCTCCAGGACACCAGCTTTCTTTTCCCTGGTGGTGGTGTCACAAAGTCTTCTTCTAGATTTTCCTCGTCCTCTCCTCGTCTTCCTCCTAAAGGGAATGGCCGATTATTCATGGCTCCTGGTGTAAAATCATTTCCAGAACTGGATTCTGAGTCGCTTTGAGGATCTGAGGATGAGAGCTTATTTTCTCTTTTGACTTTTTGGGATTGGGGTTTTGGGAGTAGTAAGCACTACTCGAAACGGGCTCCGTCATCCCTGCACCTCCCTCCCCGCACCCTCCACCTGATGTAATACTGCGACTGGAATAAACATACCTGTCTTCACCGGTCCAATGAGTGCCGCCTTCTTCTTTCTTTATGGATGAAAATGACTATGTCCAACGGCTGAGCAACGCTGGACTTGGTTCTGTGCCACAATTTCAACTGCAGCAATATAAGGTCAGTGCCCGGTTTTCCTTCTACATTCAAAATTTTCATATTTTATTTTCTAAAATACAAGAAGGGAGGGGAGGGGAGCGCACGTAGAGCGGTCACCAGGGTACAACAGAGGGGAGTTTTCAGGAACCACTCAACTCTTACTGTTGTGAACCCACAACTGGTAAAAATTGCCTGGTCGCTGCAGATCCCGTAGGGGAGAAGTTCAGGAGTTAGTTTGCAGAATCCGGGATTACAGACCGCACTGACCAGAAGATCGATGACAAACTTTATTTGACACACGACACACAGGATTTTCCGACGCGTTTCGTGGTCCTCTGACCACTTCTTCAGGGCATGTATTACAGATCTCAATTACTACATACATTTATATCAGTACATTAGTGACCTCACATTAGGGAGGGGAGGAATGTCAGTTCCGGCAGAAACGCCCATATACTGGATATATTGTCACAAACGATAATACACAGTAAAAAATAAAGGCATCAACTTTTTAGAAGCATAACACTCAAAACATTTAAAACATTAATCTAATCACTTCAAATATTATAAAAGTTAAATAAGAATCTAAAATAGCCATCTCAATAATTAAAACAGTTGGAGTTTCACAGGGAAATCAACCTGCCTTTCATCATTGGTCTCTATCCAGAGTCCTCCACATTACCACTGTGCTATCTCACTGCTTTATAATCTAGTAAGAAATTTAATATAAAACTAGATGCCCAGCTGATTTAATGAATAAAAACCTAAATCCTAGTTTGAAATCACTCCCTTGAGGTCCGTAGAGTTGCTGATATACACTAACATCTAATTTCTGTTTTATTGTGTTTCAATTATCAATCACAAATCATGAGTTAATTTCACATTGAGAACTGGAGCTTCACAGGGAAATCAAGCCTGCCTCACACACCATTGTCTCCATCCAGAGTCCTCCACATTACCACTGGGCTATCTCTATAAAACTAGATGGCCAGCTAACTTAATAACTAAAATCTTAGACCTAATTTGAACTCACTCCCTCGGACTTCAAATTTATAAGTCTGTGGAGTTACCATTACACTACCGCCAATTTCAGTTTTTTTTTATGTTTCAAATTGTCTATAACAGATCATGAGCTCATTTCTAAAGGGTTTTAAAACCTTTTTGAGTGACGGTGAATTACTATAAAATCACCATCTCTAGGGAGGATCACTGATACTACAGATAAAGTTGCAGGCAGAAATGCATATAGAGAGCGATACAAATTTTTAACTATCCACCAACTTGTATCCAGATTAGAACCCATCCTCTTAGTTCACCTCTACTACATTGTATCCAGATTAGAACCCATCCTCTCACTCAACTCTGCTACATTGTCACAAAACCTCCGCTGTTTGAATTTTCATTGATAGCTCTTACTCAATGAATTTATGAATGGACCACACTCAGCTATTTAAAACAGGTCAGAGATGAGTTTTATGAATGGAATTGATGAATGGCGGTAACTCAGCTACTCCAAACATGAATTTTATGAATGGAACTAATGAATGGAAGCTAACTCAGCTATTTAGAACAGGTCAGACACCTCATTTAGACCTTTTGGACTGAGGGTGTCCAATTTATAGATCCAAAATACCTCCCTTCTTGCAAGGGCTGTTGATCTATTGGGAATATCAATGGACACATGGTCAATTCGAGTTATTTTCAAAATCACTTTAGTATTGTTCCTAGGGGATTGAGACTTAATAAAATGTCTCCCTTTGTCAATGACATGCAATTCTCTGATGAATGGGATAAAAACCTGCAAGCTTGCATGCACAACATGCTAGGTTTGATTTTTTAAAAAAAGGACTGTAGTAGCAGAAGGTTTGGTTGGTAAAATTACTAGTCTTGTCACTGAATTATTGGAGTTTGGAACTCATCCTGACTTCAATAAATATAATGTTGAAATTGCCTCTGGAGTAATTAAGATTGAACAGGAAATTATTATATGCAAATTTAATAAACTGCAACGTGACGGGGAAGATTACAAGATATGAAAAGATAAAAACACCCAAAATTTGCCTGTGGCTGTTAGCCAAACAAATAATCCAGCTACACCTAAATTACCTGAACCGATCAAACCAGTAAAATCTGGGAACATACCTTGGGCAGGTAATTTTAATATTAAAAATAGAAAAGTTTCCTTCAGTTCCCTTGGGAAAAATAATCCTATAACTCTGCAGAAATCGATCATTTTTACTAGTGAAAAAATAGCAAATAATTCATCTTGTCTAACTAGTGCAAAGGTGAATGAACTCCCGACTTCCAAATCTGGAGTTCATGATATTGTGGATAATAATGATAATATAAATTGCATCATCATTGCTCCTGAGAAATCGATCAGGGTGAATGAAACAGAGGAGTTTCATCAAATTAATAAAGATACTCCCCTGTTATCTGGAAATGAAATTATTGAGACAGAATCAAATAATGATGAAAGGAGTGCATGTGTTAATAATCCACAATCTATGGAAGAGCATTTAAACCTTGTTAAGCAGCAAATTGAAAAAATCAAAAAAGACAGGCTATTAGATCTAAATACGGTTTGTGAGGGTACCCCTTTAGATCAATTGATTTTTGAGGGAAACAAGTTGAATATGGAAGACATTACCAATTTATTAGACAACCTTGTTGTAACAGATAACATTTCCCCTGCTATGGTTCTATTGTCAAAATTTCGGGATTTCCAGCAAATAATAATAAGGTCATTATTGATAATTCAGTCTCCAAATCTATGTCGGTCCCTTTTTTACCCCGGGTAGGGGAACAGCAGGAACCATCAGACAATATATGACACCGAAGTCGGTAAAGAAAAGAAAAGGAACAGAAGGGGGAAAAAGAGGAGGCAAAAGTTATCACCCTAAAAAACAACAAAAAAATGAGACCTCTGTGATCCATGACCCCACTACTAATTCATGAGAAATTGAACCAATGGTTACAATTTATTGTATTTAATCTTTCCAGCCACAAATTATCTGATGATGAACTAATGGTTCTGAGGAAGGGTCTAACTTTTTGTCCAGTCAATAGTAGTGGCGAGCTGGACCTTTTCCTAGATCTACAGAGGTTTGTCCGTAAATTAACTTTAAAAAGACATTTTGAGTCAAACATGAAGAAAAATGAAATAATAGAAACTGATGATAAAGTCCATGTTGATCTAAAAGAAAAATCTAGGTTTTACTCTATACAAAATCAGGGGCACCATATAAAAACCTACACCGATCTAGTCCTTAATGATTTTAAAACCCTTATAAAAAATAAACCCATTAATAAAAATGGAATGAAGAAAGATGGAAACCACAAAAGAGGTTTTTTATCAAGGAAAGAGCAAAAAGCTCTCAAGAGTCTCAAAAATAATATGGATATTGTAATCAGACCTGCTGATAAAGGAGGAGGTATATGCATACAAGATAGGGGTCAATATCTGAATGAAGCAATCCGGATACTGTCAGATGAGGAGACATATATAAAATGCAGAGAGAATGAATATTCTGAATCTGTACAACAATATAATATTTTAATAAAGGGGGCAATTGAGGAGGGTTTACTTACTAAACAAGAAAAAGATTTCCTCATCCGTAAAAAAAACACAGCTTGCTTTCATGTATCATCTACCTAAATTACATAAATGCCTAAAAAATCCACCTGGGAGACCGATAATTGCAGGAATGGATTCCCTAACTTCCAATTTATCTGCATACCTAGACAAAATCATGATTCCTAATGCTTTTAATTTAAAAAACTATCTCAGGGATTCCACCCAACTTATTGATCTTGTGAAGGACATCAAATGGAGGGACATGTATGTGTTCCTAACCATGGATGTAACAGGGTTGTATTCAAATATTAAGCATGAATTAGGACTGGCCTGTTTCAATTTATTTGTGGGAGAGGATATCCGTATCCCTGAGTGCCAAAAGGTTTTTATCATGAAATCGATATAATTTATTTTAGAGAATAATTATTTCACCTTTAATGATGTATTATACAAACAAATAAAAGGCACGGCGATGGGATCAAGGGTAGCCCCTACATATGCCAATCTTTTTATGGGGGTTTTTGAAACTTGGCACATTTTTAACAGTAAATTTTATTCTGAAGTGATTTTATACAAGCGTTTCATTGATGATATTTTTATGATTTTTAACAATGAGAATTTAAATCTAGAACCCTTTATTGAATCAATCACTAAAAACAAATGGGGTATTTGTTTGACACCTGAAATAATCACTAAAAGAATCAATTTTTTAGATCTGACAATTGAAAAACAGGGAGAAATTATCACAACTAAAACCTTTTTTAAATCTGTAGATGCTAATAGCTATGTGCATTTCCATAGCAACCACTATGATAGGTGGCTGAAGAATATCCCAAAAAATCAATACCAAAGGATTAGAAAAAATTGCACATTAGTGACAGATTTTGAAGAACAAAGTAAAATACTGCAGGAGCGCTTTTTGGAGCGCAAATATCCCAAAAAATTGATTCATTCAGCCTATAACAATATCAAACATTGTTCTCAAATTGATTTATTAACTAAAAAGAAAAAAATGATAAGAATACATATGGGTCCTCAATCAACTTCATCACCACATTTTCAGCTGAGAATGAGCAAATAAAGAGTATCGTATATAAACATTGGAACATTCTCCTGAATGATCCAATTTGCAGGAGATTTCTGCTGACTTTGCCTCTTGTGACATACAAGAGAGCTCCCTCTGTCAAAAATATCCTATCTCCCAACAAACTGAGACATTGTAAAAAGCTGAGTGGTATTAAAAGCATAAATACTCCTCACAATGGATCCAACTCATGTGGATCCAACAGATGCAGTAAAAAGAATTGTTTGTGTTGTGGGTGGATACAACACAACACTAAAACATTCACGTCCTTTAGTGATAAACAGGAAACCTTTCAAATAACCCACAGGCTGGACTGTACATCCAGCTATGTTATTTATGCCATTTAGACTGTATTTGCGGCAAGCAATACGTGGGAAGAACTAGACAGCCTTTACACCTGAGATTGAATTCCCACAGATATAACATTAAAAATGGATTTTCCAAACATGGTTTATCAAGACATTGTGCCAATGTGCACAATACTAAAGTGATTTTGAAAATAACTCCAATTGATCATGTGTCCATTGATATTCCCAATAGATCAACAGCCCTTGCAAGAAGGGAAGTATTTTGGATCTATAAATTCGACACCCTCAGTCCAAAAGGTCTAAATGAGGTGTCTGACCTGTTCTAAATAGCTGAGTTAGCTTCCATTCATTAATTCCATTCATAAAATTCATTTTTGGAGTAGCTGAGTTTCCTCCATTCATCAATTTCATTCATAAAACTCATCTCTGACCTGTTTTAAATAGCTGAGTATGGTCCATTCATAAATTCATTGAGTAAGAGCTATCAATGAAAATTCAAACAGCGGAGGTTTTGTGACAATGTAGCAGAGTTGAGTGAGAGGATGGGTTCTAATCTGGATACAATGTAGTAGAGGTGAACTGAGAGGATGGGTTCTAATCTGGATACCTGTTGGTGGATAGTTAAAAATTTGTATCGCTCTCTATATGCATTTCTGCCTGCAACTTTATCTGTAATATCAGTGATCCTCCCTAGAGATGGTGATTTTATAGTAATTCACCGTCACTCAAAAAGGTTTTAAAACCCTTTAGAAATGAGCTCATGATCTATTATAGACAATTTGAAACATAAAAAAACAGAAATTGGCGGTAGTGTAATGGTAACTCCACGGACTTATAAATTTGAAGTCCGGAGGGAGTGAGTTCAAATCAGGTCTAAGGATTTTAGTTATTAAGTTAGCTGGCCATCTAGTTTTATAGAGATAGCCCAGTGGTAATGTGGAGAACTCTGGATGGAGACAATGGTGTGTGAGGCAGGCTTGATTCCCCTGTGAAGCTCCACTTCTCAATGTGAAATTAACTCATGGTTTGTGATTGATAAATGAAACACAATAAAACAGAAATTGGTTGTTAGTGTATATCAGCAACTCTACAGACCTCAAGGGAGTGATTTCAAACTAGGATTTAGGTTTTTAGTCATTAAATCAGCTGGGCATCTAGTTTTATATTACATTTCTTACTAGATTATGACTTAGTGAGATAGCACAGTGGTAATGTGGAAAACCCTGGATAGAGACCAATGATGAAAGGCAGGTTCGATTCCCCTGTGAAACTCTAATTGTTTTAATTATTGAGATGGCTATTTTAGCTTCTTATTTAACTTTTATAATATTTGAAGTGATTAGATTTAATGTTTTAAATGTTTTGAGTGTTATGCTTCTAAAAAGTTGATGTCTTTATTTTTTACTGTGTATTATCATTTGTGACAATATATCCAGTATATGGGTGTTTCTGCCGGAACTGACGTTCCTCCCCTCCCTAATGTGTATCAAATTGCTGTGAGGGGTCAGCAATAGATGCACACTAGCAATGAGGGCGCCTAAACTCCTGCAGAAACAAATACAAAAGGGGAGTTGGAACAAGAGACGCAATAGTGCCCTTATCACTAGACACTAGTTTGACAATACGGTGAGCAAAGTGATCCACTCACCTGATCCAGTTGTGTCACCCACAACTGGTTTGAAGGCGTGTTAGGAATAATATCCTGATGGCTGCTGCTGGACCTCCACCGAACCACTCACACGTGGAAAAGCATCAAGGTACTTGGGAAAAGGTGTATAGCGGTCCTCTGGCATCAGGAATCCCTGATGAAGGTGCCAGGTGGGCACCGAAACGCGTCGGTGAATAAAAGAAGGATCTGATCAACACTTCATCTGCCAGTGTCTTCTTTGATGCGAGTCAGTCTGGCAGCGCGGACCGCTATACACCTTTTCCCAAGTACCTTTAAACTCCTGCAGAGTTATGCGGAGATGCAGAGCTGCTGATTGAGTTCAAACAGTGCTCACTTGAGTGCTGTCAATCAAGATTCAACAAACGACTCTAAGCCAATTGAAAAGGCGTAACAATGCACTGCATCCTTGGCCACTGCAAGAGTGCATTCAAGTTCCTCATTTTCATGGAAAATAATTTTTGGGTGTGACAGACTCCAGTATAAATACACACACACACAAAACTTCTGTGGAATTAAAGAGATTGAAGGTGTGCAAATGTTTAGTAAAAGGTCATATTTTCACATTCATGTGACAACTAGTGCTGTCCATTGCTTTTTCTTGGACTGACTGACCCACATATAGACTAATCCATATATTCTTACTGTTCCATGCACATATTTTCTGGTCTGTGAGATTCCGAGCACGTTCCATTCTCATCCTTTGTTAGATTTCCAGAATATGTTTGGCGCTATATAAATAAAAATTATTATTATAACAGTCTTGCCAATTAAAATCTATGGGGATCCCTTTAAAACATAACACTGATCAACAAAGATTTTGTTAAAGGAATACTGTTGGTTGTTCTACACACATTTGTGAGATTCCGAATCTGCAATCAGAATTTTGTTATCTGGCATCAATTTTCCATAATTTAGTCTAGCCTAAATTGTACCTTCATAAATTACTTTAGCTTTTTAGATGCTATGATCATAATAACAGTGAAAAGTTAACAAAATCAGTTTGCTTAATACTTTGGAAACAAAAGATCTCCAGGTTTTTTTTCCCCCAAGGTGGACCAATCTTAGGGATTTGCCCACTTCACAGTTTCACAGGTTACATCTTCATTATCTCATTACCCATTGTGAATACAATTTGTATATTTATCCCTGAGTTTTCCTTAACTTAAAGTGGCGAGAAAAAGCTTTAGTACAGTCCCTGCCCTGCTACACGATGAAGCAGAGCCGTACACTGCAGTTCTAGGATCTATAGATCTCTTACAATTAATAACATTATACCTGCTCCTTTGATCTCCACTCTCCCTCAAGGGACATAAAAATTTCAGCCTCCGAGCTTCATGCAGGAGCAGAAAGCAAGAGGTGTGTCAGGGGTGTGGATGCTGGGAGTTACAGGATCATCCTACATTCCAATGAGAATTGATGATGATTCATTGAAAGTTGGAGGGAAAGGAAACTACCATGTTCCTATGGGGAGGGGGAGACCATGCAGAGCTGAATAGATCAATGTAATGATTTACGTCTGCCTCACAATAATAGTGCACATTATGCATCATCATACAGCAGAGGATCACAGCACGTATTCTTATTTGCTTGGTAAAATGATTGCCATTTCAAACCTGGACCCCCTCTGTCACAAAGGATGGTATATCAGGGACAGGATAGCAGTGTGAGCATGGGACCGACAGCCACGCCCCTTCCCTATACAGAAGTGTGATGGGGCGTGAATGTAGCATGATCCTGCAGCTCCCAGCATCCACGCCTTTAACACACCTCCTGGGCCATTCCATTTCAAGTGAACTAATGATTTTTACCTCTGTATTTTTAATTCGAGATTTTATTATTTAGTAATAGTGTGACAGAGAATGCAAAATGTGAAGAAAAAAACAATTCTAGGTTTTTTTTTTGTTTTTTTTTAATTGATTTTCAAAGTTCGAAAAAAGTGTGAATTTCGGTGTTGCCTGCCTTTACATTTCTCCTCATAACTCAGGCTAGAAAAAAGATAGAGAAACAAAATAAACACCATTCTACTCAGAACTGTACAGGCTTTCACCAGATATGTCACAAGAGTATCTTTGTTAATATTTTACCCATGTGAAAATTTTAAAACGCATTTCCGAAAAAAAATTTAATTTAAAAATTTCCAAAAATGCACGTGTCTCCTATTCTCCAAGCGACATATTAAAGTGATCCTAACCCCACAAACTGACCCCCCCACATCTTTAGACCTGTCCCTGCACCCCCTCTTATCATTTCTAGCCTTCCCTTTTGCAGAAAAAAAAAATCGATTTTGTAAAGTAGAGAAAAAGTTATATTTACTTTGTCCTGTGTGAGTTCTCTCTTTCTGAGGAATCCGCAAATAGGCGTGCCTGTCTGCTGCTGCCTTGTAATTATGCACGCCCCTCTCTGCTTGATGCCTTGGTAAGAGCCTGGCCGCGTCATGAAAGGGGGCAGAGCTCTGGGATGACGCAATTTAGCCCCGCCCCCTTTCATGACGCGGCCAGGCTCTTACCAAGGCATCAAGCAGAAAGGGGCGTGCATAATTACAAGGGAGCAGACAGGCATGCCTATTTGCGGCTTCCTCAGAAAGAGAGAACTCACACAGGACTAAGTAAATATAACTTTTTCTCTACTTTACAAAATCGATTTTTTTCTGCAAAAGGGATGGCTAGAAATGATATCATATCTCGGGCTAGAAATAAGATAGCAAAACAAAATAAATACCATTCTACTCAGATCTGTACAGGCTTTCACCAGATATGTCACAAGAGTATCTTTGTTAATATTTTACCCATGCAAATGCAAAATATTAGAACACATTTCCGGAAAATCGGTTTACTTTAAAAATCTCCAAAAATGCATGTGTCTGATATGCACTTATCCACATCTGTACCAAAATTCAAGTTGGGATCGCGATGGGATCATATTTAAAAATATATAACTATTACAGCGTCAATTTGAAAATCTTGAATTCAGATCTGTTCAGCCTGTGGTCTAAAAGTGTGAGGTCTATATTTACCAAATAATCCATGATTTTTAGATATTACTGTATTATTTTATTATGTTACAGCTTAGAAGCAGGAGAAGATAGAGAAGAATGCTTTGTTAGGTCTCAATATGAGAATGAACAGGGGTAGACCGTGAATGTAGAGCAGATGACAGGCCAGCAGCTCTGTCAATCATGTGAAGTATCTGCCCACTGCTGTCAGGAAGTAAGACAGAGCTTCAGAGCTTTTATATCCTGACATACCTGGACAAGTTCTCCCCTTGAACAAACAGTAGTCTTCTACACAGGAATCAAGAGAGTCTGTGTGCAACAATATTGATGAGTGTGTTTAAAGTTTGAGTAAATTTATATTAATAGTTTAATGCTTTTCTTATTAAGGGCTAATACAAACCCATTGCTATGTGCTATTTTGAGTGATCATCATTCAGAAAAACACGCCCATTGATTTGAATGGGGTTAAACACATGCAGTGCTTTTTGAAACACTCAGTGAGTAAATCACTGCTTGCACTACTTTTTGATCGCTGCAATAAACACATCATTCACTAATATATCTATAATATAAAACCCGAAGGCCACTTCCGGCCAATTCGTCCAACTTCCGTGATGGACTCCAGACCTGTGTAATAAGACCGGAACCGGAAGTGGGCACTTTAGCGCTCACAAGACCCACGCTGGCGCTCACCGCGAGCCGTTAAACTCCCACCAAACACCGTAAGTCGTTACACTCCGAAGGCTACTTCCGTGATGGCCTCCGGACCTATGCGGTGATGTCACCAGTGCGGTCGCCGCCCGGCTACAGGAACCGGCGGAGGAACGTTCCGCTCTCGGAAGTTCCGGCCTTCGTCCGTGCGCCTACAGGGACCTGAGGTCCAGCCAGGAACGTTCCGCTTTCGGAAGTTTCGGCCAGGAACGTTCCAGTGTGTCCCGATGCCTCCTCTCTCCTCCGGCCCAGTCCTCCCGCTCCTCTCTCTGCCTCTCCGGCCCCATCCTCCAGCTCCTCCTTCTCCTCCTCCCGCTGCACGGTTCTCATCCTCCCCAGTGTCGGAGCTCAGAGAGGAGGACATGCGGTTCTCCCGACGACGCCCGCCTGCCCGGGTGACCCCTCTCCCTCCCGGCTCCGGCCGCTGTGATCACCCGCGGGTCCCGGCCGCGACCATGTGGAGCACACATACACACCTGTCACACAACACACACACACACGCCTGTCACACTCCACACACACACGCCTGTCACACAACACACACACACGCCTGTCACACAACACACACACGCCTGTCACACTCCACACACACACACACACCTCTCGCTACAGTCATGCTCTCTCTACATTAACTCTTCCGCACCCGTAGTTCATACTTACTGCCCCTTCTTCCTCGATCGTCCCGTCCTCCGGTCCTCTGTGTCATCCCGACGTCTTTCCTCCGATCCCGACCTCTTCTTAGTCCGGCCGGGAGCTTCGGGTCCTGCTTCCTCTTCGGCGGCATCTTCCCCGCAAAATGCCTCTACCAAGATGGCGGCCGCAACGATTCCTGAGTTCCTGCCCACAGTCCCCGCCCAGTTCCCGCCCCCTCAGGTCGCGGTCGCCATCTTGGCTGGGGCAAATACAGTTTTAAGCGCCAAATTTGAATTTTTTACCTCAGAGCAAATTTCTACTGCGTGGAGGCGGTCCCAGTGACGTCGGATTTCAAGCTCCCTGCGATTTTAGCCTCTAAACAGATAAGACTCTTTATCCAAACTATGTTAATTTAGTTTGGAAGTGCTTCTGACACATTTTGGTATCTATATTACACTCCTGTGTGGTTCTTTAGCTAAATACTGCTCACTAGTCATTGACTATTGCACTGCGAGGCTGTCTCTTATTAACCTCTAATTTGCCACCAACACTGTTCTAGCTATTTATGTTAACCAACATGAGCTCTGAACACAACTATACTCATGACACACAGCGAACAGCTGCCAATGCTGCAAGTAAAAGTTAGTCACATAACAAGAATACTAATGATACCGAGCAAAAACCTACCGATGCCGCACGTAAGCGCAAAAACATTAGCTCTGAACACAACTATACTCATAACAAGTATACTAATGACACCGAGCAAAAAACTGCCCATGCGCAAAAAGTGTGCTAACGAGACTCAAGAAGAGAGACGCCAGCGCATGGACAACAGAAACGTTGCTAGGAAGAAACGCATTATGAAGGAGTCTGCTGAGCAAAAAAAAAATTTGCTTAGCTAATCACGCTGCTGTTGTACGCCGTCAACGTTCCAAAAATATTACTTCCATGTCCACAGTCTTCGATTCTGACCACAATACACCTTCCATGTCTCCTTCCATAGAATTTGCACACCTTGAACCTACTGTATTTGTTTCTAAATCAGCACATAAGCGCAAACAGTGTGCTACCCATACTCCTGCAGAGAAACGCTGTCGCTGAACACCGTTAAGTCTGCTTTCAATAAATGCGTCACACATGAATTTTCTATGTCAACAATCAACCCATTAATAAATGCTGCTGCACGCTGTGAACGGCGCAAAAATACCGCTTTTACCTCCACAGTCATAGACTCTGCTGATGATACACCTTCCACCTCCTCCCTCATTGAATCTGTGGACAGTGATGATCCTGTACCAGGTCCACGCTTTATATATGTTGGCTTCCAGCACCAGTCAAATTTCTCCATTACCACAATCTGTACCTTAAATTCCAAAGGTTTCACTAATGATGACTGTACCGTGGTACAACACTCCTGTGGTCCTATGAACTATGTTTGTGAACATTGTCAAGCATTCCATTTTAATGCTGAGATACCATCAGATAAAAAGTTCACTCTATGTTGTCACAAGGGTAAAGTCCAGGTACCTTTACCCCAATATCCTCAAGTCTTCACACGTTGTCACAGGACAAAGTGAGTTCAGTAAGAATCTTATGGAAAACATCCGTTGCATTAACAGTTCCTTTGTGTTTGCCTCCATGGGTGCCAATATTTTGCCACCTCCTGGATATGGCCCATATTGCTTCCGGATATATGGACAAATATATCATCGCAATGGAACCTTACATCCGTCTGATGATGAAGTTCCAGTGTATGCCCAGCTTTATATTTTAGATACCAATTCGGCTAATCAACAACGCTTGCAATGTCAACACAATCAAAATTGTCATCCTACTTTGATGAGTATCATTGCTCTCCAATTAGATATCAATCCATTTGTAGCTGCGTAGAAAATGTTACGGGATGTTGAACAGGAGGAACATCTTAAAGCTCTTGCAAATGGTACTGTGATGCCTAATATAACCATGGCCCTAAAACAATATCGCGCACAAGACCCTCGACGCTACAATAACCCCACTGTCAATGAGGTTGCTGTTGTATTCGAAAATGACAATGGAGAGCCACCATTCAATCGCGATATTTTAATACACTTAAAACCTGACCCTAACAATCCTTTGGCCCAAAAACCAAACCTATCAGCATTCTGCACAGTAATTTAGATGCCCTCCTCTATCCACTCTTTTTCCCGTACGGAGAACAAGGCTGGCATGATCACATGAAACAACAAGCCCCAAGTACACGCAGAATTACACAGCTGCAGTACTATTGCTACATGCTTTCTGTAAGAGAGCAGTTTAATCCAGTACTCAATGGTGGCAAACTCACCCAACAGTATATTGTCGATGCTTATGTCAAGATCGAGGCAAATAGCCTACATTTTATCCGGAAACATCAAAAGGATTTAAAAGTTGAGGACTATTGTGTATTACAAGAGCATATATTAAACAAATCCATGAAAAAAGGCATCCCCATTGGCAAAACCGTCATTTTACCTTCCTCCTTTGAGGGTAGTCCTAGGAACATGCAACACCGGTATCAGGATGCCATGGCTATTGTCACCAAGTACGGTCGCCCTGATTTGTTCATCACTATGACCTGCAATCCTAAACGGAGCGAGATTACATCTAATTTACAGCCTTGGCAGCGTGTGGAACAGACCTGATTTGGTAGCACGTGTGTTCAGTATTAAGTTAGAAGCTCTGTTACAAGACATCAACAAAGGATTGTTCGGAAAAGTTTGTGCTATGGTGCACATAATCGAATTCCAAAAACGTGGTCTACCACACGCACACATTTTAATAATTTTAGATAACAACTCTAAATTAAGGAATAAGGAAGATGTCGACAGTATCGCCTGGGCAGAAATTCCTGATGCTAAAGACTACCCTCTACTTCATGACATTGTTTAGCAACATATGATTCATGGGCCCTGTGGAGAATACAACCCCAATTCTCCCTGTATGGATCTCGGCAAATGTACTAAAGGTTTCCCTAAAGATTTTCAAACATCTACCATCATAGCTAAAGATGCCTATCCCATTTATCGCAGAAGCTCTGGCCTTTCCATTCAACACCACTCTAAAACAGTTGATAATTCTTGGGTAGTTCCATACAATCCCTTTCTACTTTTGAAATACAGGTGTCATATTAATGTTGAAGTTTGTGGTTCAATTCAAAGTGTCAAATATTTGTTTAAATATGTCTACAAAGGCCATGACAAAGCTAACCTTGACATTTGCCAGACTCACATTGACCATGATGAAACACATCAATTTATGGATTCCAGATAGGTCAGTGCACCAGAGGCAGCTTGGCGCATTTTTGCTTATCCTATGCATAAGCAATCTCATACCATCATTCGCCTTGCCGTACATTTGCCTCATTCTCAGTCACTCTATTTTCATGAGGATGACTCCATTGCTAACATCTGACAAACACCATCACAATTCCACTCTTATGGCCTACTTTGAGCTCAATGTCAATAACCAACATGCTCATAACTACTTATACTGCCAAATTCCTGAGTACTATGCTTGGAATGAAGGGTCTTGGGAACTTAGAAAGCGAGGAGGTGGGTCCTGTTATTGGAAGGATGTAACTGTCAGTGTGAAAGATCAAGAACGCTACTACTTGCGATTGTTACTATTACACGTGAAAGGTGCTACAAGTTTCAAGACTATTAAAACAGTCAATGGAGTTACTTATGAAACTTTCAAAGAGGCAGCATTAGCTCTTGGATTACTCTTTGATGATAGTCTATGGAAAAATACGCTACAAGATGCATGTATTCTCAACATGCCAGCACAGCTTCGGGACATGTTTGCCTATATCTGCATTTTTGGTCCTCCTGCTAATCCTATGCAGTTATGGGATGAATTCAAGGAACACTTTGTACAGGACTACTGCCATGCATACCACTCCAATACTCAGACCAGTCATTCTGTCTTGGTTTGCGCCATGGGGGGTAACACCCGAGTGGTTATTGATTCGATACTTGTTAACTGTACTGTTTGGGTGGGATTCGGATGGTTAGGTGGGTCTCCTGGAATGTAAAGGGCTTGCGCTCCCTGGCAAAGCACATGATGGCATTACGCCATCTAAAGAGGCTTCGTACAGATATTGCCTTGCTCCAGGAGACCAAACTGATTTCTGGAGACTTTTTCCGACTCAGGAAACTGTGGATGGGAGAAGTTTATGGTTCTAGTGCGGTGGAGAGGAAAGCGGGGGTTTGATCTTAATTCATAAATCTCTAGCACATACGATCCTGTCCACACAGGTGGATGATGAGGGCAGATTGATCCAGATGACCATACAAATCCAGAAAGACGTCTTTACTATTTACAATATTTACGCACCAAATGTGGATCAGAAACCCTTTTTTCAAAAGGTACAATCTAGACTTCTAACTGACCACGGACACAACAGAATAGTGGGAGGCCACTTTAACATGGTGATATGCACAGAGGAAGACAGGAGACACTCCTCACCCCCATTGAGGACAGGCCAGGAGCTAAGGGGCCTACAAACAGAGTTTTCTTGAATCCCTTTTTGCAGATGTAGACATGGTTGATTCATGGAGGATAATACACCCACTAGATAGAGAATTTACTCATTTTTCCCACCCCCAGGGGTCTTGGTCAAGATTAGATATGTTTTTCACTTCACCCAACATACTGCAAAGGGTGATCGAAGTTAAAATAGAGGACATGGTAATATCTGATCACAGCCCATTGGTGTTGGAAACTAAGGATGTTTATGAGAAGGGTACTGATTATTTGTGGCGGTTCCCTGACACGCTTACCAGGGAAGAAAATTTTGTCGCCCTCCTTAGAGAATGGTGGTCACTTTATTCGACTGATAATGAAGATCACCGCTCTGAGCCGGGTTTGTTCTGGGAAACAGCGAAATCGGTTCTGAGGGGACAAGTGATGGCTTATAGCATGGGGATAAAGAAAAAGATAAAAGAACAATATGTAAAGGCCAGTTTGGAGGTGAGGAACTCTTACACTCGATATAAAAGCACGATGATGGACTCTGATAGGGGGACTTGGTTACAGGCTAAGGAAAATTTTGATCTGTGGGCAAGACGGAGGGAAGACATATATAAAAGTAGGCTGGAACTGGACCTCCATAAATTTGGGGACAAGGCCGGTCGCCTGTTGGCATGACTGTCACGTGGTAGGCATCTTTCCTCTCCCATCCAGACTATAATTGACAAACATGGTAATGCCTGTACCAATCCAAAAGATGTCGCCCAGGCATTGGGAAAGTTTTATGCATCTCTTTACTCAGACAGTGGCTCTGACGTGCCTGAGGAAGCCGATTGGCTGCATTTGATACAACTACCGGGTATCTCAGAAGAGGACAAACAATTTTTGAATAGTCCCGTCACTGTGGGGGAAATAGAGGATGCTATTAAAAACATAAATCCAGGCAAAGCTCCTGGCCCTGATGGCTACAATGCAGCATTTTTTAAGGCCTTAAGAGAACAGGTTTCTCCTGTCTTACGAGATTTGTTTAATGCGATACTCCAGGGGGCTCCTATTCCAGATAGAATGAACCTGGCCTATATAAAACTTATCCCCAAACCAGGTAAAATACCGATGGATCCGGTGAGTTTCAGGCCGATTTCATTAATAAATCAGGATCTGAAACCTCTTTCAAAGATTATGGCCGATAGACTGGCGATGCTATTACCTAAATGATACCCCCCACCAGGCGGGATTTATTAAAGGAAGATCAACTGCCACCAACATTAGGAGAATGATGCTTTTGTTGGATGTCATGGGAAAGAGAGTGGGATTGAAAAGAGGGGACCCAGCCCTGATCACACTTGACGCAGAAAAAGCGTTTGATAATGTACGGTGATCATGGTTGGGTCGGGTCTTGGACTCTATTAGGATTGTAGGGCCATTACGGCAATACCTGCAATCTTTATATAGTAGCCCTAGGGCTTGCATTAGTACTCCCGGCTTTTTATCAGACTCTTCCTTCCTGCAGAAGGGGACGAGACAAGGCTGCCCATTATCCCCCCTCCTCTTTAATTTGGCCATAGAACCTTTGGATTTATATCTTGAAAATAATAACACATATGAAGGATTCAGAGTAGGGACCAGAGAGGTCAAACTTTCGCTTTTTGTGGATGATATCATCCTTTATGTCCGTGATCCCGAAAGAGACCTCTCTCACATTCTTGCAGATATTGAAACTTTGGGTAAACATTCAGGCTCCTGCCTAAATAAGGACAAATGTGACATTCTATTCATTAATCCAAAGAGTAGATCTTCGGGACGAAGTCACTTCTGTGGTTTACCAGTCGCTAAGGATAGTGTTAAATATCTGGGGGTTCAGTTGGTTAGATCCCCTGGCCAGACATATAGACTTAACCTTGCCCCGATTCTTTCAAAGATAGAACGGGAGCTTACGGGATGGGCTGGACTGCCACGCTCTCTGATGGGGAGATGCCATCTGCTTAAAATGATCAGTTCTGAGAGAATGCTGTACCCGCTCCAAAACATCCTCATGCTGTTAAAACATACAGATGTGGCCAAATTAAATAAGGCCTTCTCAAACTTTTTATGGAGGGGAAAGAGGTCCAGATTGGCTTTTGGTGTCTTGATGCAGTCAAAACAAGAGGGAGGTCTCCAACTCCCGGATGTTAGAGGATACAATTTAGCGTGCATTTTACGCAATGTTTTTGACTGGATCAGGGCACTAACAGGTTTTCTGATGTAGATCTAGAGGGGGAGTTTGCTAAGCCCTGGAAGTTGTCTGCTCTGTTGCATTCACCGTTATCTTACCTGCCCACAGCCCTTAAATGTACTGATATATACAGAGACACGATTATGACCTGGAAAGGGGTAAGGAGAAAACTAAAGTTAGCTTGGAAAGTCTCAAAAATACTTAACCCTTGGTGCTGCCCAGCCTTCCCATTAGGCCGTGAAAATTCACTATTTGAGGCTTGGAGAGATCGGAGCATCAGAACCCTAGGAGATCTTATTAATGTGGGAGAAAGGAGATGGATGACAGAAAGCGAGGTCTTGACTACTTATGATCTCCCCCGATTTCATGCCATACAATACCGACAACTACATCATTATCTTCTCTCTCATTTGCTGGATATTTCCGGGGAGGTTGAGGACCATTTGTGGTCCCACTTGCTGGCCATACGGGAGGGAGATGTATCCATCACCTCTCTATATGCTAAATTGCAAAGAATTTTGAGGCCGGCAAAAAAGGGGACGCTTTTCACGAAATGGAGAAAGCACATAGCTGACCCTGACCTCACCCAGAAGATCTTAGACGGTTGGGGGGTGGTTAGACACTTTATACATAACGAAAGATGGAGGGATTCTCAATTTAGGATCATACATGGTACTGTTCAGGGCTTCAACATATCACCGACACAAGCTGACCAGGGGAGATGGGTGAAATGCCCTAAGTGAAAGGCTCATATGACAGATCTGGAACATGGTCTCTGGTCCTGTCCTGATTCCCAAAGATATTGGAAATCAGTGGAAACATGGACGAGAGGAATTTGTGGAGATTTGGAGAGGTTAAATCCGATGCTCTGGCTCTTCCACTATTATGGAGATTCGGTTGCTGGTGGAGGGCCGCATGCATTGTTTCATTATATTGCAATAAAGCAAAAAGACTTCTCCAATTTTGGCTTAATGATAGGCCCCCTGATCTACTACAAATCAAAACATCCCTGCGGAGTGTTCTTGCACTTGAGTTTTTAGAAGCATTGCATAACCCCAGCAAACTAGCACAAACATTTTTCCAAAAATGGAGAGTATTCATTGAACATGAACTCACTGATGCTGAAATTACAGCCTTTATGTTGCCCTATAGGTCCTCAGCTTGGTATGCCATGGAAGACTTGGAGGGCACTCTGGGCAAACTGAAATGTTCAACTTAAAAGATGCACTTAACTTTTATTATTTTTCAGGGTTTATTTTATTATGGATGTGTTGGAGGAATGGAAGGATGTTCTCTAGGGAGGGGTGAGGGTGGAATTAAGGGTAGTTATCATTTACAAAATTCATGTTTTTGGGTTGATTTCGATTGTACACAGATATTGTCTGCTATAATATTGTTTACTTTTGTTACTCCTTAATGTCTGTTGATATACTGCCATTCATAAAACAATAAAAATGATGGTTCATAAAAAAAAAAGTGAGTGCAAACCGGAAAGGTAGGCTGCCAGGTAAATGGAGTTTGGCAGATAATTAAATTAATTTAGCACCAGGTGCCAGATTAACACCAATTATTTGCAGGTATCTGAAAGTGATCTTTAATTTGGATTATTGTTCTTTTTCATTCATCTCATTTACCTTTTTATTTTGTGCTTTAGAATATCTTCAATTTATGAAATAAGCTTAAAATGCTGCCAATTTCCTCATATTTGGATATTTTCACATAGGACAACACAATGACCATAACATTAAGGAAACTGTGTGTTCTCCAATTTCGATCGTATGTGTACGTGTATTTTAAAAGCAGCATTTTTAATTTCAACAAGCTGTTTTTTGATACAGAAAAATCTACTGAAAATACTCAATGTGTGCACATACCCTTACAGTAGAAGCATTGTGAATGAGATTTCAAGTAAATTAACTGGAGATGCAGAAGAGATAGAAAAACATGTTTGCAAAATGTTCTCTAATTATAAATTTGCCCCTCTTCCATAATTTAGTGACATACTCAAGTTATCATTAAAAAAAACCTACCGTATATACTCGTGTATAAGCCGACCCGTGTATAAGCCGACCCCCCTACTTTTGCCCCCAAAACCTGGGAAAACCTATTGACTCGTGTATAAGCCGAGGGTGGACCCCAGCACAGGTATACAGCCCCCAGCAGTGTAGTATACAGCAGCCTCCCCAGTGGTATACAGGCCTCCCCAGTGGTAGTATACAGCAGCCTCCCCAGTGGTAGTATACAGCAGCCTCCCCAGTGGTAGTATACAGCAGCCTCCCCCTGTGGTAGTATACAGCAGCCTCCCCCTGTGGTAGTATAAAGCAGTCTCCCCCTGTGGTAGTATACAGCAGTCTCTCCCTGTGGTAGTATACAGCAGTCTCCCCCTGTGGTAGTATACAGCAGTCTCCCCCTGTGGTAGTATACAGCAGTCTCCCCCTGTGGTAGTATACAGCAGTCTCCCCCTGTGGTAGTATACAGCAGTCTCCCCCTGTGGTAGTATACAGCAGCCTCCCCCTGTGGTAGTATACAGCAGTCCCCCCTGTGGTAGTATACAGCAGTCTCCCCCTGTGGTAGTATACAGCAGCCTCCCCCTGTGGTAGTATACAGCAGCCTCCCCAGTGGTAGTATACAGCAGTCCCCCCTGTGGTAGTATACAGCAGCCTCCCCAATGGTAGTATACAGCAGTCCCCCCTGTGGTAGTATACAGCAGCCTCCCCCTGTGGTAGTATACAGCAGCCTCCCCAGTGGTAGTATACAGCAGTCCCCCCTGTGGGAGTATACAGCAGCCTCCCCAATGGTAGTTTACAGCAGTCCCCCCTGTGGTAGTATACAGCAGCCTCCCCAGTCGTAGTATACAGCAGCCCCAGCCTCAGTGGTGGTATATACAGGCAGCCCCAGTGGTGGTATATACAGGCAGCCCCAGCCCCAGTGGTGATATATACAGGCAGCCCCAGCCCCAGTGGTGGTATATACAGGCAGCCCCAGCCCCAGTGGTGGTATATACAGGCAGCCCCAGCCCCAGTGGTGGTATATACAGGCAGCCCCAGCCCCAGTGGTGGTATATACAGGCAGCCCCAGCCCCAAAGGTGGTATATACAAGCAGCCCCAGCCTCAGTGGTGGTATATACAGGCAGCCCCAGCCCCAGTAGTGGTATATACAGGCAGCCCCAGCCCCAGTGGTGATATATACAGGCAGGCCCAGCCCCAGTGGTGGTATATACAGGCAGCCCCAGCCCCAGTGGTGGTATATACAGGCAGCCCCAGCCCCAGTGGTGGTATATACAGGCAGCCCCAGCCCCAGTGGTGGTATATACAGGCAGCCCCAGCCCCAGTGGTGGTATATACAGGCAGCCCCAGCCCCAGTGGTGGTATATACAGGCAGCCCCAGCCCCAGTGGTGGTATATACAGGCAGCCCCAGCCCCAGTGGTGGTATATACAGGCAGCCCCAGCCCCAGTGGTGGTATATACAGGCAGCCCCAGCCCCAGTGGTGGTATATACAGGCAGCCCCAGCCCCAGTGGTGGTATATACAGGCAGCCCCAGCCCCAGTGGTGGTATATACAGGCAGCCCCAGCCCCAGTGGTGGTATATACAGGCAGCCCCAGCCCCAGTGGTGGTATATACAGGCAGCCCCAGCCCCAGTGGTGGTATATACAGGCAGCCCCAGCCCCAAAGGTGGTATATACAGGCAGCCCCAGCCCCAGTGGTGGTATATACAGGCAGCCCCAGCCCCAAAGGTGGTATATACAGGCAGCCCCAGCCCCAAAGGTGGTATATACAAGCAGCCCCAGCCCCAGTGGTGGTATATACAGGCAGCCCCAGCCCCAGTAGTGGTATATACAGGCAGCCCCAGCCCCAGTGGTGATATATACAGGCAGCCCCAGCCCCAAAGGTGGTATATACAGTCAGCCCCAGCCCCAAAGGCGTTTACAGGCAGCCCCCAAATGCTGGCAATTGCCCCCCTGCTTGTAAGCCCCCCCCCCCGGCTGCTTAACTTACCATCCTCTGTCTTCTTCATCGCGCGCGCAGGTGCCTCGGTGCTCCCGTCCTCCATGCATCCGGGTCCCCGGCCGTCGCGTAGCGATGACGTCATGCGACCGGCCGGTCACATGACCCCGGATGCTATGGAGGACGGGAGCACGGAGGGACTTGCGCGCGCGCGATGAAGAGGATGGTATGGTCATAATAGCAGCCGGGGGGGGGCCTTACAAGTAGGGGGGGCAAGTGCCAGCATTTGGGGGGGATATATTTAATTATGCACTGCTTCCCGCTGATTGACAGGGGGAAGCAGTGCATATGTAATGAGCGGCCCCACGTCACGGGGCCGCTCATTCAGCTACCTCCCACCGCCTCCTCCAGCCTCCCCAGCCCTGGACACAGCCCCCACCTACCGTATTGACCCGTGTATAAGCCGAGGGGGAGACTTTTCAGCCCAATTTTTGGGCTGAAAAACTCGGCTTATACACGAGTATATACGGTACTTTAAAGTGGAGTTTATCCTCATCCTGAAGAAAATAAGTTAATCTAAAATATTTAGTTATCTAACAAAAAACAAATTTCTTAACCTTTTTTTGGCTTAGCCAAGATGGGGTAGTTTTATTATTAGAAATTTAAGCAACTACCGTGTTTCCCTGAAAATAAGACCGTGTCTTATATTTTTTTGGGCACCAAAAGTTGCACAATGTCTTATTTTCGGGGGGGGGGGGGGTGTTATATTGGCAGCTCCAGCCACTGCAGCCTCCCATCCACACACACCTACCCACCCATACACTTACAAAAACACACACACACACACATACACATACACACCGCTTCTTACCGCCTCCCTGGCCTTCGCTGTCACTCCCTGCTGTCCTCGTTGTCCTCCGGTGTGTCCAGGCTCCTACAGTGTCCTCGGTATCCCCCAGGTGCAGCCGTGCTGGAGCAGATGGGGTTAATCACAGCCTAACTTGCTGTGTGCCCCTGCTCATCTCTGCCCAGCCTGATGTCACTGCAGCCCAGCTCGAGCTCTGATTGGCTCCCAGGAACCAGCGGGCGCGGCCAGATGACGAGCCAATCAGAGCTCACAACGTCATCTGGTCGCGCCCGCTGCTTCCTAAGAGCCAATCAGAGCTCGAGCCGGGCTGCAGTGAGTGACATCAGGCTGGGCAGAGATGAGCAGGGGCACACAGCAAGTTAGGCTGTGATTAACCCCATCTGTTCCAGCGCGGCTGCACCTGCAGGACACTGGAGGAGCCTGGAAACACTGGAGGAGCCTGGACACACCGGGGACAGGTACCAGGAGGCGGCGGCCTTATATTCCCCAGAGCCCCCCCCCCCTAGGCGGTCTTACTTTCGGGGTGGCCTTATTTTAGCAGACCCCCTGTTCCCCCTACCCTGTCTTACTTTCGGGGGGGGTCTTAAAATCGGGGAAAGACGGTAGGATTTAGGTCAATTTCACACCACTACCATAAGCTATGTCTGCAGTGTTCATTTGGATAGCATATAAAACAAAGTATACATATTCTGTGAAATCCCATACGAGCTAAACAGATGTCTAAAATGTGTTCCTTTTTGAGCACAACTATGCCAAGCTAGGTCTCAACGCGATGGTTAAAGGGGTTGTCCGGGCATTTTGGATAATTTCTAAGTGTATCTAGGCTGCAAAATGTTGACAGTTTGTAATATACATCCCGTCAACATTTTGCATAGGTACATAGATATCACTGATTTGTGGCTGCCACAGAATATCCAGGGGGTGTGTTTGTGTCGGAGCAGCATGTAAATCGAGAACTGGTCATTTACTCCCAGTCTCCTACAAACATGCCCCCTCCCCCAGTCTACAGTATGGCCACATTCCCAGGATCCTACAGCCCGCCCCAACCCCTAATGGCACCACCCACTCCCACTTTATACAGTGGTCCCCTGCTCCACTGACACACTGTGCTGAATCCGGAGCGGTGAAGGAGATTTGGCACAATGTGTCAGTGCAGGAGGAAGGGCTGCATTTGTGTGCTCACCCTGTGGCCACTGTCAGTGCAGCCGAGGTCCGCAGCCCGGGTCTCTGTGCCCTGGAGCCATGGTCCGCAGCCCGGGTCTCTGTCTGTGCTGTGGAGCCCAATGCTCATCCACTCTATAACTCCTAGTACCATAGAGGCGGCGGCTGCGGTATAGAGAAGACCTGCTCCATGGGCTCTGTGCCCCGATCTATGGTACATGAGGAATAGAAAGGAAGAGCATCAGCTCCAGGGCACAGAGACCCTTACTGCGGACCTAGGCTGCACTGACAGCAACCACAGAGTGAGCACACACATATAGCAGTACCCTCCTGCATGGACAGTGTGGCAAATCTATTTCACAGCTGTGGATTCGGCACAGTGTGTCAGTGAAGCAGGGGACCGCTGTGTACAATGAGGGTGGGTGGTGACATTAGGTGTTGGGACGGACTGTAGGATCCTGGGGATGGCTTGCTATACTGTAGGCTGGTGGAGAGGGCGTGTTTGTAGGAGACTGGGAGTAAATGACAAGTTCTCCATTTACATGCTGCTCCAGCACAAACACACCCCCTAACTAAGCAAAATGTTGACAGGATGTATATTACAAAGTGTCAACATTTTGTAGCCTAGATATACATGTAAATTATAGAAAAAGCCTGGACAACCCCTTTAAAACGTAAAGCGTAAAGTATGGTGGCAGTTACACAGTGCCTCAGGTTCCCCAAAGATTAGAGGTGTACTTCAGTTTTGTCACAGTTTTAGAGGTCTGGTGTCTGCAATAGTTTTACAGGTGTGATCTGGGAATTCTGAATTGTGAAGCGCTGCGCAATATGTTGGTGCTATATGAAGATTATTATTATATGTATTTATTCTAATTTATGGTCCATATTCATATACAGGCACTGGTCTGTATATTTCAGCAATCTAGTTTGTGATCACAATTGATGTAGGCATCAGAGTCTGAATTTGTTTACCATTCTGGTCAGTGGGTCTGAATTTATATAGTGGATAGTCTGAAGGTCACTGTGGTGAATCTGTGAAAGAAAGAATGCGCAAATAGGGTCTTATCTCAATAACACACTTTCACGTATCGATGTGGAATTGCTCACCTTTGTCAGTTGTGAAACCCACAACTGGTAGAATAGCGTACAAGCAGCTGCTGCAGGGACCGCACTCCCAACGGTGACCGTGGTCGTAATGCAGAATCTTGGACAAAGTGCTTCAGTGTCCGCGCTGCTGCTCCGAGACCAAAGAAACACAGACACAGGAATGTCTGGTTCAGCTACAGCCTTTATTTTCCGACGCGTTTCGGAGCCTCCTCCCGAGCTCCTTCCTCCCTGAGGAAGGAGCTCGGGTGGAGGCTCCGAAACGCGTCGGAAAATAAAGGCTGTAGCTGAATCAGACATTCCTGTGTCTGTGTTTCTTTGGTCTCGGAGCAGCAGCGCGGACACTGAAGCACTTTGTCCAAGATTCTGCACTGTGGTGAATCGGCCACCGAACCTGGCAGCTCCACAGCGCCTCCTGTTAAACCCAGGTCAGTCAGAGAACTGCCTGAGGATAAAGAAGGGCCGCAGCTGCCCTGCCTGTGCTGGTTTATTAAGGCACCTCTCAGTGAGTGTGGTATATGCCTTCTAGTCCGCAGCCAGAAGCACATATAATAACCTCCACCCGTCACTGATAGAGACCCCGAATAACCCCAAGCACAAATGCTGCCACCAGCTTCTCGTTTAATACAAGTCCGGTCCGTGGTCGGGCTTATATTGGGTCAGAAACCAACCCAGGTAGCGTTAAGTGAGCACACGGACGTGGGAATCGTGATCAAGATAAAAAGAGCAACTCAAGATTAAATTTATATATTTAATCACGCTAATGGTACACTAGATATTAATATTTACAGTTATTATTAAGATGTTATAAATAGTACAGTCAGATATGCAAACACAAGGGTAAGTGGAATACACAGAATTACACACACGTGAGCAGTTACCTTAATGCTGATGGCACCACAAGGGCGGCGTGATGCCAATCTGTTCCTAGGATATTCTCTGGCTTTGGTGGAATAATGCCTCTTCAGAAGAAATACAATATGGAGATGGGGCAGATGATTTTTATACATTACGGGCTGACCCCTGTCTCCACCCATCTCGCACCTCAGGGTTGTCTCACAATTCCCACCCCTCTGAGGGGAGATATAGATACCCAAACTCTATAATCTTCCCTAGCCTTGTCCGTGGGCATCACAGATGGAAGACAATGCTTTCATATTTTCAGTTATAATTTTATCTTCGTCTGGATATGAAACATGGCTATTCTGAGAGCAGCCTACTAGCCAATATTACGTTTAGATGGCTTACAGTCATCCTACATTCATGTGAATATAAGCCCTATCACCGTCTAGATATGCAGAGTTCATATTTACATTCGATATTATCACAGGGTGGACGGCTTATAAGATATTAAAAGTTATAACTCGTCTCCTCTCAGTCTAGCTGGCTGAAAGGATTTTTTCCCTCCACTTGTGATACAGGGAAATTGCATTTGTCACTTCAGGCACATCCCAGTGGGGAGTCATCTAATCTCCATTTCCTAGGAAGTTCCATACACCTGGCTAAATGACATCTCCCTAGCTGATCAGCATATCAAAGGTGAGGAAGAGCCCTTTTGTGTTGCCTGTTGACTGGCATCTACATGCTAATTAATTTACCACTTGCCAGAGATGAATGACCTCTGCCTTCCAAGGGTGGGGGCTTATCTCTTTATGAGTGAGATGTGTCTTATCAAATTGCTTTCTGGGAGGAATGGAATCTGGGGAATATGGCAATATTCCTTACCAATACAGCTTATTCATCACACCTCCCCCTTCTAGAGGGTGCTAGGGGGTAGCACATTCCTGTGTTCCCCCTCACGCCCGTCCGCTACCTCCCCTCGCCGGGATAACCCATCAGCGTTACCGTGGTCCCCGCCCCTCCGGTGGCGAATGGTGAAGTCGTATTGCTGGAGCGCAAGGCTCCAGCGCAGCAATCTTCCATTCGTCCCAGAGACCGAGCGTAACCAGCTGAGGGGGTTGTGGTCCATCTCCACGATAAAGTGGCGTCCGTACAAGTATGGCTGCAGACGCTGCAGGGCTCACACAATTGCCAGATATTCCTTCTCCATCGTGGAGTAGGCCACCTCTCTCGGAAAAAGCTTCTTGCTCAGGTACAAAACAGAATGTTCCTGAACTGTGGTGTCAACCTGGCTGAGCACCGCCCCGAGGCCAAAGTCGCTGGCGTCGGTCTGTACCACAAACGGCCGTGCGAAGTCGGCGGCTTGTAGTATCGGGGCGTTGGAGAGGGCAGCGTTGGAGAGATTCATCTAATAGTGATAGATAAAGTGGACCATAAGAAATCAGATAGTCTAACAAAACTTATTAAAAAAGAAAGTTTTTGGATATCTAAATTGGGGACACTTGCCCCTGAAGGACTTAATCTAGCTCTGGATAATGTCGCCAAACAGTAATAAAATGGGTTTATGATGTCCAAAAGCACGGAAGGAAGCACAATTTTATTGATAATTTTATTAATAATTTTTCTGATTATGATTGATTTTTGCTCATTTTGTGCGTAAAAATACATCATGCTGAGCATGCATAGAATTTTACATGTTTTTATTTTGGATTTTTATAACCAATTGTAATCGGTTGATTTTAGTGTCATTGGTTTCAATTCTGTAGCTCCAGGAGTATATATGGATGAGAAAGATCTATGTGGAATGTATAGAGTTAAGCATTGTTCAATTAGTGTGTGCAATTGGCCAATTGTAAGTAAACACTAAACACCCCCTTTATAACCCATTTCTCAGGTATCCCCTTGTACCACCTGAGGAAGACAGTAGAGCACTGTTGAAACATGTTGTGGCAGCACAAGGGGCCAATAAAGGTCTGATTTTAGTTGAGGCTCTGCTTGTGATTCATTTAGCGCTCCACAAGCCGATAAAAAAAAAACTATTTTTTTCCAAGACCTCATAAAGGCACAGAAAGAGCATGGAGACATATCTTTGTTTAATTCCCTTGAATCTATACCCATTGATAAAGGAGAATATCTGTACTACAAAAGAGTGGATAATAAATTGTTACCATACATCCCCACTCCAATGATTAAGCCCCTGATTAAATTTAATCATTCAGTTTTTGCTCACCCTGGACCAGAGGCACTCTTAGAGCTGGTACAAAAGAAAATGTGGCATCCCCGACTGAGAGCCTTATGCCAAACAGTACATGGTGAGTGCCTCATCTGCCTTCAAAACAATCCCAAAGGTAAAGGAAAACCCCACCTCCGCAGAATACAAGTTGCAGATGGTCCCTGGCAGTCAATTCAAATTGACTTCATTGGCCCATTCCCTCCAGCTAAAGGTGGATTCAGGTATGCCTTGGTGATTGTTGATGTTTTTTCAAAATGGGTTGAAGCCCTGCCGGCTACAAACAATACAGCCCTGACAACTGCCCGGCTTTTGTGGAAAGATGTTTTTTCACACTGGGGCTTCCCAAAACTAATTGAGAATGACAATGGACCTCATTTTGTGGGACAAATTATGACCCACCTTTGTGATCTGCTAGGCATTCAGCGGCGCTTTCACGTTCCGTACCATCCAATTTCAGCTAGTGTGGTAGAACGTGCAAACCGTACCCTTATAACCAAATTGTCAAAAATGATCCAGGAAAAAGGGAAAGACTGGGTCACCCACTTGCCCGCTATTTTATTAGCAATCAGAGCTGTAGCTTCAAAGTCAACAGGAATTTCCCCTTTTGAGCTGATGACAGGTAGACAAATGCCTGTCTTGTTGCCTAGTGACATTGTGCTGCCCAGCCCGCAGCAAGCTGTAGTACAGAGAGATCAGTGGCTGCAACAGATCCAACAACAGATTCAGCATCTTCAGCAGTACGCTGCTTTTCAGATGGCTAAAAGTTGTGTTGAACCTACAGAAAAATCATATGAGTCCAAATTTGTAGAAGGGACTCAGGTCATGGTTAAAAATTTTAGAAAAAAGGGACTGTGGGATTCCAATTACGAAGGCCCATTTGTTATCACACAGGTGATTGGCCCAACTGTTTTGGGAGCGCAAAGGATTAGCAAGCCAAGAGACAAATGTGTTAAAATTGTCCACATTGACCAATGTAAGCTTATAAAACTGCCAGTTGAGAATTCTGATAGTATTGGTAAGAACTGATACCGCAATTTTATCTCTCCTCAGGTCCTCTATTGGAGTTGGATCCATGAACCCGCCTGTTAACCTGGAGATGACAACTCACACCATCCAGAGGGACTCTGATAGTGTGACTGAGGGGGAAAACCTAGAGAATCACTCCGGAGAAGAGAAGACCGGAGAAGAGAAGGAAAAGCTGGAGACATGGATCAAATAATTATTATTTTTTTTGAGAGAGACTGTAACGGGACTCATCAATATATGAGAACTAGTACTGTGGCTTATTTGCCCAGGTTGTACTTTGTATGGACAAAAGTACAAAAGGGGGATTTGTTAGAGAATGGTCAGCCATGATTGTTTGGGTCGGCCATGATGTATCACCTGTAATGTATTCTTGTGATTTTCAGAGAAATAGAGAGTACAGCAGAGGCTGTCAGGCCTCCAGCTAAGGAAAAGTAAAACAATGATCTTAGAGTGATTAGCTAGCAGAGAGAAGTTAATTAGATTTCTTCTATGCATTCAGAGAAGCTCATAATAATTATATTTAAGTATATTGTGTATTTTTTGTTATTTTCTATGGTCAACTGTAGTAGTATAGGCAAAATAATAATCCAGGTAATTTAAAACAGACCTTATTATATGTCAATGTTTGAATTGTGTGTGTTTGCTAAAAGCTATAATGATACTAATATGTATAGATAAGTTTAAGTGCAGAACTATAGCTTGTAATGTGATTAGTAATGATGTATTTCTATTGAATTTAATGGTTTCCATGTTTTTTCTCTATGTCCTATGTGTAACTGTTTTAGTCAGTATGATGAAGTCATTATATTTCATCATATGTGCTTTCCTATTCGGAAGGCAGGTATAAGAAGCCCCGTCTCAAGGGATCGGGGCCCAGAATCACGATATCATCCTGCGTGCCGGACACCTGCGCGTGTCCTAGTAGT
This sequence comes from Allobates femoralis, assembly GCA_033576535.1. NCBI lineage: Eukaryota > Metazoa > Chordata > Amphibia > Anura > Aromobatidae > Allobates > Allobates femoralis. The sequence continues at coordinate 435,489,373 of JARQOC010000001.1, forward strand.
GCCTATCATCTTGATTCCTATCTGCTTTTGTCGTACATCTCTGTATCTTGCCAATAAACCTCAGCCTTTGGTTCTGAAGACAAGGACTTGCTCATATTCTTTCTTTCAGGGGCTTATCTCTTTATGAGTGAGATGTGTCTTATCAAATTGCTTTCTGGGAGGAATGAAATCTGGGGAATATGGCAATATTCGTTACCAATACGGCTTATTCATCACAGTCACAATTTATTTAAGGGCCTGGTCTGCATGTCTGAATTTATTAAGCAGTCTATTTAGCAGTCTGGTCTATTCAGTGGTGTGGTTTACTTAAAGGCAAATACAGCAGCGGAAATAAGTATTGAACGTCACCAATTTTCTAAGTAAATATAGTTCTAAAGGTGTAATTAACATGAATTTCTCACCAGATGCTGATAACAATCCATCCAATCCACATAGACATGGAAGTCAAACTATACATAGTAACATAGTAACATAGTTTTTAAGGTTGAAGGAAGACTTTAAGTCCATCTAGTTCAACCCATAGCCTAACATGTTGATCCAGAGGAAGGCAAAAAAAAACCCATGTGGCAACACTAATCTCCACATTGGGGGAAAAAATTCCTTCCTGACTCCAGATACGGCAATCAGACTAATTCCCTGGATCAACGCCCTATCAAAGAATCTAGTATATATAACTGGTAATATTATAGTTTTCAAGAAAGGCATCCAGGCCCTTCTTAAATGTTAGTAGTGACTCACTCATTACAACATCATGTGGCAGAGAGTTCCATAGTCTCACTGCTCTTACAGTAAAGAATCCGCGTCTGTGATTATGATTAAACCTTCTTCCCTCCAGACGTAAAGGATGCCCCCTTGTCCCAGTCTCAGGCCTAAGAGTAAAGAGATCATTAGAAAGGTCTCTGTACTGTCCCCTCATATATTTATACATTATTATAAGATCACCCCTAAGCCTTCGTTTTTCCAAGCTAAATAACCCCAAGTTTAATAACCTGTCTTGGTATTGCAGACCCCTTAGTCCTCTAATAACTTTTGTCGCTCTTCTCTGGACCCGCTCTAGTTCAGCTATGGGTCATTCCATGTCAAGTGAACCAATGATTATTACCTCTATATTTTTAATTCTTTTGAGATTTTGTTATTTGATAATAGCATGTCAGACAATGCAAAATGTGAAGAGAAAAATTTTTTTTTAAAATTTATTTTTTTTTTAAATGATTTTCAAAGTTCGGAAAAAGTGTGAATTTCGCTGTTGCCTGCCTTTACGTTTCTCCTCATAACTAAGGCTAGGAATAAGATAGAGAGACAAAATAAACACCATTCTACTCAGAACTATACAAGCTTTCACCAGATATGTCACAAGAGGATCTTTGTTAATATTTTACCCATGTGATCGCAAGCGCAAAACTTTAAAACGTATTTCCGAAAAATCGGCGCGCTTTAAATATTTCAAAAACTGCCCATGTGTCTGCTTTGCTCTTAGCCACATCTGTACCAAATTTCAAGTTGGGATCGCAATGGGATCATATTTTAACATATTTTACTATTAATAGCGTCAATGGGTCATTCCATATCAAGTGATCTAAATATGAATATTTTTTTTTACCTGACGTCTTTAGATTTTTTTTTTTTTTCCCTTTATGAAGTACTACTTTAGTTAATTACAAATTAAAAGTTTGGAATTTTTTTTCTTCATCAGTTAATTTTTTACAGATTTTTAAAGTTTAAAAAAAGGGTGAATTTTGGCCTGGTACGACTTTAAATTTTTTTATCTCGGGCTAGAAATAAGATAGAGAAACAAAATAAACACCATTCTACTCAGAACTGTCCAGGCTTTCACCAGATATGTCACAAGAGTATATTTGTTAATTTTAATTTTTTACCTATGCGAATGCAAACGCAACATTTTGAAACGCATTTCCGAAAAAAAACATTTTAATAAAAATTTTCCAAAACTGCCCATGTGTCTTTTATGCTCTTAGCCACATCTGTACCAAATTTCAAGTTGGGATCGTGATGGGATCATATTTTAAAATATTTAACTATGGTTAATCTCATTTTTATTAAATTTTGAAAAAACATATGAAAGACATACATTCAATCTTTTAACAAAATCTTGAGACATATAAAGTATACAAAAAGAGAATTCACAAAGTTATTAGTAACTTTAAGATAAGCTGCAAATTTACTTTTGCGCTTATCTCTGGTGCAATATATACTACAATCTAAATATAATTCCAAACACTCAAGTATACAACCTTTCTCAGGGTTTTGAGATGTTCTGATGTCAAGGGGACAAGCAGCCCCAGCAGAATGATTTTTATCACTTGGCCCTTTCTAACAGGTTGACCACGTAAGTGGGTCATTACCCGTTGAGGCCTAGTTGGAATAGTCTAGCGACTGGTGTACCGGAAAGGAAGGCCGAAATATTAATGATCTACTCACAGCTCAGAGTTTTCGATACCTGTCTAATGTTCACTAGAATTCTGAAGGTATAGGCGTAGAAAGGAAATACCTAGACTGAATGTATCAGATGGGAAGAAAAGAGAGATAGAAAAAGAAGAGAGAGAGAGAAGAGAAACAAAAACCATTAGAAAAAGTTATACTGGGAAAGAAAAGCCACGTAAGAAAAAAAGAAAAAAAGGAGGGGTGGGGGGGTGAGGTATGGGAAGGAGAAAGGGTACTCATCCCACTGGCTCCCCATCAGCCAGAGGTCGAGCCATATTATCTGTGCTGGAAAAGATACTCCTAAATTCTGCAGAGTCGTGAAAAAGAATCCATTCAACCCAAATCCCTAAGAATTTGTTCCGAGATCCCGACGCATCAGCTGCGAGCTCCTCCATTCGATATGTGTCCATCAATTCTTTGAACCAATCAAGTAGAGATGGAGCCCGGCTTGATTTCCAGAACCTCGGGATCACAGCACGAGCAGCCGAGATGCAAAAGCGGAGAATATCCCTCTTCTGTAGCCCAATAGGACCTGGAAAAATGGATAACATTGCCGATTCTGGGCAGCATTCGGCTTGTTTACCTGTTATCCGGGCGTATGCATTGAAAACCTCAGACCAGAACCGCCGGATTTCCCCACAACTCCACCAAATGTGTATCATTGTACCCTTCTCTTCCCCACAGCGCCAGCAGGTATCAGGGGTTCCAGGGAACATGTTCCGGAGTGTCGTCGGGCACAAGTACCATCTAGTGAGCAGCTTATAGCTTCTTTCTTGTGCAGAACAAGCGCTAGCTAGTGAGTGAGTAAATATAAAGCATTTCTGCCAATTAGCTTCTGAAATGCTACACCCCAATTCCCTCTCCCAAGCACGTTGGAAGTAAAGGGTGCCCTGCTCTCTCATGGACCCTAAGGCCTGGTATAGAAATGATATTTTGTGCCTCGGTGGAGCCTCCAGTTGGAATAACTTCTCCAATACGTTGGGCGTCAATCTTACCCTGCAAGAGTGGTCAGCTGAGTATAATTATGCTCTGTATTGGAGAAATTCGAATCACTTAAGAGGTCTCGTAGGTTCTTTGAGTTGTAGCTCTGCCATCGGGGGCAAACCACCACTGGACAGAGTCTGTCCTACTCGGGTGTCATCCACAATCCGCCAACATAAAAATCTCTGCCTGTCAAATCTGGGTGGGAAAGATGGGTTGGAAAAAAGGGGAGTCAAAGGGCTAAGTCTGTCGTTTAAGCGGAGGGTTTTCGTCACTAGGTGCCATACCTTCAAGGTGTTTCTGGTCATGTCTGTCAAAGGTACTAGGTCTGTGGAGTCTTTAGGGGAAATCCAAAGCAGGTGTTTCAGCGGAATCCCCAAACCCTCTTGCTCCACCCCTACCCATTTCTTGGAGGACGCATGATAATGCCAATCTAGAGCTCTAACAAGAGAGGAAGCCTCAAAGTACGCTCGTATGTTGGGTAGTCCAACCCCTCCTCTGGTCTCGGGCAAGGATAGGATATTCATTCGCAATCTGGACCTGTTGCCCCCCCAGACAAATCTAAGGATCATAGATTGCATTTTGGAGAGGAAACCTCTATCCAATAGAACAGGAACTGTCTGAAAAGTATATAAGAGTCGGGGCAAGACATCCATCTTGACTACGTTTATTCTCCCGAACCAGGATAGCTTTAATTGTCTATAGGAGGTAAATGCCGATTCCGCGTTAGTCAAAAGGGGTTGATAATTTAAATTGAATATTTGTTTAAGATCTTTTGGTATAAGGACTCCCAAGTACTTAATGGCTTCTACTTTCCATTTAAATGGGAACTGTTTAGATAGATGAGAAACCAATTCTCCAGGCAAAGAAATATTGAGTGCCTCGGTTTTGGAGCAATTCACTTTAAAGTTGCTCAATTGTCCGAACCGTTCAAACTCCATTAAGACCGAAGGGATGGAGACCAGGGGCTGGGAGATGTAAAGTAGCAGGTCATCTGCAAATAAGGCTAATTTGTGATGACTCTGTCCCAGCTTGACCCCATGGACGCATTCATTGGACCTAAGTGCAAAATATTTAACTATTATAGTGTCAATTCAAAAGTCACCAAGAACACAATCAGTCATTTTTTCACAATTGCCCGTCAATAGTTTGAATTTGATATAAAGAAACATAGTCTTGTAACATCTCAAATGAAAGCTGTTACCGTTCTGAGTAAAATGACGCCTCTCCCACTTCATTATCTTATTTCTAGCCTGAGATAAAAAAATGTAAAGTCATACCAGGCCAAAATTCACCCTTTTTTTAAACTTTAAAAATCTGTAAAAAATTAACTGATGAAGAAAAAAATTCCAAACTTTTAATTTGTAATTAACTAAAGTAGTACTTCATAAAGGAAAAAAAAAAAAAAAATCTAAAGACGTCAGGTAAAAAAAAATATTCATATTTAGATCACTTGATATGGAATGACCCATTGACGCTCTTACTAGTAAAATATGTTAAAATATGATCCCATTGCGATCCCAACTTGAAATTTGGTACAGATGTGGCTAAGAGCACAGCAGACACATGGGCAGTTTTTGAAATATTTAAAGCGCGCCGATTTTTCGGAAATGCGTTTTAAAGTTTTGCGCTTGCGATCACATGGGTAAAATATTAACAAATATCCTCTTGTGACATATCTGATGAAAGCCTGGACAGTTCTGAGTAGATTGGTGTTTATTTTGTTTCTCTATCTTATTTCTAGCCCGAGATATGATAGAAAATGTAAAGCCATACCAGGCCAAAATTCGCACTTTTTTAAAACTTTAAAAATCTGTAAAAAATTAACAGATAAAGAAAAAAATTCAAAACTTTTTTTTTGTAATTAGATAAAGTTGTTCTTCAGATAGAAAATTTTTTTTAAAAATCTGAGGACGTCAGGGAAAAAAAATATTAATTTTTGGATCACTTGACATGGAATGACCCCTATGTCTTTCTTATACACCGGAGACCAGAATTGTACACAGTATTCTAAGTGTGGTCGCACTAGTGACTTGTATAGAGGTAAAATTATGTTCTCCTCATGAGCATCTATGCCTCTTTTAATACATCCCATTATTTTATTTGCCTTTGCAGCAGCTGCCTGACACTGGCCACTAAATGTGAGTTTGTCATCTACCCATACACCCAGGTCTTTTTCAGTGACAGTTTTGCCCAGTGTTTTACAATTAAGCACATAATTATACCTTTTGTTTCCTCTGCCCAAGTGCATGACTTTACATTTATCCCCATTAAAGCGCATTTGCCATTTAGCAGCCCAAGCTTCTAGTTTACATAAATCCTCCTGTAATATAAAATTGTCCTCCTCTGTATTGATTACCCTGCAGAGTTTAGTGTCATCTGCAAATATTGAGATTCTACTCTGTATGCCCCCTACAAGGTCATTAATAAATATATTAAATAGAAGCGGGCCCAACACTGACCCCTGTGGTACCCCACTGTTAACTGTGACCCATTCTGAGTGTGTTCCATTAATAACCACCCTTTGTTTCCTATCACTAAGCCAGTTCTTAAACCACTTACACATATTTTCCCCTATCCCCATTGCCCTCATTTTATGTATCAACCTTTTGTGTGGCACCGTATCAAAAGCTTTTGAAAAGTCCATATACACCACATCAACTGCATTTCCTTGGTCCAGTCCAGAACTTACTTCTTCATAGAAGCTTATTAGATTAGTTTGACAGGAACGGTCCCTCGTAAAACCATGTTGATAATGGGTCATGAGGTTATTTTTCTTCAGATACTCCAGTATAGCATCTCTTAGAAAACCCTCTAGGATTTTACCCACAGTAGAGGTTAAGCTTACTGGCCTATAATTTCCAAGTTCAGTTTTTGTCCCCTTTTTGAATATTGGCACCACATTTGCTATACGCCAGTCCTGTGGTACAGACCCTGTTATTATGGAATCTTTAAATATTAAAAATAATGGTCTATCTATGACAGTACTTAATTCCTGCAGCACTCTGGGGTGTATCCCATCTGGGCCCGGGGATTTGTCAATTTTAGTGATTTTTAGACGATGCCGTACTTCCTCTTGGGTTAAGCAGGTGACGTTTAATTGAGAATTTTTGTTATCACTGATCATATTGTCTGTCATGGGATTTTCTTGTGTAAATACTGTTGAAAAAAAGTCATTTAGCATATTTGCTTTTTCCTCATCCTCATCCACCATTTCACCCAGACTATTTTTAAAGGGGCCAACACCATCATTTTTTAGTTTCTTACTATTTATGTAGTTAAAAAATATTTTGGGATTCTTTTTACTTTCTCTGGCAATGAGTCTCTCTGTCTCAATCTTTGCTGCCTTGATTTGCTTTTTACAAATGTTATTTAATTTTCTGTATTTATTTAATGCTTCATCACTACCTACTTGCTTTAATTCCCTAAATGCTTTCTTTTTGTCACATATTGCACTTCTTACTGCTTTATTTAGCCATAGTGGTTTCCTCCTATTTCTAGCATGCTTATTCCCATAGGGTATATATTGTGCACAGGTCCTATTCAGGATGCTAATAAACATCTCCCATTTGTGTTGTGTACTTTTATGTCTCAGGACATCGTCCCAGTTTATTGCACTAAGATCATCTCTCAACCGTTGGAAATTTGCCTTCCTGAAGTTTAGTGTCCTTGTGGCCCCTCTACTACACGTCTTAGTAAAGGATACTTGAAAGCTTATTAAGTTATGATCACTATTACCCAAGTGACCTCCAACCCGTATATTTGATATGCGGTCTGGCCTGTTGGTTAATATTAGGTCCAGCAGTGCCCCCCTTCTTGTTGGGTCCTGAACCAGTTGTGAAAGGTAATTGTCTCTTATAGTTTTCAAAAACGTATTACCTTTGCTGGAACTGCAGGTTTCTGATCCCCAATGTATTTCAGGGTAGTTGAAGTCCCCCATAATAATGACTTCTCCCTGAGTCGCTGCTTCATCTATTTGCTTTATGAGGATATTCTCCTCCACTTCCATTATTGTTGGGGACTTATAACAAACCCCTATCAGTAATTTATTATTTTTTCCCCCTCCCCTTATCTCCACCCACAGAGACTCTACATTTCCATTAGATTCACCTATATTATCACGCAGGATGGGTTTTAAGGATGATTTTACGTATAAACATACACCTCCTCCTCGCCTATTTGTACGGTCATTTCTGAACAGACAATAGCCCTGTAAATTAACAGCCCAGTCATGGCTCTCGTCCAGCCAAGTCTCCGAAATCCCCACCATGTCATAATTATTTTCCAACAAAATCAATTCTAATTCCTCCATTTTGTTGGTGAGGCTTCTGGCTTAGATGGCCATAAATTAAGTTATGTGCAGTAATGAGACAGGACACGGGTAAAACTATTAAAACTGCTTACTGAAATTAAATACTTTGTACCAAAGCCTTTGTTGGTGATGACAGCTTCAAGATGCTTCCTGTATGGAGAAACTAGCTGCATGCACTGCTGAGGTTTGGACCATTCTTGCACAGAAATCCTCTTCATGAAGGTACCATGGGCTTCTATGAATTCTGAGCTTTAGTTTCTTTTATGAATTTTCTGTTGGATTCAGGTGGGCCATTCTAACAACTTTATTTTCTTTCTCTGAAATCAATTGAGTTTCTTTGTCTGTATGTGGGGTTTGGGATCATTGTCTTGCTAGAATATACAGCCTTGATTAATCTTCATTATCTTGGCAGATGGCAGCAGATTGTTATCAAGAATGTCTCAACACAAGTCCTTTCAATTCATCCTGCAGTCATATGATGTTTACCAGTACCGTGTGCTGAGAAACCGCCCCATACCATGATGTTCCCACCTCAATACTTCACTGTTGGTATGCTATTTTTGGGAGGATATGCAGTGACTTTTGGCTTCCAAACATAGTGTGTTTCAGAACATCCAGAGATTTCAATTTTGGTTTTATCTGACCAGACTATATTCTCCCAGTATTGCACAGGCTTTCCTAAACGTTGTTGAGCAAACTTTAAAATGCGCTTGAAAACGCTTTTTTTTTTCTACAATGGAGTCTTGCATGATGAGCATACATACAGGTCATGGAGGTTAAGTGCATTACCTACTGTTTTTTGTTTTGTAAACAATTATACCTACTGATCATTCCAGGTCATCCTTGGCTCTTTCCACTTCCTGATTATGGCCCCAACATTGATCAATGGAACATTCAGTAGTTTAAAAATTATTCTGTAAACATTCTGTGTGCTATCACCATGTTTCGCAACAATACGGTTGTGAAAATCTTGAGACAGCTTACTTGTTTTATCCATCACGAGATATTACTTGTGTGGCACCTTGGTATGAGACATTTTTTTTAGGTCATTAGTTGAACCAGCTGATATTTTTCACTAAGCGGCAGGATTGCTTTCTAATTACTCCGATTTCAGCTGGTGTCATGAATTTCCAAGGCTTCTTGCACCTTTCTTTAGATGTTCAATACTTTTTCCGTGTAATTTCTCATTATTACACAATTTAATTTATCGACATAGGCTAGGGTCACATTGCAAACATGAATTGCAGTCACCGCATCTGGATCCGGATGCGGTCAACGCAATGCCGGGCACACAGATATTTGCAGTGACAATCTGTCAGTAACAATGCATGCGGTAAACGTATTGGGCAAAAAGTGCCATGCGTGTATCGGATGGTGGCTGCGGCATCCCACCATTCTTCATCCCCGCCGCGATAAAGAATCGGATTGTCCCGGTTCATGCCGGATCCGGGACAATCCGGCGGCTGTCAATATGGAGTCTATGAGAATCCTATCCCGGTGTTCCGTTCGCGGAATCGTCAACCAGTGCCGGATTGTCACGGACAGGGGCAATCCGGGGCGATCCGGCAAACACAACACCGGACGCCAATACAACATGCGGCAGGATCCGGAGGGAGCGGTTTGCCGAGCCCACAAAATGCAATCCCGGTGTGCGGCATGTCCAGATCCGAAAACCGTAGACGGCTACAAATACATTTGCGTTTATGGTTTGAAAACCGGATCCGGCATAGGAAACTGTGCGAAAACCGTTGCATGCATGATTTTTAACGCAGCAACGGAAACCGGAATGCGGTAACTGGATATGAAGTTGCTCGAGCCTGCTATTGAATGGTCTCTTATGGGCTGCGGATCCGGATCTGGTTTTGAGAATTTTGACAAGTCAAAACCGGATCAGGTTCTGCAATCCCGAACGCAAATGTGACCCTAGCCATATATGGTTTGATTTCTCTTCCTATGTGGATTAGGCTGCTTTCACACTGGTGTTTTCGCCAAAATGCTGCAGATTTACCACATCTGCGCCTAATGGCCGCACTTGCGGCAAGCCCCATGCATTGTCTATGGGGCTTGCGATAAGGTGCGCCAAGTGCGGATGCGGCAGATGCAACCGAGAGAAAAAAAAACGCTGCTGACCGCGTTGTTTTTTTGCGACTGCAACCGCACTTGCCGTACCTTACCGCAAGCCCCATAGACAATGCATGGAGCTTGCCGCAAGTGTGCCCGTTAGGTGGCACTTGCGTCAGATGCTTTTTTTGGTCTAGATCAGCCGTATCCGGGCAAAAACCCCTATGTGAAAGGGGCCTTAGATGGGTTATTCATATCAACAGCACTTTTAGAAATACATTTACTAAGAAAATTGGTGATGTGTTCAATACACATTTCACCCTCTGTTTTTCACATCAGGAAACTCTGCAGTAGTCAATACACATTATAACGGTCTGGGTTATTTGAAAAGAGTAATACAACTACAAATGGTAGAGGTTAACCTCAGTGGCGTACCTTCAGGCCCAGAGGCCCTGATGTGAAAGCTCCAACAGGGCTCCCAATTACTGCAAATCTTTAATAGTATTAGTGTTTTTCTATAGGCCAAATGGACTTCTGGGGCTCCCCTAGGCTGCAGGGCCCGGGTGCAATCGCAACCCCTGCACCTTTTGTAGTTACGCCCCTGGTTAACCTTCAAGTTAGTGAATTTACAAAGGACCCATTACCTCTTCCAACATGTCGGATTTAGCAAATACTTGCATCACATTAAAAGTCTGTGTGGTCGGCCCAGGCAATATCTTCCAGATGTTGACAATTGAAAAACAAGCAGGTGGGAAGATGCACTTAAAGGTTAAATATTTGGCCTTGCCATGATGCAACGAGCACCTGTACTTGGTTTGAACTGTCATTCTGTGCTGAAAGAGTTTATTTAAGCATAAAAAGTGCATGTTCACTAAAGACATAGTGCAGCAGGGTGGGAATGAGTTCCCAGGGTCTATTTATTCCAGCTTAGTTTACAGCAAAATATAAATGTAGTGCTGTAAACATGGTATAATAGACAATTAAGTGGACACTTACATAACAGCTAACCAAAAAGTGGATATTACTAAACATGCATGCTTTAATTTTGTGCAGGGCAAACATAAGGTTTATGTTGCTTCAAAGAAATGTACCCACAGCAATCTTGCAGAATATCTTAGTAAAGGGACATTATTAAGTATATGGAATAAACAATTCTATACCAACACTAATCTATTTAAAATAGAAGCAGTCTGTAATGAAAATATTGGATGGCAGCTGAAAAATGACTGCCAACAGCTCTTTATGGTCTAGTAACTGTAACAACAAGCTGTCATGGAACCAGCTTTTATCTATTCTACAGACGGACTGACCATGCGTGAGATAGCTGAATCAAATTGTTCATCTCATGTGATCCCTAAACTCCAGTTTGTACTGGACACACATTACCCTAATGTGCTGTGACAAAATTCAGCAATTTCATACCTGGGCTATGTCTGTATTTTCCACAGCACTTTCTAGGCTGTCATCAGTGTTTTCTTCCTCTGGCCGTACATCATATGTCTCAGGATAGTTGAATACATACTGTATTTGCTCCTCCTGATCCATTGTAAATCTGAGAAGGTCAAAGTACCATAAGCGTGGTATGTATACGTCATCATCGGATGCACCGGATGTTCTTGAAGACTCCACTTTCTTTAGTTCCTTTTTGAACACAGTTCTTAAATTAGCAAGCTTATGTTTAACAAGTTCTACAGTTGCTGCAGGACAAACGGTCTTACAAAGTTTTAGAAGTGTTTCATGTGCTTCGGCTTTTTTCTGTCTGTTGGAATAATCAGCGCATTTCACTTTCCACAAGCAAGGAAAAGATCGGTACAATTCAATAAATTCTTTTAAGAATTCAGGGTTCATAAATATCTCTGTAGAAATTTTCTTCTTTGGAACAATTACCTACAAAAATACACTATGAATTATAATATTGCCTTCTTTCCAACAGTAAAATAACATACTGAATTTTCTACATGGATCATTACAAGGTGTAAAAGGTTAAAGGAAAACTTCCAATTTTTTTTCCATTCAGTGGCCATAAGAAATGTGAAAGTTGTACAGTAACATTTGTTATACAATGTGACAACTGCATCTTTATTGGTTTTGCATTTTCATGATAATGTTGCCCTTCAGTATTATGGCAATTCTTCCTTTTTCACTGGAAACATTTTTTGACCAAATTAACAGCCACATTATGGCTACAGCAGAAGCTTGGAGGTGAGCCTTAATTTGGAAGCAATTTAGATCTACAAAATGAGGTAGGAAGAAATGAATGAAAACTAGTGCAATGACTGGTTTTCCGAGAGCTTTTTACAGATTTATCTTTCCAACAACCTGTATGGAAGGACTAACTTTAACTATAGGAATTAGAAATTTCAGCACTGTAGAAAAAAAATGATGTTGAATTAATTTGGTGCATCTTATCAACAGCCAAAAATGTAGCTACGTTTTAAGAATTTGACAGGATAGCACTGCCCCAACCCCTCAAAATCTATGCCTGAAACTATGGTGAAAATGACAAGTTGCAACATTTTTGTATATATCCAAATTGGAAAAATTGAAGACCTTTGCACTAGAAAAGGTGTAAAACATGTATGTTTTGAGGAGTCTATATTCATAAATCCTGCTGACAGGTTCTCTTGATTTTAAAGTAAAACACTTTGTATAGTTTTATTCCACAGCCAGTCTTCAATAAAAAGGCACTGGAAGTGGCGCGTGCACAGACTGAGATCTCAGCTCAATGAAGACATCATTGAGCCAAGCTCTCGATCTGCCCATGTGCTGGCTTCTGTGCCATTTGATTGAAGACTGGCTGTGGAATAACAATGCACAGACCCCAATGACAGCGGGTGGCGCGAAATTTCAAGAATGAGGCAGGTCCATTAATAATCAGTGAGCTCCTATAGAAAGGTCAGAGACTGATTAAACAAGAACCAGATTTCAGACGCCTTCACCAAAGATATCAATTCAATGAGAATAACAGTGCCAATATAGCCATGTCTTTACTTGATATTGTTAAATCCTGCAGGCAGGTTCTCTTTAACCCCTTCCCGACCTTTGATGTTGTGCAACGTCATGAAAGTCGGTGCCTTTACGACCCATGACAATGTGCAACTTCATGGGAGTTACCGTGGCTCGTTGCCGTGGTAACCGCCATCGGGCCCTGTGCTCTGTGATTCCTATGTTAGTGGATCACTGTGCCTGGGCTGTCAGATCGCTTTCTGCAACTCGATCCCTCATGCAGGGGGATCAGATTGCAGAATAGCGATATGGCAGCCCAAGCACTGTGATCACCTTAGTGGATCAATGTGCCTGGGATGTTAGATCGCTTTCTGCAGCTCGATCCCCATGAAGGGGGATGGAGCTGCAGAATAGCGATCTGGCATCCCGGGCACTATGATCCCGGGCTGTCAGATCGCTTTCTTCAGCTCAATCTCCATGCAGGGGGGTCGGGCTGGAGAGTAGCGATCTGACAGCCCAAGCGCAGTGATTCACTATGGACGGTGGATGTAGCAGAAGCGATCGAGCTTTGTAGGACCTTCGTTGTGGACTACGTCGGAGGCGATCGAGCATCGTGGGACCTTTGTTGTGGACTACGTTGGTACTTTATAATAAAGATGGAGCCCGAATTTTGTTTGTGTTTTTTTTTTTTTTCCAAATAAGATTTTTCTTTTTTTGACTATTTACTAGACATTCCTAATGGTCGGGTCTAACATTGGCCCAACATTATGAATCTCAGGCTTAGTGCCAGCTGTCAATAAAAAAAGCTGGCATTAACCCCTTTATTACCCAGTTTGCCACCGGCACCAGGGCAACTGGAAGAGTCTGGGTACAGCGAAAAAAATGGCGCTTCAATGGATGTGCCATTTTCTGGGACGGCTGCAATTTGCAGCATGGGGGCCCAGAACTCTTGGGCCTCTCCATGCTGAGGATTCCAGCCCCCAGCTGCCTAGTTGTACCTGGCTGGACCAAAAATATGGGGAGCCCCACGTCCTTTTTTTTTTTTTTTAATTACTTCTACAAATAAAATGACATGGAGATTTGCCGTATTTTGGTTGCCAGCCAGGTACAACGTGGCAGCTGGGGGGCTGGAATTCTCAGCGTGGAGAGACCCACACTACAAATTGCAACCCACAGCCACCCCAGAAAGATAGCGCATTCATTAGAGGCGCCATTTTCTGGTGCTGTACCCCAACTCTTCCAGTTGTCCTTGTGCTGGTGGCACACAGGGGCTCTCCATACGCGACATGGTGTCCGCTAACAAGTTGAATGGAAAATTTGCTCCAATTGTTAGCGGACACCATGTCGCGTTTGGAGAGCCCCTGTGTGCCTAAACATTGGAGCTCCCCAACAAGTCATCCCATTTTGGAAACTAGACCCCCAGGAAACTTATCTAGATGGGTGGTGAGCACTTTGAACCCCCAGGTGTTTCACAAATTGATCCGTAAAATTGAAAAAGTATAACAATTTTCTTTTAGTCTAAATTTTTTCATTTTCACATGGGCAACAGGATAAAATGCATCCTAAAATTTGTTGGGCAATTTCTCCTGAGTACACCGATCCTCATATGTCGTCATAAACCACTGTTTGGGCGCACGGCAGGGCTCATAAGTGATGGAGTGCCATTTCACTTTTTGAGTGAGAAAATTAGCTCCAAAAGTCAAATTGCTCTCCTTCCCTTCTGAGCCCTGCCGTGTGCCCAAACAGTGGTTTATGACCACATATGAGGTATCGGTGTACTCAGGAGAAATTGCCCAACAAATTTTAGGATCCATTTTACCCTGTTGCCCATGTGAAAATGAAAAAACTGAGGCTAAAGAGAATATTTTTGTTAGAAAGATTAAAATGTCAATTTTTTTCTTCCACATTGCTTTAGTTCCTTTGAAGCACCTGAAGGGTTAATAATCTTCTTGAATGTAGTTTTGAGTAGCTTGAGGGGTGCAGTTTTTGGAATGGTATCACTTTTGGGTGTTTGTTTTCTGTCATGTACACCCCTCAAAGGGACTTCAAATGTGATGTGGTCACTGAAAAAAATGGTTTTGTAAATTTTGCTGGAAAAATGAAAAATTGCTGATGAACTTTGAAACCTTATAACTTCCTACCAAAAAAAAAAAATGTTTTTTCCAAAATTGTGCTGATGTAAAGTAGACATGTGGGAAATGTTATTTATTAACTATTTTGTGTCACATAACTCTATGGTTTAGCAGAATAAAAATTCAAAATTTGAAAATTGCTAAATTTTCGCCTAAATTTTTAACTTTTTCACATATAAAACGCAAAATTATCGACCTAAATTTAATACTAACATGAAGCCCAATATGTCACAAAAAACAGTCTTAGAATCGCTAGGATTCGTTGAAGCGTTCCAGAGTTATTACCTCAAAGGGACACTGGTCAGAATTGCCAAAAATGCCAAGGTCTTTAGGGTCAAAATAGCTGGGTCATGAAGGGGTGAAAGTCTGTGGCCCTGATTCATCAAATTTATATAAAATGTATAGTTTTAATTTTTAGAGCAGATAATTTTGTAAATGGGTTTTTCTATAAATGGTTGGGAATGTTTAAAGTAGAGTTCATCAAATCCAACACTCAATGGGAATCTGTCACCAGGTTTTTGCTATATAATCTGAGTGCACCATAGTGTAGAAGAGGCGATCCGGATTGCAGTGATGTGTCACTTAATGAATTATCTTTAGCTGTTTCAAAGCAATCAGGAGATCACTAAAGGACAAACTGCCTCCAAATGCCCCCACCACTGATTAGAAGCTCTCTGCCCTTATCCAATGTAGGTAGAATATTGTGGTGTGGGAGAGTCTAAAAAAGATCTCAGATAAGGCAAATTTGCTACAGAGAAAATGGATACCATCACAACCTCTGAACCTATTGATACCTTGCTGGGTTCAGGGTCTCCACCTCATGGTGCTATCAAGACTACATAAAAAAATTCTGACGACTCCTTTTAGATGGTTTATATGGGACCTTTTTTTTTAAATTGCTATTTAGGTGAGCAATTATTGGCATCTAGCTGGTAATTACCTGCATGTTCTGGGAGCGATGACACCCAGTCAGTGATTCTCCTGCTTCATGCGATGCCATGTTGACACAGTGTAGTTTCTTTTTTTCCACTCTGTCGACACGTGGTCATATCCAACATCATGTTGAGTGTCAGCTGGATCACAGCAGTTTTGACAGCTGTCAATCAACATGGTGTCAGCAATAATGGCCCGATGTCAGAGCAGATCAGAAGAGAAAGAGCTGCTCTGTAAAGCTGATATAAGTCAATTGGTCACAGCACCCAGTGGGTAAAGGCTGAACCGACTATTCCTTTAGTCAGCCACCTGGACGCAAGTCCAACCCAGAGAGTCCAATCTGGGTAATGCTGTGAAGATACGAGATGTGCAGCATCTGAAACAACGGATACTGGAAGCCTGTGCTAGCATTTCTTCTGCGGTGTTGCTATCAATGTGTCAAGAGTGGAAGAAGAGGGTTGCATTGGCAATCCAACACAATGGCCAGCACTTTGAACACATTTTAAGTGGTCATAAACTTGTAAATAACTCATGAAAGAATAAAGTTACGTTAAAACCAAGCACACCATTGTTTTTCTTATGAAATTATCAATACGTTTGATGTGTCACATGACCCTCTTTCCAATTGAAAAAAATAGAGTTGGATTCAAAATAGCCGACTTCAAAATGGCCGTCATGGTCACCACCCATCTGAAAAAGTTTTCCCCCTCCCTTATACTAATGTGCCACAAACAGGAAGTTGATATCACCAACCACTCCCATTTTATTTAGGTGCATCCATATAAATGGCCCACCATGTACATCCATAGGTGTGTCTCTAACTCAGATGTTGCCAAAAGCTTCCAAACACATGGCATCATATGTGCTATCGCAAACTGCTTAAAAGGCAGTAATCTTAGTGTATGTAAACTTGTGATTTGCAGAAAGTAATAAAGTTGCCTAAAACATTCTCTCTTTCATTATTCTGGCATTTGGTAAATATAAATAATTATGGTTATCCTAATTGAGCCAAAACGTTAAAAGTTTATTCTGATATCATGTCAGATAGTAAGAAAAACTTGCACAGTGTATGTAACTTCTGGTTTCAACTGTATGTGCCCGTGCCATGTACTGTGTAATGGCCAAGTCTGACTATACACGGAGAATAGTTTGATCTTGGGCAGAGAAGGACGCAAAAAGGTATAAAGACATGGGATTGCAGCCTGTTCTTTTTTTCAAATAAAATATTTCCCCACCTGTTTTTTTTAAATGTTTTATCTCAAAGAATTATGTGCAATCCCGTGCTGTAATGTCTGCATACTCTTTTGCGACGGAGCAAAGGAAGAAGGTGCACCACGCAAATTTAATTGCCTAATAATAGAAGGGGTGCTTACCATGTCAGGAAAGCAGCAGTAGAAAAAAAGAGAAGGCAAAGCACAAATGCGAGCAGCACCACAAGATAGTAAGGAAAAGTGAAAAAATTATTCTTATTTTTGCGCACATATACAGAGGCGAATTTTAAAACCAGTAGGGCACGTGGGAATGAACCACAGTATAACATCACATGTATGAACTGTACTCAATTACTGGCAGCCGTATATACAATAAACATATGGCAATACAATAAGGTGAAAAAGAAAGACCAAATAGGTAAATGGTCTGAAGAGCTGGGTGTAATGGTTGATCAGAAGGGTATTCAAGGTAACAATAACAAGGGTGTACAAAATAACAATGGCGAGTTCAAAACTCACAAGGGCAGTAATGAATACAAATCACAAACCTAACATCAATATTAACCAACCCCCATGATGGGAAGGAAAGCCATCAACCTTATACACGTAGTGTCTGTGTAATTATCCTGGCCAAGGGAACAGAATTATAAACAAAATATATAATATCCTGTATAAGCCCCACTGAGATTGTTACAGCAGATCCATATCAATAGTACACCTGTGGCCCTCTAACCACGTTGGAGGAATGTTAGACAAATTAAATGTATAATGCATTAATGATGGGTCGTGTGCTAAGATATATGAAAATGGTAACACAATCAGTAATATGGCATAAGGCCCGATACCTTCAAACCTCACGAGACCCAGTCATACTGAGGTGAGGTACCACCAATACCACAGTCAATAGTCAAGGTCATAGTCACCATAGTAGCCACAGTGTGATCTCAATAAGAAGGGAGCCAGCAGGAGGAATACATGAGTGAAAGGCTGTGGTATCCCAAGTGCCCAAGGCCCCATGCGTATCGCTGCAGAAGCGCCGCATCGTCAGGGGAGGTGGCTGTACACAGGGTCGTATTTGGAGTTCCTGCCGCCCTGGGCACTTTTTCAGCGGCCCCCCCTCACCCCCGATTAGTCAGACTAAGTGTATGTAGACACAGTATTTTATTTTTCAGGCAGATATGCTCAGTATTCCACCTGAAAAAGCAGCAAATAAATGGTACAAGGAATGAACTCATGCACGGCAATGTGAAAAGGGATTGCTGTTCATATGTTCAGTCTTTTGAGGTTTTTTTTTTTTACCTTTTAACTATGTATCCTATCTTTTATCTGAATTCCAGCACTCAGGGGGTTCACAGATGTCAGTGCTCGTAGCCTTCAGATAGTACTTAAGGACCTGTTACACGGCACAACATCGTGAACGATATTGCTCAAATGTCACGTGTTTGGAGATGTTTAAAACGACATTTAGGACGTCATTGCGTGTAACACCGAGATTTGATTACAATAAATCGTTAGATCGTAGTTTTGAGAACATTATTAGTATTATTATTAAGTATTTATATAGCGCCATTAGGTTACATGGCGCTTTACAAGTGAGAGGGTAGACAAAAACAAGTAGTTAAAACGACGACAAATCAGTGATACGGGTACAATAGGGCAGAGGATCCTGTCCGCGAAGGCCAACTGTCTAGAGGGGGTGGGGATGGAGACAGTAGGAAGGGGAGAGATGAGGTGGTGCAGCGGATTAGGTCTCAGTGCAGGTTATAGGCTTGTAAGAAGAGGTGGGTCTTTAGGTTTTCTTGAAGGTTCCCAGGGTAGGGGAGTGTCTGATGTGGTGGGGGAGGGAGTTCCAGAGTATGGCAGCAGCACGAGAAGTCTTGTATGCGGTTGTGGGAGGTGAAAATGCGAAGGGGTTGAGAGAAGGAGTTCTTGAGAGGAGCGCAGTTTGTGCGAGGGGAGGTAACGGGAGACCAGGTCGGAGATGTAGGGAGGGAACAGGTTGTGTATGGCCTTGTATGTCAGGGTTGTTTTGAAGTGGGATGGCTGGGGAGTGGGGAGCCAGTGGAGGGCTCGGCGGAGAGGGGAGGCGGGGGAGTAACGGGGAGAAAGGTGGATGAGTCTGGCAGCAGAGTGGAGGATGGTGCAGAGAGGTGCAAGGGAGGAGGCAGGGAGGCCGGTGAACAGGAGGCTGCAGAAGTCCAGGCGGGAGATGATGGGGGCATGGACAAGTGTTTTAGCTGTGCTGTGGTCAAGGAAGGAGCAGATACGGGCAATGTTAGTTGGAGTCGACAGGCGGTGTCGAGTGCTTGGATGTGGGGCTTGAAGGAGAGGGAGGAGTCGAGGATTACCCCGAGGCACTTGGTGTGGGGGACGGGTGAGAGTATGCAGTTGTTGATGGTGAGGTCAAGAAGAGGGGGAGGGTTGTTCGGGGGAAAGACGATGAATTCGGTCTTGTCCATGTTGAGTTTGAGGAAGCAGGTAGAAAAGAAGGATGTGATGGCGGATAGGCAGTGAGGAATTTTGGATAAGAGGGAGATGTCAGGGCCAGACAGAGCTGGCTGTCGTCGGCGTAGAGGTATTATTGGAGGCCATGTGACTCGATGAGGTTGCCTAGACCGAGGGTGTAAATGGAGAAGAGTAGTGGTCCCAGGACCGAGCCTTCGGGAACTCCTACAGAAAGGGGGTGGGGCGAGGAGGAGGTGTGGGAGTGGGTGACGCTGAAGGTCCTGTCCGTTAGGTAAGAGGAGGTCCAGGAGAGGGCTAGGTCAGTAATGCCAAGAAATTCAAGTAAGAGGGAGTGGTCAACAGTATCGAAGGCAGCAGAGAGGTCAAGAAGGATGAGGATAGAGTAGTGTCGTTTGCTCTTGGCGATCAGCAGGTCGTTAGTGACTTTGGTTAGGGCTGTTTCGGTGGAGTGGTGAGGTCGGAAGCCGGATTGTAGACAGTCAAAGAGAGCACAGGAAGAGAGGTGGGAGGATAGTTCGGAGTAGACGTGTTGTTCAAGAAGTTTTGAGGCGAACGGGAGGAGAGACATGGGGCAATAGTTGGAGACTGTTGTAGGGTCGAGGGACTTTTTTTTTTAGGATGGGCGTGATTAGGGCATGTTTGACGGGTGAGGGGAATGTGCCGGATTTGAGTGATATGTTGAAGAGATAAGTTAGGGCAGGGATAAGGACTGTGGTGAGGTTAGGGATGAGGTGGGAGGGGAGTGGGTCAAGGACGCAGGTGGTGAGGTGTGATCGTGCTAGAAGGGAGGAGAGGTGGTCCTCTGTCATGGGGGTGAAACTGCATTTGGGCGAGGAGGGATGGGCTGGAGGTGGGATGGGGGTGTGGGTCGAAGCTTTGTCTGAGTTTGTCAATTTTGTCTTTGAAGAAGGTGGCGAAGTCGTCGGCGGAGATGAGGGGTGAGGGAGGAGGTGCAGGGGGTCGAAGTAAAGAGTTGAAGGTTTTGAAGAGTTGTTTTGGGTTGTGAGACAGGGCGGTTATTAGGGAGAAGTAGACTTGTTTTGCGGAGTCAAGGGCAGTCTTGAAGGTATTGAGAGAGCGCTTGTATAGGGTGAAGTGCTCTGCGGACTGGGATTTCTTCCATTTTCGCTCGGCTGCCCTAGTCGTCCGTCAGAGTTTTCTGGTGAGGGTCGTGAGCCAGGATGGTCGTTGTACTCATATTGTGTTAAATGTGAGTGGAACAGCCTGGTCGAGGGCTGTAGTGAGAGTGGTGTTCTCAAATCAGATGATCCAAGGTCAGCCAACCTGCTACATCGTTCAGTGTGACACCGCGATAACGATGTCGTTCACGACTTCGGCCATTCACATCAATGAACAAGTATCGTTCGCTAGGTTGTGCGAACGATACTTGCTCACTACATCGTTGGTGAGTCGTCCACGATATCTAGACGTGCGACATCTCACCAACGATGTCAAAATGATGTCTTAACAACCGGGCGCCCCGAGATCGTTAGCAAGATCGTTTCATGTCGTGCTGTGTAACGGTACCTTTAGACCTCCATACGCATGAGACTGAAGTTGGCTAAACCTGCCGGCATAGTCTAATGTGTGTGACAGCTATAACTGATGATTGGTCGACGGAAATAAGGAGCAAGCATGTCCGATTACAGGCTGTAGATCCTTTTGTCCTCTAAGTGATAATCTGCAGCCAGACATGTCTAAGGCCCCTTTCACATCAGTGGTTCTGTCCGCATCTGGAAGATTTACCGCATCTGCCGCCAAACGGCCGACTTGCAGTACACCTGCAGCAAACCCCCAATCATTATCTATGGGGCTTGCAGCAATTACGGTTTTCCCTTAATCTGGCAGTTGCAGCTGAAAAAAACAAAAACAAAGAACGTGGCTAGCAGCATTTTTTTTCTTTTCCGCAGCAATTGCCGTTTCTGCCGGATCCAGCAGAACCGCACTTGCCGCACCCGACCACAAGCCCTATATACAAGGCATGGGGCTTGCTGGATCGGTGTCACAAGTCAGCCGCTCGGTGGCAGATCCGGCGCCATCTGCCGGAAACATCAGCAAACCGCTGATGGTATAGGGGCCTAACAGCAGGTTCCGTACAGCATACAGGAACACTGGGAAGAATGAGTGCTTCTGTATATGGGAGAGCCGAGCAAGCTCGCTGCCAGCCGAGTGATCGGACACTTATCTATAGTGCTTGGGGGCTTTAGTCAATTGTTTGGCTGACATTCAGCTGTATTTTTAGTCAAGCACACTTACCCTATAATGTTTTAGGATTAAGTCTGTTAAATTAAAGATTACAACACCCACCTGACTACATCACCAGAACCACTGTCAGTATATCACCAAAACCACTGTCAATACAGTAATACATCACCAGAACCAGTACATCAGGTTCCCTATATAAATGTGTATGCAGATTAAATGTCCCATACTGCTGATCCACCTGCCACATGTCCCATACGGTTCACCCCCCATATGTTCCATGCAGCTCATCCTCACCCCCATTCCCCTGAATCCTATGTTGTTTATCCTCCCCCCATATATCTCATGCAGCTCATCCTTCCCCCCCATCCCTCATCCATGTAGCTTCCACCCCCCATGTTCCATGTAGCTTCTCCCCCCATCCCGTTCTCCCTCCTTTTCCATGCTGCCCCCAACCATTAATCTTTTTTTTTTTTTTAAACAATAAATTTTTATTGGAAGTTACAAAGGTAAACATGAACGGGAAAACTGTGTAAAGCAAGTACAATTACGCCCGAAGGCAACATACAAACAAAGGCCTTTTATCATAGGCTCTTATAACCGGGAACCATCCATTAATCTTCTGCCCACTTTTCCATGCCCCCCTCAATCCATCCATCTTTTGCCCCCTTTCTATGCCCCCCCCCACACATCCACCCCATTCTGCCCCCCCTTTTCCAGGCTGCCCCTCCATCCATCCATCCCATTCTGTCCCCTCTTCCAGGCCGCCCCATCCATCCCATTCTGCCCTCTCCATCCCATTCGGCCTCCTCTTCCAGGCCGCCCCATCCATCCATCCTTTTTGAGGCCACCCCATCCATCCCATTCTGCCCTCTCCATCCCATTCGGCCTCCTCATCCATCCCATTCTGCCCCCTTTTCCAAGCAACTCCATCCATTCATCCCATTCTGCCCCCTCTTCCAGGCCGCCCCATCCTTCCATCCCATTCTGCCCCCTCTTCCAGGCCACCCCATCCATCCATCCCATTCTGCCCGCTCTTCCAGGCTGCCCCATCCAACCATTCCATTCTGCCCCTCTTTCAGGCCGCCCCATCCATCCATCCCATTCTGCCCCCTTCCAGGCTGCCCCATCCATCCCATTCTGCCCCTCTCCAGGCTGCCCCATCCATCCCATTCTGCCCTCTTCCCGGCCGCCCCATCCATCCATCCCATGTTTTCCCCCCAGGCTGCTATCTTCGGCTGTAACAGCGCCCTACCTGACTCCACTCTCCTGATCCCAGCACCGTCTTCTTCTTCAGCTCCCACTCTCTGCCGCTTGCCGAAGCGATACAGCGAAGGCCTTTTTTTATATTTCTAGAACTAATTTTAGGAAAAAAAAATGACGTGGGGCTTCGCCATATTTTTGGTCCAGCCAGGTACAACTTGGCAGCTACGGACTGCCACCAACCCCCAGCTGCCTCGTTGTACCTGGCTCGCACCAAAAATACAACAAAGCCCACTTTTTTAAAATTTCTAGAACTAATTCTAAAAAAAAAAAAAAAAAGGACGTGGGGCTCCGCCATATTTTTGGTACAGTCAGGTACAACTAGGCAGCTGGGGGCTGAAATCCTCAGCATGAAGAGGCCCAAGCGTTCTGGGCCCCCCATCCTGAGAATTGCAGCCCGCAGCCGCCCCAGAAAATGGCGCATTCATTGAAGCGCCATTTTCTTTCGCTGTACCCAGACTCTTCCAGTTGCCCTGGTGCCGGTGGCAAACTTGGTAATAAAGGGGTTAATACCAGCTTTTTTATTGGCAGCTGGCACTAAGCTCGAGATTCATAATGTTGGGCCAATGTTAGACCCGGCCATTAGGAATCTCTAGTAAATAGTAAAAAAAAAAAAAATACACCACACAGGAAAAATTATTTTTATTTGAAGAAAAGCACGAACAAAATTCGGACTCCATCTTTATTATAAGGATCCGACGTAGTCCACAACGAAGGTCCCACGACGCTCGATCGCCTCTGCTACATCCAGAGACTGCAGCAAGGGATCAAGTGTCCTTTTCCTACAGCCTCTGGGGTTACACTGATGGTGCACTGTGAGGCAATGATCTGTCATACAGTGCACCATGACTCTGACCCCAGAGACTACAAGTGGACACTTGATCCCTTGTTGTAGTCTCTGAGGTCACAGTTGTGATGCACGGTACGGCAGATCATTGCGATACAGTGCACCATGAATGTGACCCCAGAGACTACAAGAGGATACCTGATCCCTTGTTGTAGTCTATAGGGTCAGAGTCATGGTGCACGGTACATCAGATCATTGCCGTACAATGCACCATGACTCCCATGCACCCGTCCATCCATCCACCCATGCATGCACCATCCATCCATGCACCCATGCATGCACTCATCCATCCATGCACCCATGCATGCACCATCCATCCATGCACACATGCATGCACCCATCCATCCATGCACCATCCACCCATGCATGCACCATCCATGTAGTATCGCATGCACGTATCCATCCATGCACCCATGCATGCACCATGCATCCATCCATTCATTCATACTCACCTCGGTGTGAAGGAGAAGTCCAGGAGAGGAGGAGGGGCGCCACAGCGAGGAGGCAGATCGGCGGGAACGGAGGAGAGGTGAGAAGGGCATCGACGGTGGGGGTAGATGGAAGGGTGGGAGGGTGATCTGGAGGGGGGGCTGGGGAGAGGAAAGGAGGATGACCGGCGGGTGCAGCGGCAGCAGAGAGGAGTGGTGAGCGGGGATATGTGTATCGGCGGTGGGGGGGCGGAGGGAAGGGGTGGGGATGGTGATCTGGAGGGGGGTGGGTTGGTGAGAGCGGGGGAAGGGGGGGATGGGGAGAGCACCTGCGCACCCGCCGGGAGGAGAGGAGGATGACCGGCGGGTGCAGCAGCAGGAGAGAGGAGAGGTTTAACGGGGACATGTGAATCGGCGGTGGTGGGGCGGGGTGATCTGGAGCCCCCTTCCGGATGGGGAGAGCAAGGGCAGCATCAGGCCGCCGAATTGTAATGCCTCACCAAGTTTCATTGGTGAGACATTACAATTATTCCACTTCGCAGTTTCACTTTTAGTGAAAGTGAAACTGCCAATTGAAGCGGTCCTAGCCAGGGGGGGGGGGGGGAGGGGGAAAGCCACCCCCACTGGGCTTTAGTACAAGTCCTCTTGTCCATGCAGCTCCAGTGAGAGGTCAGTGACACCTCTCACCAGGGCTGCAGGAGCGCGATTACACCAGGACACAGCATATGCGTCCTAGGTCGGGAGCGCTCCTGTTTTCATGATGCATATGCTACGTCACGGGTCGAGGAGGGGTTAACAATGGGTCTTCTTTGTCAGATAAGCAAATAAAGTCTGTGGAGCCTAGTTTAGGAGTCCCAACACAGGACTAGCCAGATACCCCTCCATGACTTTATTTGCATATTTGTAACTCCCAGGGGCCAATGCACCCAGGAATTCACTGTGTTGAGCGCTTTACACAGCTGCCCGCAGTGTTTTCTTGGACTGGTCTCCCTGAGATCAGTGATTGCTTCTTTGTCAGATAGATGCTTAGGTATCCATCATGATTGTGGCCACTGTTGGCTATAGATGCATTGCGTTCCTAGCCTTAAAGGCGTTCTTTCATCTTCACCAATTGGGTAAATTGCAAAATTCTAGTAAAACAAGCAACTTTGCAACTTGCCTATAGTTAAACATTGTAATACTATAAAAAAGCATTTTCAAATGTAAAAGGTTCCCTTTAAGTATGGATAGACTTTTAATCCAGTTGTGTATCTATTATATAATCGCGAATCGGAAAAGCGCCCCTCCGTGCGCTACTTCCGGCGTGGTCATGTGGATACGAATTTAACATTGGGCGCGAGGCCATTGCGAGTCGCTGGCTGAGTGCGAGCAATGGCCGCGAAGCGGCCATTGCGAGTCGCTGGTCGAAAATCGAACCAGAGGCTCGGCCACAACCTTAGCGATTTACCGCTCAGGTAGCGCGAGCAATGGCCGCGAGGCCATTGCGAGTCGCTGCCTGAGCCGCAACTCGCTCCCCGGGGACCATGGAGCGGAGGCGGCACAGCCGCCTCCGCTCCCGCTACCCACAATTCGCCCCCCCCATGTCCGCACAGCCCCCCCCCATGTCCGCACAGCCCCCCCCATGTACGCACAGCCCCCCCCATGTACGCACAGCCCCCCCCATCTCCGCACAGCCACCCCCATGTCCGCACAGCCACCCCCATGTCCGCACAGCCACCCCCATGTCGTCCGCACAGCCCCCCCATGTCCGCACAGCCACCCCATGTCCGCACAGCCACCCCGCACCTAAGCTCCTACCCCCTAACTCCGCCGCCCCTAAGTCCCTACCCTCTAAGCCCCGACCCGCCGCACCTAAGCCCCTACCCCCTAAGCACCGCCGCACCTAAGCCCCTACACCCTAAGCCCCGCCGCACCTAAGCCCCGACCAGACGCACCTAATCCCCTACCCCCTAAGCCCCGCCGCACCTAAAAGCCCCGCGGCACCTAAGCCCCTACCCCCTAAGCCCCGCCGCACCTAACCCCTACCCCCTAATCCCCGCCGCACCTAAGCCCCTACCCCCTAAGCCCCGCCGCACCCAAAAGCCCCGCCGCACCTAAGCCCCTACCACCTAAGCCCCGCCGCACCTAAGCCCCTACCCCCTAAGCCCCGCCGCACCTAAGCCCCTACCGTCCGCCGCCAAGCCCCGACCCGCCGCACCTAAGCCCCTACCCCCTAAGCCCCGCCGCACCTAAGCCCCTACCCCCTAAAACCAGCCGCACCTAAGCCCCTACTCCCTAAGCCCTGCCGCACCTAAGCCCCTACCCTCTAAGCCCCGCCGCACCTAAGCCCCTACCCCCTAAGCCCCGCCGCACCTAAGCCCCGACCCGCCGCACCTAAGCCCCTACCCCCTAAGTCCGCCGCACCCCTACACCCTAAGCCCCGACCCGCCGCACCTATGCCCCTACCCCCTAAGCCCCGCCGCACCTAAGCCCCTACCCTCTAAGCCCCGCCGCACCTAAGCCCCTACCCCCTAAGACCCGCCGCACCTAAGCCCAGACCCGACGCACCTAAGCCCCTACCCCCTAAGACCCGCCGCACCTAAGCCCCGACCCGCAGGACCTAATCCCCTACCCCCTAAGCCGCGCCGCACCTAAAAGCCCCGCCGCACCTAAGCCCCTACCCCCTAAGCCCCGCCGCACCTAAGCCCCGACCCGCCGCACCTAAGCCCCTACCCCCTAAGCCCCGCCGCACCTAAAAGCCCCGCTGCACCTAAGCCCCTACCCCCTAAGCCCCGCCGCACCTAAGCCCCTAACGTCCGCTGCCGCCCCTAAGCCCCTATCCCCTAAGCCCCGCCGCCTCCTAAGCTCCCGCCGCTTTCCCCCGCCGCTTTCCCCCGCCGCTGTCGCTAACACCTAAAGCCCTACACCCGAAGCCCCCGCCATCCCCTAATCTAACGTCCCCGTCGATTACTTACATGCCTTCTTAGTCATCTGATCGTACGTCCGATCCACAAGTCCTCCGTCCGGCCAGGCGTCCTCTTCCTCCGGCCCCGGGGGTCTTCTCTCTTCTTTCCGCCATCTCCGCCTCTTCGTCCGGCCCCGGGGATCTTCTGTCTTCTTTCCGCCAACTTCCAGCTCCGACGTCCTCTTCACTTATCATTAAGATAGAATGGACGACAAATCCACCATTCTACCTCAATGAGATGTGAGGGGCTCTTCTGATTGGTCGCTGTCTACTGCCCTCAGCCAATCAGAAGAGCCCCTCATTTCCCATTGAAATACATTAGCGGTGTGTCGGCGATTTTATGGCCGCCCACCTGGTTCTATTTGTCGGCCCTAAAATCGCGGACACACCGCTAATGCATGTCTATGGGCAGTGAGCTCGAATTCTGATTGGTCGGCGTCACCAAAGAGCGACCAATCAGAAATCAGGATGCCTGAACATAGACATGCATTAGCGGTGTGTCCGCGATTTTAGGGCCGACAAATAGAACCAGGTGGCCGGCCATAAAATCGCCGACACACCGCTAATGTATGTCAATGGGAAATAACGGGCTCTTCTGATTGGCTGAGGGCAGTAGACAGCGACCAATCAGAAGAGCGAATCAACAAATAAATTTAATAATAAAAAAAATAATTAAAAAATAATAAAAAAAATAAATAATTAAAAAAAAATAATAATAAAAAAAAAAAACATATGCTAATAATATCAGCCCTTTCAGCGGACCTGAAACAGAACTGGGTCTCTACCTCAGGCTCACTTTAAATAAATAATAAATTTAATAATAAAAAAAATAATTAAAAAATAATAAAAAAATAATTAATAATTAAATAAAAATAATAATAATAAAAATAAATATATGCTAATAATATCAGCCCTTTCAGCGGACCTGAAAGAGAACTGGGTCTCTGCCTCAGGCTCACTTTAAATAAATAATAAATTTAATAATAAAAAAAAAATTAAAAAATAATAAAAAAATAAATAAAAAATAATAAATAATTAAATAAAAATAATAATAAAAAAATTAAATATATGCTAATAATATCAGCCCTTTCAGCGGATCTGAAAGAGAACTGGGTCTCAGCCTCAGGTTAAATAAATAATAAATTTAATAATAAAAAAAATAATTAAAAAAATAATAAAATAATAAATAATTAAATAAAAATAATAATAAAAAAATTAAATATATGCTAATAATATCAGCCCTTTCAGCGGACCTGAAGGAGAACTGGGTCTCAGCCTCAGGCTCACTTTAAATAAATAATAAATTTAATAATAAAAAAAATAATTAAAAAATAATAAAAAAATAATAAATAATTAAATAAAAATAATAATAAAAAAATTAAATATATGCCAATAATATCAGCCCTTTCAGCGGACCTGAAAGAGAACTGGGTCTCAGCCTCAGGCTCACTTTAAATAAATAATACATTTAATAATAAAAAAAATAATTAAAAAATAATTAAAAAATAATAAAAAAATAAATAAAAAATAATAAATAATTAAATAAAAATAATAATAATAAAAAATAAATATATGCTAATAATATCAGCCCTTTCAGCGGACCTGAAAGAGAACTGGGTCTCTGGCTCAGGCTCACTTTAACCCGTAGACGACAGCCTAACGTCTACAGCCGTCCGAAAAAAAGGGTACTAAAGCCCAGCCGTACGTCTGTAGACGTATGGCTAGAAAATGCCCTGTAGCGCAGCCCCTGTAGCAAAAATCTCTAGGGTGTCAGCGTACCGATTGTAGCTGAGACCCTAGAGATTAGTAATCAGCTAGTTTTTTACCGGCACCTGTAATGTGATGACCGGTAAACACCGTTTACCGATCATCACATTGCACAAAGTGAAAGTGCCGGGAAAAATGCTTTCACTTTGATCCGACATGAAAACACATGTCGGAACAAAGTGAAAGCATTAACCCCCTAGCCCACCAAGACCCCCAGTACTGGGGATCATCATCCCCCCCCCCCACCCCCTAACCATCTGAAAATGGCGGCGGCCGGCGCCAAACCCGCCGCCTCCGCTGCATCTCTAAGCGATCTGTCAGATCGCATAGAGATGCCGCCATTCCTGGGGGGCCACTGGTCCCCTCAGTGGCCCCCCAATGCCATCCCCCCTCACCCCTGGTCTCACCCCTGATCTCCCCCTGCTCCCTGCGCGGCTCCCCAGCTCCCCCTCTTCCCTGCGCGGCTCCCTGAGTCCCCAGCTCCCCCTCCTCCCTGCGCGGCTCCCCTCCGGTCATCAGAGCCCCCCCCTCCTTCCCCAGGTCTTCCCCATGCTGTCCCCTCGATCCCGACCCCCTCCTCCGATCTGCAGCCCCCCCCGGTTCGCTCCGCTCCCCCCCCGGGCCCCCTTCCCTGCTCTCATACTTACCCGTCCTGCAGCGTCGCCGGCCGTCTTCTCTCTGCCTCTGTCCCGGCGCCGCTGCTCTGCGTGCGCCGGAACAGAGGCAGAGTTAACCCATCAACGACCACACAGGGGTCTTCTGCATTTAACCCCCTGTGTGGTCACAAGGGGTTAGCTGCAGATCATTATCCCTGTGTGATCACAGGGGGTTACTGGATCTGCAGTTAACCCCTTGTTACCACACAGGGATGATGACCTGCAGTTAACCCCTTGTGTGGTCACAAGGGGTTAACTGCAGGTCATCATCCCTGTGTGGTCACAAGGGGTTACTGGATCTGCAGTTAACCCCTTGTGACCACACAGGGATGATGACCTGCAGTTAACCCCTTGTGTGGTCACAAGGGGTTAACTGCAGGTCATCATCCCTGTGTGGTCACAAGGGGTTACTGGATCTGCAGGTAACCCCTTGTGACCACACAGGGATGATGACCTGCAGTTAACCCCTTGTGTGGTCACAACGGGTTAACTGCAGGTCATCATCGCTGTGTGGTCACAAGGGGTTACCGGATCTGCAGTTAACCCCTTGTGACCACACAGGGATGATGACCTGCAGTTAACTCCTTGTGACCACACAAGGGGTTAACTTCAGATCATCATCTGAATGAGAATCGTCGCGGGACCTCCCACTGGACTACGTCGGACCTTCCCAATGGACTACGTCGGACCATCCCACTGGACTACGTCGGACTTCACTGTAATAAAGATGGGGTCTAAATATGTGTTTGTGTTTTTTTTCCAATAAAAATATTTTTCTCTGTGTTGTGTTTTCTTTACAATCTATTAGAGATTCCTAATGGTCCGGTCTAATATTGGCCAGACGTTATGAATCTCGGGCTTAGTGTCAGCTGCCAAAAAGCTGGCATTAACCCCTTATTACCCAGTCTGCCACCGCTACATGGCAGCTGGAAGAGCTGGATACAGCGCCAGAAAATGGCGCTTCTCTGAATGCGCCATTTTCTGGGGCGGCTGCGGGCTGCAATTCGCAGCGGGGGGGGGGGGGGCCCAGAAAGCTTGGGCCTCCCTACGCTGAGGATTCCAGCCCCCAGCTGCCTAGTTGTACCTGGCTGGCCCAAAAATATGGCGAAGCCCACGCCATTTTTTAAAAAAAATTATTTCATGAAATATAAAAAAAAAAAGGAGCTTCCCTATATTTTTGGTTTCCAGCTAGGTAAAACTAGGCAGAAGGGGTTCATGGCAGCCCGTAGCTGCCTGCTGTACCTGGCTGGACCAAAAATATGGCGAAGCTCTACGTCATTTTTAAAAAAAATTTAATAAAGTAATACTAAAAAAAAAATGCAGGGGAGGAGACAACCAGGACACGGTGTGTCCGTATCTTGTGCACATGCTCTAAGGGCCCTTTCACATCAGCGTTTTTTGAAATTTGCGGCAGATGCGGTCAGCCTCGGTTTTTTCGCGGCCGCACCTGCCGCAAGTGCAAAACCGCACTTGCCGCACCTGCCGCAAGTACGCCTATACTTTGCATGGCGTTTACCGCAACCGCGCCGCAAGTGCAGCCGGTATGCGGTAATTGCGGCAGATGCGTTTTTTTCACCGCATCTGCCGCAAATTTCAAAAAACGCTGATGTGAAAGGGCCCTAAAAGTGAGAAATTGTGTGAAAAAAAGAAAATGTTCATAATGACATTATCAAATTCTGTGAAGTAGCTGTAGATTCCAAATGCTCACTATACCCCTAGATAGAATCCTTGAGGTGTCTAGTTTCCAAAATGGGGTGACTTGTGCGGGAGCTCCAATGTTTAGGCACATAGGGGCTCCCCATATGCGACATGGTGTCCGCTAACTATTAGAGCTAATTTTCCATTCAATTTGTTAGCGGACACCATGTCGCATATGGAGAGCCCCTGTGTGCCTAAACATTGGAGCTCCCCAACAAGTGACCCCATTTTGAAAACTAGACCCCCCAAGGAAAAAATCTAGATGCATAGTGAGCACTTTCAACCCCCAAGTGCTTCACAAATTAGTCTGTAAAAAGGAAAAAAAAGAAGATTTTTGTGAAAAAAAGTACTTTTTCATTTTTACGGATCAGTTTGTGAAGCACCTGGGGGTTCAAAGTGCTCACTACGCATCTAAATACGTTCCTTGGGGTGTCTAGTTTCCAAAATGAGGTCACTTGTGGGGGAGCTCCAATATTTAGGCACATAGGAGCTCTCCATACATGACATGGTGTCCACTAGCAATTGGAATTGTAAGTGGATACCATGTCGTGTATGGCGAGCCCCTGTGTGCCTAAACATTAGAACTCCCCCACAAGTGACCCCATTTTGGAAACTAGACACCCCAAGGAATTTATATAGATGCATAGTGAGCACTTTGAACCCTCAGGTACTTCACAAATGGATCCATAAAAATGAAAAAGTACTTTCTTTTCCACAAAAATTTTCTTTTTTCATTTTTACGGATTCATTTGTGAAGCACCTGGGGGTTCAAAGTGCTCACCACCCATCTAGATAAGTTCCTTGGGGGGTCTAGTTTTCAAAATGGGGTCACTTATGGGGGAGCTCCAATGTTTAGGCACACAGGGGCTCTCCATACGCAACATGGTGTCTGCTAGCAATTGGAGCTAATTTTCCATTCAAATTGTTAGCGGACACCATGTTGCATACGGAGAGCCCCTGTGTGCCTAAACATTGGAGCTCCCCCACAAGTGACCCCATTTTGGAAACTAGACCCCCCAATGAACTTATCTAGATGCATAGTGAGCACTTTGAACCCTCAGGTGCTTTACAAATTGATCCGTAAAAATGAAAAAGTACTTTTTTTTCACAAAAATTTTCTTTTGTCCTCTATTTTTTTCATTTTCACATGGGCAACAGGATAAAACGCATCCTAAAATTTGTTGGCCAATTTCTCCTGAGCACACCGATACCTCATATGTAGTCATAAACCACCGTTTGGGCGCACCGCAGGGCTCGAAAGAGAAGGAGCGCCATTTGACTTTTTGAATGGTAAATTAGCTCCAAAAGTCAAATCGCGCTCCTTCCATTCTGAGCCCTGCCGTGCGCCCAAACAGTGGTCTATGACCACATATGAGGTATTGGTGTACTCAGGAGAAATTGCCCAACAAATTTTAGGATGCATTTTATCCTGATGCCCATGTGAAAATGAAAAAAATCGAGGCTAAAAAACATTTTTGTTGGAAAAATTAAAATGTCCATTTTTTGCTTCCACTTTGCTTTAGTTGCTGTGAAGCACCTGAAGGGTTAATCATTTTCTTGAATGTAGTTTTGAGTAGCTTGAGGGGTGCAGTTTTCGGAATGGTGTCACTTTTGGGTGTTTTCTGTCATGTACACCCCTCAAATGGACTTCAAATGTGATGTGGTCACTAAAAAAATGGTTTTGTAAATTTTGCTGGAAAAATGAAAAATTGCTGATGAACTTTGAACCCTTATAACGTCCTAACCAAAAAATTTTTTTTTTTCAAAATTGTGCTGATGTAAAGTAGACATGTGGGAAATGTTATTTATTAACTATTTTGTGTCACATAACGCTCCGGTTCAACAGAATAAAAATGACAAATTTGAAAATTGTCAAATTTTCAAAATTTTTGCCAATTTTTTTATATTTTCACAAATAAACACAAAAATTATCGACCTAAATTTACCACTAACATGAAGCCCAATATGTCACGAAAAAACAATCTCAGAATCGCTAGGATCTGTTGAAGCGTTCCAGAGATATTACCTCATAAAGTGACACTGGTCAGAATTACAAAAAACAGTCTGGTCATTAAGGTGGAAATTGGCTTCGTCACTAAGGGGTTATATAATAAATTCAATAATAAAAAAAATAATTAAAAAATAATTAAAAATTAATAAAAAAATAAATAAAAAATAATAAATAATTAAATAAAAATAATAATAAAAAAAATTAAATATATGCTAATAATATCAGCCCTTTCAGCGGACCTGAAGGAGAACTGGGTCTCAGCCTCAGGCTCACTTTAAATAAATAATAAGTTTAATAAAAATAATAAAAAATAATATAATTAAATAAAAATAATATAAAAAATAATAAATGATTAATTATTATTAATTTTATTAATGCTATTAATAATGCTATTATGCTAATAATAATGCTATTAATGCTAATAATTATGCTATTAATGCTAATAATTATGTTATTAATGCTAATAAATGCTATTAATGCTAATAATTATGGTATTAATGGTAATAATAATGCTATTAATGCAAATAATATTGCTATTAATTCTATTATTAATGCTATTAATGTATAATTATTATATGCTATTAATGCTAATAATTAGCTATTAATGGTAATAAAAATGCTATTTATATGCAAATAATATTGCTATTAATGCTATTATTAATGCTATTAATGCTAATAATTATGCTATTAATGCTAATAATTATGCTATTAATGGTAATAATAATGCTATTAATGCAAATAATATTGCTATTAATGCTATTATTAATGCTATTAATGCTAATAATTATGCTATTAATGCTAATAATTATGCTATTAATGGTAATATTAATGCTATTAATGCAAATAATATTGCTATTAATGCTATTATTAATGCTATTAATGCTAATAATTATGCTATTAATGCTAATAATTATGCTATTAATGGTAATAATAATGCTATTAATGCAAATAATATTGCTATTAATGCTATTATTAATGCTATTAATGCTAATAATTATGCTATTAATGCTAATATTTATGCTATTAATGCTAATGATTATGCTATTAATGGTAATAATTATGCTATTAATGCAAATAATATTGCTATTAATGCTATTAATGCTATTAATGCTAATAATTATGCTATTAATGCTAATAATTATGTTATTAATGGTAATAATAATGGTATTAATGCAAATAATATTGCTATTAATGCTATTATTAATGCTATTAATGCTAATAATTATGCTATTAATGCTAATAATTATGCTATTAATCGTAATAATAATGCTATTAATGCAAATAATATTGCTATTAATGCTATTATTAATGCTATTAATGCGAATAATTATGCTATTAATGCTAATATTAATGCTAATTATGCTAATAATAATCATATTAACGCTATTAATAATGCTATTAAGGCTAATAATCATGCTATTTATGCTATTCAAAATGATATTAATGCTAATAATATTGCTATTAATGCTCTTTATGCTAATAGTAATGCTATTAATGCAATTATTATTCTATTATTTATGCTATTAATGCTATTAATAATGCTATTAATGCTATTAATAATGTTATTCATGCTATTAATAATACTATTAATGCTATTAATGCTAATATTAATGCTATTAATTGTATTATTAATGCTATTAATAATGCTATTAATGCTAATAATAATGCTATTACTGCTAATAATAATGTTATTAATGCTAATAATTATGCTATTAATGCTACTATTAATGCTAATAATGCTAATAATAATCATATTAACGCTATTAATAATGCTATTAAGGCTAATAATCATGCTATTTATGCTATTCAAAATTCTATTAATGCTAATAATATTGCTATTAATGCTCTTTATGCTAATACTCATGCTATTAATGCGATTATTTATGCTATTAATTCTATTATTTAGGCTATTAATGCTATTAATAATGGTATTAATGTTATTAATAATGCTATTAATGCTATTTTTAATTCTATTAATGCTATTAATAATTTTATTAATGCTAATAATGCTATTACTCCTCATAATAATGCTATTAACGCTATTATTAATGCTATTTATGGTAATAATGCTATTAATACTAATAACAATACTATTAATAGTACTATTATTGCTGTTAATAATGCTATTAATGCTAATAATAATGCTGTTAATGCTAATAATTATGCTATTAATGGTAATAATAATGCTATTAATGCAAATAATATTGCCACGTTCTAGAATCCCGATGCATTTGCATCGGGCTCACAGCTAGTAGTTTATGATTACCAGCCACACTGCAGTCTAGGAGTGGTCAGTTACCTAGGCAAAAAGTGCGCGCCACTTGCAGGCTCCATGCTTTATAAATTATGCATAAAGATGACCAAATCTGACCAGCTTCTGTCATCCCCCAGCCCTTCTTCCTTGCTGTATAGGCAAAAATGCCTCTGTTATCAGCATGGAAGGGAGTGCTGTTCAAACCAACTTGGGGATAATGCTGAGGTTTAAAACTGTAAATATTACGACTGCTGAATAAAGAAGATTTGGCAGCAGACTGGTGCGAGTGCTTCTGCACGCACTGTGAGTCGGAGACTCTTTGAGCAAGGCCTGGTTTCAAGGAGGGCAGCAAAGAAGCCACTTCTCTCCAGAAAAAACATCAGGGACCGACTGATATTCTGCAAAAGGTACAGGGAGTGGACTGCTGAGGACTGGGGTAAAGTCATTTTCTCTGATGAATCCCCTTTTCGATTGTTTGAGACATCTGGAAAACAGCTTATTCGGAGAAGAAGAGGTGAGCGCTACCACCAGTCTTGTCTCATGCCAACTGTTAAGCATCCTGAAACCATTCATGTGTGGGGTTGCTTCTCAGGGGAATAGACTCACTCACAGGCTTGCCTAAAAACACAGCCTCGAATAAAGAATGGCACCAGAATGTCCTCCAAGAGCAACTTCTCCCAACCGTCCAAGAGCAGTTTGGTGCCCAACAATGCCTTTTCTAGCATGATAGAGCACCTTGCCATAAAGCAAAGGTGATAACTAAATGGCTAAGGGAACAAAACAGAGATTTTGGGTCAATGGCCTGGAAACTCCCCAGATCTTAATCCCATTGAGAACTTGTGGTCAATCATCAAGAGACGGGAGGACAAACAAAAACCAACAAATTCTGTCAAAATGCAAGCATTGATTTTGCAAGAATGGACTGCTATCAGTCAGGATTTGGTCCAGAAGTAGATTGAGAGCATGCCAGGGAGAATTGCAGAGGTCCTGAAGAAGAAGGGTCAACACTGCAAATATTGACTTGCTGCATTAACTCATTCTGTCAATATAACCTTTTGGTACCCATAATATGATTGCAATTATATTTCTGTATGTGATATAAACATCACACAAACACAAATAAAAACCAGAGGGCAGCAGATCATGTGAAAATATAATTTTGGTGTCATTCTCAAAACTTTTGGCCATGACAGTACATCAAAAGCAGGGACACGACCTTTAATGTATATTTACGTCAAAGGTTGTAAAGAGGTTAAAGATAATCTGTCAGTAGGATCAACCCTCCTAAATCATCTATTTGGGCATGTAG
The DNA here is from genome assembly GCA_033576535.1 of Allobates femoralis. Taxonomy (NCBI): domain Eukaryota; kingdom Metazoa; phylum Chordata; class Amphibia; order Anura; family Aromobatidae; genus Allobates; species Allobates femoralis. The sequence continues at coordinate 435,526,236 of JARQOC010000001.1, forward strand.
GTTAATGGACGCTGAATAAAAGGATATCATGAAATATGCAATCTAATGTTTTATACCAGAGAAATCCAAGTTTTCCTTATATGTAAATGAGATGTTCTAAGCTATAGGCAGTGCACACTCATGTACATGAAATTATGTCTCCAGTGCTTACTATTGCAAAAAGGGGGACGTACCAGTGTGAGATGTGCAAGAACACTAGAAACTGGTCCTCTTACACACGTTAGCAGCTGCAGCTCTCACAACCCTGCTGTATTGTAACACTGGTTACCTGTGAGATTGAAGCTGAAGCACTGAGAAGATAGTAAATCACACACAGCTCTTTAGTGAGACATTTAACTTTGTGACCATGGACGTACCTATACGTCTTGGAAGAAAAGAATCTCCCAAACAAAGATGTACAAGTACGTTCTGGCAATTTTGTGGGCACAACATCTGTGCTTGCACAACTGCCGCCGAGTCTCCGGCTGATTTGACAGCCGAGACCTGGTACTCACTGTCAGGAGTGGTAGTTGCATTGGAACTTTCTCCCATTTCCCTACTGAATCTCTGGAGCTCAGCCAAAGTGATCTTGGGGTTCTTCTTTACCTCTCTCACCAAGGCTCTTCTCCCACGATTGCTCAGTTTGGCTGGATGGCCAGGTCTAGGAAGACTTCTGGTGGTGCCAAACGTCTTCCATTTAAAGGATTATGGAGGCCACTGTCCTCTTAGGAACCTTGAGTACTGCAAAAATTATTTTGTAAACTTGGCCAGAGCTATGCCTTACCACAATTCTGTATCTAAGCTTCTTGGGCAGTTCCTTTGACCTTATGATTCTCATATGGTCTGACATGCACTGTGCGCTGTGAGGTCTTAAAGACAGGTGAGTGCCTTGCCAAATCAAGTTCTATCAGTTTAATTACACAGCTGGACTCCAATGAAGGAGTAGAACCATCTGAAGGAGGATTGCAAGGGAATAGACAGCATGTGACTTAAATATGAGTGTCTGAGCAAAGGGTCCGAATAATTATGACCATGTGATATTTCAGGTTTTTTTCTCTAGTCATCTTCCATGACAGCAGTATCGGAGGCTGTCTCCCCGCCCTAATAGGGGACAGGAACACAAAGAGGTTAAATGCCCCTCCCCTTCCTGCAACCACCAGTGTTTTTCCTGTCCCCTATGGGGCATGAAGAGTTTCTCTGAGGCCGGTGATCTGGAGCACCCAGCTACAATAACTTACATGCCGGGCAGCTGAGATCAGGGGCTCTGTTCTCCTCCTCCATGTGCTGCTCCAGTCTCCATGGTGCATGTGACTTGGGACCTCCTTTCCCGCCTCTCCTGCGCCTCTTTCGGGGGGTAAAGCGGGGCGGTGATGTGCGGCCGGGGTCTCCTGCAGCTCCCCGACATCCTCCTCTCCTCATGTGCGGCTGAATCCGGAGCCCGCGCATCCCGGAAGGGACATCACCCGAACTTCCGCTCTACTTCCTGGATGCGTTCCACGGTGGAACGCATGCGTTCCTGGGGGGAAGTTCAACTGGGAGGCGGCTCCGAACCTGCAGACACGAAGGGGCGTTCACTTCAGGGTCCCCTTAGATGACCTGGGAGGGGAGGAGCACAATCTTTACGTTTGAACCTCAGTTATTTAATTCCGGTTGGGAGATGCCTGCAGGTAGGCCTTTTTTTCTGTATATGACCGACTGACAAATTGACCATGGATGGCAAAAAAGCCTCACATTCTGCATCTGCAGAGCCCAGCATCCACCCTCCTACTGTAAGTACCGTGTTTCCCCGATAGCAAGACCCCCCCCAAAAGTAAGACAGGGTAGGGGGAAAGGGGGGGGGTCTGCTAATATAAGGCCTGAAAGTAAGGCCGCCTGGGGGGGGCGCTGGGGAATATAAGGCCGCCGGGCTGTTGTGACATCAGGCAGGGCAGAGTTGAGCAGGGGCACACAGCAAGTTAGGCTGTGATTAACCCCATCTGCTCCAGCGCGGCTGCACCTGGGGAACACAGAGGACACTGGAGGAGCCTAGACACACCGGAGGACAGCGGGGAGCCACACCGAAGGCCGTGGGAGCTGGTAAGAAGCGGTTTGAGTGTGTATATGTGTGTGTGTGTTTGTAAGTGTATGGGTGGGTGGGTGTGTGTGGATGGGAGGCTGCAGTGGCTGGGGCTGCCAATATAAGACCCCCCCACCGAAATAAGACAGGGTGCCACTTTTGTCGCCTAAACAAATATAAGACACGGTCTTATTTTCGGGGAAACACGGGTCTTATTTTCGGGGAAACACGGTAGCTGTTGAAGGTCCCTGTCTCTTGGGTCTAGTTATGTCCTCATGGGACTTAGTCACCTTTCTCTCTCTCTTAGGGTACCGTTACACATCGCAACATTGCATGCAATTTCACTTGCAATTTGCTGGTAGCAGTGAAATCATGGACACATTGTTCTATTTTGTTGCCGTGTACAAATGGAACAATGTGTTCATGATTTTACTGCAACCAGCAAATTGCAAGTGAAATTGCATGCAATGTTGCGACGTGTAAAGGTACCCTTAGAGAGACAAAGCCCCTGCCCAAAAGACAGAAGAAAAAGCCCAGTCGCAAGTGTGGTGTATGTGCTGGTAAACTTCCCTCAACATATAGGAAAAAGCTTTGCCAACCCTGCATTGATGATGTGATGCGTGCCGTACAGCCCTCTCTGTTAGACAGCATTAAGACCCTCATCAAACAAGAGGTGCAATCCTCTATCTCTATGCCCGCCTTTTCCCAGGCTCTGGTACCACAATCCCCTCCTTCTAAGAAAAGGAAATTGGCCCCTGTAGAGTCTGATTAAGACTCTGGTGAGGTCAGTGACTCTGGTTCTGAGGATGCTTGGGAGAATGAGGGTTTCACTTCCACCTCAAAACAGACCAAAAAAATACTACTTTTTTCTCAGAGGATATCCAAGACCTAATTAGTATGGTGAGGAACACCATGGGGGTTGCGGAGGAAGAGGTTATACAGTCAGTGTGCAGGATGAGACGTTCAGGGGGTTAAAATCTAAAAAAAAGGGTTTCCCCATACATGAAAATACCCAAAGCCTCATACATCACAAATGGGATCTTCCAGAGAAGGGGCTTGGCATCCCTTCAGAACTAAAGCATCGCTTTCCCATACATTGAGACTGTTCTGAGTGGGAGATCCCCAGGGTGGACGAAAAGGTGTCCAGAGTTACAAAACTGATGGCTCTTCCATTTGAGGACTCATCTCAGCTCAAAGATCCTATGGATCGTAAGATTGAAAGCTTGCTACGTAAATCCTGGGACGCACCTCCACTAATCTTCTGAAGATGAATATGGCATTTACTTGCGTCACTAGATCCCTTTTTCGCTGGCTTTGTACACTAGAAGATCACCTCAGCCAGGGAACATCTGGAGAGGAGATACTCGACTCCCTCTCCCTTTTGCAGAAATAAATGGGTTTCCTGGTGGATGCTTCTGCTGAATCTGTGAGGATAGCGGCGAAGTCTGCAGTCCTCTCCAACTCAGCCAGGAGAGCTCTGTGGCTAAGATCTTGGAGTGGGGACATTACTTCTAAGGCAAAACTTTGCGCCATACCTTTCCAGGGTCACCATGTCTTTGGTCCGACCCTCGACAAGATCTTGGATAAGGCCACGAACAAGAAGACACTTCCCGAGTACATAAAACAAATAAAAAAAAACTTTTTTTTCGTCACTCCCGAGATCATCCCTCCCAGAGGGAATATAAAGGAAAGGGCAACACAGTCCGTTGGAGCTATCCAAAAGGTAGGAGGGGCAAAAATATCCTTGTCCCCCCACCACCAGACACCTGACAAGCAATGACTGCGCTCCTGTTGGGTGTCGACTCTTGGGCTTCATAGCTCAGTGGCAATCTATCTCCATGAACCAGTGGGTTCTGCGTACCATTTAGGACAGGCTAACATTGTAGTTCAAGAGTTTTCCCCCAGAGTGCCTCAGGGTCACCTCACTGCAATCTCCACATCTTCAGGACTCCTTACTGTTATGTCTGCAGGGTCTTCTCCAAACAAAGGTGATCTCTCGGGTTCCCAGAGATAGGCAGAGGCCACTATTCTCGCCTCTTCCTAGTCAAGAAGTCTTCAGGGGCTCACAAGATTATCATCAATATGAAATCCCTGATTCGCATGATCAAATTTAAGAGGGTTCAAGATGGAATCGATCAAAACTGCAATCCCACTAATTGGACAGGATTGGGTGATGGCGACTAAAAACCTGAAAGATGCTTATTACCATGCTCCAGTCCACCCGGACTATCGGAGGCTCCTCATGTTTTCAGTCGTGCATGGTCACCAGATCGATCATTACCAGTTCAACGTCCGTTCGGCATTTCATCAGGTGTTCTCCAAGATTATGGCAGAAGTTATAACCTTCATTCAGCACCATGGGATTTGCATTGTTCCATATTTGAACGACTTTCTACTTGTCGCCCCATCAATTATCCAGTTGAAACAAGATATAGCGAAGACCTTGGAGATTCTGGAATAACTCGGCTGGGTGCCAAATTTGGAGAAATCAGATCTCCTGACTTCTCCAAAGAAAAAAATTTCCGGGAATTCTCCTGGATTCAGAAAGAACATCTTTCTTACCCAGAGACCGTCAACTCGATCTCCATGTTCAGAGATCAGAAGGATCCTACTCTGAAGGACTCCATGTCTATCCTGGGATTGTTAACAACATGCATCCAGCTAGTGTCTTGGGCACAAGCCCATACGCGAGTTCTCCAGACTCATGTTCTCTCCTCCCGGGGCAGATGTCAGGATTCTATGACCAGGAGAGTTTCCCTTCCTGGTCATGTAAAATCTTCACTCGCATGGTGGCTACAACACAGACACCTCCAACCTCCAGCGGGGAAGGGGGGGGGGGTTCAGCTTGGATTCTCACCTTTGGCTGAGAAGGCAGAGCAGATCGCATCTTGTATCCATCAGGCAAGAGTGCTTTTTGTGATGCCAGACCCCTTCCTGTGGACCTAAAAGGAGATAAACGGAGCCCTACTCTTCCTCTAGGACTGAGTTCTAGATATATATTCTAATACTGCTCTCCTGACATTCTGTGTTCCTCTGGTGTAGACAAGTTATCAAAAAAGGAAGGCAAATATATTTCTTGGCTCCTACTGAATCGAGAAGAAACGTTTGGCAGATAGGCTGGATCTGGCTTTAAGATTAGCTTGTCCTGAAACACTAATGGTCCATTTACACGCGGCCACAGGAAGGTAGAAACCGGCAGGCATCGGACACAATTGTGCCTGTTGCCTTGAAAAGACCACGATGTGGCGGCGTGTAATTCAGGACTTTCCTTCCTGTGTCTTCCCTGAAGGAAAGTCCTGAATTACACGCTGCCACATCGTGGTCTTTTCAAGGCAAAAGGCACAATTGTGTCTGATGCCTGCCGGTTTCTACCTTCCTGTGGCCGCATGTAAACGGACCATTACAGGTAAGGAGCAGGTGTTAAAAGTGCCTGAATGTCGCACACTCGTCTAGCGGACGTTAAGGCGTCCAGTAAAGCTGTCTTTAAAGTTAGATTATTAATGGAAGCAGAACTCAGGGGTTCAAAAGGGGGACCCGTCAAGGCATCCAGCACCATGTTCAGGTCCCAAGGTGGCATTTTGGCTATGTGTACTGGGTCACTACGCTCACAAGCCTGTATAAACCTAGAGACCCATCTGTCCTCAGTTATATTACAATTGTAAAAATGCCCCAGAGCCGAGATCTACACTTTCAAGGTGCTGACGGACAAACCCAGTTCATGTATTTTTCTGTAAGAATTTTAGGATTGCTGGGATAGGCGCCTGGGAGGACAGGGGGCCTAAATAAAATTGTAAAAGAAGTTTCCACACTCCACAAATTTTTGTAGTAACTTCTTTCCTACTCAGAGGTCATTCCATATTAAGTGATCCAAATATGATTTTTTTTCTTTCTTTTTGATCTGATGTCTTTAAAAAAAAATTTTCTATATGAAGTACAGCTTTAGTCAATTACAAAATAAAAGTTTTGAATTTTTTTCTTCATCAGGTAATATTTTTACAGATTTTTAAAGTTTAAAAAAAAAAACGTGAATTTTGGCCTGGAATGGCTTTACATTTTCTATCATATCTCGGGCTAGAAATAAGATTAAAAAACAAAATAAACACCATTCTACTCAGATCTGTACAGGCTTTCACCAGATATGTCACAAGAGTATCTTTGTTAATATTTTGCCCATGCAAATGCAAAATATTAGAACACATTTCCGAAAAAATCGGTTTACTTTAAAAATTTCCAAAAATGCATGTGTCTGATATACACTTATCCACATCTGTACCAAAATTCAAGTTGGGATCGCAATGGGATCATATTTAAAAATATTTAATATAGTGTCAATTCAAAAATCTTGCATTCAGATATGTTCAGCCTGTGGTCTAAAAGTGTCGGGTCTATATTTACCAAATAGTCCATGATTTTTAGATATTACTGTATATTTTATTATGTTACAGCTTAGAAGCAGGGGAGGACAGAGGAGGAAGCTTTGTTAGGGCTCAACCTGAGAATGAACAGGGGTAGACAGTGAATGCAGAGCAGATGACAGGCCAGCAGCTCTGTCAATCATGTGAATTATCTGCCCACTGCATAGTCAGGAAGTAAGACAGAGCTTCAGAGCTTTTATGTCCTGACATACCTGGACATGTTCACTCTTGAACAAACAATAGTCTGTACAAAGTCATCAAGGCAGTCGGTAGGATGTTTAGATTGTGAGCTTCAATAGGGACAGCATTACTTACAGTTGTGGCCAAAAGTATTGACACCCCTGCAATTCTGTCAGATAATACTCAGTTTCGTCCTGAAAATGATTGCAATCACAAATTCTTTGATATTATTATCTTCATTTAATTTGTCTTCAATGAAAAAAACACAAAAGAGAATGAAGCAAAAAGCAAAACATTGATAATTTCACACAAAACTCCAAAAATTGGGCCAGACAAAAGTATTGGCACCCTCAGCCTAATACTTGGTTGCACAACCTTTAGCCAAAATAACTGCTATCAACCGCTTCCAGTAACCATCAATGAGTTTCTTACAATGCTCTGCTGTAATTTTAGTCCATTCTTCTTTGGCAAACTGCTCCAGGTCCCTGATATTTGAAGGGTGCCTTCTCCAAACTGCCATTTTTAGATCTCTCCACAGGTGTTCTATGGGATTCAGGTCTGGACTCATTGCTGGCCACCTTAGAAGTCTCCAGTGCTTTCTCTCAAACCATTTTCTAGTGCTTTTTGAAGTGTGCTTTGGGTCATTGTCCTGCTGGAAGACCCATGACCTCTGAGGGAGACCCAACTTTCTCACACTGAGCCCTACATTATGCTGCAAAATTTGTTGGTAGTCTTCAGACTTCATAATGCCATGCACATGGTCAAGCAGTCCAGTGCCAGAGGCAGCAAAGCAACCCCAAAACATCAGGGAACCTCCGCCATGTTTGACTGTAGGGACCTTGTTCTTTTCTTTGAATGCCTCTTTTTTTTCCCCTGTAAACTCTATGTTGATGCATTTGCCCAAAAAGCTCTACTTTTGTCTCATCTGACCACAGAACACTCTTCCAAAACGTTTTAGGCTTTCTCAGGTAAGTTTTGGCAAACTCCAGCCTGGCTTTTTTCGTTAAATCAATGTTTATTTTCAAAATACAGCATTACATCCATATACAACGGGTATTATGAAAGTAGCAAGGAAGAAGTAGAAAATGAAATTTAGACAAAATTCAAAGGAAAGAATAATTGAGCATGGTCCTACGTAAATAGGACCTAGGTTAATTAAGCGGTTGACGAGACCAGGTATGGTCTTCGTTCTTTTCTTTCTAGGTGTAACCCAACAATTCAAAATCAATTTCTCAAGTAGAGTTGGCCTTTTATTTCTTGCTTCAGGCGGTAGTGTTATCTTTCACGTTGGTTGTTTTTTTTTTTTTTGAACCATGTTTTTATTGGGTTTTGAGTATTATAACATCTCCAAAAGATTAGGATAAGCATATCCAACATACATTTACAAAAGTCAAACAAAGTTTCATGGAGTTTAACAGTACACATCAAATTAAAGTTTCGCATCATGAATCATATTATCCCACCCCCCATCCCTCCCTGGAAACTATCCATTACTCATAATTTATCTTGTAGTCTCGAAAGAAGATGATTGTGATATAAGTATAATATCTCTATTCTCATTCTATTCATCTAAACAACATATCTCAGTCTACCAAGCGTCCCTCCTAACTCCTCTTCTGCATACCACACCGATGAACGGAAGGGTAACTTAAAATTAGTTATTTCCCCATCTGTAAATTCTTTTTCAATGAATACTTTCCACCTGAAGAACAATTTCTTAGTTAGTTTATTTGGGTTACGTAGCGCATCCATCGATTCAAGTGTCAATGTATGGCGCATCAACATTTTGATCTGGTTCAGGTCTGGGGGTCTATCGTTGAGCCAATGTTGGAGAAGGAGTCTTTTAGCTATTATAGCAAAATAGTGCCACAAGACATGTGGGTGTCTGTGAGTATCAGAATCCGTCTGGTAGTGGAAGATCCAACGTAGCGGATCTGGACCCTCCATACCTCCACATATCTCCATAGCCCATCTGTCATCCCTCGTCCAATACTCTTGTGAATCGGGGCAGGACCAAAGACCGTGCTCCAGATCTGTCATAGGAGATTTACATTTTGGGCAGTGAACCCATCTCCCTTGGTTGGCCTGGGAAGGGGGAATGTTAAAACCCTGAATAGTCCCATGCATAATCCTGAATTGGGAGTCCCTCCATCTCTCTGATATACCGCCTCATGAGTCCCCATCCCTCTAGAATTTTCTGGGTGAGTTCAGGGTCTTTGATGCGTTTTCGCCCACGTTGGTTGGTTAATGTCCAGGTTTTTTCTTTGTTAACACAGTTTGTCTAACTCGCCAAATTATTCTTAATGTCGGGCAATTGTGCTTAGTTATTTTATATATGAAAAAGCGACATTAGGTCCTCAGGTTATGACAAATAACTTTAGAACTATTCGCTTGTCTTTAAAATGGAGTAGAAATATAATGGAGATGAAATTAGAGTGTGATAGAAGTAGAGATGAGAGAAAGATTAGACTAGAAAAGATAAGGGGGAAGAAAAGAGATAGAAATAGAAGTGGGAGAGGGAATAGGCATAGGGGTAGAAGTAGGAATAGAGGTAGTAGTAGTAGCGCCGAGCAGGAAGACCGTCCCAGGATGTTTTCATCATAAATTTTTAGTGAGTATTTTTGAGGAAGACTATGAGGCCCTATCACTTACTCCCAATGAGTCAGCCAGTCCTCCAATTCCTGTGACTCTCTGAACAAAATCCATGGTGTCCAAAGAGAACCATGTCTCTCTATAGCTTTAAAGTCCGGCATGGCTTGTGCCGCCAATTCCTCCAACCTGCATATATCGTTTAATTCAGTGACAAGCTCCACTCTGGAAGGACCCCTAGTTCTTTTCCACCACCTGGGGATTAGGTGTCTTACTGCTGTCAGGAAGTTTCTAAGGAGTCCTTTTTTAAATTTAGATATTGACATGGGGGACTTATTTAGGAGTGCCAGCTCTGCGGTTATAACCAGGTTGTTGGAAGTGACCATATTATACAACCCACCCACATCTCGCCAGAAGGGGGCAATCATGGGGCAGCTCCACCATGTATGCAGATAGGTACCAATCTCTCTGAGGCAACGCCAGCATTCATCTGAAGCAGCGGGGAGAATCGCATGGACGTCCGCCGGGCATCTGTACCACCTCGCCACCACCTTATAGTTTCTTTCCTGTGATAAGGCTGTTGGAGAGGACTTGTACGTAAAGAAGAGGGCTTTTTCCCAATCTGAGTCAGACAGGGTGATACCCAAGTCTTTCTCCCAAGCCGTCCTGAACCTGGGAGGCCGAGGCATCTTTATTTGAAGTTGGTTTTGTAGGACACGATATATGGTCGAGACAGCATGGGCAAGTATGGTACGTTTATCGCAGAGTTGTTCAAAATTTGTTAGTGGTCTGACAATGTCTGTAAAAGTCAAGGATTTAACGTAGCTACAGAATCTGGCTTGATCAAACCATGAATTTTTTGGTTCTCTGCTTGTTGAGTATAATGCTGTGAGAGGTTTAACTCCCGTTAGAGTGACAATCTTTCAACATAGGATGTGAGGATTTTTTAAGATGTAAAAAGGATGAAATTTCGCTGTCCACTAAGAAGGAGGGGTTCCCAAATATCGGGGTCATTGGGCCTGGGTGGGTAGTCAGGTGTAAAGTCTGATTTTGTGTCATGAATGTGAGGCGCAATTGTCGAGTTAAGTAAGAGGGGTTTTTGTTTTCAATGGTCGACGGGGACCAGATCAGGGACAGCGGGGTACTCCCCTCTTCTCCTGTCTCGACATCCACCCATCTCTTCTTCTCTCCTGAACAGAAATGATCCAGAATACATCTATCTATGGCTGCATAATAGTAAAGTCTCATGTCAGGAAGGCCGACTCCTCCACAGCCGATCTGTTTATACAGCAGTGAAAGTGATAGCCTAGGGTGGCCATGAGACCATATGTAGCGCCTAATTAGTAGTTTCAACCTCGAAAAATAGGAAGCTGGCAAGTGGATGGGTATCGCTTGGAACACAGAGTAGTCTGGGCAAGATGTCCATACGGATGGAGTGAATTTTCCCCAGCCATGACAATGGGAGTTTATGCCATTTTGAAAGGTCTGCCTCCACCCGGGAAAGTGTGCTGGTATAGTTGGCCTCATATAGTGTGTGTAATTCTCCTGATAATTTAATTCCTAGATATGACAGATATTTATTGCACCATCTGAATGGAAAATCTTGCTCGAGTAAATTAGTAACTAGTCTGGGAAGCGATATGTTTAGTATCTCTGATTTGGAGGTGTTGATTTTAAAGTTGCTGAGATGTCCAAAGATCGAAAGTTCTGATAAGATATTGGGGATGCTGATCAGGGGGTTTGTTATATATATATAAGTAAATCGTCAGCGAAAAGGGCTAATTTGTGTTCTCTAGTGCCCACTGTCAGACCCCGAATCGACGGATTATTGCGAAGCATTCTCGCCAGTGCCTCCATGCAAAGGATGTACAATAACGGGGACAATGGGCATCCCTGACGGGTCCCATTTTTAATATGGAAAGTTTCTGAGAGTGATCCATTAACCCGAAGTCTAGCTGAGGGGCCCTTATAAAGTGCTTCTATGCGATGTAGCATGATGTCGTCAAGTCCTATATGTCTCAGCATGGCAAACATGAACCCCCAGTGCACCCTGTCAAACGCCTTCTCCGCGTCTACCGACAGGATGCACATGGGGATCCCCCGTCTCTTGGCCAAGTTAATAAGAGCTATTGATCTTATCGTGTTGTCCCTGGCTTCTCGGCCAGGAACAAAACCTGCCTGATCAGCATCTACCAGGCTGGGTAAATATATTTTCATCCTGTCTGCTATCATTTTGGCATAGAACTTGATATCCAGATTCATCAGTGATATAGGTCTATAATTACCACATATAGAGGCATCCTTCCCGGGTTTAGGCAGAACCACCACATGGGCAAGCAAGGCCTGTGTTGAAAAGCAATCTCCTGCAGAAACAGCATTACAGGCCTCCAGGAAAATGGGGCTCAGTATGTCCGAAAATTGTTTATAAAATCCGGCCGTGTAGCCATCCGGGCCAGGAATCTTGCCAGACTTCAGATGTGTGATGCTCTCCGCAAGCTCCTCTAATGAGAAGAGACGTGATAACTGACTACTGATGTCACTCGAGAGTGACAGAAGGCCGCTTTCTTTAATGTAGTTCTGGATCTTCTCTGTGAGGAAAGCAGAGGGAGCCGAGTCATAGTGGCCTCGTATTTGGTATAGGGATGAGTAGTATGTGTGAAATTCTGACAATATGTCTGAGGTCTTGTATAATCTTTGGCCATTAGTGCCTCGTATATTTGTAATAATAGTTCGTGGGGGATTGGGGTGTAGTGCTTTTGCCAGCAGTTTGCCGCTCCTATTACCCTGCTTATAATAGCGGGCGCGCATCCTCTCTCTAAAGGCCCGATCTCTTTGGTCCAGAAGTTGTAGTAATTTGTGTCGGGTGGTGGATAATTCTGAGTAAATTGTCGGGGATGGCGTTTGTTTATGGGTTGTTTCGAGGTTAGTTATCTGGGAGAGGAGAGTTTGGATATCCCGTGTACGTTGTCTTTTTAATCGCGCGCCGTGAGAGATAAGTACCCCCCTCAGTACTGCTTTTAGCGCCTCCCATTTGAAGGGGGGTGAGGTCGGGTCTTGTTGATGATCGTTTATGTAATGTCGGATTGTATTGGTCAAGTCCGTCCGGCAAGTCGGGTCTTTAAGTAAATTCTCTTTAGACGCCATGTGAACTTTTTTTTGCGTGTCTGGGTTTAGGCGTATGGAAAGAAATATTGGGGCAAGGTCCGACCATATAATATGTCCTATCTGTGCCTCTACCTCCCGATCCATGAGGGAATGGGACACAAGAAACCTGTCTATCCTACTATACAGGGAGTATACGGGACAATAGAAAGTGTAGACCCTGTCATCAGGGTGCAGTAAGCGCCATACATCCATTAGATGCATATCTCTCCAATGTTTTGCAAGGTGGTGGAGGTGTGGCACAGACAGGTGTGACTTACCCGACGAGACGTCCACGGATGGATCCAAAGGGAAGTTGAAGTCGCCTCCCAGTATTATTGGTGTCGAGCCGGTGAATGTTTGTAACCTTCTGCTTGACCGTGCTCCAAACCGTCTCTGTCTCCTGTTGGGATAGTAAATGTTAGCCAGGACATATATGTCAGAGAGCCAAGAAATTTTCAGGAATATAAAGCGACCCAGTGGATCCACTTCTTCACCCAAAATGTCTGGAGTACAACTCTTATGAAAGGCAATAGATACTCCACCAGACTTTGAGATCGGGTTAGGGTATGTATCCACAGCGTGAAATCTTTAGTTTCGCATTTTGGGACTTTGTCAGTGCGGAAGTGTGTTTCCTGCAGCAGCAAGATCTGTGCTTTATTTTTATTGAGAGAGTATAGGATCTGACACCTTTTTTGGGGTTGATTTAGGCCTTTAGCATTGAAAGAGCAGCAAACAAGCGAGGGCACATTAGGACGTGTCATCTCTTAATTTGTTATTGGGGGCCGTCCCGCTCAGCGCTAGAGAAGAAGAGATAAGAGAGAGAGGGAAAAAGAAAGAGAGTAAGTAGAAAAAGAAAATTAACCAGCATGGAGAGTAATTATATCGTAAAGCATCAATTTTCCTGCACTCAAGGTGCGTCAATGGTGTATAGTCCTGAATGGCTAAAGCCATCCAACACAGAGGGTAGTGCGTAGAAGCCCAAATGGAGAGCCCCTCCGCCACACCGTTCCCACCTGAACAATATATGCAAACAATAAGAACCGCTTATATAGCATAACTATAAATATCCTGGTTATCAGGGAATATTTTTAAGATGAGACATTAGGGACATCTTTTGAAATAGGGGAAGATGAAGTAAGGGATGGTGAAATATTCTAAAGGTTGGGTGTGAGGGGTAGGGAAGAGGAAAGTTATTTAGATTGGTATCTAGAGAGGAGGGGAAGGGAGGGACCAGGGGTGGGTATGACCAGGTATCATTGTAATAACTTTAACCTATGAGATAAGGTTTTTAAAAGTAACAGAGAGAACAGAGTTTTTAAGCATTGAGAGCTCAGTGGGCCGCAGACCACCCGCCACAGGTAACATTAGCTTTGCACATCAGACTTTTCTCAAGTCGGGGATCCTCGTGGTGGAGTACGTCGTCTTGGGCCTTGCCATCTAGCCGGAGGCGGTGGTAGGTGAGGGATCCTTGGCCAGTCAGGGAGGGCAACTTCTGGGATGTCCAGGCTCTTGCAGAATTCGGCAGGTCTCCCAGTCTGCGAAACGTGGCAGATCGGCCTTCCTTGGTGGCGATTAATTGGAAGGGAAATCCCCACCTGTAGGTGATGTCTTTCTCTCTCAAAATGGCCAGCAGGGGCCGGAGGCCTCGGCGCTGCTGAAGTGTGCGGCGGGCTAGGTCTGGGAGGAGGGAAACGTGTGCATCGTGATATATGATTTCATCCAGATGCCTTGCAGCTTGCATGATGTTCTCTTTTATAGAGTAAAAATGAACCCGGCAGATGACATCTCTCGGCCTGGCTTCCTGAGATGGTCTCGGGGTCAGGGCTCTGTGTACTCTGTCAAGTTCAATATGGGGGCCATCTACGTCGCCAAGTACTTGTTTGAAGAGATTCTGGATCGCCTCCGGCAGCTCATTAGGGGTTATAGACTCTGGGAGCCCTCTGATGCGCACATTATTGCGTCTATTCCTGTTCTCTGAGTCTTCTTGGTTATACAATAGATCTTCCAGGATTGAGGAATGTTCAGCTAATAACGTGCGTTGTGCTTGCAGTTCATTCTCCTGTGATTTCTCCACTTCCTCAATTCTTGTTGTAAACTCCGTTTTGAGTGCTTGTACCTCAGATTTATAGGCAGCCTCTAGGCGACATGCAAATCTTTCCATGTCGTGCTTTGTTGGCAGGTTTTTCAGATAAGCTCCTATCTCCCGTCTGGGTATCTCCTCTATTGAGGGCAGAGACACTGTGTCTCCCTCTTCCTGCAAGTCCTGGAGCTCTGCAAAGCGGTTGCTGCGGTCTGGTCCCTCGCGCCCAGCAGCTCCACGCTGATGAGAAGCCTTGGGAGCTCCTGCATCTGTAGATGAGCTCGCTCCGGACCGGAGATAACGGTCTAAGTTACCGTGGGAGCTGCGATCCTCACACCCAGGAGTTCCAGGGAGCTTCTTAGTCTTCCCCATCCGGGAATGAAAGCGGTAAAGAGGGTGAGTTTGTGGGATTAGGGCTTCAGTGCGGCGGAGCGCGGGAACCTGCTTCCTAGCTTTCCATGCGCAAGCCACGCCCCCCCAGCCTGGCTTTTTTATGTCTTGGGGTAAGAAGTGGGGTCTTCCTGGGTATCCTACCATACAGTCCCTTTTCATTCAGACGCTGACGGATAGTACGGGTTGACATAGTTGCACCCTCGGACTGCAGGGCAGCTTGAACTTGTTTGGATGTTAGTCGAGGTTCTTTATCCACCATCTGCACAATCTTGCGTTGAAATCTCTCGTCAATTTTTCTTTTCCGTCCACATCTAGTGAGGTTAGCCACAGTGCCATGGGCTTTAAACTTCTTGATGACACTGCGCACGGTAGACACAGGAACATTCAGGTCTTTGGAGATGGACTTGTAGCCTTGAGATTGCTCATGCTTCCTCACAATTTGGTTTCTCAAGTCCTCAGACAGTTCTTTGGTCTTCTTTCTTTTTTCCATGCTCAATGTGGTACACACAAGGACACAGGACAGAGGTTGAGTCAACTTTAATCCATGTCAACTGGTTGCAAGTGTCATTTAGTTATTGCCAACACCTGTTAGGTGCCACAGGTAAGTTACAGGTGCTGTTAATTACACAAATTAGAGAAGCATTTCATGATTTTTGTAACAGTACCAATACTTTTGTCCACCTCCTTTTTTATGTTTGGTGTGGAATTATATCCAATTTGGCTTTAGGACAATTCTTTTTGTGTTTTTTCATTGAAGACAAATTAAATGAAGATAATAATACCAAATAATTTGTGATTGCAATCATTCTTAGGAAGAAACTGAGTATTATCTGACAGAATTGCAGGGGTGTCAATACTTTTGGCCACAACTGTATGTATGTAAAGTGCTATGGAATTAATAGCGCTATATAAATGAATAAATATTATTATATTATAAAGATTGAGTAAATTTATATCATAGTTTAATGCTTTTCTATTAAGGGCTAATAAACACACAGTGCTATTCTGAGTGATCATCGTTCAGAAAAACACCCATTGATCTGAATTGGGTTAAACACATGCAGTGTTTTTTGAAACACTCAGAGCGAGTAAATCACTGCTTGCCCTACTTTTTGATTGCTGCAATAAACGCAGCATTTATCACTATTTATATAAAAAAAGCTGCCATTGTTTTTACTAGCGATTAAAAAAACTAATGCCGATGTGGTAAAAACTTGGTAGAAAAAAGCTACCAAAACCACAGCGTTTATCCGCAGACAGAAAAAGCTGCGTATGCGCTAGCACTAATACTCACTTTATAGAAACACAGTTCTATCTCAATGGTACTGTAAAACTTTAATATTAACTGTATTTTTGTCATACAGCAATGGCTGCTACTTCTCCAGGAACAATATTTTATCATATATGCTGTTACAATCCTTTTGAAAAAGCTGGACACACAACAAGAAAAAAATCTGAGGCTGGTACAAGATTGGATGTTGCATATAAATCCATAAAAACTTAAACATTCATATACATTTAATAAAAATCTGTAAAAAATTAACTGATGAAGAAAAAAAAAATCAAAACTTTTAATTTGTAATTAACTAAAGTTGTACTTCATATAGAAAAAAAAATAAATTAAAAATGGCAGGTAAAAAAACATTCATACTTGGATCACTTGATATGGAATGACCCATTAACGCTATAATAGTTAAATATTTTTAAATATGATCCCATTGCGATCCCAACTTGAATTTTGGTACAGATGTGGCTAGAATAGCAGACGTGCAATTTTGGGAATTTTTAAATTATACATTTTTTTCGGAAATGTTTTTTAAAATTTTGCATTTGCGTTCGCATGGGTAAAATTTTAACAAAGATACTCTTGTGACCTATCTGGGGAAACCCTGTACAGTTCTGAGTAGAATGGTGTTTATTTTGTTTCTCTATCTTATTTCTAGCCTGAGTTATGAGGAAAAATGTAAAGGCAGGCAACACCGAAATTTGCACTTTTTCTGAACTTTGAAAATCAATAAAAAAAAAAAAAAAAACTATGATTTTTTTCTTTTCACAATTTGCATTGTCTGACATGCTATTATCAATAACAAAATCTCAAGGGAATTAAAAATATAGAGGTAAAAATCATTGGTTCACTTGACATGGAATGACCCTCTGAAGAAGAGTAGACAGGAAGGCTTCAGAAAATACTCTCTGCCTTGGAAACTGCCTCAAATTCCACGCTGTCAGATGGAGACCCTCCACTCTAGGTTGACCCGGAGAAAGCAGCTCCGGACCTATTTTAGGATGCATGGGTCAGTTATGGACATAGCTCTCAGCCATGAGAACCAAGGCCTCTTTTGCCAAAAGGGAGCAATGAGAATTACCTCGCTCCCTCCTCCCTGATAACCATCAGGATCAGACACATCGGGGGAAATGCATAAACTAGGTTGTAAGTCCATCGAGCTTGTAGGTAATCTACTACCTATGGATGATCCACTGCCTGTAGAGAAGCAAACCGTTCGACTTGTCTGTTGCTTCTGGTCACAAAAAGGTCTATGTTGGGACACCCCACAGATGCATATTTGTCTGAAAATCTGATTGTTCAAGTACCGCTTTCCCTGGTGTAGAGAATGGCAACTTAGGTAATCGACTCTCACGTTGTCTATCCTCTGATGTGAAGGGCTAAGAGTGAGAGGAGATGTTTCTCTTCTAGTGTGAATATATCCACTGTAGTGGACATCAATGACTGTGACCGTGTACTCACTTGGTAGGCAACCACTGTGGTGTTGTCAGTGTGGACCCCTATAGGAATTCTGAAGGATTGGCAAAAATCAAATAATGCAAGCAGCTCAATGCAGCCGCACTGCCATATGGTTGGCACCGCAGCCAAGCGGAGTGTCTAGCCATCCGGATCACTCTTTCTCCTCGCTGCTCCGGTCGCTCTGCACATATCAGCACAGTCATGACAACATCGTGCCCCCTATGCTGAGCTGCAAAATGCAGACAGCAACAGAAGAGACTCTGGAGAAGAATGCTGCTGGCAAAGGCGGTTGGGACTATAGGAGCGGGAGTGGAATCCACAGGGAACTAGCACTGGTACACATACCTCATACGCACGCGGCTCGCTCCGTACACACGCGGCTCCGCTCCGTACACCTTGTACACACGCGGCTCTGCTCCGTACACCTCGTACACACGCGGCTCTGCTCGTACACCTGCGGCTCTGCTCCGTACACCTGCGGCTCTGCTCCGTACACCTCGTACACACGCGGCTCCGCTCCGTACACCTCGTACACACGCGGCTCCGCTCCGTACACCTTGTACACACCGGCTCCGCTCCATACACCTAGTACACACACGGCTCCGCTCCATACACCTAGTACACACACGGCTCTGCTCCGCACATCTAGTACCCACTCGACTCCACTCCATACCCCTCGCGTACACACACGGCTCCGCTCCGTACACACGCGGCTCCGCTCCGTACACCTTGTACACGTACACCTCGTTACACACGCGGCTCTGCTCCGTACACCTCGTACACACGCGGCTCTGCTCCGTACACCTCGTACACACGCGGCTCTGCTCCGTACACCTGCGGCTCTGCTCCGTACACCTGCGGCTCTGCTCCGTACACCTCGTACACACGCGGCTCCGCTCCGTACACCTTGTACACACGCGGCTCCGCTCCGTACACCTTGTACACACACGGCACCGCTCCATACACCTAGTACACACACGGCTCTGCTCCGCACATCTAGTACCCACTTGACTCCGCTCCATACCCCTCGCGTACACACACGGCTCCGCTCTGTACACCTAGTACCACTCGGCTCCATTCCACACACCTAGTACACACTTGCCTCTGCTACATTCACACTGTAAATCCCTCCTGACCCCACACATAAACTTCATCTAATTGAGCATCATGATGGCCAGCACAGCAGAGTCCTGCATACACTGAGAAGCTGATCATGTGACCCCTGACTCCTCCCCTCCATTGACATCATCACAGGTCCTGTCACCACAGAGTGTGCGGATCTGTCGGCTCCCACGGAGAGAGATCCCCGGAGCTGCAGGAGGCTGCAAATGTCCTCCCTGCAAATGAACCCCCAGCTGCCCCTGGACATGGCCCTGCCTGTGGGGGCAGTGCTCAGGGGCCCCTGAGGATAGGGTCACACTTGTGTTGTGACCCTAGCCTGACGCAAGTATTTTCGGCTGCAGCGCATAGCATTAAAATGCTAGCATTAAAATTGCCAACCATAGCATAGCACTAATTGGCAATGTAAACAGCGGGTTTCTATGGGCTCCGTTGCTGGCAGTGCATAGCATTAAACGCTCTGCGCAGCAGAGGACAATATTGCGTCAGGTAGGGTCACAACGCAAGTGTGACCCTAGCCCTCAGGGGCCCGGTGGGCCTCCTCCAAGCAGTTGGGCCCCGGCACTTGCCCGGGTGCTGACGCCGGGCCTGTCTACATGTGTTCATATAAATGTATATCCATCCATCTGGATACATATGTTTGTATATGACATATGCATCCAGATGGATAAATATACATTTATATGTATATACTGCATATGTAGACATATATATAGATGTACAAATCTATGCATATATCTAAATATGTGTACATACCGTACATATACAGGTGTAACTATACATCTGGATATATTATATTTAATACTAGCTATAGAGCCCGATGTTGCCTGGGCATACTAAATGACAGTTCTTAGTTATAATAGAATAGAATGATTATTTTGCACATAAATGTCTGCCTCCTGATCCTCCTCCATAGAATGTTGTCCGGTTCTGCCTCTAGCTCCTCTCCCTCCATAGAATGTTGTCAGGTTTTGCCTCTAGCTCCTCTCTCTCTATAGAATGTTATGTGGTTCTGTGTATAGCTCCTCCCCTCCATACAATGTTGCCTGATTCTGCCTCAAGCTCCTCTCCCGCCATAGAATGTTGGATGGTTCTGCCTCTAGCTCCTCCCCTTCATACAAATGTTGTCTGGTTCTGCCTCTAGCTCCTCCCCCTCCATAGAATGTTCTCTGGTTCTGGCTCTAGATCTTCTCCCTCTATAGAATGCTGTCTGGTTCTGCCTCTAGCTCCTCCCTCTCTTTAGAATGCTGTCTGGTTCTGCCTCTAGCTCTCCCTTCAACAATGTTGTCTGGTTCTGCCTCTAGCTCCTCTCACTCCATAGAATGTTGTCGGATTTTGCTTATTGCTCCTCCTCCTCCATAGAATGTCTGGTTCAGTGTGAAGGTGGGCTATGAAGTGGGTGTGGCTAACTGGAGTGGGTGGGGCTTGATACATACATACAATCAGCTTTATATATTATATATAATGTCTACATTTCAAACGGTTCTGTCAAACAAAAGTACACACACTGAAATGCATGCTCATGCAACGTTATTACAACGGATCCTGTTGATGGGTCCATGTTGTATGGGCATCCGTTTTCATAATTCCATGGGGGTCCATGCATATCCACAGAGATGCAGGTTTAACATGCATGCACATGGATTGCAAAATACGGAAGTGTGAAACCAGCCTCAACTGTGTGACCCTGCAGCTGATTGATGCTTACTGTAGTCCTCAATACTGCCTCTTTCCCTTTTGCAAAACAAACCTCTCAGTCAGTTTACGCAAAGACGGGACGTCTTTCCTCAACCAGACCTTGCACCACTGGATATGGCACATTGTTACATCATGGACACGTGACGCTCAGTGACCTCCGATGGCAGTTAGAAGGCCCAACCCAAAGTAAGCAGGCTGGAGCTATGACAGCAGAATAAAATGCCCTGAGGACCAAATGGTGGGTAGTGAGCAGAGATTTCGAAAATTTGACCATGTGCATTGCACACCCATGATGTCTATATAATTTATATATGATATATACCGAACGCGCCAAACAATCAGAGAAGCGGCGCCATATTTAAAATACACTGAGCACCACCTCTCTGATTGGTGGGCGCGTTTAGCGCCGACCAGAGAGGTGGTGCTCAGTGTATTTTAAATATGGCCGTGGCAACAAATCAGGGACGTAGCGCGGCTTGGCGAGGGATTTGAATTCCGCTCGGGATACTACCGCAGCCGAGAGACTACTAGCCAGCCGGGAGATGACCGGCTGGCTAGCCGCGACCTCTGTGCAGCAGGTAGCCGTGGCTCAGCTACTGTTCCACAGAGGTCAAGCCGGTCACCTCCTGGCTGGCTGGCCGCGGACCTCCACGTGCAGCTCTTTTGCATGCGCGGCGCTCATTGGCCACTGTGGCTGCCGGCGACCAATGAGCGCTAGCGCGCGATTTCGGCCTCAGACGGAAGTAGCCGCTAGACAATTATATTATACAGATTTTATTTATTTATATATATATATATATATATATATATATATATATATATATATATATACACACATACACACACACACACACACACACACACACACACACAGTTAACCTCAGAGGCTTGATCATAGCCAGAAGTGAAAAGCCAGTAGATACGGCTTGTGACAAAAGAAACAAGAACTGGCTCTAAGGACTGGACCGTACAATGTCATCTAAAGGTAACTTGCTTCAGCACAAAGCAGGTTTGCTAAAATCAATATACTCAAAAATGAGGATTTTCTACAAATTTGTGTAAAATTCAGTTCCAGACAAATTGATCTCTAGTTACCTTTGAAGCTGCCACTTTTTTTTACTGCTGGCAAATGCCATATCTAGTTAAAAAAAACAACATAATTACTAACCATTGGCTACTCTTAAGATTTACTAATATGCGTATATTTTTTAAATATTAGGCAGACATCCTTTTCTTAGCCAATATAAAGTTGAACAGGCAAAGCGCTGGCGAGAGTTCATTTATAAAACCCAAGCCTAACAAGCCCTTTTTACTGTATAATACATTAATAAATGTATCTTAACACTAGGACTGCCGGACTTATCACCTCCCCCTAGGACTACCAAATGGAGTCATTTTGACTCCTGGCTTGTTTTCGCTGATTTTTAGGATTTTATTTGTAGTTTTTAAAAATAATTAAATTTTTCTTATGTGTTTTTATTGTGAGATCCAACAGTAGCGCATTGGATTGTTTTTGTCTGATTTTCATATTTTTCTACAGGAAATAACAAGAGTAAACTAAGTAAAACAATAATAAGCCGAAATTCAGAAAAAAATAGTCACAGAAGAGACATAAAAATTGCGAGGAGTCAAAATGACTCCATCAGTAGTTCTAGTGTTAAATGTATCTTTAGAGTAAAAGTAATCTTCAGACTAGTCAACAAGGCGTTTGTTTCCCCAAACTAGTTGTCCCACTCACAACGTTATTATATCCCTGTAGATATGATTTGCAAGAGCAAGCATCTCTGCAAATCTCGCGCATGCGCACAACTTCCTTTCCTACATGTCATGGCCCTCTAAAGCAAGTTGTACTATGCCTAGCTTCAGAGACGCACTGAGCATGGGCGGGAACAGCGGGGCTGTAAAAACGGACTGGAACCACTTTGTCACTACAAATACAGGTTCATCTCAATAAATTAGAATATCACTAAAAATTTCAGTCGGCGTGATCGTTCATCGTTTGATTTGAGGACAGGACCTCAAATCTATTGTTGGTCACCCAGTGGACACGCATAATCGCTGCGTGTGGCACCGGGAGACGACCGATAAGCCAGCTCCCAGCGCCTCTCTGCAAGCGCTGGGAGCTGATCTCCAAGGTAAACAGCCGCTGCCAGGCTGCGGTAAGCAGGAGCTGGCTGGTTTCCAAGGTAAACAGCGGTATCTAGGCAGCACGCTCTGCCTAGATACCCGAAGTATACCTTGGTTACCAGCCTTCTCCACTCACGGGCTTGTATCCAAGGTACACAGCAGGTAACTAGGGTCCCTAGTTACCCGCTATGTACCTTGGATACCAGCCGGTGAGCGGAGAAGGCTGGTAACGAAGGTATACTTCGGGTATTTAGGCAGAGCGTGCTGCCTAGATACCCGCTGTTTACCTTGGAAACCAGCCAGGTCCTGCTTACTGCAGCCTGGCAGCGGGAGCAAAACATCATGGAAACGATATTTAAATCATTTCCACGATGTCGGTGGTCCACTGATCGCTGGTGAGTCGCCTGTGTGACAGCTCACCAGTGATCTGAACAATTTTGTTAGCGATCACATGCACGCGCGATCGCTAACAAAATTGTTCATTACATTGATGCGTATGAAATGGCCTTTAGAGTCTGTGGGCTATAGTGACCTGTTTAGATTTTAGCAACATATAGGTGGTCAAAAAATATGTTCTGTAAATTTCCTTGAAAGCATGAAAAATTACTTTCACCCCATAATGACCAATGATGGCTATACCTGTCATAGCTTCGAACTGTCACTGCATGTAAACACTCTCTTTGGTCAAAGAAATGCAGAAAATATCATCCTAAATTGACCACTAACATGAAGTCCAATATGTTACAAAAAAACAAACTTGGAATCACTGGTATATGTTGAAGCGTTCCAGACTTATCTTATAAAGTGACACTGGTCAGATTTGCAAAAGAAGACTCGGTCCTTAAGGCGTTAAACCTTTAACATTCCAATAACATAAGAGAGCAATTTTACAGATGGTGCTGATGTAAAACAGACATGGGTAAATGTCATTAACTATCTTGTATTATGTGATTACCTTGATTAAAGGGAAAATTTAAATTTGCTAATTTTTTTTTTTATAGAAATTTTGAAATTTCTACTATTTTTTATGATTACTGTAAAACACAAACCATAGTGATCTCGATTTTCCATAATCACAAAATATTATGTGTCACAAAGACACAATGGCAAAATCACCGGAAAATGTTGAAATGTTTGACAAACTTGGCATTGTCACGAAGGGGATAAAAACACGCCACTGTTAAATGTTATACAGTATAAAAAGTTTGTTGGGAAGGGAATAGGGAGCATGGAGAACTTGTCAGGTTCCCTTTAAGGAAAATGTTCATTTTCTTTCAGTCTTTATTGCAAAAAACGCTCCATACAAATAAATAACACCATAAACAAAAGATAAAATAAAAAAAAAATGCCACCTACCTGGGAGAAGTTTGCACATTCCCCAGCACTTTCTAGGCTGTCATCTGTGTTTTCTTCCTCTTGTCGTGCATCATATGCTTCTGGATAGTGGTATATTGGTTGTAGCTGTGGTTGAACTTCTTGATCTATAGTAAATTTCAGAAGATCAAAGTACCAAAGTCGAGGTATATACACTTCATCACCGGAGGCCCCAGACTGTATAGATGACTCCACTTTCTTTAGCTCTTTTTTGAACACTGTTCGCAAATTTGCTATCTTATGTTTAACAAGTTCTACGGTTGCTGAGGGACACACAGACTGACAAAGACTTAGTAATTTTTCATAAGCTTCTGTCTTTTTCTGTCTGTTGGAATAATCGGAGGACTTAACTTTCCACAAGCAAGGAAGAGATCGGTACATTTCAATGAATTCTATAAGGAAATCTGGGTTCATTAGGCATTCTGTCGACATTTTCTTCTTTGTTTTAATCACCTACATTAAAACAAAGAAATACTAATTTTACACATAAGGTTTTATCACCATTTTTAAAGACATGCCAGTATTCAGTAATTTCCTAATTTACAGATTATACCCAAAGTGAACTCTTTCACAATACTAAAGGTGCGACGATGACAAAGTCTGTGGTTCCCACAACTTTAGCGAGAGTCAATCAATCACCAAGTTACAATGCTTCAGATAGTAAACCTATACCTGGTGCAATGGAAAAAGTCCATAGGATTTGTCCATCTGAGAGCATTTGCTCTCCTGACACAACACATCACTTTAGCTTCAATATATACCGTAATACTGTGAGATATGGTGGACCATCTAGTTCTGTGGGAGATATTTGCTTTCTATAGGGAAAAGCAAATCAGCTTTTTCTAGGAAGTTTGGGTGCTTGTTAACTAGAAGGGCTTACATTGTGTGAAGGCAATATATTCTAAAGGTCCATTTACACAGCCCGTCTGACGGCACAATAAGACTGCTGCTAAACTTTTAAAATAGACCCGCATGTGTTTGAATGGCCCGCTAGGGCGGTTTTACGCTTACGTTCTTTTCTGTCCAGCGGTGATCCGACGGAAAACTTGTCCGACTGGATTTTTTTTTTGTGTGAAACCAGATGTGACCGAATGCTACTGCTCGAGAATTACGCCGGATCTGAGTGACATGATTACCATGGTGACAGGGTCACTGACTTTGCCACCATGGTAATTGCATCAGCTGATTGAGGACTGATAGACAGATATACAGTACAGACCAAACGTTTGGACACACCTTCTCATTTAAAGAGTTTTCTGTATTTTCATGACTATGAAAATTGTAGATTCACACTAAAGGCATCAAAACTATGAACTGACACATGTGGAATAATATACTTAACAAAAAAAAAGTGTGAATCAACTGAAAATATGTCTTATATTCTAGGTTCTTCAAAGTAGCCACCTTTTGCTTTGATTACTGCTTTGCACACTCTTGACATTCTCTTGATGAGCTTCAAGAGGTAGTCACCGGAAATGGTTTTCACTTCACAAGTGTGCCCTGTATGGTTTAAAGGGATCCTGTCACCCCCAAAACACCTATAAACCTATTAAAAGCTGTCCCTACAGCATATTAACACTTTCCCTACACTCCTTTTACCTCCTAAATGCACATAATGAAAGTGAATAAAAACGTTTTTACAGTACCTCATTACTCATGATAATGAGTGACTATGCTATTCATAGTCACTCATCCAGACTGCCCCTCTTCATACTATCACGCCTCAATAGGCGTGATCTTCATCATGGATTCAAACTGCAGCCTCTCTGCGCGCCTCCCCGCTGTGTCCTGTGTCTGCCCCGCTTTAGCGTGGGGCTGTATGACGCGACCCGTGTCATTTCCGGCGCCGGGTGACGTATTTACAGCCGCGCCGCTGTTAGCTTCAATTCCCGCACTGCGCATGCGCAGTGCGCATTTTGAAGCTGACACAGCGGCGCGGCTGTACGACGTCACCCGGCTCCGGAAATGACGCGGGTCGCGTCATACAGCCCCACGCTGAAGCCGGGCAGACACAGGACACAGCGGGGAGGCGCGCAGAGAGGCTGCAGTTTGAATCCATGATGAAGATCACGCCTATTGAGGCGTGATAGTATGAAGAGGGGCAGTCTGGATGAGTGACTATGAATAGCATAGTCACTCATTATCATGAGTAATGAGGTACTGTAAAAACGTTTTTATTCACTTTCATTATGTGCATTTAGGAGGTAAAAGGAGTGTAGGGAAAGTGTTAATATGCTGTAGGGACAGGTTTTAATAGGTTTATAGGTGTTTTGGGGGTGACAGGATCCCTTTAATAAGTGGGATTTCTTGCCTTATAAATGGGGTTGGGACCATCAGTTGTGTTGCACAGAAGTCTGGTGGAGACACAGATGATAGTCCTACTGAGTAGACTACAACCTATCAATAAAGAGTTTATAGCCCAATTCTCTGGTATAAAAAGTCAATTTTATTGGTACCTAATTTTAAAACAATAGATCGATAATTTATAATAAAATATTATGATGAAAAACACCATGAATATCAGCATCCAATTATTATTAATACACTATAGGAGGAGAGAACCAAAGCTAAAAATTATATATTCCTTAAGATAATGGTCACATAAAGAGATATATTACTTCTCCATATTGAGTGCCATTCCAGAAGATTCAAATTACAATAGAGGTGTGTTATGGTCAAATTGCAACAGTATGATTTTATTCAAGCAAGGGTTAGACCAGATTAGTGCAATACTGATGATAAAATGGTAGTATAACTAAAGCCCATAAGTGTGTGTCAAGCGCAAAAAAAAGTGTAAAAAAATAATGGTATGGTGGCTCAGTGGTTAGCACTGTATATGGTGGCTCAGTGGGTAGCAGAGTATACGGTGGCTCAGTGGTTAGCACTGTATACGGTGGCTCAGTGGTTAGCACTGTATACGGTGGCTCAG
The DNA here is from genome assembly GCA_033576535.1 of Allobates femoralis. NCBI lineage: Eukaryota > Metazoa > Chordata > Amphibia > Anura > Aromobatidae > Allobates > Allobates femoralis. Next base: position 435,553,062 of record JARQOC010000001.1, read on the forward strand.
TGGTTAGCACTGTATACGGTGGCTCAGTGGTTAGCACTGTATACGGTGGCTCAGTGGTTGGCACTGTATACGGTGGCTCAGTGGTTAGCACTGTATACGTGGCTCAGTGGTTAGCACTGTATACGGTGGCTCAGTGGTTAGCACTGTATACGGTGGCTCTGTGGTTAGCACTGTATACGGTGGCTCTGTGGTTAGCACTGTATACGGTGGCTCTGTGGTTAGCACTGTATACGGTGGCTCAGTGGTTAGCACTGTATGGTGGCTCAGTGGTTAGCACTGTATGGTGGCTCAGTGGTTAGCACTGTATGGTGGCTCAGTGGTTAGCACTGTATGGTGGCTCAGTGGTTAGCACTGTATATGGTGGCTGAGTGGTTAGCACTGTATATAGTGGATCAGTGGTTAGCACTGTATACGGTGGCTCAGTGGTTGGCACTGTATACGGTGGCTCAGTGGTTGGCACTGTATACGGTGGCTCAGTGGTTAGCACTGTATGGTGGCTCAGTGGTTAGCACTGTATATGGTGGCTGAGTGGTTAGCACTGTATATAGTGGATCAGTGGTTAGCACTGTATATGGTGGCTGAGTGGTTAGCACTGTATATAGTGGATCAGTGGTTAGCACTGTATACGGTGGCTCAGTGGTTGGCACTGTATACGGCGGCTCTGTGGTCAGCAGAGGAGGGCGGCTCTGTGGTCAGCAGAGGACGGCGGCTGAGTGGTCAGCACAGGATTGAGTGGTCAGCACAGGATTGAGTGGTCAGCACAGGATTGAGTGGTCAGTGGTCAGCAGAGAACGGCGGCTCTGTGGTCAGCAGAGGACGGCGGCTCTGTGGTCAGCAGAGGACGGCGGCTCTGTGGTCAGCAGAGGACGGCGGCTCTGCGGTCAGCAGAGGACGGCGGCTCTGCGGTCAGCAGAGGACGGCGGCTCTGCGGTCAGCAGAGGACGGCGGCTCTGCGGTCAGCAGAGGACGGCGGCTCTGTGGTCAGCGCAGGAACGAGGCAGAGTGGTGAGCGCAGGACGGAGGCAGAGTGGTGAGCGCAGGAACGAGGCAGAGTGGTGAGCGCAGGACGGAGGCAGAGTGGTGAGCGCAGGAACGAGGCAGAGTGGTGAGCGCAGGACGGAGGCAGAGTGGTGAGCGCAGGACGGAGGCAGAGTGGTGAGCGCAGGACGGAGGCAGAGTGGTGAGCGCAGGACGGAGGCAGAGTGGTGAGCGCAGGACGGAGGCAGAGTGGTGAGCGCAGGACGGAGGCAGAGTGGTGAGCGCAGGACGGAGGCAGAGTGGTGAGCGCAGGACGGAGGCAGAGTGGTGAGCGCAGGACGGAGGCAGAGTGGTGAGCGCAGGACGGAGGCAGAGTGGTGAGCGCAGGACGGAGGCAGAGTGGTGAGCGCAGGACGGAGGCAGAGTGGTGAGCGCAGGACGGAGGCAGAGTGGTGAGCGCAGGACGGAGGCAGAGTGGTGAGCGCAGGACGGAGGCAGAGTGGTGAGCGCAGGACGGAGGCAGAGTGGTGAGCGCAGGACGGAGGCAGAGTGGTGAGCGCAGGACGGAGGCAGAGTGGTGAGCGCAGGACGGAGGCAGAGTGGTGAACGCAGGACGGAGGCAGAGTGGTGAACGCAGGACGGAGGGTCGGTGGTCAGGGCAGGACGGAGGGTCGGTGGTCAGCAGCGCAGGACGGCGGCAGAGTGGTCAGTGCAGGAAGGAGGCAGAGTGGTGAGCGCAGGAAGGAGGCAGAGTGGTGAGCGCAGGAAGGAGGCAGAGTGGTGAGCGCAGGAAGGAGGCAGAGTGGTGAGCGCAGGAAGGAGGCAGAGTGGTGAGCGCAGGACGGCGGCTCTGGTCAGCAGAGGACGGCGGCTGTGTGGTCAGCAGAGGACGGCGGCTGTGTGGTCAGCAGAGGACGGCGGCTGTGTGGTCAGCAGAGGACGGCGGCTGTGTGGTCAGCAGAGGACGGCGGCTGTGTGGTCAGCAGAGGACGGCGGCTGTGTGTGGTCAGCAGAGGACGGCGGCTGTGTGGTCAGCAGAGCACGGCGGCTGTGTGGTCAGCAGAGCACGGCGGCTGTGTGGTCAGCAGAGCACGGCGGCTCTGTGGTCAGCAGAGGAGGGCGGCTCTGTGGTCAGCGCAGGAAGGAGGCAGAGTGATCAGCGCAGGAAGGAGGCAGAGTGATCAGCGCAGGAAGGAGGCAGAGTGATCAGCGCAGGAAGGAGGCAGAGTGATCAGCGCAGGAAGGAGGCAGAGTGGTGAGCGCAGGAAGGAGGCAGAGTGGTGAGCGCAGGACGGCGGCTCTGTGGTCAGCAGAGGACGGTGGCTCTGTGGTCACCAGAGGACGGCGGCTCTGTGGTCAGCGCAGGAAGGAGGCAGAGTGGTGAGCGCAGGAAGGAGGCAGAGTGATCAGCGCAGGAAGGAGGCAGAGTGGTGAGCGCAGGACAGCGGCTCTGTGGTCAGCAGAGGACGGCGGCTCTGTGGTCAGCAGAGGACGGCGGCTCTGTGGTCAGCAGAGGACGGCGGCTCTGTGGTCAGCAGAGGACGGCGGCTCTGTGGTCAGCAGAGGACGGCGGCTCTGTGGTCAGCGCAGGAAGGAGGCAGAGTGGTCAGCGCAGGAAGGAGGCAGAGTGGTCAGCAGAGGACGGCGGCTCTGTGGTCAGCAGAGGACGGCGGCTCTGTGGTCAGCAGAGGACGGCGGCTCTGTGGTCAGCAGAGGACGGCGGCTCTGTGGTCAGCAGAGGACGGCGGCTCTGTGGTCAGCAGAGGACGGCGGCTCTGTGGTCAGCAGAGGACGGCGGCTCTGTGGTCAGCAGAGGACGGCGGTCTGTGGCAGGAGGAGGCGAGTGATGAGCGCAGGAAGGAGGCAGAGTGGTGAGCGCAGGACGGCGGCTCTGTGGTCAGCAGAGGACGGCGGCAGGTTGATCAGGCAGAAGGAGGAGAGGATCAGCAGGAGGAGGCAGAGTGGTGAGCGCAGGACGGGGGCTCTGTGGTCAGCAGAGGACGGGGGCTCTGTGGTCAGCAGAGGACGGGGGCACTGTGGTCAGCAGAGGACGGGGGCTCTGTGGTCAGCAGAGGACGGGGGTCTGTGGTCAGCAGAGGACGGGGGTCTGTGGTCAGCAGAGGACGGCAGGTCTGTGGTCAGCAGAGGACGGCGGGTCTGTGGTCAGCGCAGGAAGGAGGCTCTGTGGTCGTGGTCAGCGCAGGAAGGAGGCTCTGTGGTCAGCACAGGAAGGAGGCTCTGTGGTCAGCAGAGGACGGTGGCTCTGTGGTCAGCGCAGGAAGGAGGCTCTGTGGTCAGCGCAGGCTAGGTGGGCGGAGCCATGGTGGGAGTCTTGCGAGGTGGGCGGAGCCATGGCGGGAGTCTCGTGAGGTGGGCGGAGCCATAGGAGCCCGGAGTGGGGGACCGCAGACCCGCGAAGTGGGCGGAGCCATGGTGGGAGCCCCGGAGGTGGGCGGAGCCATGGTGGGAGCGGTGTAGCGGGTTGGCGGCGGGGTAAGTATACTGGAGTGTGTGTGTGTGTGTGGTGTGTGTGTCCCTAACGCACTTCCCGTCACTTTGGCAGCCACGTCCACGACGACGGAAGTAGCGCCGAATATGACGGAAGTGCGCTACGGCAATTATATATTAGATACAATACACGTGTATAAACACAAACCTTTCTGTGCCAGACAAATTGGTGACAAACAATAATTGTGTTCAAATACTAAACTGGGCTCAAGGTGTCTAAAGGTATGATTGACGTATTAGATCTTAGTGAAATAAATATATGTGAGAGACAGACTGTGTGATGAAAAAAAATAAAGGTTAAAACCTTCTATATACCATATAAATGTGTGCACTAAATCGTGGAAAGAAAAAGGAGTCTCTCAACTTCCTTCAAAGCAAGATATATTGAGCTTATAAATACTGTAGTTGACACAGATGTGTTTGCTTAAGACCACTCCACTACCTCCAGATCAAAATATTAAAGTATAGGAATGGCAGGGGTCATAATGGAATACTGCATACTTGACATGATCACAATGCATTATACATAGCAGAATAAAGACAGGTATTTGACCAATACCTGCTCATAACATAGAAAGATCACAGTATATACAGTGCCTACAAGTAGTATTCAACCCCCTGCAGATTTAGCTGGTTGACACATGCGGAATTAACTTGGCATTGTGACATTTGGACTGTAGATCAGCCTGGAAGTGGGAAATGCACTGCAGCCAAAATGATTTTTTAATTTTTTTTTTTTTTTAAAGCGTTAAAAGTTAATTTAGAAGGTCATTTATTATTCAACCCCTCAAACCACCAGCATTCTGTTTGGTCCCCCTAAAGTATTAAGAAGTAGTTCAGGCACAAAGAACAATGAGCTTCACATGTGTGATTAATTACTCTTTTCTGACTATTTAAGACCCTCCCCAAACTTGTGAACAAGCACTCATACATGGTCAACATGGGAAAGACAAAGAGCATTCCAGGCCTCAGAGACAAGATTGTGGAGGGTCACAAGGCTGGCAAGGGTACAAAACCCTTTCCAAGGAGTTGGGCCTACCTGTCTCCACTGTTGGGAGCATCATCCGGAAGTGGAAGGCTTATGGAACTACTGTTAGCCTTCTGTTTGGTCCCCCTAAAGTATTAAGAAGTAGTTCAGGCACAAAGAACAATGAGCTTCACATGTGTGGATTAATTATCTCTTTTGCAGCCTTTTCTGACTATTTAAGACCCTCCCCAAACTTGTGAACAGCACTCATACATGGTCAACATGGGAAAGACAAAGGAGCATTCCAAGGCCATCAGAGACAAGATCGAGGAGGGTCACAAGGCTGGCAAGGGGTACAAAACCCTTTCCAAGGAGTTTCCAAGGAGTTGGGCCTACCTGTCTCCACTGTTGGGAGCATCATCCGGAAGTGGAAGGCTTATGGAACTACTGTTAGCCTTCCACGGCCTGGACAACCTTTGAAAGTTTCCTCCCGTGCCGAGGCCAGGCTTGTCCGAAGAGTCAAGGCTAACCCAAGGACAACAAGGAAGGAGCTCCGGGAAGATCTCATGGCAGTGGGGACATTGGTTTCAGTCAATACCATAAGTAACGTACTCCACCGCAATGGTCTCCGTTCCAGACGAGCCCGTAAGGTACCTTTACTTTCAAAGCGTCACATCAAGGCTCGTCTACAGTTTGCTCATGATCACTTGGAGGACTCTGAGACAGACTGGTTCAAGGTTCTATGGTCTGATGAGACCAGGATCGAGATATTTGGTGCCAACCACACACGTGACGTTTGGAAACTGGATGGCACTGCATACGACCCAAGAATACCATCCCTACAGTCAAGCATGGTGGTGGCAGCATCATGCTGTGGGGCTGTTTCTCAGCCAAGGGGCCTGGCCATCTGGTCCGCATCCATGGGAAGATGGATAGCACGGCCTACCTGGAGATTTTGGCCAAGAACCTCCGCTCCTCCATCAGGATCTTAAGATGGGTCGTAATTTCATCTTCCAACAAGACAACGACCCAAAGCACACAGCCAAGAAAACCAAGGCCTGGTTCAAGAGGGAAAAAATCAAGGTGATGGAGTGGCCTAGTCAGTCTCCTGACCTTAACCCAATTGAAAACTTGTGGAAGGAGCTCAAGATTAAAGTCCACATGAGACACCCAAAGAACCTAATAACTTGGAGAAGATCTGCATGGAGGAGTGGGCCAAGATAACTCCAGAGACCTGTGCCGGCCTGATGAGGTCTTATAAAAGACGATTATTAGCTGTAATTGCAAACAAGGGTTATTCCACAAAATATTAAACCTAGGGGTTGAATAATAATTGACCCACACTTTTATGTTTAAAATTTATTAAAATTCAACTGAGCAACATAACTTTTTGGTTTGTAAGATTTATGCTTTGTTAATAAATCCTACTCTCGTTTGCAGTTTGAAGGCTCTAACTTATTTGCATCTTATCAAACCACCTAAATCTGCGGGGGGATGAATACTACTTGTAGGCAATGTAGTTCTCATTTCACATCAATATATCGGGGACATTGTCCACAAGATTGTGAGGTTCCCTCAGGAAGAAGCACCCAGGCGAAACGCGTCAGGGTGACCCCCGCATCCACTAAGGACTGGTAAATATAAACACTATATGAGGTGTCACAATCTTGTGGACAATGTCCCCGATATACGATATATTGATGTGACTCTTGAGAATTTCTACGGACCCACAGGATTGGAGAGATGGCTTGGGTGAGGTCCAGCGAGTCTCGTCGTGCTTAAACCATCTAGAGCAGGGGTCTCAAACACGCGGCACGGGGGCCGCATGCGGCCCGCAGGGCTTCAAAGTGCGGCCCGCGGCACCATTGACAACGTAAGGATGCCAGGATCCACTGTGCAGGGGGCTGCCACGGTGCATAGTGCTGGGGACTGCGGCTTTATTATCATTTCCTGCGGCCGCTACAACAAGCTCAGAGTCTCCTTCCCTCAGCTACATCAATGGAAGCTGGCAAGCCAATCGGATTACAGACTCGCAAGTGACTTCGGCCAATCAGAAGCCTCAAATGACGTCATACGCTGACGTCACTTGCGGGTCTGTGATCTGATTGGCCCGCCAGCTTCCATTGATGTAGCTGAAGGAAGGAGGCTCGGAGCTTGTCGTAGCGGCCGAGGAAGTGATAATAAAGTCCCCAGCGCTATGCACCGTGGCGGCCCCTTACACAGCGCACTGTGGCGGCCTCCTGCAGAGTGGATCCCGGCATCGTTAAGGTGTGTGTGTGTGAGGGAGAGTGTGACTGTGTGTATGAGTGTGTGTGTGTGTTATATATATATATATATGAGTGTGTGTATGGGAGTGTGTATGAGAAAGTGTGTGTATGGGAGGTGTATGAGAAAGTGTGTGTATGAGAGTGTATGTGAGTGTGTATGAGAAAGTGTGTGTATGAGTGTGTGTGTGTGTGTGTATATGAGTGTGTGTATGTGTGTGTATGAGTGTGTGTGTATGAGTGTGTATGAGAGTCTGTATGAGAAAGTGTGTGTGTGTATATGAGTGTATGTATGAATATATGCATGAGTGTGTGTGTATATGTCTGTGTAAAAGTTTTTGTATGTGAGTGTGTATGAGAAAGTGTGTGTGTATGATGAATGTGTGTGTGTGTATGAGTGGTGTGTATGAGAGAGTGAGTGTGTAGAAGAGTGGGTGTATATGAGTGTGTGTGTGTATGAGAGTATGAATGAGACAGTGTGTATGAGTGTGTTTGTGTCAGTGTGTGTATGAGGGTGTGTGTGTGCGTGTGTGTGAGTGTGTATGAGAGACTGTGTGTGTATGCAAAAAGAAGAGAGACCAGGTTGGGACATCACTACAAAGTGGCATCAGGATGAGGACATTACTACAAGATGACGGTCAGAATGGGGACATTACTACAAGATGAGGACCAAGATAGTGACATTACTACACGGAGGGGACATTACTAAAAGGAGATCAGGATTTGAACATTACTACATTAAGCGAAAAATTCTGGAATACTAAAAATATCACTTAATAATGCGGCCCCCCAATAGCAAATTCTTTCTATGTGCGGCCCACCAACCCAACCGAGTTTGAGACCCCTGATCTAGAGCAGCTTAAAAAGACGCATATGAGATGGTACTACTACCCGGCGCAGATGGCACACTTCGGATGGAGTCATCATCTTTATGTTGGAAAGGATGCAATAGGGAGGGCACGTTGGGCCACATGTGGTGGTTTTGGCCCAAACTTCAGTCATTCTGGGGGGCACTGTATAGTTTGATAAGGGATGTACTTGGGTTTCATTTAGAGAAATCACCACATATGGGAATCCTACATATGGGGTTAATGGATGTCTCCTGAGAAATTAGAGTAATTTTGTCACACATCCTGATCGCAGGTAGGTCAGCCATCGCGGCTAAATGGAGAGGAGCGAGCATCCCTTTGGTGGAGAAGATAGTGAACAGACTGAACACTGACTGTCAATATGAAAGGGCATTGGCACACACGCCTAAGGCAAAAAAGAAAACTGATAAAATATGGGAACCTTCGTTAATTAACCCAAAGTCTGTACATGGGGAGTGTTGAGGAAGTGGGGTACCCTGTGATCCCCTCTCTCTTCATGAGACTCAAGACGAATCTGTGCCTCTCTTTCTCTCTCCCTTCCACCCTGCCTATCTACTATATGGGAAATGAATGTAATTAATCCATTCCTGTTTCCTTTTCTTTGTTCTCTTTCTTTTGTGTATGTATTTTCTTTTTTATTTTATATTGTTAATTTTGTATAATTTGTATGCCCGGTGGTTGGGGCATTGTTTGGGCATTTGTTGGCCCTATAAAATGTTTGTTTTGACTTTTATGTAAAACTAGCTGTACTATCCGGCTACACCCGGATTAATAAATAACTGATGTTAGCTATAAAAATAGAATTTGAATATGTCATATTAATGACCTGTAGGAAAATAGAAGCTGAGCTGTGATTGATTGCTATAGGCAGCCTAATAAATCTCCAGCCAACAGTAAACCCTCCCACTGGCCAAGCAGTATATGTAACCTCACACATACACATAATAGACAGCTCATGTGACTGACATCTGCCTTAATTCCCTATATGGCATATGTGTTGCACATTGGCTGTTTTTAATCAGATGTTTATTTTTGGAAATTAAAGATAGCACACGTATTAGGCGAGTTGTGTGAGGCGATTTGTGCACATCTGTGTCTGTGTGGTGTGTGTGTTCCTGGGGTGTGTGTGTGTCCCTGTGGGGTGAGTGCATGTGTCCCTATAAAGTGTGTATGCGTGTGTGTGTGTGTGTGTGTGTGTGGGGGGGGGGGGGGGGGTCTGTGTGGTGTGTGTGTCCCTGTGGGCTGAGTGCATGTGTCACTATAGGGTGTGTGTGTGTGTGTCCATGGGGGGTATGTGTGTGTCTCTCTGTGGTGTGTGTTTGTGTGTGTAGTGAGTATCCAATGTTGGGGCTGCACCTTAGCGACTATACACTTGCTGTTATCCTTTGTGTGCGTGTGGTGTGTATACATGTCCCCGTGCGTGGTGAATATCCCATGTTGGGGCCCCACCTTAGTGACTATATGATGGTACATGCTGCTAGTCTTTGGCGCTGTCATTAATCCCCTCTCATTCACAACTGTCGACTGGTAACTGTCACTTTTTTCCCCATTATGTAGATAGGGGCAAAATTGTTTGGTGAACTGGAACGTGCAGGGTTAAAAGAGAGAGAGAGAGAGAGAGAATGCCAAGAGTGTGCAAAGCAGTAAATCAAAGCAAAAGGTGGCTACTTTGAAGAACCTAGAATAGAAGACATATTTTCAGTTGTTTCACACTTTTTTGTTAGGTATATACCATATATACTCGTGTATAAGCCGAGTTTTTCAGCACAAAAATTGTGCTGAAAAGTGCCCCCCTCAGCTTATACACGAGTCAGTGACGGCTCCCCCCTGTAGTAGTATACAGCAGCCCGCCCCCCTGTGCTATATACAGGCCCCCGTTGCTGCCGCCGCACACCTGTAAAAGAAGAGCTTTCATACTTACCCTCCTGTGACCACGCGCGCATCCCCCGCTCTCCTTCCTGCTTCTACCCGGTGTCCATCCACGTGACCGCGCGCCAGTAATGACGTCATTATATGGATGGACACCGGGTAGAAGCAGGAAGGAGAGTGGGGGATGCGCGCGCGGTCACAGGAGGGTAAGTATGAAAGCTCTTCTTTTACAGGTGTGCGGCGGCAGCAACGGGGGGCCTGTATATAGCACAGGGGGGCGGGCTGCTGTATACTACCACAAGGGAACCTGTATATACTACCACAGGGGGGCCTGTATATACCACAGGGGGAGGGCTGCTATATACTACCACAGGGGGGCCTGTATATACCACAGAGGGGGGACTGCTGTATACTACCACAATGCAAAGCAACAGTTTGTTTACAGACAGTGCAACAAACCTGATAAGGAAAAGAACTAGCATGGTGGATCATCATCCTTTGCTGTGTCAGGTACTGGAGGCCTTGGCCCCGTATCAAAGGAGTCATGAAATCAGCGAACTATCAAGAGATTTTAGAGTGAAATGTCCTACCCGGTGTAAAAAAAAAACCCAACAAAAAAACGAGTCCAAGATCATGGGTTCTCCAGCAAGAAAATGATCCAAAAGACACATCCAACAGTACACAGGAATGGGTAAAAAAAAGAAAAAGAAAAAAAAAAAAAAGGACTGTTTTACAATAGCCAGCGGGTTTTCCATGCAGCGGGGCAGCTCTGACTGGTGTACCGCACCCAAGCAGACCCTTAAGAACTCATTTAAATACCGCATGGGACACAATCAAAAATTGATTTCTGAGGTATGCAGGGGCACATGTGGGGGTATAAAAGGATTACTGGAACCCCAATTACAGTATGTTAAAGGTGGTGGCTCAGCTTATAACCAGGGCTGTCAAACCCTGTAGGTACGTCAAACCACCGACTCCAACTCTGACTCCTTCATATTTGGCTCATGTTTAAGTGATAAACTTATTATAGTACAATGTGAACATCAGGCTTTCATTATTATGATACAATAATCAAGATATTTAGATATAACATAATTCATAATAATCTTTAGCACATTCTGCATTGAACTACTGTACCCAATGTATTCTATATTATAGGAGTTGGTCCATTTCTACTGACTCCAACTCTGACTCTGCCAAAATGGGCTCTAACTGACTAACATCCAAAACAGGTGACAGGCTCACTTTAATCCATCATCTAGAGCAGGGGCGGGGAATGTCCGAGCCCACCAAGACCTTCTCTCCGGCCCACGGCCACATTGCCGGAGACCGCAGTGCTCGGGCCAGCAGCAGCATTTTGCTGCTACTGGCCCTTTAAGCCAGTGCATACCCTCTAAACAAGCACATCAGCGTTCACTACTGAACACTGCCTGCACATGAGGGATCACATCTTCACACACAGGCAAGTGCAGAGCCAGTGTGAGGATGTGGTGTGTGGGCGGGGTAACATGTAATGTGCTCTGTTCCAAGAAAGAGAAGTCGGAGCTGCAGCCCCAGCAAGCAATATGTATGTGTGCCCCCCTCAGTAGCAGCATGTGCACCCCCTCAGGAGCATCATGTTTTCCCCCCCCCTCAGTAGCAACATGTTTGCTCCCTCCAGCAGCTTCATGTGTGACCTCCTCAGTAGCAACATCTTTGCTCCCCCCCAACAGCATCATGTGTCCCTCTCAGCTATATCATGTGTACCCCCTTAGTAGTAGCATGTTTGCCTCCATCTGCATCATGTGTCCCCCCTCAGCAGCATCATGTGTGCCCCACTCATACCAGCATGCCCTCCAGCAGCATCATCTTTGCCCCCCTCAGCATCATCATGTGTGCCCCCCTCAGTAACAGCATATTTGCCCCCCAGCAACATCATGTGTGTCCCCCTCAGTAGCAGCATGTGTCCGTGTCCCTAGCAGCAGCAGTGTGTGTGTCACCCAGCAGCAGCATGTGCCCTCCCGTGTGTAGATGTCCTTAGCTGCTGAAATGATTATATAGGCTGCCATCATCCCCAGTGATGTACATCTCCCCACTCATGAATATGCCCCAAAGCTGTATACTCCCCCACCCTCCCCAGTGCTGTATGTGCCCTCAGCCCCCCCCATTGCTGTATATGGCCCCAGCCCCCCCCTCATTGCTGTGTATGACCCCAGCCCTACCCAGTTATGTATATGACGCCACCCTCTCCAGTGATGTATGTACCCCTAGATCTCCCTAGTTATGTACCATGTTTCCCCGATAGTAAGACCCCCCCCCCGAAGTAAGACAGGGTAGGGGGAACGGGGGGGTCTGCTAATATAAGGCCCCCACCCCCCCGATAGTAAGGCTGACTCGGGAGGGGGGGGGGGGATGAGGGCGCTGGGAATATAAGGCCGCCGCCTCCCGGTACCTTATGGGCTGCCGCTGTCCTCCGGTGTGGCTCCCCAATGTCCTCGCTGTCCCCGTGTGTCCAGGTTCCTCCAGTGTCCTCTGTGTCCCCCAGGTGCAGCCGCGTTGGAGCAGATGGGGTTAATCACAGCCTAACTTGCTGTGTGCCCCTGCTCAACTCTGCCCAGCCTGACGTCACAGCAGCTCGGCTCGAGCTCTTATTGGCTCCCAGGAAGCAACGGGCGCGGCCAGATGACGTCATCTGGCTGCGCCCGCTGGTCCCTGGGAGCCAATCAGAGCTCGAGCCGGGCTGTTGTGACGTCAGGCAGGGTAGAGTTGAGCAGGGGCACACAGCAAGTTAGGCTGTGATTAACCCCATCTGCTCCAGCGCGGCTGCACCTGGGGGACACAGAGGAATGGAGGACCTGGACACACTGGAGGACAGCGGGGAGCCACACCGAAGGCCGTGAGAGCTGGTAAGAAGCGCTTTGCGTGTGTGTGTGTATATGTGTGTTTGTAAGTGTATGGGTGGGTGTGTGTGGATGGGAGGCTGCAGTGGCTGGGGTTGCCAATATAAGCTCCCCCCCCCCATCCTCCCCGAAAATAAGACAGGGTGCCACTTTTGGCGCCCAGAAAAATATAAGACACGGTCTTATTTTCGGGGAAACACGGTATATGCCCTAGGCCTCCCCAGTGCTGTACATGCCCCCAGCTTCCCCAGCACTAAATATTTCCCCAGCGTCCCTAGTGATGTGTAGACCCCTATGCTTCCCAGTGCTATATATGCCCCAGCAATGTATATGCACTCCGTGTCTCCTATGTGAGATTATATATACAGTGTCTACAAGTAGTCTTCAACCCCCTGCTGATTTAGGTGGTTTGATAAGATGCAAATAAGTTAGAGCCTTCAAACTGCAAACGAGAGCAGGATTTATTAACAGAAGCATAAATCTTACAAACCAAAAAGTTATGTTGCTCAGTTGAATTTTATAAATTTTAAACATAAGTGGGGTCAATTATTATTCAACCCCTAGGTTTAATATTTTGTGGAATAACCCTTGTTTGCAATTACAGCTAATAATCGTCTTTTATAAGACCTGATCAGGCCGGCACAGGTCTTTGGAGTTATCTTGGCCCACTCCTCCATGTAGATCTTCTCCAAGTTATCTAGGTTCTTTGAGTGTCTCATGTGGACTTTAATCTTGAGCTCCTTCCACAAGTTTTCAATTGGGCTAAGATCAGGAGACTGACTAGGCCACTCCAACACCTTGATTTTTTCCCTCTTGAACCAGGCCTTGGTTTTCTTGGTTGTGTGCTTTGGGTCGTTGTCTTGTTGGAAGATGAAATTACGACCCATCTTAAGATCCTTGATGGAGGAGCGGAGGTTCTTGGCCAAAATCTCCAGGTAGGCCGTGCTATCCATCTTCATATGGATGCGGACCAGATGGCCAGGCCCCTTGGCTGAGAAACATCCCCACAGCATGATGCTGCCACCACCATGCTTGACTGTAGGGATGGTATTCTTGGGGTCGTATGCAGTGCCATTCAGTCTCCAAACGTCACGTGTGTGGTTGGCACCAAAGATCTCGATCTTGGTCTCATCAGACCATAGAACCTTGAACCAGTCTGTCTCAGAGTCCTCCAAGTGATCATGAGCAAACTGTAGACGAGCCTTGACATGACGCTTTGAAATTAAAGGTACCTTATGGGCTCGTCTGGAACGGAGACCATTGCGGTGGAGTACGTTACTTATGGTATTGACTGAAACCAATGTCCCCACTGCCATGAGATCTTCCCGGAGCTCCTTCCTTGTTGTCCTTGGGTTAGCCTTGACTCTTCGGACAAGCCTGGCCTCGGCACGGGAGGAAACTTTCAAAGGTTGTCCAGGCCGTGGAAGGCTAACAGTAGTTCCATAAGCCTTCCACTTCCGGATGATGCTCCCAACAGTGGAGACAGGTAGGCCCAACTCCTTGGAAAGGGTTTTGTACCCCTTGCCAGCCTTGTGACCCTCCTCGATCTTGTCTCTGATGGCCTTGGAATGCTCCTTTGTCTTTCCCATGTTGACCATGTATGAGTGCTGTTCACAAGTTTGGGGAGGGTCTTAAATAGTCAGAAAAGGCTGGCAAAAGAGATAACAGGTCAACAAAAAACAATTTTTTTTCTGGTGCCCAAAATATTTTAATGAATTTGGGGTATTTTTGGGGTGCTGATTCTGAATATGCTATCAGTTTTGCCAGATTGGCTCAAGTTTTTGAGATTTTTGGTATCTTATTTATAGCACTTGTTGGTAAATGCGACGCATCATCTCATTAATTTCTTTGGATTAGTACTTGAACTGAGCAGTTCTCAATATAGTTTTGTGTTAATTAGTGTTCTAAAAGTTTGTCCATAGCTTGATTTTTGCACTAACTTTATGTTGTTGTCTGTTTTCCAGTGAAAAGCATGAACTCATCAAGAAGAAGTTGTCTTAACGATCCAGACTCATTCTGTTACATTTGTGGTGAATATACACTGACAAAACATAGAAGAAACATAACAGAATTCGTTAAAAAAGTAGCAAAAAACGTCTTTTTTGTTACACATTTTACGAAATATCTCAAAAACTTGAGCCAATCTGGCAAAACTGATGACATATTCAGAATCAGCACCCCAAAGTTACCCTAAATTCAATGAAATCTCTTTGGCACCAAAAATGCTGTTGACCAGTGTAATTAATCCACACATGTGAAGCTCATTGTTCTTTGTGCCTGAACTACTTCTTAATACTTTAGGGGGACCAAACAGAATGCTGGTGGTTTGAGGGGTTGAATAATAAATGACCCTTTGAATTAACTTTTAACGCTTTAAAAAAAAAAAAAAAAAAATTAATTCTTTTTGGCTGCAGTGGATTTCCTACTTCCAGGCTGATCTACAGTCCAAATGTCACAATGCCAAGTTAATTCCGCATGTGTCAACCAGCTAAATCTGCAGGGGGTTGAAGACTACTTGTAGGCACTGTAATATATATTATATATATATATATATATATATATATATATACACACACACACACACACACACACACACACACACACAGCAGTCTTAGTGTCTCCTATGTGATCCATATACAGCTGTCCCCTATGTGATGTATATGATTTACAAAACTTATCACAAAGAATTGACTGTGCTCTAGGCAACACAAACATGATAAAGCAGCAGTGAGAGGCAACAAGAAGAATATCACCGAACATCACAGCCGCACCAAAAAGAGGAGCAGCTCCAGCCACCACAGTAGGGTGAGTTAAATATTTGTTCGACCAAATATTGCGGGTAATTTTTAAGGAGATAACTTTGTGCGGGCCCCGAAGGATGGTAGAAATGTCCAAATGGCCCTCAGCATGAAAAAGGTTCCCCACCCCTGATCTAGAGCCAGCATGGGTTTGCAACTAATAAATCGTGTCAGACTAACTTAATTTCTTTCTATGACAGAATCAGTGACTGGGATGATCAGTACTATATCTTGACTTCAGCATAGCATGACTAAGAATATAATACCATCCTTATTAAAAATGTTTTACAAAGCATGGAATTGACAAGGTGGATTCATACCTGGCTTCAGGCCCAGTTACACACACAGATAATTGTGCAGAGATTGTTGCAGTTAAATCATGGACACATTGTTCCATTTTGTGGCCGTGTACAAATGTGTCCATAATTTCACTGCAACCAGAGATCTGCGAACAATCTCTGCACAATTATCTGTGTGTGTAACTGGGCCTTTAGTGATCGGATCCAAAGAGTGGTCATAAATAGCTGCACATCCAATTGGAAGAATGTCTCAAGTGGGGCACCACAGGCAGGGCTGTGGAGTCCATAAGCCAAACCTCCGATACTGATTCCCTAAGGCTGCCTTCACATTTGTGTATTTGAACGCAGCGTATGTTGTAATCTAAATCTGCATGCGTATTGCGGACCTATCTTTATAATGGGGTACGCATTCGTCCGCAATGACATGCGTTTGCATGCGTATGTGTAGATGTGCGTTTAATTTCCGCCCCCTTGGAACGCAACAAGCAGTATTTTTTGGCGCTAAAAAAATCTGCAAGCATCTGCATGCGTACGCTTGCATATTAACAACGCATTATTGTCTATGGGTACTCAAGCGTCCGCATGGTTTTGCGGATGTCTGCGTTTGATACGCATGCGTACCAGTCATTGCGCAAGCCCAGAAGACAGATTTGGAGTTCCTCCCATTGTCCGCCCATATCCCTGCCCACAGTGTGTATAAAAAGTGGATCTGTGCATTCCATGGTGAACTCTGTTGATCTACTTGATGGATGGATCTCTGACTCCCTGGCTCTTGGACTCTCTGGATCTCGTTGTCCCTGGATCTCGGGTGTCCCTGGATCTCGGTCTCAAGTGGATGTCACCTTGCTGCTGTCCCTGCTAAAGTATAAAGTCCATAATTTTTTATTTTTTTTTGAACTGGCTAGTGTGTAATCTTCCTGTACCCAATGTTTTTATCACTACTGTACCCAATTTTAGCACTGTGATGCTTGTTGTCCAAATATTGTGCTTAATTTTGTTAATTTGAGCAAAACTTTAATCAATATTGTGTCACGGCTGTTATCTTGGCACCCTGTAGTGTGTGCACAATTGTCATGTTTTGGTTTGTAGCCTGTACTGTGTATTGTATGAGACATGTCAATGCATTTGTTTGGCTGTCCCAATACTATACACTTGTTGTTGTGAGTTGTTTATTTAATAGCAAAATTGGCACGTTATCATACTGTTGGCCTGTCACCTCGTCTGTTGTTTGGCTGTTGTAGTCTGTGTTGCTAGTTCTTGTCGTTCTTGTGCTTGTCTGTTGTTCCGTGTGGTAAGTGTTGCCACTGAGTTGAATTGTTGTTTTTTTCTCCCTTGTACACTTTTCAAGGTTCTCTTCCAAGTTTGGTTCTGTGTGTTGCTGCTGCTGTCACCTGCTGCTGATTCCTGTGATTCTTGTCCTTGGCTCTTGTTCCGTGTGGTAAGTATTGCCACTGTAGTTGAATTGTTGTTTTTTTTCTCCTCTAGTAGCTGATAAACTGTATGTATGGCTATTGCACATGGTAGTCTCATGTTGGCACACTGAGGGCCCCAGAGTGTCAAAGTGACGCTACGCTGTGTAATCGCAAACTGTCATATCTTAATGTGTAACCATTTGTTTACCATAGTTATCCTTTTTGAAAGGTCTAATGCATAGACTTTTGTTGTTTTTCTCTCCCTTGTACACTTTTCAAGGTGCTCTTCCAAGTCTGGTTCTCTGTGGTGCTCCAGCTGTTTCTGTTGCTGCTTCCTTGTGACCAAATTTTTGGTTGGTGTTTGGTTCTCCTGACGTTTGGTTATTTCAGCTTCCTGCTAAAAAATGTCCGATGCCAGTGAATATTTGCCCGATGAAGAACTTGGCCAAGAAAGTGAACATGTAAGGAAAAATTACTCATTTTAAAGTAGCAATTTTGTTTTAATTTTGTTGAATACCGTACTTTAAGGGAAATGTTTTTTTCTGGAACAGTACTGCTCTGCAGAACTAGAAGAAGAGGCAGAGCAAGAATCTTCAGAGAGTCTTCAAGATGATTTGGAGCAGGCACGAAGAGCAAAGGTGTGTTTACAGGTATACTTTGGTACTTATCCGAAAAGAAAGCATGTGCATTAAAATGTTTTTGTTTTTATATAGGTTCATAGAGGAACAAGATCAAAACCATACATTGATATTGACAAGTTCATACCCCTCGTACACGAACGAGTTGCTATATGGGACACACGAGACCGTAACCATTCCGATATAGCAGTGTTACGAAGGCTGTGGGAAGAAATTGCTCAATTGCTGATGCCAGGCTGGGACAGTGCAAGTCCAACAGAAAGAAGGTTCTTTGGCAATTTTTTTTTGTAAATTGAAAAAAAATTCAGTATAGATAATTGACTCTCTCTGTTTTGTCTGGCCCACTGTAGTCAAGAGGTTGAGAGTTCGGTGGAGATCTATGATAGAACGATTCAACAAGGATCTTCACGAGGATCAGAAAGTTCGTAGTGGTGTTCCGCGGATGTTGAAACGATATATTTATCACAATCAACTTTGTTTCCTGCGTCCAGCTGTCGGCCATCGAGTGTAAGTATATATTTTCTTACTTTTTCTTTGGCCTACTTTTATTGTAAATAAAGTTAATGTTTTATTGTTTATTTTTTGCTTAAAAATAAACTAAAAAAAAAAAAATTACATAAAATGATATTTATGTATGTTTTGCCTACAGGACTTGGAGCAGCACTGCTGAGCCCGCCGCAGCAGCGTCATACCGTCTGAATCAGTGGTAGCGCCACTGAACTCTCTTCCCAGACCGTTACACTGGAGGTTGCAACGTGTGACGTGGCACAATCTGGAACAAGTTGTCGGCACTACAAGCTATCCCCTATCCCATGCTTCCGGTACTACTTTGGTGGGTACTTCACGCCAGAGACAGACGGCATGTGATAGGACTGTCATGCCAGAATTTTTGCACTTGAGCTCGAACTTTCAGGAAGGTTTGACTTGTCTTGGTAGCATTGTTGAAAAGGGATTTCAGAATATGAATACTCTCTTCAGCGAAGTTAACAGCCGACTCGAGCGCCTGGAAGTCGACCTAACAAGACCGGCACGACATTTTTTTTCGTGTATGGAAAAGTGCGTGACAGATACCTTATCACCAGTGTTCCAGATAGATGTTATGACTGCATGTCGGGGTGCTTTTAGACTGGCAGTCCAGCATCAGCAACAGCAACAACAACAGCAACAGCATCAGCAACAGCTGCCTACAACAGCTTCCTTACCGGACCCAGCAACACGGCTTCTACAACCAGCCAACGACTAATGTTCCGGTGTCCCAATCTGCCCCAACGCAGCTTCAGTGGCAAAATGCAGCTCAACCACAAGAAGGAAGAAGGTTGGCAACACACACTAACTTGCCGCCACCACCACCAATGGACATTGTACCTGAGGTACCTAGCTACACACGGCTAAACACTTCTTAATCACAGGTGCCTCAGGCTACTATCAGTGTTGACACTTCGCTTCAGGAATCAAGGGCAGCGTTCAGTTCTGCTTCATCTGTACTACATGCTATGTTACCCAAGTCCACCCACACATTATCAACGACAACATGTACTGCAGCATCAACAACTGTACCTTCAGTCGCATCGGGTGTTAGTACAACGGTGCCCGAAGAAAACTAAAACTAAAGAGCAGACACAGGCAACGCAAGGACCAGAAAGCAGTACGCCAATGAAAACACAAGTGAAGTGCAAGAAAACTGTTAAAAGCAGTGCATCAGATACCAAAACAAATATTGAACACCTAGCAAAGCCATTTAAAGGCGCTGCATCTGTTAAAAAGTTGGTAGACCCCCCAAAAAATAAGGACACTGCACCACTGTTACTACCCTCCACTTCACCTAATGTCTCATTGCTTCATGTGTCTACACCTCCTGCTTTGTCTGTCCCTTCCAATATCTCCCTCCTATCCAATGTGTCTTTACCTTCAAATGTCCCCTCTGGTTTCTTGGACAATATTGGTCTATTGTCTGATGAAAGTGTCAATGTCTACTCCAAATGTATCTAGTTCATTCCGATTGCAAAAATGTTGTTTCTCCATCATTCAGTCCACTCCCACAGCTGGACTCTAGTTTTGGTGTTCATGGTCCAAGTCTAGGTGTTCTTGGTGCAAGTCCGCATCACAGTATGTCACCAAACGTTGATGAACATTTCCAACTACAGAACACCAGAGCCAACAGGAACACGACAAGTGGTACCCCAATGACTTACACTCCGTTATAAAATATTTTGATGTGTTTGTAAAACACAATATCTTTATGTAATGTGAAAAGTTTGATAACATGATTGCATCAATAAATATTTTTTGGGGTTTCTCAACAATGGATTCATTTCTTTACTATAACCATTAATTACAGTTAACATATGATTAAGAACGTATTGTGTAATATGTATTCAGTTTTAAAGGTTTTTTTTAATTAAGGCTTGATTTGCATTAACGTACATCTAACGTACACTAGTCCTTTATTGGTTGTGTATGGAGACAAGGCACACATTAACAAACCAAAAATAGAAGGAAAAAGTTAAAGTGAACCTGACCTCACACACTGACCCCCCCCCGCATCTTTCTACCTGTCCCTGCACCCCCCATCATTATTTCTAGCCATCCCTTTTGCAGAGAAAATCGATTTTGTAAAGTAGAGAAGAGGTTATATTTACCTCGTCCTGTGTGAGTTCTCCGTGTCTGAATAAGTCTCAATAGGCAGGCCTGTCTGCTGCTCCATTGTAATTATGCACGCCCCTCTCTGCTTGCTAAGAGCCTGGCCGCGTCATGAAAGGGGATGGGGCTCCGGTTTTAGCCCCGCCCCTTTCATGACGCGGCCAGGCTCTTACCAAGGCATCAAGCTGAGAGGGGTGTGCATAATTACAAGGGAGCAGCACACAGACACGCCTATTGCGGCTTCTTCAGAAACAAATCACACAGGACGAGGTGAATATAAACTTTTTTCTACTTTACAAAATCGATTTTTTTCTGCAAAAGGGATGGCTGGAAATGATTTAAAAGGGGGTGCAGGGACAGGTAGAAAGATGCGGGTGGGGGTTTAGTTTGTGGGGTCAGGTTCCCTTTAAGGGTGTTGGACAAAGTTCACATTCACCGATGGAATCAGAAGTGGTGTGTACATTAAAAGTCAACCCCATGAACACAAGGTCAGTGTATGATAAAATAAATAATTGGTATACATATCAGAGGGTGATGAATCTTAGGGTGATGGTTAGTAAAGCACTGTCTAGCGTTTAATTTACATTTGTGACTCCGCCTCTTGGACACTTTACCACTCTGAAGAAAAAGTGACACGCCAACATAAGGCGAACGGTAGAGCGGCACTTTTATTCCGGCCTAACACACGAAAGAGGCACAGATCCATCAGCCACCACTATACTCACCCTTGGAGGAGACACCGATCAACACACATGCAGTGAGACACAAGCACCATAGTATCAGCAATACAACCAGTGCAGCATGTCCTAAACACGATATCCCACCTATACATTTTTGGTTTGATGCATATCTGCTAAGTTGTAATATGAACAACATGGTAAAACACAACATGTATAGTTTTAGAAGTTTATTTTTGGGGTAGCGTTAAACAAAATATCATCCTGAGGAACTTTTTTTTATCAAAAAAAAAAAAAAAAAGGGTCACACACTTAAAGTTTAAAGTGTCAATGATCCAGGATAAAAAATAACATTTGACACGATTACATAAAGAAATATAGTACACAATCAAAACAGCACAACCATTCATATATACATATCGATTGTATAGAAAAATAAAACTGGATTATGCAAAACTGACAGGTATGCAAATACTTTCAGTATAGGGTACCCGTCCATTTTCGGAAACAAAATAGGAAGCAAACCAGTCCCTCATGTTGACTACTTCAACTGTTCTCCTTACGTTCTGTTCATTGTATTCTTCCAAGTTGCTTAAAATAGGTTCCTCTAGGTCAACGCGTTGTTTTTCTTTCACTTGGATAAAATTGAACGATAACGCACGCTTTCACAACCTCATTTATGGTGTCTGTTTTCAAATTGATAGTAGTCCCAAGAATCCGCCATTTGGAGACAAGCAATCCGAATGCACACTCCACTGTGTGTCTGGCCCGTGTCAATCTGTAATTAAAAATCCTTTTGGAATTATTTAAGTCACAGCTAGAGTAGGGCTTGAGAAGGTTGGGACACATCTGAAATGCCTCATCAGCAACAAGAACATAAGGCATTGGTGGGCCATCAGTTTGGTAGGGGTCGTGGCGTTGGAAGGTTGAAATTTTGACGGTAAAGTTTTTGTCCCATGTCCGAGTCTTTGAAAGATTTGGAGTCATTACATCGTCCAAATTGTCCAACATCCACAGCAATAAAAGAACAGTCAGCGTCCGCAATTGCCATCAGTACAATGGAAAAACATTTTTTATAGTTGAAGTATTCAGATCCAATTGAAATTGACAAATGTCCATAAATCTTGCTGCTTTATCTAGCCATAGTTGGGTGGTTGGGTAAGGGAGGAAATCTTCACGGAGGTCATCGCAAATAGCCTTGCAGGTCTCTTCAACTATCCGAGAAAGCGTTGACAATCCTATCCGGAACTGGAAATGAAGAGAAGATAAAGCCTCTCCAGTCACTAGGAATCTGGAAAAAAAAAATGAACAAAAATGGGACATTATTATCTTTAGATTTTCAACTATTAAATAAGATTCAAAGTTTACTGGTGCTTTGTTTTAAAACTAAATGTACCGCAGGGTGACCAAAAGACGTTCCACTGCAGGAATGGATCAACGAAGCTGTGTGTCCTGCCTGGTGATCAATCCTTCCACACGTTGCAGCAAATCATCGAAGCTGTCTGGTGACATCCTGGTGAAGTCATAGAACATTTCCCGGTCCTCTCGAAGTTCACGGTACAACTAGTAGTAGAGTCTGCGCGTCTCCCGAAGCTCCACGATGGGGTGTTGCCAGAAACGACGATGATGACGTCTTCTCAGTCTTTCTCTTCGACGTTCTTCTTCACAAGCAATAGCAAATGAAACTGACATGTTCATCGATAAATCGAGATACGCATAGAAGCTCTCAAAGCCGAGATCCATCTTGCCTCTGTGAACAGCTGCATAGAAGGAGTGATGACACAGGGCAGGCAGGGTCTATTTATACCTTGCCCTCAAAACCACTCCCCATGGGCGTGGCTGGCAAAAATAAACATGTGTGACACTTTAAAAATGGTAAAAAAATTATCTAACGCATGCGGATAAAAAACGCGTACGCATGAAGCAAACGCTGCGTTTCTATTAAGGATTGCGCATCTGCATGCGGATGATGAATGCTGCGTTTGCATGCGTTTTCGCATGCGCAAAATACGCTGCGTTCACAAACGCAAATGTGAAGGCAGCCTAATACATGGTTCATGTTTAAGTGATACATTTACTGTAGTAAAAAGGAAACATCATGCTTTTAATCATTATTATCATACAATAATCAAGCTATTTAAATAAAATATATTTATTGGAAAATAACTTTAGAACATAAGATTTTTTTAAATAAATTGTAAATATGCAATAAACTATGAAGTGGGAAAAAACAGTTGAACAAAAACTTCGTGACTGATTTGTGCAGTCTATGAATTTGTTCTGAGAAATGGTATTGTCTCCATCCTCCTTCATAGAATCTGACCTATTTTAAAGCTAAATAACAACCTCTCTACACAAAAATGGATTGGTGGCAAAGTGGTAACCACATGGGCAACATCTAACAATTTCAAGGTATAAAGAAATTGCCTCATGCACAGTCAGTTTTGATGAACGGTTGAATTCTCCTACTTCATTGGGAGCAAGTGAAAGATTTTGCTGACATAGTCGCAGTCAATATGTTTGCTATAGGAGTGGAATATTTTTCCCTGCGGCAATGCTTTTCCTGCTCCATGTCTTCCAAATACTTTTCAAATTTAGACTCCTCATCTGATGAGGCTGACGATATGGCAGTAGTAGAACCGGCAGTCCTGTAGCCCACTCACCCTAACTGCTACCTCAGTCAGAGTTTGCTTTTCCTTCAGTAAGGCCTCTTTCACATCAGCGGTAATCGCTGATCGCGGCAGTTGTGGTGAAAAAAACGCAACTGCCGCGATTACCGCATAACGGCTGCACTTGCGGCAAGCCCCATGCTATGTCTATATAGCTTGCGGCAGGTGTAGCAAGTGCGGTATAGTTGCGGTTTCAGCATTTGCGGCAGATGCGGCCGTGAAAAAAAGGCAGTCAGCCGCGTTTTTTTTCGCGGCCGCATCTGCCGAAACCGCACTTGCCGCAAGCCCCTTAGACATAGTATGGGGCTTGCCGCAAGTGAAACGCAAGAGCGGCTGTTAGGCGGTAATCGCAGCAGTTGCGTTTTTTTTCACCGCAACTGCCGCGATCAGCGTTTACCGCTGATGCGAAAGGGGCCCACGCTGTTGATCATCCAGCAATATACAATGACTTGGGTGCACAAAAACAACTGCTAGAAGAATTTTATTTTCTAATAGCAATGCCACCTGCAATTAAACCTCCTCTATGGGACAGGAAAAACTGCAAGTTTTTCCACTTTATGAAAATGCGAGGAGTTAAATCCTCAGCTTTTAATTTTGTAGTCACTGTAAATGGGTGATGAAGCAGTTCCTTCAATTCAGGCACCTGTGTCCATTGACCTTCGTTTAATGTTACTTGAGTATTGTCCATATCTATGAGAAAAAGGTTTCAACTCAAGCAATCACTCAATCATTAAATGCGTGCTGCCCCACCGAGTGGCTATATCTAATATTGCCCCTTTTGGAGGACGTCTCTTCAAGATGGAATCAATTTTAGAGGTTCTGGCAGCAATAACCAATTTCCCCACCTTGCCAGTCAATTATAGCATGTTCCTCTTCCAGACTATCTCTTATTGTCAGCTGCAGTGTGTGCACAACACAGGGCATGTGATGAAAAGGAGAGGATTAAAGCAGCTTCAACAAAATCATCTACCGTATATACTCGTGTATAAGCCGAGTTTTTCAGCCAAAATTTGGGCTGAAAAGTCTCCCCCTCGGCTTATACACGAGTCAATACGGGGGGGGCTGTGTCCGGGGCTGTGTCCGGGGGCTGTGGAGGCTTCAGGAGGCGGGGGGGGGGGGGGAGGGCTGCTGTATGAGCGGCCCCGTCACGTGGGGCCGCTCATTAAATATGCACTGCTTTCCCCTGTCTATCACCGGCAGGGGAAAGCAGTGCATAACTAATTAAATCCCCCCCCAAGTGCTGGCACCTGCCCCCCTTGTAAGGGCCCCCCCCCCCCCCGATGGTTATATTACCATTCCGGACTTCTGATCCGCGCCGCTCCTCCTCGCTGCTCCGTCCGTCTTCTACATCTCGGATCTCCGGCCGTCGCAGGCATGTGACGTCATCGCGCGGCCGGGGATCCCGGATGTAGAAGACGGACGGAGCAGCGCGGAGGAGCGAGGAGCGGCGCGGATCAGAAGTCCGGAATGGTAAGAGAAGCGGGGGGGGGGCCCTTGCAAGGGGGGGCGAGGGCCGCTGTGTACCCCCAGGGGCCTGCTGGGGACCCCCTGGGGGCTGCTGGGGCACCTGCTGGGGACCCCCTGGGGGCTGTTGGTACCCCCAGGGGGCTGTTGGTACCCCCTGGGGGCTATTGGTACCCCCAGGGGGCTGTTGGTACCCCCTGGGGGCTGTTGGTACCCCCAGGGGGCTGTTGGTACCCCCTGGGGGCTGCTGGTACCCCCTGGGGGCTGTTGGTACCCCCTGGGGGCTGTTGGTACCCCCAGGGGGCTGCTGGTACCCCCAGGGGGCTGTTGGTACCCCCAGGGGGCTGTTGGTACCCCCAGGGGGCTGCTGGGTACCCCCTGGGGGCTGCTATATGTACCCCTGGGGGCCTGCTGTATACCACTGGGGCTGCTGTATACTACCACTGGGGCTGCTGGGGCTCCTGTATACTACCACTGGGGCTGCTGTATACTACCACTGGGGCTCCTGTATACTACCACTGGGGCTGCTGGGGCTCCTGTATACTACCACTGGGGCTGCTGGGGCTCCTGTATACTACCACTGGGGCTGCTGGGGCTCCTGTATACTACCACTGGGGCTGCTGGGAAATCTGTATACTACCACTGGGGCTGCTGGGGAATCTGTATACTACCACTGGGGCTGCTGTATACTACCACTGGGGAGGCCTGTATACCACACTGCTGGGGTCTGTATACCTGTGCTGGGGTCCACCCTCGGCTTATACACGAGTCAATAGGTTTTTCCAGATTTTTGGGGCAAAAGTAGGGGGGTCGGCTTATACACGGGTCGGCTTATACACGAGTATATACGGTAATTCTAAAATAAAATTTTGCTGTTCTTCTGTTGTAATATCTATGTTTCCCAGTTACAGGAACAAGACTTGTGACCATCCATCTCAAACATACTGAATCGGAAATTTTCTTCTAGCTTAATTTTTCTCATTCATCAGTTTAACCCTTTCACCACCCGGCAACTTTTCATTTTTTTGTTTTCCATTTTTCATCCTCTTCTTTCAAGAGCTATAACATTTTTTTTAATTATTGTTCTGTCAATATAGCCATACGAGGGCTTGTTTTTTGCTGGAATAGTTGTACTTTTGAACGAAATCATTAATTTTACCATGTAGTGTACTGATAAACAGAGAAAAAAAAATCCAAATCTGGTGAAAAAAAGTGCAATTAGACGATTGTTTTTTGTTCATCATGTTCACTATAATAAAGGTAAAACATACATGTCAGTATGATGCCTCGAGTCGGTACGAGTTTGTAAATACCAAACCATGTATACTTTTATGTAACTGCTGAAAAAAAAAAAGTTTTCAAAGAAATAGGATTGTGCTTTTGACGCCATTTTACACAACCCGTAGCGTTCTAATTTTTTGGGATCTGGACTTGTGTGACGGTTTAGGTTTTATGTCTTGAGATGACTTTTTAATACCATTTTTGGGTTGATTTGATGTTTTGATAGCCTGTTATTGCAATATTGCAGCGACTGAAAAACTTAATATTGGTGTTTTTACTTTATTCAGTTTTACGCAGTTTACAGATCTGATTAACTGATTTTTATATTTTGATAAATCGGGCAATTCTGAACATGGCAATACCAAATGTGTGTATTTTGAATAGTTTTATTGGGTGATTTTAGCTTTTAAGGATTTATTCACAGTTTTAAAAAATTATTTTTTCCTTCGTTTTACACTGCCCCTTAAGGTGTTTCAGTACTGCAAATGGCTTTGCGCTATGAATGTCAGATGTCCCGTGCCTGGTAAAGTGTGACAGGGAGAGATAGTGGAAGGAGGGTTTGGATTAGAGCCCACAGGGGAGTAATACAAATAAACTCAACCCCACATAGGGATGCTGTGCTGCACGCTCCGTTTGTCTCCTCACCTCTGCCATTTTTTATAACAGTTTTCTCAGCAATCGTACATGTAATCATTGAAGTAAAGGTATGATTGCATTCAGTATTCCAATGACTGTAAAGTACTGGCTTCACTTTATAGCCCTAAATCCTGCTGGCTGGTTCCCTTTAAAGAGAACGTGTCACCCCCTGGTGTTTTCCAAAGTGAAAGCACAACTGAATGCAGTGTGTATGGTGCATTTAGGGAAGATGTGTACTGTGTCTCTACCCCTCCCCTGTAACCCAATAAAAACACTTTGTAAAGTTTAAGTTAAGAGATCCGAGAGGCTTATCTGATTATGCTGTGCTGCTGCTGGCACAGTCCTCCTGCCTGTGTGTGTGTCTGAGTGTGGAGCCAATGAGAGCAGACCACACAGACCAAAGCCGGGGAGGACTGTGCAAGCAGCAGTACAACATAATCAGATAAGCCCCTCAGACTTCTTAACTCTAAACTTTACAAAGTGTTTTTTTTTTTTTTTTCAGGTTACAGGGGGGTGGGTAGAGACATGGCACACACCTTCACTGAATGCAGCATACACGTTGCATTCAGTGATGCTTTCACTTTGGAAAGCACCAGGGGGGGGTGACAGGTTCTCTTTAAAATAATTCAACTTGTTCGAAAATAGGATTTTCACAATTTGCTGACCTGCGACCTAAGAATTGTGTCCTGGCTGGTGGTAGGGGTGCAACACTCAGTATGCATATATACAGCACACCAAAACACTCAGCCTATGGTTACACTAGATAAGCTGAAAGATATTCAGTTTGGGGATTTCATCCTTGATGATTATAAAGTATGTCTGTCAAAAATGTATTTCAGTGACAAAAACTGGTTAAAGCATTAGATGAAAGGTGGTAATTCGTGCGCTGCCGTCTGTCCGTTGGTTCCAGGAAATCCAAGGAATCACAAGATGTTAAAAGTAATACCTTTAATGTATAATTCTTACGCGTTTCGTGGTACTTCAGACCACTTCATCAGAGATCCAGGTAAACCTTGTGGATCTCTGATGAAGTGGTCTGAAGTACCACGAAACGCGTAAGAATTATACATTAAAGGTATTACTTTTAACATCTTGTGATTCCTTGGATTTCCTGGAACCAACGGACAGACGGCAGCGCACGAATTACCACCTTTCATCTAATGCTTTAACCTGTTTTCCTTGGGCGGAGTGCTGCAAGCCGGCTTATGCTTCAATAGTTGTTGTGACTCTCACAACAACATAAGGTTAGTGCAACAGCACACAATACAACACCCCGGTTACACCCGGATAAGACCCTATGTGCGCTTTTCTACTTTTCTTCTAGTTTTCAGTGACAAAAACTGACATCCTACCAAGCTTGAGCAAGGTCTACTACTTCTCAGATGAATATTCATTCAGCACAGTATAAAAACAGGAAAAACTGTATAAATGTCCGCCATCACAGGATATATTTTGGAGTGGAAGCTAAATAGCACTTTTTTTGCCACAGCTTATGGCAAAAGTGTGTGTAATGTTTCAGGAGGCTCCATGCAGCTCGGGCTAGCCTCCAAAGACCATATTCAGACCAAATCCTAACACCCATGCAACTTTTTAAGCAGAGTGAGAAAAATGTTCCTAACATCCAGTTTATGTACTGTACAAACCAGGATTACAAGGAAGAGGAAAGTTTGGTAAAACAGGCAGCAGAAGCCATTTCAGGGACTCAACAATATCACACTTTCATTCCATGCAGGGAAACAAACAAAAAAAAGGATCTCTTTATTCAGCAATGACTGTGAACTCCATGAAGTGATTGAAGATGGCACCAGCTGGGCAATGGATGACATAACTGGTAATGTGACCTGTGAACGAGATCGGCCCTGGTGGCCAGCTAATGTATTCTTCAAAGGTTAGGATAATTAAGAAGTAGAAGTGACTTTTTTTGCCTCCTACTGGTCTATCCCTATCCTTTGTGTATCCAAGAAAAACTGCACATATTAAAAGTAAAGAAAGATCAGATATCAAGTCAGGTGACCCAGACTTGATAACAGGCCGGCAAACCCCATAATGACCGTGCATATTCTGACACAAAAGAAAAGAAAATATGTACAAGATTAAATCTCACCAGCAGAAGGGACAAAATGATGATAAATGCTCAGTTTAAAGACTATAATTGTTCAGACTAGTCCATTTAGTTTTATGTTAGGGTGCCTTCACACTAGCATTTGCCTGCGTATTGCGGCAGGCGAAAGCAAGCCGAGGGCAAGCACCGTGCGTCCCTATGTTTAGCATGGGGACGCACGGTGTGTGCGCTCGGCTGCGGATGGCCGTGCGCACCCATTGCTCCTTACGTGTGATTTGTACGCATGCGAATTATCAAACCTAAAGCTTGATAATTTTGCTACTATACTCTAAAAACTTGAAAAGGGACATATCTGTTGTAACAAAAAAAAAATAAATATTATATACTGATATTTAAATATAGCTTTTTTTCTATAATATTAAACATAGGATTAGGATAAGACTGCATATAGAAAAATCACACTTAAAAATAGGATTCCAAGGAGAGCCAAACTTGAATCCTTGTATAAATGTAACCAAGAACAAAAGTAACAAATGCTTTTTTTGAAAATGTTAAAACATGGATTTTTTTTAAAATAGCACAACAAATTTTATTTGACTCCTCAAAAACAAAATATCAACAATCTTGTGACATTCGATTAAAGTCTGTACCGTTCTAAAATCTCTTATCTTATTTCAAACCTGAGATGCTAAAAACAGTAACATCATCTAAGCTCAAAATTCAGACTTTCAAAACTTTAGAGATCTATAAAAAAAAAATTAATCAATTAACATAAAAATGCAAAACTTGTTATTTGTTATTCACTAAATCAACACTTAAACAAAAGAACAAAGAAAAAGAAAAAAAATCTGAAAACATCGGGTCAAAAGAAAATATTCAGATTTGGATCATTTGACATGGAATGACCCAAATTCTTCTTTTTATAAACTGCTCCAGGTTTCTGATATGTGAAGGGCGCCTTCTCCCAACAGCAATTTTATGATCTCTTCACAGGTGTTCAATAAGATTTAGGCTACGTGCCCACTGTGCTCATTTGTTGTTCTTCATTTGTCAGCTACACAAATGCAGTAAAAGCAGCACAAACTCATTGCGTTTGTGCACATACAAAAGTGCAGCACAAATAAGGGGACAGACATACACAGACACTTTTTCTCCCTCCACAGCGAGGGACAGATTAAGTCACATGGTGCAAAAAGGTCCTTGCAGATAGATGAAGACAACTCGGCCGCTGCATGGAGGAAGAATCACCATGGGCGCGCTGGGGAGGATGAGCATTGCAGCATTTTTGTTATGAAAATGGCACCACAAGTGGTCTGTAGGAATACCCATTTGTTTGTGGTGCTTTCTTTGGGAGGGGGTGGAGGGAGGGGGGTTAGAATGGATTCTATGGGGAAACCGCAGCCCAAAAACGTTGATTGTAGGGACATTAAAAAAAAAAATGCTGGCTATTTCTACAACAAAAACGCAGCATTCAAGAACGCACGTGTGCACAGTTTTTGGGAAGTTACGTTGACTTTTATTACAAAGCTGTGGGTGCTGCATTCTTGGTGCAGAAACGCAGCAAAAATGCACAGTGGGCACTTAGCCTTAGATTGGGACTTATTGCTGGCTGCTTCAGAACTCTCAAGTCCTTTGTTTCCATTTAGGTACTTAATGGAGTATGTTTGGGGTCATTGTCCTGCTGGAAGACTCATAACTTATTATGTGAACCCAGCTTTCTGACACTGGGCTCTACATTGCGACTCAAACTCTTTTGATAATCTTCAGATATTATGATCCTTTGCACAGTAATAATAATAGTCAAGGCACTCAGTGCCAGACATAGCAAAATACCCCAAAACATCTTTGAACCTCCACCATGGTACCTGGGCTGTGGGTTCTGAGTTGGAGCCCATTTTGGTGCAGTCGTAATTGGTATAAAATGGACCAACTCTACCTCCTAAAATATGTAATAAAATGGGTACAGTAGTTCAATGCAGTATGTCCTGAATATTATTTTTAATTATGTTCTATATAAATATCTTGATTATTGTATCACAATGATTAAAGCCTGATGTTCACATTGCACTACAAAAAATGTATCGCTGAAACATGAGCCTTGTATGAGGGAGGCAGAGTTGTGGAGTCTGAGTCAGAAATATTGAGTCGGAGGTTTGGCTTACCGACTCGACAGCTCTGGTAGGTACCGTGTTCTTTTCTTTGTAGGTCTCATTTGGTTTCAGTAAACAGCAGCATGATGTGCTTTACCAAAAGGCTCTTGGTCTCATCGTGTACAAGACGCTTTTCAGAAGAATTTTGTCTTGCGTATATTTTGGCAAACTCCAGTCTAGCTTTTATATGTGTAAGCAGTAGGGTCTTCCTGGGTCTCCTGCCATAGCATTTAATTTCATTCAAATGCTGAATGGATAGTTTTCGAGAACACTGATGCACCCTGAGCCTGTAGGACAACTTGAATTTATTTAGAACTATACTACATTGTAATCGTTCACCAATTTTTCTCTGCTATCCACATCCAGGGAGATTAGCTACAGTGTTGTAAACATCTTTATTATGTTGCACACAGTGAACAAAGGCACATAAATATCTCTGGAGATGTACTTGTAAGCTTGATACTGTTGATATTTTTCAACAACTTTTGTTCAAGACCTCAGATACTGGTCTTCTCTTTCTGTTCTCCATGCTTAGTTTGTCACACACAATGCAAAGATTGCGTCAACTTCTCTTTCAGGTTTCAGGTGTGATTTTCATATTGCCAACACCTGTTACTTGCCACAGGTGAGTTTGATTGAGCATTACATGCTTGAAACAAAGTTGTTTACCCAGAATTTTGGAAAGGTGGCAACTGTTCTGTCCAGACCATTTTAGGAGTTGTGTCAAATTATGTGAAATTTTGCTTTTTTTTCCCCATGTTCTGTGAGAGTTGTTCCAATACACACAAAGGAAATAAACATGTAAAACAAAATGTGTAATTGCAATCATTTTCTTGGAGAAATACTTCATTTTCTGGAACAATTTCAAGGGTGCCAACACTTTTTACCATGTGTACAAAATATATTTATAGAATGTGTGTGTATATAATAAATTAGAATACTCCTCCCCTTCTGGGCGCTTGCAAAAGGAAAAGTAAGCATGACGTTTAGGATCACAGTGCAGAGACATGTTATTGGTGACTGCAATGTGATGCCGATATGTGGACGTTGTCATCCAGGACCATTAGCAACACCCACAAATTTTGTTAGTTAGTTGATTGTTCTGTGATACTCACTGTATTGCAAATGAAAGGATTAGATGCAGACTGTGTCACACATGATAGAAATGTTGACAGATAGTTCGTGCTGACACTGATTGAAACTGATGCACACTAAGCCTGAAGGACGCCTATATGGAATTTGATTAGGATTGCTTATCCACCATCCAGATAATCCTGCGTTGTAACATTTCATAACTTTTTCTCTGACATCCATGTAAATTAGCTATATTGCCATGGGTTGTGAATGTCTTGATTACTTTGACCATTGTGGACAAAGGAACATAAAGATCCCTGGAGATGGACTTGTAACATCATTGATATTTTTCAATTTCTGTTTCTCAAGTCCTCAGACAGTTCTATTTTCCTCTTTCTGTTCTTCATGCTTAGTGTAGCACACCCAGACACAATGCAAAGATTGATTCAACCTCTCCGCCTTTTTAATGTTTTCAGGTGTGATTTTCATATTGCTCTCACCTATTACTTGCCACAGATTAGTTTGAACGAGCATCACATGCTCAAAATAAAGAGGTTTTCCTATAATTTTAGTGCCAGCAATTTTAATGTGGCTCATTTTTTGGGTGAAATATGTCCAAGTTGACTCTTTTTCCTTTTGAGCTGTTCCAATACACACAAGGTAAAAAAAAACAAAATTGGCAAAACAAAGAATGTGTATTGTAATATTTTGTGGAAGAATCGCTTCATGTTTTGGAACAATTTCAACAATGCCAGCACATGACTTTATATGAAAGCATACTCATTATTTTGAACGGACCAGTCAAAGTCCAGACCTAAAGCCCATTGTTAATCTGTGACAAGAGTTGAAAATTGCTGATCATCAATGTTTTACATACAATCTCAAACGCCTGCATCCCTGCACTGCCCTAGGTCTCCTTCCTGGAAAGGACGCCGACACACTCACCAAAGCGGCCGACCCATGTGTTCTTCCTGTTCTGGCTTCCAGGGCCTGGGCATGGTACACATGTCTCCTGGCCATATGCGCTCAGGGTGAACACCTGTTTTCTCCTTGCTTCTTAAAGGGTCAGCACGTTATACTCCAGAAGTTCCTAAGCCCACGGCTGGAAGGCACTAGCTATTTAAGGCACTCTTAGGGTTTATGATCTCATTGAACACTGTCAGATCCTTGTACCCATCCTGAACGCTGCCAGTACCTGAAACTGAACCTTAACTGCCTTTGTACCTGAACCTGTCCTGCATGATACTTTCCTGTCTGAACCAACCACGATTCTGAACCCATTCTGAAACCCTGATCCTGTCTGTGTACCAGAACCCATGGTCCTGTCTGCACCTGAATCCTGAACCTGTCCCATCTGTACCAGCCATCCTGTCTGCACATGAAACCCAAACTTTTCTGTCTGTAACCGAACACAAATCTGTTCCATCTCTACCAAATGTTCCATTTGAGCCAGTACCAGTATCCACCCTGCCTGTGACTCTGATCCTGTACTGCCTTATACTCTGTGTCCGTAACTGCATCCCTGACCCTTTGGGTCAGTTGCTGCAGATGGGGGGGGTCTGCCCTCGAGTGATACCTTGTGTTTACCAGAAGCCAATTTCAACCTCACCATCTGAGGTTCTGATGAATACTCTTAGGGCCGCTGGAAGGGACGTATATGGAATTTGATAGATTGCTTACTCCCATCCAGTAATTCCTGCGATTGTAACATTCAACTTTTTTCTGACATCCATGTAAATTGGGCTATGTTCTGGTGTAATGCTTGATTACTATGCCATGTGAAGCTAAAGGTTCACACCATAAGATCCAGTTGTAGTGGCTTGTAACATAGATATTTTCAATTTGTGTTTCTCAAGTCCTTCTTACAGTTTATTTTCCTCTTTCTGTATATAATGCATATGTAGCAACCAGACAAATGCCAGATTGATTCAACCCTCCGCCTTTTAATGTTTTCAGTGTGATTTCATATGCTCTCACTATTCTTGCCACAGATTAGTTTGAAAACATCCTGAAAAATAGAGGTTTTCCTATATTTAGTGCCAGCAATTTTATGTGGACCCTCATTTTTTGGGTATAAATCCCCAAGTTGACTCTTTTTCCCCTTTCGAGCTGTTCAATCCCCAGGTAAAAAAACAAAATGGCCCAAGTGATAAAAGTGTATTGTAATATTTTGTGAGTAATCGCATGCCAGTTGGAACAATTCACACCATGAGCAACAGCATGCCTATGTATAGACATATCATTATTTGAACGGATAGTCAAGCCAGCCCAAGGCCATTTTAATCTGGCACAAGGTTGAAAAGTGCCCGATGTCAAGTTTAACACAACTCAAACGCCTGCATCCCTGCACGCCCAGGTCTCTTCCTGAAAGGACGCCGATAACTCACAAAGCGCCCGCATGTGTTACATCCCTGTTCTGGCTTCAGGGCTGGCAGGTCCCATGTGTCCTGGCCAATGCCCAGGGGTACACCTGTTCTCCCTTGCTTCTTAAAGGCAGCACTACCAGGAAGTTCCTAAGCCCCGCTGGAAGGGCATCACGCTATCTAAGGCACTTGGGTTTAGATCCCATTGAGTCACTGTCAGACTCCTGTGTACCATCCGAACGCTGCCAGTACCGAACCTGGAGCTTAACGCCTTTGTACCTGAACCTGTCCTGGGTGAATCCTGTCTGAACCCAACCACGATTGGAACCCATCGAAACCCTGGTCATGCTAGGTCCACACCCCCTGGGTCCTGTCTGCACGACCCCTGACCTGGTACCCATCTCGTAAGGGCACACCTGCCCATGAAACCAACACTTCTGGGGTAACGAACCCCAAATCGTTCCTCTCTACAACCCTGGTGTCCCATTGAGCCTCCAGATCCCCCTGCCTGTGACCCTGATCGTACGCCCTCCTACTCTGTTCCTAATTCGGCATCCCTGACCTTTGGCGTCTCGGTCTGCTGCAGATGTGCGGGCGGCGTTCATGGGGGTCCAGGCGGCGGAGTTGCTGCGGCGAGATCCCGGTAGAACGGGATACCTGGAGTTACAGAAGCCATTTCAACGCCCATCGAAGGTCGAATGATAATCTACGGCCGGCCGGGAGGGGGCGTGACAAAGGGGGCCCGGCCAATTGCTCACAGATTTGCAGATGTTCACAGTTTCCCCTGAGCTCTTGCACGGGACTTGTGCATAGTTTGTGTATGACTGGGCTGCTGCTACATTGTGGTCACCAGCCCAGGTACAGCAGTCAGTCAGGCTTCCACCCCCCCAGCCCCACACCCCCCGCCCCCCGTATGACTAGTTTAACCTGGAGGTAATTAAACACCAATTGGGCCTTTTTATTTTTTTCTTTATACTTATTTCTGAAATAAAAAATAAAAAAAAAAGGATGTGGGGCGTTGCCGTTATTTTTGGTTTCCAGCCAGGGGAAATCCTGCTGGAATCCTCAGCTTGGGGTCGACCAAGTGTTCTGCCACAGAAGATGTACCTGACGCTTCCAGTCTGGTTAATAAGGGGTAATGCCAGCTATATATATTGCCACCCTGGCCATTATGAACTCTAAGTAAAATAATGCAGAACTCCACTTGGGGTAGCAAATTACCAACAGTCCAATGTACAGTACAGCAATATAAGTTTAATAGTAGTAAATAAAATAGACCTAAAACGTAACTTTTACTCAGTACTGACTTAAAAAGGCTTGAAAACCTAGTAAAACCAAATGCAACAAAACAGTGAGGGCCAACCCTAGTTGAATCTTAAGACCCAAGAAAACAACAGGTTGCTGCCCTTTTAAAAAGTTAGGGTATCACCTTACCAATAACCACCCTCTAAGCGAGGTACGCCGGTCTGATGGTAATAACTCCTTACTAGCGATAGATATAGGAACAATCTCACCCGTTCTGTGGATGTTCCTAGGTGTCTGACATTCGCTCTGAACCTCTCATCAGGAAGGTGTCCTTTTCTTTATGACACTCAGTGTTCCATTGGTACAAGGAAGTCACCACCGTGATGTATGCGTGCCTCACGACGCGTTTCTATATACAGCATGTATTTCTTCAGGGGAGATGGGCATTAATGGCTGCATCCATAAGTGTTGCCGCACACCATATAGCCCTACTGACGCTAGAGGAATACATATCAAGGAAATGGCTAAGTACCTTAACTGATACCATTATTTCCCATCCCACATCTGATACAACTCCTTTGGGTTACTCACCACGCGACACTGGCTCAGTTCCTCGCCATGTGTGCGTTCTGGTCGCAATCCCGTGGGTTTTATGCTGCACACGTGCGTGCCAGAAATCCCGCGTCACAAGAGCGACGCTTCCGGCATCTGGAACGCAAGTACGTCACTTACGGATGTCGCGCGACGCTCCGGCGTCACCACGCTCGTGCGTCCCTTACGGACAACCCTCCGGCGTCATCACGCTCTTGCATCGTTATCACATGACCGCAAGTGTAAACGCCCCTTACAATGACGTTTCACCGTCATTCTAATAGGATGGATTAAAGCTTAGTTATCAGACACGTTTTAATTAAATATATATGCTGATTTTTAAGCACACACTTAGTCCTTAAGACAGTTTATGGGCAATAGCCCTTTGGTAAGGTTTTGGATCATAGATTCCGGAACCTTCCCCTCATCAGGGATAGCTTGGTTTTATAATAGACATTAATATAAAATGGTTCACCAAGAATGTCATTGGTCTGGTCTTAACGCACTTAACACCATTGAATACATAAAGTGGATGAGGACTATAGGTACAGATTATGGATATAGTGGATCTTATTAGGGGCAAGAAAGATTAGGGAACGGAAAAGAAAGACAGCCAATCAACACAATAAAGCCTATAGACCCTGAACTTACCCTTACTCCTTAAACTCCGCCCTACCTTACTGCGGAGGTTGGTTCCCAAATAGTACGAGAATGGCGCCCCCGCTCTCGACGGCTTACCCTCCTAACTGAGCCCTAGTTGATGTTAATAAAGGGAACAAAGAACAGAGATTCATTCAGCCCCAAAGGGTTGACTGTTTGCAATCTACATATCCACCTCGCTTCCTGCTGTAATATCTTCCTGTCCCAATCACCCCCTCTTGTTGTTTTTTTGTACCAAATCAATCCCCATGAAATTCAGAACTTCAGCATTACCATTGTGTCTGAGATTTACATGTCTGGCTATGGGTGTGTCAGCGTTTCTTCTTCTCTACTTGTAAATGTTTTGCCTGTTCCAATGACTTTACATGCCACGCATCCACTATATTTTTAACAACCTTTGATGGTGTTCTTTAGCCACATCTTGTCATTAGAGTTAGTGTAATGAATGTGCACCAGTCTGTCTCTCAATGATCTAGATCTTCTGTAGGGGTCATTCCATGTCAAGTGATCCAAAAATGAATATTTTTTTTCCCTGACGTCCTCAGATTTTTAAAAAAATTTTTCTATCTGAAGAACAACTTTATCTAATTACAAAAAAAAAGTTTTGAATTTTTTTCTTTATCTGTTAATTTTTTACAGATTTTTAAAGTTTTAAAAAAGTGCGAATTTTGGCCTGGTATGGCTTTACATTTTCTATCATATCTCGGGCTAGAAATAAGATAGAGAAACAAAATAAACACCAATCTACTCAGAACTGTCCAGGCTTTCATCAGATATGTCACAAGAGGATATTTGTTAATATTTTACCCATGTGATCGCAAGCGCAAAACTTTAAAACGCATTTCCGAAAAATCGGCGCGCTTTAAATATTTCAAAAACTGCCCATGTGTCTGCTGTGCTCTTAGCCACATCTGTACCAAATTTCAAGTTGGGATCGCAATGGGATCATATTTTAACATATTTTACTAGTAAGAGCGTCAATGGGTCATTCCATATCAAGTGATCTAAATATGAATATTTTTTTTTACCTGATGTCTTTAGATTTTTTTTTTTCCTTTATGAAGTACTACTTTAGTTAATTACAAATTAAAAGTTTGGAATTTTTTTCTTCATCAGTTAATTTTTTACAGATTTTTAAAGTTTAAAAAAAGGGTGAATTTTGGCCTGGAACGACTTTAAATTTTTTTATCTCAGGCTAGAAATAAGATAATGAAGTGGGAGAGGCATCATTTTACTCAGAACGGTAACAGCTTTCATTTGAGATGTTACAAGACTATGTTTCTTTATATCAAATTCAAACTATTGACGGGCAATTGTGAAAAAATGACCGATTGTGTTCTTGGTGACTTTTGAATTGACACTATAATAGTTAAATATTTTGCACTTAGGTCCAATGAATGCGTCCATGGGGTCAAGCTTGGACAGAGTCATCACAAATTAGCCTTATTTGCAGATGACCTGCTACTTTACATCTCCCAGCCCCTGGTCTCCATCCCTTCGGTCTTAATGGAGTTTGAACGGTTCGGACAATTGAGCAACTTTAAAGTGAATTGCTCCAAAACCGAGGCACTCAATATTTCTTTGCCTGGAGAATTGGTTTCTCATCTATCTAAACAGTTCCCATTTAAATGGAAAGTAGAAGCCATTAAGTACTTGGGAGTCCTTATACCAAAAGATCTTAAACAAATATTCAATTTAAATTATCAACCCCTTTTGACTAACGCGGAATCGGCATTTACCTCCTATAGACAATTAAAGCTATCCTGGTTCGGGAGAATAAACGTAGTCAAGATGGATGTCTTGCCCCGACTCATATACTTTTCAGACAGTTCCTGTTCTATTGGATAGAGGTTTCCTCTCCAAAATGCAATCTATGATCCTTAGATTTGTCTGGGGGGGCAAGAAGTCCAGATTGCGAATGAATATCCTATCCTTGCCCGAGACCAGAGGAGGGGTTGGACTACCCAACATACGAGCGTACTTTGAGGCTTCCTCTCTTGTTAGAGCTCTAGATTGGCATTATCATGCGTCCTCCAAGAAATGGGTAGGGGTGGAGCAAGAAGGTTTGGGGATTCCGCTGAAACACCTGCTTTGGATTTCCCCTAAAGACTCCACAGACCTAGTACCTTTGACAGACATGACCAGAAACACCTTGAAGGTATGGCACCTAGTGACGAAAACCCTCCGCTTAAACGACAGACTTAGCCCTTTGACTCCCCTTTTTTCCAACCCATCTTTCCCACCCAGATTTGACAGGCAGAGATTTTTATGTTGGCGGATTGTGGATGACACCCGAGTAGGACAGACTCTGTCCAGTGGTGGTTTGCCCCCGATGGCAGAGCTACA
Source organism: Allobates femoralis (assembly GCA_033576535.1). Lineage (NCBI taxonomy): Eukaryota > Metazoa > Chordata > Amphibia > Anura > Aromobatidae > Allobates > Allobates femoralis. Next base: position 435,592,401 of record JARQOC010000001.1, read on the forward strand.
ACTCAAAGAACCTACGAGACCTCTTAAGTGATTCGAATTTCTCCAATACAGAGCATAATTATATTCAGCTGACCACTCTTGCAGGGTAAGATTGACGCCCAACGTATTGGAGAGGTTATTCCAACTGGAGGCTCCACCGAGGCGCAAAATATCATTTCTATACCAGGCCTTAGGGTCCATGAGAGAGCAGGGCACCCTTTACTTCCAACGTGCTTGGGAGAGGGAATTGGGGTGTAGCATTTCAGAAGCTAATTGGCAGAAATGCTTTATATTTACTCACTCACTAGCTAGCGCTTGTTCTGCACAAGAAAGAAGCTATAAGCTGCTCACTAGATGGTACTTGTGCCCGACGACACTCCGGAACATGTTCCCTGGAACCCCTGATACCTGCTGGCGCTGTGGGGAAGAGAAGGGTACAATGATACACATTTGGTGGAGTTGTGGGGAAATCCGGCGGTTCTGGTCTGAGGTTTTCAATGCATACGCCCGGATAACAGGTAAAGAAGCCGAATGCTGCCCAGAATCGGCAATGTTATCCATTTTTCCAGGTCCTATTGGGCTACAGAAGAGGGATATTCTCCGCTTTTGCATCTCGGCTGCTCGTGCTGTGATCCCGAGGTTCTGGAAATCAAGCCGGGCTCCATCTCTACTTGATTGGTTCAAAGAATTGATGGACACATATCGAATGGAGGAGCTCGCAGCTGATGCGTCGGGATCTCGGAACAAATTCTTAGGGATTTGGGTTGAATGGATTCTTTTTCACGACTCTGCAGAATTTAGGAGTATCTTTTCCAGCACAGATAATATGGCTCGACCTCTGGCTGATGGGGAGCCAGTGGGATGAGTACCCTTTCTCCTTCCCATACCTCACCCGTCCCCCCCCTCCTTTTTTTCTTTTTTTCTTACGTGGCTTTTCTTTCCCAGTATAACTTTTTCTAATGGTTTTTGTTTCTCTTCTCTCTCTCTCTCTTTTCTATCTCTATTTTCTTCCCATCTGATACATTCAGTCTAGGTATTTCCTTTCTACGCCTATACCTTCAGAATTCTAGTGAACATTAGACAGGTATCGAAAACTCTGAGCTGTGAGTAGATCATTAATATTTCGGCCTTCCTTTCCGGTACACCAGTCGATAGACTATTCCAACTAGGCCTCAACGGGTAATGACCCACTTACGTGGTCAACCTGTTAGAAGGGGCCAAGTAATAAAAATCATTCTGCTGGGGCTGCTTGTCCCCTTGACATCAGAACATCTCAAAACCCTGAGAAAGGTTGTATACTTGAGTGTTTGGAATTATATTTAGATTGTAGTATATATTGCACCAGAGATAAGCGCAAAAGTAAATTTGCAGCTTATCTTAAAGTTACTAATAACTTTGTGAATTCTCTTTTTGTATATTTTATATGTCTCAAGATTTTGTTAAAAGATTGAATGTATGTCTTTCATATGTTTTTTCAAAATTTAATAAAAATGAGATTAACCATAGTTAAATATTTTAAAATATGATCCCATCACGATCCCAACTTGAAATTTGGTACAGATGTGGCTAAGAGCATAAAAGACACATGGGCAGTTTTGGAAAATTTTTATTAAAATGTTTTTTTCGGAAATGCGTTTCAAAATGTTGCGTTTGCATTCGCATAGGTAAAAAATTAAAATTAACAAATATACTCTTGTGACATATCTGGTGAAAGCCTGGACAGTTCTGAGTAGAATGGTGTTTCTTTTGTTTCTCTATCTTATTTCTAGCCCGAGATAAAAAAAAATTTAAAGTCGTACCAGGCCAAAATTCACCCTTTTTTTAAACTTTAAAAATCTGTAAAAAATTAACTGATGAAGAAAAAAATGCCAAACTTTTAATTTGTAATTAACTAAAGTAGTACTTCATAAAGGAAAAAAAAAAAAAAAAATCTAAAGACGTCAGGTAAAAAAAAATATTCATATTTAGATCACTTGATATGGAATGACCCATTGACGCTATTAATAGTAAAATATGTTAAAATATGATCCCATTGCGATCCCAACTTGAAATTTGGTACAGATGTGGCTAAGAGCAAAGCAGACACATGGGCAGTTTTTGAAATATTTAAAGCGCGCCGATTTTTCGGAAATACGTTTTAAAGTTTTGCGCTTGCGATCACATGGGTAAAATATTAACAAAGATCCTCTTGTGACATATCTGGTGAAAGCCTGTATAGTTCTGAGTAGAATGGTGTTTATTTTGTCTCTCTATCTTATTCCTAGCCTTAGTTATGAGGAGAAACGTAAAGGCAGGCAACAGCGAAATTCACACTTTTTCCAAACTTTGAAAATCATTTAAAAAAAAAATAAATTTTTTAAAAAATTTTTCTCTTCACATTTTGCATTGTCTGACATGCTATTATCAAATAACAAAATCTCAAAAGAATTAAAAATATAGAGGTAATAATCATTGGTTCACTTGACATGGAATGACCCGTAGGTGATCATGGGGGATTTTGGTAACATATCACCTATGTCCTCATCCATCTGCAATATATTCCAATGTTTTTGAATAGTGCGTCTCAACCAACCAGCACCATTACTGAAAGTAGTGATAAGTCTGACAGTATCGTTTTTTTCGTCCTGCTCGGGGTTTCTTTTTACAGGATTTAAATACTTAGATCTTTCAGTCCTGTTAACCTCTGACCACGCTGTTTTTACCATATTCTTGGGGTACCCCCCATCCTCAAACCTCTTGCTTAATTCACAAGATTGGATTTGAAAAGTGGAATCCGTTGAACAATTGTGTTTAAGCCTCGCAAATTTTTTTTTAGATTTTTGGGGTGTCCACTCTCCCACCTTAATAGCGAATTGGTGGCTGTGGGTTTTCTATATGTACGTGTTTGAATGTTGCCATCTACACCTCTACTCAACAGTACATCTAAGAATGGTAGTTCATTTTGGTTAATCTCAAATGTAAAACGCAACCCCAAGTCATTTAGATTCAGAGATTCAACGAACCTCCTGAATTCTTGCTTACTACCCCACCACAGCAGGAACACATCATCAATATATCTTGCCCGTAGGGCGATGTTATCAGAATCCACTATAGGCAAGTCTCCAAACACGATGTTTTCCTCCCACCAGCCGAGGTGCAGGTTAGCGTACGAGGGGGCACAAGGGCTCCCCATCACTGTGCCCCTCATGATCACCTACAGAAGATCTAGATCATTGAGAGACAGACTGGTGCACAGTCATTACACTAACTCTAATGACAAGTTGTGGCTAAAGAACACCGTCAAAGGTTGTTACAAATGTAGTGGATGCGTGGCATGTAAAGTCATTGGAACAGGCAAAACATTTACAAGTAACGTGACGGGTAGGTCTTATGAAATCAGAGCGTTTATCAATTGTAGATCTGAAGGAGTTATTTACAAGGCAACATGTAGTTGCGGTCTGGTATATGTGGGGAAGACAAGGCGCGAATTTAGAAGAAGAAACGCGTAGGACAGGAAGAATAAAGGATATTATTTGATTGAAGCACTGTCTTCCCCGTGATTTGTGGCACAGCAGTGCGGACCGTGACACACCTATTCCTTACAACTTATTGTGTTGATTGGCTGTCTTTCCTTTCCGTTCCCTAATCTCTCTTGCCCCCAATAAGATCCACTATATCCATAATCTGTACCTATATTCCTCATCCACTCTATGTATTCAATGGTGTTAAGTGCGTTAAGACCAGACCAATGACATTCTTGGTGAACCATTTTATATTAATGTCCATTATAAAACCAAGCTATCCCTGATGAGGGGAAGGTTCCGGAATCTATGATCCAAAACCTTACCAAAGGGCTATTGCCCATAAACATTTGGTCTTAATAAAGTTAGGACTAAGTGTGTGCTTAAAAATCAGCATATATGTTTAATTAAAACGTGTCTGATAACTACGGTAAGCTCTAATCCGTCCTATTAGAATGACAGTGAAACGTCATTGTAAGGGGCGTTTACACTTGTGGTCATGTGATAACAATGCAAGAGCGTGATGACGCCGGAGGGTCGTCCGTAAGGGACGCACGAGCGTGGTGACGCCGGAGCGTCGCGCGACATCCGTAAGTGACGTACTTGCGTTCCAGATGCCGGGAGTGTCGCTCTTGTGACGCGGGATTTCTGGGACGCACGTGTGCAGCATAAAATCCACGGGATTGCGAACAGAATGCACACATGGCGAGGAACTGAGAGCCAGTGTCGCGTGGTGAGTAACCCAAAGGAGTTGTATCAGATGTGGGATGGGAAATAATGGTATCAGTTAAGGTACTTAGCCATTTCCTTGATATGTATTCCTCTAACGTCAGCAGGGCTATATGGTGTGCGGCAACACTTATGGATGCAGCCATTAATGCCCATCTCCCCTGAAGAAATACATGCTGTATATAGAAACGCGTCGTGAGGCACGCATACATCACAGTGGTGACTTCTTTGTACCAATGGAACACTGAGTGTCAAAGAAAAGGACACCTTCCAGATGAGAGGTTCAGAGCGAATGTCAGACACCTAGGAACATCCACAGAACGGGTGAGATTGTTCCTATATCTATCGCTAGTAAGGAGTTATTACCACCAGACCGGTGTACCTCGCTTAGAGGGTGGTTATCGGTAAGGTGATACCCTAACTTTTTAAAAGGGCAGCAACCTGTTGTTTTCTTGGGTCTTAAGATTCAACTAGGATTGGCCCTCACTGTTTTGTTGCACTTAGTTTTACTAGGTTTTCAAGCCTTTTTAAGTCAGTACTGAGTAAAAGTTACGTTTTAGGTCTATTTTATTCACCACTATTACCATTATATTGCTGTACTGTTCTAAGTAAAATAATACACATCGTTCAAAATCATTTATTCGTAAAAAGAACAGAATCACAAGCTTTTTTTCCCATCTTTATTACTCCCCAAAAAAAACCTCTCCTTGATAATCCTCTGCGATGTCCGATCACAGCGGGACCCGAAACTGACTGCCATCTTTGAGCAGGGTGACAGCACAGTCTGGTTCATCTGAGTTCATCTAGAGCAGAGGTCCCCAAATCCAGGCCTCAAAGGCCGCCAACAGTGCAGGTTTTCAGGATTTCCTTAGTATTGCACAGGGCTTGGAATCATTACCTGTGCAGATGATCACATTAGTACCTGTGCAATACTAAGGAAATCCTGAAAACCTGCACTGTTGGCGGCCCTTGAGGCCTGGAGTTGGGGACCTCTGATCTAGAGCAACGAGGCTGAGCTCTGAACATTCGCACATCACTCTACTACTATTTACTTAGAGGATCATAATGGCCAGGTCTAAGTGAGTGAGCTGTGAGTGGGGTGATTTGTGAAAGTTCATCTGAGGTCAGGGCTCAACTGCATTGCTGTAGATTACCTCAGATGAACATCACCTTGTTCACAGCTGGCAGTCAATTTCGGGTCTTGCTGTGATCGGATGTTGCAGAGGAATATTGTGGATTTTTTACTGGGAGTAATAAAGACTGAAAAAGGTTTGTGATTATTTTGTTTTTAAAAATAAATGATTTTTCATGGTGTGGTGTATTATTTACTTACAGGTTCATAATGGCCATGTCTAATATTAGCCCGACAATATGAACCTCGGGCTTAGTGCCACCTGGCAATACATAGCTGGAATTAACCCCCTTATTACCAAGTCTGCCAACCCCACAGGGCAACTGGAAGAATCAGATACAGTTCCACAAAATGGTGCTTCTATAAATGCGCCATTTTCTGTGGCAACTTTGGGCTGCAATTCACTGTGGAAGACCCAGAATGCTTGGGCCACCACACGCTGAGAATTCCAGCCCCCAGCTGCCTAGTTTAACCTGGCTGGAAAAAAAATGCGGCAAAGCCCGACATCCTTTACATTATTGCTTACAAAAAAAAACAAAACGCTCCCCTGTACTGATTACCGGCCAAGTAAAACTAGGCAGCTGGGGGTGGGTGACTGCCTGTAGCTACCTGATGTACCTGGGCTGGTGTCCAAAAAACAGCAGAGCCCTGTGTCACATTATGACTACTGTTGAGCAAAAATACTCATTACGATTTATTACTCGCACGCAAAAAAACACATCAAGAGACCACCAACATATCTGTGCGGCTCTTTGAAACACAGTGCGGATTTTGGATGTCAAAAATCCACAGCACACATTCTATGTTGGCACATAGCCTAAGTGTCTACCAGCCATATTCTTCTTCTCGCACTCCCTAAAGCTCAATGTGGACAAACCCGAACTTATTATCTTTCCTCCATCCCATGCATCTTCCCCACCTGATCTACCTACCATGGTAAATGGCATCACACTCTCTCCCACACCTGAAATCTGCTGTCTTGGAGTAACCCTTGACTTTGCCCTGTCTTTCAAACCACACAACCAAACACCACTCCCTGTTAAAATTTTTTCCCCATAATCCATCCTTTCTTTAACCCTCAATCTACTAAACTACTTGTAAATGCCCTTATTAGCCCCCGTCTCAACTACTACATCCTCCTCTGTGATATCTCTAAGGGGCCCGTCACACCAGGTGACATCACCGCAGTTGTCGGTGGCGACGGGCGGGAGCGCGCACGTTCTTGCGCCCTGCCGCCGTTGCATGTTTACATTCGGCGACGCCGTTGGGGTGCCTAAAAACCCCAGCGGCGATGCCTTAACATGGGAGCCTATGGCTCCTATCGCCTGGCAGATCGCAGTCCCCAATTTACATGGGGTGATGTGTACACATCGCCCCAGAGTGGTCGCCTGGTTTCAGAGAGCAGCTCTGAAACCAGGCGACCACTCAAATGCGTCGCCCTCGCCCATTCACATTAGGCGACGCATTGGCGATGTCGCCGCGATAGACCACGCCCCAGCGTCACCAAAAAAAAAAAAAAAATCGCCGCTGACATCGCCAGGTGTGACGGGCCCCTAACACTCTCGGACCTTTCCAATCTAACCTAAACTCTGTTGCCTGACTAATCCACCTCTCTCCTCGTTACTCCCCCCATGCAAATCCTCCCATTGGCTCCCAATTCCACAACGAATCCAATTCAAACTACTAACACTGACCTACAAAGCCGTCCATAACCTGCTCCCTCCCTATATATCTAAAGCAGAGGTCCCCAAATCCAGGCCTCAAAGGCCGCCAACAGTGCAGGTTTTCAGGATTTCCTTAGTATTGCACAGGGCTTGGAATCATTACCTGTGCAGATGATCACATTAGTACCTGTGCAATACTAAGGAAATCCTGAAAACCTGCACTGTTGGCGGCCCTTGAGGCCTGGAGTTGGGGACCTCTGATCTAAAGTAATCTCCCAATATCTTCTTTTACATAATCTCCAGTCTTCCCAAGACCTCTTCCTCTTATCCACACTTATTCATTCCTCACCCAATCGCCTCCAAGATTTCTCCTGAAAATCCCTCATCATATGGATTTCTGCACCCCAACACGTCCAATTACCTACCATGCTCGGATCCTTCAGACGAAACCTGAAAACCTCTCTCTTCAGGAAAGCTTACAGCTTTATGACTACACTGCCATCTCACCATCACAACCACCGGAGCTGCTACAATCTTCAACCTACTGTCTCTTCCCCATTGTCCTGTAGCATGTAGCAGGGTCCTCTTCTCTCTGTACCAGTTCGACATTTTTCATTTGTTTACTTTAACTATATCTGGATTTTGTATGAAACCCCTTCTCGTGTAAAGCACCATGGAATTAATGGTGCTATATAAATAATGAATACATTGGAGTTGTAACTCTTGTTTTATTGTTTACTAGCTGTACTACCCAGCTACGCCTGGATTAATAAATAACTGATGTTAGCTATAACAAAATAGAATTTGAATATGTCATATTAATGACCTGTAGGAAAATAGAAGCGGAGCTATGATTGGTTGCTATAGGCAGCCTGATAAATCTCCAGCCAACAGTAAACCCTCCCCCCGGCCGGGCAGTATATGTTACCTCACACGCATGAGTCGAGTTGTGTGAGACGATTTGTGCACATCTGTGTCTGTCTGTGTGGTGTGTGTGTCCCTGGGTTGTGTGTACGTGTCCCTATAGGGTGTGTATGTGTCCCTGTAGGGGGCAGAGGGGGGGGGGGTCTGTGTGGTGTGTGTCCCTGTGGGGGAGTGCATGTGTCCCTATAGGGTGTGTATGTGTGTGCCCCTGTGTGTGTGTGTGGGGGGGGGGGGGGTCGGTCGGTGTGTGTGTCTCTGTGTTGTGTGTGTTCGGGTGCGTGGTGAGTATCCAATGTTGGGGCTGCATCTTAGCAACTATACATTTGCTGTTACTCTTTGTGTGTGTGTGGTGTGTATACATGTCCCCGTGCATGGTGAATATCCCATGTTGGGGCCCCACCTTAGTTACTATATGCTGGTTTATGCTGTTAGTCTTTGGTGCTGTCATTAAGCCCCTCTCATTCACAACTGTCAACTGGTAACTGTCACTTTTTCCCCATTATGTAGATAGGGGCCAAAATTGTTTGGTGAATTGGAATGCGCTGGGTTAAAGGGAACCTGTCACCTAGTTTATGCCTCCGCAGCTATCATTGCCTGTACCTGCAGCTTTATAATACTATTCTAATCATCCCTGTCTGAGCTCATAGTGTAATGTGAAAGGTGAAAAAAAAGCATTTATACCCTTACATTTCCTAATGTTATGAGGCAGTCAGTCTCCAGCTTGGAGGACGGGGACTGTTCGGCAGGTTAATAGTTAACATTTCAGCCCTGTGCTAGAACATGTTGGGAGACCTGATGTGATGTCACAACCATGTGACTAGAATAGGCGGAGCTAAGTTCTCATAGAACATAATGTTTGCTGGCTTAGCTCTGCCCACTATGGTCACATGATTGTTACATCACACAGGTCCTTTAGCTATCCAAGTGAAAAGTGAGTTAACCATTATCCTGCCAGACAGTCCCCCTCCTCCAAGGTGGGGACTGAAATGTAAGTGTATAAATGCTTTTTTTTCACCTTTCACATTACACTATGAGCTCAGACAGGGATGATTAGACTGGTATTATAAAGCTGCAGGTACAGATAGTGATAGCTGGGGGGACATAAACCACCTGACAGGTTCCCTTTAAAATTTTGCCTCACAACATAGCCTATGATGCTCTCGGGTCCAGACGTGTGACTGTGCAAAATTTTGTGGCTGTAGTTGCGACGGTGTTAGATGCCAATCCCGGATATACATACATATACACATACATACACACATTCAGCTTTATATATTAGATAGTAGGTCAATATTTTGTGTGCACCATTTTGGGTAGAAAAGAACCCCCACAAAGCTGCAACAACATCTGGATTTATGAAGATCTTTCCAGTAGTTAGAAAAAAATATTATTGCTTTAAAACTAGCAGCTACCATCACACAATGTTTTATTGTAATGAACAAATCCTTATTATGTTAAGTGTTGCCACACAGGACATTCATCTTTGCATTCAGCCTCACGATTGATTGAACTGCTGCATAGGTGGGAGGCAAGAGATATAGATCAAGTCCTTTCTAGTACATTTGTTGCTAGGCCCTCCCTTCCCCCCACTTTCCAAAATTATGGCTTACAAGCCCACTTTGATAAGAGACATGACCGGTGTTATGTTCATCTTGGAACAGTAAACAAACGAAGCAGCTACCTAATGTATGTACTGAATGGGAATGTATGGAGCATCTGGTCAGCCCTGTTAGCTCTCCATCACAGCATGCACTAGACCAGCAGAGCTGCACCAGTGAAAAGCTACAAATAAGCAATTGGTAACATTTCCTACAGCAATTTCTCAAAATAAATGATAAACACTATAGTGTACAAACAACAAATAGGACAAAACCGTTCCGCAGGAAACAGTCCCCCATATCAAAAAGAGAATGCAAACGATGACCTGCCATCAGGCCTGTTTATGTATCTCACCCAGGAAGGATAAATACACAGTGGCTGTTACTACAAGCAGGCAGAAAATACAAAGCAGAAACTTCTGCAACTAAAAATTCATTGCATTCTTCTGAATGAGACGATTTCAGTGGCAACATGAATCTCTGCAAGAAAATCTGCTGTGTGCAAATGCTCCAGATTCAGCACAGCATGGCTACGATGCGTCCATCTGACAAGAATCTGCTGCTGTGCAAATGCTCCAGATGTCAGGCCACAGGACATGCTCATGACAATGGCACACTTGCATCCTTGGGACAGTGCCAGTGTCACATTTATGCAATCCACTGTGTACATGCCGCATGAATCTGTGTACAGTGCCCAGTGTACATGCTCTATTGACATCCTGTGTACAAGTGCCATGGACATGCCCTAGGTACATGCCTATTGACAATCCCTGTGTACAGTGCCCAGTGTACATGCTCTATTGACAATCCCTGTGTACAGTGCCCAGTGTACATGCTCTATTGACAATCCCTGTGTACAGTGCCCATGTAATGCTCTATTGACAATCTGGTACATGATGTACAGTGCCCAGTGTACATGCTCTATTGACAATCCCTGTGTACAGTCCCAGTGTACATGCTCTATACAATCCTGTGTACAATGCCCCATGTGTACAGTGCCCAGTGACATGCTCTATTGACAATCCCTGTGTACAGTGCCCAGTGTACATGCTCTATTGACAATCCCTGTGTACAGTGCCCAGTGTACATGCTCTATTGACAATCCCTGTGTACAGTGCCATGTAATGCTCTATTGACAATCCCTGTGTACAGTGCCCAGTGTACATGCTCTATTGATCAATCCCTGTGTACATGCTCATTGACAATCCCGCGTTACATGGGGCGTACTACAATGGTAGGCTTGGGCAGCCCTGCGCTGAGATTTTGAAAAAGACTAACACTATTAAGATTTGCAATAATTGGGTTCCCCGTTGGAGCTTTCGCATCGGGGCCCCTGGGCCTGAAGTTACGCCACTGCCTGTGTACAATGCCCCCTTGGGTACAGTGCCCAGTGTACATGCTCTATTGACAATCCCTGTGTACAATGCCCCATTGAGTACAGTGCCAAGTGTACGTGCTCTATTGACAATCCCTGTGTACAGTGGCCAGTGCACATGCTCTATTGACAATCCCTGTGTACAATGCCCCATTGGGTACAGTGCCCAGTGTACATGCTCTATTGACAATCCCTGTGTACAATGCCCCCTTGGGTACAGTGCCCAGTGTACATGCTCTATTGACAATCCCTGTGTACAATGCCCCATTGGGTACAGTGCCCAGTGTACATGCTCTATTGACAATCCCTGTGTACAATGCCCCATTGGGTACAGTGCCCAGTGTACATGCTCTATTGACAATCCCTGTGTACAATGCCTCCAGTGTACAGTGCCCAGTATAGAATGCCCCCTGTGCCCCTTCCCAAGAGCCCAGTGAGAGTAGATCTAATGGCCTTTCTCCCTCCAGCCCAGGATGGAGTGATCCCACCACCAGGCCCTGCACCAGCTGGATGGACAGGACTGAGGAGAGGCTCTTTGTGGGGGGCAATATGTGGCGGTCTCTCTGTGCTGGGCACAGCCCCGTGCCCTCAAACTTCCAGCAGCCATTGTGGGCAGTGGGGCGGGTATGGCCGGTGTTACACACATATTCCAGCCAAACTTCACCAAGGAAACTTCCCCCAGTGAGAAGCGGCTGTAATGGCGGCGCCCGGCCTCGTCTACCTCGGCATTCTCCTGTGTGTATCTCTCCCACCTCCAAATCTTTAGCTCCATTTTGTTTTCGCTCATACCTCGTACTGGTGATCCTCTCACAAGTAGCCACTCAGCCATGTGACCCCGCCCCCGGCAGTCACGGGTTCTCCGGGTCATGGCTGAAGGGGCTGGCTCGGGCGCATCTCTGTGGAGCGGCGCTCACTGTGTACACAAGCGGTGACATTGTGAGGGGAGGCGACACATGGTGGAGTGTGAGTGGGGGGAGGCATGGTGGAGTGTGAGTGAGGGGAGGCGACACATGGCGGAGTGTGAGTGAGGGGAGGCGACACATGGCGGAGTGTGAGTGAACCCCTCCCTCTCAGGCCCAGGGCAGCCCCGGCCGGCTCCATCCATCCACAGCTCCAGGGCGCACGTGCACGGCCCCGCCCCCTCCCGTGACGTCATCGGTAGCGGCCGCCCGTGTCATCTCCCTGCACACAGTGTGGCGGGAGCACTCACACTTCAGACGCCGAGCATGTTCCCCTCTCCCCGAGCTCAGGCCGTGGCCGCAGCCCGGAGACCCCCGGGAGTACGAGGCCCTGTGGGAAGGAGAAGCCTTGCAGCCCCCGGCAGCTCTTCCCCTTCTGGGCGGAGGATGCCAAGCAGTGGAGTGCGGTGAGTGACAGGTGGCACATAGGTAATGCCGGCACTGGCTGCTTCTACCAATCAGTGATATCCTGCAGAAATGGGCATCACTGCTCTGGATGGCTCCTGCTATTCAGGCTTCCTCAGCCTGGTCCATTTAGACATCTAATATCTACTTCCCTTAAATTGTCCGTCATCCGTCCGGCCATCCTCAAGTCCCATAATCCACCACGCTGCATCGGATGTGCGCCAACCACCATACTGGACACCCAAATGATGGATGTTCCAATATGGTACCCGCTGGTGGTTCCAGCCCCTTGCACAGTACCACCAGCGAGACATTGCCGGGACACCCCCTGCTGCCGGACCATTTTCCCCCCTATTGGCCGGCTGTCATATGGTGGGTTTACACACTCAGATATCTGAAACGATATTGTTAGGAATGTCACGTGATCGATTGTTTTGACATCGTTAGTGCGATGTGAAACGCAAGGATATCGTTAACGATGTGTAATTTGGCAATGCGCCAGCGTCGTTCATTACAACTTTGTGAACGATTGGATAAAGTGTCAGGAATAGGAGAATTCAGAACGATATCGTTCATCTTGGCGTTACACTGAACGATGCTGCACTTTGCTGGAGCATTAATTGGACGACGAACGATAAAAGTGAGGTCCTGAGCACACTTTTGAGATGTCCGATCCAACGATTTTTCCTTCAGATATCCTGCGTTTACACGCAACGATGCAAAAACGATATCCTTCGAACAATGTCAAAAGCGTGACATTTAAACGATATAGTTTCAGATATCTGAGCGTGTAAAGCCACCAATACTGACAGCTGACATTAGCAATACAGCTTGATATCAACTGCCAAAAAGAGCTGATGTCAACCCCTTTATTACCCAGTCTGCCACCACTACACAGCAGCTGGAAGAGCGAGATAACCACCAGTTTTGGTGTCTCTCAGGGTACCTTTACCTGTCGCAACATTGCATGCAATTTCACTTGCAATTTGCTGGTTGCAGTGAAATCATGGACATATTGTTACATTTGTACAAAGCAACAAAATGGAACAATGTGTCCATGATTTCACTGTAACCAGTAAGTTGCAAGTGAAATTGCATGCAATGTTGCGACGTGCAAAGGTACCCTTATGGAGGTGCCAATTCTGGGGTGGCAGCTTGGGTCTTGCCCGCTGAGAATTCCGGCCCCCAGCTGCCTGGGGATAGAAAATATGGCAGAGCCCATGCCCAGTTTATTTGAAGTTATTTAAATGACTAAAAAAAAATATATAGGACTTCCCTGTATTTTTCATTGCCAGTGAAGGTAACACCAGACAGTGGTGGTTGGCAGCCAGTAGCTGCTTGGTTTACCTGCGCTGGCAAGAGAAAATACAGCGAAGCCCTACATATCTTTTGCCAGGAAATTAAATATTTTCTGGTCATCATAATGGGAGACCCAGACAATGGGGTTTAGGGCACTGCCCTCCTGAGGTCACACTAGGTACTACAAGTTTGTAGACACCGCCTCCTCCGCTTATAAACCCCTACCGCAGGGAACATCCTCAGTTTTAAACTTAGTGTGCTCGGAGGATCACGCTTTGCTTGCACTTCACTGCATTCTCACTACTTACGTGATGGCGTCTGAAGACAAGGTAATATGGTCCTGATCGGGACCTGCGACGGCCTCCCCGCTCACCTTGTGGCACACGCAGGTGGAGGTACCGGAGGGCCTAGAGCCTGGACACTTTGTGTTCTCCCGGTATGCTGTCGCGCTCCTTTCCATCCCTCTCTGGGGGGCTCTGGAGAGTGGGAGATGGGAGCCTTGCACAGCTCCGCTCCGTCCGAGGCCTCCCTAAATGGTGCTTACAGACCGGACTGGAGCCAGCCCAGTCCGAGGCCTCCCTAAATGGTGCTTACACTCCGGACTGGGCTGAACCCCCGTCCGAGGCCTCCCTAAATGGTGCTTACAGACCGGACCGGCACTGAGGCACTCTGTGTCTCCTGTGTGCCTGGGGGTAGTGTCTGTCACTTTATGTGTCCTGACACTCAGACCGCGCGTTACCCTCGGGTCCGCGGATCTGGAGGTGTACCCTGTGCTGGGGTCACCCTGGCTGACCGCCCTGTGTGTCACGGGCTGAGGCCGTAGACTGCTGATCTTAGGATGTAATTGCAGTCTGAGTGTGTGTACTGTGTTTTACACTATTTCCCGCGCTGCGGGCTCCAGCACCTCCATGATGAGGCTGCCTGGAGGAGAGGAGGCGGCCCTTGCGGTGACGTCACCGGGGGGCGTGTGTATGTGCTTCCCGCGTGTTCCCGGCGCCGCCCACGACTTTACTGGCGGCGGCCATCTTCTCCCTCACTTCCCGGCTGGGATCTACGGCAGCACGTGTCTGCACTTCAGAGGGAGACCGGAACTCGCGGAGGTCACACACACACACACCGCTTCCTCCCACCGCTTTACTGCGGTCGGTAAGCCACCGGGACTCCCGGTCTGTTTGTCTGTACGACTTGGCTTATACATCCCCTACTGTGACTATGTCCTCAGTTAGGAAGCATGCTGCTAAGGCGGCGGATGCCACCATTACCTGTGCTACATGCAATGGTACACTGGTGGAGGGGTCCTGCAATAACTGCGGACGCCCAGAAGCCCGGACTGGTACTGCTGAGACAGCAGCTCCGGTGCTGTACCCTGAGGTTCGGGTGATCCCAGGGCCCTGGGAGACTCAGAATAAGATCAATGAATCTCTGTTGTCCCAGTTGTCCTCCATGTCGCAATCCCTGGAGGCACTTAATAGGAGGCTGGAAGGCCCAGCTACTCCTTCCAGTTACCCCCGGGTGTCTCCCTCTTCTGCTGTGAGACCCCTTAAGCGGGCTCGTCGTGAGGAGTCACCCGAGCTCCAGGCTCTCTCTGAGGAGGAGCGTTCCTCTGATGGTGAGGACGATGATGGGGGTTCAACTTTCGGGTCTGTGTCTGTGTCTGAACCTCCAGACGGGGTGGAGGATCTGGTGTCCTCTATCAACGAGACCTTACGTCTCGTGACACCCCCTGAGGAGGTGACGGTGCACCCGAAGGAGGTCTATCAATGGCTGCGGCCGGAGGCTAGACCAAGTGGCTCCTTTATGGACCATACTAATTTTGGAAGGGTGGTTAGAGCCCCCAGGTTACATCCTGGGCGGCGTTATGTCCGCAAACCCAAGGACAATCGCTTCCCCTTTCCCCAGGAGGTGCTTCAGGAGTGGTCGCAGTCCCCGAAGGTGGATGCTTCCATGACCAGGATTGCCGCACGCTCCCTTTTCTCTGCCTCTGATAGCTCCTCACTGAAGGATGCTACTGATAGACAGGTCGAACAACTCGCCAAGTCTTCCTATGAGGCGGTGGGGTCGTCATTTGCCCCTAACTTTGCCACGGTCTGGACCTTACAAGCGATCACTACCTGCTTGGATGGTATCACTGACCTGGCAAGGTCCAGTCCAGAGGTCCTGGCACTTACCGAGAGGGCGAGGGCCTATGCGGACTACGCCAGAACGGCGACTCTGGAAACTGCCACTCGCTCAGCTGTGGCTTCGGCCAATGCTATAGCGATCCGCAGGTTGTTGTGGCTGCGTCTTTGGGACTCAGATGCCACATCTAAGAAGATTCTGCAGAATCTTCCGTTCTCTGGTGACAGGCTTTTTGGCACAGAGCTGGACAAGCTGATTAAGGATTCTGCTGAGTCTAAGATACCGCAGAATAAACCTAAGCCACGGTATACCGTTAAGAGGAACCCAAAACAGTGGTCCTTTCGGTCCAGCTCACAGTCATCAGCACCGTCCGCTCGCACGGACCGAGGGGGCAAGCCCGCTTCTCAGTGGCGCTCTAAGAGTCGTCCAAAGAAGCCGGCGGGGGCAGCAGCTGCCACCCCCAAACCCGCCTCTACATGACTCGCTCTCTCTTCCTGCCTCCCCACAGGTGGGGGGCCGCTTGTCTCGCTTTCAGGACGAGTGGCTACTTCACGTTCCAGATCAGTGGGTTCGAGACGTGGTCTCGCGAGGTTACAGGATAGAGCTGACGTCAAAACCGATATCCCGATTCCATCGGTCGGTCCCCTCCCCAGAAAAAGCTCAGGCCTTTTCTTTGGTGTTGGAGGGACTCCGCAGAGACGGAGTGGTGGTCCCGGTGCCTTCCGGGGAGAGGTTCAGGGGTTTTTACTCCAACCTCTTTATCGTCCCAAAGAAGGACGGATCCTTCCGCCCGGTTCTGGACCTGAAGTTGTTCAACCATCACGTGTTGGTTCGGAAGTTCCGTATGGAATCACTGCGCTCCGTGATCGCAGCTGTGTCACAGGGGGACTTCCTAGCGTCCATAGATATCAGAGACGCTTACCTTCACGTGCCCATTGCACCGGCTCATCAGCGCTGGTTGAGATTCGCAGTGGGGGAAGAACACTTCCAATTTGTAGCGCTGCCGTTCGGGTTGGCCTCGGCACCGAGGGTGTTCACAAAAGTGATGGCCTCCATGATGGCTCTCCTGCACGGACAGGGACATGCCGTCATTCCCTATTTAGACGACCTGCTGGTCAGGGCGCCATCGGAACACCTTTGTCAAGTGAGCCTGGATGTGACCATGCGGTCTCTGGAACAGTTCGGTTGGCTCCTCAACATTCAGAAGTCAACGCTAGTTCCGACCCAGTCTTTGACATATTTGGGCATGGACTTCAACACAGCCTCAGCCCTGGTGTCTCTGCCACGAGTCAAACAGATGGCGATCCAATCAGGAGTGCAAGCAGTCCTCCTGTCACCACAATCATCCCTACGGGGGTTGATGAAGCTGGTGGGGCGCATGGTGGCGGCAATCGAGGCGGTGCCTTTCGCACAATTTCGCCTCCGTCCTCTCCAGCTGGAGATTCTCCGCAGGTGGGACAAAAGGACGATCTCCCTGAATCGGCTGGTGACCCTTTCCCAACCGACCAGAGATTCCCTGCAGTGGTGGCTACAGCCACATCACTTGTCTCGGGGCCGGTCCTTCATCAAACCGTCATGGTTAGTGGTGACCACCGACGCCAGTCTGAAGGGCTGGGGGGCGGTGTTCTTACACCACAGGGCCCAAGGCCTCTGGACTCAGTCGGAGTCGGCGTTGCAGATCAACGTGCTGGAGATCAAGGCAGTCTATCTGGCGCTCCTGGCGTTTCAGAGATTCCTCTCAGGACAACCCATTCGGGTTCAGTCCGACAATGCGACGGCCGTCGCTTATATAAATCATCAAGGAGGAACCAGGAGCGCAGAGGCTCTGGCCGAAGTTCACCGCATCCTATCCTGGGCGGAGAACAACAACTGCCTGATCTCCGCGGTTCACATCCCAGGGGTCGAAAACTGGGAGGCCGACTATCTGAGCCGGCAGGGGATGGACACCGGAGAGTGGTCTCTTCATCCGGACGTCTTCAGAGAAATCTGCAGCAGATGGGGCACGCCGGACGTGGATCTGATGGCCTCACGGCTGAATCATCAGGTGCCGCAATACATGGCGAGGTCATGGGATCCCCAGTCTCTGGGAGCGGACGCTCTGATCTTGACTTGGTCCAGATTCCATCTGCCGTATGTGTTCCCTCCTCTAGCTCTGATTCCCAGGGTGCTGTGGAAGATCAGGTCGGAGTGCAGGGTAGCCATTCTAGTGGCTCCAGATTGGCCCAGGAGGTCCTGGTACCCGGACCTGTGGCAAATGTCAGGCGGACACAGGTGGGCTCTTCCAGAACGCGCAGATCTACTCGCGCAAGGCCCATTCTTCCACCTCAATTCCAGGGCCCTCAGATTGACTGCATGGCTCTTGAGGCCTGGCTGCTGACATCCAGGGGTTTCTCCCCTACAGTGGTTGCCACTATGAATCGGGCTAGGAAGCCCGTTTCCAGGAAGATGTACCACAGGACGTGGAAAATCTTTTTTACCTGGTGTGCCTCTGGTGGACGGTCTCCGTGGCCCTTGTCCATCCCGACGTTGTTGGCTTTTCTACAGTCGGGTTTGGAGTTGGGATTATCCCTTGGCTCTTTGAAAGGTCAAGTATCCGCATTGTCAGTGCTGTTTGACAGGCGATTGGCGCTCCTCCCGAAGGTCCGTCAATTTCTGCAGGGGGTGTCGCGGATGGTTCCGCCCTACAAGAGACCTCTGGACCCTTGGGACCTTAACATGGTCCTGGCGGCATTACAGAAACCGCCGTTTGAGCCACTGAGAGATGTTTCTCTATCTCGTCTGTCCCAGAAAGTGGCCTTTCTGGTGGCGATTACGTCTCTGAGGAGGGTCTCAGAATTGGCTGCACTATCGTGCAAGTCACCCTTTCTGGTGGTTCACCAAGACAAGGTGGTGTTGCGCCCACGGCCAGAATTCTTGCCGAAGGTGGTATCAACTTTTCACCTGAACCAGGAGATTGTTCTCCCATCATTTTGCCCCGCTCCCGTCCATCAGGTGGAGCGCGACCTCCATACTCTGGATCTCGTGAGAGCTGTACGCATTTATGTGTCCAGGACCGCCTCCTTCAGGAGTTCGGATTCCTTATTTGTTCTTACGACAGGTCGCTGTAAGGGGTCCGCGGCATCAAAGTCAACCTTGGCCAGATGGATTAAGGCTTCCATTCAAGAGGCTTACCGGTCTTCTGGTTTGCCTCTCCCGGTGGGATTGAAGGCTCACTCTACCAGAGCTGTAGGTGCCTCCTGGGCCTTGCGACATCGAGCGTCTGCTCTACAGGTGTGTCAGGCGGCCACTTGGTCCAGCCTGCACACTTTCTCTAAGCACTATATGGTGCATGCCCATGCCTCTGCGGATGCAAACTTGGGCAGGCGGGTTCTCCAGGCGGCGGTTGCCCACCTTTAAAGGGAACCATGTGTTATCCGTCTTGTTGAGGAACTCTTCCCGCCCTGGGGTATTGCTTTAGGACATCCCCATTGTCTGGGTCTCCCATTATGATGACCAGAAAAAAGAGAATTTTGTTTACGTACCGTAAATTCTTTTTTCTTTAATCATCAATGGGAGACCCAGCACCCACCCAGTTGTTCCGTTGCATGTTTTTGCAGTTGATCTGTTCCCTGTTGGGACAGTGTTTGCCGGGTTGTTGAACCGTCTGTGCACGGCATTCTTCCCGATGTTTCGGGTGTGGTTTATTTCCTCCTCGCAGCTTATGGACCAAACTGAGGATGTTCCCTGCGGTAGGGGTTTATAAGCGGAGGAGGCGGTGTCTACAAACTTGTAGTACCTAGTGTGACCTCCGGAGGGCAGTGCCCTAAACCCCATTGTCTGGGTCTCCCATTGATGATTAAAGAAAAAAGAATTTACGGTACGTAAACAAAATTCTCTTTATTGCCAGATTGACACTTTATTATTAACCCCTCCCCACAGAAACAGTTCTGTAACTAAAAATACATTTATTTACACACATTTGGGAGAAAGTACGGTGTGTGGGGGGGGGGGGGGGGAACAGGTGAGAGACAGCTGCCACCCCCAACGCTACAGTGCTGCCACCATCATCATGTCACCGCCCTCCCGATGCGATAGCATCAGGCCCACATCTAGTCTCTGAATAAATAACAGGTGTTTTTAAAGGGAATCAGTTAGCCATTAATCTGTTATCAGTCTGTTCTGTTGTGTACCTGCAATGTTTATTTTAGCACCAGGACCTTCTCATTGCTCAGACTACATTGTCTAATTATAATTCAGCATGCCTTCTACGGTGATAAGCAGCTCACTGTCTACAGACATTGTGCGCACAGTCTTAGGGTGGGGGTGTAGGCCGCTTTCTCAGCCTGATGCATAGCTAAATCTAAAAACTGATTGTGTCAGAGCGGCTGCACCCTGAAATTGTTACATCATCGAATTTGGGGCCTCTGCATACATTATGCTTCTCTCTGATGAGGTAGCAAATGCCTGAGGACAGATTCCCTTTAAATGACTTTAGGCAACTGTAGGGTACCGTCACACCTGGACATCTCGCCGGCGATTTCATTGGTGACGCACGTGCGCACGCCCGTTTTTGCATGTCGCCGTCGCCTGTTTACACGGGGCGACAACTCAGGCGACGACCTGACCGGAAATTCCCCGAGCGTCGCCCAAGGGCGATCAAGTCGCTGGGCGCCGCTTCTGCGTCACACAGGTCAACCACATTAACGACGTGGGCGTAGTTTTGACCCGCGTCTCGGAGGTAGGCGTTCACATCATGTTTGGTGAAGCCTCGAAGACGTGTGATTGGTTGCAAACAAACACCAATTACTGTGTCCTTTGCAGGGGCACATCCTAAATTTAAAGCATGCATGTGCGTATTCAACTCTCGTGTGATGTTGCGGATTATTGCTAGACGCATTGGCGTGGCCAGCAAGGCAAAACACGGCTCTCACGTGTCGAGTAATTGTATAGTGAAGCCGTATGGCGCTTTGATGTAGTGTGTGTTGTGCTACTGCATTGGCTAATAAACTCACTCTTCCATTCTTGTTCAGGAGAATATTGGAGCCATGACCAAGTATGTGTGTGCACAGATATGTGTGTTTGCAGTTATGTGTGACATATGTATTGTTCACCTAACATTTCCTTCTCCATGTGTGTGTGCAGAAATACATGTATATGGAGGACAATATACACAGGCACCATACAGTGTCACCGCAAAGGCCTGTCCCTGGGTGCCGTACATATGTCCCCAATGCTTAGGTAAGCCTATCAATCAGACATTATGTCACCATACTGGTACATGCATCTCTTTTCTGGGACAAATAAACACATTTGAGGTCACAAAAGATGTACTTGTGTTTATTGTGTGAACCTTCCTTACGTATAATAGTACGTGCTAAAACCCCGTTTACAGGGGTAAGAAATATTAAACATATACATTCATTCACAAAAACACTTAACAGTCCAAGGTTTTAAAAATAGTATTGTTTATTAAAACACTGAACCAACAGGGTCCATAAAATCAGAAAGTCCTTTTAAACATCCCATAAAATTGGGTAACATTTTTAAAAACCCACATCACACGTGCGTATGAGGCTGGCCTTCTAGAGGGGCAGAGGTGGGATGGGTTCGCTTGTACTGCTGAATGAGATGGGCCAATTGGGACAGCTTCAACGCAGTTTCCTCATGGGCTGCCTCCAGGTCCTGCAGGGATGGGCCACCTACAGAGTATACAGAACATCAACATCAGCAACATGTTTGGAACACATAGCAAGTGTTGTTTTTTCTTAGAAGTGTTTGCACTTACCAGGGGGCTGGGGAACCACTATTTGGGGGGTGGGGATGGTGAGGGGCTTATTACCCAGTCCACCCCTTAGCTTGGGTCATCTGTAATGAGATCAGCATATGTGTATTTGTTAGGCATAACAAAGGTCCCTACATACAAATTAAGGGAAAAAAACCAGACAACTATAGTCCACAGTATACATGAGTAATATTGACATTACACACATCTTCTTGGCCATTTGTGGGGTCCTGAGGGGACCACTGTGCCGAATTGGCACCACTTGACATGTCTCCTTCCAAGGGTGGGGTGGGTGCAGCCCTTGGGGTCCCCTCTGTGCCTGATGGACTCTGACTGTGGGGTGATGTGGACCCTTGTGGATGTGGTGGCGGTTCGGCTGGCGAGCCTGGTTGGCTCTGTGGTGCTCCTACAGCGGGGGATGGGGGATGCTCAGCCCTTCTGTCCCTACCTGTTGAGGCAACTTTGTCACAAGAACAACATGGCCACATGAGGGACTTAAGAAACAGTGCTGTTTGAAGTTCATTAGGTCAGGATGAGTGAGATTGAAAGAAGGCCAGGATAGGCCAACATAATAATGTCATATGTGGGTAGGGTAAACATATGACAATATGTGGCTATGTAAAGTAGACATATAGGTTACAGGGGACTATAGGGTGTATGTGGATCTTTCAGGAAGATGATCCTGCAACTGCAGAGTTATGAAGAAGCTCTCACATACATTGCCCCTATATATGTTGTGGTGTACAGTGGCATGTGCTGGGCTTCATATGTCTTTCTTTACACAGAAGGGTATGTGTACGTTGTCAGGCTACTCACCACTTATCTGGCCAATCCTGTCACGCAGTCTGTTGATGCGCCCAGGCGTCTTGAATTTAAGATCTGCGATCTTCTTGCAGATCTGCTTAGGGCTGCGCACAACCCCCAACCTCCTCTCCAGACGCCTCTACACCCTCCGCAGGACATCCTG
This sequence comes from Allobates femoralis, assembly GCA_033576535.1. Classification (NCBI taxonomy): domain Eukaryota; kingdom Metazoa; phylum Chordata; class Amphibia; order Anura; family Aromobatidae; genus Allobates; species Allobates femoralis. Next base: position 435,614,811 of record JARQOC010000001.1, read on the forward strand.
CTTGTGGAGCCGTGGATGGGTGTGGTGCTGGTGACACCAGTAATCCCTGGTGTCACATACATCAATTAGAATAAGGAGCTCAGGCTCTCCCCACACTGCAGCTCGCCTGGGTGCCGCCATTTTTACTATTCTGCAGGGGAAGGGAAAGCACCAGGAAGGCGGCGCCAAAAGATTGACAACGTTATGGCGAATGAACGCACGGGAGACATGTCGCATGTTGACGGGGGCCCAGAGGCGCAGAAGCAACAGGATTCACTGTATGCTTGTGCGTCCTATACTTTAATCAGGAAGGCTGCCACTACAGCGCTCTGATGCAGACATTAGTTGTCATGTAATTGCATTGATGATAACACACATTGTTGCCCGTCGCACACCTCTTCACTTTGAACGCACACACAGCCACAAACATGGAGGCCACAGCAATGCGCTACTGTACAGGATGTACGCTCCGGGGTCATACACCTTTAGACGCACACATCATCAAATATGGCGCCGAGAAACAAGACGACCAATCGGAACGCTCGAGCTGCCACCAATCCACGCAGACCGGCAGAGGTAGTAAATACGCCCTGAAACGCCTACAGGAATGGTTTAGGCGATGGATGCTGTCGCTCTTCAGATCACTCATGAGACGTTACACAGGGCGATCAGCACACTTCGCCCATGAATGGTCGCCTGGTTTCAGAGCTGTGATGTGAAACCAGGCGACCACTCGGATGTGTCGCCTTCGCCCATTTACATTAGGCGACGCATTGGCCTCAGTGTCGCCTGTGAAATCGCCGGCGAGATGTCCAGGTGTGACGGTACCCTTAGGGCACCTTCACATGCAGCGCCGGACTGGGGTTTCTGGGGCCCACCAGGAAAATTGACTCTGGGGACCCACCTCCCTGTATGCAAATACCTGTTATAACCATTATAGTGGCGGCTCCTACACATCACTTTGCGCTCACCATCACTGCAATGTACTATTACTGTATGCAGCATTTAATGGATTTTTTAGTGAACACATGTTATCAGCGATCTGCAGGTTAGGAAGGTGATCACTTATTTATTGGTGGAATCCGCACCGTCAGAAGAATGTGGCACTTTGAGCATTTGGTGAGTTTTTTACCTCAGTATTTGAAAGACAAATCCAAGAGTGGTGCAATCAGAGGTAATTTTTTTTCTGCATTTCTCACCCTCTCCTGGTTTTGTCTTATATATACTGAGGTGAAAATCTCACCAAATGCTCAACTTGCTTTCTATGGTGAACCTGTGTAACTGCATCTGTGCTGCTGTGTCACAGGGGTTGAACATCCAAGCATTTACTATGTATTGAAAATAAAGAATTTTCTCATTATTGATATCAGAAAAAAAACTAATGACCAATATTACCAGATAGAAGACAGAAATACTACCACACCGTGACCAGATCACATATTACCACCACATAGTGCCCAAATAATGCCACATACAAGGCACAAATATTGCTACACTATGACCAGAGCACATAATACCACCACATAGTGATCTAATGCTACTACATACAAGGTATAAATACTGCCACACCACGAGACCACATATTACCACCACAGTGGCCGAATAATATCACATAAAAGGGACAAATACCGCCATGTCATGACCAAAGAATATGCCACCACATAGTGACAAATAATACTAAAATAATAAAAATGTAAAAAAGCTGTGTACAGGTAATGCAGTGATCACCAGTGACATTATACACAGGCACTCATTATATAGTGTCAGTGTGCATGTATAGGTAATACACATACTCACCAGTGATGTCTCTAGGTGAAGTTCTTTATCTGTCCCAGACCGATATCGCGTCTTCTAGCCAGGACTCATCCCTGCTGAAAATTATACAATTATCTATGTGATCACTTCCAGACCACATTCCACACTTCCCAAGATTTCTACACTAAATCAGCTGACAAAAAAAAAAATAAAAAAACTACATAGTGCCGCCCCGCACAGTAACAAGACCTCCCTTTTATTCCCCTCATTGGAAACGGTATTCTCAAAATTAAATTATATTGCAACAGTAATATCCCCTAATTGGTCCCTACAGAAATATGTCTCTACTTGCCACCATAAACCAAATATGTATGTTCCTCATTTGGGCCCCTTTATTTAAAGCGAACCTGTCACCCCCTCCAGACATCTAAAAATACCATAGCCACCTTCTGCAGCACTAAAGCTGCAGTCTGACAAGGCGTCTATAGCATTTATGCTCCCTTGATTCACTGAAATAAAGACTTATATAAGATCTGTTTCAAACCAGATCCAAGACCGGGAGGCGGGTTTTCAAGTGTCTATCTCCAGCCTCTGTGGTGTCAGTCATCCCTCTCTGCTCTCTATGCACCGCCTCCAGGGCCACCTCCCTCCATTACAGAGCTTTGTCAGCTCTGCTACAACATAGAGCTGCTGGTATAGGAGACCCCACAGTAGTAAATCTAGCAGGAGGACGAGCAAAGCACTGCCGGCTACATAGCAGCCTTGAGCTGAGCTGTCAGCAGTGCAGCAGAGTTGAGTTTGTGCTTTAGATCAGGGGCTGAGGATGGAGCAATGCTGCTGGGTACAAGAAACTGAAAGTGAAACCTGCTCAGCTCAAGGGCTGCTATGTAGCAGGCAGTGCTTTGTCTGCTCGTCCTCCTGCTAGATTTACTACTGTGAGGTCTCCTATAACAGCAGCTCTACGTTGTAGCAGAGCTGACAAAGCTCTGTAATGCAGGGAGATGGCCCTGGAGGCGGCACACAGAGAGCAGAGAGGGATGACTGACACCACAGAGGAGGGAGACAGACACTTGAAAACCCGCCTCCCGGTCTTGGATCTGGTTTGAAACAGATTTTATAAAAGTCTTTATTTCAGTGAATCAAGGGAGCATAAATGCTATAGACACCTTGTCAGACTGCAGCCTTAGTGCTGCAGAAGGTGGCTATGTTATCTTTAGATGCCTGGAGGGGGTGACAGGTTCGCTTTTAATAAAGTCCTAGTTCCCTATGTTCCTCTATCTTGGGCCCCTATGTTCCTGTATTCTGGCCCCCATATAATATCTCCCATCCTGGCCCCCTTTATTTAATAGTGTACAACATCCTAGGTGCCTATGTTCCTCCATCCAGGGCCCCTAGGTCCCCAGACCGACATGAAAACATCTCCAGCCATCTAGATAGATTACAACAAAGACACATCTGACTTCTCACATTTCCAGCCCTGTTACCATCCATTCCCAAACTGGACAAAAACCTCATCCTACTGATGCCCCAATACTGAGCTGCTGCTGCAGTATGTGTCCCTGTTACTGCACCTGCTGCATAGTACAAAAACAGCGCTCCTCTTACTGCCCCATACAATGATGCCGCCTCTGTGCCCCCTGCACAATGATGCCACCACTGTTATTGTTCCTTATCCAAGGCCCCATACATGTATGCATGCATGTCCCCCATCCTAATCTATATGTTCCCACCCTGGTATATGCGTCCCCATCCTGGTATATATTGTATGACTCCCATCCTGGTCCCATCCTAGCATATATGTCCCCTATCCTGGTATATATATGTCCCCATTCTGGAATATATGTCTCCATCCTAGTAAATATGTTGCTCATCGTGGTATATATATTTGTCCCCTTCCCGATATATATGTCCCCATCCTGAGTCCTTCCTCGTATACATGTCCCTTATACTGGTATATGTGTCCCCCATCCTGGTACATATGTGGCACCCCTATGGCAAGGCGCTACGGGGAGGTACTGCACCCCAAACAGGTGGTGTAGTGCCTCCATAGCTATGGATATGGAGGACCCTACAGAGTCTGCACCCCAACACCCATACAGTGTAGGGATTGTATATTCAGTAGGTCCCGGGGGTGGAGCCTAGAGAGCGGGAGACGCGGAGTGACAGTAGTGTCAGGCAGACTGTGAGGCAGCGAGGAAGGCGGACACAGGGCAGGGGACCCTGTGGCTGTGACAAGAGGGCACCTGTTAGGAAAGGGGTGACCCAGATGTAGAAAGGGATCACTCCAGGACTGGTCGGAGTCAGCTGGAGACCCAGGTCACCACCGGCATACCGGAGCGAGGTGGTTATTCAAAGGTCTATCCCTAACTGCAGACCGGCACGCTGTGGTCCCGACATAAGGGAGCCACAGCACCCCTAAAGAAGTCCAACATTAGTCCCGCAGCTGGGTCACGACAACGACAAGTAAAGAGACTTTAGGTAACAGACTCCGAGGACTAGAGACTTGACTTAAGAGGGGAAAGCACAGAGAGAGAGAGATAGGGACAGGACCAGGAACGCCATATTAAGGGCACCACTGCCAGACTGGAAAATCCTCCAAGATCTGCGGCTACAATCCCCGTTAAACCAGACTGTACTGTGTACCTTTCCACCTGGTGCAAGTAAAGAACTGTTTGAGCTGATCTTGTGTCTGGTCTCTTTCCATCCGCCGCCCAGAGGGCTTTTACAGTCTCATTGAGGTGAGGACTACAACTCCACTCATCTACCCCGCTGCCCTTAGGTAAAGCTCCACCTGTGGGGAGCTGTACTACCAATGCTGCATTCCCATCACCTCAGTGGCCGTCCGCAGCACTGGTAACCCTATTACCAGGTACCACAGGTGGCATCACGTTACAAATCCCCCATCATCATCGCCCCCCAACCCGCCACTGAGTGTCCAGGGCATGGAATCGGGAACTGACCAGCCGTGATTCTCCACTGAAGTAACACCCTGTCCCGGTATCCGAGTACTCCCTACCCTGTCGACTGACTCACATATATGACCCCCATCCTGGGCCTCTTCGTGGTATATGCCCCCCCATCCTGGGCCTCTTCGTGGTTATGCCCCCCCATCCTGGGCCTCTTCGTGGTATATGCCCCCCCATCCTGGGCCTCTTCGTGGTATATGCCCCCCCCATCCTGGGCCTCTCCATATGCCCCCTTCCCCATCTGCGCCCATCCTGGGCCCCATCTGCCCCATGTCTACATCCTGGGACCCCGAAAAAAAAAAAAAAGACACCATACTCTCCTCATCGACGGTATGATCCTCCGTCCAGCGCGATCACTTGCTGCGACGCTGCAAGGAGGATAGCCCCGGATGACATCATCGCCTCGAGATCTGACCTCCTCACATGCGCCCATAGCGTCGCAGGAGCAGAGCGGGAGTCGCATCTCCCTGCTCTGATGCCGCAGTGCCACTCCACCTAATCATATTGCTGATATGATTAGTACTAGCAGAACTCTGGTGGAGTGCCCTCTCTGTGCAGCGGGGAGGAGCCACCGAGAGATGGGGCACCACCTGTTGATCTCCGATCTTTGGTAGCCAGTCTGTCCCTGTTCACATGTGCACATAACAAGCCCATGTGTGGAACATTCCATTTAGACCGTGTTTGTGACTTCTGAAATAATTTCAATTCAAACATACTGATTTGTGTGATCTGCCAGATAGTTACTAGTTCCACATACACAACCGCTGAGAAAATAAAAAACAAACCTTCTAAGTCTGGCATATGAGCTTAGCAAGCTTTCTATTAACCTAAAATAAAAAAACACATAGGATCCCCCATTTTTGGTGAATTGATATCGGGTTGGAAGGCCATGCATTGGCCCTTTCCACCTAAAATATACCAACCTGCAGCAGCCGAGAAGTGAGCATCAATTAGTGCACTGTTCTGAGTGCTTCACCTTAGCTCTTACCGTTGCTCTGGTGCTTTGGAGATTGGGGAAATGGTTTTTGGTGTTCCTGTCATCTGAGTAGACACAGGCATATTAGTGGACTGCTGGAGGTCATTTTGCAGGGCTCTGGCACTGCTCCTTCCCTTCCTTCTTGCGCAATGGAGGAAGTAGCAGATTCTGCTGCTGGATAATTGCCCTCCATCTCCTGGTGTACTGGCCTGTCTTCTGGTATCTGCTCCATGCTCTAGACCAGTGATGGCTAACCTATGGCACGCATGCCAGAGCGTGCACGCAGAGCCCTCCCTGCTGGCACGCGGCATCGCCTTTGTACTACAGTTTGAACTGCCGGCGCGATTGCACTGGCAGTTCTAAGCTGCGCCTGATTGGAGCGAGCAGACCTTTCCCCTCACCCTGGCCGACACAGTCGCACACAGCTGACGTCAGCACCCGAGCCCTCACTACTTGGAGAGGGCCCACTGGGCCCCTGAGGGCTTGGGTCACACTTACGTTGTGACCCTAGCCTGACAAAAGTATTTTCTGCTGCAGCGCAGAGCTTTAATGCTATGCGATGCCAGACAACGAGCCCATAGAAACCAGCTTTTTACCTTGCCAACCAGTGGTTTGGTAAGGTAAACCGAGTTTCTATGGGCTCCAGCGCATTGCGTTAAACGCTATGCGCTGCAGCTGAAAATACTTGCGCCAGACTAGGGTCACAACGCAAGTGTGACCCTAGCCCTCAGGGACCCCTGAGCACTGCCCCCACAGCTCAGGGGCAGTATCCGGGGGTTTAGCTGCCCTGGGCGCAGCAGGCAGGGAGGATGCGTTCAGCCTCCTCCTGCAGTGCCCGAGGTCTCTTCCTGCCGCCCTGCAGTGGGAGCCAGCTTTCTTCTGCAGAGTCGCGCACTCTGTGCTGACAGGACCTGTGATGATGATAATGGAGGGGAGGAGTCAGGGATCACATGATCCGCTCCTCTGTGTATGCAGAACTCTGCTGTGCTGGCCATCATGATGCTGGATGAGGTGAAGTTTGTGTGGGGTCAGAATGGATTTACAGTGTGTGCGGAGCAGAGCCGAGCGTGTGCGAGGCGTGCGGATTTCGCTCCCACTCCTATAGTCCCAGCCGCCTTTGCCAGCAGCATTCTTCGCCAGAGTCTCTTCTGCCACTGTCTGCATTTTGCAGCTCAGCATGGCGGGGCACGATGTTATCACTGAGCTCCACTTTGCTGATATGTGCAGAGCGGCAGAAAGGTGAGAGGAGAGAGCGATCCGGACAGCCAGACACTCTGCTTGGCTGCGGTGCCAACCATGTGGCAGTGCTTCTCCATTGAGCTGCTTGCATTATTTGTGCGGTTCAGGATGCTTGCGTATATACTAAGCATCCTCAGACGTACAAAAATGCAACCTATTGCGTTTGCAGGGTACTTTTAAAAAACGCAAGGGAATGCAAACGCGCCCGCTCCTAACAACATGTAATATACTCACTGTAAGAACAGCTCTTGCTGGTTTCAGCAGTCACTGCTCCTGTAAGGGTAAAAATCGCATAATGGGCCATTCCATGTCAAGTGAACCAATGATTATTACCTCCTATAGTTTTAATTCTTTTGAGATTTTATTTGATAATAGCATGTCAGACAATGCAAAATGTGAAGAGAAAATTTTTTTTTTTAATTAATTTTTTTCTTTTTTTAAATGATTTTCAAAGTTCGAAAAAAGTGTGAATTTCAGTGTTTCCTGCCTTTATATTTCTCCTCATAACTCAGGCTAGAAATTAGAGAGACAAAATAAACACCATTCTACTCAGAACTGTACAGGCTTTCACCAGATACGTCACAAGAATATGTTTGTTAATGTTTTACCCATGCAAACGCAAAATTTCAAAACGCATTTCCGAAAAATCGACAATTTAATTATTTCAAAAACTGCCCATATGTCTGCTGTGCTCTTAGCCACATCTGTATCAAATTTCAAGTTGAGATCGCGATGGGATCATATTTTAAAATATTTTACTATTAATAGCGTCAATGGGTCATTCCATATCAAGTGATCTAATAAACACCCAAACTGAACTCTTGCCCGGGTGCCAGAAATCCTAGATACAGCCGCTGATCTCAGACTCAGCCTGTCATATAGTGAGATCTGCAGCCACTCTATTACCTGTATCTCTGCACACACAGGAAATAGAGCAGCAGCAGCTCACACTACATGACAGGCTGAGAGTCTGAGAGTTCAGCGGCTGCATATAAGGTTAGAAGGGAGGAGGGGGAGGCAGCGCTGCCAGTGTGGGGGCAGTGCCCCTGGGTCTGTCCCCCCCCCAGTGTGGGGTGTGGGGCAGTGCTCAGGGACAAATTAAACTGGGGTGGGGGGGGAGACAGTAAGCACAGGTAAGAGACAGGCTTGAGGGAGAGAGACTGCACAGAGAGAGTAGAGACCGCACATGGGGAGAGATATGCATAGAGAGGGGGAGAGACAGCATTTGGGGGGGGGGGGGGGGGAGAGACAGCATGGTAGGGATTAAATTTGTGAGGTATATATATTGTGAGACAGAGGGGATAGCTTAGCTGGGATCCTTGCTTTGGTTCAAGCGAGTGGCTGAGGACTCACAGTGGACAATGGAAGACTGGCAGGCTTCACACAGCTGGGTTTATTGTACACACTTATCACTTCAGTGTTAAGGCCCTGTCTCACTTAATTATATAGTTAGAGACATCGTTGTAACTGTGACGTTACAACTCCAGCGATGTCGTTCTGTGTGACACGTTGCAGCGATCAGGCCCCTGCTGTGAGGTCGCTGATCGTTGCAAAGTGCTGCTGGTCATTTTTTTCATCGTTGGTTTCCCGCTGGTCAGCATGCATCGCTGCGTGTGACCGCGAGAAACTAGGGCTGGTAACCATGGTAAACACCAGGTATCTAGGCAGCGCACGCTGCCTAGATACCTGGTGTTTACCATGGTTACCATTGCTCTCCCTGCTGCGCGTTGCCTGGATACCCGGTGTTTATCATACCGCGTTTCCCGAAAATAGGGCGGCCCGGGGATTTGGCCTGGGTGCCTAATATAAGGCACCCCCGAAAATAAGACATGGCAGGCAAAAAAAAAAAAAAAAAAAATCATACTCGCCTACTCAGCTGCCTCTGCCGCCACCATTCTTCACCCGGAGCCTTCCGCCGCTTCTTGATGTCACCTGGTGTGTGTACATAGCCGGGCGCCGCAGATGTACAATGGTAAGCCATCAGGCGGTTGCTGGTGTCTGATTGGCCGCGGCATTACCGTACATCTCCTATACAGAGGGCATCTGCGCCTCTTAGCGTAATGTACGGTAATGCCGCGGCCAATCAGACGCCAGCAGCCGCCTGATAGGCTGATGGCTTACCATCTACGGCACCCGGTTATGTACGCATCGGGGGACATCAAGTGGGGGCAGCGGGAAGCTCGGCAGGCTCCAGGGAGTGTGTGTGTGGCTCCAGTGAGTGGTGTGGCGCCTATAAGGCAGCGCTCAGCAGGGAGGACGCGGACATCGCCTTCAGCAATGTGGGAGGTGGCTCCAATGGCCTAATCGCTGGGGAGATCTGCCTATTTGACAGCTCCCCAGCGATCACGGCAGGTCGTTATTACTGCCGGGATCACTGGAGCAGTCGTTCATTGTGACAGGGCCTTTACACCAGAAAACATCAAAATAAGCGTCTAAGGCCGTCTGGCCACTAACTAAACATTAGAACCCGATCTACAAAATAAACCTAGATAACAAACCTAGCACGCGTCAAACAAAGCACACGTCTCCTTACGTTATCAGCTCCTCAGTCCAGCAGACAACTGAATCCTTCCAACCCCTTGATTATAGCAGCTGGTCCAGTCAGGAATCAAAGCCTGGACTGACTGTCTGGAGCCTGCACACACCAGTCTCTCTCAGTATCCTCACAGAGGCAGAGTCTCCAGTCCAGCCTCGTTTATCCTGCTCCTTTTGCAGGCTTGTGGAAGACTGTCTCACACAGCACTGGACAGGCTAATATCCTGCCTGACAAACGCACAGCTGCAACACAGAGGTAATTAGCACTTTTCACTCATGCACACAATTAGCTGACATTAACCCTGTGTGTACCAATAGCTCCACAATCACCCAGATTGCTGCAGGCCATGTGAGTCATACCAGCCACGTGCTATAGAGCTGGCATGCCTTACTCAAAAAATATTTACATATACATGCAGCAGTATGTACTAAAGGCGGCCCACTGAGACTTTTTTGCCCGGGGCCCACAAACACCTGGAGTCGGCCCTGATCAGGACTCTGCTGCAAGGCGACAAGGATCGGACATTACTACAAGAAGGGGGCTAGGATGGGGACATAACTGCAAGGAGAGGGTCAGGATGGGGACATATAGAAGGACAGGTCAGAAGGATACCATAACTGCAAGGCGAGAGTTACGATGGGGACATAACTGTAAGGAGGGGTCAGGATGTAGCACATAGCTACAGGGAGAGGAGAAGGATGAAGTACATAATTACAAGTAGAGGGTCATGATGGAGCACATTACTACAAGGAGAGTCAGGATGGAGCACATAGCTCTAAGGAAAGGGTCAGGATGGAGCACATAGCTACAAGGAGAGGGTCATGATGGAGCACATAACTAGCACTATAACACTGCTGTAATTTAGTTTAAATTGCCCTATTGACACTTCTCAGTAAAGAATTAGGTTTTGGGTTGCAGTTTGGGCACTTGGTCTCGGAAAGGTTTGCCATCACTGCTCTAGACACTCTGCTGACAGACACAGCTAACCTTACCACAGCTCATATTGATGTGCTATCCTGCACTACCTGAGGAACTTCTGTGGGTTGTAGAAACCGCCTCATGCTACCTCTAGAGGTGAGAGCAATGACAAAATGCAAAAGTGACCAAAACAACAGCCAAAAAAGATTAGAACAGAGGAATGGTCTGTGGTCACAACTGGAGAACCACTCCTTTATGGGAGTTTTTGTTCCATTTGCACAACAGCAGTAGAAATTGATTCACAATCTGTGTTGTTTCATAACTGGACAGGTTGATTTCACAAAAGTGTGACTGACTTAGTTACATTGTGTTGTTTAACCCTTTCATGACCCAGCCTATTTTGGCCTTACTGACCTTGTGATTTTTTTTTTTTGCAGTTCTGTCCGGTGCCCCTGACCTAGTATGAGAGGAAGCACCCCCAACTTCATGGGTTCGTCAAACTGCACATGTGGGACCTCCTCCCTAGAGAGAACAATAGGGGTCTGTGTTGGTGTAGATCTCTGAGGAGTTTACCCACCCTGATAGCAAGGGCCATGGTGGCCTCCAATAATTCCGGAGTAGCATATTGTGCCAAGATAGGCTTGAAGCCTAGCTGACAGGCCCTGAAATAAATGACTCCTAAGGGCAGGGTTATTTCACGGGTGTCAGTGGCCCATCTCTGGAACTCTGCGCAGTACTGCTCTGTCGGCTGTGCCTCTTGCTTGAGGTTGCCTGAGAGTTTAGACTCCGCAAGTGATACACCATCAGGATCACCGTACACAATGGCAAAGTCGCAAAAAACTTGTCCACCAACCGCAATGATGGATGATCCGTCGGTAGAGAGAAGGCCTAGGACTGGCTATCTCCACTAAGAAGTGACACTACATTCCCCACTCACTGTGCCTCACTCCCTGAGGAACGAGGGCGGAGCCTGAAATCTATAATTTTTCCCTATCGCTTGTGATAGGATCCGCCCTCCAGGACAGGAAAACTACTAAAATTAAAGGGTGGTACCTCTCCTACCACATCTGTTCGGTTTCCTTTTTTTTTGAACATTAAATTTTTGAGTGTTTGTTCAAATCGAACAACATAAGATACAATAAAATTAACAAAGTAGAATGTAGAATGAAGACAGAGGGTGAAAAGAAAGAGAAATGACTCCACAAGGGGGGTGGGAGGGAAGGGGTCCGCCTCGCAACAGCACAATCAATGCAGATTCCTAGGTAACAATATTAACGACACAAAGTAAGTAGTATGGAAAAATGTAAATAAGGGTATACAGACATTCAGGTACACGTGTTCAGGGACACAAGCGAGGTCCCAAATCCATAGAGCCAGAGAAGGACCAGAGTAGGAGACCGGTCCCTCTCAGAAGTCCTGACGCGGACCCATATCCAGAGATCTAGGCACCAGTTCAGGGGGAACAGGGGTGGCCTGAGGGTGGGAGGCCCACAATTCCCAACGATTCTGTACTGAGTCTAGTGGGTCTATCCAGGGCAAGGTGGTATTCTTGATGGAAAATCCAGTTGATCTTGCGAGTGACCTCCGATAGAGTGGGAGGAAGATGGGACTTCCACTTAGCCGCTACACAGAGGCGTGCAGCAATGAGGATGTAGCAGGCCGTCCCCCTAAGCGGCAGACGATAGTCCTGGAGACCTATATTCAAAACTGCCAATTGAGGAGTCAGGTCCTGTAGCACTCCCGTAACTGTGTGTAGAAGACTGGATATCAAAACCCATCTGTTCGGTTTCCTGTCCTGAAGGAGAGGAGATCTAAACGTGGCAGTGTCATGGGCAGCTGAAGATTTACTCTGAGGCTAGGGTACTGGTGTAGGAATAGCGGTACTCGCCACAGCACTGGTCCTGGCTTCAGAAGCGTTCACCCACTGCTGAGCTGATGTGGGGACCTGGAGCACTGAGATTCAGTCGCCATGGAGTGGGTGCGCGCACACAGCATCCTCAGGGTGTTCTCTGTCGCGCGCACACCAGGGTGAAGATGAGGGCGGCCGGTGTCCGAATCTGGCAGTGTCGAAGCCGGAAGTAGGCGACTGCGCAGGAACGCTCCAAGATGGCGACACCCTGTAATCAGCGTTCTTCTGGTGTGAGAAAGTTCCCTGGACACTGGAGGAGGATATACAGAGCGAAGGCAGACTGGATAGGTGAGCATAGTTTGCTTCCTCAGGATGGAAGGCGAACACTCACTTAAGACGCAGCGTCCGCCCAGGCAACAGGAAATACCTCGGCAAGACAGTAGAACGTTGCCTAGCCCTTCTAAACGGGCTAGCCATCGTTCAGATGAATATGCCAACCTCCCAACGGAGCAGCTTCTACCTCTTGAACCGGTGCTTCCCGTGTGGTGAGTGATCTATGTGAATGTATAAGATTACTCAGGGAACCACTCCTTTTCTCTTTCTATATGACAAACCTAAGAAAAAGCCGTTTAAGAAAAAAAAGAACAGTGTGCCTTGTGCAAATCCCCACTAGCCTCCGACTAGTCTCAAGACTTCTGTAGGAAATGTATACAGAAGACCATTATGGAGGAAACCCCTTGATTTTGCCTCTAGTTACCAGTCCATGATGACTGATACACTAAAATCTCTGTCCAAAGGCTGTAAACATAGGAAGAAGCGGAAGGCTTCCTTGTCCGGCACAGACAGGGCTCATGTCCGAATGTGAATCAGGGGCCTGTTCTTCCTCTTCATCTAGTTCCTCCTTGGATGAAAATTCCTCAGGAGGGAAATCCTGTTTTCACTCTGGGGATATAAATCAATTAAGGCCGTAAGATTGACAGTGGTTTTGACAGAAACTAAGAATCAAGAAACCATGCAGAATGTGATGTTTGGGGGTCTCACGGGGAAGAAAAAACATGCATTTCCCATTATTGAGAAAGTGGAGAAGGTGATAAAAGAATAGTGGGAGAAACCTGACGAGACTTTCTAGATCAGGGGTCTCAAACTCCAGGCCTCGAGGGCCGCACACAGTGCAGGTTTTCAGGATTTCCCTAGGATTTGACAGTTGGCAATCAAATGACCAACTGTCAAATTCTAAGGAAATCCTGAAAACCTGGACTGTGTGCGGCCCTCGAGGCCTGGAGTTTGAGACCCCTGTTCTAGATCTTCTTCCCTCAAATGGAAATACCTGTTTGATGAAGCTGCCTCTTCGGCCTGGGATAAGTGTCCCAAAATTGATGTGACAGTAGCCAAATAATCTATGAAGTCTGCTTTACCCATTGAGGACCTGGGTTCCCTTCATGATCAACTTGACAGAAAAGCGGATAGCTTCCTGCGGAACAACTGGGAATCGACTACTAGCATTTTTCGATCGGCCATTGCAGTAACTTGTATGACACGATCAGTGTTAGTTTGGCTCCGACAGTTGGAGGACCAATTGAAACATGGGTCCCCTAGAAACACCATCTTGGCTTCTCTATTCTTGCTACAGTGAGCTACAGCCTTTATGACCGATGCATCAGCCGACATGCTCAGGTTGTCCGTTAAGGCCTCGGCACTTTCAAACTCAGCTTTGAGAGCACTATGGCTGAAAAGCTGGAAAGGAGACGTATAGGCTAAGTCAAAGCTATGTTCCATGCTCTGCGAGGGTGAATTCCTCTTTGCTAAAGCCTTAGGCGAGTTACTTGAGAGAGCCTCTAACAAGAAGAAATGGTTTCCGGTCATTCCAACCCCTACATTTCGGAATCGGTCCGTTCGGAGAAAGCAATTTCTTAAAAAACAACCACCGAAGGATCAAGATACATAGCAGTCCTCATGAAAAAAAGGCCAGGAGGGGTTTCATATTCGGGATCAAAATATACTCCTAATCCCTTATCTGGATGAGTTTCTCATCATAGGGCATTTCGAGGCAGATTTTGACCACCCACTACAGAAGGTACTGCAGATTCTGGAAGATCTGAGCTGGTTGGTGAATCTGAAGAAATCACGTCTACATCCATCAACCTCACAGCTATTCTTGCGACTGATCTTGGATTAAAAATCCCAAAATTGCTACCTCCCAGAGGACAAAAAACAGGAAATAGTGTCACTATCATCATCAACCCTGGAACATCCAGAGATGTCTCTCTGGTGGGCCATGTGTTTGATGTGTTCCCTCACAGCTTGTATTCCAACTGTTCTGTTGAGTCAACTACACTCCCATCTTCTGCAGTGGGAAATCATCCGCAATCAGGAGCGGTTAAAAGACTGCTTTGAGGGCAGGTTAACACTTTTTTCAGAAACACTCAACTCCCTCAGATGGTGATTGGACATAGGTTGTCTATCTCAAGGAGTCCCTTGGGTGTCCCCAGCCACAGATATGATTACTACACATGTCGGCTCCATCGGCTGGGGAGCAGAGCAGTGCAGGAATCATGGGTTATGCAAGAGAAACGGGCTTCCTCAAATTTCTCCAGACCCCTTCCACGACAGCATAGGAGGTTGCCTCTCCACGCCCTATTAGGGACAGGAAGCACAAGAGAGGTTAAAAGGACCCTCCCACTTGCCAGTGTCTTTCCTGTCCCCGTGGGGCATGGAGAGGTTTTTTCACTATGCTGTGGTGGGTCGGCAGGCTACAGCATACCTGACAGCTTTGGTTGGGCTTTGGTTCTTCCTCTGCTGCTCCCACGGCTGAAGCTGTGGGCCCGCCGCCCGGCCCTCCGGATTCCTGGTGGGGGTGATGCAGGCTGTGGCGTCCCTGGTCGGCGGCCTCCCTCGTGCAGCCAGCCGGCTGCTCCCTGCGCACTGCCCCATGACCGGAAGTGACGCCAGAGGGGCGGGACCTTTGGTCACGTGCTCCCCGAGCGGGAGTGCGTCTCTTCCAGTTCCTGTTATAGGATCCAGTGGGGCAGCGTGCGGGCACGTCTCCTTATGGCGGCCTGCCCGAGACCCGGCGTGGGAGGTGGGGATTCCAATTGTCTACTGGGTGGGGCAGGCCTTTCGGGTTAAAGGCTGCCCTGAAGCCGGCTGAGTTATGGTAAGTGAAACTTGCAGTGCTGCCATATCCTTTCCTGCGTCTGCGGAGCCCAGTGGTCCCCCTGCCTCAGTAAGTCTGGGGGACGGGGACGGGGGTCCCTTAATGCCGGTTAGGCTGCGTGGCTGACTGCTCCCTGTCCTGTGTGTGGTGTATTTTTTTTTTTTTGTAAGCACAAGCCACTAAAGAAGTCGGCTAAATTTCCTGTCTGCATTAAGAAGCTCCCTACAGGTTGGGACAAGAAGCTGTGCCAGACTTGCACAGATAAAGTTGTAAGGGCCGAACACCCTAGCCTGGTGGACGACTTGAGAGCCATGGTCAAGCAGGAGATTCAAGCTACCCTGGCCTCATCTGCGACTCCCATTGCTGGACCTTCCTCCCCTCAGAGAAGGAAGCTTCAGGCTGCCCTGTCAGGCTCTGAAGACTGACTCTGAGGGCACCAAGGACTCCTCTTCCGCTAAACAGGCCGATCTTTGTAGATATGTTTTCCTCTGATGACCTCGGGGACCTTATTGGGGCTGTTAGGAGCACTATGGGGTTAGAAGAGGTTCTCACCCCCTCTTCCATCCAGGATGAGATGTTTGCAGGCCTTACATCGGCAAAGCAGACTCATTCTACTATCCTGAATCTTATCTCAAAGGAATGGGAATTCCCTGAGAAGAGATTCAAAAGTGATCTCACTCACCGCTTTCCTCTGGAGCCTTGTGAGATCCACTGGGATGTGTTGAAGGTAGAGGTGCAGGTAGCCCGTGTGGCCAAAAAGACTGCACTACCCTTTGAAGATATGTCTCAGCTCAAGGCTCAGTTAGACCGGAAGATTGAAGGCTTTATGAGACACTCCTTGCACGCGTCCTTGGCTTCTATGCAGGCGAATATTGCCTCCACTTGTGTGTCCAGATCCCTCCTTAAGTGGATGGACCAGCTGGAGTCTCATATTTTGCAGGGCATCTCTAGGGAAGAACTCCTGGAGTCTCTTCCCTTGCTACGGAAGACAACTTGTTTTCTCACATTCGGTCTGTTTGGCGGCCAGGACTTTGGTCCTGTCCAATTTCGCCAGACGGGCTTTATGGTTGAAGTTGTGGAGTGGGGATTCCACTTCCAAACTGAAGCTCTGCTCCCTTCCGTTCAAAGGGGATATGGTGTTCGGACCAGCTATGGAAGAGATCTTAGAAAAAGCGACTGACCGCAAGGCTCTTCCAGAGCAGAAAAACGTCCGGAAGCGACCTTTTCGTCCCTCGGTGCCTCAGACCTTGCAGCCCAAAGGAAAGGGCAAATCCGGTCGCTGGAGTTATCAGAAAGGGAGAAGGAAAAAATATCCTCATCCCTTCCATCGGTCTCAACAACCCGACAAACAGTGACTTGGTCCGGTTGGGGGACGACTGGCGTCCTTCCTCCGCAGTGGATAATGATCACCACTTCCCAGTGGGTGCTGAACGTCATCTCCAAGGGTCTCCTCATCGAATTCGAGTCACCTCCCCCGCCAGGTCTTCAGGTCACTGCGCTGCCTTCAAAGGCAGCTCAGGGGTCCTGTACTCAAAAGTACAGGACATGCTTCATGCCAATGTCGTCTCCCCGGTGCCGGTACAGGAGGTGGGGTTAGGTCACTACTCCCGCCTCTTTTTGGTCAAGAAACCATCTGGAGATTCCCGGGTGATCATCAACCTGAAATGCCTCAACCAGCATGTCCAGTACCGTCGTTTCAAAATGGAATCAATCAAATCTGCGGTTCCATTGATAGGCCGCCATCACCAGATGGCAACCATCGATCTGCAGGATGCATACTTCCATGTGCCTATTCATCCTCGACACCGGAAGTTCCTCAGATTTGCTGTTCTGCATGACGGGGAGTGCCTCCATTTCCAATTCAATGTCTGTCCCTTCGGAATCTCCTCGGTTCCCAGGGTCTTTTCGAAGATTATGGCAGAGGTGGTGGCCTTCCTGAGGGGTCAGGGCATTTGTTTGGTGCCGTAATTAGACGACTTTCTCCTCGTTGCTCCATCTGCGATGGCCCTCAGGAGTAGCGTGGAGGAGTCCCTGAGGGTGCTGAGATCTTTGGGCTGGATCCCCAATCTTCAGAAGTCCCATCTCCTGCCATCCTCCAAGAGGAGGTTCCTCGGGGTCCTGTTGGATTCCGACTAACAATCTTCCTTCCTCCCGGATGATCACAGGTTGATGCTCCTGACCAAGATTTCCGCTCTGCGTCGGATGTCCTCTCCCACCCTTCGGACGACAATGTCGGTGCTGGGGTCCATGACATCCTGCATACCGTCAGTCATGTGGGCTCAAGCCCACTCTCGAGCTTTTTAAGACCATGTCCTTTCACACTGGGATGGACTGCCTTCGTCCCTCAACAAACGGTACCGTCTTTTGGGTCCCGTCTCCTTGCCTCTCCTTTGGTGGTTGAATCCCCGGGACTTGCTGAGAGGGGTGTCCCCAGTCATCACTCTCACTACAGACGCCAGCCAGAGGGGGTGGGGTGCTGTCGTTGCCCACACCCCGTTTCAGGGAGTCTGGAATCAGGAAATAGCTCTCGGTCTTCCAATTACCGGGTGTTGAGGGGTGTGGAGGAAGCTCTCCTTGCTGCTTACAATCTGGTACAGGGATCCCATGTTCTAGTGTACTCCGACAACATCTCTACGGTAACTCACCTCCGTCATCAAGGCGGGACACGATCCAAAGCCCTGAAGTCTGTGTCCTCTCGAATATTTTTCTGGGCAGAACGGTTTCTCCTATCCCTTTCAGCTGTCCACTTGAAGGGGTCAATGAGCCTTCAGGCGGATTTTCTCAGTCGCAAAAACATCCATCCGGGAGAATGGAGTCTGGATCAGGCCGTTTTCTGCTCACTGGTGGCAAGATGGGGTACCCTGACATCGACCTCGTCACCTCCAGCACCAATGGAAAGGTCGCAACATATTTCTCCCTGAACCCGCAGGACGACGCGACGGGAGTCCATGCCTTTTCACGGACGTGGGACTGCCATCTGGCCTATGCCTTCCCTCCTATTCCACTTCTGGCAAAAACCTTGCGGAAGATCAGAGTGGACAGGATTCCAACGATCCTGGTGGCTCCTCTGTGGCCGAAAAGGAGCTGGTACAATTTAATTGTGCCTCTTCAGGTCAATGGTCCTGTGGTTTTGATCCCAGTCTGCTGTCACAAGGTCTGCTATTTCATCCGATTCTCAGGGGCTCCGCTTAGCTGCCTGGCTTTTGAGGCCCGGGTATTGAAGGCCCAGGGCATGTCTGATAAAGTGGTGGCTACTTTACGAAAGAATTGTAAGCCTGTCACCAATGCGATTTATAATAGTCTGGAAGAAATTCTCCTCCTGGTGTGGTTCTCGCCCTCCTGAACCACTCCATCCTGATCTCTCGCAAATTTTGGATTTCCTCCAGGCTGGGTTAGACCTGGGACTTAAACCTAGCACGTTGTAGGTCCAGGTTTCCCCTCTCAGCTCCGTTTTTGACGCAGATTTGGCGAATCATCGCTGGATTCGTAGATTTATGGTGTCTGCTTCTAGGATCCGTCCACGTATACGGGTTCTTGCTCCCGCCTGGGATCTCATCGTGGTCTTGACTGGTTTGTCCTGTTCCCCCTATGAACCGTTGTTATCCTGTGATGTTCGACAGCCTTTTCTTGTGGCAATCACGACAGCTCGCCGTATGGGGGAACTTCAGGCTCTGTCCATCAGGGAGCCATATTTAACGGTCCGTGATGACTGCATTGTACTTCAGCTGGACCCTTCTTTCCTACCCAATTTGGTCTCGGACTTCCATCATTCCCAGTCGATCGTCCTTCCTTTTGTCAGTCTCCTCGTACTCCGAAGGAGGAAGAGTTCCACTCTTTGGATGTTCGCAGAACAGTGCTTCTTTACCTGGAGGTCACGGCGCCCCGCACATTGATCACAACCTTTTCATCCAGCCCATTGGTCCCAAAAAAGGCAGAAAAGTGGCTAAGTGCACCATTGCCAGCTGGATTAAACGTGCCATTATTGCATCCTACCAGTCTCAACAACTGCTGATACCTTCTGGATTTACTGCCCATTCCACCAGAGCTACCTCAGTCTCCTAGGTAGAGAAGGCAGGTGCTTCTCCGGAGCAGATCTGCACAGCTGCTGCGTGATATTCCCTGCATACTTTCACGAAGCATTATCGTTTGGACCTGGGTTCTACCAGGGATTTGGCCTTTGGCAGGAAAGTCCTGCAGGTTGTGGTCCCGCCCTAGGTTTGTATTCGTTGGTATTCCTACTATGCTGTCATGGAAGGGGCCTGGAGAAAATAGAATTATTCTTACCGTTAATTCTGTTTTTAGGGCCCTTCCACAACAGCACCTAATTCCCTCCCTTATTTTCCTTGTTTTTCATGGAATGTTCTGTCTTGCTTTTATCATGCTATGGTTCTTTGTAAGACACTGGCGAGTGGGAGGGTTCTTTTAACCTCTCTTGAGCTTCCTGTCCCTAATAGGGTGTGGAGAGGCAACCTCCTATGCTGTCGTGGAAAGGACCTAGAAACCGAATTAACGGTAAGAATACCGTGTATACTCGTGTATAAGCGGAGTTTTTCAGTACAAAAGTGCCCCCCTCGGCTTATACACGAGTCACTATACGGCTGAGTGTGGGGGGGCCGGTGTTCGGAGGCTGGAGGAGGCAGGGGGAGGCTGTAATATGAGCGCCCGGTCACGTGGGGCCGCTCATTAGTGCAATGCAATATGCACTGCATCCCCCTGTCCATCAGCAGCAGGGGGAGCGGTGCATATTACATTGGCCCCCCGATCTCAATCCCCCCCCCCCCATAGTATATACAGGCCCCCCGCCCCCCCGTAGTATATACTGGCCCCCTGCTCCACCCCACCCTGTAGTATATACAGGCCCCCCGCGCTATATACAGGCCCCCGGTTGCAGCCACAGACCTGTAAGAGAGTAGCTTTCATACTTACCCTCCTCACTGTTGCCCGCGCTCCTCCGGTCTCCTTCCCGCTTCTACCCGGCGCATCCACAATGACGTCATTGTGCGCGGTCACATGACGCCGGGTAGAAGCGGGAAGGAGACGAGGACGCGCGATGACAGCGAGGAGGGTAAGTATGAAAGCTATTCTCTTACAGGTCTGTGGCTGCAACCGGGGGCCTGTATATGCCACACTGTTGGGGAGGCTGCTGTATATACCACACTGTTGGGGAGGCTGCTGTATATACCACACTGTTGGGGAGGCTGCTGTATATACCACACTGTTGGGGAGGCTGCTGTATATACCACACTGCTGGGGAGGCTGCTGTGTATACCACACTGCTGGGGAGGCTGCTGTGTATATACCACACTGCTGGGGAGGCTGCTGTGTATATACCACACTGCTGGGGAGCTGCTGTGTATATACCACACTGCTGGGGAGGCTGCTGTGTATATACCACACTGCTGGGGAGGCTGCTGTGTATATACCACACTGCTGGGGAGGCTGCTGTTTTATATACCACACTGCTGGGGAGGCTGCTGTGTATATACCACACTGCTGGGGAGGCTGCTGTGTATATACCACACTGCTGGGGAGGCTGCTGTGTATATACCACACTGCTGGGGAGGCTGCTGTGTATATACCACACTGCTGGGGAGGCTGCTGTGTATATACCACACTGCTGGGGAGGCTGCTGTGTATATACCACACTGCTGGGGAGGCTGCTGTGTATATACCACACTGCTGGGGAGGCTGCTGTGTATATACCACACTGCTGGGGAGGCTGCTGTGTATATACCACACTGCTGGGGAGGCTGCTGTGTATATACCACACTGCTGGGGAGGCTGCTGTGTATATACCACACTGCTGGGGAGGCTGCTGTGTATATACCACACTGCTGGGGAGGCTGCTGTGTATACCACACTGCTGGGGTCCACCCTTGGCTTATACACGAGTCAATGGGTTTTCCCAGGTTTTGGGGGCAAAAGTAGGGGGGTCGGCTTATACACGGGTCGGCTTATACACGAGTATATACGGTAATTCTATTTTCAAAGCGCTCTTGGCCCTCCAGAAGGGGTTGGAACATTTTCTTTCCTTCCTCAAGGAATGGAATGTCCAGCTCTTTTCAGACCATAGCGTTTGTGAATCATAAGGGAGGCACAAAATCCTTCTCTCAGATGGAAGTCACCGTCCACATACTTGAAGTAGCACAACAACATCTGTCCTCACTAACTGCACTACATATAAAAGGATCAAACAATTTAATAGCGGACATCCTTTGAAACAGGGGATATGGTCCCTAAATCCTGTAGTATTCAAGACCATTACGGATCAGTGGGGCATGCCGTCAATAAATCTGTTTGCTACCAAAAACTGAAAGGTGACCAAATTTTGCTCCCTAAACCCGAGACAATCCATTAGCTGTTGACTCCTTCAAGATCCTTTGGAATTCAGGTCTCTTGTATGCGTTTCCCTCATTCATGTTGATACCTGCAGTCTTATGGAAGATACGTATGTATCGGGCATCTGTAATAATGATTGCTCCTCGGTGGCTCAAGAGACCTTAGTTTTTGTGGTTGAAAAAGATGTCAATTGCAAACCCTTGACCACTGCCGATCACTCTGGATCTGCTGTTCTGTAGTTCTGCACCTTCAAGAGAATAGTCTTCATTTGACGGCCTGGCTTTTGAGAGGAAATTGCTTCTAGATAGGGGATTTTCCCAGGAGCTAGTACGGTAACAACCCCTCTTGTCCAGTCGGAAGCCACTTACTACCGGGGTTCATGGGGAGGGTCTGGAATCGTTTTATTTTTTATCTTCCTGAGGGGGTATTCCCGTGGGTCCTCCCCCCAATTTCAGCCAACCCAGAGTACCTGCAAAAGGGGTTGCGGTTGGGGCTGGTAGTTGGCACCCGTAAAGTACATGTTTTGGCCCTAGGTGCTATGTTTAATTTTGATCTAGCAGCAAATAGATGGGTGAAGTGATTCATTTCATCTTGTCAGAGGGCCACTTCGGTTCGCCTCCCTAGTACCCCTCTCTTGGATTTGAATTTGGAGCTTAATGCCCTTTCTGAAAGTACGTTTGAATCCCTCTGACATTCCTGTTAAGTGCCTTTCCATTAAACTAGCCCTGCTGGTAGCCCTCACATCATCTAGACCAGGGGTCTCAAACTCAGTTGGGTTGGTGGGCCACACGTAGAATCAAATTGATATCAGGGGGGGCCGCATTGCTTGTAGGACTAAGGGTACCGTTACACGTCGCAACATTGCATGCAATTTCACCGGCAATTTGCTGGTTGCAGTGAAATCATGGACACATTGATACATTTGTACACAGCAACAAAATAGAACAATGTGTCCATGATTTCACTGCAACCAGCAAATTGCCTGTGAAATTGCATGCAATATTGCGACGTGTAACGGTACCCTAAGTGACATTTTAGCAATACCAGAATTTTTTGCTCAATCTAGTAAAGTACAAATCCTGATCTTCTTGTAGGAATGTCCCCACCCTAATCTCCTTTATTTAATAATGTCCCCATACTGGCCCCCATTGTATATTAATGTCCCCCATCCTGGTCCCCTTCTTGAAGTAATAATGTTCCTCCCTGGTCCCTACATGTAGTAATGTTCCCATCTTATATTAATGTGAAAGACAAAAGAAATATAGGGGGCGCACTAGTGCATTACCATTATTACCAAATGGGAAAATTCAATTAAGTAATCACCAACCTATTCCTGTTGTGCAATCCCCGCACAACAATGGTGTAGATTTAGAAAGTGGTCAGGGTCTCCTTTCTCCTGGTTAGAAAGTGGTCAGGGTCTCCTTTCTCCTTTGAGGGCCTCAATCTAACAATAGAAAAAGTGTCCAGAAATTAAATAGCTTGTTGTTATGTATAATATCAGTGCATTGTATCTAATCTCTTTTTCAGGTCCTGTTATACATATACATTTTACATCTATTTTAGACTTAGTTTGGACGTCCTTACAGAGTTTTTATTATTATTTTTATATTCATAAATATTTAATAACATTTTAATAATAGAAATTATCAACATTTTTATTTATTTTATTTATATATTAATGTTTTTGTGTTTTGTTTTTTTTTTTTTTTTAATTTTTATTATTTATTTATTTATTTATTTTTTTTTTCTTTCACATTTTTTGTTTTATTATTATTATATTTATAATAGAATGAGTAAAAATGGGGGATTTAATGTGTTTTTATATATACAATTTTATACAGATTAATTTTATATAGAATTTTTATGTTATTATGAGTTTTGGGGTAGTATATGATGATTGAACATCTTAATTATTTAATGTAGAAGTAGTTTCATGGGAACATTTTATAGTACCCTCGGGTGTGAGACACAAAAGGTTAAAGAAGAGGGAGTTTTCTGAGATAATTGTTATCCAATGAAACACTTTTTTGCTCTATATATGGTTTTAATTGTCTTAGTACCTCCATTCCACTTGAGAAAGACGGTACTACACCGTCGAAACATGTCGTGGCGGATGGAGGATTTTCAATAAAAGGACTTTCCAGTCAGCAGAGTCCTCAGCTTTGTTTTGGAGCGCTCAGCACGAGACCGTGCAAATTGAATTCACACATCTTATATTAATGACCCTCATCCTGGTACTCCTCATGTAGTAAAGTCCCATCCTGATCCCCTTCTTGTGGTAAAGTCCCATCCTGATCCCCTTCTTGTGGTAATGTCCCATCCTAATCCCCTTCTTGTAGTAATGTCCCCATACTGGTTCCCATTGTATATTAATGTCCCCCATACTGCTCCCCATCTGGCACTAATGTCCCCTTCTTGAAGTAATGTTCCTCCCCGATCCGTACGTGTAGTAATGCCCCATCCCATTATAATGACTCCCATCCTGGTTCTCCTCATGTTGTAATGTCCCCATCCTGATCCCCGTCTTGTAGTAATATCCCCAACTTGTAGTAATGTCCCCGCCCTGGTCTCCATACTGTAGTAATGTTCCTGCCGGGTGGACCCATATGTGTAGTAATGCCCCATCCTGGTCCCCATCCTATATTTAATGTCCCCCATCCTGGTCCTCATTTTGTAGTAATGTCCCAATATTTTAGTAATGTTCCCTCCCTTATCATCTTGTAGTAATGTCCCCCATCCCAATGCCTTTTTGTAGAGATGTTCCCACAACCTGGTCTCTGTTCTTTTTGTCCTCTCTCTCTCACACACACTCACACATATACACACCCGCACACTCTCCCATACATACACACCCGCACACTCTCCCATACACACACACACACACTCACATACATCCTCAGACATATTCACACAAACACACACTCACACATATACACACCCGCACACTCACATACTCACACACACTCACACACACACACTCACACACACACACACACTCGCACACACTCTCACACTTACACACATCCTCAGCCATATTCACACATACACACTCACACATTGACACTTACATAGGGCCATATTTGGAGTTCCTGCCGCCCTAGGCACTTTCAGCGGTCACGTTCCCCCTCCCCCCCCCCCCCCCCAGGCTGCTATCTTCGGCTGTAACAGCGCCTTACTTGACTCCACTCTTCTCATCCCGGCAGCTTCTTCCTCTGTGGCTCCCAGTCTCCCGCTTGCCGGCACCAGCCTGCACCCAGCAGTCAGCACCCAGGAGGTGGCACCAGGTGGCACTCGGCAGCTGCCAGCACCCGGCATTAGGCGGCACCCGGAAGCACCTGGGGGGCGGCACCAGGTGGCATCTGGCAGCTGCCAGCACTCGGCATTACGCGGCAGCCGCCAACACCAGGCGGCAGCCGGCATTAGGCGGCACCAGGCAGCTGCCAGCACCAGCCGCCGGCGATGTGCCGCACATGCAACGCGGGAATACACTCGCACACATACACACACACACACATACAAATATACACACACACACACATATACACACTCGCATATACACACTCACTCAGAAATATTCACATAAACATACTCACACATATACACATACTCACTCACATATACACACAAATACTCACACATACACTCACACATATACACACTCTCACACATACACACACTCTCTCTCTAACTCTCACTCATACACACCTGATGCCCCGGGCCATTATACATGGAGCCGCCGCGGTACCCGCTTTACTGTGACTTCCGGGTACCGCCGACTTAAACAAGTGCCTTCACGCCTGTACATTCATGCAAGCAGGCGGCCGGCGGACCAATCAGAAGCCTCCTGTGACATCACAGGAAGCTTCTGATTGGTCCACCGGCCGCCTGCTTCCATGAATGTACAAGCGCGAAGGCACTTGTTTGAGCCAGTGGTACCCGGACGTCCCAATAAATCGGGTACCGCGGCGACTCCATGTATAATGGCCGGGGCATGCTTATCTCTTCATGGTGCCCCGGGCCGCAGTGGGGAGTGTTGTGGGCTGCATGCGGCCCGGGGGCCGCGTGTTTGAGACCCCTGATCTAGACTGATTAGTGATCTTCAGGCATTTTCGATTACTCCTTATACACAAATACTTTCAGGTAGGGTAATATTAAGACTTGACCCTTCCTACTTGCCTAAAGTGGTGAAACATTTTCATAGATCTCAGGATATTACCTTGCCTTCCCTATGTGACCCTCATTTCAACTCAGAAGAGCAGAAACTTCATACTTTAGATGTGAGACAGTCCCTAATTTACTTTGTGTACCATACTTTGTTGTTGGTCTACTAGGCATTGCTCCCACCTAGCCAGAATCCTACTCCACACTGATGAGGGGCAACACCCCGAAACAGCTGTTTGTGGATGGATACCTGGCCTTGGTATTCCCTTGTCACATCTTTTAGCTCGGAAAGAGCTGGATATTGACTCAAAGGGCCACTTAATATGGTGGTTATGGTGGTCTCCGTACCCAATGGCTAGGTCCTTCCCTGGAGGAATATCTGGCTAGTCCTGTGTTGAGACTCCTAAACAAGGCTCCACAGACTCTATTTGCATATTCAAAATTCCCAGGGGGCAATGCGCCTAGGAATTCACTGTGTTGAGCGTTTTAGCCGGCTGCTTGCAGTGTGTTCTTGGACTGGTCTCCCTAAGATCAGTGAATACTTTGTGTTGTCCCTAATTTGCTACCTAGAACCAAAGATGGAGGAAATCCCAATCCCTGTTCATTTCCTTTCAGGATTCCACTAAGGGCTGCAGTATTTCTAAATGTACCTTAGCTAGATGTGTCCGAGACGTAATCTCTAGCTAAATCCTCTACTGGTTCTGGTACCATCAATTCAACTAGATCTATCTCTACTCCATGGGCAGAGAAGTGTGACGTCCCCTTGGAGCAGATCTGCAAGGCTCCTACATGGTCGTCCCCGTCTACATTTTTCCGGCACTATAGACTTGATTTATCCTCCACAACCGATCTATCCTTTGGTGTGATCCCTCCCTAGGTGCTGGTTTCTCTGTTATAGTCTCTCATGTGGTGGTGGAAAAATCCAAGTCACGTACAGGTAATGGGATTTTCATGAGCCCATAACAGCACCCATAGTTCCCCACCTTTACTTATTCATGGTTGTGGTCACATTTTCGGGTTAGTGTTAATGTTATGGGTGTTTGGTGACAGTGCATTAACTAATTGTCTCCTGGTCGTCTCTGGCTCTGTAAACCTGCTGATACAGGAGGAGAGGTACCGCCTTTTTATTTTACTGGGTTTTCTGTCCTGGATGGTCTGATAGTCTCTCATGTGGTGCTCTTATGGGTTCATGAAAATCCCATTACCGGTAAGTAACTTGGATTTTCATGCCTCCATGAAAACCGCAAATTTGTTTCTCCTCCTAGAAAATTTGTCAGGGAGGGCAATTTGGGGTTTTGGTTGTGTCTGGGCGTGTGCCATGACCAGAAAACCCCCAATTTGCTGCAGCTGTTGCACCACCTGGGACTGCAGATCCATAACCTCATTTGTGAGAGTCTGGATCGAGCATGTAGAAGCTGCAACCTGAGCCATCAAGACTGAGAATTTTTTCGACCGGTAATAATGTCATGCTAGACCAGGGCACTGGATAACACAGGTACAGCAGGATGGTTTGAGGGGGAGAAAGATCCTGACGATGGGGAGCAGGGGATGGGCACCTCCTGAAACAAGCCTGTGTATGTCCCTAAACTGCTCTGCCCTATGCAAGTCTTTCCCCCTGATGCCGCGTCTCTGGCTGCACCTCTACTAACCCTGGCTAGTGCGCTGGCTGGCAAGGACGCCAGCCTCTCTGCTGATCACATGGAGAAGGTAAACGGACAAGAAGCTAGACAATAGGGATACAACTCCAAACTTAAACTTGCAGCAAAGCACCAGGACTGCAAGTGGCATCTTTTCAACAACAAGAGACTTGCTCCTTCCTCCACCATGGTCAGAATCGAGTGAATCTATTACCAGTGTCAGGGAATGAGTCATGTGACTATTTAAAGGGATGTGAGTGTGGTCACCAACCAGCATCCCCTGACCCAGCGCTAAGCAGAAGCTACCAGCAGGGAAACTGACATTAACTCTAGCTGCACCAAAGGAAGAAAACACATTTAAAATTAACCAGACCCAGAGCTGTCACAAGTCTCCTACTGTCTCATGGCAGAAACAAGGACGACTGAACTTAGACTCTCACAAATTTTTTTGAAGCCAGACAGCATGGTTTGGAGCTTACATTTATAGCTCTGTGTTTTTGCTTTGAAAAAGCAAGGCGCAGCACTAAATAGAAGAGCAAACAAGCAACACAAATGGATAAAAAGTTTTGTTTTGGCTGCATTTTCTGCAGCTAAACAGATCGTATCTCCTAAACGAAGCACAAACTCCTGTGGACACATAGCCTTAAGGTGCCGTCACACAGCACAACCTGGCCAGCGATGTCGGAAGCGATGGCGGGTGCCCGCTCGGTTCGACATCGCTGGCCAGCTGTCCACAGCACGGCTGGGCGGCGATGCTGCAGCGATGCGGGCAGGGTACATCGCTCGCTAGGCTGGGCTTAGCCCAGCGAGCGATCCGCAGCAACGCTGCGGTATAGGCTGGATCGCCGCCGACATCGCTCTGGCGATGTCACACGGCGCGATCCAGCCTAATCGCAGGTTGTCAGGTTTACAGTTCTTCCCGTAAACCTGACAACCTGCGACTAGCGCTAAAACGCGGTCGCGTCGCGCTGTCACGCAGCGCGACGTCGCTAGCAACATCGCTGGTAAGCCCACTTTTCGGCGATGTTGCTAGCAACGTCGCCTGTGTGACAGCACCATTAGTCTGGTCTGGTCAAGGTGTGAATAGAGCCTACAGTAATATAATAAAGAAGTCATTATCACTAAGTTGATGCTCTAGCCTGCACTGCACAGGTTAGAACTTGTGTGATAAAATTGATAATAGATATCTGGTAATTGTATCTTGGACCCCCCCCCCAAAAAATGCAGGGTTTGTCTTGCTGAAAATATATTAATATGTTTAAAAGTGACTCCACGCATAACACCCTCAGAAAAACACTAGACCTCGATTGACAAAAAAATTCTTTAGCAAATGGAGACCATATATTTTGAAAACTTTCTCGGTTACCGAAATAGCAAGGTTTATGCTACCCTATAAACAAACAGAATGGTATGCACGGGAGGTACTCTGGGTAAATTAAAATGTAATGATTAGGTGATAATGCTGACATCAATAATTCTCTATAACATCTTAAATTGAAGTGGGTCAAGATTGGAAGAGAAGGTATGGGAAAAAGGAAGGCCATGGGGAACAGTTTTGAAATAACTTTTTTATTGCTATGCTTGATTATATGCAATTTAATTGCTGTTGATTCTTGTTGTTATATGTACATTACATGGGTTGTCTAAATACTACTGGAGACTATCGACTTATTACTCTTGAAAGAGACTTATGTAACAGTGTATTGTTGATTTGTTTAAAGACTGTTAACATTTTCTAATAAAAATGAAGGTTTAAAAAAAAAAAAAAGTGACTCCACTAGATGCCCAAAACATATTAAAAAAGTGTGCATAAGTCAATGTTTAATATTTATTTATTTATTTCTTTTAGGCCACCTTCCAGAGTTGTTCTTCATCCATGTGCTGTTGAAACTGTCAATTACAATGTTAAGTTATTTGGCTCTACTCTACCAGTTAAAGTCATGGAGGCTTTGACAAGTGCTCAAGGTAATTGATTGCATATTGATGGCTTTTGTTTAGTTCTACTGAACCAGACTTGTGCAAAGTGCGGTCTGCGGGAAACATCTTGCCCCCAGATGTCCAGTTTGCAAACCTAGACAGCAGAAAAGGTGAAATCGGTGACTTCACCAAGTCCTCATTCTCCTATCCTCATTTAGGGTGCAAGTAGCAGCAAATACATTGGTGATAGAAAGCGCCTCCACCAATCAGCATGTGCAACTGAGACAGCAGACACCATGACGTCAATACATTTCATCTGCTGTGTGGAGAGAGTGCACCAGAGCAGAGCCCTGAGAGGAAAATGGGCTAGCGTCTTACAGTCCAAATGCAGTTTACCTTGCTGACTGTGAAGGGCGGTGACGGTAGAGCAGGGTTACCACAGAAAGCTGTTGGAGGCAGGAGTCGGGCAATGCTGCAGGACCATGACTAGGAGGAGATGTTAAAGGAAACCTGTCAGCTAGTTTATGCCCCAAAACCTATCACTACCTGTCCACGCAGCTTCCTAGTACATCCCTAAGAATCCCTGTTTTACATAGTATGGTGCTGTAATCACTGAGAGAGATTATTTTATAACTTACAAGTTCCTATGGTAATTAGTGGTGTCTTTGGAAGTGCAGACACTCTTGGCGTTCTCTCCTGCACCATTTTCCCCCCCTCGCACCATGGTTATCACGCCTCGGTGGGTATGATGACCTAATTTCCTGCGCGCTTCCGGCGTTTGAAATCTGTGGGCGACTCTTTCCTGGTATGATGCCTCATCTCGTGGTTTCCGGTACTACGGATTGATAAGTATTGGGTGTACAGACCAGCTCCAGAGCATGTGCACTGTGCACATTCTGAAGCTGAGTAATACACTCAATTACTCACCCACAATGCACAGGACTGGAAATGACACGCCGAGATATCATACCAGGAAGGAGTCTCCCACAGATTTCAAATGCGGGAGCGCGTGGGAAATTGGGTTTTCACGCCCAACGGGATGTGATAACCACAGAGTGAAGGGGGACATAAACACCTAGAGTGTGTGCATTTCCAAAGACACCACTAATTACCATGGGAACTTGTCAGTTGTAAAATCATTTTTCTCAGTGATTACAGCACAGTACTAGGTCAGACAGGAATATACTAGTAATCTGCAAGGACAGATAGTGATAGGTTTGGGGGCATAAACTAGCTGACTGGTTCCCTTTAATCCGAAATGAATATATATTTCTGCCCACACCCATAATCCTGCCCACCTCTCGGCGCCAAGCTCAGTGATAGTAAAAATCTTCACAGTTCTTTACTATCGATGATCCCGAGGTTGAGACATAGACAGGATTATGGGGACACGGAGCAGTAAATATTAATTTTGGATTAACATTCGCTTGACTAGCCGGTGTGCGACACTGAGTTCCGTAAAAGGTAGAGCATTAACATTTATAGATCCTGAAGGGGTTGCCTAAGTCTTATTTCAGGATACCATTAGTATGGTACTGACAAAAAAAAAAATCACCTGAGATTTCATTAAAGATGGGCATATTCCACTGCAGGGCTACCTGTCAATGTAGCCCTGCAGCTGTTTCAAAATTACAATTCCCATCATGCTTGGATCAGCTTCGAATGATGGGAGCTCTAGTTTGGCTACAGCTGCAGAGCTCCACAGATTGTGCAAAACTGCTATCCTCATATAAGAGTGTTGCACAACCTGTTCTTGGGGTTTCCTTACGATTACAGGGTTTTTTTAATTTTTTTTTTTTAGGCTAATCTCTTTTTTATTAAATATTTAGAAAACATTACAAATTATGCATATAGTTGCAAGCCAGAAATACAGGATAAGGAATCACAGTAGGAATATAATATGCATAGGTGATGAAAATGAACAACCAAAAAAATATTTTGCACCCTCTTCCATAATAGGGTCATCCAGTCCCCTAATTATATTCCAGAACCGAAAAGTAAAATGGCCCTTCTCGGAACATTCATTGGATTATCTCGTAGTGCATTATCACTATCTCTGATTGATCCCATAATAGTGGGCCCTTGCGGAACTCGCCCAAAGATTGGGACATCAAAGACAGACCCATCGTCCGTGGAATTTCTCCAGTCTATGTATATTTTACTCTATTCCAGTATCACTGGAGGCTCGATAGAGGGTGGTCTAAAGTATAAATTTTCAAAACCAAAAATTAAAGAACATTACAGAGGTAAGTGAGGGGTAGGAAAAGAGAGAGGTAGAAAGATAAAAGAAGGAGTAGAGAAATATAGAGGGCAAATCTAGAATCACTGGGGTCAGGTGAAGGAGAGAATTAGACCAGAGAGGGATAGAGAAAAAGGATAACCTCGACCCTGTGTCAGCCATAAGTCATGTCCCTGGAATGGCCTCGGTGAAAATACTCCTGAAATCAACCGAATCTTGAAAGAGAATCCATTCAATCCAAATCACTGAAAATTTATCACGAGAACCCGATACATCAGCCGCTAGCTCCTCCAATCCGACTAGAAAAAAGGGGAGTGAGAGGGCTGAGTATGTCATCTAAATGGAGTGCCTTTGTCACCGAGTGCCACACCGTCAAAGTGATCCTGGTCATGTCAGGTAGGGGAGCTATTTCCTTTAAGTTCCCTGGGCGAATCCAGAGCAGGTGTTTCAGTGGGATCCCCAGACCGTCCTGCTCCACCTCTACCCACCTATTGGATGATGCACAATAGTGCCAATCTAGTGCTCTGGTGAGAGAAGAAGCCAAAAAGTATGTCTTTATGTTAGGTAGCCCGACCCCTCCTTTGGATTTAGGTAAGGATAAGATACTAATCCGTAATCTAGATCTCTTCCCGCCCCAGATAAATTTGATAGCAAGAGTTTGTAGTTTAGCGAAAAACGTCCTGTCCGGTAGAACAGGAACTGTTTGGAAAATATATGAGTCGAGGCAAGACATCCATTTTTATTACATTCATTCTCCCGAACCAGGATAGCTTTAATTGTCGATAGGATGTAAGAGCCGCCTCAACACTTGTCAATAAGGGTTGATAATTAAGCCTAAACAGTTGCTTAAGATCTCTCGGAATTTTTAAATTTTTTAATTTTTTTTTTAACCAATGAGTTTTTATTGGAATTTAACGGCATAGAGTATACAAGTAAGGTCGATAGACCAACAACTTAAAATAACAAGTGTAGTTATCAAGTACAATAACAGGGGAAAAAGGGGTGAAGGGGAGGGATAGGAGAGGGGGGGTAGTGGATAGCAGGGTATATATAACATTTTGGATTAGATGAGGAGGACCTTAGTGACTGCAGGCAAAACAATTACTCAAATTATGACCAATTCAGAATTAAATTGAAATTGAAAAACTGTATTAAATTGAGACGTGACCCAAAGGTCCCACCATTGGAGTACCTTCAGTATTTTAATCAAGGTGTGCAAGAGGGTTAGCTCATGTTGGAAGTGAGTATTGAGTTGTGAAATCAATTCTGGTTTGGATGGAAACTTCCAACATGCCGAGATGCATAACCTAGCGGCTATCAACACATTGGAAAAAATAGGTATCAGAGGCCAGGGGACAGCCTCCAGGCCTATGCCCAAAAAAGCCATCTGTGGAGTCAGTCACTGGGACACCCCCCATCTCCAATAATAGTTGTTCCACAATATCCCAAAAACGTCTAATACCTAAACATTCCCACCATACGTTTTGGACATTCCCAATTTGGAAACATCCCTTCCAACAGAGGGGAGAACTTCCAGGGTTTGTGGGGTCAAAAGGCTATCCTCTCAAGGGTAAAGTACCAATTTAGTAAAATCTTTTTGGACTGTTCCAAATGATTAATACATGAGGAATATTTTGAGGACTGTGTAGATGCTGCTTGCCAGTCATCCAGTGATGCATTAAAGGCGAGAAAGCTTTCCCACCTCGACATGTAGGGGAGTTTAGTCTGTTCGTCAGGTTGAACCAGAGCTTTGTAGAAAATTGAAACCCTGTGCTTAGGCGGTGGGTCAGATTTGAAAAAGTTTTTTAACGTTTATGTTTATAGTACCTAAGTCAACAGCAGGCCATTGGACAGTGGTCAGAAAATGTCACAGTTGAAGGTATCTGAAGAAGCATGAGTTAGATAGGGCGAAGTCTGAGACCAAAAAGGGGAACAGACGCAGATGGTTTGTGTCATCCAGTAACTCTGATATATACACTATACCTCGTGTTTTCCAATCTCGTAGGTATAAAAAGTCTACAGAGTGTTCAGGAGCTGAAAGGGTGATATAGCGATATACAAAAGTGAGATGGGTTCTTCCCACTCGAGACCAAACCCTCAAAAGGGCTGTCATTGTCCCTAAATAGGGAGGGGAGAGGCTTGAGCTGTAGAAGACCCACCTCTAAAAATAATCTAGTGGAATGGCAGGGGGAGTGGTGTAGCTCTATTTGCATCCACCGAGAGGTGGGTGAGCAAGACCACCAAGCTCCGGCTGCCTCCAGTATAGAAGCCTTGTGATAGGCCGAGAGATTGGGAACTCCTATGCCCCCTTTACATATGGGAGGAAGAGTATCTTCCTAGCTATCCTGGGAGGTTTGTGATTCCATATGAATCGTCCTAAGGTAGCTTGCAATAAGTTTAGATGTTTAGAGGGGATATGAAGGGGGAGGCACCGTAAAAGTTTTAATATTTTGGGCAGAATGGACATTTTCACAATTTGAATTCTAGCAATCCAAGAGAGTTGTAACATGGAAAGCCGGTTGAGCTCCTGTAAAATCTCTGATTGTAATTTTTCCCAGTTGGTTCTGACCATTGCAGATAGTCTGGTAATGTGAATTCCCAGGTACGCAAACCCGGAGTGGGTCCAGTGAAAGGGAAAAGGCATAAGTTAATCTGGTCTCGGGGAGGTAAATTGAGAGGAAAAATAGATGATTTAGAAAAATTCAATTTATAATAGGAGGCTAGGGAGAATTCATGGAGGACTGACATTATATGAGGGAGAGAAGTATGCAGGTCTGTGAAAAAAAAGACCAGATCGTCCTCATACAGCCCGATTTTGTGCTCGAGGGGACCTACTGTTATACCTTTAATGCTTGGGTGATCTCTAACAATGGCAGCAAGAGGCTCCATTACCAGGCAAAAATTAGGGGGAAGAGTGGGCATCCCTGTCGAGTTCTGTTGGATATGTCAAATCGTGAAGAGATAAATCCCGAAGCGCGCACTGATGCACAGGGAGAGGAGTACAGGGCTTGAATGGCATTACATATCGGACCTCTAAGTCCATATTTCAAAAGGACTTCATTCAGAAACCCCAGTGCACCCTGTCAAACGCTTTTTTAGCGTCAAGGGACAGGAATGCACCAGGGGTCCCCTCTCTGTCAATCAACTCCAAGAGGTTCAAGAGTCTACGTGTTCAATCAGAGGTCTGACGTTCAAGGACTAAACCGACCTGATCAAGTTGGATCAAGGAAGGTAATACTATAAGGAGACGGTTGGCCAACAGCTTTACATAGATCTTTAGATCGCAATTAAGAATCGATATGGGCCGGAAGTTTCCTGGGATGTGAGTGGTTTGCCTGGTTTAGGTATGGTAGTAATCAAAGCTTCCAATCCTTTGCTTTTGATAGTACCCTCTCGCTGCCAAAAATTGAAAAGTTTAAGGCGATGTAGTGTTAAAAGTGCAGTAAAGGAGGAGTAGTAAGAGTAAGGAAGCCATCTGGTCCTGGGGCCGATCGTTTCTTCATGGAATGTATGACATTGGTTATTTCTTACTCTGAAAAGGGTGTATTAAGAGATTCAAGTTGAGAGGGGGACAGGGAGGGAAGAGCAGCTTTTGATTAAAAAGGAATGGATGGACTCAGAGGTCGGTTGAAGTATCAGAGTAATTCTGCAAATTGTATAAGGAGCTATAGTACTTTTTAAACTCCTCAGCAATTAGAATAGGGTTGTGCACCTGAGAACCATCAGCATCTATCAGGGAAGAGATTTTGGATTGTGCCTCCCTCTTATTTATCCGAGTCGCCAGGAGAGAACCCGCCCTGTCGCCCATACCATAGTATTTAGATTGTCTTTTTTTAGATTTATTTCAGCTCTAACTAATAGAAGAGCTCCAAGACCTTGTCTAGCTTCAATAAGGTCATGATGTGTAGACTCCTCAGGGGAGGTTCTGAACTGGGCCTCCAGCAATTTAATTTTAGATAAGAAGGTAGAGACCGCTAGGTTATATTTATGTTTAGATTGTGAGGCCAGTTGAATCAATACTCCACGAATTACAGCCTTATGGGCAAACCAGACAGTATCCGCCTGGACCGTTTGGTCATCATTACGATTAAAGTAATCCTCTAGATGTGTTTTAACATGCTCAATGTTGGAGGCTGAGGTCAGGAGAGACTCATTTAGTCTCCAGCGGGCTGGTGGTTTAATGGAAGCAGGGTCGACTATCTCCAGAGAGATGGGTGCATGATCGGACCAAGTAATGGAGCCGATTTCTGCTAAAGAGCAGTGGCTTAGTAAGGAATCATCCACAAGAAAATAGTCGAGCCTGCTAAGGGAGCCATGGCAGGGGACATAAATGTGTAGTCTCTGTTCCGTTGGGTGAGTATAACGCCAGATGTTGTGAAAATATTATATTGAGACAGGAGAGCCCAAGTCGCCCCTGTAAATAGTCGGGTTAGAGCAATCTAATCTCTTTTCCATAGGGGCATTAAGGTCACCCGCTATCAGCTTACAACCCTGGGCATGTGATGTCATGATAGGGAGGAAGGTTTTTAGAAAGGTATGCTGTCCTGAATTTGGACCATACACCGAAACTAGCGTATACTTAACATTATTTAATATACCACAAACCATAATATAACGGCCCGAGGGGTCAGCAATAATTTCGGTATGGGAGAAGTTAACTCCTTTGTGAATCAGTATTGCCACCCCTGCTTTCTTTTTTTTAAATCATTTGGTCTTTTATTAAAATTTAAGTATAATAATACAACATAAACAGGATAACATTCCCGAACAATGATACAATAAAGATTGACACAGACCATAAAGGAAGAAAACAAAAAAAGGAAGATAAGTGATTAGGGGGAGGGAGGGAGGAAGGTCCAATCACAGGTGTATACTCATCAAAAATCAATAGGGTATATTAAATTGCATTAAGAAGGATCCAATGGTGGGAGGAATAGTTGATTATAAATCCACGAAACGAATAGTGAACAGCATATCCGCTAATGATCAAGTTAACAAGCTGCCAAACTGGTGATAAGATCAATTGGAGTTAGAGCCATATGTGGAGGATAGCCATTGGTCCCACCATCCCAGCCTCTCAGACTTAACGGCAAGATCGTGTGTCAGGGTGGTTTCGTGTTGCAAGTGCAGCCCAATTTGTGAGGTAAATTCGCCCTTGGAGGGTATGGAGAGAAGCCTCCAGTGTCTGGATAGGCATAGTCTAGCCGCAATTAAAATATTGGTTACAATGGGGCGGAGCATTCCAGGGATGTCCTCAAGGCCGAGGCCAGCAGAGCCATGGGTCCGCTTAAGGTCGAAGGGAAACCCAACGACCTCGGAGAACAGTGACTTAACGATGTTCCAGAACCCCTGGACCCGGGGTCAGAGCCACCACACATGTTCCATGGAGCCCACCTCCAGGCCACATTTCCAGCACAGGGAGGCTGAGGACCGGTGGATTTTTGCCAGTCGAAGGGGCGTCAAGTACCAGTTTAACTGGATTTTCTTCGCCTGTTCCAAATGTAGGATACAAGATGAAAACCTAGAGGTGATTTGCTGCTCTAATCCAGGAGTCCAAGGGGGCCGAGAAGGATAGCCTTCGCTCCCAGATCGTTATATAAGGGAGCTTTTGCTGAGCCTCAGCCAAGAGCAAGGCCCGGTACAAAATTGACACCCCATGAGTTGCAGAGCATTGGGGTTTAAAACATCTTTGTAAGCGATCATTAACATCCCATGACTGCACACGGCATGTGGAGAGTAAATGGCGAACCTGGAAATATTGGTAAAATACTACATTGGGGAGAGCATAAATACTGTGTAGCTCTGAGAAGGGTCGGAGGTCAGGACCATCCATTAGGTCATATATCGTTAGTATATTTGAGGCCACCCAGCGAGACAGAGACAAATCTGGTATACTACGTTCTATGGCCCCAAGAGAGATCAATCTAAATAAAAAGGCAAGATGAGAGTAGCCCACAAGGTACCATACTTTCAGTAGAGCAGTCATTGTTCTCAGAATACCGCTGGGGGGGGGGGGGCCGGAGAAGGCCCATGTCCAAGAGCATCCTAAGGGACCCTGAAGGGGCATGATGTGCCTCAATTTGTAGCCAAAGGTATAGGGGAGCCAGCCTCCGACCACCAAATTTTTGCGTACTCCAAGAGGGCTGCTCTATAATACGTCAGGACGTCCGGGACTCCCAGTCCCCCAGCAGCACATGGACGAACCATCACTTTTTGGGCAATACGAGGGGGCTTTTTGTTCCAAATGAACGAGTTGATGAGGCACTGAAGGCTAGAGAGACAGGTACAAGGAAACAATAGGGGTAGACCACGAAAAAGGTAAATCCGTTTTGGGAGAGTAATCATTTTGGTAATGTGTATGCGGGCGGTCCAGGAGAGGACCAAAGGGGAGATTCTGTTAAGCTCCCGTGAAATCTCCCTCTGCATTCTATCAAAGTTTTTCTTAACAGAGTGCAGACGGGATCTAAGAACCCCAAGATACATGAAACCCTCATGAGACCAGGAGAAGGAGAAACGTCGCTGAAGACGCTCTTGTACAGGTTTAGGTACATTAATAGGGAACAGCACAGATTTGGACATGTTAAGTCTATAGTAAGATGCTGCTGAAAATTCCCCGAGGACGGACATGATCTCCTCCAGCGAAGACGAGACATCCAAACAAGAGAAGACCACATCATCCGCATACAACCCAATCTTATGCTCCCGCCCCTCCAATGACAAGTCCATGAATGCCGGCATTGGCCCTGACCGCAGCGGCCAATGGTTCCATATCCAGCGCAAAAATCAGGGGAGAGAGCGGGCAGCCCTGTCTCGTCCCGTTGGTTATATCAAAGCTACTTAACATGAAGCCAGCGGCTCGGACAGAAGCAGAGGGGAGTGAGTATAGGGCCATAATGGCCGATTTAACTTGGCCGGTGATGCCAAACTTACTTAACACCTCTCCAAGGTACCCCCGTGAACTCTGTCGCTTTTTCGGCATCCAGAGACAGTAGAACATCGGGGGCCCCGGATCTCTCAAAGACATCCAGGATATTAATTAGACGTCTGGTTCCGTCGCGAGCCTGTCTGCCCAGGACAAAACCAACCTGATCAGGGCCAACTAGAGCCGGCAATACTCCCATGAGCCTGTTCGCCCAGATCTAGGCATATATCTTTATGACGCAGTTTAGCAACGCTACAGGGCGAAAATTTCCTGGCGTAGTAGGGGGCCTCCCCGGTTTGGGCAGGGTAGCAACGATCGCCTCCAAGCCCTCCCTCCCAACCTCTCCCCTGGACCGCCAGCACTCGAAGAGCCTCAGTAGGAATGGTAGAAGGATGGGAGAGAATTGTGCGTAGTAAGAAAACGGGAACCCGTCCTGGCCAGGCGCGGAATGTTTTTTAGCGGCGCTAATCACCTGAGAGACTTCAGGGGCAGTCAAGGGGCCATCCAGGAGGGCCAATTGATGCGGGGGACAATTTAGGGAGATGAACCTTATCAAGGAAGGCCGCAATAGTTTAAAGGGAACCTGTCACCTAATCTATGGCCCCTAAACTATCACTACCTGACCCTACAGACCCTAACTAGCTCCCTAACCATCCCTGCCTGACCTAATATGGCTTTATATAAGGTGAAATAAACACTTTATAAACTTACATTTTTTCCGTCTGTGGGGCGTTCCTGTCGGCTCTTGTCTGCAGGGCGGGGTCCCCAGGGCCTCGCTCCCCCCGCCTCGCTCCCTTCCTAACGCCCTAATGGGCGGCATTGTGGATTTGAAGAGCGGGGGAGCCCAGTGGAATCATCCCGCCCCGCTCTTCATGACGCGAGACCGGAAACCGCGTCATTTCCGGTCCGCGCATGCCCAGTGCGGCGGGTGAAGTCGACGCGAGTGCCGGCGTCGCTAAGCAACGATCGGCAGCGTCTTCGGAAGGTGAGTATCGGCGGCCCCCTCCCTCCCAAACCAGCACATATATATGTGTGTGTAATCCACATGTATATATGGATTACACACACACATATATACATTCACTTTGATTAGGCACATTTCATATGTGCATCTATATATATATATATATATATATATAGATTCAAGATTCAAGATTCAAAGAAGCTTTATTGGCAGGACCAAATACATCTCAGTTTTGCCAAAGCAATTGTATAAAGGGAATAGAGATAGGGACTGTGGGGATGTTGGGTAGGAGCTGTAGGGAAGGTGGATGGGATGGATCCAGGATGGGGGGGCTATAGTCCATATATATAATATATACAGTGCCTACAAGTAGTATTCAACCCCCTGCAGATTTAGCTGGTTTGATAAGATGCCAATAAGTTAGAGCCTTCAAACTGCAAACGAGAGTAGGATTTATTAACAGAAGCATAAATCTTACAAACCAAAAAGTTATGTTGCTCAGTTGAATTTTAATACATTTTAAACATAAAAGTGTGGGTCAATTATTATTCAACCCCTCAAACCACCAGCATTCTGTTTGGTCCCCCTAAAGTATTAAGAAGTAAATCGGGCACAAAGAACAATGAGCTTCACATGTGTGGATTAATTATCTCTTTTGCCAGCCTTTTCTGACTATTTAAGACCCTCCCCAAACTTGT